>JABWTJ010000003.1:7154194-8648273 GCA_016801875.1 Solanum sitiens | reverse complement strand
TAGAATTGGGGGATCGGAGTGTCACATGCCGACACATAGTAGTAGGGAATTCGGGTGTCACGAACCGACACGTCAATTAGGGATCGGAGTGTCATCGTTACCGAACATAGTATTAAGGGGATCGGGTGTCATGAACCGACACGTAGAATTAGGGGATCGGAGTGTCACGTTCCGACACATAGTATTAGGGGATCGGGTGTCACGAACCGACACGTAGAAGTAGGGGATCGGAGTGTCACGTTCCGATACATAGAATTAGGGGATCGGAGTGTCACGTTCCGACACATAGTAGTAGGGGATCGGAGTGTCACGTACCGACACAAGAGGAAGAAAGATAATAAATCTTGAGAGATGTTTTTATACTCAATGTAATAAACCTAATTTCCCAAATGAGTGTGGTATTGAGGCTTGAGTCCTCATGGATGAACTTGGTAGTACTTATTGATGATTATAGTACTTGTTGCTACATGTTGAGTATTGTAGTTGATTTATGATATGAACTGATATATACTATTTTCTATTTTGAGTTGGCCGATGATACCTACTCAGTACTTGTGTTTTGTACTGACCCCCTACTTGTTTTTTCTTTCTTTGTTATTTGGGGAATGCAGCAAACGTACCGTCATCTTCAACTCAGCAGCGATTTTAGCCAGTCTTCATTACACCGGATTTCAGGGTGAGCTAATGCTTCTAGCTTGGACTGGATCTTCTCTTCAATGTCTTGATGCCTTGAACTTCCGGCATGGACTAGCCTTTTATTTATTTTAGCTTCTTAGATACTTTTAGATTAGTAACTTGAGGATAGATGTTCTTGTGATGATGACTTCCAGATTTTGGGGATAATGAGTTATAAATTTTAGAAGTTATTTAATTGATTTCGTTAATGAGTTTTAAGTCTTCCGCTTTGTATTTTGTTCAATATGTTGGGGTTTTAGATTAGTTGGTTCGCTCACATAGTAGGATAAGTGTGGGTGCCACTCGCGGCTCGATTTTGGGTCGTGACACTTTTAAAGTGACAAAAAATGGATTTTATTTTTAAAATATTGTTAATTCGGGATGAAAGTAGAATGTATTAAATAATATATTTTTAAAGTGTTATATTACATTTTAAAAAATTATAAATATTAAAAATTTAATCTATAGTCTATATGAAAAATAATATGTTAGTTACAAATAACAGAAAAAATATTAAATTAACAAAAAAAAAAATAGAGAGGATGAACTATTCACCTCTCTATAAATAGAGAATAGAGAGTTTTTTAGAAAGTGATCGGAGATTCAATTCTTTATTTTGCTCTTCCAATATAGAAAGTAAAGTGTAAAATAAAATAAAATTGAAGATAATCTAATTAAATTTATATCTCGCATAGCTTATTAATTCTAATCACTAAAGATGCTTGGTTGGACATTGGACTGGTGGTGTTGACTTTTGCAAGGGATAAAAGCAAAAAAAGCTTAATTAATGGGTGAACTTCTAAAATTGTCATGATTTTTATCAGTTATTTTAATTAGATAATATTTATTTTAGACATCATAATACGATTTTGTTATGTCTTTTTAACACCTTTTTAAATATCAATATAAATATATAATTTGTGTGTTACAATCGTGAATGATGAATTAGACCACATCTATTATTTGTGTCAAAAATAATTTTTATACAATCGATTTTGAGTAAAAATTATAAACCCACTAAAATAAAATTTAAACCTAGAAAAGAAAGTCCCCCACCCCACCAATTAACAAACCACCACCACCCCCGCCCCCGCGCACCGGTTGTCTTCTACCCTTACCTCTTTTGCAGAAACGTCTACTTGCACACAAAATTTGCACACTATTTGAAAATAAAATTTCCTTACTAAAAAAAATACAATCCCTTGTTTTGCCTAATAAATAACTGGATAGTGAATAAAAGATGTTTGCTGGTTCAAACATTTCATTCAAGAAATTTAATTTAGGGTAAAATGATATAATGAAACATGTCTAAAAATAAAAATTAGAGATAAGTGTTAAAAAAACACTTAAACTATATTTTTTTTTTTAGTTTCATACCTTAACTATTGAAAGTTTGAGTTTCATACCTAAAATATCACTTTTTAGTTTGAGAAACACACTTCTCTTTTTTATATCACTCTCATCATGGTATGTGTAATACACTCTCTCTTTTATTTTAAAGAATTTCCACATCACACTCCACATTGAGAAAACATTCAACCTTGACAAAATATAAATAAATTATTAGTATTAGTTAAATTAAAAATTAAAAAACTATTATAAAAAAATAATATTTTCTTTATAAAATAAAATATAAAATATTTTTCTTACCCTACACCATTTTTTAAAGTTTTTTATCTTGTTTGAATTTCTTTTATAAAAATATTTCATTTTTTACTTCATCTCCTCCCCCTCCTCAAATACTAATTTAGACATTATTTTATTTTCTTAAAAATATAATTATACCCATCCCACTTAATCCTCTGCTTTCAATTTTTTTACCCAGTGTTTAGAGATACATATCGAAAATAGTTTTACTTGCAGCCACAAGACTTTTTATAGTTTTTAGTTGTTTATGTTATATTCGGTACACTAGTAGAATATTTTTTCTAAAAATATATGTACGTGCACATCTAACACAAAATAAGAAAAACATAAAAAAAAAGAATTAGGAGTGAAAAATTAAATAGGATGGGGTAGATTTTTTAAAATAAAATAATATCAATTTCTATCGGGAGGGGGAGGGGGAGGGGGAGGATAGAATATGAAATATGAAAATTTTAAAAATATTTTATAAATGATTTTTTTTAAAAAAGGATGGGGTTGTTGCGGGGGAGGGGGTACGTGGAGGAGGTAGTGGAGTGAGATAAGAAAAATAATTTAATTTTTTATTTGGATAGTAATTTTTAATTTTTAATTAATATTAATTTTTTATTATTTAATTTTTATCTAGATAAAATATTTTATCTATATGGAATGCCATGTGTCAAAATTTTTTCATATAAAAGAGAGAGTGTATTACACACACCACTGAGGTGTGTTTCTCAAACTAAAAAGTGATAATTTAAGTATGAAACTCACACTTTTAATAGTTTAGATATGAAACTCAAAAAAACTGAATAATTTAAGTATGTTTTTAACACTTATCTCTAAAAATTATTCAGTTAAAATATCTAAATATAAAATTATGTTTACTTTAGAGAGCTACGCCCCAAAAACATAACCATACGTGTCATTAATGAGCAGATGGCCGCGTTCTGGTCCCGGGAAAGTAATGAGCGCTTCAAAATTTGGAAAGAATAATAGTGCAGCTATGGTGATATATTAGGATTACTGCCGCTTCTTGTCCACATACGAGTTTACGACTATTGGCTAAGAAAGTTCTCCCTTTCTTTTGTGGGAAGACTTTTAATTGCACAAGTTGCAGTAGAATGTTGCTCTGGTTTCTGACTTATTATGTGATTAGTTTTTTGAATTTCAACATTCTAATAAATTATTTTTATTATAATTATTTTTTGAATATTTTAAATTATTAATTATAATGACTTTTAAATTTTATTTGGAAAAACTTTAAAAAATTCATATAAGAATTTATAATTAAAATTAAATTGTTTTGACTTTTGAAATTTAAATTATGTCATATAAATTAGAATGGGATAGAATAGTTGTTGAAATCATCACTGGTTTTTCCTGTATTGTACTTTATATTCATATAATGTCAAATAAAACATGAAGACTTTATGAAGAGAGAAAATTCCACGAGGTCAGGATTTCCACAGAAAGTGTTTTTTTTCTTCTTCTTATAGACGGAAGATGGAAATGTGCTGAAAAACGATTGAGATGAACCATTTACTTGATGCTGAAAGAAGAAGAAGAAGACTAAGTGTGGAAAAACTCCTCTTAATATCACTATTTAAGTTTGAAGTGGGAGATAAACTTTCAAAAATAAATCTAAACTATTGAGAGCGTGAGTTTCATATTTAAACAATCACTTTTTAATTTGAAAAACATATTTTTCTCTTTTGTATCACTCTCATCATGGAGTGTGTAATAAAATCTCTCTTTTATTTTAAAAAATTACCACGGTCACACACCACATGAACAAAATATTCAACCTTGACAAAAATTAAATAAATTCTTAGTATTATTTAAAATTAAAAATTAAAAAATTATTATCCAAGAAAATAATATTTCTTTCATAAAGTAAAATGCAAAATATTTCTCTTACTCCACTTCATCACTTCCTCTCACAACGCCGCCCCCTCACACACACACACACCCCAAAAAAAAAACAGCCATTTTTTTATTTAAATTTCTTTTATAAAAGAACTTAATTTTTTTCACTTCATCTCCCCCCACCCCACCCCCAAGACTAATTAAGATATTAAATTCTACCCACCCCACCTAATCCTCTTCTTTCAATTTTTTTTCTCATTTGTGTTAGATATATACATATTGAAATTATCTTTTACTTGCGTCCGCAAGACATTTTTTAATTTATTACTTATTTATGTTATATTTTCTAAAAATGTGTATGTACATATCTAAAACAAAATAAGAAAAATGTAGAAAAAAATGTGTAATTTGTCAATGTGGATATTTTATCCATGTCGAATGTCATGTGTCAAGGTTTTTTAAATAAAAAGAGAGAGCGTGTTACATACACCACTAAGGTGTGTTTCTCAAACTAAAAAGTATTAGTTTAGATATGAAACTCACACTCTCAATAGTTTAGGTATGAAATTAAAAAAAAAAAGAATAATTTAGGTGTGTTTTTGACACTTTATTTCTTTTAAGTGGCACACACAACAGCTTAGGCTTCTATAAAACAACAAACAATTGTATTAAGCCAAAAAGAATCAGAAATCCACACAGGTTCTTTGAAATCAGCTAGCTGCTGTCATGTTGTATGAGATGCAACGAGCTAAAGGACTATCATGAGCTAGATTCCTGAGAGTTCTCAATATCATATACCTGGTAATGGTACCCCTGGGAGTTTTACTGCAAAAGGTATCCAAAGTTGCGTTCTTGAAGGTTCGTGCAAAAGGATGCAAAAGGATGCTAAGGTGCCAGAATACGTTTCTTATAAAAAGATCAGCAACTGCTTCACTCCTTGCTCCTACAACAAAATTTAGTGAGAGCCCAAAATGAAGAGGCTAGTACATTATAGTCAATTAGAATTCAGACAAAAGGACTGAAGAACTTACAACAGACACTCAGTATAATATAGTTACAGAATAGCAAGCCCTGCAGTTAGCTCCCACGATATTGCTACAGACCTTAAATAAGAACAACAACACCAGCTATCTTACAGATTTGTCTATTTTATGCAGTTCTCTATATGTATCAGGATAAAGTAGCTCAGCAAGAATCTTTTCGAAAAAATCCTGTCCTTTTCAAAGCTATTTCCAATCACTGAGAAACAGTAATATGATGTAAAGAGTAACGAAGATAAAGGACTACCGTACAATTTTAGACGACCACTTCCTATGACATCAGTAAGACAAAACCATCTTATGTACAACCAAAAAAAAAAAGCAGAAAAAAACATGGAGGGAGTAATCACAGAAAGTGGACATGGAGTGTTTGCAACAAAACAAAAGACCAAGCAATCTCAGCAAATATCCTCAAAAAGTGGACATGCTAAAATGATTAGACATACAACTAAAGCAGTCAAGGCTTTGTTACTGAAGGACCTAAGCAAACATTTAAAATTGTTGAAAGTTAAATGTTCAATGTTGGGGATCACGACAACGAAAATCAAATTTTACCAATTACTGAAGGACAAAAAATGAAATTATCTGAAAAACAAATCTCTAGAGTTCAAATCTTCATAACATACATATGAATTGCACATGACCATTATAGAGGTGAAGAAAAGCCAAGTTTTGCGGCAGAAATTAGGAAGCTATTTTTTAGGTATGTGCTAGGAATCCTACTAGGTAAATAAGAACTCGTTGGAGTTACCCTACCCTCACAAATAGAAATACATTAGAGTTGGAACAGGATGATGTTAGATATCATATACAAAATATATACGATGCCTTGAGAAGTAGCCTTTGTAAACAAGACAGAAATACTAGAAAAAGAAAGAAGTTCAGCAAATAGCAAACGTGTTACCAACTTCTTTGAAGCAGATGAAGGCATCTTATCCAGTTATGATGCTTGCCTCCTCGTGAAGTACTCTTTTTCCGCAGCAAATCACAAACAAGGCTTGGGAGAGGGTGCTGATTCTTTCATTAATCAAATGAAAATAAATGGACAAATAAGAAACCCCTCTATATTTTGAATATCTATTGGAACAATTCTGGAAGCAAATTTGAGAAGTGCAGCAAGATAATTTTCTGAAAGTTTGCTTGGTATAGGCATCATATCTCTAAGTAGACAATTTTGCTTCAAGGCTTTGCTTTTTTTCTTCCATAGATCTCTCTTCTTCTTCTTCCTTTTTATTATAGGCTGTAATGTGATTGGACAACTGCAAGAAGAGTCTCTTATGTTGTAGTGCTAGAAATGACTAACATAAGTCATAGTTTTCTTTCTACTTATACGTGAATAATGGAAGAGGACATTTCATGATGATGTAGTGTAAATATTTATGTGAAGTGCTAAGGGATTAATTCTCCAAGTTTGTTCTTCCTTTACACATAATAAGACGGACATAATTTACAACAATATTAATTAACCTACTCTATCTCAGAGCAATACAGTACTAGAGCTGTATACATGGTTAAAAGCCATTTCCTTTTACTTGTTTGATCCTTTTATGTTGTCATCAAACATATCCCATGCTTCACATTATTATTTCCAGCCTCCTTCCACAAATGGCTCCGACACTGTCATCCAAAGAATATCAAGGTTCTTCTGAACTTCAGACATGTTTGCACAGGGGAGCTTGTACCATCTTGAAGCAGGCACCGAGACCATCACTAATACTCTCATTAATGGGTAATTCTTGAGTGAACCATGCTTGCTCCCACTTTAGAATCAAATGTTGGGTATGAAGAACGATAGAACAAACATTTACACTTCATTCTCTGACAATGTCTCATCCAAAACGGAACATACATTTCGAATATCAGTAACAAACTTGGCCACAAGGACTCCCCAAGTTTCAGCATCAACATCACCTGATGCAGCCAGAGCAAGCACCCTTAAAACTTCTGTGTTGAGTTCAGAGTCAAGAAGCCCCTTGACTAAGATGGAATAAGTAGATTTGTTTGGGTGACACCCTTTGTCAAGCATCTCTTCCAGAACTCTAATTCCTTCCATAGCATTTCCAACTTTGCAAAAGCCTTTGATCAACATGTTGTAAGTAAAAGCATTAGGAATGCAACCCTTGTCTACCATGTCATCCCATAACCTACCAGCTTCATGCAGTTCTCCTTTCTCACACATGCCAGCAATAAGCATGTTATATGTCAAAACACTAGGACTCGAACTCTTTTCAAACTCGTCAAACAATTTCCTTGCTTCCCGAATCTGTCCCTTCTTACAGAGCCAGTGAATAAGTGTGCTTAATATTGTATTATCTGGAGTACAATTTTTTACCAACAGTTTCTTCCACAAATCACACGCCTCCTCAACCTTCCCCTCTTCACACAAGACATCAATCACCTTAGAGCAAAGTGTTGGGCTTGGTATATACCTCTTATCTAGCATATCATTAAGTAAATTAACAGCTTCACCGGACTTCTTTTCCTTGCAAAATGCCTCAATCATAATTCCATATGTCACTTCATTAGGCCCAATCCCATTGTCGTCCATCTCATCCATTATCTTAGCTGCATCAATAAATTTCCCTTGCTTAACATAACCATGCATCAAGATTGTGTACGTCGTTGCATCAGGCAACCACCCTCTATCAACAATTTCATCAAACATCCTCTTGGCGCCCACTAAATCACCAAGTGATACATAACAACCCAAAATGGTTGTGTAGCTCACAACATTGGGAACTATTCCCATCACAGGCATCTCATCAAGAACTTTAATTGCACTATTAATATCGTATTTCTTACAGAGAGCATTCAACAAGATATTACAAGTAAACACACTGGGCGTTATATGCAACTTCTTCTGGCAATTCTTAAACAAAGCGTAAACAAAATCATACTCTTTGTTTTGTACTAAAGCATTCAATAAAGCATTAAATGATCTGACTGACCTCTGAACTCCAAATTTTTCAATACGCAGAAAGGTCTTAAGGGCCAATTTGGGCTTACTAGCAATCCCATAGTTCCGAATCACATTTACAAACAAAACTTCCCCACATTTAATGCCGGAATTTCGTAATTCAGTTAAAAGGGTCTCTACTTTATCAAAGGCACGAGCACGGCAGAGCTTGTTGATGATGGAGTGGTAGGTTTCGTAATTATGGAAAAAACCAGGGTGGAAGTTGCCAGCGTGGTGAAAAATTTGGAGGGAAAGGTTAACATCATGCTGGGATTTGACGAGTGAGATGAGATTTTTATGGGAGAGGTATCGGGGCCACGGTTTGATGGGTGGGGTAACGGTGTAGGATTGGAGAAGCTCCGATTTGGATTTGATGGTGGCGAGGTGCTGGTACGACGGGTGGGTCTTGAAGGGGTCATCATCGGAGGCGGCGGAGGTTGAGAACAAGTGGGTGAAGTTGATTGAGGTGTAGACCCGCCGTCGGTGGCCGGCAAACTTTGAGGACATTAACATGGCCGAAACTCGGTGACTTCAATGTTGGTTTCTGAGTTTACCCGCCGCTCCGAGACAAACTTCTTGCTTAATTACATTTCTTCCTTATATTTCTTACAAAACTACATTCAACCCCTCCTTCTTTCAATCTGGTAACAGTCAAGTGGCTTTCAGCTCTTCTCAACATTAAGTCTATATATTATTTTGCACTCTTAAAAGACCTTAGTAGTTAGTTGTCTTTTGTTTTCTTTACTAATAACATTAATAATTTTAGTGTAATCTCACAAGCGTGATTTGAAGAGGATAAGAGAATATGGCCTGATCTATTTATTTACAGGATAAAAAAGTTATTTTAATTAATCTGTATAATTTTCTCCTTTATTCAAACTTGAGATCGACAATATGAACGAGTTTACAAATAGAGAGTATTTCTTTACTAAAACATTACAAACAAATAATTGTGTTAGAGAAGAGTGAAGATGATTGATCCTAATTTTCCTATCATGGTATGATGAGTGGTGATATTTTCCTTTCCAAAAAACTATTCTTCGCCTTAGCTCTTCTTATCATTAACACAACACTCAATGCCAGTATGCCACATAATATATACTTTCACATCCATGAAACACTTAATTCAAATAACTTCACCAAAACAGTCCCAAATTAAAGGAAAAAATGATAATAAGTAATATGAAATCTATATGCAAAACACATGTATTGCCTTCATTTGACAAAAATAAATAAATCTAAAAAACACACCTAAATTATTATTTTTTAAAAATTTTATATATAAACTATTGAGAGTGTGAATATCATAATTAAATTATCACTTATTTCTTTGAGAAACACACATTTTTCTTTTATTTTAAAAAAATTAGCACATCACATTCTTTATGAGCAAAACATTTCACCTTGATAAAAATTAAATAAGTTAGTAGTATTAGTCAAAATTAAAAATTAAAATTATTCCCCAAAAAAATTATAAAATAAAATGTAAAATATTTTTCTTATCTACACCTCCCCCACCCAGTTTTTTTGTTACATTTATTAATTTAAATTCACTTTTTAAAAAAATTGGGATAGTAATACTTTAATGTCTATTTTTTTAATTAATATTAATATGTTATTATTTAATTTTTATTAAGGTGAAATAATTTATCCACGTGGAATGGCATGTGTCAAAGTTTTTTCAAATAAACAGAAAGAACATTACATACCATTGAATTGTATTTCTCAAACTAATATGTTATAGTTTAAGTCTGAAGTTCACACTCTCAATAGATTATATTTAAAAATAAAAAATAATTTAAATATGTTCTTGAAACTTATTTCGATAAAAAAATAAAAGAAAATGTACTAGTGAATTGATGTTGGAGGAAAGGGGTAAGTGAAAGTTGTTGACATATTGTCAACCACCTAAGTGACCTAACACATGTTTTGTAGGTTCTTGTTGTTTTTGGGCCTATGCGTCAGACCAAAGGAAACGTTTCTTGGACCCGCTTTTGCCAGCCCAGTTCTGACTGTGACCTGCTAGTTTGCTATACTGACAATATAATTAGATAATAAAAATGTTCTTTCTAACACTTAAATTTTTAGATGACATTATGACACAGTTCAACATGATATCCAAGTAAGTAGAGGGATCTTGAGATGAAATTTCCCCGTCATTCGAAAAGAATTTAAAAATTATTGGCCCATAAAAAAGAATTAGACTCGCACGTGAGGAAACATGTTGAGATGATCACATAATTTAAAAATACAAGGGCATAAATGAGATAGATTTTGGAATATTGTGGTAAGAGTGATTTGGAGCATTAAAAGATTGATGGTACTTGTTGATTGTGCTAGTTGTAACTATAACAAACAAAAAAATGATCCTAAAGTCTTTGATTATGTTGTTTGTAACCATAATTCAAAATGTTTACAAGGCTGGATATTTTTTATTAATTTAAGGTTGCTCTCTAGCTAAATTGAGATTTAAAAAAAGATAAATTCATGAGGATTAATATCAACCTTTGATCCGATAGATTGAATTTTGATTTTAGAAGTTGTTAAAAAAAAAAAAAAAGGAATTTTGAAATAAAAAAAAGTTGATCGAACAAATTGAAATAAAATGACATAACACATGTTAACCAAAGTTGTGCATTCTAACTTGATTTTTTCAACTATTAAAGTTAATTACTTTATTTAATATAAACAGCCCCTAAATCTAATAATATGGTTTAGACAACAAATTGGCAAATAATAGTGTCGGTGCTGCCACTCTCAAGAAAATTAGAATCCCCCCTGCTTTATTTCTCTTTTGACCATTCAATCATGACTTGTTACTTCTCCTACAGTTACCATGCCATATGGCACTTTGATCTAGATAAAAAATATTTTGTTCGCTTTAATTTATATGATATGACTAATAAGAATCAAAATTTAAGAATTATGAATAATTTTAAAAGATTAGGATCTAATGAAATTAATATTTTACAATTAAATATTTAATAAATAGAAAAATATATGAGTGTATTTTGGAAAAAAAGTCAAATAACTGCCATAATATTATGTCTCTTTTGTGGGAGAGTTATCAGATTGCATTAAGGTTACATTATTGTCGTCACGTGAATTTGCTGGAACTGTACACTAAAGCCCATTATTTACTTTTGAATCCTTTTATCAACAACAAAAAAAGAGGGTAAGGAGAAACAAAAAATGTATACAATATCAAAACAGTTAGAATTGTTTTTGACTTTTTTCCCTTTATATATATATATTTTTTTTTTTAATGTGTGAATTCGTAGCAAAATTCCAGATGTTTAATTCCTTTTTACCCCCATTATTCGAAATAACAAATGAATCAAAATTTATGTGTGCACAGAGGCCTCATTTTGCACTCTTTGTTGTTGGACCTTAAAGTTGAGATTTTTCTTATGATACAGATAGAGAAAAACGAATTGGTAGAAGTTATTTCTGACTTCAAATCAAATGACTTATGTGCATGAATTCTAATGAGTCAAATTCCGTCAAAGAATATAATTAAAATATTATTCTAAGCAGGCTCATAAATATAAATGTTACTTTACTCTGCTCAGTGCACCAACCGTTCATTGAATATGATAGCTATATTATTTCTTTCCTTTTAAATTATTTATCTCTTTATTAGTCTATTTAGAAATAAAAATTATTTTTTTTAAAAATAACTTTTCATATGACATATTTAAACTATAACATTAAAGAATTTTTTCTATATATCTATAGTTTAAAATCAAAATTTTATTTTATTTTAAATTTTTCTTATGTCAAATTAAAATCAGATAAATAAGTTAAAGCACACTAAATAATGAGGTTTTGTCATTTTAGGAGGGCCCCCATTTGGTTGTCTAATGTAGGGTTCCACACCAAACCAATGAACTTTATCTTTTTTATTAAATTTTCATAATTGGAAAAAGGTTGTTGTAATTATAAGGCACATAAGCACTATGGTCCCTCCATAATCATAAGTTATTTTCTTGAAAGGCTAATTACAACGCATTTTCCCGGGCATTTCGCCTTAAATTAAGACCCCCACATTAGAAAATAAATTAATCAAAATAATAACAATCTTTACATAAATGGACAGTACATTGAAAATTTTAATAAAACACACCAACATACACACACATTTGTTCAGTGGTCGAATTGAAACAATTCATGTCAGGTTACTGTCCTGTGTCACTATATACAAAATGCATCAGCAAGACCAGTGAAGGAGTAAATTACCAATCATCTAATATTTTTGTGTGTGAAGAATTTCAGGAACAAGTAGTTGGATTGGGACGTTGAAACAAGACGATGAATCAAGAAATGAGTGGCTTTGAGGATCAGAAGCAGCAGCAAGATCAAATGAAACGTGTAAATGGGGTTCATCATAATGAGGATAAAATAGATTATGTGTTTAAGGTGGTGGTGATTGGAGACTCTGCTGTTGGGAAAACTCAGGTTCTTTCCAGGTTTGCTAAGAATGAGTTTTGTTTTGACTCAAAGTCAACAATTGGTGTTGAGTTTCAGACTAGAACTGTTTCTATTCAGTCTAAAGTGGTTAAGGCTCAGATCTGGGACACTGCTGGACAAGAAAGGTTTGCCTCTCTGTTCTTCTCATTAGTAATTGATTCATTCATGTTCACATATATGCCAGTTTAGTTTCCCTTCCACTTAGTCGTTAATTGGGTGTACGAACAAAGTCTTAAATAAGAAATGAAGCTACATATAAGGTTGTGAGGTTGGCCTAAAAGTGGACAATTTGAGTTGTATTAGCTCAACATTAGTTTCATGATGACTGCTGCTATAAGCATTTTACTCATCATTTTTTCAAACCAATAGGAACTTGCATTACAACACTTGTGCAATCACTAAGTCAATGGAGTTGCCACAACAGAAAAATCACCCTAAAATGTTCTTATGTCCATAGATACTTCAATTGAATATGTGAGAATCGAAAAAAATAGTAATGTTTTCATATGAAAAAAATCATGAAGTTTTCCACTTTTTCAGTGAGAATAGAAAAAAAAAGTAACGTTTTCATATGAAAAAATCATGAAGTTTTCCACTTTTTCAGTGAGAATAGAAAAAAAAAGTAACGTTTTCATATGAAAAAATCATGAAGTTCTCCACTATTTCGGTGAGCATTTGCTTTCTACTATTTCAATAATAATCTGTTTTTCACTATGCATTTTTTTAGTGAGCTTGTTCGGTGAAAATTGAGTAGAAAAATCATGTTCTATAGCACAAAATTACCACGGTTTGCTGTGAAAAAAAAATCTGTGTTTCTAGTAGTGAGCCGAATAAGTTAATTTTGAGAGATTGTAGTGATGTTTTAGTCAAGCTAAGCACAGTAGCAGGAACATGGTTGTGGAATTAATAAATTGATTGTACCTGCTACCTTTCACAATCTAACTTAACTAGGGCCCAAATCATATTTGATTTTGTAGCTGTTAAGATATGATGATATCATGTTTTCATATAATGACAATGTTATTCCAATTTCACCCTCCCTTAGCAGCTATATTAATGAAAACCTACTATGAATTTAAGAATTTAACTTAGTCGTAAGCTATAATTTTTTCAAAATCTTTTAAATATATATACAGTTCGAGCTAAAGTCAGTGTGTCTCAATAATGTACATTGTCCCCTGTATTGAACAGATACAGAGCAGTAACAAGTGCATACTACAGAGGAGCATTGGGAGCCATGTTAGTTTACGACATAACAAAGAGACAAACATTTGATCATGTAGCTAGATGGGTTGAGGAGCTCAGGGACCATGCGGATAGTTCCATTGTGATCATGTTGATCGGTAACAAAGCTGATCTAGTAGATTCGAGGGCAGTTCCAACTGAAGACGCGGTTGAGTTTGCAGAGAGGCAGGGGCTATTTTTCTCTGAGACATCAGCTCTTAGCGGGCACAATGTGGAATCAGCCTTTTTTAAACTTTTGGAAGAAATATTCGACATGGTATCAAGGAAGACTTTGTTGGTGGCTTCTGGTGCTAATGGAAATTACATCAAAGAGACTAGTAATGGATTGCTTAAAGGATTGAAAATTGATGTTATTTCTGGTCCTGATTTTGAAGTTAGTGAGATGAAGAAACTATCTTCTTGCTCTTGCTAAATATATTCAAACAAAAAGATAAAACTATGGAAGAGATACATATAATGACAAGTGTGTTAAAAAATGTGGTTGTATATGGGAAGCTTGTCAACAGGATTATTGCTCCCTCTTTTGGCTTTATATGTAGCTAGTGATAAGATTATATGAGAATGTGGAGTGTGTTGTGATCAATATTTTTGTATGAAATTGATTCTCTAATGTAATGAACTTTAGTTGATCTGCGTATTAATATGTATGTACATGATTTTCTCAAAGTATGATACTTGTTATGATATTACCTTCGCATCCCAATTTAGCTCTTTTTTCTTGTTATGATCATGTACATGCTTATTTTAGTTTGAACATAATCATACACTATTTATACAGTATTAATACATTACATCACATGAGGCCATTTAATTGATTTTTTTTTTATCGTTCATACGTAAAAAACTGAATAAAATTTGTGAAATGCATGGATACTAGCTTAATAATTTGACAACTTTACAAAATGACTTCAAAATTTTAAAAGAGACCATCGTAAAATAGTTAGACATGATTATATTTCATGCTTTCTAAAGAAATTACTAGTAGCAACATTTGGTTAAATGTGTGAGATAACTGTCAAAAATACATTTAAATTATACCTTTTTTTTTATTTTGATACCTAAACTATTGAAAGTTTGAGTTTCATACCTAAACTATCACTTTTTATTTTGAGAAACACACCTCTCTCTTTTATACTATTCTCATCATGGTATGTGTAATACACTCTCTTTTTTATTTTAAAGAATTTCCACATCACACTCCACATGGACAAAATATTCAACCTTGATAAAAAATAAATAAATTATTAGTATTAATTAAAATTAAAAATTGAAAAACTTTTATAAAAAAATAATATTTTCTTTATAAAATAAAATGTAAAATATTTTTCTTACCCCACACCATTTTTTAAAGTTTTTTATTTTGTTTAAATTTTTTTTATAAAAGTATTTCATTTTTTACTTCATCTCCGCTTTCAATTTTTTTTCCCAATGTTTAGATTTACATATCAAAAATATTTTTTACTTGTCGCCACAAGACTTTTTATATTTTTTAGTTGTTTATGTTATATTCGGTATACTAGTAAAAAAAATTTTCTAAAAATATATATACGTGCATATCTAACACAAAATAAGAAAAACGTAAAAAAATAAAAATTAGGAGCAAAAAATTAAATAGGATAGGGTAGATTTTTTTAAATAAAATAATATCAATTTCTATCGGGGGAGGGGAGGATGAAATATAAAAATTTTATAAATATTTTATAAATGATTTTTTTAAAAAAAGGATGGGGTTGTTGCGGGGGAGGGGCGGTACGTGGAGGAGGTGGTGGAGTGAGATAAGAAAAATAATTTAATTTTTTATATGGATAGTAATCTTTAATTTTTAATTAATATTAAATTTTTATTATTCAATTTTTATCTAGATAAAATATTTTATCTATGTGAATTGTCATGTGTCAAAGTTTTTTCATATAAAAGAGAGAGTGCACTACACACACCACTGAGGTGTGTTTCTCAAACTAAAAAGTGATAGTTTAGGTATGAAACTCACACTTTCAATAGTTTAGGTATGAAACTCAAAAAAGATAAATAGTTTAGGTGTGTTTTCGACATTTATCTCTAAATGTGTAAATTAAACTCTATGAACACTCAAATATTTGGACTCATATCCACTAGATTGCAAATTGTCAATTAGTAAAGGGAATAACCTTAACTCCTTATAAGTTGGAATAATATAAAACAATTCTACACGGAAGTTATATTCTATAACTAGCGTAGCTATTTTGGAGTTGTATGATATAATTAGGGGCGATCTCTTAAAATCGTGATTCGTCTAATTCATTTAGGTTTGAACAAATTAATAAATCACTTATTTTATAAAGTCAAGTAGTTTTGATTCGATTGATTCAGTCTTTTTAGAAACTAGACTAAACATACAAATATAATCAAATAACTACCTAGAGAAACTTTGTCTAAATATTTTTAAAAAGATACTCCTAACATTTTTTATTTGAAAGATATTTAGTGCTGCAAGTGTAGAGGCGTGGGAGAAAAAAGGGTCCGGATGGATGAAGAAAAAATAGTGATTTGGTAATGTTAGGCAGAAGAAGAATTCAATATGATTTGACAACTCAACAATAATCAAGTTATTGTTCAAATATCCAACCTAATTACTATCCTTAAGTACCCCTCCAATAATTCCAACTTCCAAGTCACAATATGTAATTAAACGTACTGATATTTCAATTTTATTGTAAAGTACTACTTTTTTTTTTATCAAGTTATTAATCTCACCTTTTCTTTAAGTGTTATATCAAATTATTTTTAAGATGACTTGACTTTAACAATAGTGCGTAAAGCTCTTTCAATTTTTTAATACTAAACAAATGATGTTAAGTGACTCTAAATCTATGTTGAAAGGTTATCTGAGTTTTATGATTTGTTTAAACGGGTATGTATTGGAGTAGACCAAGCACAGACGTGTTACATTTGAAACATCAAAAGTTCCTCCAATTTTTTCCATTTTTATGGTTTATTATTCAATACGACGCGTTTGACCATGAATTTTTTTCAGAGTTTGAACTTCAGATAAAGAAATGTTTTTACTTTTTTCACTCCAAATTCCTCAGTAAAAAAGTTAAAATCAATTCTAATTTGTATACATGATATATATTAATAAAATATTATTTATCACATTGAAAAAATAGTATTTTTTTTCTTCCAATTTTATAATAAAACGTGGTTAAAAATACAAACTTATCTTGTTTGAGCATATGGAATATTTGTTTGAGCTATATATCAAAAGAAAGTTATTATTCTTATTATCAACGCTTTGTTACATCTTTTAGATGTCAAATGTTATTATTCTTGTTCTCAACGCTTTGTTGCATCTTTTAGATGTCAAATCCGATACTGTGATATATTCTTTTGTCACTAAATTTATATAGTTCAAACTTTAGGTAGGAGCATATTTTGGTTCTATTAATTTGGTTACCTCTTTTCTACCAGCAAAATAATTAAAATCTTTAGTTACAACCACCTCTTATAACTACTTATTACTTACTAAAATTTACAAATTAGGAAGTGAGTAGTTTTCTACACTTCTTATACCGTTAAATGAGATCACATCGTTTATAAAGGTTTTTACTTTTAAAAAAAAGATTTAAATAAGTCTTTCACTATTTAACTTATTTTTTTGTTCTTTATTATATCTATCTAAAGGGAATCCTAATTGACATAATTTACCACAAGATTAGAGTAATCCTATCCAAAAAGAGAACCGTACGCTTTAATCTTTTTTGTATTTATCTAAAAATTATTTACAATTTGAAAGCTAATTGCGATCTAAACCACAAACTCTAAAATATAAGAAAATAAATAAAAAGACACCTACTAGACAATGACTTCATAATTTTTGAAAAATAAGGTGAAAAAAAAGAAGAAAATAATAGAAAAAATTTTCACCGTTCGATCATCCCGGGGTCATGATCGAACGAACTAGGACTCTTACAGCTTTTCAATCTCAACAGTCCGTACAATTTACGCACCTCCTTCGCTCCCGGAACAGAGTCCTTCCAGTTTGCGCCACTTGTCTCCTCCGCATGCGGCGGCGGCTCCAGCCGTAGCGGCGACGATGTACTGTCACTCAACCGTCTTCCCTTCCCCCCGATCTTTCCCTCTATTCCGTTTGATTGTAACGCCGTGATGACGGACTTTAGAGCTCTGCTTGGGGAGCTCCGGTTGACTATCATCAACTCTCCGATCGCCGCCGGACTCATTGTTGCGCCGGTATGGAAAATCTCCTCTACTTGTGGAAACAGTTTGTGTTCCTTAACACCCAGATAATTGTTTGCTAAATACTTGAAGGAATTGAAATCACAGTAAGGGAAGTGTATGTGTACATCGATTCTTCCTGGTCTTAGCATCGCTGGGTCAATTTGCTCTTTGCTGTTCATGGTGAAGACCATTATCTTCTCGTCGCCGCAGCAAGAATTTACAATTCCGTCCATGAAATTGAGCAACCCTGATAAGGTCGTCGTCGTTAATTTCTCGTTGATCAATCGATCGAGATCTTCGATAACAATTAGGGATCTGCTTGAAGTTTGTAGCAAAAGGAGTTTGAGATCTGAATCATCGGAAACTCTGGATAAATCAATGTCGTAAACATCGTAGTTCAAGAAATTCGCCATGGCGCCGATGAAGCTAGATTTTCCGGTGCCGGAGGGACCGTAAAGGAGGTAATTACGCTTCCAAGCACGGCCCATTTTGTGATAGTAGTTTTGGGATTTAATAAAATTTTCAAGATCGGATTTTACCTTGTTCTTGAGATCTGCGTCCATGGCTATGGTGTCCAAAGTAGAATGATGAGTAAACGGAACAGATCTCCACCGCCCGCTTACGGCATTTTCCGACGGTCCATTATTGATAAACAATTTCAATTCACTTCTTCGCTGTTCGATATCATCGGAGACGGTATGAATATGCTGAAGATACGGCCGAAGAGTCCTGCGTTTATCCTTCTTCTTAATCCTCAACAAGAAACTCCGATTACAAACTCCCCCATGATCGAATCTTTCAACTTTGTTCACCCAATCAACTCTTGCTCCGAGAAATTCATCTTGAATCACCTGATTATCATCCAGAGATAGAATGATATCAGTAGATTTCTTACCGGAGAACAAATTAGTGAAATTTGAATCTTCGATGGATGGCAACGAATTGATATAAAGGAAGACCCTCCGGTAGAACTCATTATCCTGGCCATTTTCATTGAGCTCTGCAACTTTAAGATACTGATGAACATGAATTTTGTCATCCACCCAATTCGCCCATTTTCGCAAAACTAAAATCAAAGCTGTTCTGTACAAGATAAATCTAACAAGAAACAAAAAACAAGGAACCAAGAAGAGAATCACAAGTATATTTACAACCAACATGGTGCAATAAAGTTGGAATCTTTCGCCGGAAAATTAACAAAAAGAATTCATATTGAAGTTATCGGTGAAGAAGTTTAACGAAGAAGAAAGTGAAAGTAGGAAGGTTTATATAGTTTTTTAAAAAAATACACTCTGTTTGTTTTGGTGTCAGCCTAGCAACTTTCCAGCCAAAAACGCAGTTGACACTATTTTTTCCTCTGGCCCATCTATTGAAAAATAAAAAAATAAATTCTTTTATTACTTTTTATATTTATTTTCTCTTCTCCAAAATAACTTTGGATAGCCGCGATTTTATACTACTGGTATGGCTTAAGTCATATACCATCTTCTAAAGTTATTCGCATATTTTATTTACACACTTTAAGTTTAAATTATATTTATTGAACACTTTAATTTTAAGAAATTTTTACCTATTTAATATAACCTGACAAACAGTTGAAAAATAAAATATGTATCTCAAACGCTAAAATAAAATTGATTTACCAATAAAATATTGACACGTGGTATTGTATTTAATTTTTTTTAAAACCTTATTTAAATAATCAAAAAAGTATTTTTAAAAAAAGTTTTTTTTAATTAACAGCCCCCCATTTCCCTCCCTTTCCCTTCTTCTTCGATAGACCCAATTCTGATTTCCCAGGTGGAATCGGTGTCGGCACCGGCGACGTCATCAAATTGCTCTACCTTTTTCTTTTTTTTCGTTGGCGTCGACAGTATAAAATACACCATTGCTATCCACTCAAGCTAAAGATTCATTCTTCTTCATTTTGATAGCATGAAAATCTTTTACTCCCTTCATCTTCTATCCATTAGTAACTATTAATTAGAATTGAAAAAAATAATAACAAACTTTGACTCAAAAAAAATTAATTCATATCTTTTTATATAATAAATTGAGCTTTATCAAGATATTTAAGACGTAAATTCACGCAAGTAAAAAAAAGAAGAAGAAGAATGACAAAGGGTAAGAGAAAGAGAGGTGGAGGGGGTGGGGTGGGGTTGAGGGATGGGAAGAAGAGGACTGCTCCTTTTCTCTTTTTAATTAATAATTTTTTTACTTTTTTTTATTAATTCAGGTGCATAAGTTAAGAGAAAAAAATTATTTTTGATGACTTTACGCGTTCAAAGAAAGGTGAATCACACGTTTTTTGCCATGTCAGTATTTTGTGTTCAATAGGAATGATTTTTGAATAAATAAAATGTTCAATTGATACAAGAATAAATTAAAATGTCTAAGTAAATTATGCGGATAACTTTAGGTAGCCGGAGATGACTTAAGCCAAGTGGTATTGTCACATTATTATAATTTTGGCTCGTATCAAGAAGGGTTTGTGGTGAGTGCCAAGCAATAACTTAAGTTTTTCAATTTGAGTTATCCGGTTGCAGTTGATTTTATTAAGGAGCGATTGAGAATTTTTTATATAAATATCAGAAGTTAGATTGAATTTTTTATATAAAAATAAGGCTCCTAAGTGAATTAGCATTTGAAATTATACTTCGTTTGTTTCCAACTAATTGTCATATTTTTTGTTTAAATAAATTTAACTCATTTTCTAGGTTAAAGTAAATAGGATTAATTGAATATTTTATATTTAAAATAAATATATGATGAATACTACGTAACAATTTTTTCATGTTAATTTGATGGAAAAAATATTTTAAAATATTACCTAAAATTTATAATTTCTCTAAAAAAATATGAAATATGATAATTAATATGAAACGGAGAAAATAGAGGTGTGTGAAAATCAAATCGATCAATATATTAAGTCGAAAAAAAGTTATTGGATGACGGATTTTAGGTGATTTTTTTTAAAAAAAAATTATTCCATTAGGGGCCGTTTGGTTACTGTATAAGAGACATCTTATTCATGTATAAAAAGTTGCATTAGCTATACTATGTTTGGTAGAAGTTTTGTATTAGGTATAAAAGTCAACATAATTTATATCATGTTTGGTTGCATTTTTCTAATCCTACATAATTAATACCAATATAACTTATGAGAAAATCTATGTATAAAGTTATGCAGGGTGGAAGGTGGAATAAGTTATGTGGGTTTTAGTTATACATGTATTAAAGTGATAAATTATATATTTACCCTATTGATTTATTTTATTGTTTTTAATTGGAAACTTTATTGTTTTCCTATATATAAGTTTATTGTTTTTATTTCTTTTTTATATTTAGATCATTCTTATTTCTTTCAATTTATTTTATTTTTTTAATTAGAAACTTTATTGTTTCATTTCAACGTGTGTTGTTTTTATTTCTTATTATATATAAAAAATATACTTGTCATTTTGATTGATTTATGCAAATATAAATATTTTTTTAATATTAGAAATTGATTGTATATTTTTTTAATGGTACATATGCTAATCAAATATTAACATTATACATTATTCAATATATTTCACATTTTATTAGCATGTATTATTAATTTGTAATAACATATATTAATAATTTACAACAAGTTTAATATTCAATAGTTAATAATTCATGTATTGTAATCTCTACTTAACTAAATATCTACATAACTAATATCCACATAGCTAATACCCGCATAATTAAATCCAACATAACTAAACTTGCATAACTGAACTCTGCATAACTAATAACTGCATAATTAAACTCTGCATAGCTAATACCTGCATAACTAAACCCTGCATAACTAATACATGCATAACTAAATCCTGCATAGCTAATACCTGCATAACTTTAATCAGTAACCAAATAGCCCCTTATTATTTAGTTTTGATTTAGAATACTTGGGTTATTGAATAATCTGATAAAACAATAACCCATTAGAATAATGAAATTTGCTACTTTACCCTTGATAAACATCAAATATAATGATTTAACATAACTTTGACACTATATCTATACTCTACCTACAATCTATATAATTAAGTATTATTATAATTGATTTACTTGTCACATGTACAATAATATTTTTTTTAAAAAAAAAGCAGTGTTGGATGACATTTCTTTGAGAAAAAATTATATATTTATATATGTGTGGTATTTGAAGTTTGATGGGATAGTAGAACCCCACGTCTAAATACAAGTGATACGAGGTGCATTTGTGACCATTCTCTTCTGCCTTTTCCACATAACGATAATTATGAATTATGAGTATGACTTGGACTAACTTTTCCACTCATTTTTATTTTTAGACATTCTATATAATGAATATAAAAATGCGATATGTTTTATGTGTTTTTTATACCATAGTCTTGAGTTTATTGGGCACGAAGATCAAGACAAATATTTTTTAGTTGGCTTTTCTTGTGGAATTGGTATATGAATGGGTAGGTTCATCTATACAATATGTTAATTATAGTTTTCTTCCACAATACGACTCTAGTAGCAATTAAATGAGTTACCCTATTTCCTTAGACATAACAAATTGGCATGACAAGTTATATTCTTTTTTAATTGCTAAGCATTAATGGTTCAAGTTTAAAATTGGCATGCTATGCTTTTAAGTCATGTTGTTAATTATATTTTCATATTGGTAGATTCAAGAATAAGCTAATTAGTATAGCAAAAAGCAATTTTTTTTTAAATCTAGGAGTATAGAAGTAGATCGATTTACATAAGAAAAATAGAATAAAGACAATATAAAAATATGTAGTAAAAAATTATTGTTTGTATCAGTTAAAAAATGTTACATGACTAATAAAGGAATCGTGAAAATTTGTTACATTAAATGTTTGAATTCAGCATTCATTTTTTATTCTTCACATTATATCATAATTCAAACTTTGACAAACATATTTCAGCATTCTTACCTTTATTTTTCTCAATTTAACTCCCCAAGCCACTTCATTCAGTTTTTTTGGAAAACAAAAATATTTTTCTTGTAGTCATTATAATTAGTATCCTTCCGTTTTGATTTATGTGATAATATTTTTATTTCCGCTCTTATTTAACCATAGTTTTTAATAAAATTTTGAAAACAATGTTTGCTAGTGAAATTTGGTCCTTTTTAAACTTAAAAAAAAAAGACTTCCAAAATTTGCTCTTATTTTTGGATAAAATTTCACTTTCACTCATAAAATTTCACGTAAAATACATGTCTAATCACATTTTAATTTCAAAACTAATCATATTTTTAACAAACTTCAAAAACACTTTCTTTTTCTATCCAAGTTTTAATTAAATCTATCAACAAGTATTTAGTCTGTTTAGAAAAGAATATCATTTTCTTTTATATAATTAAAAGTAATTTAACTTTAAATTTTTGTATTTACTTTCATGAAATATTTTGTAACTACATAAATCTCCAAGACTTGTAAAGTCTACAAAATTTATGTATATTTTTTTATAAGAAAAAAAAATTAAAATTGATATCACATAAATTGAAACGAACAAAATAAGAGTCGTTTAAATTGGCTTAAAAAGCACATTTTAAGTAAAAAAAAATTTTTTATAGAGAAACATACTTTTGATTTTTAACTTTTTCTAAAGTCATTTTTAATCCTGCCAAACACTTTCAAAGGGAAAAAATTTACCCACACCGAATCTTTCAAGTCAATACAATTTTTATTATTACGTGATTAATGAAGTAAAATACATATTTATAATTAAATAAAATAAAATGTAAATTTATATGCATATCATACATATATTAACTTAATGTAAACACATAGTACAGAAATTTTACCCCTTTCAAAAACTTAAAATGACTTTTAAATAGGTTTAAACCAACTTGTAAGTGAATCTACTCTCATACAATGAATTCGTGTGGTCAAACTTGTTGACCCAAGTCTAACACTCCTTTTATTCATTTATAGTTGTTTATTATATTATTTTGGGATGTATAATAATATTAGTTTATTTTATAAAATTAATGGATAATTTTACACATAGTTTCTAATTCTCCTTTATCATTAACTATATTCATTTCCTTATGATATTTTTCAAAATATATATTTATTATATTCAAAGAACCATCTAATAAAATTACAGTTTTTTAAAAAGCGTACAAAATCAATAATGAATAAATATTATTGAACACGGAGTTAAACATTGCACTATAAACACAATCTTCCGAGTGGTAAATTAACTCAATTACTCTCTTCGTTCGAAATTATTTGTCATGTTGCGCTTTTCAAAAGTCAATTTGACTAATTTTCAAAGGTAAATTAGATCACATTAATTTGATATTTGTAACAAACAAATTAGATATTCTAAAACTATATGAAAAGTACTATAAATTACAATTTTTTACCTATTAATATGATGAAAAAATATATCTTAAAATGTTAGTCAAATTTTTTATAATTTAACTCTAAAAATAGAAATCATAACAAATAATATCGGACGGAGAAAGTATCTTTTAATAAAAATAATGATGAGTGACGAGCTGATCCATTTATAAATTGAAAATGAACCCCTTCCTTAAATTTATATGTCTGAGTCAGAGTTATCTTTTGAAATACAAACTCTTCAAAGATTAAACGGCTAAGTAACCCCTGATTACGTCCAAAATTCAATTTCTCATCACAAATCACAATTAATTAGCATTAATCCATTGCAGAAAACGACAAGCCCCCTTGGCCCCAATTTCATACTTTTCTGGCCAAGCCGAAAGGTGCTTTAATTTGTCCGGAAAAAAAACCTTTTTTCTTTTCTTTTTTTTTTTCATTTGTCACATTTTCTTGTACTTTTTTTTTGTTTGTATATTATATGTAGCGTCGTCAATATGGGCTAGGTCCGTTGAGTCGGTCTGGCCTAATTCGGGATTTAATAGGGCTAGGCTAAGATTTTTGAAGTCCATTTAAGAAAAGCGTTTTTTAGCCCGGCCTGAATAAGCCTGTTACTTTGTGGGGCTTGAAAAATATAGGTAGTGCCGGCCCGTGGGCCAATATAAATTAATTAAAAAATATAATATAATATTAAAATTAAAATTAGAGATTGTCCAAACTCAAAACAATTAAGTTAATATTTATATTTAGATGTCTATACCTTTTCTTGGAAAAAAACTTAATAAATACTATAAAGATAATTTTATGGGATAATTTCAGAGACCTCCTCCAAGTTTCGCTCTATAACATTGATCTCCCCTGTGATTTTACGATATTACGTCTACCTCCTTTATTTCCATTTACTTGTAACCATTCTATAAATCTATTTAAAATAAATATAAATTAATTTAGATTTGATTATTTTACCCTTGTTACATTAGTTTCTTTATATTAATAAATATTATATAAAAAATAACTTATTTAACAAATATTTTTAAAATAAATCAGCACAAATACATGTTTTTTTATTAAACAAAGATCAAAGTTTTCATTCAAGTTGACTCACCATTTTCATTAAATATTAAATCTTCATATCCATTTCACCTTTATCAATTCATGTAGATTTTCCCCTACAATAACCCATCATTTTTCAGCAATAATTTCTTCAAATAGAAGATAAAAATGAAAAAAGAGAAAGTTGATAAGAACAATCAAATTTTGTCTAGTTAAACGTTTTCACGAGCGAAGAAGAAATATGATCCAACGAATAGAGATAAATCATTGAAAATTAGATATAAACTTGTATATATAAAGGGTAAAATTGTCAAATCTAAATTAATTTTTATTTATTTTAAATAGATTTAATGAATGGTTACAAGAAAATAAAAATAAGGGAGATAAACGTAACATCGTAAACCACAAGGGAGGTTAGTGTTATAGAGCAAAACCTGAATGGAGGTCTTTGAAATTATCCCTAAATTTATTTGTGGATTTGATTAACTAGTAGTAACATTAGCATAAAGTAATATTGTTTTGTCGATATTTATGATAATATTTTAAAATTATGATTTATAACTTAATTTAATAATTATTTTTAAAAAATGGGCTGGCCCGGCAAGCCTGTAGCCCACGTACTTGTGGGTTGGGCCGGCCGTTTTCTGGCCCACACCAAAAATGGGCTAGCCCGGCCTGACCCGTAAAATGTCAAAGCCTGTATGGGTTAGCCCGGATGGGGTGGGCTAGCCCATATTGACAGCTCTAATTATATGTTTTCTATTTAGTTAAAAAATTTTACAAAAACTAAATTAAAACAATTCTTTTGTTTTGTTTTATAGTTAGGACAAATAATAGGGGAAATTAAAACATCACAAACTCAACATTCCATATAATGAGTTTTTGTCTTTTTCCTTACTTGTAATCCAAACAAAATATGAAAATCGATATAAATAATTGTTCAGAATAATATTTGATAAATATATGTTTTATTAATGTGATATATTAAGAACTATATTTATTTATAATATAAAATAATATATTTAACTAACGAATGTAATTATTTTTAATCAGTAAAATATGTAACTTGTACCAAAAAAATATAAAAAACCCGTGTAAGTTTAAGTAAAGGGTAACGCTTAACCTATTTTCTTAGATGAAGTATTCATTTTGATTAATAATGTGGATAATATAAAAAAAAAAAAAAAAAACAAAGTCAAGCACGTTAGGTTTCTAAATATCTTAGTACATGATTTAATAATGTCTTCAATTGGGTTATTACCTTCCTTAATCCTAGCAACTTGTCTATAGAATATAGATGCACAGATCAAGTGCATAAAAGGGAAAAGTCCAACTTGAACTATTCCAAGATCCTTATTGTCCAAAAATATGAATATAATTGTAGATTATGAATTCTCTTTTTGAAAAAAGAAAAGATTGGAGGATATATTAATCTTATCTTCTTTTTTTTTTCCTTTTCCAAATCCTCATTTCATCAGAGAAATGCAAGTTTGAATTTTATTCAATAGTGCAATTTTTAGCTGCGGAGAGTTCATCATTTGAATTTTATGAGTTGGGTCCTAAATACTATTATCTTATTTTCATACTAGTTCAAATATATTATTTATATCAGTTTAGTGATTTTTAATATCTTGCGGGTTTGAGACTCAACTAATCTGAATTCACGCCTTCACTTGCTTTCTTCAGTTGATTCTTCTAACAAACATCAAAAGACTTTTCGAATACTAAAGTCATGTTTTAAATTTTTTGAGTCTAAAATTAAAAGAATCGGTAATTCACGATGATACTTATCGAAAGAGATTGTACGTAGATGCTACTCATCAAAGCACAATTGATGAAGACATATAACTACTAGTATTTAGTTGCTAATTTTATACCTATAACCTATGAGTCTATGACCTATTCGACAAAATACATTAATATGTATTGTTTTCCCTCTACCTTCAAGGTAGTTGCAACTTGCAAATCCATCTTCAGTATATATGTACATAGTAGTTGTATATTACCCATTTTTGGGCGATTCTCCCAGTAGTATTTTTCCTAATTCCTATTAATATCGGTTCCTATTTATTATTCCTTAGTGATTCAAGACGTAACTTTAGTTCGTAGTATCATTTTGGACCTAAGCGAATAAAAAAAGTTGTGTGCTTTACTACTTTCTGTGGTCTAAAATTCTTTGGCCCTTTTCATTTGCCATAGTAGTAGTGTGCTTGAAGTGCTTTGAAATGTAAAATAGTCAATGATTATTTTGTTTTATTATTACAGGTTTAATTTGCATGTAATCAAAAGAGAAATAATAAACAAACACAACAATCCAAATATTGTTTCTAAAGTAAGAACTTGAAGTACAAATAATGGCAAGGGACTATAATTAATAATTACATAGTATAACAAATATAAAAAGTATTAGGAAGTGAATTGAATTTGTTGCCACTTGATTCGAAAGTTTTTTCGGAAACAGTCTGTCTACCTTTAGGAGATAGTATCAAGGTTTGCATTGTTGAAGAAGAAGGAAACTGACGATTGGAATATGTCCAACGAAGCTGATTAACGTGTCTAAAACAAGTATTGATAAAGAAGGAAACTGACGATTGGAACATGTCAAAGGAACGGCCGACGAAGCTGATTGACGAGTTGACATCACTGTTGTAGAATTACAGTCACACTAATCTATTATATCGATTAGGTTGCTACTTATTGTACTAGTTGAAGTTGATTAGGATTTCAATCGTCATCTTCCTTCTTCGTTAACACTTGTTGTAAACACGTTAGTCAATTTTATTAGACATGTTCCAATCGTCAGCTTTCTTCTTTTTTGACATGCATATATTCGACCCTCTCCAAATCTCAGTCGTAGTATTTTAGTTAGATATGGTGTAGTTGTATTAGGAAGTGAATTTTGATTTGTATGGCTGAAAGTTGTAGTAGGTTATTTTGAGGTACATAAAAAAATATTTGATAATATTATAAATGTTGAAGGCAATGAATGTGGTCCAATCGAAAAACATATTTAGTCAGCTAGGGTATCACATCATATTAAAAATTAATGGTCCCTTCGAACAGCGGCGATATGCTGGTGGCCTACTCATTATGTTTCAATGTCGTCACAATCAATATCATATTTTTTTTTTAAAAACAAAAGTAAAAAGGTTCAGAAATTCTTAAATAGAACCTGTTAAAATAAAATTAAATACCATAATGTAAGAATAATCTTTCAGAAAATTGGTGATTCCAATATTCTTAAGCGATAGTGAGATTTATTATACAACTAAGCATATTCTCCGTGATATATAATAATAATAATAATATTATTATTATTCGAAAGATACGTCAATTAACTTTATGATGTTTTGTTCATTATGTTTATGCCACAATTTCCTAATTAATTGGCTTTAATTTGTTATGTCCATTCCTTTTATTTTAATTAATAATGCATAAAATTGAACAGTATATGTGATTACGCGTACCTAACGTGTAAGCTATATTAATAGTTCTATAACAAGGAACTACCACATATATTATACTACTATATAATATGATTATATATATATATATATGACCTTTTCATTTCAGCTCTGTTCTTCTTTAGTTTTTTATTTCCCTCTCATTATTTCATGGCATTTATGCTGTAAAAACAGCATTTTATAACTAGAAATTGCCAATCCGGCAGCAATTTCTTCTGGAAATTAAAGCTAGTTGGTAACGTTGTTTTCGACTAATTTTCGTGGAAAATCCTTGTAAAAATTCAATATTTTTTCAGTTTTTAGGAACATATATACTAACAAGAAAGTAATATTAATAAATTCCCTTATTAGATTTACTTACCCTTTTCGATTTTCTGTTTAACAATTCTATTTGGGATTATTGGATTGCCGAAACTGGACTTGTTCACTAAGATGACTTAGCGCGCACGATCGATCACCGTGTCTTAGATTTTTCTTGCTACAAAACATGGCTTTAAGTTTCTCTTTTCTAATAAAAAATTAAAATTATAGAAAACATCAACTCTTAAAAAATAGATTTTAATAAGGAAAGGAAAAAAAAAAAGTGAAAAGAAAAAGAAGTAGACCAGATCTTACAGCCAGGGTGGCTAACTGGAAAAACATAATTATGGGCAAAATTAAGAAAAAATAAAATTCCACTTGATTGTTTTGCACGTACGTATAATAAATAGATAGTACTCTATATATTTATATAATATAATATGTGTAGGATGGAAAATAATTTGAGAAACTTCCTCGCAAGAAAAAAGTTTGTCAATTGCAAGTGTAGCATAAATCTTCTACTTGTATCCATATCCACTGCACATGTGTGCATGTCTTTTTGTATAATTCATTACATACACCACATGACTAATGTATATTACATTTGCCAAGGTGTATTGCTTTTTTTTTTTTTTATTATTTGGGTAAGTATTCTATCAAATTCATTTTTAAATTATTGATAGCCTTAAGAATATCACTTTATTCGACTAATTAAATTTAAATACACATTCAATCTGTAACATGAGTGAAATACAACACCTAAGTTCTCACCAAATTTAGGGGTGTTTCGATACTTCTCTCGGGTTTATACTAAGAGTATCATGCTCCTACAAGAGTTTGACATCATTTGTTATGTCATGTGATATATCGGGGTGTATCTAAGTTTAGTCAATCAAATAGAAGAATGTTTCAACAACTATCAGTAATATGGAGACGAAACTAATATTTTATGCTAAATTTATGAATTTTTTCAATATTTATGAAAATGCTTAAGTAGTTCTGTATCATCCCTCGGAACATAGAGGGGAGGTATATATGACCTCTTCATTAGCAAAAATAAAATTGTTCAACATTTTGTTTTTGAGGTTAAGTTTTCACTGTTTGATTTGTTTGTCTAGAAATGTTCAAATTATAACTTTAAGTAACGGACTGTTCCCATTGAAATATATCATTTCATATTGAGAATTTGAGATCATGTAATTAAAGAGAAGTTTTTCATACTTAAAAGATATAGAAACATGGGCCTGCTAAATTAGTTGGGCCAATAAGAATGGGCCCATATTGTTATCCTATCGAATAATTGATTCATGGGCTAATGACTAATGATCATGAAAAAGTGAAGGGAATTGAATATCTTAAGTTTATAGTTTCTACTACTTTCTACTAAAGACTTGACCATTTAGGTGTGTTAGTGAGACGTTACTCGAAGTTTCATACTTCTAGTAAAGAAGGAAAAAAATTATGGGCCACAAATATTAAAGTACGAATGGCTGTGTTTGGTTTGATATGAAAATATCAAATATGTGGCACATAACGAACGTAGAATGTTAAATGTAGTAAAAAAAATTATTATAACTGAGCTAAATAGGTGTATTTCAAAACATATACTCTCAATACTTCTATTTTTTGAGTTGGAATAAATATCAACTGTCGGTAACTTATTTTTTACCATATGGAGCTTATCCAATAACAACAGCATGATAGTATGATTGTTGGCAACAATAAAATATATAGGTTTTTTATGACATTTCTTGAATGTAAGATGATGCAAATTTCTTATGATATATTTTGATTGTTGGAATTGTTATAATATTCAATATTTCGATTTAATATATTGTAGAATTGTTTATTTATTAACAATTTTCTCAAACATGAATGATTCCAGCCTTCTTAAAAAATATTTGATCTTAAAAACATCGATTCACACTCCTAGTTGATCTTAAGAAAAAATATCCTTTAATATCTTTGACTTTGAGAAAGACAGTTTACGAAAAGTAAATATTCTGATACTTCAATAGCTCAATAAATATGCAAAAGTATAAAATATGCATCCCTTTTATAGATATGCCTTGTGAATTCAGTTTTAGAATGGAATAACCTATAATGAACCTCAAATTTTAATTTGAAAACTACTAAAGATTGACAGTAATGTTATGAAAATATATTTAACAAAAAAAACTAAACCTAAAATAAGTAAGAGCATATTTTGATTTTTTTTTCTTGATTATAAAAGTAAAAAATAGGTACAAAATCAATTCTTTGAAAAGGTGCGGACAAAAAATTTCCTTATCTTTTTCTCCTCCTGTCAATAACATTATCGTCCCCTTCTGTTTTCTTGAGGTTTCTCCTTCCTAAACGTGTCAGACAAAATCTTAGCAGAGACCATGGCTGCCACACTTAGCCTTCTCAAACTTCCAATCTTGCCCTCAAAACCCAAATTTAAGATTTCAATTCCCAGCTGCAAACATTCTCCAGTTACTCTTCTGCCACAACAATGTCATCAAGATTCTTACAACCCACAAAAGTTGCTCCTTCATGACACCATTGAACAGCTCAAATCAGCTTCTCTTCCTCTCACTGCACTCACATTACCTTTCTTTCTTGATGCCCAGGCATGTTTTTACGTTTTTATTGGGAAAGTTTTGATCTTTTTGTAATTTTACTTGTCATATTGATGATTTTGAATCTTGGGGTTTTGTGAATTTTTTGATGGATTTACAGGATGCATTTGCAGCAGGTGGAGAACTTGGGATTTTTGAGGGGAGGAGTTTTGCTCTGATTCATCCCATTGTTATGAGTGGTTTGTTTGTTTACACTTTATATGCTGGTTATCTTGGATGGCAATGGAGGAGAGTTAGGACTATACAAAATGAGATTAATGAGCTCAAGAAGGAAGTTAAACCTGTCGCTGTGACTCCTGAGGGCACCCCTGTTGAAAACCCCAAGCCATCCCCTGTTGAAGCTAAAATTCAACAACTCACTGAGGTCCATTCTTTCTTGTATCAGTTTAATTGTGTTCTTTATACCCTTTAAGAATGTGTCTAGAGGATCTAGAGGGGTCCTATGTTGTTTACCCAAACCCCCTTGGAAAAAAACCTCTGTGTGATCTAATATGACTAACTAGTAGTAATTCTTTGATAGTTCTGGCTTTTTGCGATCTTAATGACCTAGTTTGAATAAACTTCCATTGCAAATATTGTATGTCACAGCTAATGAAGAGATATTTCACAACATGTTGGTGGAATTTGTAGTTTTAATCTTGTATTCCCTTTTGGTTGAACTCCTAGTGAAATGACTTGCAGATGTACTACTAAAACTGGTGGTCATGCTTTATCCACTTTCCAAGTTCTGAATGTTTTATGTTGCTTCTGTTGAACTTTCAGGAGCGCAAGGAGTTAATCAAAGGTTCATTCAGGGATAGACACTTCAATGCAGGTTCAATATTGCTTGGTTTTGGGGTGTCTGAGGCAATTTTTGGAGGTTTGAATACCTGGCTTAGGACAGGAAAGTTATTTCCAGGGCCTCATTTGTTTGCAGGGGCAGGTAACGTTCACATCTTCTATCAATACATGTATCTACATTAATATAAATGTGTCATATGTTTCATCCTATTTTGTGTTTTTTCTCTTATTTGTGAGCACTAATGATTGTATCATCTTTAATTTATGTGACAAAAAAGGTACTCCGTTAAAGACTTTTTCAAAATAGGACAGTGTTTAAATATCTTTGTTGTACTTAAACTCAATGTTTTATATTTTTCTCTCAACTTGTAGTTCTTAATTACTCCAAACTAGTAACAACTAGGGGAAACAGTTCTATAAATAAGAATCTTAGCTTCTGCGTGTATGTCGAATCCTATACTTGTATTCAGCTATAGTGTGACAATTTTTATTTATTGTCACCCCTATGATTTTTGACTTAAATGCTACCTCGCAGATTAGTAGTTGATTGAGACTTGAGAGCTCACTTATGGTTTTGAGGACTATCCATAACTGCCTTTCTAGTCCCATGCCTCTTGCATGCATTTTCCCTCCTATGGTTTTAGGCTATAGTTTACCTTCTTTAATCTTAACATAATACTATTTCGAAATTTTAAGCAACTTTATTTATATTAATTATTACTCCATCTAGTATCATTTTAAGAACTGTAAATATTTTTGGTAATACCTTAAATAAAATCATGTATGGTTATAACAGAATCATGTGGTCCACAGAAAAAAAAATTGCCTTTTTTTTCCTTCTATTTTTAGTAGTTATGAGCAGCAGTCCTTGACTATAAATAGGAAGAGATGTAGAGGTGCATGGCACACTCACGAACGACTGAAAAGTTGATGAAGTAGGGAGTCAAATGATAGGCTAGAGCCAAAGATACACGGAATAAAACACAAAGAAGGGTAAAAAGAAAAAACAATACAAAAGCAACACGGAAGAAGAACTATTTGTTCTTGAAACGTTATTTGCCTTTCAATTGAGACGGAAAAAATATGCCTGGATCATACTTTCATTCCACTTCTAGTTCCTATGCTAATAGGTGTGGGACTATTTCTTTTTCCAATGGCAACAAAAAAATTTCGCTGTATGTGGGCTTTTCAGAGTGATCTATTGTTGATCATATACATAATTTTTTCTTGGAGAACTTTGTAATTGCTGCCTAAATGTGATTTTTAATTAGGAGTGGGAGCATAGATCTACAATCAGTGGAAATTGGTTGCTCCGGCCAAATTAAAATATTATTATAGCAGACTCTAATCTCCAAATAATTCCTGTTTATAGAGTTCCTTGTATTTACAGATGACTTGTTAGATATAAAATATTCTCGATCTGTTATCAGTGAGTTTGATGGAGTAACTCAACGTTGTTTGAGGTGATCGGGTCCTGCATTTCTGAGCTGCATATGTTACAAGGCTTTAAAGCCTATACACCTTTGTATAGTTCTTACAAGTTCCAAGGGTATAAAATGTTGTAGAACATAATGTTGGTGCAAACTTGCAACCTTATCTGGTATATTAATTTCTAGATCATTAACCGGGTAGCTCTACATGACTTAATTTGTTTCAACTTTCACGGAACAGGTATTACAGTTCTATGGGCAGTAGCAGCAGCTCTTGTACCAGCAATGCAAAAGGGGAACGAAACAGCTAGGAGTCTGCACATAGCTTTGAATGCATTAAACGTTATCCTATTTGTCTGGCAAATCCCCACTGGAATTGACATTGTCTTCAAAGTATTCGAATTTACCAAGTGGCCTTGAATTGGCTTGAAGTTTGAAGGTTGAGTTGTGTGCATTCTTGTGTGTAAACATTAACTGTAGAAGAGATCCTACTTAGTGTGGCAAAGTTGTTCTACACTAGATGTAATGATCCTTTCAAGGAATTGTCTAGAAAAAAAGAATGATCAGTTTGGATGTCAAAACTAGTTGTGTAAGTATTGTTATATCAATCAAAATCTACTATGCCTCAATTCACAATTAGTTGGGGTTTACTATATTAAATCTTTTTTGGTATCCATTCAATTCTGTTCTGGTATTAGAGTTATTTGTAACAATCCCTTGAATTTATATTCCTTAATTTGTTTAAGCTAAAATACTTCATGGGATCAATAATACACAAGATGTAAGAATGGATGGTTGAAAAGAACTTACTATTCTACAACTTAGATGGAAGTACTAGGAAATCAATCAAGATACAGAAAAAAGTAAGAGAAAGGACTAATGAAAAGAAGCTGATTTATCTTAGAACCCTGTTGAAGCCACTTGAAAGGGGGAGACAGCATCATATTTCAAGCAAGCAAAGTCAAGACAAAGACAGTTGAAGTGAATTACACCCCATATCAAAATACCCCTTTTTTTTCTACTTCAAATTCAAGAATCTTTATTAGTCCAAAATACAGTAACCTGTTATTCGTTATTGCTCGTTGATTTTCCCCTTTTTGCTTTTGATGTCTGTGTTCTTGTAACAAAAATGAATCTTGAGGCAAGGATAAACAATGGGAAGAGGAAGGACCATATATATGCTGTCTATGTATCATAGATAGTTTGAAACAGAGTCTGCATGATCAACAGTACTGTACAATTGTAGAAGCCGCAATTCAAACATTTTACTTCATATACACACAATATCTAAGATAGATTCTGCAGGGAATATGAGCATTTCAGTCTCATCCCCCTGTCTGTTTCAAAAAACGGCTTGTTCTAGACTCAGAACTGTTAAAAATTCTGTTACCCCACCACCAGGGTTGTTTCTGCTGTAAGTTGTTATTAGTTGTCACCGAGTCTTTGAGAAGCCAATCAAAGTGAAAACTTCATTCCACTAACAAAAAAGTATGTGATGTATTCTTGATGAATGCAGACAACAAAGATTTGATACCAAACCTTGTAAATGAACCAGATGCTTTTCTTACTTCTTTTTCATCTTTTTATTTGTTAGTTTAGGTAACTTTTTGTCCCCGTTTCCCACGGTGAATTCATCAACAATCCTTGCTCATACACATGTATAAATTTATGTGTGCATCAAAGAATTGAATAACCAAACTCATTGAAGTTACCTAAACTCGAGTTTAATTTAATTAGTCCAGTGGGGGTTCTCTATTGTGTGCTTGTGTTCCTAAAGAATGTCTAACCAACAAAGACCATTCTCATGGTTCCGTTTAGCTCCTTTTGGTCGCCAAACGCAACCAACTCCACCACCAACCCCTCGGCCAACAGCATTTCGATCTCCTGCTCCACGACCATATAGGCCTCCTGCCCGTCAGCCTCGACCAACCATTCGACCACCTGCTGCCACATCTCCTCCTCCACCTGCTACTCCAATTCGAGCATTTTTCCCTACACCAAAATCTCCAACACCATCTACTGCCCCTGTCTCTCCAGCCAAATCAATACTTTCTTCATCACCTACATCTCCTGCATTTCTCCCAATTGCTTCCTCTTCCTTCAGCTTAAAAAGCCCTGAAACTAAGACCCCTGCCCCTTATTCCTCTTCATTGACAACTGCTCCACTCCCAAAACCAACAGCACCTCCACCTCCTTCCCCTGCCACCACCACTCTCACTGCTCCTACTACTTCAAGAATTGTCAAGCCTTGGAACCAATCTCCACCAAAATTACACCCTGAAACAAAGCCTCTGTTTCGTCTACACGGGAAAGAAACCACTGGAAATTCTAAGATGAATGAGAAATCTGCTATGGATAACAACAAAGTTATTAGTACTAAATTTGAAAAATTACCAAGGAGGTTGGTAACACTGATCGGCGAAAACAAAGGGGCAATAATGCTATTGAAACCAAATTCCATCAAGAAATCTTATACTACTACTAGTAATGTGTTTAAAGGTAAGTCCCAAACTGTTGGCAAGAAAGAAGAAGGCAATACTGATAAGAAAGAAGATGAAAGTGACATGGAAGAATCTACTATGTTCATTAACAGTAATGTACAAGGAGTGAACAACTCGATTTTAGACGAATCGAGTTTCACTGATCATGATCCTGGTTTCCATATCTTCTTCTCAACGGATTAATTATAGATACAATGTGTTCTTGGTGAAATGCAAGCATATGAAGTTCAGGTAACAATAATATACTATATACTATATGATGTTTGAGAAAATTTTCCATTTGATAATAAACAAATTAAAATGAGGAGGACGTGGATTTCTGGATTCACCATGTTTGAGTTGTAGTCCACCTTTGATGTAATATGTTATCGGCATTAATTTATGAATTTCCTTTCAAGTTGTTGTTCTGTTTTACAAATATTTGTGTATAGGCTAAGCCCTTTTGGACTAGCAAAGTTAGCTCTAATTTGATGTTATCTTTACTGTATCCGAAAATAAAATACTGAAAAATAAAGTTCACAGTGTTTTTAAGAAACTTAATCCCCGTATACAACAAACAACCAAATCATAGAGCTTACTTTGCAAAGGAAGGAAATATTGCACATTAATTAATTGATGGAAGTCTATGTACAAACACATGCATGTCATGCATCTACTAATCTGGTGTAAACGGATATTTGAGAGGCGGGTAAATTTTGTACCTCTTCTAGGGAAAAAAACACGTCTCCGCGACATCCCCATCTTCCAAGAGTTGTAGCACCGGAATTCTTCAAAACGTTCCATATGGAATTGATCTACAGAGTTGGGCATTGGAAGGATATCTGCAACATTGCTTCATTTTAGTACAGCAATTTACGAATGATTATAAACTGTATTTAACTATTTCAACATGCTATTTACTACTACTTTTTTTATTTGGCCTATTGTCTTTCAAGTAAACTAATTGTGTACCTGGCCTGATTGTACCTTTATGAAAAATTATAGCGTAATTAAGCATTGAAACGTAGGGTGACACTTATGCCCCATTTTTGCAATTAAGTGACAGTAACGTAAGTACGTAACGGTGCCTGGCCTATTTTAACTTTTTATGTGACAGTGATTCAATTGAGAAAGACGTGAGGTATAAAATCCTTTAAAAAGAATAAAGATATTTTTGCCTCTAAGTCGCTATTTGACTATTATGAGCGTAAAGATATTTTTGATTTTTCACTCATCCTCAATTTTGGATCAGCCCATTAACAAACCCCAAGATAGAATTGTTCCACTAGTTTCTTGGCTTTCGATTTTAATTACTACTCTTGTATCACGATTAGTAATTAACATATTATTTTGTTGCTATTGGTTGTTTTTATTATTATAGATTATTTTAAATCATATTATTTTGTTGCTATTGGTTGTTTTTATTATTATAGATTATTTTTTATACACTCTATCTTTCTCAAATAATAGTGAATGGAGGGAGTAATTTAGTCAACTGATTTTTCTATTACTTCATTACTTGGTTGAAGGACATATCTAGGGGAGCACCTGCACGCAGTAGTACTATAATATCTACCTTTTGTGGTAAAAAAAAAAAGGGAAAAAAATTGAGAGGATCAAAATAAGAGAAGACCCACGTCAAAGAGGAACAAATGCAAATGCATGTTGAATGAAATACCATAATTCTTGTATTCAGAGAATCCAAAGCAAAATCTTACTCATAACAGACTGGCAGATGAGAATTGGTTGCAATAAGACATGCCACAACCCGTCAAAATTACAGCCTCTCCACAAAGCTTGATCATCTATCGTACGTAATACCGAGTACTAGATGTGTTTGCTAAATTATCATGATTCATTGAGCGTTATGTCCTTTTAAATAAGATGGTCAGTCATGAACTAATTAATATATTATTATTTCACAAAGTCATCTTTCATATAGATTTCAATATTTCTTCAATAATAATAATAACTACTACTAGTCGATTGACCTAGGAGAAATCAACTCTGCACTATCAGAAAGATCGGATATTATAACTTAAATCCATTACGTGTTACAGTTGTTTGATAAAAGTCTGAGAAAAATTAAACTTAAATATTTAGATTCATAGTATATAGTACATATTCATCTAGGTGCATGATCTTTTGTTACTATATTTAGATGACTTTTATAGTATCAATCTGGATATTGGTTATAGTCTGTCTGTGTGAAAGTACAATAGATAGATGTGAATGCAAAAGATATTATTAGCACCTACATTAGTCCTTTTTGTAATAATATTATGTAAGAGTGGAACTTTTTTTCTCTTATGATATAGGAGGTGAACTTACGGGTAGTTTGGTTTGAGAGATAAAATAAATAGTTCTCGGATAAAAATTTGGTGTCTTGTTTGATTGTCATGTTTGGAATAACTTATCTCACCATTTATATCATAGCGATGGGATAAGTTATCTCATATACATGATGGGATAACTTGTTTCCAACCAAACGACCCCTTAATGTTTATCTTCATCTTCTTCTTTTTTATACAGTATGATACTATCAAGGGTCCGCCTAATTAGTATTCCGACATAAAGAAAAAGAAAAAGGTATCAAAGTAAAGATTCCAAAATGGAAGTCTATCTTAATTCTTACATATTGCAATAATGCAAAAGGTGGCAGCTTGGCGATTTGTTAGTTCAAGGAAAATAATTGATGAAAAACTAGAATTTTAGTAAGAATAATTGGTCGCTTTATTGTGTGTATGATTTACTATTTCTTACGAAATATCAAGGTAAAGTGCAACAATTATTTGCATCATTGTTTTTTTTTTTTTTTTAATGAAACAAGGACTTGACCATATGCATGCACTACTAGATGATTGTCATGGCATTCTTGGATTAGTATTAGCTTCTGCCCATTGCCTAACTCATATAGTGGTCGGGTTTATCATGTGAAAATACCTTACAATAGAAGCCAAATGACATGACAAGTGAATCAATTTGTGGGATGTTCTCTCTTATTTGCCATTTGCTTCTACTTTTGAAGGTTCAAGTTGATGAACATTAGTTATTATGAGCAATGACACATACCAATAAGATAGGTAGATGTACAAAAGCCTATCAGAATTTTAAAAAGATAGTTGCACAATTATGAAGAAGTGGATTAGGATTATTTATGTTTAATGAGTTTAGTTTTTAATATCAACTTATTATACTTTTGATCATACGTTCAAGAAGTGAACAATTTGTTGCACCTAACATCTTGACTCAAAGTCTTGAGCCACGTAAATCAAACCCAAAGCTAAAAGACGTTGAATAGAGTTAATTAAAACGGAAAGGACTCGGAATAAAAAAATCATTCTTTATTATACTAAGATCTGATCCATTTCGCCACAAATCTCTATCTATTTGGTACTTGTGGACTGTATCGAAGAAGTCATAGAGATATATGTTGAATCCATCCCATTTTTGGTCAACTTTAGCTATTCAATTGGTACAAGTAATTGTTAAAAAGGAATAGTGATAAGAGTTGAAAATTAAGACTTGGTAGTTGGCAAATTGGTAAGATTTGCAACCCATTTTTGACTTTGCTATATTTACCTATGTCATTAGTGACATAGGCATGGTTTTATCCTTCTATAAATAGAGCATTCTTGCTCATTTGTAGAACACACCAAATTAGAGAGAAAAACCATTTTGAGAGCAAAGTGAGGTATTCCATAGACTATACAAGAAAAATAGTCTGTGAAGAAAAATAGAGTGTGAGCGATATTATAGTAAGACGGAAACCAAAAGAGTGTTGTTCCTTTTGAGTGTGTAGTAGTCACTTTGAGTATTGTATTCGTGACTACACAGTGTAAAATTCCTTACTGTAGTAATATCAGTTGCTCCTCTTGGTCCGTGGTTTTTCCCCTTATTCAGAAGGGTTTCCACGTAAAATTCTTGGTGTCGTTATTTTCCCATTTTATTTCCATTACTTTTACCATATATATTGTTGTGCTTGTCCGCATTTTCCCAACAAATTGGTATCAGAGCCAAGGTTTTATCTGAGTATGCTCTGTGGTTGCAGCACAGTCTGAACTTCCACATCAGAAAAGATTTACTTTGATTTGCGATAACTATATTTTTTGGGGAAAACAATGGAAGCCAACACAAGTAGAATGGTTACTTTGAATGGTGTTAATTATGCCATTTGGAAGGGAAAAATGGAAGATCTGCTTTATGTTAAGAATTTTTACAAACCAGTATTTACCACTGTAAAGCCTGATAATAAAACAGATGAAGAGTGGAATCTGTTGCACAGACAGGTTTGTGGATTCATTAGGCAATGGGTCGACGATAATGTGTTGAACCATATTTCTGGGGAAACACATGCTCAAACCCTATGGGAGCATCTTGAAAGTTTGTATGCTCGGAAGACTGGCAACAACAAAATGTTCTTAATAAAGCAGATGTTGAGTTTGAAGTATCATGATGGTTCTCCGATGACAGACCATCTGAATAATTTTCAGGGGATCATGAACCAATTATCTGCTATGGGCATCAAATTTGATGAAGAAATTCAAGGCTTGCTTCTACTTGGTTCCCTACCAGACTCTTGGGAAACATTTAGAACGTCATTGTCAAATTCTGCTCCAGATGGTGTGATCTCTATGGATTCCGCCAAGAGTAGTGTCTTGAACGAAGAGATGAGAAGAAAAACTCAAGTTTCCTCTTAGTCGGATGTCCTGATAACTGGCCCCAGGGGGAGAAACAAAACTCGTGGTTCTCAGAATAGAGAACAAAATAAGAGCAAATCCAGAGGCAGACTTAAGGATATTGAGTGATATCATTGTGGTATGAAAGGGCACACGAAGAAGTTCTGCAGGAAGTTGAAGAGGGAGAACAAAAACAAAGAGAAAACTAAAAAAGATTGCAATGAAAATTGCCTAGCCATCGTTACCACCGAAGATCTTGTTACTGTCCTTGATGCGAATATGATAAATATTGCTTGTGATGAGTCAAGCTGGGTTGTGGATACTGGTGCCGCATCTCATGTGACATCAAGAAAGGATTTTCTCTTCCTATATTCCTGGTGATTTTGGAACTTTGAGTATGGGTAATGAGACTGTTTCTAGGGTGGTTGGTATTGGTACAATTTGTTTGGAAACTAGTGTTGGAACTAAACTAGTTTTGAACAATGTGAAACATGCTCCTGATGTTCGTCTGCACCTAATTTCTGATGGTATTTTAGATGATGAAGGATATGTTAGTATCAACGGTGATGGAAAATGGAAGCTCATCAAGGGTTCCTTGGTTGTGGCTCGTGGTAACAAACGTCGTGGTCTATACTGGACTACGGCCTCTGCTTGTGTTGATATGGTGAATGCGGTTGAGAGCGATAGCTCTTCAACTTTATGGCACAAGAGGCTTAACCACATCAGCGAGAAAGGACTTAATGTTCTAGCCAAGAAGAAATTATTGTCAAATTTCCAAAGTGCTAAATTAGAAAAGTGTGAGCACTGCTTGGCTGGTAAACAAAATAGAGTTTCCTTTAAGTCCTACCCTCCTTCGAGAAAGACAGAGTTGCTTGAGTTAGTGCACTCTGATTTATGTGGTCCAATGAAGACAAAGACATTGGGTGGTGCACTTTACTTTGTCACTTTCATTGATGATTGCTCGAGAAAACTTTGGGTCTATGTCTTGAAGACTAAAGACCAAGTGTTAGGTGTCTTTAAGCAGTTTCATGCTTCAGTTGAAAGAGAAACTGGAAAGAAACTGAAATGCATTCGTACTGATAATGGTGGTGAATATTGTGGACCATTTGACGAATACTGCAAGCATCAAGGTATTAGACACCAAAAGACTCATCCCAAGACTCCTCAGCTTAATGGTTTGGCTGAGAGGATGAACAGGACCTTGATGGAAAGAGTTAGATGTTTGCTTTCTGAAGCAAAGTTGCCGAACTCATTTTGGGGTGAGGCTTTATTGACCGCTACACATGTTATTAATCTATCTCCTGCTATTGCTTTGCAAAGTGATGTACCAAATAGTGTTTGGTATGGAAAGGATGTTTCCTATGACCATTTGAGAGTATTTGGTTGCAAAGCTTTTGTACATGTGCCAAAAGATGAGAGGTCAAAGTTAGATGCCAAGACAAGGCAATGCATCTTCATTGGATATGGCCTAGATGAATTTGGTTATAGGCTATATGATCCAATTGAAAAGAAACTTGTGAGAAGCCGTGATATTATTTTCATGGAGAATCAAACAATTGAAGATATTGACAAAGCGGAGAAGGTAGAATCTTCAAGTTTTGATGGTATAATTTATCATGATAACGTTCCTCACACAAGTGTGCATGATGTTGTTGGGCTTGATAATCATAGTGACGCCCAGAATCATGTATCAAATCAACATGTTGATGTTGATAATAACAATGATATTGTTATTGATGATCCTGTTGCTCATGAAGTTGTGGACGAATCAAATATTCCGCTTCGGAGGTCCACAAGACAGCGGTTTCCTTCCTCCCGTTATTCATCCAATGAGTATGTGTTACTCACTGACGGGAGAGAACCTGAATGTTATGAGGAGGCCATGGAAGATGAGCACAAGGATCAATGAATTGAAGCCATGCAAGACGAGATGAAGTCTTTGCATGAGAACCACACTTATGAGTTGGTAAAATTGCCCAAGGGCATGAGAGCTTTGAAGAACAAGTGGGTGTTTAAAGTTAAAGTTGAAGAACACAACTTGAAGCCCAGGTACAAAGCTAGATTGGTTGTTAAGGGATTCGGTCAAAGGAAAGGTATTGACTTTGACGAAATATTTTCTCCTATTGTGAAAATGTCCTCGATTCGCACAGTTCTAGGTTTGGCTGCTAGTCTTACTTTAGAGATTGAGCAGATGGATGTAAAGACGGCTTTCCTTCACGGTGACCTAGAAGAAGAGATTTATATGGAACAACCTGAGGGCTTCAAAGTAGATGGTAAAGAAAATTTTGTATGCAAACTCAAAAAGAGTGTCTATGGCCTAAAACAAGCTCCTAGACAGTGGTACAAGAAGTTTGAATCTGTTATGCGGGAGCAAGGCTATAGGAAGACTTCTTCAGATCATTGCGTATTTGTACAAAAATTTTCCGACAATGATTTTATCATCCTCCTGTTGTATGTGGATGATATGTTGATTGTGAGCAAGAATACTTCCAAGATTGACGAGCTGAAGAAAGAGTTGTGTAAGTCTTTTTCTATGAAAGACTTGGGTCATGCCAAGCAAATTTTGGGCATGAGAATTACTCGTCTTAGAGATAAAAGAAAGATTTATTTGTCCCAGAAGAAGTACATTGAACGTGTACTGGAGCGCTTCAATATGAAGAATGCTAAGCCTGTTAGTATACCTCTTGCTGGTCATATGAAGTTGAGCAAGAAGATGTGTCCTACAGCTAGGGAGGAAAAAGAGAACATGGCCAAAGTTCCATATTCCTCCGTCGTCGGAAGTCTAATGTATGCAATGGTGTGCACTAGACCTGATATTGCTCACGCAGTTGGTGTTGTGAGCAGATTTCTCGAAAATCCGGGAAAAGAGCATTGGGAAGCTGTGAAGTGGATACTCAGGTATCTTAGAGGAAGCTCAGATGAATATTTGTGTTTTGGAGCATCAAATCCAATCTTGAAAGGCTATACAGATTCTGATATGGCAGGTGACCTTGATAACAGAAAATCCACTACTGGATATTTGTTTACTTTTTCAGGGGGAGCTATATCATGGCAGTCAAAGTTGCAGAAGTGTGTTGCACTATCTACAACTGAAGCTGAGTATATTGCGGCTACTGAAGCCGGCAAGGAGATGATATGGCTAAAGCGATTTCTTCAAGAGCTTGGTTTGAATCAGATGGAGTATATTGTCTATTGTGACAGCCAAAGTGCAATAGACTTGAGCAAGAACTCCATGTACCATGCAAGAACAAAACACATCGACGTCAGATATCATTGGATTCGTGAGGAAGTGGAGAGTGAATCATTTCACGTCAAAAAGATCCACACAAGTGAAAATCCTGCAGATATGCTGATCAAGACGATACCGAAAGACAAGTTCGATTTATGCAAAGAACTTGTGGGTATAAGCTCTTTCTAAAGAAGATGAAGATACCTTCTTCCAGTAAATGGGACTGGAGGGGGAGATTTGTTGAATCCATCCCATTTTTGGTCAACTTTAGCTATTCAATTGGTACAAGTAATTGTTAAAAAGGAATAGTGATAAGAGTTGAAAATTAAGACTTGGTAGTTGGCAAATTGGTAAGATTTGCAACCCATTTTTGACTTTGCTATATTTACCTATGTCATTAGTGACATAGGCATGGTTTTATCCTTCTATAAATAGAGCATTCTTGCTCATTTGTAGAACACACCAAATTAGAGAGAAAAACCATTTTGAGAGCAAAGTGAGGTATTCCATAGACTATACAAGAAAAATAGTCTGTGAAGAAAAATAGAGTGTGAGCAATATTATAGTAAGACGGAAACCAAAAGAGTGTTGTTCCTTTTGAGTGTGTAGTAGTCACTTTGAGTATTGTATTCGTGACTACACAGTGTAAAATTCCTTACTGTAGTAATATCAGTTGCTCCTCTTGGCCCGTGGTTTTTTCCCTTATTCAGAAGGGTTTTCACGTAAAATTCTTGGTGTCGTTATTTTCCCATTTTATTTCCATTACTTTTACCATATATATTATTGTGCTTGTCCGCGTTTTCCCAACAATATATAGAGATGGAACGTGCGTAGTTTTTTTTTCTCTACAGAAACATGCAATAATATATGACATGCAATATAATCTTACAAACAAAGGTCCCTCTATTTAGCCTTATACATTTGTCAAGTAGTTCAACCTTGTACCTAATTGGTCCCCCTTAATTCCCCCACCCTCCACAACGCCACTTATTACTTATTTATCTGCCCATTAAGAATCCACTCCACTACTGCTTAACGTGTCACATATTTCAACTTCAATCAATTTCTCATAGCCAACTTCCCAAACAACAAATGAAGGTATACAATTTAATTTAATCATGCTCACCAGTCTTTTCTTTTTCTTGTTAATAAAAAAAATGTATTTATTGTTTTTCAAATTGTTGTGACATGCTCTAAACTCTTTTCTTCTTTTTTTCTTTTTCGTTCGATCGCGCGCGGGTGTAGATCTTCAGTTGGGTTCACCGCAAACTTAATCAGAAAGGTGAAGCTATTCGATCCTCCTTTTATTTAATTTTCTGGCTAATTAGTACTCCCCGTTTAAAAAAGAATGACCTTTTTTCTTTTTTTGGTGATGGCTTTTCACGTGGCATATTTAAGAGCACAAGATTAAAGGATAATTTTGTACATTTAACATAACTTTAATTTAGGACCACAGGATTAAAAGTATTCTTTATTTTCTTAAATTCCGTGTCAAGTCAAATTAGACCATTCTTTGTGATTCGGAGGGAGTAGTATTTTGTTTGTTTGTTGAAGATTTTACTATATTGTGGCAGATGGATTGTTTTGTGGGAATGTGAAAACAGATGAAGTGATAGTTAGCAATGATCACAAACAACTTGTTATTCAAGATGAGTTCTCTATGTTGGGAGGCTGGAAAGAAGGAATCCTTACAATTGGCACATTTGGATTCGATCCGATTAAAGAGCAGTTAAGTAGTTGCCTAAATGACGAAAATGAAGATCATGAGATAATTGCAGTTAGTGATCGTGAAGAACCTAACGCGTTGATGTCTGCAAACAATGAACCTGAGGAGTCACCAATTATGGCAAATGTTATTACGAGCAACAATCCTCTTGTTGCTGCTGGTGATGAGTCAAACATGGATATTAAGAAGGAAAGGATCACACTAGCAGATTTATTCTCAGGTGATCTTTCTGATGATGATGATGACAAGGAGAAAGTTCAGCTTCCGGATTTGTATGATGACGTTACTAATATTAATAAGAAATCGTTGAAATTACCTAAAGTGAAAAATGGTGTTACTTTTGCTAAGAAGATTATTCCTCGAGTTAAAGAGGATTCTCGTCGCTTACAAAAAGTGAGCTAGCTAACAACTTATGGATTACTTAATTGACATGTTTTCAATTGATTATAAACGTAACGATTTGATTGTGTGTAGTTGATGACAAGGGCATTGAAAAGGAAGATTCATCCAGATATGGAAGGAAAGAATCAAAAGAACAGTCAGGCGATAGCAGCCAGTACTATGCTCGAGCTTTTCCCTATCACCTCCAAATCTATTTCACTTCGCGAAATTCTAGGTGCTCATTACATTATACATCATGTTCCTTCTGTTTCAATTTATTTGTCTTTCCTTTTTTTTGACAACTGCGTTGATATTTATTTTTGCTTCATCGCATTTGCAGAAATTCCTGCCTAAGCTGTTCTGTTGCAGTGTCCTGGATTCTAATTACTTGGAAATGAAGCAATGTTTATCCTTATAATGTTTGTGCAAGCTGTAGTGATTGTTAATTTGTCATGTGGTAACCATACATTCGTTTGGTGAAAGTAATATATTTCCAACACAGCTAGACCCTGTGAATTCTACATGTAAAGTGGCTTTTGGTCTTCGTTGTAACGAGACTCTATTTCAATTTATGTGAATCTATTACTCTACTCATTTGACAGCATAGAGTTTTAAAATGAGTAGATATTTATATATTTTGTGTAGTTATACTAGAGGATTTCGAAACTAATGTTAGAGACAAATGTAAAATTTAAAGTTTATTAATTTCGATGACAATCTTAAGTTAATATATAATAACAGAATTTACAATCAACTACTATATTAATTCTTCATACATATATATATACATGATACCCCACTTCGTGCGTAACATTGTGAAGCTGTTATATATGCATGTGTAATGTCAAAGCACCACTTACAAACACCAAAATAGAATGATATATTCTTAGTTATGCCATGTGTAATGTCAATTGTTGTCAACTTTGGTATATATGCGAACATATTTCTTCTTGTCATAGGAAGTCGTTATCTCATTCCCTTTAGTCAATCCCCTTTGCGTTTAGAAGTATTATTTTTGGTGTTATTAATTGGAATCCATCAACTAACGATCGACTCAGTCACGTAGCTTAGTTCCCATGCTATTTTCTTTGTTTTTTTGGTTGAACACGCAGCTATTACGGACCACTAAAAAGGAAAAATATATCCCAAATTATCAAATGATATGCAGATATCCTTCATTATTTTTTTGGAACATTAATGTCCCTGTCATCTAAAAACTAAAGCATCTATGTCATTCACTCTAACGGAAGACTAATTAGGAACATGTGGCGCAATCTTATCTGTCGATTCGGTATTTAATAAATTCGGGTCGGTGGATAAGATTATGACACTTGTATATTTGTTAGTATAAAAGATATATATGTTCTAATTTTTGGACGGCAGGAGCGTCAATGTCGCAAAAGTATGATAAAGAAATTTGTATACCATGTACAATAGTTCAGGATATATTTATCATTTTTTGCATTACATATATAACTGGCAGGGTTGTGGATGCGCTAAAATTAGGAATCAGGAGCCAAAAGAGCAAAAAAAAATTGTCAAAAATTTCAAAAGAGCATATCAACTTTTTTTTTTAATCAAAAGGGCAAAATCGCTCCTAATGAAGCGATTTTCTTCTAATTTTTTTTTTAATATCGTTTTTTTAAAAAAAAATCAAATTGAAATCGCTTCCTTTTAAGTTAATACAGGCATTTTAGGCAGTTTGGTCCGGGCCTCCACCATTGGTTAAAAATAAACACATTAATTTTGTCTGAAGAAAATCGCTCCATCCTTTTTGGTTTTTAAAAAAATTAATGTAACCTTTTGGAATTTTCGATAATTTTTTTTCCACCTTTTGGCTTCGGACTCAAAAATAGTGTTTTGAGGGAAGTCAATGTAGCTATTACAATAACCCGGTCGAAATTAGCTTGGTTGATACTCCCTTAGTTGTCATAGTTTTCTTTTTTGAGAGCTACGAAATTTGACTAACATTTAAAGATATATTTATCATCATATTGATATAAAAAAAATTACAATTTGTAGGACTTTTTATATAGTTTTTGAATATTTAATTTATATTTGGGCTTTTGATCTCTATACAAGTTTTGTTAATTCAATTAACTAACAATTAAGGGAAAACGTAAGTGTACTTAATACTTCATGAATATTTACTTCAAACCATTCGTCAAAAATTACAGAAATGGTGGATCCAATTTTCATGTTTAAAATTAATATACATATTTTTTTGGAGAAACTATTTGCTCATATATCAAATAATTGATCCATCTTATTGTCATATTGGCTCAAGACGTCTACCATATATGTAGGAAATTCACACAATTGTAGAATTCAACTCATCTTCTCACAAATTTTGATTAAAATTATACTTAACTAAAAAATATAATTTTATAGATTAAATCGAATTTGTATATCACATTCTAAATCTTAAATAATAAAAAAAATATAATGAATAATGAATTATCTAGAATAATGTTGGAGATATAATGTATATCGAATACACTAAGTAAAGATATATCCTAAAATTGAGAATGAAATCAAGGACAATGAAATCTTCCAATTTGAGTTCAAGTTGCCTTGTAAGTACAACAAGTATCTACTTAAATAAAGTTTAAAATAATTAGAAGTTTTACTTATTATAATTCTTTAAAGTAAACTTCAAATTAATTAACTTCAAAAAATAAAAAAGAAACTCTGTTAGTAATGATGTAAAATAGAGTTACAATGAGGATACTATAGTTAAGCTTTTCTATTGTATCACCTAGGGTGAGCGTTTGTTATTCGATCAGATTTTTTCAATTTTGAATTTGATAGTTCGGTAATTGATAGTTAAAAGTGGATATTAAATATCAATTTTTTTTAAATTTAGGTTTGGTAATTCGATAAACGATAAATTAAGTTTCGATTTGATATGTATGCACTAATACCCCATGGTCAATTGTACAAAATTAATACTATTTCTCCAATCATTTCTATTTTTTATTTAGAGGAAAAATATTATAAAAGATAAATAAGTAAGAAGACACAATTTGATACACATGTATTTGAATTGTTTATGCTTAAAGCATGTTAGACATTGTTATTGAGAGGTCAAAAGTGTTCTCTCTTTTTTCTTAAAAAAAATAATTAAAAATTAAGTATTTGGCAAATTCTTAAAAGTTGTAGATGGAAGCTTTTGTTTGCCAGAAGAACATCAAAATTTTAGATTTTAAAAAAAATTAAGAAGCAACATTATTTATTTTAAAATTAAAATATCCTTTATATATACATATTTATCAAATATATCTTTTATTAATTAATTCAAAGCTTAAAATATCAATTTTTTTCCTTTTAAAAAAGTAGAAGCATATTTTTTTATCTCATAAGTTTGATTAATTTTCATTCAGGAATTTTAATTTTAATTTTTAATTTCTTATATTGTAATTTTTTGTTTTATTTATGTTTTTATATTATTATCTATTTATATATTGTTTATATTAATTTACGTATTATTTTATAAAATTAGAATTACTAGTAACAATAATATTTTTGCAGGACTAAGAGATACAAAAAACAGATAATAAATGACAAAGAGATTCTTATTTCAATATTTTTCAACAAGTTTTATCTATGCATAACATTGATTGAAAATTTGAATAATGTACATTTTGATTAATTAAATTAACAGTGCAATTAAAGTTTTTGTATTAATTTTTAAAATAGTTTCTCTCAATAAAATAATCTTACTATTATAAATTAAATTTTTAAAATAGTTTCTCTCGATAAAATAATCTTACTATTATAAATACATTGATACTTGTCCTTTTCGTAATTTGACTCTCAAAACACTTTTTTTGATAAAAAATTAGTCAAACACAAATTGTTTATCAAAACACTTTTCAAATTAATTTACCAAACACATTTTTTTTAAAAAAGCACTTTGTGTAAAGAGATATTTTAAAAAAAGCTTCTAAAAATAAATACTCTCTTCGTTTAAAAAAGAATGACCTCCTTTCCTTTTTAGTATGTTTAAAAAAGAATGACCTCTTTTTTTTTTTGGTGATAACTTTCCACGTGGCATGTTTATGACCACAAGATTAAAAAGCAATTTTGTACATTTGACATAACTTTAATTTAGGACCACATGATCAAAAGTCTTCTTTATTTTCTTAAACTCCGTGCCAAGTCAAACTAGGTCATTCTTTGTAAAACGGAGGGAGTAACTTTTAGCAACAATGTCAAACAAGTTCTTATTCTTTAACATTCTCCTTGAACTTGTATTAATGTGTAATAAATATGTTATATGTGATCTTTATTAAGTAAGTAATTTTGTATTCGAGAAATACCAAAGTATGATGGTACTAATATCTCATACCAAACGCAAACTCACATATCATAATACTAAAATTTTACTCTCGAATATCATAACAAATGCCGAATTATTGAATATACAAATTACCAGAAAAATTGATTCAATTCATGATATTTTATGTCTAGCCCTAATATCACCTTTTGAAGATAATAAATTTAATTTATTAAAAATAACTATAATTAATAATCAAAATAAATTAATAATTAACTGAAAATCAATTTTTAATTTAATAAATAAAAACAAATATATTTTTCATATATTAGACAATAAAAATAAACGGAGAAAAACATTAAATGAAAACTTTGGACTTGTAAAAGGGATAAAATAATACATCCTATTAGTACAAAGGGATCGGGCATTGGTAATCCCAATTTAGTATATGCATACCAAACACGTTACTCAACTTTGACTTCTGGTGTGCGTTCGGCGGAAGTTCAGAGGTAACCCTCAATTTCTGCATTCTATAACTTTGATTTTAGTTTCTGCGTTTAATTTTTGTGTTCCCATTGTAAGCAGTGATTGGTGAAGATGACCAAACTTCATGCTTTTAATGACTTGTTGGAGCACAACAACAAAGATGATTGCTGGCTTCTCATCTCTGGAAAGGTAGCATCTACAACTATCATTTTACACGATTTCCGTTTGCTGTTTTTGATAAATTTACTACTAATATTTTTGTTGTTGTTGGGAGTTTTATAGCTTCCCAGTAGAAGGCCATTTTGGGGAATTGATGTTCATAAATAAATTAATCAATCATAGATTTCAATCTCAAACTTGTTTGGGTTGGATATAGGAATTTCTTTGTGTTCATTCTCTGCTATTTTGATTTTTGGGCCATTGATGTTAATTTTTCTTTTGAGGTAAATTATTGTTAGTATAAAATGAACTGTTTCTCAAAAAAAAAAAAAAAAAAACTAAAAATGTCGGTCAGTGGGATCCAGGATTCTTAGCAAATATCGGTTAGTGGGAATTGGGATGGAAAAGACTCTTAACTATTATCGGTCAGTAGATCCAGGATTTGAAGTTTATGGGTTGCTACAACGTTCTCAAGTTCACGCATATGGGTTCATAGTCTGAAATTTAGTGAATTTCTTAATACATATACAATGTTTGAGCAAAGCTTATGGGTTTTGTGAATCACCATTGGTGAGTATAACAACAGCTGCTAAAGTATCAGTTGTAACTAGTTAATATTGTATATATAGATACTCTGTGTTAATTGTGTTTTGTTGTTAGCTAAGTCCACCTTAATTCTTAGAGACTAAAGGTCATATGAGATACTTTCCGTAGTAGCATTCTCTTATTCATTTCTTGTACCATCACTATATTGCAATGTAGTCTGCCGAAATCATCACTGAATCTACCGAGACATGTCCATTCAATCTTCCTAAATATATTGTTGGTGATTTGAAAGCCCTTTCATCAAGGTGGCCATACTATTTTTAAGTTCAGGTTTAGTTTCCTCATCTAATTCTATTTGTGGAATGTATACGTTAATGTTTTTAATTGTCTAATTTTCCTTTACCAGTTCTGGAGGTAGCCTATCACCAATTCTCTTTTACAACTCTATTCTTATTCTGGTTTAACAATGATTACCATCTCGTCCTAATATTTTACACCCCGTGGTGTCACAATTTATAACACGTGTTATTGATCTTTTTAGCATTTTACTCTCCCTGGATTACGTATCCTGGAATTGGTTAGTAGATTATCTAAATGATTAAAGATCATATTTGGTTTGGAGCAGGAGATGGGATGAGGTGTCATCATCCTCATTCATCGTAGTACAAGGGAACATTTAATCCCAGGAAAGTAGTATTAATCATTCCTAAGACTATTGATGGAATTTGGAAAATTATGCTTTATGTCGTAAGTGAATAAGATAGAAAATACAAGTTGAATGAGAAATAGGGTATAATGCACCGCCCCACCCTCCATGGAAACATAAATTGTAGATTCTGGTAGATATTATTACATGCTGTTTAGATGAGGTTTAAGAAAACATTGATGTTGTTTGCAAAAAAGTGAGAAGAAGATGGGCTAGTAAGAAATTAAACCATTTAAGAAGAAGAAAACAATGATGTTGTATAGTTGAGCAAATATCATTAGGATGCAAACAAATGCCACCAAAATTCATGGCTCCCAATTCCATAGCAAAGATAGTATAAGGAGGGTGGGAGGGAGGAGGCATGTGGCAAACATATGTATGAGTTCGAATCCCATCTGTTAAATGTATGTAATTTGGTGGAGAGAATTAAAAGGGCAGATCCATTGCCCATTGAGTTTCAAGAGTAGAAACAATAGGATTTATAGGTTATCAAAATGAAATACCCATAAGCATACGTTGTTTAAGAAAATTTGGAACTTAATTTTGCACGACCATACTATACATATCTCTAGTAAAGAAAGACTTGTATAATATTGTTCACTTTGCAATTACTCAAGTAATTGTTTATAAAATAATCTCTTTTCTAGAAATACAAAATAATTCTTGAAACTTAGCTTGTGACTTTCAAATCAAAAGAATTATCAGAAAGTTCATCATACACATGTGCAAGATGGTTCCAGCAGTGATCATCTGGTGCAGTTGGGAAGGAAGTAAACAGCGCAGTTTAGAAGGGATTTCAACTCCTAATACTTCTTAAAGGCTAGAGTATTGATGAATCTTATTTGCTTGGAGTAGGGTCTGTAATGTAAATAGCAGTGGAACTTTTTTGGATTTAATAGCTCTTGAAACTTTGTTAGGAGTAATTTGGCAATGTACAGGATCTATTTTTGGTTTTGTAAGTTTTTGCATCTTCTGGATGCTGAGTGTGATATTTACCTTTACTTGACCAAAAAAATAAAAGTTGACAATTCAGTAACAGGATTGCTCATCTGAAGACTTCTCATAATAAGTATGGTTTATATCCAATAATATAAGCTCCAATTTTCATTTTATAGAGTTGGAGACCTATGTAGTGGAACGGGAAACCGATAATTTAATAAATGGAGTAAATAGAAATAGGAAAAGCAGAACTAAGAAACACAATTAAGACGTGTAAGAAAGATGCACTGGACCTTTTCTAAGTAAGGTTTGGTTCAATTGAATCGCCCGATATTTTTTTGAAGCTATAGACTATAAAACCAAATACTTTTCTCTTTTGACATGTTTATGATCATTTAATTTAACTTCCAGTTCAGGCTCCTCTTAGACCAGGAAGATTGCTTATGACATCAATCAGCTAGGTCATCTTGTGTCAAATAGTTTGTCAATGTATGCTTTCTTTTCTTGTGCTAAAGTTAGTCTTTACAAAGTTCTCTGATGAATGCAAGAACGTTTGATCACATTTCTAAGTATGGAAAGAAAAAGATCGTCCATTTGCAGGAAGAATCGTTCAAAAGCACGGGATGGACATCCACAGCTCTGTCCTATCCACTCTCTCCAAATCTCTACTCGTAATTTACCCAAAAACATATAGAAGTTGCCATTTGACAGGCAAATATAGAACAAAGAAACCCCTTTACCCCTTTGTTAGCATTTTTTTGTCAAGGAAAAATTATAAGTATCAGGTAGGGGGATAAGAAAACGTAGCAACAGAAGGGAGAAAGGAATAGAACATTGAAGATAGAGAAGGGTGAAATGCGATAGGGAAAATGAAAAGCAAAGGGGGTATAAATTGCAATGAAGTAACCATTTTATATTGGTTAGCATCAAAAGGTATAAATTGCAATGAGATGGATTGGGATTTGGGACGTGATAAGTCCATATAATTGAGTAATTAGGGGAAGGTAACAACAATAATTAAAATATTTAAGTAAAATCAACATTAGGATAAATAACTATTCGTTTTCATCTTATCAGAACAACTAAGAGACATTTTTCCTCCTCCTTCCATTGCATGTCATCCCATGACTTAAGGGCTCATAGGATTAGAATTAAGAGAGGAAAAATATGAATATACTGAAGTTAGGTGAATTAGAATTTTAAGAGTGAGAGCACTAAGGAGATAGCTGGAAAACCAAATAAAGAAAAAAGAAAGACGAAGGGAGAGATCAACGTAGAGTGTTAAGTACTGGTCTTAAATTCTTAAAACTTTTTGGAATGGTTTGAATTTCAAAGTGACAATGAACTTAGAAGTTTACCTTACCTTGTCGGTAAAAGAAGGAATTTAAAAGTGAAGGTGTCAAAGCAAGTCCCAGGTATAAAAGAATCAAAGATAAAAAAAGAATGTCTTCCTGAGAATAAATTGGGATAAGAGGTACCTCGAGTGTTAAGGGTATTATTGTGTTACATTAGGGGAAGGATGCTAGAAAAAAATAAAGAAACTAACAAAGTATTACAATTGAGAATGTTACAAAAAAAATTAAACTAAATTGATAAATTTGAATGTTTGTCCAACAGAAAAGATAGTTTTGTGAGACTCTTCTGTGTTTGAAAAGTATACAGTAAAGAATAGAGGAAATATGAGAAATAATTTATATTTGGATTTCAACAATAACTGAGATAAAGTCTGTTAGGGGAAGTTAATGCAATTTGGTTTTATTTCTTCTATGATATTTGAAGTGCTAAGAAATGAGTGGACCTCTAACTTGTTCCTAGAAGAATAATTATGCACAATGGTCTTTCAACTAGACACGGGACAATGTCACGAGGTAGAAGAAACTCTTCTATTGCTGTTCTTTACCATTAGCCTTGTATGATATCAAGGTAAATGGTCTAAGGCTTGTACATGTGTTCTCTTTCATTGAACAAGCTGTGTTGACCTGCTCTGTGATTGTACTTCTTCCCAATTATCCGTTGGTATCAGTAACTACTAAATCACCCTTGGTTTCCAGCTAGACCAATTTATTCATTATCTCTTTTGATTTCATTCCGCCACCTGCATTCCCTGGTTGCAACTTTCTCTTACGATTGTAACTATTATCCTTGATCAAATCCTAGTTACAAGAACATTGCTCATCATGTAATGACTACATGTATATATACAAAATACATGGAGAGAAGTTTTTCTTCCTTTGACAAAGAACAGTCTCTGTCAGTACCTAGCCACTGAGGCATAAAAGTGCTTGATATAGCTTGGAACTATGTCTCTGAGGTTTAAAATTTGTTCCAATTTTAGTGTTAACTGGCTTTGATGCATTGTAGAATGGTTTGATGTTCTCTAAGATTTCTTAGATGTTGAACAAGGTATACAAAATCTAGATGAACAAATACATGAGCACCTGAATCTGTAATAATACAAGTTTGTCATTATTTTTGGTGTTTGACATACTCTCTTTGGTAAAAAATTATTGCTCTCTTCAGGCATTCATCAAAACCATTTCAGCTGGAGGTGTTGTTCTAATCGTTGTTTACTATTGTTATCGTTTAAGTTCCATCCTATTGTCTCTTGATTCCATGTTTGACAAATCTATGTTAGGTTTATGATGTAACCTCTTTTTTGGATGATCATCCTGGAGGTGATGAAGTGTTGCTAACTGCAACAGGTAAGCCTAAAATCTTGGTATTACATCGGTTTGTCATGAACTGGACTTAGATATGATACATGTAAATTTGTGTGATATATAGGCAAGGATGCGACAGATGATTTTGAAGATGTCGGTCACAGTGATGATGCAAGAGAAATGTTGAAGAAATACTTCATTGGTGAAATTGACAGTTCCACCATTCCTGCTGAACGCAAACATACCCCGCCTTCCTCAACAACACCATCAGCTGGAGGACAGGGTTCTGGAAACTCATGGAAGCTATTGCAATTCTTGTTACCCTTGTTGATATTGGTTGCAGCCCTCGCCTTCCGTTCCTTTTACCAGAAAGAATAGATCCATTGTCATGTTTCAAGCTGTGACTGGATACAATACAACCTTCTCCTCTGCAGCTTGTCATTTCATATGTTGTGCTTACCTATTCAGGTTTATGTCTATTTGCTACCTTTGTTGGATGTCCTTTACTGGGGTAATGAGATATTAAGATGTTGTTAGCTGTGTGTTGGTAATGTTGTCTTTTAGAATAAAAGTTATATGGTAAAAAACAAATGGTGTACTATGCAATTTGGTTCTTCCATGATTGCCATCATTTGTCTATTTTCTATTACGTAACAACTTTTACGTAATAGTTCACGCAGGTCACACTATACTTGTATCCATGGAGTGATATTGTCCGTTGGAAGATAAATTCACATGGTCCACCCTAAAGGTCTTGCAGTCTTTTCAGTTGGTGGGAGGGTGCACACTGCCATTCCTTTTACTAGTAGGGGTCCTCTGGTTCCATGTTTTCCATACCTTTGACATGAAGTGATAGCTTCTACTTCAATTGAAAAGTTCTAAATCATTACGAGTATCACGTGATCTGTTTATTTCTACTAGCGTTCAATGTGAGAACAAAATGAAAAAAGAGAAAACTGACATAACGTAGATAATTCTATCAAAAAGAAAAAGGAGGGAAAATTTACACAAGTTACACCATAAACTTGTCTAGAAAAATCTGAACTCGACATTTCAGGAATGTTTTGTTCCGCTTCAAACCAGAAGATGTGAAAGCGCGTTTATCTCTACAAGTGTCAGGTTATTTATCATCCTAGCGTGAGCTTTTTATTTCCGCAGGACCTGCCCTATCGTAGTCACCGCAGAATAAGCGGTAAAAAGATGTCAAAAAAATTAACTGTGCAATCCATTGTTAGGAACTTAAAGAGGAATGTATTCCCCCCAGCAAAAAATTGCATAAAAGTAGAAACATTTAAAACTATGAAAATACTACTCGATCCTTCTATCACATAAATTAAAACAAAAATAGTAAAGTTAAGGAAAAAGAATTACACAAGATTTTAAGATCCTTTAGACCATGAAAAATATACGGAATAATCCTTTATTTAATTTAGAAGTTAGTATATAGCCATGAAAATTTCAAATTCAACTTGATATTGTATTTCAATCTTTAAAGAAACTTATGATCTATTTTTATTTAATTTTCACTTTTAAAGTCATATTTTAAGAACATTCAAGCGAAAAAAAAAAGAATATTCATTAATAAAGCATTTTCAAACAACCGACAATACCTTCGATACTGAACATCATTCAAATATTTTCAATAAAAAAATATAATCAAAGACACATTTTTGAATTCTATAAAATTGAAAATGTATAATTAAATGCCTAGTAAGTTAAAAGATGTGTGATATATGATGATTGACAGTCCCAAGGGGGCCAGATGGATGAGGTATCAACATCAGGCATTGTGGAAAATAAAACACCGACGCAAAGTGTAACAGTAAATTGAAATGAAGTGACTTCCACCAGAATCAGGTGAAATCTATCGACCTGTCCTTTTAGAATCTAATCTTTTCTGATTTTTGTCTCTTAACAATTTTAAAACACATTTTTTAATCGATATAATATCTCCAGGGGCATTCAACAATGAATTTTTTTCTTACAAAGTTATTTAATTTTGTGTTGTTAACTCAAAAACTCACTCAACTATAAAATATTTTTCTAAAAAATCCCTCAACTATGAGTTTATTTCTTACAAAGTTACTAAAAAAAAATCAACTCAAAAATCACTCAACTATTAAGTATATATAATATGTCGAACTCCCTTCAAAATTTATGTATTATAGCTCTTTGGGTATCAAATTAACTAGATATGAAATTTAAAGATGTCTATATAATTCTTTAAATTTTGTGATTTTAAATTAATTATTTGGCAAAATGTTAAAATTAAAAAATTTACTAAATATACAAAGAGATACACTCTTTTTGAGCAATGTCGTTTAATGAGAAAATGGTAATGTTGAATTTATATAAGGTCAAGAACATGTATCTTGATTTAATTCGATAAGTTTAGTTATTAGCATTTAATTTAAATATATATGTTTGTGAATAAGCTAAAGTATTTGAAAGAGACTCGTATGAAGTTCGTTTGTATTAGATCAGGCGCTGTTCAAGTGTTTGGGTCTCAATGAGTAAAAAATTGAAGTAAAAGACTAGTAAAATATGAAAAATAAAATAAAATAAGAGTATAAAAATATCATTATATTATTTTAGTATTGTTTAGAATCAAAATATCTTATAATTGTGTGAAGACTACTACTTATAAATAGTATACTCCATGTGATAATTAATTAACAGAAAAGTTCGACTCAAGTTCTAAAGTATTAAACATCGTTAATATATTTTTACGTGAAAATATTATTAGTTGTGCCAACTAACATTTCATTATCGTTAATAATATATATATAATTATACAAATATATCTTGTGAATCCATCCTTTTGTTAGTTTATTAGGATATGCAGTGGAAGATTCAAAATTTTCATTCAGAAAATTTGAAATATAAAAGTTTAAACGTGTAAACAAATCTTTAGAAATGAAAACTTTGAATCTTTTTAAGTTTAAAAACCACACTTTTAGCATGTTTTCTTAAAGTAAAAAAGATAGACTAAAAAAATGAAAAATAGAACTAAAAATTAAAAAGAAAAAAACTAAAATGCTTTGATTGGGATTTGAAAATTTCAGAGACATGCCACTACGCCATTAACTTTTCTTTGTTATTGAAATGGTTCAAAATATATATCTCTACAGACATACAAAAAATTTACTTTATATATACAGTAAATATTTTGTCGAGGAAGCTCATGAACCCCTGAAGACCATGTGAGTCCGCCCCTGAGGATATAAGTCATTTCTTATCTTCCGATCATAAGTTTTCATCTTTTTTCAAAAAGTCATGATTTAATCTCGATAACAAATTGAGATAGATCTTTACTAGACACATTTTCAAACTAATCAATTCTATCGAATCAGTTTCTATAAGCACCCTTTGTAAGTTTATCGGTGCCACATATTTGTAATTCATATCGCCATAAATATTCGAGTTCGGAGCCTAAAGGGTGAAAAATGTTAACAAAAATTCCCAAGTATATAAATTATTTTTTTAGTCAAAACGGTAAAATCGCTCACGAAGTAGCGATTTTGTCCGCGGAGAAAGCAAAATCGCTGCTATAGCAGCGATTTGTTAAATTTGATTTTTTAAAAAAATTTAAACAAAATCGCTCCTTTGGGAGCGATTTATTAAAATAAAAAAAAATTAATAATTTTTTTCATTTGTCGCTGCTAAGGCAGCGACTTAAAAGTTATTTTTTAAAAAAATTATTTTTTGCTTCTTTTTTAAAAAAAAATGGTTTAAATCAATTTTTTTTTATTTTTTTAAATCCGATTTTTAATTATTTTTTTTTTAAAATCAAATAAATCAAAAAAAAAATTAGCGAGAAAAACAAATAATAAAATTTAATTAAAAATCGCTGCGTTGGCAACGATTTGATTTAAAAAGATAAAATAAAAATTGATTTAAACCATTTTTTTAAAATAAAGAAGCAAAAAATAATTAAAAAAAAATTAACTTTAAGTCGCTGCTGAGGCAGCGACAAATGAAAAAAATTATTAAAAAATATTTTTATTTTGATAAATCGTTCCTTTGGGAGCGATTTTGTTTAAATTTTTTTTTTAAAAAAAAAAATCAAATTTAACAAATTGGTGCTATAGCAGCGATTTTGCTTTTTCCGCGGATAAAATCGCTACTTCGTAAGCGATTTTGCCGTTTTGGCTAAAAAAAAAATTTATATACCATTTTGTAATTTTTGTTAACATTTTTCACCCTTTAGGCTCCGTACTCATAAATATTCAATATTTTTCATTTAATATGTCTAAAAATAAAATAAGATACTCAAATTGAGACGAAAAATAAACTTTTTTTCCTTATGGAAACTAGATAGCAACTTCTTAATTAGAAGTTGAGGGCCTCATGCAATTCACAAAATACTTTTTAAAAACTTGACGAGTCAATCGAATGATATTTTCTTTCTAATCAATATATTTCTGATAAAAAGAAAACAATGAACATGTGGTGGCTTGTCCTATGAATATGATCAGACATGTCTTTAAAACAGTTGAAGAGTCACTAATTGTTATAACAGACAAATGAATGTGACTTTTAAAAATATATATATGGGGCAGCGATAGGAAAAATAGGAGAGAGGATCGATTACAAGTTCAGAAATTGAATTTTCATAAAAAAAAATATAAGCTTGAATAATTAATTAATTGAGTTATTAAAATTTACGTATAAATGAATGTGACAGAGTACATGTGTTATTAAGTAAATGTTCATACAATATGGGGAAAAAATCATACTTAATATGAAAAGATCGTATCGTGTAAAAAATTATATTAAAAAATAATTAATTATTATTATTATTGCCAAGTAGATCTGTATAAATTATGTGTATATAAAAATACATAATATTTATTTATTAAAAAAATATAGAGATATGCAATCAATGATCCTTAGAATATCCATATATTTGTTTATGAATTATGATTTTGCTTCTTTGATAACAGTATATTATGCTAGATTTGAGAAAATTTAGATAGTTTTCACATTTATCAAAAAACAATATCTAACAAATTCAAATTATATATCTAAATAAAAATTTCACTTCACAACAATCTAATTTTAAATTACAATTTTATATTGTTGGTCCAAACGGACCCGGTCCCTCAAATAAAGAATTCACTGACAAAAATATTCTTTCAGCAACTTGTTTTAGTAGTACATCTGAATGTCCACATAATGTCCTAGGGATATGCCAGCAAATGCATCAACAATTATAATTAATCTATATTACCTATTGCCTAGTTGAAAATAAATAAACTACTATATAATATATTAAAAAATCCAACCAAACCCAAAGAGTTGAATTTTTGTAATCCAAAATAAGCATGATTTATGGTCTGGTACTAGGAATATACTTTTTCCTTAATTTACATGAATATAAATGTTTTACTTTGTTTAGTCATCAAATATGCCTTAAAAATATGTTTCTTCATAAGAATATAATGTACATGGGAAACTTACAAAAATAAAAATATTTTTTTTGGGAATGTAATTGACATTAAATAAATAACTTTTGTGACAAGTGGTACTAAGTTGAAATAATTCAAAAGTGATAGAATCCTCTCTAAAGACTCTTTAAGTTTTGAAAGGTAAACATAATGCAAGTTGTTGATTTTAGTTAATTTGAATATGTGTGGTACGATAAAAAAAAAATGTTAATTCATTGTACAAAGTTGGCTCGACATGAACCTAAAGCTTCATTTGTTTTTATAATATAGTTGTAATTAAAACATTATATTCGTACAAAGAGACCATGAATATGTAAATCTGATTCGATATTAACATCTTGTTCCTTAGCCAAACATTGGAAAATCGTACGTTAATTTGTTGATTAGTGTTTTCGATTAAATTTTGGATGTCTCAATCAATTTAATATAATGTTCATAACATAACCCACAACCCACCCTTATGGATGCAACTTGAAGTAAAATTTTGAATATATAGGTGAAAGGTCATTTTCAACACATCAAATTAAAGAAAAGGCTAGGATGTTTGTTTCATACGTAGGTTCATTACAAATCGGAATTGGTCATGGAGTATGTTTCATAATGTCCTGATTGATTTTCAAGTGTTTTTATTTCGAGTTGTCTAAAAAAGGAGGCAAAGACCAAATCTCATCAATATATTGGTGAAATAAACACTCAGCCATTACGTTTGATGAGCAGTATTAATATACTGTTTAATTCATTTATTTCTATACTTCTTGGCTCTTTATGGAAACAACAATTCGACATAAAGATTGTTATCTTAATCATGTTTCACGGTGTAAAGTTAACTACACACAGTGGCGGAGCCAAATATTTTAATGAGGGGTTCAAAATCAGAGAAGTAAATATACAAACTAGTGGGAGGGGGTTCGACATCTATTATACATACCTAAAAAATAATTTTAATCATGTATAAATAGTAATATTTTTTCGCCGAGGGATCCGTATCATATATTTTTTCGCCGAGGGATATAGATCATATATTGTTATATACTTCATATAAGTTTGAATCTTTATGATTTTATCACTATTCATTCCACTTTTAGATTCAAGATGTAATTACGAATTATTTTTTACTATTACATAGAGGGTCGAGGAAGGGGAAATATGGAAAGGGTTAATACAAGATAAAAAATTACACTCTAACATGCACGCTAAAAGTTCAGATATTCAATTAAATTATCGACTAAAGTCCCAAAAGAAGTACAATTGGGTTCTTGGAGTTTGCGTTCCTCAAGATGATGGCAAGTTGGAAAGATAATTAATTTCCAAACACAAAATCTTGGAATACATCAAACAGAAACAATATTATTTGATGATTTGAAAAATAACCAATTAGTCATGGTCATTAGCAACATACTTTAAAATATTTGTGCTAGTGGTCGACTTGTCCCAGGAAAGAATTAATTAGACAAATTAAAACAAAACCAAAAACATTAATTGGACTAGTTACATGGATTATTAAGAAGCATTAATTCAAATTTAGGATTAATTGGAAGTTTCAACACCAACAAATAGCCTTTTCTTTGCAAGTCGTCACCAGTTCATTAACAGCTAATTCCTGACGATGTTATTCTTAATTTTGTAGTATATATGCCAAGTTGACAGGACAACTTTGTAATTTGTTGCAGGATTAAGGCTATCAACGATGTCATTAAGTTTTTAATTATACTCCCAGTTAACAGCATAAATTAAATAATAATAGTATTCACAAATCCCATCCTTAGTCAACTTTAAGATTCCTTAGGGTGCAGTAAAAATGTTTTTCTCGGAATTTTTAGAAAATATATTATTATTTTTTTGAAAAAATAATTTCTTAAATATGAGAGAAATGACTTTTATAGTGAAAATAGAGTAAACAAGTTCGTTTTGCATTCTCTTTCTCCCAATAATATAAAGTTGCAGAATAAATTATCTTTGTTGGTTTAGACAAATAATTTAGGAGTCAACACAAGAGCATCAAAACTATATCAAAAATGATCTTTAACGACAATTAATTAATGGTAATAGCTCGATTGAAGCTAAATATTTATTTTTAGCGGCAATCAACACTTTTTATATATGTCCTTAAAGCCGTTAGCGACATTGAATCTAATGACACTTACCTAATGTCGATAAAAATTATAACACTCTTTATTAATGTGTCTATTTATTATCGCTAAAAGTTATTTTTGTTAATGTGCATTCAGTCTTTTTAAAGTACAAAGCAAATATTATTAGATCAATTCAAGAAAATATGTAAAGAAAATATATTGGCTCTATTCAAAAAGATCACAAATTCACAAAATCATTTAGCAATATCTATAATTTTATTGGCTCAAATAAACATACCTAAAAATGAAAGTGAAAAAGATTTATCATTCGAGCAGTTTTCTTTTTTAAAATTTTCACACACTTTCTTGTCCAACTATTAAATAATAAATTACTCATCTCTATATCCAGATGTCTATCGAATGAAGATATTATTACATTAAATTTTTATGTTTCTTTAGTATATACTTTTCCTTCGTTGTCGGAATTATTATTATTTAGGGCTTACTTTCTCAAATTCTTACACATCATCCAAGATTCATTTAGTTGAATATTTTGGATAATTACATTATTAGTTTCCATGACGTGGAGTTGACTTTTGCTAATACTAATTTTATTCTATAAATATGTTAGCTCTTATTTTAGTAAAAAATCTAGGAATACTATATACCGTACTATATATTCTATGTATATGTAGAGAGAGCTTTGTGAGTGATATTAAATTTATTTCGTTGTACCTAAAACAATTGTTGAAAAGTTTAAATAATACAAACTAATAAAAGTTTCATACATACGTATGCAAGTATTTTATGTATTGACAATGTACATTAGGACTAAAAGAAATTGTTTTAAAAAATGAAAAAGAAATAAATGTCTATGAGAAGTTAATTGGGTAATAGTGTCATCATGGTCCAACACTTGGATCAGATGAGGCCCCATGGATAATGCACAATATTAACCCTACAAATCTACAATTATAATTTCTTTATTGGCTTGATATATAATTAATAAATTAACCCCTTAATTTTTTGTATTATTTCAATTGAAGACCTCGATTTCTAATAAAATGTATTGATTAGACATTTAAGGTTTAAATTTTGAATCTCTTTTGTATGTGTTCTCGTTCATTCATTAGGTAGTTAAGTTAATCACATAAAATATAATATATATTTTTTATTATACATATTCGCCTTAATAAGTCATAAAATCCTAAATATTTTCAAATTGAGGAGGAGATAACATAAAATTAACTTAACCATCTTATAGACGAAACATGCCAAAAGGTACACCTTTAAATAATTTTTCCATGTATTAAGCCTTCTTAATTTAATATATTCTACTATAAATGCAAAAAATAAATGATCAATCAATAAAGATTATAACAGAATGGTGATTAAGTATCTTTTCATCGAGTCTTCGCAATTTAAAGAGTAATTTTAGTAGAAATTATTTTACTTTTAAATTAGGACTTTAAAAGACTGAATCGAATATTATACATGGAGAAATGAAAAGACAAAAGAACAAGAAAAATGAGTCTACATTTTTATTCAACTCATAAATAATGCCCATTTCGAATCCATCAATAATTGTGTTATGCCAAAACTTTGTGAAATTAGGTCTTATGCCTAACTCACACCCCAAAAGCTAGATCAAAGGGAGGGGAATTATCCAAGCCTTATAAGGAGTCCACCTATCTCATTAACCACCGATGTAGAACTTTTGTCATTCTTTAACAAAACTAGAACGACATAAAAAGGACAATGTACAATAAATATTTTATTTTAATGTAAAATAAAAGCCTTCTTTTAGGATACATACGTAGATTCTCATTAATAATTAAAGAGAAAAGTTGTAGTACTTGTCATGCTTATTCTTGTAACTATGGTGTACATTAATCACATATCTCATTTCGTAATAACAATGTTAGCATGAATAACGCTATTTGCGTTAAAAAATATATGTAGAGAGTTTGCTTGATTATAAAAGGTAGTTGCATTTTGATTTGAAATGTAACCACATACTATTTGTGTATAAAATAATAATGTAAATGTGCATACAATATCTCTATAACGAAATACATTGTATCTACATATGTTATATAGGGGTTTCTAGCCCACATAATTTTTTCCTTTTCTTGAATAGACATTTGACTTTAATTAGTATCATTTAGTTTAACATATATAATGACATTTTGTATTAACATTATAAAATAAATGCATAGAATATATGTGTCTTATGTGAAACTTATGTTTAATTTAAACATATATTTGTACATCCAAAGTCAAATGAGCTCTCTAAATATCAAAATACAAATATAAAACAAAACATTAAAACATTTTTATAAAGAAGGGGTTCTAGAAGATTTTAAAAAAAATCTCTTTTTTTGAAATTGCAATTATTGGGTTTGGTGAACAGCATGTCTTGGTCTGACCCTAACGGTAAGTGGGTTGACCATTTCACAAGATAGCCTCAATACCTCAGATAAGTCAACAGGCCCGTTATTCTCAATGGATCCAAAACGAAATTCATGCAGAAGCGTTGCGACCCAAAACGTAACTGTAGTAAGGCCCAGTGTTTTACCGGGGCAAGTTCTCCTTCCGGATCCAAACGGTGCAAGCCTCAAATCGGATCCTAAAACGGAAAAATCTGGCCCGTTGAAAAATCTTTCGGGTTTGAATTCAAGTGGGTCAGCCCAAACATCTGGATCTCGGGTTATGGCCCACATGTTTACCATGGCAGTGGTCCTAGCTGGCACGTGATACCCATCTACCGTTGTATCTGTTATAGCAAGGCGGGCCCATGAGAGTAGTGGACCCGGAGGGTGTAACCTTAGTACTTCTTTTATTACAGCAGGTAGATATGTCATTCCTGATACATCGGACTCCGTCAAGGCACGTGATTTTCCGACGATACGGTCCAACTCTGCTTGAACCTTTGATTGAACTTGAGGATGAATTACCATTCTTGCTAATATCCATTCTATTAATACTGCTACCGTATCAGTCCCCCTAAATATCATTTCCTACAATTATCATAGTACAATTTTAATCATAAAACTGTATGATTTAAGAGAATTTAGTGCATTCTTTTGATTTTATGTCCGCGTGTATGTTGAAGTAGAATAAGATAATCTTATTACATCAAGTGCAATGACGAATAGTTTCTTTTTATTCTTTTTAAAAGGTACCATTTATTTGCCATCCTATTTGTTTGTAATATTTAAAGGAGTTAAATGAAAATGAAAAGGCAACTAGTTCCACGTAAGAAAAGAAGGAAATATAAAAAGTAGTTGCTTTCAGAACAAGTGCGATTGTGAAATCAGAAATTGACCCTCAATATATTCTCACAAGCAGGGATGGCATGGTTCAATTTTTTAAAATTTACGACAAAACTAGATATTCATAAATTTTTTACTAATTGCACAGAAAATGTTAAACTAAGTTTCAATTAGTAAACCAACGAGTAATTAATTTAACCATAATTGTGAAAAAGGGTGTATAAACCATCGTGGCATAGAACTTAAACTATTTTATGCTTACCTATCATTAAAAGATATATTGACATATTAACAAACGCTATGTGGACTAAATGCATAGGGAGAATATAATGCTTACCCAAAGTACAGCGATCATATCAGAGTGTGATAATCGTTCAGAGCCTTGAAGAGAGAGCAGTACATGCACAAAATCATGATGAACATCACCAGATTGAGCCTTATGTTCGTTGATGATCCTGCTAACAAACTTGTTCACTTTAGGTACCAACCGAGAGCACCTGAGCCGTATTTTTTGTGGATCAAATTCAGCTAGCCAAGGTAAATGATCAGACCAATTAAGCATACCCAAAAGCTCATAACCTTCCTCAACCAATTTTCCCAATTCCTCTGTTTCTTCGTTACAACAATCAAGATTATATTTTCGCCCAAAAACAGAACACATCATGTTATTTAAAGAAGCCAATTTTAAAGCATCTCTAACTCGAACTACGTCCTGTCCGCCTAATTGGAACATTGTAACCATCTGTCTTGCAATTTGAAAACGTTGAGCTTCAGAAGATTTAATTTGCTTGGGACAGAACAAGTGTGTAGCTGCAATTTTTCGAAGGGTACGCCAGTAGACACCATAAGGAGCAAAACCAATGGCTCTGTTAAACATTAAACTGTATGCTGATTCTTTTACAGGACGATCAGCGAAAACAGAGCTATTTAAAATCTCCTTAGCTACGTCTGGATTACACGTAATGATAACTCGGGTTTCGCCTAGGCTAAAGGACATGAGACGCTTGGCTACACAAGATTCAGCCATCGCTGCTATTTTTTGATGTGCTAGACCAGACATGAGGTTCATACTTCCTATGATAGGAAATCCTCTAGGACCTGATATATTATTATTATTATTATTATTATCATTATTATTAAAAGAAGCTAAACGGAATTTTTTGCTCCAATTATATTTTCCCCAAGCAGGTCCTCCAGGGTGAGACCAGTAAATGATGTTCATAAGTAGCCAAAACAGAACAATGAAGAGAATAAAGTAGATAGAGGTGAAAGATTTGCATTTTGAAGCTAACGCAAAAATCCAAAGGCTTTCTATATCGGTTCTCATTTTCTCTTTGTTTATTTGCAGTTTGTTGGGAAGAAATTGTTTTAGGATAGGCAGAGTATTGCAAGAGTTAGAAGAGAGCGAGAGAGAGCAAGAGTGAGAAAAGTGTTGTATTTGATTATGGGGCATCAAATAAGGGTGCTTTTATAGACACAGAAAAATAGGACATACTTGGGAAAAATTAATTTTCTCTTGTAGATAAAAAATATTTGTTATTTTAAGTAAATATTAGTAGTTATTTATGTGAAGATGAATTATTTTATTTTAAAATTAAATTACTTGTAATTATAAAATAATACATTCTCCGTTCGGAATTGTTTGTCATGTTACGCTTTTCGAAAGTCAATTTGATAATTTTTAAAGTTAAATTAGATCAAATTAATCTCAATATTTTAAACAAAAATATTAGATATTCTAAAACTATATGAAAGGTACTATAAATTACAATTTTTTGAATATTAATATGATGAAAAAATATATCTTAAAATGTTAGTCAAAGTTTTTATAGTTTGACTATAAAAATAGAAACCATGACAAACAATACCGGATGGAGAGAGTACATTTTTAGTATGGATTAAAATAGAAGATGTCATATAATTTAAAACATAAAATAATAATAATAATAATATTATATCACTCGCACCATCCTACTCTCCGTCAATTTTATCTATACATCGATATTTTATTGAACATAAAATTTAAACACAAATAAATATTTTTATAAATTTTGTAATTTTAAAATAAATCATATATAAATATTTGAATAATTATAAATTGTGCTATTAAATATATAATAATAAGGTCAACAATCAACTATTTTAAATTTTAAAATGAATGATTGTTGGGTAAAAAGGGGACTATTTTCACCTAAGTTGGAAGGGGGAAATACTAATTTTACTGAGTCGTACATTTTTAGCCGCATAGTAGTTCAGTTTTCTGTTGGCGTGCGATTAGTAATAGCCTGTTCTTCACTCTTAAATCACATGTTTCTGAATTTATCTAATTGAACGAATAATTAAGAATAACTAGAAAAAAAATATATAGATAAATAATTAAGCATAGATTACTAAGCACGCTTTAATAACAATTAGATTACTTTTTTTTAACCCTCCCAACTCCCACCTCTTTTGCTTCATTGGTGACTCGAACTCGAAATATTCAGATTAAAAGTGAAAGGTGCTTACTATCCAAGCAACTCCGTCTTGTCAACAATAGATTGCTTGCTACCTTGCTAAGCAGGATTAATTAAATAGTAATGGTCCGTAATTAAGTTAATAGTATAGTGGACTTCAGAATTATTATTTATTTAGGTCAATCTCCCCATGAGGTCACCTGGTGTCGGCACTATGCAGTTATCAATAGAACCCAACATTTTTTTAAATCTAATCTATGTGCCTCATTATTATAATCTTTTACATGAATTATTAGGACCTTAATTTGTGTTATAACAAATTAGTCTATTCCATTAACTTTTTTATTTATTAATTTTCAACTTCAATTCTATCCTTTTGTTACGAGTGTTAAGAAGTCACTTACCTCTATCATCTGAACTTATGTAATTCTATTTATAATTGTAAAATTTTATGTTTTTAAAATTATTAATTATTACAATTTGTAATATTATTTATATAACTTTTAAAAAGTTAAAATCTTTTATAACAGAATTCACTCTACTAAAATTAAATTTGTCAATCGAAATTTGAAGGATAAAATATAAAAGGCATAACAATGCATGTAAACAAGTGTAATTACACTGTTCTAATTGATTAGTATAGTAATCAGAAAATAACGCATAGGTTCATCTCTTTAATTTTTGTGAACTTTAGATACTTGATAGTCCTAATATTTGTGAATTTTGGAAGAAGCTTTGTTGTACTTGGTGTATATATATATATATATATATATATATATATATATGTTATAATAACAATATCAATGTGATTAAAATTTAATTCGAACTTCAGAATGACCTTTGATCTCCGAGTGAAAAAAAAAACAAATTATAACAAAATACAACAATGTGTTGGGTTATCCCACATCGGAAGTGGAAGGGGCTGGTGGTCAATTTATAAGTGTGAGGGAAAGTCTCAACTTTTGAGCTAGCTTTTGGGTTGAGAAGGCCCAAGACCACCCAACATTGGTATCAGAGCCCAGGTTGTCAACAAGTCTCAGCCCATCGGGAGAAACTGGGTTGTCGCTCTCTTCAGCCCAAGGCCCGATGTGTGAAGGGGGAGATTGTTGAGTTATCCCACATCGGAAGTGGAAGAGGCTGGTGGTCAATTTATAAGTGTGAGAGAATGCCTCAACCTTTGAGCTATAGCTTTTGGGTTGAGAAGATCCAAGACCACCCAACACAATGGAGGTAGCTAGAGATCATTCAGTAGATTAGTTAACGAAATAAAATAGTTTTTGCTACTGACAGACGTGCTAGCTAGTAGCATATTTGCGGGATATGCCATTCAAAATCAATATCTTTGTGTTTTAATGTGAGATTGTTTCTTTTGTCTGATTAGGAGTTTCACTTTTAAATTTTATTAAGTAGTACTCTAAATCAGTATTAGTTAAATTAATACATTTGTGTTTTAATTTATGTAAAGAGTATTTTGATTGAGCACGTAATTAAGAAAATATTTCTTTAAAAAATATAAATAACTTTTCTCACTAATAAAAAAACATAATGTTTAAAATAAATTCATTTATTTTGTGAACAAAAAAATGTTAATTTTTATTTTAAAAGGATTAAATGTATCACACATAAATATGAGATAAATGAAGCAGAATGTTCGTATCCACTCGAGCAAAATATGTACTATACCTCATTTTTGTTGATTGGATTTATTGAAAATACATTTTTCGCTTTTAGATTAGATAAAGATAAAACTTGTGTATACATTATTATTTTGAAACTCACTTTATGAAGACCATGGCGGAGTTACACGTTGATTTTAGGGATCATTCGAACCCCCTTCGATAATAAATTATTATTTTTACATGATTAAAACAGTAGATATCGAATTCCTTTTCACTTATTTGTTTGTCTACTTTTTAGAGTTTAAACCTCCTTAATGAAAATCTTAACTAGGAGACTATGACGTACATTTGGTGAGTTGTATGTATACCTCATCTGCCGATCAGGTCAGTTGCTATTTTTTCAGTAATTGGATGCATGTTGGAAAAACGGAACAAGTACAATGGATATATATAAGGGAGTAAGGACTGGTAATATTGAGGAGAATAATTAATGTTATAATATACTCTCGCCGTCTATTTTTATTTGTCATATTGAGTTTTTTAAAAGTTAGTTTAATTAATTTTCAAAGTTAAATTACATTACATTAATTCGATATTTTAAACAAAAAAATTTAGATATTTAAAAATTATATAAAAAATACTATAAATTACAACTTTTTGCATATTAATAATATTAGTCGAAATTGTTAAAGTTTAACTCTATAAATAAAAATTATGACAAACAATACAATACGAACAAAGTATATATAATGAAATAGAGCGCGTGAGCAGCATCTGATGAGATGATGAGTAAAGTGTGTGAAGACAAGAAAGAGCAAACTCCAAAGGAGTGTGGGTGTTTATTGTGGCGTGAAGTTGTCGGGAGAAAGCACATGAACATCAAATGTCAAGCCAAAAACGAGGCTCAATTCTTCATATTTTTATTTATACCGCAGTCGTGCATTTAGTGGTTGGCAGAGACTGCCCATGAGCGGTAGCGCCCATCGAGGTACACAGGTTTTATCAATGTTGTGGACTGATCGGTATGGCGCCGCCTGGTAGTAGTTGCCTGGTTAGCTCCTCTTTTTCTTTCTTAGCCATCTTTGTTATAATGCCACGTTTCAGTAACTAAACATGCAAAATTTTCCAAAACTTACCATTATCCTAACAAGATGGTGACTACTCTTTCACCCCATTTCCCCAAGCTTCTGGCGGTTATGAATACTATTTTTTACACGTGTACTTTACCTACCATAACCTTTCAAATACCACTCTCCCATGTTGTCATTTTCCTTATTGGATTTTTTACTAAAATCCAATTAAATTTAGGTCCACGTTAAAGATGAAAATGGAAGCGTACCATTATTAAGATGACTCACATGAGTTCTTCAAAAATATTTATTATTTTATAATTAAAAAAATTGCTTGTCATGTTGTAATTTTCCTGCCGTACTTTCATTATTGCATTTAATTACTATAGATCCAACTTATGCTAGTGTTGTGTATAAATATCTTGTTCCTGGCCTACTAATAATGATGGTCATTCTGAGATGCCTTGGAAGTTGATGCCTTAATTTATGAACTAAGATGCTCAAGACCAACAAGTTACAATGAGGTTCAATATGACCATTTTTTTCCTTTTTTAAGTTACCCTCGTTAAATTTAACAAATTAAGAAATGATAATTTTTTTTTTATTATATTGTTAATTAATTATTTTTAAAAAGTAAAACTTCTTTAAAATCGTAGGTTTTTAATTTAACACACTTCATCATAACTAATAGAGGTGAATAAACTCATTATATCAATTATTATTTTCTTAATTGGTGTGTTAGTTCAATAGTGGGGCAAATAATGAGAAACATAGGGAGTATTCTTATTAAAACGTAAACCATACAATATATCGAATTAACCTATCATAATGTATAACTACTACACACTAACTCAGACCTTATTAAGTGATGCTAAATAATATTTCGGCTAACAAAGAGACATTAAACATGTCTTGTAACATGATTGGCCAAAAAACTAAACCAAACGAACTATTAGAATGACTAAATGGCACTAAATATATATATGGTGGAGTACTCACGGGATAAAATTGGAAAGTCCTATGACTGATTATATTCCTTACATAATTTTTTTCACTCTTAAAACTTAAATCTAAGACTTTTAATTAACAATAAAACCAACTATGTTGGTCAAACAAACGTTTAAGAACTGTGTTGATTCCTGTCATAAATTGAAATAAAGCCCTGTCCATCGATATTGGCACGGGAAACTGCTCAAATGGGACCCACGGAAGTTGAAAAAATAAATAAGATAAAGACATTATGTCCTCGTTTATGTAATCAAAATTAATGAAGTTGAATATCCTCTCAATATAGTTGAAAGAAATCAGTTGTTTTAGGCATTTAAATTTGAAATGTCTTAATTTATTTTGACTACAATAGATTATAAATTAGTTTATTTAAAAAAAAAAATTGACTACTATTTTTGTAGAAATATAAATTTTTCATATATAAAATTTAAGAATTATTAAAAGAAATTGACATATTATCAAGTGAAAAATGAATTCTTAGAGAAAATCGATTACAAAAAGTAATTTCTTAACAACTATCACATCTCAAAAACTAAATTTTATCGCTAGGTTACTAATATAATTAAACTGCTTTATCATATCCTCTGATTTCTAAGTGCATGTTAGGCTATAATTTATTAAGGAATGACTAGTGTTATTGTGTTTGATCAATTATCTCTTTGTGGCAGAAGAAAAATCCTCAATTATCTCTGAAAAACTAAATGTACACGATATTTACGTCCACTTAATTAGCTCTTACTCATTATAATTAAACATTAAAAAATAGTGATGGATAAGGGAGCCGATATGGACTTGTTGGTTATACTAAATAATTTAAAAGAAATTTTTTGGAGTATTATAAAAAGGTAAAAGCAGAAAAAAAAAATATTTAACTACAGCCAGAAGGGCAATAAATAGATGCGATGACAATATAATCAACAAAATCTCCTGCCTAGCTAATCCAATGAACTCGGTCGCAACCAAATCTTAGAGGTGTTCATATCATAGATATGATTCTTAATTATATCACTATTCAAATAATATAATCATCAATAATTTGAATGCCCTTTTTTTTCAAATAATATCCCCATCATTTCAAAGCTACTAAAAAGAACAGAGAGTCTGTAAGTGCATAAAGCACCTCACATTCACGTAAGATTCGAAAAAGGACTACATATTAAGAAATGTGATATGAATGATCTATACTGATGAAAGTATTAGTGGTTATTGTCATAACTTAAACGTGTAATTTATAAATTAGATGAAGATAATTTTATCATTATTTCGAAACTCTCGTTTAAATATATATCGTGGGGAATTTCCGGGAGACTGTTCCCTACCTAATTCTTCAAATATTAATTGATGAGTGTATGATTGTTGCAGTTAGTGGTCCTTCCCTTTTCTGATGTTGTTTTGTACAATTTATATATTCAGTCACGCTCTTTATTGCTTTATTCGTCAGTCCAGTATATTATAGAAATAAATAATTATGACAAAAAAACTTGAGGATTCATTCACTTAATTAGGGGTAGAAAGAATTCATTTTCTCAAGTATCTTAAGAAAAAACAAGGGAAATATGGATTTTGCGTTCAGTGAAAATTGAAGGGAATAGAACTTTATTTACGGCGTTGAGTTTATTTTGTTTTATTTTGTATAACTCTTTAGCTTGTATTCAGAATTCATTGATTCAACTAATTAAAAATTTGAGTTATTTAGAATTTATGTATTTTATCACATTCTTTGATGATATTTACAATTATGATGAAACTAAAAGAATTTTTATTTTATTACAAAAGCCTTCCGAAATCTAAATTAATCAATATAGTAATTACCACATATATCAAATCAAACTCATTGTTTAAAAGCTAATAATAAAGCATAACATTATCTTCAAAGTTCAAACCATCCTGATCATCAATCAAAATTCATCCGATAAAAAAATTATTTCAGCAAAGATAATTTAAAATATAGGAACTCATGAATAATAATAATTTTTTCAAAAAAAAATCTAGTAATAACATTATAGCAAGTCATTCATTACCTCACCCAAAACTAAATCAATCAACAAAGTACTTTTACTAGTACTAGTGTACTAATACGCAAGTACTAATGTACTAAAGATTGCATTAAGCAATGAGAAAAGAAATAGACATAATAATGTACTAATACATATAATGGAGCAATAAAATGGCTTCAAATTGAAATACGAAGTTGAGAAGGGAAAATAAATGGAAATGAAAGAATCTTATTCCTTTGGAAAATTTGAATTCGAAAAATCATTTATACTAATTATATGGTGTAATTACTAATAATTATCATATCATCTTTAAGAATATAATGGAAGAAATTGATTATTTCCCCCCTTATCGGAATAAATTCATATGAGTAAACTATGTCCCGCAAATCAAACTCCTAGTCCTACCTATAGTACTTATATTTAAGGTAAATGCCTAAAAGAGAGAATTAATTACAAAATTAAAAAAAAAAAAAAACTAATAATAATTAGAACGTGTGCACTAGAGAAGTTATTAAGGGTATATTATAAACAATCTCTCTATCTTTACGAGCTAAGATAGTAATCATAAGGCTGTATTTACATAAACTTTTTGAATATCATAACATATAGAATTATACTGATATATTATCGTTGTTTAATCTATATGATAATTTGAAGGGTGAACCACAAAATCCAACTATGTTGTTACTTTGGGGGGTCACATGCAATGAGTAAATGTAGATGGGCTACTACTTTTATTACCACATATGATAGTGTCGAAAGAACCTTAAATTAAACATGGATTAAGATTACCTTAATCTTGTAAAGTATGAGTAGTGCATAATTGCAAATAACATCAATTCTCTTCTTTGAGTGCGCAAGCTAGCTGTTCTTGTTGCCTAACCCACTTTCACATTATTTTAACTTTAAAAATTGTTTAATCAACCAATCAATCGAATTTAACCACCATAGGATTCGATCACATATTAATCTTAATTAGAATTCTCTCCTTGACCCCCTTTTTGGGTGCTTAATTAGTTAAATATATATTTGCCTTTCAACTTCATGATTTGTTTCAAGAATATGTTCATATTCTTTTCCGTTGTCCTATTATTTCACCCCCTCTTTATGCCTTTTCAATTTTACTATTTTAATCAAAGTCGTATCACGTTGGGTTCTCTGTGTTTCCACAAGTTGTAATTGGATGGAGCTGTATTTATTTGCCACTAGATCATACTTTGACTAAAATAGTTTAGATTCATTGACGAAGTCAGAAATTTCATTAAAGATGTTCTGGATTTAATATATATGTATGAAGAATAATTTTTCACGATTCTTTTAAATTTTTTATATATAATATAATTTTTTCACGAAAGGTGTTCGACTAATCCAAGTATGTCTGTATGTAGCTAGGACTTCTTTACCAACAAAAATTAAAAAATTATTAAAGATAATAAAAATAAAACATTAGCATTTGGGTCCTATTCTACCAGCCCTAGATTTTGGATAACAATATCTTTCCTCTTTGGGTAAACTTGGATTTTCATATATACCTCCATCCATATTGTGTATGAATTTTTTAATATTGGGTCAAAGTTTGATAAGTTGTGGGATGATTATCACAGAATCTGCATGAATTGTGGTTTGCCAAGTGGTTGGAATAATGTTAAAAGTTAATTATCCAACAACAATTGGAGAACCCCTCTGATTAAGCATCCACTTATTTCTTGATTAATTAATCCTTTTTCTTCAAATTATAATTAGTAGGTCACCAGCTAGCCTTACTAAAATCGAATCATTAATTTTCATACATATAAGTTTTAAAAAAAAGGCCAGCATCTGAGCAAAAGAAAACACAAAATATCGTTACCTGTATGAATTTCTTGTTAAGCCATCACAACCATGTATTTTGTCAAAATTTTACAAAAATCAAAATATATTTTTTAATCATCGATCTCTTCTTTTGTTTATTTAATTTCTTTGAGGATACCATAAATATGAAATGATATCGAAGTGACATCTATTGGCGAAGGGTTTCGTATTCTCTACTGCTAATGGTTGGATTTGATTTGTGAGAATGATTGGTTCCCTAATCAAATCCTAATTCTATCTAACTACAGGTAATTGCTCCTTAACGTTTATACCTACCTAGAGCCTAACTTTCAATATCACAATGTACAGATTAGTATTTAATTGTATATAATTTACTTTAAAAATGGTATTTTGTCTTTAAATAATTTCATTCCCCGTTATTAATTAATAATTGTAATCTTACATTTTACCTCGAATAAAATGATATATAAATTTTCAAATGACAATGTATATAATATTAATACGGCTAAATATATGTCACATTATATTAGTCATGCATGACCATTTTTTTATGACATCAACCAAGCACTATATTATTGTTGTGGAATTTTAATGTGGCATTAATTGCTCCAATATATCACAATTCACAACCAAACAACCCTTATGAGATCAACCGAGCACTATATTATATTATTGTTCAGAAATTAAGAAATTACCTTCAAAGTAAAAGTATAAAAATTATAAATTTCAAAAATGACATTCTCTAATAATGATGGTCATTCTCATCCGCAATAAATTATACAATCTATGTTATTAGCAATAAAAAAAATAATTACGTGCTAATTGTCTCCCACAGTGAGGCCTACCCCACCCCACACTCTAACCCCAATCTCTTCCCTCCCCACCCAAGTAAATCGATCAACCCATCCAACCACCGTCTATCATTATAGTATTTGTCAAAATTATATATTGAGATACTTTTTTTTTTGTTATTATTTACTAATTAAATACCAAAATATAAGTATGAAAATTATTTATCAATCAAAATATATTTTCTTTTTATACCAAAAAAAACCCTAAATCATGTGCTAAATAACATAGTAATCAAATTAAAAAAAATCATTTTGTTTGAATAGTAATTAGAAGCAAATTAAATTAATGTGAAGGAAGTTTGGTGCAGCTGTAAAGTATGTTTGTCGTCTGTGGGGTATATATTGCACTATTTTTTGTTATGATCGGTTTGCATAACAAGAACAAAATCCTTCTTTTTCGGATGTTAATTAAGGACATAATTCATGTAGTGTTATTATTTATTATACATATAGACAAACAAGTATTAAATAGACTGAAGAGTCAACTAATTAAAACAAATTAGGAGGTCAACTTTGATAAGAGACTAATAAAATTAAAATGAATGAATCCCCTAAAATAGTACACAATTAAGTTGGTTAGGCTGTTAAAATCTAGATGACTTGTATGGGTAGGTAAGCGGCAGTGGCATCTTATCCTTCATTTTCAGATGCACCATATAATATATTACACTGAAAATGAAATATTTGATGTGTGTAGTGTGTACCTAGCTTCATCATAATATTAATATTTTCAATCAAGTGGATTATGTCTAATAATATAAGAATGTACACATTTGACCCCTCATAAAATAAGGTGTACCAAAAGAATAAATGGCACGACTGTTGTTGATACGAAAAAAAATGAATTTATAAATTTCTTTTGTACTTGATAGGTAGGCAGATATAACATAACAATTATATAATGAAGATGAACAATTATATAATGAAGATGAAGTGTATTGAAAAATAAAAAGACACGATGCATTTTCGGTGTTTTATCCTTTCTTTTTTAGTTTTTAGGTGCATTGTCTTTATACTATCCTTTTCCACCCTCGTTATATTATAGAGTACAAATTACAGCAGAAAAGAAAAAGAGAAAAATACAAAAACGCTGAGCTTAATAAGGATTCAAAGGCGAATTTTAGGAAACCAATTTCTTTGTTGAAACATTCTAGAAATGAAAGTTTTCACTATATTAAATATCATTAATTTGTTGGCATTAAACCATCATCGTGATGTAAAGAATATTCAATTATTTTGTGGATCTATTTTCCTATCCTTTTTATCTTGTGGGTTCTTTTCCCACTTTTACTTTATATTTTATGTGAAAGATAAAAAGAATCTATTATTGATTTGGAGGAGAGAAAAAAAGTCCTCTTTAATTATTTCTAATTGAAGGGCTAGTAAAAAGGAGTGATTTTTGTGCACATGAAAAATGGACGAGCAAGATTGAAAAAGATCGATCTTCCAAACGTAATGCCAAATTCAAATCAAAATTACTAAAAATAATATTTGTAACATTTTAAGCCTACAAGAAAAGTGTCCAAATACAATGATATATTAATAAAATGTGTCCAGATTCGTTCTAAATGCATTCTCTTGTAACATCTAATTTGAATCTTATAATAGCCCGTTTGGGAAGTGGCCGGCTAGTATAATTTGTATGTTTGTCGAATCAAAATTCCTTACAAACATATAATATAACATAATACAAAAAATAAATAAATTTAAAAGAGAACAAAATAATATTATTACTCATGTGGACGTGATAGATAATGGATAGAGAGTAATATTTACACGTAGCGTTAGCATGAAATAATTACACTTTTCCTTCTAATGGGTTCAAGCGTGACACACCGTGGGTTCAAATTTAGACAACGCAGCAATAAAGGTGGAAAATCTTTTCTTCCTTTAAAGATTGATATATAAATTTTAACCATGCATGGACAAGAACAAATAATGACTAATCATAACAATAAAGTAGTAATAATTATATGTGTGAAGTGGTCAAAACAATGATTGATACATAAGCACTATAAGTAGCAGTAAATAGTAGGTCATTCTGGTTTGGAACACCCCTGATCGTGAAATACAAAAAGTAACAGAAAATGACCTTTCTTAGTTAGTGATTGTAATTTTATTCCCTTTATTTATTTTGATTTCAAACTCATAAATTCAAATTTTATCAAGTTTTGAATTCATATATTATATGACTTATTTTTTAAGATATATAATAATTTTCTTCAGTCTCAAAAATTTATTAATAATCAAGGTCTCTGGTTAAAAATAAAAAAGTTCGAGCCATTACAATTCTCATCATTAGGACAGAAAGTAACCCAACCATGTTGGTGTGATGGAAATGAATGTAATAGAAATGACAAAAATAGGAATTGAGTGATGAAGCCCATATTCAGTGTTACTTCGTTAGGTTGTGGGCTTGATATATCGTGTATCGACAGAATTACTCTACCTTATTTTAGAGTATATTTCTGAACTTGGGCAACTGCTAAATAAGGAAAGTTGAATGCATCATGACAAATGTTGTAAAATAAAATTTGACAAAAATTTGGACACACACACACATATATATAGTAAAGTAATGTTGGTTTAGGCTTTCAAGTGTCATCGAATAATGTAGAATGTTTTTGTCTCAGTACGTACGTATGCACACGTTGCTGCATTTGAGTGTTGTTTTTGTCGTCTTAGACAAAGAGGGAATGAACATGTGCCTTCTAAGCTACGTCGAAAATAAACTCTATTACTATATTGTACATACTGTTAACGTTATCATTTGCCAACCATTTCTAGCAAAAATACCTATAATAAGTAACATTTTAGTGCTTTCTTAACCCTCTACCGCATCTCCAGATCTCATTATCTGGACTCCGGAGCATGGACCCTATAATATGTGGTACAACATTGGTGAATAAAGAATCGAGATAGGTTTGACTTTGATACCTTGTAAAGATGGATCTTGAGTCTAATTCAATCGCAAAATTTAGTTCATGTAAAAAAGATTGTCCAAGTTAATATACGAGATCAAATTTTTATCTCTTTTAAGATGTGGAAATTCTTAACATCATCTATCAGTGCATTATTGGCAAATCCACAGTTCACAACTTAATTTATTAATGCCATACTTTTAACAAAATTGCCAAGGCGTGTACGTTGATGACCACTAGATTCGACTGTACTTTTTTGATATGGTAGGTACATAGCTTATATTTTAAAAGTATTTTCTTTTTCCAATTTTTGCATCGAATCAAATGTTATTACAAAAAATTAATTGGATTATAAATTTTCTTATAAGATAATGGTATGGATTACACGTTACGTTATATCTATGTACTTATATCACTAGTGTTTAGACAATTAATAATAATGCTAGTGAAATTTAGACCGAATATTGTAGAATATGTAGAACTTCTTTTCAATTCTCCCACGTATAAATTGTTACCAAATGTAATTCGAAGTTACTTCAACTCACATTGTTATCAATGTAATTCTAATTTATAAGTTTAGCTCCCAATCATAGAAAGATTTAGTCTTTGACGATTTACACTGCAGTTGCATTTACTACTTTTAATTAGCTCTAACCATGTATTTGTATGTGACAAATTAAGTGTAATTAATCAAAATGTACATACAAATTTCTGTCCAAACAAGTTTCATCTTCTAAAATGTAATCACACCTTATAGATTTTCATTCATGTTGTAATCCCACATCGGTAGGTTCAAAGGTCCTCGATCTCCTTATATGATCTTCGGCCTAACTGACATTTCGAAGATGAGCTTAAGAGGAAACTGTTGTTCAAGACTATAGAAGGAGTGGACCAAGAATCTTTGGAGAACTCCAAGGGCCATATGGTCTTGATCAACTTTTTCCCATGAGCTTACTTTTTTGAGATTCAATGTCTTTTTATTTATATCAATTCAGAACTTTATTTAATAAAAAATGTATATATCCCAAGGTTAGCAAGTGTAAAACCAATTTTTGTGTCTATAAGCGTTGGCTACAGCTAGCCTACTAGTCCTTCCATAATTTCTAGTTGCACCATTCACATAAGGAATAGCACATATTACACTTTCAGTTTGGTAAACACTAAAGTGAGTGTAAGATTAAATTAGCAAAAAACATAAGTTAGTTATCTTTTAATTTAGGAAAATGCACAAGTACCCTCTCAACTTATGCCTAAAATTTCAGAGACACACTTATACTATACTAAGGTCCTATTACCATCTTGAACTTATTTTATAAGTAATTTTCTACCCTTTTTCGGCGTACGTGGCACTAGCTTGAAAAAAAAGTCCAGCATTGGATCCACAAGACAGTGCCACGTAGGCCGAAAAGGGGTTGAAAATTATTTTAAAAATAAGTTCAAGGGGGAATAGGACCTTAATATAGTATAAGTGTGTCTCTGATATTTCGGGCATCGATTGAGGGAGTACTTGTGCGTTATCCCTTTAATTTAATTTATGATGATTTCGTTTATAAACATCTTTAGTTTGACCAAATTTTTTACCACTATTTTATCCTTGATTTTTTCACTAATTCTCGAGATATTTTTTTCATAACAAAATTACCTACTTTCCCCCTTAATTTCCATATCTTTTGTTTATTTTCATCCTTTTTTTCTTAATTACAAGATACATTATCAGACATTTAATCAGAAAATCAGTAAAAAATATTCAAACACTCAACTACTTGTTATCAATTTAAGAACTTTTATTCAATTATATAACTGCTTATTTATAAATTTAATAAAGGCAAATTATGCGAAGGGATCATTCAGCCTTTACTTTATCATAATATTAGCCCAATTTTAAAAATTACTGAAAAACCTGTCTTCTTACTTTGAGTTTCATCATTAATGGCTTCTTTTCCTTCTTCCTCTAATCCTCTTCAGGGATAAAGATCCGATCAATTAATATGAGGTCAAGTAATGTTCAATAGCCTTATATATTCATGACATGTGTATTATACAATAATTTATGGTTGAAAATCATTTAAATTATATACTCATTATAATAATAAAAACAACAAAGTTGTCAACTTTTTTATTTTTCAAAACTATCAAATAAAGCAAATAAGTGTATCAAACTAATATTTTCAAGAAAAAAATTTAAGATTAACGGGAATAATCGAACTTCCTGACTTTTTACCCACCAAACTTCTTTGGGAGTAATTTTACACCTGCTTTTTTAAAATTTTGAAGCGATCTCCAAAAATAGATCAAACTTGAAAACACCATTGAGTTATAAATAAAAATTCAACTAAAGAATATGATAATACATTTTTTTAAAGAGAAAACCTTATTTGGAGGTTTTCAAATAATTATAAAAATATATTTAATCAGATTTTTCAAAAGTTTCGGGTTCTTTAAAATTAGTATTAATTAAAAAAAATCAATACAAGTACGACGTTTGGCAGGTAAAAAAGTCGGGAAGTCCGCATATTTCCGCTAGTCTTATTTTTTTCTTGAAAATATTAGGTAGGATAGTAGGATACACTTAATTGTTTTATTTGATACTTTTATAAAATAAATATAATTGACGATTTTATTGTTTTTATTATTATAATGAGTATATAATTTAAATAAATCTCAACCTTAAGTTATTATACAGTACACATATCATAAATCTATAAGACCATTAAACATTACTTAACCCAATATTCCCCTCTTCAGTCTTCTTCCTCTAATCCTCCTTTATCTTCTAGTTCATCTTTCTTTTTGTCTTGTTCTCCTTCTCTTCCTTCTTCTTCTTCTTTTTTTTTTTAAATAAAAAATAAAAAATTAACTATCGTAAGTGTAAATCTTTTTAAGTAAATTTTACATCAAAAGACTTAAAATGTCAAGAGGATTTCATATCTAAAATTTTGGGACTGTTTTGAGGTGATTTTGAGTCAATTGAGTTTGAATAGTTAGTGTATACTTTATGTATATTAAAGTCTATACTTCAGATATAATTAATCTATATTCAATTTTTCGAGTGTATCATAATGTATAATCAATGAATAGCTGATGTACAAGTAAACTATATTGTATAATCAATATATACTTTTTATGATTTTTGTCAAGCTATATTGTATAGTCAGTGTATACTTTCTAAATTTTTATCTATTTTCTTTATTTAAATAAAATACAATTATATTTGTTATAAACTAATTATTTTATTATATATATTTAAAATTAGCCCAATTAATAGCAACCAGTCAATCCAACAAAGCTAGGTGTCATTTAGACATATATTCTCAAATAAATTGGGGGGAAATTTAGAAAATTGTGTTTGTCCATGCAACTATTCATTACTTGATAAATATATTTGACAAACCTTCCTAAGTCCCCAACTAGGAAAACGCTAGTATTTTGGCCCAATTCAATATTAGAGATCTTTTAAAAATGGTACCTCAAAATTTTATATTATAAAAATCCACCTATCATTTATACTAAATTATAGTCCTGATTTATTGTACAAAAATTAAATAGTAATACACATGTATTATACAATTTTTATTTGAGCTTGTTCTTGGAAGTCACTTCTAATTATAAGTACTGCTACTAATGATTTTTTTATGTAAACCATTGGTATTTTCCTTTAGTTCTCTTTTTTCATATTCATATTATTTTTATTTATTATCATGACTTTTAGCGGAACATATTTATTATAAAATGATAATACAAATTTACGAATATTATATTTTTTGAATACAAATCATATATTTTTAAAAATCAAATATTTCTTCCTAAATTTATGATCTACATATTCTGAAATTTCACCCAAAAATAATTTGCCAAAAGTATTTGAGAGCTTGTAGCCAAATGTTAAACTAGAAAAACAATAGGGATAAAGGAAGTGCAAAATTAAGACGTAAGCAAGTAAGATTGGGGCGCGAGTGTAGTAGTAGTAGTTGGGATTGGGCCATTATCGAATTTGTTGGGCTCAACAGAAGAATTTAACAATTGGGCTTCATATGCGAAACCCTAATATACATATAGAGAAGGAAAGGGATACTTGTTTTCTATCGGAGAAGAGAAAGGGGTAAGAGAGATAGAGCCGCCGCCAAAATGCAGATCTTCGTGAAAACTCTTACGGGGAAGACGATCACGCTTGAAGTTGAATCGAGCGACACTATTGACAATGTCAAAGCTAAGATTCAAGACAAGGAAGGTATTCCACCGGACCAGCAGCGATTGATCTTCGCCGGAAAGCAGCTCGAAGATGGACGTACTCTAGCTGATTACAACATTCAGAAAGGTTATTATAGATTACTGTATATGTACTTGGAATTGTATAGTTGTATCGGTTTTGTGATGGTTTCTCGGCGGCAATTTTTGTAGAGTCAACTTTGCATTTGGTTTTGAGGCTTCGTGGAGGGATTATTGAGCCTTCTCTGATGGCTTTGGCAAGGAAGTATAATCAGGAGAAGATGATTTGCCGCAAGTAAGTTTTTATTTTTCTTTCTATATTTGCCATTGCTTTTGTTTTGTATGAAATAATTTTAATTTTGATTTCTACTACATTGTGTGCATCTATACTAGTAATAGAGATGGTCTTGCTCTTCTTATTTTAGGTTGCCTCGTACTTCTTAGTCTTTGAAAATATGTAAAAGCTAATTTGTTCCTTCGAATATCTAGATTTTAATTTCTATGCGTATTCAAATAGAAATATTTTAATCCCCATTTGGAGTGGATTACCCTGTTTGAAATTCAACTCATAAGTTAACTTGAGTTCTTGTAGTGATTATTCATCACGGATCCGTGTGAGTTTTGATTGTTAGTCTCTAAGGAATTTGAGTTTTGTATTACCTTACTATGATTGCCTATTATGTGACTGTTTGCTGGTGTATTTGTCTATATTCAGAACATAGAAGTTTATACTTTTGACTCTGTTGTTAATTTGTTTAGAGTATAATACATTTGAATGATTGATAATTTCGACATCCATTGTTCTAGAACCTATTTGTTTTGTACTTCCTTCAACCAGCTTGTTGTGGACAGTTCCTCTTTTGAGCAGAAATCTTCTCCTAGAAACTATATCTAATTATAAGTGCGCCTCCAAAACAAAGTTGTATTGATATTGTGCATTCTTTTGACTACTGTTAGAATGTTAAGGTAGAACCTTGTGTGACCTGCATACTTGTGAGCTAAGTTGCTCGAGCTCAGGTGCGGATCTAGAAATATCTAAAATTAGAGTTATAAAATCAAAATTATGAGACATTATGCGGAGAATCTTCGGATAAGGTTAAAGAAAAGGAGTGACATAGAAATTTCTATATAAAAGGTATTTCATTCTTCCTTAGCTTTTGTATTGATTACAGTTTGGACTTTCCCCATCAATTTTGTCAATGTACCCAAAATTGATTGACCAAATTGGACACGGATCTCACTCCCATGTTGTGTCGACATATATGTGGCACCCAAAGTGAAGAGTCTGGGCAACTTAGAATTTGAGGCTTAAATTACTTTTCTGCATTCTATGAGTTCAATTATTTATCGTAGAGCTTTTACTGCTGTGGCTTACTCTAAAACCTTGGTTTTGATTGCTTAATCCTGATGCCTGTCTATTTGTTGTAGGTGTTATGCTCGCCTACATCCTCGTGCTGTTAACTGCAGGAAGAAAAAATGCGGGCACAGCAACCAGGTTAGTGAATAATTTGATTTTCACTCGACTTCTTTCCCTTCAAGTTTTGGTTGGGCACTCACAAATGTTTCTTCCTTTGCAGCTGAGGCCAAAGAAGAAGATCAAGTAGGTGTGATACCTTGTTTAGCAGAGGGTGTATTGCAGTTATACCTCCAGTCTGCGGTCTTACAATTTTTTCTCCTGCTTCAACTTGCTGTAATAGAGAGTCTAGCATTTTCTTGAACTGAAAGTTTGTTGTTAAAAGATATCACTATGCACCCAATCAATGACTATTTCGATGAAGTTTTTCATGTTATCCTGACAAGTACAAGCCTACACTATCATGATTTATTCACATATCCATTTGTGAACTGTTATCTATGCTGCATCTTTTCTTGATATTATCGCTTCATTGGCAAAGTGCAACGCTGGGTATTCGTGACTTGTGAATTTAGTATGATGTCAACAGTAAACGGAATTATATATTCCTCATAGTTTACTCTGATAACACAGACAAATGTAAAATTTAATATACATTTGTATGATCAAGTTGCTCACCAATTATTTGGGTCAACTTTGAGTGTTGCTTTGAAACTAAAACACAGCCTTTGGGCCTAGATGAAGGGTGAGACCAAGCTGAGCTTTTCCTTTCTTGAACAAAATGGCAACAGAATTTTACCCATTGATCTTGCCATTCGACTTGAAAAAATACAGAACTTTTTCGACATAGGTTTAGGGGTTGTAGCTAATACTAGTTTGATGATTGCAAGAAACAAAGAGGGAACTTTTGCAATGTTAACAAGCCTTTAGGTTAAACGAAATAATTCATACGTATCTGAAAATAACAATAGCACTAACTACTGAAATTCTGAGCCAAAAATAAGCCTGCCTGCCTTCAGGCAAGTTGCTGTACATGCGAATGGAAACAATCCAAATAGGATGCACAGTTAGTTACCTTGCAAGGGTTTGTCACCTTTATCTCTGTTGCATTTCTAAGTTAGAGTTGGTTCCAAAATTTGCACATTATGGGATTGCAAGGATCAGTCCATCAACATCAACAGGGAGAAGCAACTTTTTCCATAGACAGCCAGTAGAAATGAGCTCCTGTGGCGGAATAACCACCATTACATCATTGCTCCTTTGCAAAATACCAAATACACTTATTGAGCTACCTTCCTTGACGTATCTGCAAAAGTACAAAGAATTTGTAGTTATAAGTTTTCCAAATACATATCTGGCGAAAGAATGGAGAAAAGATCAAGCAAAAGCATATGTTACCCTTCTTCTAGACGTAGTAAACGAGCTTCAGATGAAAGATTCCTGTCCCTTAACCATTTTCTCAAATGAGAAGCCAAAACCTTACAGTTTTTCGCTGTTGTAACCAGTCTGCTCTCTTTTATCAGCGGAATAACTCTGGAGTCAGGTCCAGCCTTGACAAAAGCTCTAATACCAGAGTTCTTGTCAGTTATGTAGAAGTCAGTTGAGAGCCTCTGCCAAGAGAAATTCAACCTGTTAACTAACTCTGCAGTGAACTCAAGTGAAGGCGCTAATTGACACAATCAGAATAGGGTGCCTTTTATATTGCTTTGGTGGGTATATCTGTAGTTCTACTAACTACAGTATATAATCTTCATACAAAAGGGGCAATTTTGGCCAAGGGTAGGCACCTTTGACATTCATGGTAAATAAAAACTAGGAGTTCGACATACAATGGGGGTAAGAACGTTGATTAAATTTTTCAATTAGCGTTTGGGGAAAAATGTGACCATTCGGTCTCTTTCAATCTTCCTCTTACTCTTCACCCCTTCTTGACAAGGTTTAAGCTCCATTTTTCTGCTTTGAGTATATCCTGGCATAGATTTCTAATATATTTCATGATGTCATGTGAAGAAACTTGCAAAGTGAAACCGGCTACTCGGGACTTATACTATGAGATTAGTACATATAAGAACCCGAATTTTAATAATGTCACACTATCTTTTCTATGCTAATTATCATATAACTGGTGGCCAGTGACCTAGGACTGGACAAAAACAAGTTAAGAATGAGGTATTGACAGGGATGGTTCTCTAGTGAGGAAAAATAATGGAGTAAAGAGATGAAAACTATCTTTTCTTTAAAGTCGAAACACTAGATTGAAAATAAAAGATGATGCCAAGAAGCAACGTTAAAGCCAAGAAATAAATATCTTAGATCGGAATTGTTACAAAACGTAATGTTTGATACCTCAGAATAAGCAAGTCTCCATCCGAAGCATGATTCTTTTACATCAGCAGGCTTCAAGCCAAGTTTTCCACATTCAAACAACAAGGTGGATGTATAAACACATCGTCCAACCTTCTCATAAGAAGACTCCAAAGAGACATTCCCACAAGAGACGAGCTGAAATCATCAAAGAGAAACAAGGCATCCACTGATGTCAACAAAGGGAAGGAAAAGGTATTGTTCTGAACACCAAGCTAAACACAACAAATATGTTTTTTATTTAGATAGGGCCAACAAGCTCATAAATATATACACTGAATAAACAATAGTAATGTTCTTTGGTACATCTATGCAATAATGGACATAGTAAAGCTTCCTGCTGTCAATTTTACCTACCAATAGAATACAAGCCTAGTTAATCACAAAATGTCACCCTAATAATACAAGTCAATAATTTCAAATGCACACAAATTTGTTTTCTCTTTACATATTTTCAGTATCCAACTCTTCAATTGAAATTATCCATCACAAGGAAGGAAATGCACACTAATACTATGGATTTTAAAAAATCAATCTCTTCTTGCATTATAGAGAGTATAAATTACTTTGACATTATCAATCACAAAAATCAAGAATGACTTCCCCAAAATAATTCAAGAATTCCTAATTTAGCAATCAGCTGAGCTCCCAGATAGACATTGGGACCAGTATTCTTACCATTAGTCATAGTTTCACAATACCCATCAAATAAAAAACACAAATATTACCAAAAAAAAGCCAAGAAATACACAAAAAAGAAAACCCCAGATTGAAATGAAAATGGGTACAAAAGTTACCCCAGTAATCTTGAGCAGGTGTCCATGGCGGGCGACGGTGAGGTCAGCATCAGGTAAAGAACGAAGATAATGAAGAATAGTTGTGTTATTGCGGAAAGAGATAGAGTTCCATAGTAGAAAAGCAGCAATAAGAGCAAAAAGAAACAGGTAAGAAAGGAAGAAGAGAGGGTTATGAACAACAAGTAGTATGAAAAGAGAAACAGCAAGGCCAATCAAGAAAAGGGCAAACACAAAGTATAAAGCAAGTGAGGGAATTAGAGGGTGTTTGAAGCTTTGAGATACATTTGAATGGGAGAAGTTGTTTTGGTTCATCCCTCTCCCTCTTGTCTATTTTGCTGATTTGGTAATGTGAAGCTAATACAAATTTTGGTAAAAAAAAAAAAAGTGGTAAGCAGATGAGGGGTTCAGCTGTCATTTTCTTTCACTTCCCACTTTCCCATTCCATCCTTTGGGGTAAAGTATCTCATGGATTATTTTTATTTTAAAAAAAAGTCTTAAATAATTTCGTATCAAATTTCAAGATAGATCTATCACTTTCTTTCAATCAAAAGCTCGTAATTATACTATATGTATATATTTATCATTGATCTTGAATGCATTCTATTATATATAAATAATAGAAAGAAAGGCTACATATGTACTTAGCATATTTACAAAGATTTTTAAATGTCATTAAAAATATGCATATAGCGATAATTAAAATAAATATTTCAAAAATATATAGTAAAACTAGATCCAATAACAATAACTAATATTGATAAAAAATTTATCATTTTTTGAGTAATATTAATATTTTTTGATATTGCTGCTAAAATCGTTTTTTATTAGTATTTTTTTTTTCCTTTCATTGGGGCTCAAGTCCCAACTTATGATATTTGTGCTTGGGAATCCTCATGAAAGTTGAGGTGTTTGACAACAATATTCGTTGCGTCCCATTTTGACATTGAATTTAACTTTTTATTTATGCTAAGAAAAATAATAATATAGTTTATTAAATTGTTTTTATTTGATAAAAGTAAAATATATTTTTCTTTTAAATATTGTGCACACTTCTTTAATGTTAATAATATAATTGAAGACAATTGTCAATTTTAGTCTTGAATTTCTAAAATAATAATCTTTGAGTTAAAACAAAATTAAGGGATTATAATATTTAGAAAGTTAAACCGTTGTTCCATGATTATTCTTATAATTTTTTCTGACTTTATTAATTACGTCAATTTATAAATATTTTTTTACTTGATTTTCAAGTATTTAAATTTTGAGAATAATTTAGGTAAAATACAAATAGAATTATATATTTTGGCCTTCGCGAGTTATAATTATTTATTTTCACTTATAAGAAGATGCAATGAATGTAATCTAATAAGCTTACTCCTGTCATCATCATAACATATATATATATATATCACAACGATGTTAAAGTAGTTCATTGTTCTTAAATCTTACTCTTTGTATATAAAATAATATTGAGTAATCTATACTTATTTCCAAATAAAATTAGATTAGATAAAAAGAAGAATAAATGCTTTTTTTTGAAGAAAGTAGATCAAATAATAATCCCAATCCTTATACTAAAAGTAGCAATTTAGTGGTTGCAGTACACTAATTAAATAGTTGATTAGATACGGATCTTTATTGGTGTGCAAAGAGGGAATATTAGGTGAATTAGTATAATACTACTTATATAGCAATATACAAGATCTTTTTAATCCCTAGGCCATTAGGGTTTCATATATTTTGGAGACTTCATTATTTTAAAATAATTATTTATAAACATTTTTAAAAAAAAAAAAATTATATGTACTATGAGCGTTATAAGTTCTACTAAGGAAATTACATATAAAATGAAAATAAATCTGAATTTCGTAAGAAGCAATTTGATGAAAATATGGACAGCAAAATCACAAAGTCCCTTGAAGCATCTTTTAGAAATGATTGTTTTATATACGTAGAGTAGATGGCTTTAGGCCCCCAATATTGTTGAGTCGGCCCTGGCAATATAGCATTATAAGTTTATAACATTAACAAAACGAAAAGACTTAATATCCGCCCTTCTTAAATTTGTCAATAAATTTTATTAGATATTTCAATTAAGCACCTAAACAAAAAATAAGTGTTCATATGAGATACTTATAATTAAAATTTTAATTTTTCTTTGTGTGTATTCTCAAACATCTTTTACGTAATCATTTTAACCAAAATAAATATACTACTTATTTTCACATTAGCCTCAATTGCGATATGTCTGAGGTTTACATCTTATTAAGACTATGTAAATAATAAACGAAGATAACATTGTTTAAGTGATATACATATTCACATATATGTATTTGGGAATGTGTGTAAAAATTGTTTCAAAATTTAAATTGAAGATATCTAACACTAACACTTTATTATGTGTTTAAATGCTCAATTATAATAAGTCATTGTTTAAGTGTTTAAATGAAATTTACTGACATATTCAAACTTCTATTAATTTGAAATCTGAGTCGAATAAAAATATTCTTCGAGTGAATTAAGAGTTACCTTGAATACACATTATTTATATATTTAGCTACAATGATGTGATCATTAACCAATTGTTGTCCTAAAACAAAGGAAAAAGATTCAGTATAGCAATAATATTAACATTACTTATTGTACTAATTCCATTAATAACTCTTGTAGTCAACATGTGATTAGAATTTCCTCCCAATATGTCAAGGTGAAAGCACTAGATTTAAAGAGATTGATAGTATCATAGATTTTTTTTTTTTTAAAAAAAGTTACCAATATTTATTCAAGTATTTTATTTTGCAATTAAATTATTTCATCATTTCTCAAAAGCTAAGCGCTTTACCAATTAATTGAAGAATGTAATTATTCATGTCAATTATATTACTTACATATTCAATCAAATTGAATAGAATGTGTAATTGCACTCAATTATATCAAATCTAAATATCAAGGTGACTTTTCAAATAGACTCTTAGAAACTCCAAAGATATTCAAACAAATGTTGAAATGGATGCAAATCACATCAACAATAATCCAACAAAAAATGAAAAAGATAACAACAAGGTTAATTTCACATTTATGTTACGTAAGATTCATTAAAAGTAGTATTATAATTTTCAATTCAATTGATGTATTTATATTATGATTTAAGTTATATGTATTGTATTAATGATAAACTTTAACATTATTTGAGTAATTTAACAGATTTCTTAGTATGATTTATTTAAGATTAATTCTTTTAACAAAATGTAAAAATGACAGCTGTGGGATTTGAACCCACGCCCTTTCGGACCAGAGCCTAAATCTGGCGCCTTAGACCACTCGGCCAAACTGTCACATTTTTTTAAAATTATCAGATATGTTATCAATATGTATTTCTCTTAAATGTAACACTCCAGTTTTCCAGGTACCCTACAAAAAGGTGTAGTGATAAATAGCAAAATACCCTACATACGAGGATTTTACAAAGTGAGGTAACTAGAAGTTATGAATTAATCATGTCCTATATTTGTTTATATATAACAAAGATAGTAATAGCAAAGTATGCACTTCCGTTTACAAATATATGGCACTAATAAGTAATAACAGGACGATGTTTATCTCCGTGCACTGAGCAGACTGCATTCTATTGGTATTCTGGTTAGCCCATCACATACTTCATAGTTTTCAAGTTGTTAACTATATATTTCAGTTGTCTAAATTCATGCTCCATGAAAACATTAGTAATTGTTTCCTTTTAGTTTTGGGATATCAGACTTAATATTTATTTGTTGAAAAGCATCAATATCAAACTTATATTACCGATATATGGTATGATTGAATCACCACATTCATTACTCCTAATTCATACAATTTCGAATCGTGACACATCATCACACATACCAATTTAATTTTATGAAGTACTAACATTTACTTACTTTTAAGTTATATGTGTTCACGAACACTATAGTGCCTTTAACTTATAATAGCAGATTACTTATAGTGTATAAAATTTAAACTCATTTCAACAATATCGAACCTCCAATAGCTTCTATTCTGTTTGATTACTTTCTTTTAAACTATATCTCTGATTATGAACTGCTGGAAATTATACTTCTCAGCTATTCTGGTCTGATAATTATTATTACTAAGTAGCATATTTCAAGGCATACAAACAAAAACCACCATGGACTCGTACTAGTATACAAGATTACAGTTTGTCCAGTAGACAAAGGCACTGTAAGGCCAATTGCCGAGATAAACTCAACTCTTATGAAAGTGATAACAGAGGGTGCCAGCATGCTCGATCAAATGTACAAGAGTCGCTAGCAATTTGATATCTGATCATTTTTAATGATTTATCAACGATTTTGATTCAAGACCAGAAATCCCACCACTGATCATAACTAGAACTATTAGGCTGATGGTTTAAGATACCATCGTCGTCTAAACAGCCCCAATTTTCAGGGGAAGTTAAAGAACTATCCCCTGCTTCAACAATTTTCAGTAGATGATGTTCTGCATCATCATCTAACCCGACATAATCAACTTTAATACTGCTGTCAATGTCATCATCTGAAATAACACCATTTGTTCCATGTTGAGATGATAAGTCAAAAGACAAGCTTGGCATCCCTTCCATTTCATTTTTCTTAATTACAGAGCATCTGTTGTCTGACTCCATTTCTTTCAGCTTTTGTAACTGCACATAAAATAAAATTAAAATTGGACATTAGTGATATAGTAATATTGTTGGGATATATACTATTAACCATGTGTTAACAAATAATATTTATTAGAGAATAAATATTTGCTCAATTTTAATAGATCATATATTCGTTTATGGTGTCTATTTACTTATATAGTAGATGATTTAGTGTGTAGAGTTTTAGCTTATACACAGAGGATTAAATCATCGGTTCTTATAAGTATAAAGTTTTGGTTCACAATCTAGGATGGAAATTGGACATGCCATCGGGTACGATTGTAGCACAAGATTATATGTAATTTGTCCTAATTATGGGAACGGTATAGTTCCAACTTCTTGTGCTAGTACATTTTGTATGTATTGAACGGGACCGAGTAGAGATAGTTGTTTTAGACTGACTGACAAAAACATATTCTCTAAACTATTAAATGTACTTATATTCTTAATCCTGATATAACTATTATGATCTGTATATATTAATTGTCGTTTTGATTTATTAAAAGGTGAGATTCTGAGATGGGTCAATATGCCTGGTAAGTTGGATGATAATAATATATATTGGTGAAATAATAAGTTAGTTGATGGAATCCATGTCTCGTTATAGAGATTGATTGATATGCCTTTTTGAGAAACTTATAAGTTTTCATTGTGTCAAATTTTGCAAGTGGATTTATGAATCCGACACATGAAATAAGTTAAGTAGTGCTCTAAAGGAAATTAATCATTAAGTTAAATTCGTCAGTAATTTAATTTATTGATTAGTATTTGAAATCTTAACATGGGGAATTACATAAGTGTTTAATGGGGAATTACGAAATAGAGGAGTGCAATTACGAATTTCTAGTGGAATGATTTGTAATTTATTATGGTAAGAATAATTCAAACTAATTATTTGGAATTATTTCCATAATAGGAAGCCTCGATAATTAATTCTGTGGTCCCTATAGTGCCCATATTTAACTAGAACTCAGAATCCTATTTCTACGCAAAAAGGAAGAATAATAAGGGTTTTTCTAGTCTTCTAGAAAAACTAGGTTTTCAAGTCCTTTTTGGATTAGGAAGACATCTCTATAAATAGGGATTCTCCTAACCTAGAAAAGGGATGATTAGTATTCTATTCAATGCTTGCCCACCCAAGTATTGAGAGAGTTCAGATGTGACTTGGGATCACTGTAGAAGACCATAGCTATCTTGTAGATTCGATTGAAGATTTGTTTAACTTGGAGATTCGCTTGAAGGTATCCGCTCACGCTTCAAGAGGTATTTATCGAATTAATTTGTAGTTTGTTTATGTGTTCTAGCATGATTAATGTGTTCTAGCATAAACGGTATTGGTTGTCTATTATTCATGTAAGTAGTAAAGATCCTTGATATGCTTCCGCTGTGAATAAAGTTTTCCAACAATTGGTATCAGAGCCTTGCTTACATCTATATAGATAGCCTAGATTGAAATATATATGTACGATTGTATATCTTTCATGTAAAGAAGTCGATGAGTCTGCTATAAAGATGCCGCCTACCCTGATACTAAATTGATTCTGTTAGCTTTGTTAAAGAGCTCATGTGAGATTTTTTAAAATAAAGGCTGATTATGCGAAAAAAAAAAAAAAAGGAAGAAGAAAGAATTGACGGTGGCAGTGAAGATATTTCTATAAAGTGGAATAGATCTTTACTTTGACCCAAGAGTTTCTTGTAAAAAAATTTTAAAGCATTATCTTGTTAGCAGAACTAGAAAACAATAAGGAAGTGACAATAAGTAACCTTATTAATCTTTTTTTTTTTTGATTAAGTTATGTTTTACTAGTGGTTGTAACTTGTTAATTCTTAAGTGCAATTTTGTATGGGTCGGCAGCAACAATTATACCCGTTGTATCTATTAGTTTTTTCCCAGTGATTGGGCATACAGTAATTGTGGTCAAAATTATTGATGAAGTGTAGCTTCACGTGCTTATGTTTTTTGATTGAAGAGGAATCAATTATTTTTCTTTGAATTAAATGGGCATAGTTATACAATTTTTCACATGAATATATAAATTTATGGTATATATGTGTGTGAGAATAATAATACATGATTTTGAGAATTATGATTAACAAATAAATTTTACTAACATGATTTATTTATTTGAGTCATTAGAATATTCTCTATGTATTATGTATAAATTGTTCTAAGAAAATACTAGTGGTGAATTTTTTTTTGGAGATTTACCTTAAGATGCTAGTTATGTCTAATTAATTCGTGAGAAGAGATATGAAAGATTTTCACCGGTCTTAAAGGAAGAAATATAATATCTTGGATTCTCAGGTGTATTAATTACGAGAATAATTTATTGTAAGGAAGTTAGTTGTATGTCTTAGCCAAAAGATAATACACAACGTATGTCTTATGCTCATGAGATAATTATTAGAAGAGAATGAAATTTTGAATCAAGTTATTTTAATCTTTAACTATGCCTAAAATAATTATATTTTCAAATTTGGTCATAGTTTAGGTGGTCATGAATTTTTATGATCTCTGATTGATTTGAAATTTGATGGTCCCATCGAAAATCGTTTAAATGGGTTTAGGTAGTTTGTCAGATTAAAATTTGATTTGAATATATGATAAGATCATTCTTTATGTCAATTATGTTTATGTTAAATTTGGAACATGATTACACATGGTTATTTAACATGAATTGATATAAGAATGTTGGTCATATTATTTTATTTTCTAAAGATGCTTAAATCACTTGAATTTAAATTTGGTCATAGATTTGAAAATAAATATTTTTATAGACCACAATTGACCTGAAATTTGGTAATTCATTAATAAAGGCCTAGTAAAAAGTAGTCATTGCTATGTGATTATATTTTTCTTTGAGGTCGTTAGAATGATTTTAAAGTTGTTCTTTGGAATTAAAATGTGATTTAGTATGAATGACATCCTTTATATTAATTTTATTTATGTTATATGTGGTACATGATCACAGATGATGAGTTAACATAAATTGATATATGATAAGGATGTAGATCTATTCATTTTTTCTTAAATCGTTTGAATCTGAATTTGATCATAGATTTGGAGATAAATATTGTTTTTGAACTCCAATTGATCAGAAATTCAGTAGGTTCATCAGAAACTATCAAATTTAAAATACTCATTGTTATGTAGTGATTTGGTAATTTGAGATCGTTTATATGATGATTTTAGATAATTTTTGTATCTTAAAAAAATAAAATTAATTTTACAAAAAACAAATTACTCGACTATAATATAGTGGTGATAGAGTTTGTTCTCTATGGTCTTGATGACTAAATTTTAGTGAAGTATTAAGTTCATGTGTTGGCTTAGACCTTCCTCCATAACGGATGAAATTAATACAAGTCATTAAAGTTTAATCTCTAGTTTTGATTATCTGTATTGACTCTCTTAAACTGAGTAATATTTGATTGAATCAATGGATCTAGGGATAATGATATTCACTTAACTTAAATTAACATATACTCTCCATCTGAGTTGGCTTTTGTTTTAAATTTGTTAAAGTGAATATCTGACACCACATATGTATGTTGCATGAGTAGTCATTTTTTCATCAAATTTTTTTTTGTTCAAGATGCATGGATATCTATGAGCTGTGTTTTGAATTTCAATATTCAATGTATACATAAACATGTTTTTCTTTTGGAATTTTAGAATTTCGTTCTTTATTCTTGATTAGTGTATCTATTTCACAAAATGATGATATATGATAAGAATTACTGAACGGGAAAATCTTAAATTCTATTTTGGCCAAACAACGTTTTCAACCAAATTGATCATAGTTTTGGAATTCGAAAAAAAAAAGAACTCTGATTGATCTGAAATATTGGTTGATCATAAGAACGACCTAGTAAGAAATTAAATTTTTTTTGGATCGTTATATGATTTTTTGGTCATAATTGATTAAATTGTAGTGAAGTATTAGTTTTATGTGCTGGCTTAGACCTTCCTCCCTAACGGATGAAATTAATACAAGTCACTATGTATTTAATTGTCTAGTTTTGATAATCTATATTAACTCTCCTAAACTGAGTAATATAAGATTGGATCAATGTAGCTAGAGGATTTTCACTTGACTTAAACTATCAGTAGATTCTCCAACTGAATTAGGTCTGTATAAGTTTATGGAGTGAATAATCGGTCATTGTACATGTGTATTGCATGAGTAGTTCTCCAATCCCAATGATTGGCTATTCGAGATGCATGGATATATATGTATAAATGAGCCCTGAATTTCGTTATTCGGGATTATTCAAAATATTATGATCTATTTAAAGTATTGTGTCTCATATTCTCAATAGACTTTACACATCCACTTAGTACTACTTAAGATTTTCTCTTGGTAGAGATAAGATATTAACTTAATGAATGCATTGTGTATGTACCTTATGTTAGAAGAAATTATTTTTTCAGTTTCTAACCAGATAAGAGATGAGTATATAATATATTTTTGTAACTCTTCTACCATTGAGTTTGATAAATATTTTATTTCTTGTGGTATATTTATGCATGATTATTTTATAAGTATGAGATAATTAAATTATACTAATCTGTCATAAGGGAAAATATCTTTTAAATTGAATAAGACTTATCTGTATATTAGGGTCTAAGTCATTTATTCTGAATAGAATTTTGAGGTTGGTTTATGGATGGACATAACTGTTCATTGAAAGTGAAGTCACTACCAACATGTACGTTTTGTTTAGAAGGAAAAATGACTAAGAGACCTTAGTTTTCCTCTTAAAAAGGTAAGAGGTAGTGATAAGTTATAATTAATCTATTCTGATTTGTGTAATAAATGAGCACATGGGCAAGAGGTGAATTTGAGTTTTTGAGTTTTTTAAGAAAATTAGTCGTGATATGAATATAATTTTTGATGTTTTATAAGTCTAAATGTCTTGATAAACTCAAGAAATTTAAAACAAATGAAAGTATCATCATGAAAAATATATAAAGTCACTACAATCTGATTGTATTGACGTAAACCTCTTAGCTCATAAGTCACTTATCTTATAGAATAATTGTCTTTCAATTGTCTACACTAGACACTCTATGATAGATTGGTGTAGAAGAGAAAAGAATTAAACGCTTATGAAGATGATGAGATTAATTATTGACTTATTATTAGTTATTTTGTTTCTTTTGGGATAGGTTCTAATAACTACATATTGCATTCTGAATTCAGTTTCTTTCATATTAGTACCTTGAGCAACTATAGAACTAGTTGGATTTGACGTAAGTCTAATCTGTGACATGTTCAGATTTAGGATTGTCTAGCACATGTGCTGAGTGGGAGAATAAGAAAAATTGGAATTAAGAACTGAATGTATGTGTTAATTGGATATCCTAAAAAATGAAACAAGGTTTATTATAATGTCCTAAAGAAAATAAGTAAATTGTTAACACAACTTTTTGATTTCTAGAAAAGGATAATTTTAGTAAACCATGTTCTTAGAAGTAAATTATCTTTTGGGGAATTAAAAATAAATAAATAAATAAATAAAATAACAAATAAGTCAATTGTAAATTCATACGCTCAAGAACATCTAATGGGTATGTCAGAATTGACGTCCCATTGCACTTAAGTAGTGGGAGAAACGTTACTAGACATAAGAAAACTACTATCTCAAGTAGTTGGAGTGATGTTGAGCAAATTAAAAGAACACTTCATGAGAAGTTGTTAATGTTTCATTATCGAAAGATTTTGAAGAAAATATTAAGAACATGAAAGTGTGATTATAATAGTAGTACTTAGTCGTAGTGGGAGAATCATAACGAAGATTGAGTTGTTTTGTATGCTTGAGAGAACTTTTATGATAGAGCTCCTGAAAAGAAGTACACTCTTGGAGAGTTTCATGATAAGGTCTCTAAAGATCTAGTACAAAATCGATTTGTTACGACGAAGCACTACTAGACAAAATTGCATGAGAAAATAGCTTGGTAATTTTCTTTCGATAAGAAATAAAGGAATGCCTGCGAAAGTTGTAAATGCATAGTTAAGAGTCTAAGTGGGAGATTGTTAGGGTATATACTATTAATCATGTGTTTTGACATAGTATTCTAACAATTTTCAAGATTAAACATCTAAGTGGGAGATTGTTAGGGTATATACTATTAACCATGCATTTAGATATAGTACATTATAACAATTGTGATGGTTAAAAGTCTAAGTGGGAGATTGTTGGAATATATACTATTAACCATGTGTTAACAAATAATATTTATTAGAGAATAAATATTTGCTCAATTTCAATAGATCATATATTCGTTTATGGTGTCTATTTACTTATATAGTAGATGATTTAGTGTGTAGAGTTTTAGCTTATACACAGAGGATTAAATCATTGGTTCTTATAAGTATAAAGTTTTGGTTCACAATCTAGGATGAAAATTGGACATGCCATCGGGTACGATTGTAGCACAAGATTATATGTAATTTGTCTTAATTATGGGAACGGTATAGTTCCAACTTCTTGTGCTAGTACATTTTGTATGTATTGAACGGGACCGAGTAGAGATAGTTGTTTTAGACTGACTGACAAAAACATATTCTCTAAACTATTAAATGTACTTATATTCTTAATCCTGATATAACTATTATGATCTGTATATATTAATTGTCGTTTTGATTTATTAAAAGGTGAGATTCTGAGATGGGTCAATATGCCTGGTAAGTTGGATGATAATAATATATATTGGTGAAATAATAAGTTAGTTGATGGAATCCATGTCTCGTTATAGAGATTGATTGATATGCCTTTTTGAGAAACTTATAAGTTTTCATTGTGTCAAATCTTGCAAGTGGATTTATGAATTCAACACATGAAATAAGTTAAGTAGTGCTCTAAAGGAAATTAATCATTAAGTTAAATTCGTCAGTAATTTAATTTATTGATTAGTATCTGAAATCTTAACATGGGGAATTACATAAGTGTTTAATGGGGAATTACGAAATAGAGGAGTGCAATTACGAATTTCTAGTGGAATGATTTGTAATTTATTATGGTAAGAATAATTCAAACTAATTATTTGGAATTATTTCCATAATAGGAAGCCTCGATAATTAATTCTGTGGTCCCTATAGTGCCCATATTTAACTAGAACTCAGAATCCTATTTCTACGCAAAAAGGAAGAATAATAAGGGTTTTTCTAGTCTTCTAGAAAAACTAGGTTTTCAAGTCCTTTTTGGATTAGGAAGACATCTCTATAAATAGGGATTCTCCTAACCTAGAAAAGGGATGATTAGTATTCTATTCAATGCTTGCCCACCCAAGTATTGAGAGAGTTCAGATGTGACTTGGGATCACTGTAGAAGACCATAGCTATCTTGTAGATTCGATTGAAGATTTGTTTAACTTGGAGATTCGCTTGAAGGTATCCGCTCACGCTTCAAGAGGTATTTATCGAATTAATTTGTAGTTTGTTTATGTGTTCTAGCATGATTAATGTGTTCTAGCATAAACGGTATTGATTGTCTATTATTCATGTAAGTAGTAAAGATCCTTGATATGCTTCCGCTGTGAATAAAGTTTTCCAACAAATATGTGGTATTTAATTGGGTGGAATTTGTGTGATTAAGTACCTGAATAAGCAAGGCTTGTTTTTCTTTCTTTAAAGATTCGTATTGGGAAGCAAGATTGTCATAATTGGATTTAAGTATACTGTAATCCCTTTCGAGCTGCTTCGATTTCCATCGAGCTCTCTTGTTTTGAAACCAAATTGCTACTTGTCGAGGTTGCAATCCGAGTTCTCTGGCTAGTTGAAGCTTTTTTCTTGGTTCAAGTTTAGTCTCTGTTTCAAACATGGTTTCTAATGATTTAATCTGTTCATCACTGAACCTCCTCGCGTTGTTACAACTATTAATCTTCTTCTTCTTTGAGGATGATAGACTGCTGAAGCAACTGCTACTGCTGAAACACTCTGCAGACAGAGCAGCTGTTGAAGAACTTGGAGAAAATTCCCCTGCATCAAACATGTTATTAATTCGGATTCAATCATCCAAATCTTACACCAAAAAAGGAAGGATGAGGAGGAGATATCTTGATTTGGGATATATTTATGTGTGTGGATGTTCATGTATCATCTCTGTGGCAGTAGTTGACAGTTGATAGAATGGTATCTTTATGGTGTTAAGCTCTGGTTGGGAATTATTTAACTTGTGCCATTCTTTTTATATCGATTTCAATAAGGGATGGGGTCCAACATTACGATTTACGAATACAATAAAACTTTTTTTTTTGGATAACTTATGATCATCGTCTATTGCTTATTTTCTTGAATTTTAGAATTATTATATTGGATGTGTGAATAAAATTTTATATATATAAATAAATTAGAAAGATATTGTTCGAGCAAGAAAAATCTTATCTCAGACAACAATCATGAGGTGCTGGGAGAATTCATAAATGAATTTAAAAATTAAGAAATAAAATTATGCTTTTTATATCAATTATAACTTTTAGCATAATAATAAACACTCGATCGTAATCATTTTGGCATTAGTTCTGCAGAAAATGTTTTTATTCCATAGTTTATTAGATGATTGGTTTTTTTTTTCCCAATACTGAGGGGTTGCCACAATTGGGGCTTTTAGTCGGCTGGCTTCAAGGCTCAAAGTCCCAATCGAGCCATCTCGGAATATTATAAGGAATGAGCCAACAAATAATCGATCCAATCCTATAAGTATTATTATTAAATGATATATGGTTTATGAAGCCATAGTGGAGTTAATTAGTGGTGTTTACTAGTAATCATGGTTATTTTCATTATAATATCATATGGTGTCGGCTGCGTGATCCACGTTTTGCCTTATGTAATTATATTTTCAATTTTCAGTCAGCCCCTTTGTCCTTTTAACATATTTGTCATTCCTATATGTGATTTCCTTCGTATGATACTCGTGTGGATGAACCATTCATAGTACAAAAATCCACCTAACTCTAAATTTCAATTCAAATTATATTTAATTTTTCATTACATTCTGGATATATTTTATTCAGATAAAAGAGTGAAATGAGGAGAGATAAAAAAGAAAAAAAAAATTATATAAATGCTCTGTGCATGTCTATTTCATGGAAAAGATAATTAAAATATCATAAGATATTGATTCCGAATATGAGCCATTGACAATCATTATATTGTTTGATCCTTGTTGGATTAATGCAAGCTGACTCTCCAAAGAAGGCCTTTTACTTATAGTGTAATTGTTAAAACAGCAATTATTACCAAACAAATAAATAAAAGTTCTTATGTGATATCAGAATTAATAAAATATTCATAGCTCGTACTTTGTAATTAAAAGAGTGGCTGAGCTTGATCAATGGCTTTCTTTAAAATTAATATAATAGAGAGAATGTATGGCCTCGTCAACATTTCTTTTCATGTTGTTCCTTAAGACATATCAAACACGTGTGTGTTTCTCATAGGAAACTGAATTCTTTTTATGTTGTTATTTAACTTTTTTTAAAAAGTTTAAATTTTATAAATTTGCTTACATTTTTATAAAAAATTAACCATAAGAGAATTCGATTGAGAAATAATTTTTTATAATAATATACACAATTAATATGACATGAAAATAGTAATGAGCAAATACGAAAGATCATTAACGAGCCGTTGTCATTACATTCTTTATTTGTTCGGACAATCCTCAAAAAGTAAAGAAATGTAAAACTTTTAAATTTTCTAATTAAAAATGATAGATGTATAATAATATTTGTTCACGGCTAATCTTGCATATTTTTTAAAAAAATATATATAAATAAAAATTAATTTTATTATATCATTCTTTGAATATAATAAATATTTATTTAGTTTATATCATGGTTTGACTTGGTATATTAATTAAGTAAATAATTATTGATATGAATATTTCATCTTTATCAAATGATGTTTAGTATTAGGTCTTGAAAAATGATTTGAAGAATAAATATTTAATGTTGAGGGTAAAAGATGAAAAAAAATTGAATTTTTTTGATAATTTATAATAAGAGTAAATTAAAAAATAAATATAATTTTTTTATTAATTTTATAAAATAAATAAATATTGTTAAATATCTTACAATAGTATAATGGACCGTTATTTATTAAGAGGAGGAAGTACATAGTAAGAGGTTCACGTAATTAAGCTAATTAAAATAGAGTAATAAATTAAAACTCTCGTATGATGCGAAAAGTATATGTGATAATTTCATATTTATCATAGTGAAGAAGAAGAAGAAAAAAAAGGATTAGGCTTAGCCGAAGAGGGAATTGAGTTGAGCGGAGCCACCACCACCATATCCTAAATAAACATTTCCTCCACTTTATTATATTACTTTCTTTAAATTAAAATAATATTTTGACATATTTTAAATAAATTTTTTATTTTTAAAAATTTCAGATAAAATTAAAATATGTTAAACAAATTTTAAAAAAAACATAGAAATTTTGAAAGCGAGTGAGCCAATAAATTAGTTGCCAGACGACAAAACATGAAATATGTGTTACACGTTGTCCAACAAAAAGTATCCACGTGGGCAGGAAACAAAGCAAATCCCCTTACGTCGGTGTTATGAAGTGGCCAAAAACTGGTGGTTGTGCTTTCGGACAAAGCGAATTCCATCTTCTACTCATATAATAATATAGGACACGTGCCCGTTCCACTGGGGACCTAACACTTTTTAAACTACACCTGTCCATCTAACTTCCCCTCTGTTTACGTGGACCTCTAAGGAATTGCCCATACTTATCGTGCCTTGTTTGATCAGGAACAAAGTTATATTTACGTAAACTAATATTAATTTTAATAGTTGTGGTCACATATTGTTCCTCATTAAAAGTTCTTTTTTAGGATTTAAATAAGTAAGATTAACAATATGTATCATAAATATGCACCCCATTAGCCATGTATTTCATAGTTTAAAGTATGTATTGACTCATTTAAATCATTTACAAAATAATTCTGTATCGATTTAATTAAAATGATTTTTTTTTAAAAATATCTTTATCAAAAGACATGTTTATTTCAATTTTGGGCAGACAGACATCCTTACATATCTCAAATATGACAAGGCCTTTATTGGTGTCAAGGGTGGGTAGGTGGAAAGTGAGTGTTGCCACACAAGACCATCCTGAACAAGTGGATACAGACTTCATAGCATTAATAATGGATCTAAATATAATTAAAATATGTAATAGTCTTAATTATATATTTAAGGATTTTTAAAAATATCAATTATCTACTTTATGAATTCATTGATATCGCCGTGTTCTTATTGTCTCATTTTTTATCATCATCGCAGTTAGTCTTTATAGTTATTACTAATAATTGTTACGTATAATTTGTCATCAATATTATGATAATTATATGTTTTTATCTGTCATCACTATATTATATATCATTAAACAAAATAATTTTTATTATCGTCATTAATTATTACTATTAGCAACTATAATTATCAGTCTCTCCATCAATTACTACACACTATCAATTAATATTGACAGCTACCATCACCGTTTGGCTACTATTACCACCACCATAGTAATATTAGCACCAATTGAGATTCATAACTATCAAAACTAGCTGTCGCCATCACTAAGCACTATATATATATATATATATATATTATTGATGCATTATAAAATTAATGATTATTTTATTAAACTTTCAGTATTTATTGATTTATTAAAATCATTAATGTTATATATTTAGATATTTAAAAATAAACAAATTTAATTAGTTGATGTTCAAATATTAATATAATATGTTGATTAATATTGTATAAAATTCAAATATATGGATCTCAATTTATATCTTAATATTCATTGAATATATATTTAGATCTTGAAATCATAATTTTTATAAATTAAGAAAACACTTGAAATCAAATGTCTCAAAATGTAAAATTGCACTAGAATTGGTTGATATTTACCGACAGAATTTAGAAGTAAGTGCAATAAGTGCCTAAATTGAAACATCCAATATGATAGCTCCAATTCTGTAATTTATTCTCACCAATATAATTATAGTAAAGTTGTTTTCTCTTGTTTTTGTTGGATAGCTTCCCCGTTACATTCAAGTTGATTAAATACATAAATACATCATTATCATGCTAAACTTAAGCTTAGATCCAAAATAGGTGGAAGCTATACATGCATAGTTTTAACATAATAATATTATTTTCTCATTGTTAGCTAACACACATACTATCAGATTATTCTAACCTAGGGAAATTAAATCCCTTTAATTTGTTGTGGTATTATAATTTCAATACTATACTACTACACAAGGGCACGGGCAGAGGGTAGCCTTCGAGATACGTATTAGGAGGACTTGACCTGACAATTATGACTCAAATTTTATATATAATATCGTTATGTATAATAATTTTATTTAAAATACAATTAATAATATTTGTGTTTATCATCTTAAACTGCATAAAATTTATATTTTATGTTTACCACTAATACCGTGTATATACATTCTAGTAAGACTTATTTTCATACTTCTAGATTCTTATATATACTAAATTTAAACGAAAGCGTATGAATGATTATGAACCTATTAGGTGGATTTATAATTTATGATTTATAAACTAAAAGTTGAATTCTAGCTTATGACTTATATTTTTCATTTTAGTTTAAACAATAGGTTAAAATAAGTGAATGCAGACAGGTATGTATCATAATGAGGAGACTTCAACTATATGTAGCACGTTCTAGAAGACATATAAAGTAGGGAAATTGTACGTAATAGCAAACATTTAAATTAAAATAAATATTATAACTACTTTTTCATATATTTTTAGTTGACAGCAAATGTTAATTGATTTTTGCCATTTGATTGTGGCCTGCTAATTTTAAAAAGCGAAAGACTTATTTTTATACAAACATCTTTCCTATCTTTTCTCTCCTAGTTTTTGTTGAATTCTCCTCAAATCAGTTTCTTTTTTAAAGTTGGTTGGGGCCCATACATTTTAAGAAACCGAAAGATTTATTACTTTTATACAAATTCTTTCCTATTTTTTCTATTCCAGTTTCTTTTGATTTCTCCTAAAATTTTTCTTCAAATTAATTTATTTTTTTTTGAAAAAAATAGATTATGTATGATTTTCATTAATATAGATTTTTAATTATATTATTATTACACTAGTACAAAATCATATATTTAGATTTCACTTATACATACACATATATGCATATATGCATATAGAATTGACAAGTCTAATACAAGAACATATACATATACTATTAATAGCTAATACAAAATTTTATTTATATGCAAATTCCATATATATAAACTATGGAATATACAATAATATAGTTATATATACATATACATATACAAATTTATATTTAAATATATATAATAACATATACATATACAACTGAATCACCACCAAAAAACATATACTTATACAACTTATACAACCAAGTAAGTTTCTTATTTGTATACAGATTTCAAATATATACTTATACAATTGGAATGAATACCAAAATATACAAATTAATAATCGCCCTATACACTTATAATTATGCAATACAAATATTTCCCTGCTCAAGTCTCTTTTTTCTTTCTTTCTTTCTCGTTTTATACAAATTCAAATTAAATATAATTTCTCTCTCTCGTTTTATACAATACGCTTCAATTGTATATGTATAGCGAATTATACATATATATGTTTGCTATGGAGCGCAATTATACAAACTTTGCTATAGCATACAAATATAAATTTTGTGTTTCCAATATTAAAAGTTGTCCTATAAAATATATACGATATGACATCATAATAAAATAAATAAATAAATAATACTATTACATGTTGGTGGAGGAGTCACGTCTACTCTCTACTTTGTTAAAATGAATAATAAAGTGAGTTACGCAATTGTCAAAAAAGGAAGGCTATATCTCTAACTCTGTCGGTTTACCAAATAGGCCAAAATAATAATAATAATAATAAGGAAAAATAAATAAACTCATATAAAGAAAGAAATGAAATTTTATCTTTAAACTAACACTTACTTTAACTACTTACTTAAGATGTATTTGGTATGAATATAATTAAATTCTTCCTGTATATATATTATTTTGAAAATTAGTAAATCTTATAGATAACTATAATATGTTTCTTGATAGGTAAATTATCTATATACGAAAATGATGGATTGTGCGTGTCAAAGTTCATATGGATGTTGTGATTAAGATAGGTATAAATTTGACATTTTGCATCGATTTATCACTCTTGGGTGGAACATTGATTATTCATATTCCGACGTTTCATTTTAGGTATGCCCCTTTATTTAATTGATTAATTATTTCAATTTTTTTTTTTTCACTTAACCTTTAATATTTTTTTTATCTTTGATAAAATTATTAATAGTCATGTAAATATTTGAAATTTACATTACATCACAAATCTTGTAAATCTTTACTATTTTTTATTAAGATTTTTGTTTGTCCATTGTCACATAAATTGATACGTAAGAAATTTTGATATTGTTGAAAATCATCAGATTTCCTGTTGCACATTACATATATAGTAAGTACTATATATGAACATCAAGTAACGGAATGACCTTTATTATATCTGTTAGATTTTACGTCACTTATTATTAACTAATTACACTATACATTAACTTTTTTTAAAAAAAAATTAAACTTAAATTTTTTTATTTTAAAACGACACATTAAATAAAATCGATCCAATACATAAGTATGAATCAAGTAGTGTAGAAACATATGATCATGAATTGGACAAGACGACACATTAATTCATATTTCATGGAGAAGGATAAGGATAAATGGATATAAAAGGGGTTATCAATATATATTATTTATTATACAGATGGAGTGACATATATGGATTTGAGATTCTGGGTGTGTTTGGTATGGAGGAAAATGTTTTCCATAGAAAATGTTTTTTTAGAAAATATTTTCTTGGAAAACAAGTAGATCTTGGACTTATTTTCTTATGTTTGGTTGGTGAGTAGAAAATATTTTTCGGAAATGATTTTTAGTGTTTGATTTATGAATGAAAAATATTTTTGAGAGACATTTTTTATTTTTAATAGAGTTAAAAATAATTTATGATATTGAAAATATTTTTTAAAATCAATTTTTTTTGGGTGGTGGTGGTGGTGGGGTGGGGGTAGTGAGTGGGGGGCAGGGGGAGGGGGAGGGGGTAGGATTAAAAAAATAAAATTTTGAAGTTGATAGTATTTTTAAAAAATAAAATTATTTTTTTTGGTGGTTGGGGGTGGTTGGGGGCTGGCCGGAAGGGGGGTAGGAGTTTAAAAATAAAAATTTGAAGTTGAAAATATTTTTAAAAAAGCAAAATTAATTTTTTGGGGACGGGTGGGGTTGGGGGGGCCAGGGATCGGGTGAAAAATAATATTTAGAAATTGAAAATATTTTTTTTAAAATTGCTGTTTTTTCCAAAAAAAATATGTAATTTGTAATTGAAGGAGAGTTTTGGAAAATGTTTTCCTTAATTTTTTAAAGAAAGTCATTTTCCTTAATTTTGAGAAAAATAAATTAATTTGAAAAACATTTTTCAAAACTTTTATCCTAACCAAAATAAAAAAATTAAAAAATATTTTCCAAAAAATATTTTCCTTCATGCGAAACACACTCTCTGAGTTCCATATAATTGCTTATGTGAAGTGAAAGGAACGGATCATACGAAATTTTATATAATAGGTCTTGTGCCACGCAAAAACTTTAATGAAATTAAGGTCCATCAAGAATTAATAATTTATATTTTTACATATATATGTGGCATTGAGTTAAGCCTTGGTAACATCAATTTTTCTGAACTACCTCGTTGACATTAATAATTTGGACCAAATATAATAAACTCTATTAGGACTTCTTCAAACTCTAACCTCAGAATGTGATAAGTATAAATATCTCACTAGATTAAAAATTATCTTTCACAAAAATATCAACCTCGTACTCAATTGATTAAAAAATGATCAAAAGGTCTTCAAATTAAGTGCACCAAAATAATATGTGCATGACATGTATTTTTTAAACGATTACTCTCTTCATTTTATTTAGTTATTTAGCTTGTGTTTTGCACCTATCTAAAAATTAAAGAAATATCTAAATATTTATTTTACTAATTTAGTTTTAGTGATTATTATTTGTAAATCTAAATTCTACTATGTTTTATAAATAATAGGATAAAATTTGAAGAAAATTATTGTTCTCTCTTTGATTTGTTAAAGTAAAAGGGAACGAAGAGAGTATTTTGTTATAATCAATTTAATACTTGATCTTATATATCTCAATTGTCCCTTAGAGGGAAAATTACATGGGATGAGAAACATCCCTATGTAATTAGTAAATAAGGGTATAGTTTAATTTATTTACGGTCAGTAAATATAGTTTCAATTTTTTTGCCATAATTAATGGGATCCACTATCTATTTGTATACAGGATAAAAATAGTCATTCAAAGATTTTTATATAATTTTATTCAAAATCAAATTTATCTCACCTATGATCATTCCATATTTTTTCCTAAAATAACTCTTCCCTTCTAATTTGAATTTTCCATTAGGAAAATTTTGATCTTCTCCCTCCGATGTTCTTCTACTTTTCGCAGGTAACCGCCAAATTCATGGCTATCAATATTCCTTCTTCAACAATTGTATATGTAGTATGATTGTTAGTTTTTTCATTTTTTTAAAAAAAAATCTTTATTACTTATCAGATTACAAGTCTTTCAAAATCAGAATGAATAATTTCTCTCCATCTATGAGGATTACGAGAGGTATGTCATTGCATGTCAATGTTGTTGATAATCCACCTTCGTTTCAATTGGGTTAACTTAGGATTTTGGGGTCAATGTAGGGTCTATGGCAAAACATAAACAAGTTCAAGTTGAACAATCTATTGAAGAATTGAGATCCATGAAAAAAAATGACCCAATGACAATTCATAAAGTCATCAACAATGCGAAATCTAGCGGCATTAAGATTGTTGAAGGTGGAAGTAAGAGAAAAGTCATAAACATTGATTCAGAGGAGATTAAATCTGCCTCATCAGAACTGGACAAATCTGAAAAATATCGAGAACATCATGTAGTGTAATTTATATACAAATTACAAAGTTATGTATATATTGGGTTGTATATTAAGGTAATATATACAAAGTATTATGAGACAGTTCTTAATTGTATATTCTATTAGTTGTATACCAATTACTAAAATTAGGTATATAGTGGATTGCATATTAAGGTAACATATACAAAGTCTTATGAGGCAATAGCTATTTGTATACAATTATTTAATTTTGTATAAAAGAAATTTGTTAAAATCACTCTATAATACATATACAAAATTATAGTACATTATACAAATTCGTCGATATATACAAAAAATTATGAACATAATAAAATATTGTATGTATAAACGTTACACACTCAATTTAGAAACAAATTTCAAGCTTACTATATATACAATTAACAAATGAATATTATACAATCAGTTTAATCATTAATATGTTTTTTTTAAAAAAAAAACATTAAATCACAGATTCACATATATAACTATAATATATATACCAAAATTATTATACATTATACAAGTTCCTAGATATATACAAAAGAAAAAATAGGAACATAATAAAATATTGTATACAAACAGATTACCCAAAAAAAATTAAAAAAAATTATATTTTGATGGTCATATACAGTTAAAACACAAAATCAATTACACACAAATATTGTATAAAACTTATATACAATTTCTCAAATATATACAAATCAATATATATATATATATATATATATATATATATATATATATATATATGCCCGAGGGTTTCATAGATTTATCTAAAAAAATTGGGAAAATATTTGATTTTGAACTGGTATTGTCTTTCTATAGCTTTAGAATTCTTTTTTTGGGAAAATATTTGATTTTGAATGTTTTGCTTAAATCATGGGATTATGTGAATTTATTGTTACCATCTTTTGTGTTACTGTTACCATTTATTGAAAAAATAATTTTTTTGTATAAATTTAATTTAAAAAAATGTTTTATACAAATTTAGAGTCACCTAACAAACTAAACTATACCTATGGAATGTAATTATGTAAACTATACCCATAAAATGTAATTTCATAAAATCCGTTTACCATCTATAAAATTTTCCCTTTGTTTTTTTCATTTTTAAAATCTTCATACTCATGTGGGGCTGGATATACATTATTGTTTATTAGTTTGGGCTATGGGTGCAAACTAGCAATCATATATGTGTTAATTATGAAAATTTTCTCCAAAATAAACCAACCCAAATTCAAGCCCAGCTACCCATTTGACACTCTTAATTTGGGATATACTTCTCTATGTAAATATATATACACTATTCAAATAGTTAAATTTTAATTATACATATCTATTTTCTATGTATTTACCATTATATATGTAATTTATACGGTAAGATGTCACTCGTAAATCGTAAATATAATTCTTAAATGGGGTGTGCCTTGCTATTCCAGATTTACTATTCGTGGGGAGTGTCACATTATTTAGGATTTTTGTTTCTTAAATGATTTGATGCAATTTTCTTATTTTGTGAAGTTATATCAAAGGTGATGTTGAAATCTTTGAGCTTCTTTTATTTTCTTTATGAAAAAATCACCCTACACAGTTATTTGTTTAAGGATTAATATTACTATTTCATGTCTATTCTTTAATTACTACTCATTAAGTTTTAAACAAGTATTAGAAGATCAATTTTAAATTAAAAAATAATCAATTTTTATAATGCTAATAGGTGAGCGAAAGAAATTGGTGTACGGTTATATAAACAATCTCATCTACCACCACCCTTTATTAGTATTGATTAAAAAAAAAAAAACTTCCAACACGTATAAAATGAAAACCAATAAGAAACAAAAAAAAAATAAAATCGTGAGAGAAGACAATGAGACCACTATTTTTAAAATGGTAGAAAAAGAGACGAATATTGATTAAAAAAATACATATGTTTTGATAGACAATTAATAGTTGAGAAAAAAAGTCAGAAACCTGCTAAACAATGAAAATAAATACTAATTCCGTTCACTTTTAATTGTCATGATATTTTTACGGGAAACTTTTACATATAGCCACTTTAAAATAGCCTAATTACTCTTCATGGCTATAGTTTGATAATTAAAATTCGTAGTTACATGTTATATGGAGGAGAGAAGGGAGAGAGGAGAGGGGGAAAAGTGGAATAAAGGTGAATTCTATATGTATATCGGTTAGATAATGTATATTATACATATGTATTTGTATATATGGCAAGCGAGATTGGGAGAGGGAGGAGAGATGCGAGCGAGAGAGGGAAGAGAGGTAAATTGTACATGTATATAATTATATATTATACATATGCATTTGTATATATGGCAAGAGATATTTGGAGAGGGAGGAGAGAGGCGAGCGAGAGAGGGCAGAGAGCGGGAGAGCGGTGAATTGTGTATGTATATAGGTTAAATAATTATATATTATACATATGTATTTGTATATTCTGGCGAATTATATATATACAAACGTAACTAAACATATAAAATCGAAGTTAGCCCACATAATTAATGTATAATGTTAGTCGCGAGTGGTAATTATAATAAACTATAACTAAGATAAGTAATTAAATAATATAAGTTTACTTAATCGCATAATTTTCTCTTTTCTATAAAGTCAAATAATAATAACTTTGATTAATATTTTACTATATATTTTGTCATTATAATGATATTCAAAAAGGTTGGAAGTTGAGGTAATATTAATTGGGCTTGAATTTGTGAGACAACAGACCAATTCAACCGGGCGGAAGAAAACAAGTTGAGAAAATTAATGGGAAACGTTACATACATATATTATAATAAAAAAATATTTATTGTTTGTAGTAATAATATTTTTTATTTGATCACTTTTAATTCATTTATAATACATGTTTAATATATATTACAAAGAATAATTTTTTATTCACATATAATACAAGTTTTGCTGATGGATAATACATTTATCACACATTTTAATTCACTTATAATACAATGTGACAATTTTTAACCAAACAAACATAATATATTTCAAAAAACAATTATAATTCATATATATTGCATACATAATTTACTTTTAATACATATTATAGATTTAACACAATATTGCTATAAATGATAATAAACAAAAAATATATCTAAAATCAGTAATTATATAAAATGTATTAATTCAATGTAATTTTTTCAAAATAACATTTAAACATCACAACAAAAGCTTACTTTAAAATATGAGTTCCAATTAAACAATTTATATTAAAACCGAATTTCATCATCTAAATAAGTACGTATATTTTTATCTGATTATTTACAAAGTGGAAGTTCCATGAGAACAAAACTGAGGGAACAAAAATAACAGAAAATTTAAAATATTTTACACTTATATTGAGAATATTGTTAAATCTTTATATTAATTGACCCCAACTCAAATGACCTCTATATTAGAAGACAAAAATTTTTAGGAAAATTACGCGGATAAGCAAATTTATACTATTTAATTACTCATCATAGTTATAATTTGCTATAATTACCACTCACGACTAACATTATACATTAATTATGTGGGCTGCCTTCGAATTTGTATAATTAGTCATGTTTGTATATGTATAATTCTCCAGGATATACAAATAATATGTATAATATACAATTTATTAGCCTATATACATATATAATTCACCTCTCTCCCTCGCCTCTCTCCTCCTTTCTCAATCTCGCTCGCTTCTCTCCTCCCTCTCCCAATCACACTTGTCATTTATACAAATTTATATGTATAATATACAGTTATATACAGTTATATACATATACAATTCACCTCTCTGCCCTCTCTCTCTCTCCTCTCTCCTCCCTCTCTTGATCTCGCTCGCCTCTATCGTCTCTCTCCCAGTCTCGCTCGCCTCTCTCCTCCCTCTCCCAATCTCTTTTGTCATATATACAATTACATATGTATAATATACAATTATCTAACCAATATACATATACAATTCACCTTTCTCCCACTCTTTTCCCCCTCTCTCTCTCCTCTCTCTCCCAATCTCGCTCGCCTCTCTCCTCTAAATAACATGTAGCTACAAATTGTAATTATCAAACTATAGCTATGGAGAGTAATTAATTATTTTTAAGTGACTATATGTGAAAGTTCCCCAAAATTTAATGAGGAGGAGTTGTATTTGTTAAAAATAAGAGAAATTTTTTTATACCAAGAACAGTAACTTCAGACAAAATCTTGTCATAATTTTGAAAAAACAAAAATATAATTCTCGACGATAGCTAAATATCCTATAAAAACTTCAATATAAACAAACTGTATCATGACTTTATTGCAAAACTTACACAGATTTTAATGTATCGTCAAAACTTGCATTTTGCAATTAAAATTTTTTCACATTTTCATCCATCACCATCATGTCATGATATAACAAAGCTCTCTATGTCTACTTAGTTTGCCACCATTAAAAGATTCTTACGTCACGTTTGGTTTAACAAGTACCAAGTTATACCTAGCAAAAAAGACAAATTTTTTTTCTCTTCCATTTCAATTTATTTGGATCAGTACACTTAATTGTTACGTATCCTTCATATTTATTCATTTTTCATTTCTACAAATCAAAATAATTTCATAGTAGTGTTAAAGTCTCAATTTTAAAACATCATCAATGAAATTTTATTTCATAATAAATTCTTAAGACTCGTATATAGTCAGTCCCATATAATATAGGCTAAGTAATTCTTTTTCCTGTTTACATAATTTGAGGTTTCAGAATTAGACAACTTATTTTTAATTATGAATTTAAGTACAAAAATATTATAATAATAACTAATTATTGAAATTTCACCGTACGAAATATGTGGGGTAAATTGAAATGTAGAATAAGAAAAGGAAAATGCATTAAATATTACTTTACTTCTGTTACAACAGAAAAGAGGGCAGAGAGAAAAAGATGGAAGCCTGACTCAATACTTCTCCTCGATTTCTTCGCCTATGCAAAAAGACGCCCCAAACGAGGGTCCCCTCCTTTTTACGTTTTTTTAATTTCAAATAAAAAACTCTATTTATTTTTTATTTTATAAAATCAATATTAAAATCAAATAAAAAACTCTTATTTTATTATACTTCCAAGTCATCAACCATATTAATTTACCTTTTCATTTCTACGAGAGTGTGTTAAATTCAAAAGCTTATAATACTGTGGAGAATTCTAGCATTTCCAGGAAATTCTGTTGGTTGTGAAACACTTACTCGGTAATCAAAAACTAAAATTTATGAAATCAAAATTTTCACTTTTAAAAATTATTGGGTGATAAACTACTTTTGAGTACTAAAGCATATTAACATTACGCGGATATACGTTTATTTTTAATTTGCAACCTTCTCATTTTCGTATTAAGTTAATTTTTAATTTTAATGTGTTTCACATCCTTTAAAGAAAATAAATTTAACCCTAGAAAGTTCAAATTTATGCTAAAAAATTTCACGTTGAAAATTAGAACGCTTCTCTAACTATAGCAATTCTATAAAATAAATGATTAAGAATAAAATAATACTTATTATTTAACCAGACCGATTTTTTTTATATCTCTTGGTATGTATGCCATTTGAATCCAATAAAAGAGATGGTGGCCAGCCATATAGGAGTAGGAAGAAGAGGACAAGTCATATGAAACTAAAGAATGGAAGTAAAAAGGATTATATTTAGTCCATTATTATGGGTTTATCTCAACAACTCCTCTGACTCACTTGTGTGCTCTCATTAATTTCTGCTTCTCATTCACAATCATCACTTACTCATCATTTATCAAGGTTACGACTCTTCTTATCTTATTTATACGAATAGTTATAATTTTTTAATTACATTCAAATATAAAAAGTTTGAACGATATTTTATGGTGTATCTTTTATTATATTAATATGTAAAAATTATAATTTATAATATTATTTATATTTTTTTAATATCGAGTTGATGTAATTCAAGTCAACTTTAAAAATTAATAAAATTAATTTTTGAAAAAAACGCAACAGGACAAATAAAAATAGATATTATATATTTAAATTCATACGATTCACTTTTATTTTTAATGAAATAATATACATTCGTACAAGTATATTAATGACTTGTATTTGTTATAAATAAGAAGTTTCAAAAAGTTTTTCTATCCCTTTTAAATGATGTGTCAAGTCAAATAAAATCACGTAAATTGAAATAGAAAAAAATACTTATTTCTTCAGATCATTTTTAATTGTCGTAATTTCATTTTTTATAGTTCAATTATAAAACTTTGATTAATATTTACTATGTTATTTTTCATCATATTCATATGTAAAATATTATAATTTATAGTACTTTTCGTATAATTTTTAAATATCAACTTTTTTTTTATTTAAAATATTAATTTAATGTTATCTAATTTAACTTTTAAAATTAATTAACAATTTAAAAAATAAATTCATTTAAATCATAAAATTCATAAACCAACATATAAATTAAGAAGAAAAAAGTATTTCTAAATTTCATACTAAATCAAAAAAAATTTTAAAAAATGGACGAAGGACTGTCTATCCGTGTTAGTAGAATGTTATTTTACACAGTATTCAAGGTTTTATTGTTTGTTGACCAAGCTGTAAAAAAGGAAATAATATAGCTACTCCACATATGCGTTGTTTGATTTATATATCTATTATTCTAAATTTTACGTCAATTTATAAAATTATACAAGTTCATCATTATATTTATACTTAATTCTATTTTTTAAAATCAAATTTTTAATGGATATAAATTAATTTATTTTTAATTAATTAATTAATAAACATAAATTAATCATTTAGTTTTTATATTAGTTAAATTTATACTTTTAAGGATAATATAATTTTTATCATTTTTAATTGTCATAATTTTTTTTTAGAGTTAAATAATAATAACTTTGACTAAAATTTTATGATGTATCTTTTTCATCATCATGATCCAAATTTAAATTTATTTAAAATATCAAATTAATGTAATCTAATTTAAATTTGAAAATTTGTTAAATTGACTTTCGAAAAATGTAACATGACATTTAAAAATGAACAGAAAAAATAACTCTTTATATATTAACTTTAAAAACACGCAACATAACAATGATAAATAGTGTCATATATGTATTGATTTTATAAAATAAAAAATATAAAAAAAATATTTATTTTTAGTAAGGGCCAGTTTTAAATAGAATTAGATGAAGTATAATTTGGTGGAATTAGAGCAGGGCGCGTTTTAGATTAGCATATGATATTAGGGATGTGACAAAATCATTAATCATTTCTCTCATAATTGATTCCAAATCTGTAGCTGTTTGACCTACTCGTTTAATCTACTTTAGACACTGATTACGATTACAGATACGTACTCATTAATTACCTATACGCTTCACTCCTATCCAACTACCTAAATCCCATTAACACCCTAATTCAATTTATTGCCCCCTCCGTTACCATTTACGTGGTTACTAATTGAATAGCCAATATTTATTTGATTGATTAAATTTTAATACATCTTTGATTATTCAATATGAGTGAAAACACTCCTAACTAAATAAGTGTTTTTAAGCTGTCAAGTGATTTGAAGACGATGTTAATAATTTGTGTGTAATATTTTCAATACATTAGGCAAATGTATTTGGAATATTTATTAGTATTATTATTATAAGCAATATTCTTCATTTGATTAGAATTTAGAATAATGAATGAGAATTGAGGAGTGTGCATGGGGTTCGTGGTCATTTCAGAAACCCCCACAGCTGGTAGAGTCAGACTGTGCCCCTTATTTTTGTCCTATTAACGAAACCCTCTTCTTCAACTCCTCTTTATTTTACCCAACAAATCATTCTCTTCATCATCACATATTCTAATCTCTATCCCTTTCATCTTTTTCTCTATTTTTCCCCCATAAACTAAGCCGATACTTTTGGGGGGAAATACCATCTAACGGGAGAGAGAGCTTTTGTATTGCGGGGAATGTTGTCTGGCTCGAGGAATCAAAAATTCTTTCTTATAGATAGATCTGTATATTGTTTATAGATCTATAATGTTTTTGATGTCGTCGGACCAGGCTTCATTCCCCACAATGAATATTGCTCTCTCACAATACTAATTTAACTTAGATCCGTTTCAACATTTTACTGGTAAGTTTCTTATAACTGTATTTGTTTTGTTTCCGTTGATTTTGTGAAGCTATTTGTTTGTCCGTTTGTGAATCAATCCTTTTTTGTTTGTTCTGTATTGTAGATTGGTGTAATGATGAAATATATTGACTTTTTATGTTGTTACAAATCCCAACCTGGAAAAATAAAAAAAGTTTGTTTCATCATTACTGCCTTTTCTGGGTCATGATCTGTGTTTCTTTGGTCAATAACGTATGCCTATTGTTTGTTATAGTAAGTAGTATATAGTCATGGTGTGTTATGATTGTGGTCATTATAGCTTTTTGCCTGCAAACATTCAGATCTGGTTTCCTGCCTTAGCTTTCTATACTTTCTTCAAAAAAAACTTTCTTCTTGAATTTTTTTTATGGCTGAGGGTCAATATCTTCATGAATACAGTTAAAAACAATTGACTAGAAAAACAGCTAAGAATATTGAAGGTTAGGTAGAAAAACAGCTATTTACTTGTTACCTCTAATTGGCTGCTAGTTTAGAATTCTATCTTAGATAAGAACACAGAAAAAGAGAAACACTGTTTGTTAGGTGACAAAGAGAAAGTTTTTCTGTAAGACTTACGAAACACGGTGCTTGATGTAAATCTGATAACTTTAAATATAATGGGTGCAATCCGATCGAGTAGTACTATTTCATGTATTTCAGAGGTGTTATTCATCTTTATCATATGCATTTAAACATTTACTTAATATATCTAGGTTATAATTAGTTTTATCTTCTAAATCTAATATTTACCAACTCAAAATCCTAGCTCGTTTCTTTAAATTCTCAAAACTGGTGGGAATCTAGATTTGAGACTATCGGAGCAATGTACTGTTTGGTTGAACTGAAAAAGCTGTTTTTTTTTTTAATTATTTGAAAAGCTTAGCATCTATTCTCAGTTTACCTTTCAACTTCATTTTAGATTTTTGATTCAAGTTTGTGATGGTAAATTGTGTGGACATGAAAGAAGTGGGAAACTATAGAGGTTAATTGCATTATTGGTATTCATCTTCTTAGAGTAACTAATATAGGTTGTAAATGTAGATGTATGAAGTCATTTACAGAGCTGGACTAGTAAAATAAAAAACAAATATGGAGTATAAAAAGTGAGTGAAAGGGAATAGTGTTTGTGGAGATGGAATCTTTTTGACTTTGCAAATCAATAAAGTGGAGGCTGTACGCATATTGCCTTTTTGCTTTTGCTTTCTTTTATTTCCACAAACAAACGTGTACACAAAAACTAGCTGGCAAAAGTTTGCTTGATTTTTATGAATTCTCTCTTCCTTGCTTCCTCCCCTCAGGTTAATACTTTTTTTCGTTTTAATTTGTTTATCTTAATTTAGTTTAGTTTGATGATACAATTTTTGAAAAGGTTAAGGAAGATACTTCGTGAAACATCTATATGATAGAGTAGTTGTCAACTTTGTTTTCGCAGTTTGTATTTAAAAAAGCACTAATATATTTCAATGTTAATGCGGTTTTAATTTCAATACTGTCATTTCATTGTTAATTCACCATCTTATAAACTTATCAGAATTTTATGATCTGTTAATTTTAATATGTTACGTACACATACTCTGGAAGACTATAAAATTCAATGATCTTATTTATTCTTAAACCTTCATGATCAATATAACTTACGCTGACCCATGCCTCTTTTGCTTGCTTCTTCAATTTCATTTAAGGAAAACTTACATAAATATACTATAATAACAAAATATTTATCATTTATAAGTATTACTTACATATTCAATTTTTTAAAAAGACGCGTTTTTTTTTAATTTACACTTAATAGCATGCTTAAACTTTACACTTAACAGTTACAGATTCTGTACTCTTTTAAATTCAAACGCTTCCCATGTAAGATTGTTGAGGTGTGTTCCTGCTATAAAATGGTATTCCTCAGTTTCTTTTTACTTATTATCAGCGATTCATTTTTTCGTGTAATTAGGTGAATTGACTTTCAAAAAGTAAAACGTGACTATTATATTAAAAACAAGTAAGAGAATAGAATGGAAGAGTACTTACAAGGTTCTAGCTTGGGCCAGATTTTGAGTTGATGCGCTTAAAGCCCAAAACATGCCACGGCCCCTACTTTCATTTGGCCCAGCAATACAGAGGGCATAAAGAAGTTATTTATAAGGAAAATCGTATATAATGACAAACTATTAATTTACATTAAATATTGTAATTATAATTTTGATTTAATTGTGCTCTATAGTAAATTGTTGCCACTCACTTCTCTCCTTGAAATTCTCTCTCTCGCCAGTCTCTCTCTCGCTTTATACAAATATAAATGTATAAATTGCGTTTTTGTTTGTATAAAACGAGAGAAAATTGTATATACACATGTGAATACATATATCGTCGTCCTATACACTTATAATTATACAATATAAATATTTTCCTGCCCAGTTTTTTTTCTCTCTCTTTTCTCGCTTTATACAAACACATATTATACAAAATAAAACGTATAATTATGTTTGTATAAATTCTGAGAGATAGATTCGATATATAAATGTTTTATTTTGATTCAACTATAAATTTAAATTTTATGCAGATATACAAACACATAAAATTGAATAAAGAGGCTGCCAATGATTTATACAAACGAGAGGCTGACAACGATTTATACAAACGAGAAGCTGACAACAATTTATACAAATGGTTTGCCAGCAAAATTATACAAATCTGAAGAGGAGCCTTATACAATTTAATGCTCTATAGCTATAAAATTTACAATGAAGCGCAATTATATAAATTATAGTTATAGAATATAAATTTGATTTTTATGTTTGTTATATGTGAAAGTTGCTAATTTAAAAAACTTTTAAGATTGAAAATAAAATTAATCTAAAATAGTTGCTTACTCAATAAGTTAATCTAAAAATTACTGATAATAATTATTTATATCAGTCAAAAATAAAGAGAAGCAAAAAGTAAAATAAAAAAGGCTTCATCAAGGATGTTAAGAGAGAAGCGAATGAAATATACTTCATGTTCAATTGAATTGAGACCGACAATCACTCATGTAACTTCTTCAATTTCATTTAATGTGAAAACATCTCATCAGTGCGCTAAAAAAAGAAATGTTTATGTATTTAAATTTTTTAGGACTCATAATTAAATTTTAAGGAAACTTTCACAAATAGACATTAAAATAATTTTAGTTATATTTCATGGCTATAGTTTGCTTACTATTGCTTACTACGATTCGTAGCTATATGTTAGAATAGGAGAGAGGCTTGCGAGATTGGGAAAGGAGGAGAGAGGCGAGCGAGAGAGGGAAGAGAATGAAGAGAAGCGTGGTGTATATGTATATGTAAGATAATTGTATATATGTAACTGATATACATATGTATTTTATATATCTGTCGTATAATTTTTATATATATATATGTATGTATAATTTGTATTTGTATAAGCAAGGAAATAGGCGAGAGAGAGAAAGAGAGGAGAGACACACACATAATTACATGTAAAATTAAGCGGCGAGCTATTTAATTCAAACTATAGTTATCTTAGCTAATTAACTGATATATGTTTGTTTATTCACATAATTTTCTCTTAAATTTTGTTTCGTCGAAATATTTTAAAATGTATATTTATGACTTGTAGTCAGGGGTGGGCCCACATGAAATGCGCCGGGTGCTCGAACACCTATTAAGAGGTATTTGTATAAAATTAATATAGAGCACCCACTAAAGCAATGATCTAATTAATTTATTGTCTCCTTTGTAAATAGTTAAGTTTCTTTTAGCGTTTTTAAGCCTGAGTTCAAATCTCATGTTAACATAACCTTTTATATTTTTAATCTCTGACAATTGTAATGGTCTTAAATGCACATGTGATATAATTTTCTCTTACTTCAAAATTCTTTGAATATATTGATGAAATTAATTTTTTTAAGATTACATAATTTGTGGGCTCTAAATTCATTTTCGTTGATGCTCTAAATGTTATTTTTCTTATTTAGTGCTTTGGGCAGAATCTAATATCAAGGCACAGAAGTGGTCTCATTGCAATTATTCGACTTTTCTTCGTGCAATATCTGTTTCTTTTATCTCACTTTATGTGAGTTGTTATATAGATAAAATTTTGATTTTAGAGACTTAATTAAATTTAATATAATATTAAAATATTTTAAGTTGTTAGTAATTATAATTTATAGTATTTTTTACTTAATTTTTAACTAATATATATTAGTATTTTTTTGTCTCAATATATATAGCACAAATAGAATTTCAAGAGTCAACCAAATATTATTATTATTGAGATTTTTAATTTTTTTATGTAGTTTTCAAATTAAATAAAACATGTTACTTTTTTTTGTACTATTTTATGACATAGATAGATTAAATTTATGAATCAATCAATTTTTCTATAAGAATTGAATTATTTATATGTTTTTTTAAAATTGTCAATTATCTTAATTTATAGTATTTTTTACGCAATTTTTAAATATATAAAAAGTTTAAAATAAAATAAACAAATTAAAAATAAAAGAAAAAATAATTGAATAAAGAAAAAGTTGCTAGACAGACATGTCGATCATGACCTGCTTGATTATTCCCTGACTTAGTAGGGGATATATATATATATATATATATATATATATATATATATATATATATATATATATATATATATATATATATATATATATATATATATATATATATATAATGTGACACTAGAATTTACTTTGTTCAGAGACCAATTTAACGTGAACGAGGGTTTCTTCAGTGCCAAAAAGTAGTTCTTATATGATAGTAATAGCAAAATAGTTAATCTCATAATATATATTTTTGGAATTCCATGTAATAAAAATCACTTCGAATTAGGCAAATTTTTAAATGGTATATGGAACATGACTCCATACATCATATAATACCAAAGATTTTATCTCTAATTAAGCAAAATTTCCAATTAAGCTCATGGTATGACTATGATCTCATTTAATATCTTGGTCCATATATTATAATCACCATTTATTACCAAGATTTTCTTACCAAATTTTTGTTGGCAATTTTTTTTCAAATTCATGGACTCCAATTTACGAAGTGTAATCCTCTGATTGGCAGCAGTATAATTCCAGAGAATTGATAAGATTCTCATTCTCAATATGTGGTGAACATTTATTTTTGTTACCTAAAGCATCTTAGACAAGAGGAAAACTAAGGGGCCGTTTGGTTACTGGTTAGAGTTATGCAGGTATTAGTTATGCAGGGTTAAGTTATGCAGGTATTAGTTATGCAGGTATTAGTTATGCAGGGTTTAGTTATGTAGGTATTAGTTATGTAGGTATTAGTTATGCAAGTATTAGTTATGCAGGGTTTAGTTATGTAGGTATTAGTTATGTAGGTATTAGTTATGCAAGTATTAGTTATGCAGGGTTTAGTTATGTTGAGTTTAATTATACGGGTATTAGCTATGAGGATATTAGTTATCTAGGTATTATTTTGCTATGTAGAGATTATAATATATGAATTATTAACTATTGAATATTAAATTTGTTGTAAATTATTAATATATATTATTTACAAAATAATAATACATGCTAATAATATGTGGAATATATTTAATAATATATAATGCAAATATTTGATTAGCATATGTACCGTCAAAAAATATACAATCAAATTTTTAATATTAAAAAATATTTATATTTACATAAATAAATAAAAATGGTAAGTATATAAAAAGAAATGAAAATAGTCTATATATAATAGGAAAACAGTAAAGTTTCCAATTAATTTTTTTTTAAAAAAAATGAAAATGATCTAGATATAAAAAGAAGTAAAAAAACATATATAGAAAAAAATTCATAATCTACAAATTGAAAAAAAATAAAAAATCCGACTGATTGGATTTTTTGATTTTTGACGTAATATATAGTTACAATCCGTTAAACTATCTTCATATTAAATATCTCAATTTATAATAAAATATTTATATTTAATTAAGACTGACCAAAGACGATTTTATATGATTTTTGTGCTATTATAATCCGTACTATTTTAACTAAAAGTGAATCATCATTTACTCACTAAAACTATTTCACTTTAGCGCTCTAGGGCTACCGTAGAAATTGCGTACAATTTTTACTAATTATTAAATGAATATTTATAATTAAGAAAATTTCATATTTTGTATTGTTAACTTAATTAACTTATAGATGAATTATCACATTAGTTTAAAATTTAAACCATAAGTATATAGGTGAACTACTTTATTAGATGGTGGGGTGTTCAGTTTGAAACATAATTACGAGAAAATTAACCTATTTTAAGGTTGATTATTTTATTACTAATCTCTCTAATCCATATTACGTAAACTGTTAAAAAAGATTTATAATCCAATATGAATTGTGCAAAGTTTAATGTATAGATACTTTTTTTCATTTAATGAGATTTTTCTAATGATTTTGCACATTCTAGAAGAATAATGAAAAATAAATAATAATAACAATAATAATGAAAAGTAAGTTTTAATGTATATATCGAGTAAATAAGTTTTTTTAGTAGCAATATCAAACATACTCTTAGGGGTCGTTTGGTAGAGTGTATAAGAATAATGCAAAATAGGGTGCATTAGTAATGCTTGCATTAGTAGTGCTTGCATTATTAATACTTGCATTAGTTATGCAAGCATTATTTCTTATACATTGTTTGGTTTGATGTATTAGAAATAACTAATCTTGCATAATTTCTATTTGAAAATATATGTTTACAAAAATACCCTTCATACTTTATTTATTTTTACACTTTCTTGCAAGTTGCAACAAAGTCATTTGCTAAAACATCATTAACTCCTCCTCTTCTTCTTCTTCTTCTTTTCAAATATAATATTAAATAGTTGTACTATTTGAGTCAAAATATTTTTGTGAAAAGTTAGAAAATAATTTTTTTATCAAATTTATCGCCACAATAGTAATTTTTCTTATTAAATTATTATGAAATTAGATTATTATTTTTAAAAAAAAATATATATTTAAGAGGTCATAAAGTCTATTAAAACACCAACAAATTAAAAGACATAGAAAAATAAATGAAAATAAAAACACATGACAACAAAGAAAATTAAAAGAAAAGAAAATGTTAGGAAATGTTTCAAAAAGGCTTTGAGGATAGTTTTGTAATTATTTAATCTAATGCAAGTTTTAAATATAATGCATTGCATAATATTTTTAGAAAAAAAAATTGTTTAAAAAAATACCCTCCACAAATATAGTGGAAAGGATATAAAAAAAGTTTTTAAGGCCAATTGTGTCTTTTATATTGTTAATGCATGCATTAGAACCCATTGCATTACTAATGCATAGAAATAGATGGTATTAGTAATACACTCTTTAATACACAATAGAGTGTATTACTAATACATGCATTATTTATGCATAGGTTAGAAAAGTATACCAAACAAGGTACTACTAATACATCAAGCTAATGCATGCATTATTTTCTCTAATACACTCTACCAAACGACCCCTTAATATTTAAGGAGACTCACAATATGAAACATGGGGCGGATCTACGTTGATGGGTGGGGGTGCTGCGGCACCTAGTGATCTCGGAAAAAACGTTTTATATATATGTAATATATGTATGATAATTAAATATGTATTACTTTTTTCACCTAGTGATTGTACTGCGGAATAGCCAATTGGCAAAGGAGAGAGTCTGCCACCTTGTCAATGTGGGTTCGAACCATCTATTGAGATGAGTGTAACGTATTAGTTTTTTTTTATCAATCAGTGAGGAATATTACTTTAAATAGTAGTTTTTAGAAAACATAAGTTTCAAAATATTCTTTTTTTATTTAAAGGTTCTTTCGATCTTCACCAACGTTTTTGCTAAGTAAGATGAATAGGCTGAAACTACAATTTTTATTCTTTCCTAACTATATGTCTCCAACAACACATAAAGTCAATGAAATATGAATATATTATGTTAATATGATTAGATGGTTTATACAAGCTCAAATTTTAATGTAAATTTTTTTCTCTCAAAGTTTCAGCGAATAAGACATCTAATTTCAAAAAATAAAATAAAATAAATTGTTTAGTTATCTCTGATCACATAATATCTAAAAGAAAATATTGCTATATGCACATTTGATCGATTTATTTATAAAAATAGAAAAAATTAATAACCTGAATTATAATCCAAAATTAAGCAACCGGTCCTTTATATATCTTACTAGAACATTGTGGCACCCCCAATTTTCAAATCCCAGATCCGCCTATGTTAATAGAAACCTTTTATTAAATAGAGTACTTACTTACCTTAGAGCTTGTTTGACATTGTTGCTAAGAATTGTTTATTTCTAGAAGTGTTTTTTTAAAAGGCTTTTCAAAAAATGTTTTCCAAATTCTTTTTTTGTGTTTGAAAAATTCATTTGAAAAGTGTTTTCGGTAAATAATTTGTGTTTGACTAATTTTCTTTAAAGATATTTTTGCGAGTTAAATTACAAAAAAGAGTAATTATCGACTTGCTTTTAATACGAAAATTATTTTATGAAATGAAACTATTTTAAACATCTAATACAAAAACTTTAATTACATTATTTAAAATATACATATTTAAAATTTCAATCAACATTATATATAAATAAATATTGTTGAAAAAGTTGAAAGTAGGATTTTTTTTATTTAATCTATTTTCTCCGATTCAATCTTAGCTATTATCATTTGTTTTATATTGTTCTAAAGTTTAAGAAGTTCAAACCAAAATAAATTATTTCCTATAAGATTATTTTTTTCTTGGTTATTTGTTACTTTTTTGGGAGGATCTACATTTTTAACTTTTTTTTTTAATTTTACAGAAATATCTTTATTATTTTTATTTCTAATTCTGTAGAATAATACTTAAAGTGATATAAAATATAAATAAAATAAAATAATTATTATATAAAAAAAATTTGAATAAAAATTAACCAAACTTATTATGTATATTAATTAGTAAGAAATATATTAATAAGTATATATATATATATATATATATATATATATATATATATATATATATATATATATATATATAAGAGAGAGAGTTTAGTCTTGCAAAAATTAAATTTTCTCTTTCTGTTTTCATTTTTATTTTTTAAAATTTTTCTTTTAAAGCTTCTTTTCAAAAATAAAAAAAAATTATTTTTGTTTTCATTTCAAAAACAATTTAAAATTTTTATTAAACACTTACTAATTTTTCAAAATATATATTTTTTTTCTTCGAGAAAAACACTTCTATCTACCAACAGCAATACCAATCAGCTCTTAATTTCATTTCAAATAAGCCAAATTCATAAGAATTTTTTTCCCCCCACGTGTCTCAACTTCTGCCACTCCACTACCACGTATCTATTCTTCTTTTAACCACTTCTCTCTCCATCTTTTTCACTTTCGGATTCTTCTTGTTAATATTTTTATTAAAATATCAAAATTTGAATGAGTTATAACTAATAACTAAAAAATTTAAAATCAATCATATATATAAATAATAATTAAAAAAATTAAAAATATTCAATATCAATCATATAAAAATAAAAATCATATTAATATTATATAATAATTTAATTATTTCATTAAAAAATTCAAATAAATCCCTCGATTTTATCATACTAGTCCTTTTATTTTCAAGAACTCGAATATTACTCATTAGTTGCCGTTCCACGAGATTCATACGGCACGAGTCTTGTGGGACATTCCATACAAAATCGATATAATTCTACTTTCTTTCTTTAATTTATATTATTTTATTTAACTTAATATAAAATATTAAAAAAATATTTGCAATTATGATCTAAATTAAGTCATAAATGTATAAAATATACTCTCATTTTGGAATTAAATTAGGATGGACAGAGTAATAATTGCGTCACTTAATATAATTATTACGTAAAATATATCTTTTTCTTGAAAAATATAAATAAAAATTGGAATAATAGAGAGTATATAAATTGTGTAGTGGGTCTAGAAATCCCCTCACACTCTCTCTCTTCCTAGTTATTCTAATTTCTTTTTCTCTCTCTATATGTTAATGATAAAAATTCAGCCATGATTAATTTTCCAATATCTCTCAGATATTCATCATTAGCCCTTTTCAAACAAGCCATTTCTGCTAATCCTTGGCCTAACTCCCTCTGAAACAAATCTCTGTTTCTCCTCTGTTTTCTAGAATTAGTATAATTTTGTGTTGAATTTTCAGGAATTAATCAGTTAAATCAATGGGTGGTGGAGAGAGAAGTATACTTCACTTTCCACACCTCCCTATTCATCAAAGTGGAAAGAGTAAACAGGGTAAAAGAGATGTGCCGAAAGGATACCTGGCGATTAAAGTAGGGCAAGCAGAGGAAGAGCAACAACGATTCATCGTCCCTGTTTCTTACTTCAATCATCCGCTTTTCATTCAATTACTCAAAGAGGCGGAAGAAGTTTATGGATTTCATCACAAGGGAACGATTACGATTCCTTGTCATGTTGAACAATTTCGATGTGTTCAAGGCAAAATTGATAAACACCATAACCATCTTCATGTTCCGTGTTTTAGGGCATGAGATGAGATTCAAATTAGGACTTTTTTTTTTTTGTTGTTGCTTTCGGTGGAGGCGGTTAGTGATAATGAGGACAAACTTTTTCTGGATGGTTTGTTATGGGTCACTGGAGTTGTTAGTTCAAGTAATTAAATGAAATGAAATTTTACTTACTTTCTCCTTCTTTTCCTCTTATGGTTAAATTAAATTTACATACATGTTGTTTGTAGAATACTTTGTACTATGTTTGATCATGAGTTTTTTTTTTTTTTCCAGAGATCGAACTTTAGAAAATATTTTAGCCATAAAATTGCATGTCGCTGGTGGAATCGGAATTATTTTTTTTTACTTTTTCGTGAGATTGAACTTTAGAAAATACCATTTCATGATGAAACATGAAACGCCCATTCAGGATTTTGAATTTTATTAACTCAATTTGTTAGTTTTGAAAATTAGTTACTCCTACTTATAAATTCATATCTATTATTTATGGTAAAAGATATTTTCCTTTTGACTTAAAATCAGTAAGAGCGTTGGCCATTATCATTTAGATATGAAAAATGCCGCCTTGCAATTAAGAATATAAGTTTATGTTTCATAGCAAAATTCAAATTACTAGATTTAGATGAATTGTGTTTTTTCCGGTTCTTAATATATCAATGGAGAATTGTCTTACGGATAGTTTTTTTATTTAAAAGAAATATTCTCATATTAATAAATTCCAAGATCCCTTTTAAGTTCATTTTGATATGCAATTGATGACAAAAAGATATGGATTTATTTGAAATTGATTGAGTAAATTGATAATAATTCATGGAATTATAGAAGAACGTAATCTTCAAGCTGAAAAATAACAAACTCAACTAAATTTAAATAAGTACACTTGTTACGTAAGATCTAAAAAAAAAGTACACTTGTTATGTACCCGACGTAAATGGTAAAGAATAGAATAATGTTTTACTTTTTTTAAAAAAATTGATTTGTTTTTTTTCTTAGAAAAAACGTCTTTTTCTGTATTTATTATAGTTAGGCAGACACCTCCACGGAATTTAAAGCACTACAGTCTACCTCCATTTTTAATCTGAACACCTTATATGGATGATTGTTATATGCTGTATCGTATTAGTATTTAATAATTATAATTCGTTTTATATTTTATTTTTTTATAGTAATTCTATCGTGTATTTAATTTATTTTAAATTTTTATTTATTTATGAATGTGTGACATTATGTAATGATTGAGAACGATAAAATCTATCAATTTATAAATATATGATATTATGTAACAATACATATAAAAACAATACGTAACAACCACTCAAAACGAAGTATAAAATTAAAAGAACACTACATTCATCTCTAATAGAAAGAGTTGTCTACCTAACGTGATCTAGAACGTAGAGGGGTGATGTGAAGCATGTGGCATGTTAATCAAACACCAGGAAAATGACCTTCTTCAAAATAATTTAAAAAACTAATTAAATGTTTTGCTGTTTTTAATGTTTAAAATTAAAAGAAAACATTTTTATTTTCTTATAAAATAAACTAAAATAGGAGGGTCGCTTTGCTTTCATGGGGTCCATTGGCTTTTGGTGGACGGCAAGCAGCAGCCGCTGCCGTCTTTAAAAAGTAACACATCGTATTGATCACTTCCAATTGAGACATAAACCAAATGACGAAACAAAGAGAGGAAAAAACACGTTGATAAATATTAATAAATACTACTTGTTCTAATTTATGTAACATAATTTCAATCCATAATTAAATATTGTGAACTTAAACCTGCCATAACAATCCTAACCCTATCTTATTATAAGAAAATTCTCATTATTCAAATTCAAAATGGTCATACGGACTAAAAATATAAATTGTATGGACTTGACTTAGGCTAGATCACATGCAATGGTAATGTCTAAGTGACATGACAACATCACAAACTTGACAAGACCATAATTGAAGGCAACAGTGTTTGGTGGTGGTGGTAATGGCTGGAGGTGGCCTTTGTGTTATCTAATTGTGGTGGTGGGTGATGGTGATATTGGTGGTAGTGCTTGGCAGGGGTGACCGCTTTATTGTTGGAGTTGGTTAGTGAATATGGTGATAGTTGTGATGATAGAGATGGTTTGTGTGGTTACGATGATTTGACACTCTAGGCTGCCACCAAAATACAACTTGTAAATTTAAATAGGAAAACAAGAGCCAAAGAAAGTATAAAAAATATCTTTACCATATCATCACTACCTATTTTTCAATCAACAGTTAATTTCTATCATTTGCCAAACGCTATTTGAAAAGAGAGTATCTAATGATGTCTCATATATATATATATTTTTGATGAGGAGTTAATGACGTCTCACAGGTGTACTTCGAAGAGTGACACCATGCAAAAATTTTGTATATCCAAGCATGTTGAGTTTTCCATCATTTCTTATCCAATCTCTGAGAATGGAATGAGCAGTTGGACCCACATTCAACTCCTGCATAGAGTTATCAACCAGATTCAGAATTTGTTGAATACTAACAGCTATGGTAATAGAAAGATACCCACCCTTGCCAATTCCTCCACGGAAACATGCCGATTTCCCTCTTGCTCAAAATGCTGGAATGCCACGGCTGCAATCTGCTCCCATTCCTCGAGAGCCTCCAATTGATATGTGCTGATTGCAGCAGCACAAAACTCTTCAAAGTCCAACTTCTTATATGACAATGCTGTCATCTGAAAGGTGAAAGGACAATAAGTTTCAATGTTAAGTGTGCAATTCAAAGAAATATCCATGTATGGACACAGACAGAAGACAGATAATACATCTATGGAAGCTAGCCTTTCAGTAGTAAAATGGCTGGATCACATGCTACATTATTCCGAGATGAAAGAAGGCTACATTATTTCTAACCACTGGAGCTTAATCTCACATTTACAGTAGAAAATAGTTTGAACTTGACTTTTGACTGATTCTAAAGATCAGATGAATCTTACCGCATTCAGAATATCATGCACCCTTGACTCCCTCATAGCTTCAGTAGCATTTCCTAAAAGAGCCTGCGGTTTCACAACACTTTGTAACTTCTGATTTCACAATGGACAGAGATAGCTAAAGAGGAATTGATATCTCTTCTATCATATTTGAACAGTTGAGTCTTAAATGTCTTATTCTATTTATTTAGAAAAGATAATAGAGAAGTTGTCAAGATACTAACCAATCTGAAGTTCTCAATCGAGACACGACCATCTTGACTAGGTTCCAGAAGCATAAATTGAGCTCTTAGGTAAACCAGTTCATCTTCCGTTAAAGCCTTAGAAAGAGCCTGAACGCATAAAGTCACAACAGTATTTCAAAACTTAGCATATTTGTTACACTGACTATTCATTCTAATCATACTTTTGTCGAATTAAAATTTGCACATCAGAAGAGAAATCCATACATGAAGAAACAGCACCAAAATAAACAAATTCATCAAATAAACGACACTACCATATCATAAATCACTAAGAAGATTACTATTATAACAGGGTAAACCATGAGACTGATTAAAGGTGAGAAGAAAATGAAATTTTCATGCAACATCTATAAGTAATAATCAAACAAATGCCAAATAAATACACTCTGGGGCACAGAGCAAAGAGAACCATCTATTTTTTTGAACAGGTAGCATCTAAAGAGAACCGTCTATTAATCGACCACTAACCAGATTACTAGAATGGAATCTTCATTTACTATCGAGTGTTAACGAGAAAAGCTCTAAGCAAACCAATGGAAGAACTCAAAGGTAATAATATGGTGACACGAAGGCCCTCCACATATTATCCGGTTGATGCTTAAAATGCAAGAGTGTATACAAGGAGGAAAGTTGGACACTAGCAGAAATTTTTTGAAGTGAATGGCCAGATAAGCATTCCAACTGTAGACTTGCAGGTCGACAGTTATCTAGCATGAATGAGAGCCAAAAGTTGAATGTGTAGTAATAAAAAGAAGAAGAGAGCCAAAAGTTGAATGTGCAGTAATGAAAAGATACTAACTTGGATACCCACCATGCAAACTGCATTATCATATTTGTCAGTACCTGATTTGGTTTTACAAATACTCTTTTTTTCTTATGAAATTTCTACTTTCTGTTTTCCATCAGCCATCGTTTGCTCTTCTGGACTACCAAAAGCTTCAGTAATCACAGGAATTTAGTCTTCCAAAACCTAACTCCCCCAGAAATGAAAACCTTCTATATAGGTTCAAAAATTATTCCAGATGAATGCCACTATTTTCTTAATTCGAGAATACAGTTCAACTACAAGATGTATTTTGAACGTTATAGTTGTCATGCTATAACTGTCAAACAAGGACAAGGAAAAACAGGAGAAAAAGAAAACATCATACCTTTAGTGCTGCACGTTTGAGAGGTGTAGCATGCAGATATGACTTCACCAACTTATAGACAAATATATCCAGAGGAATAGGATGACTTTCACTGCGCAACCATGGATGCGCTGTAATTGGAAAAATCTGTATTAGTTTAAACGAACACCCAAGAAAATTTAATAGATTATGGTTTAGCCAAAAATAACAAAATAAGCAATAATAAAACCACTCCCACCGACAACCCCCACCATACTTTCAGTTCAGAAAAGCTCTTAAAGCATATATCAAAGTACACCTTAATGGAAGTTTTTTCACCAAATATATTGACCATCCTATGGAGTTGAAATTTAAAGGTACACCATCCATCACATCGTACAGAGCTCTAACCATTCGATTTGGTCAAGCCGACCTACCAACAGGTTGGAACTCTCATGTGGAAAACTAACAAGCTGAGAAGTGATAACTAATGAATTTGTGAAGGAGTGATAAACTTACTCAAAGCTTGAGCAGCAGTCATCCTCTTACGATAGTCCTTATTTAAAAGCCTCTTTACGAAGTCCTTGGCCTCGGGAGACACAGAAGGCCAAGGCAAGTCTTCAAAGTTGGGGTCAGATCTCAATACTGAGCGAAAAATCCCAGATTCAGTCCTTGCCCAGAATGGTCTGCTTCCACATAACAAAATGTAGGTAATCACCCCAATACTCCAGATGTCTGCTTCCAAACTGTAAGATCTGTGGAGAACTTCTGGTGCCACATAGTATGCACTTCCCACAATATCGTTAAGTCTCTCATCTGCAAAACCCAAAATGCAGGTCGAATAATATTAGGCTTGTGGGTTGATCAAAACATGGGTCCTTTGAAAATAATACACACCAAGAGAACTTCTCAATTAACCACACATATTAACCACAAGGAGTTAAAAGAGTTTGTAGGTAACCAAACTGTAGTTGTGGCAACAAAGTTTCTTAAATCACTAATACCATTGCCCATGACTTTTTTGTTATAAGAAACAACCATTGCCGATGTCTTGTTTCGTTCTCTCTCTGTTTTAGGGGGTGGAGGATTAAGCACCAGTACCCAAGTTGTTTTCTTTAGTTGTTTCACACTTTTACTCCAGTACGACACCATGATAGCAGGATTGTTTCTTCATAGCTCATCATTTATGTTGTATTATACCAAATTCATTTCGGAACAAAACAAGCAGACAAATACTAGCAATTCATTTCTGAACAAATCATGAAGCCAATGAAACATTCAACTATAAACCTTAACGGTAGTTTACTCCAAATATATAGAGAACAAATTACTAGCTCGAACCCAATAACTTAATGTGAAAAAGAATTAAGAACTACTACTACAGCCATGGCTCAATACTAAACTAATTGTCGTTAGCTGTTTGAATTGCCTAAATATATCTGCTCTGTATTACAAGTTCCCTAAAACTATGAATTCTCTAATTCTCAACTACCCTTACGCTATCATACAAACTCTTATGAAACTAAAAAAGACTTTATCAAACCCAGATCTAATGTGACTATCACTTACACCTAAACCTTACTTCAAACTAGTTGGAATCGCCTATGCAGATACTTTGTTTTCACTGTGTTCTGTTGTTCACCAAGTCCACATGAACTCCAACAGATTGTTGGTCTGTTGCAGCAAAGTCTACCTTGTCTCACTGTAACAACTTCAATCTTCCTGGTGTCAAACCTTCCTATTCACATCAAGTGAGAAGGAAGAACTGGTTTAAAAAGGAATTCTGTTCGCTGGAACAGTTTGGATGGCTCTAAAGAAGCTTTATACAATGCCCAAAAGCAGGCAAAAAAGTCACTACGTGAGAAAAAGATAATCATATTGTGGAGAAGATCTAGTAGTCCTCTAGGTTAAGTGCTTACTGACTTGAGTGATTTCATACATAATTAACTAGGTAAACTAGTAGAAATCATCGTACACACAGAGCATCACAAGCCTAATTGATACACATGGCCCAGAGGCAATGATGTGTCCTCTCATTCTTCCAAGCATGTTAAAATTTCAATCATAAGTCACATGCAACAATAATCCCCAATTGCAAAAAATGACATCAATAACTTGGAACAGAATTCTTGTATAGTAGCTTATACAGATTTTAAGAAAGCGTGTTAAAAAAGTTACCTGGTCTTATAAAGTCAGAAAGACCAAAATCAATGAGCTTCATATCAGCATCTTCATCTCGAGAGGTGAAAAGGAAATTCTGTGATGCAGGCAAATGAAAAGGCATTGTTAACTACAATACCACAAGGAAGAAATTACAGTTTTCATACAGAGCAAATAACAACTACAAACCTCAGGCTTCAGGTCACGGTGGACAACACCTTGGAGATGACAAAATGCAACTACGTTTAGAATTTGAACAATAATAAGTTTGGCATCATCCTCTGAATATTTACCACCTCTGCATAGAATCATAGAACATTGAAATACAAACTTTTTTTTTTTGACAAAGATAATGTTGTTGAAATACAAACTACAAGCAATCAAAGAAGGTTATTTAGTTTATGAAGATTATTCCGTTTACCTTGACAATATTCTGTCAAGTAATTCTCCTCCTTCACACAATCTGCATATTCAAAAGTTAAAAAGAACATAAGGGACAAAGCTATACTAGTGGGAGGAGAATATTATCTGCTCATTTACTTAATTCTGGCAGATCCTGAAATAATTTGAGGTTTGGCATTGGTTACAAAAATCAGCTTATGAGAAGTAAAACGAAATATATAAAAACTGCCAAAATCAAATGGGAATTGAAGCACATACTCCATTGCTATGTACACATTATTAGTATCCTCACAAGCATCGTGAAATTTCACGAGATGTTTGTGGCCTGATAGAGCCCTCAAAATCTTAACTTCCCGTCGCACATCTTCGATGGAGACCGCAGTTGTCATCTGGACATAAAATTTGAACATCATTCAGTAAGTCAACAATCACTGGGTAACAAGCAGCATTATGCAAGACTGGGTATCAAATAGTAGCAATGTAATCAAACTATTCAACAAAAAAATTTGTCCATTCCAAAATGCTGGATTAAAAGAATCAGACCAAATAGACTTTGCTCAAAAAATAAAACAAAGACACGGATGTTAAGCAATTCAAAACAATAACAATGAAAGCTCCACTTCGAGCTTCACAATAAAGTCTTTCCCGCTTGTCATTGTAGCACATATCAAAAAAAATAGAGAACAAAACCAGTTGGGTTAAGACGGTAAATAAAAACAACTCAGTAAATATTTGAATATGTGGGAAGTAGATCTAGGTATAAAAGACAGCAAAAAAGTAAGAAATGTATGCATAATCTCAAATGAATTTAACATGACAAATTGTTTAGATAAGCATTCATTTACATCGTCCACAGATGCATGAATTACAGTAATCCAGGAAATACAATTTGTGATCTTTGTGATTTCACCCGGTGAATATAAGTTAGCTATGGGGCTGAGCTTACGCAATTTGACATTGTCTTTTGGATTTCAAAAATTTCTATGGATTTCACAAGTTTCACCTACAAGAATTAAGACAAACAGGAAAAGAAATGGGAGCATAATTAAAGATGCGTGTATTGCACCTGAGATGCTTTATGTATGCCTTCTCCTATGTAGGTTTACATTTCCCAATGTAAGACACTTGCACTCTTCTATGTTTCATGTACATCTAATCTATTACGAACAACCTACCAAACTCTCCCCATGTTACAGGAGAACCAGGAACAAAAGCCTTGTTTAAGAGAACTCTAGATTGACTAAATTAAGAACTTCCTCAATTTGCATTAAATTTGGCCAAACAGATCTTTACAAGAGAATCAGTGAAAACTCTGTGGTGCTTAAAAACTCCTCCAGATAAGGAATACTCGGTGGTGCCAAGTAAATAAAATTGCCTTCCCTTCTTTCAGAAACCTCTTTCAAATAAGGAAGATACTACAATTACTAGAAATTCAACCAATCTAGGAATGAGGAGACTAAACCCAGTCTTTGTACTTTCCTATATATTTTAAAATCATTTTCACCATCATGATGAGAGTAGTCATGCATCTAGACATTCACATGTACTACTAGTACACATGCTTAGGAACCACTACTACACACATTAACAATCCGTAGCGGACCCTGGATTGTCATAAAGGAGTATCAATGGTTTTAGTAAAAACAAATATAATTACGAGGCTAATTTGACTATAACACACAAACTCCCACCCCCGTTAACAATGTTGCACGCAACCTTAATGTAAAAATGGTTACAACTAGAAGAGTCCTAATATTTGCTATCCTCAAAAGCATGGATGCCACTCAATATGCAGCCACTTCCTAGTACTTTGAACAAGAGATTAATTCCAAATTTCGAACAAGCCCTCAAACATTTCAACTGAATCGTTAATGTTAAGTCATAAAAAAGTGAGGATAAGTTGCACACAAAAGTATGACCTAGTTGTCAATGAAGCACGTAAACATTTTGGAGCCAATGATCATTTAACAATTCAAACAAACACACTTGGTGACTTCTTCCCATCGGCCTATTCGCAATATGGACAAAAAACGATAAGTGATTTCTTCCCATTTGCGCAAGTCTTGGTGTAACAAAGTGGCCCAATAACTTTTTAACTAATACTTGTGATGTTGGGTAGTTGCTAGTACTTCGTGAAATAATTCAGGAGTGTGCAAGTAGGCCTAGACATTACCATTATAAAGAAAAAAAAGTTGAAAATGAGTTAAGTGAAATATATATTCTTGAAATACAAAATGAAAGACCAATTTTTCCTAGATATATAGCCGGCAAACCCTAAAGCAAAGTATGGACCAAATTCAGTGTTGTCAAAGGCGCGCTTAAGCCCTGAAGCGAGGCTCAAAATGTGTTTAGTGCTTCGTCCCACTTCATGTGCGCTATAATGTCATCATCTAAGTTCTAAAGCATACTTTTCCTTGCCTTATGAGCCTCTTTTGAGGAGGCGACAGTTTGCAATTGGTATTTCACTTCATCATAATTTTTTTCAATTTCTTTGTTCATATATTGTGATCCATGCTTAACATTATTAGTTTTGGACTAAACATATATATGCACTTTGCGCCATTTTTCATTAAAACCCACACTTTATTTGCGCTTAACGCTCCAGAGGACCTTAGAGCTTTTCTGCGCTTTTTGCTTTTAATAACACCGTCACCAATCACTTATGGCATTCTAACTTAATCTCTCTTAAGTTGCTTGGACTTTTCACTTTTGGTGCCGCACCCGTGTCATCACGACGTAGGTGTCAGTGTGGGATCCGTACCCAGTCAGGTCTATCGGTTTTGGTTACTTTGACTAAATTCGAGGGAGGAATTCTGGACAAATTCAATGATTTCAATAATTAAAACAAAAATTAAGGTGAAATTGAAGAAAATGGAATTCAGTGTATTAATAAATTTCTATTGTCACTCTCTTTCCTTTTATCTTCTTCCAAGATTCTCCTTTTGATCAATATTTTGTCCTCAAGTTTTCGACATAGTATCTCAAGGTTTTATAACTCTAATTTCAGATATTTGAATCATTTTTAGCCGAATCCGTATAGAGTGTTCTCGAATCTTAAAATTTTGATCATAAAGGATCCGACCTCTAGATTTGCACCCTTATCAAACACTCGCACTCGAGTCCGAGCAACTTATACTCTCTATCCTTTATATGAAAACATCACTATTCAGGGAGTCAAATAACTTTTTCTTGAAAATTGTTTCACATATTTTTTTAGTATTTTAGTTAATACTTTTGATCTATATATTTTAGTTTATATTTATGGTATTCTTTGTATAGTTTCTGATTATTAAAGTTTTATGAGAAAAAGAAAGCAAAGTTGAAATAGGAATTGAAACCAAATATTAGAAAGTTTGACCCTCACTGAACCCTATCATTCTTTCTGAAATGGATGGAGTATAAAAAAGACAATTTGACATCAAAATCACTAGCATACAATTCCCACAACGAATTTAAGATCAATTGATCAATACAACCCAATCAGGGTGGCTCAGATAGTTTAGCTTGGGAATTTCATATGAAGGTCTGACGTTAGTAGCCCTGCGACAACAAGAGTTGGCTTTTAGGGTTGAACTCGCCGCACGAGGCTAGCCTAGTGCGGTTTACTTTTCATAACTGATTTCCAAGCTATTGCACAAGTCTTCTCGATCCGTGGACCCTTTCACGCTTTAGTCTTCTCGTCTCTTTGACTTCTATCTCTTCTTTTCGCTGGTGGGGACTCCTTCTTTGAATACTGACTGTCCTTCTTACCATGGGTCAGTGTTATGGAAAGACGGTCCCCACCATCCGGGATGCTGACGGACCAATCACCGATGTAATCGGTGATTCCGATCATCCGTTGCAGCAGACGCCAGTCAGCAGCAACAATTTGCCGTCGGTCAAAAGCACACCGGCTCGATCCTCGGCCAACAGTCCTTGGCCGAGTCCGTACCCTCATGGGGTAGTTGGTCAAAAGCTCCGACAAATTAGTATTTTATTTTAGAGAAGATTTAGTGAAGCTTGTCATATACACTGCTCTTCTTTACAAAACAAAGAAACACACATTCCATGTGTTAGATGATTGATAAAGACTTATGTAATGCAAACCCAATTCAAGGATGAGAAAATTGACGAGCATATTTCAAATCAAATTAGTTTAGCCTGCACACATATACCCCAATAATTGAAAATTCATAAATGTTACCAAATAAGAAGAGAAGCAACAGTTTATGAGTTTCCAAAAGAAAATTGGAAAACAGATTCAGCAATCTTCAGATTCTATTGTATTTATTAGGCACGAAGCAGGTAGGAATATGGTCATGAAGTAAAGTTCCTAGTTAAGGAGAAACGAGTTGAGTAAAGTCCCGCAGAAATGAGAACATGGCTAATAAAAGCCCTAGAAGATCGATACAATCTAGGGAGAACCCAAAGCTATATAAACCAAATTAAATCGATGTGGGACTCAAGTCCCATACCTAGCAATAGAATCATAACAAACCACCACACTCCGCATTTGTCGTCCTCGACCACTGTGCGCTAGACGATTTCTAGCCTCGGGCCAACACTGCCATATTAGTGTCACCCTCCAAGGCACAGACACGAAGCGCGATGGGTGGCTCGGATACCATTGATACAACTCAAGGAGAACCCCACCCTAAAACTAGTTATTGAGGTAGGAGAGCCCAAAGGCTATATAAGCCCCACATTAGCTCGCCGATGTGAGATTCAAGTCCCATACCTTGGAATAAAATCAGAACAAAACTCTAACCAATTATTTGGTTTTAAATTGGTTTAATCAACAGGTCATACACAATATCATTCTTAGTATTTTTAGTTAAAATAAAAACTAATGTAGGGAAAGAATGAGTTCAATAGTGGATTATAGAATTTAAAAGGGTGCGATTACATCTTCTTCAATGTTTCCACCTTCATTTCTCGGTAAGTATTTCCTTCATAACATGTTATACCTCATTCATCTAGGAGTAGTAGACGAGGACAAGGTAGATGTCTGAAACCAAATTAAAACATAGAAGAAGGGGCAGAACCAAAGTTAGGAGTTTGGGGGTTCTAAATCAATTTTGTTTGGGGGTTTACATGCTTATATACATATAGGAGTATTTATTTAATTTTCTAATACAAATATAGGGTCTATGAAAAAGCTAGTGGTTCGTCCGAACCCATGAACCCCCACCTAGCTCCGCCTCTGCATAAAAGTACATGTGGAAGATAATCTGTTGTTGCAGGTTACAGCAACTTTAATGGATTTACACTAGCAGTATGCATAAAAACAATGGAGCATAATTGACAAGTTGAATGCTTTTTCAAACAGGAAGAAGCAAAGAAATGAAAAAACTACCTTGGTTTTGGAGATGATTTTGACAGCAACAGGCAAATCCTTAAGTTCTCCTTTCTTTCCCACAGCATGACAGGTGTGACCAAAATGCCCACGGCCGATCTCTTTCCCCAACTCAAACTTCGCCCCGAAATTCTTGTTGTAACCAAAATTCTTGTCCAGCGATTGTTCAGGTTCAGGTGTATCATCCTCAGGAATTGGCCCCTCGGCGGGCGGCTTGGCATGGCCAAATCGCTTGGCAAGGGACGCCTTTATGTGCTTAGCTGGAGACGGCGGAGGAAACGGCCGTTTGAAGAACCTTCTAGGCGTGGACCTAGCAGGTGAGGGCGTCACACCAACTACCCCATGAGGGTAAGGACTCGGCCAAGGACTGTTGGCCGAGGATCGAGCCGGTGTGTTTTTGACCGACGGCAAATTGTTGCTGCTGACTGGCGTCTGCTGCAACGGATGATCGGAATCACCGATAACATCGGTGATTGGTCCGTCAGCATCCCGGACGGTGGGGACCGTCTTTCCATAACACTGACCCATGGTAAGAAGGTCAGTCAGTACTCACAGAAGGAGTCCCCACCAGCGAAAAGAAGAGATAGAAGTCAAAGGGACGAGAAGACTAAAGCGTTAAAGAGTCCAGATCGAGAAGAAAGAAACAGAGAGACAGGGCAAAGAGAGAAGGATCTGCGGCGAGAAAACGATAAAAAAAGAGAATGAAAAGGAGAGGAGGAGGCAGTCAGAGTCAGAGTCAGAATCAGAAAAAAAGAGAGTGTATGTGTGCTTGGGGTGAGTTTATATATAGGAGAAGAAGAAGAGAAAAAAAAAAAGAGAATTTGAAAATGGTCAAATTGGAAGAGATGCGCGTAATCTGTGATTTTATTTGCTTGAAAGACAAGCCCAGATGTTGTTCCATTCTTCATCTTCCACCCCACAATTTAGCTCTTTCTTGCGGCTTTGTCCTTTTTCAAATTTCCCCTCTTCCATTTTCCTACTAATTCAACGCTACTTTTTTTTATTATATTTTATTTCTTGTCTGAATTTCGGAGCTGATTACTCTTTTAGTTTACTCCCGTCTTCCATTTTGTACCCCTAACTTTATTATTATTATTATTTGCACCTTAATCTTTTTATTTTCTTGCAAAATGATAAAATTACTCTAATTAATATTCTTTTCATTTTAATTTAGTTATTAATGTAGATTTAACATATAATTAAAAAGAAAATTGACTGGTGGTCTTAAACTAAAAATAGCAAAATGTATTAAATGTTCTTTAATCATAGTCAAATGTTCTTCTTTGGTAGAGTTAATAACTTTGATTCAACTATTAACTTTTTTCTATAAAAAGTCATTCAATTTTATTTTCAACTTAAAAGTCATTCAATTATGGTTTTTTTGCAAAAAAAAGTCACTCAATTTATTTTAATAAATTTTTTTACTAAAATTTGCTGACATGTAATTTTGTTTTAATCAAAATTTTAAAAACCAAATATATATTCATTTAAATAATTTAATGACCCGCCCCATTTAATCCGACCCGCTAAGTGTTAGCGAACTCCCTTTTTTTGAGAAATTATATTATATGTACACTCTTTGACTTCTTCTTGAATTTATATTATTTTTTCACATTTTTAAGTAAAAAATCTAACTTCACCGCCGGTCAAAAACTCGATCCAATTTGTAGTCTCAATCTATGTCCTATTTGATTCAATCTATTAACCTCAATTTGTGACTAAAGCAAGTGAGGTATCTGACTCTCATGTTTTACTAATGATTATGTGATACATAAACATAGTGGATTAGATCAATGATTGATTCTTTTATAACCTTATAATGGTTAGTATTTCTTACCGATTGAGTTGCAATAACTTTGAATTGTAAGATTCGTGATAGAATTGACTCAATTAAAGATTAATTTTAGTAGATACTTTTAGTTAGAAGAAGAATGTATTGGTTACATTGGGATTTTGATGATTGGGAGGGAGAAGAAATGTAGTGTGTGTGTATAGGTAAGAAATGATGTGATAGTTTGGTCGGATTTTCTATCAACCCTATTTTTGTGGCCTTATCTGTCTAGACAAAACACAAGAAAATTGCCAATTTTTGGATCCAATTGTCTTTTCATTTCTTTGCTTACGTGCATCAATACTTATTCAAATATAAAGTACTCTTCTAACAAGGACAACTACTTTATAAAATAGTACTATTGACTTATTATATATAGTATTATTTTATATTACTACCTTCTTTTCTTTCTTTCTTTCTTTCCTTCCCACGCTTTTATTTATATATAAAAATTACTTAATATTTAAAATTTGCTAACTCAATTATCTTGAATATTCCTAAAAGCTTAATGAAATAATTGTGATTACTATATTGAAATAGTTTGAATTTATTATTGACGTTGATCTTTAAAAAAGTAAATATTAAATAATTTGTTTAGTCAGAATTATACGTGAGTAATATTTTCTATTCTTATTTTATTTCTCTTATTGTCTATGGAGTTGTTATACTTTTATTTAATATTGGAGATACTTTCTTGCAATTCATTAGCTTGTTTTATTCTAAAATTAGATAAATTCATCAAAAATATATCCCACATGAGCATTCATTGTATAAAGGCTATATAGAGATTTAAAAATTGTCCTTAACTACTCCAACCATTACTATAAAATGTTGATTTGTTTTTCGGCTTTTAATTTTATTTTCCTATATATATACATATTCCCAATACATTATGTGGCAATATGACATTTTTCTCCTGGAACTGACCTCATTTTAGTTAAATTTTTGTTTGATTTATGACTAGTTAGACTGAAAAATCAAGGTGTTTGAATATCAATGGCAAATCAAATTTATAAGTGTGAGAAAAATAAATTTTGAATTTAATTTAATCCCAAAAATAAATGATTTGGTGAACATTGCACTCAAATTAAAATTAACTAACTTAAAACGTTGATGTGAGACTTTTTCATAACTCCCTGAATATTCAAGATTGGACATTTAAATAGTGAACAATTTATTATGAGCGGGCCAACGATAGCAAGCAGGAATTAGGAAGGTTACTATTTTGATATCGGATGAATAAATAAATATTAAATCTAGCTCAATTTTAAAAATCAGCTAGCTTAGAAAGTAAGAATCGCTGAATTAATCATATACATGATTAAAGAGATCTCAGTTTAAAAAGAAAAAGAAAAATCGATAATTGAGTCAAATATATTACTCTACTATTTAAATAAAAAATTTAAAGTATTAAAATTTTTGGAGAAAATTGTGATGGATCATCACTAGATATTAATATGATATTACGAATTACTAATGTTAGACTTGATTAAGATATAACAAGATAACTACCACATTTTTCTCCTCATTTAATACTTTCATTAATTTCCAACTCCAACCTAATTAAGAGGGATTTCATGTGTAGCATCATTTGCACATAGCTTGTTCTTTCTTATTCTTTTTTCGTGGAAATGAGATCTCTTGTCCGCTTATAATTTTATTGAGGGAAAAATTGTGATGAAGTCAAAATATTTTTTGTGATTAGGATGTTCTTTAATAAAGTGGCTCAACAAATTAAGTACTCTATCAATTAAATAAAGGGTTAATTACACTAAACACCTCATATAATATAACTTAGTTTAAAATAAATCTCTTATGTTTTAAAATCAAGTACTTATACCATTTATAATATAAAATCTTACAGTTACACCCTATGAGGTATATCCTATGAGGTATATCCGCAACTAAGTATATTAAAATGTAATTATTAAAAAAATTAATTAAAATGATAAATAAAAAGATAAATATTTTGTTGATTATCTATATACCCGCATTTGACTAAAACGACAAATAAATAGTACTTATTTAACTAATGTATTTATCAAGACCCATAAATAAAAAATATTTAATATGATAAACCAGCAATTAACTTCCTTACACTTTAAACGTAAAAGTTTAAGTTATTTGCATTTTTATTAAGCATAATATTTTGTTACAAGGAGTTTCTCTCTTTTTAGTTTTGTTTGTTTATTTAGAATCAGTTAGGATTGACTTAAAAGAATATATTTTTTAAGTTAAAAATAAAAAGTCAAATTAAATTATTTTTAAGTCAAAAAAATAAGAAGTAGGGGAAAACATTTTTGGCCTTTAAATTAATTTTAAGTCATTTTTGACTCATTTTAATTTATTTTTTTTATATTTGTCAAACACTTTCAAAAGTAATGACTTAAAAGTAAGTTTAATCAATTTTTAAGTAGATTTGACAAAAATTGTCTTAAAATAACATTTTTTAAATAATTAATCTATCTTTTAAAATTAAGATTTAATATACTTAATTTTGGATATACCTCAATGGAAAGTGCAGAATTTTAATGACATGAGAGGTGTAAGTGTTTGTTTTAAAACATAAATGGAATATCGGTAATTGTGTCATATTATAAGTTGTTTAATGTAATTAACTCTGATTAAAATAACAAAATCAAGTTCAGATTATATGGAAAATGACCCTTTAGATTTATTTTTTATTTTTTAGAAAAGAACTATTTTAATTTTGATGTGTGCTTAACCTTTGAGCTATAAATTATGACGAGATAACATCCAATGCAGAATCACGAGGGAGCAGGGAATAATAATAATAATAATAATAATAATAATAATAATAATAATAATAATAATAATAATAATAATAATAATAATAATAATAATAATAATAATAATAATAATAAAAAATAAATAAATAATAATAATAAGGGAAACTTTCACATATAGCTACTTAAAAATAATTAATTACTCTCCATAGCTATAGTTTGATAATAACAATTTGTAGCTACATGTTATTTGGAGGAGAGAGGCGAGCGAGACTGGGAGAGAGAGGAGAGAGGCGAGAGAGAGGGGGAAAAGAGTGGGAGAAAGGTGAATTGTATATGTATATTGGTTAGATAATTGTATATTATACATATGTAATTGTATATATGGCAAGAGAGATTGGGAGAGGGAGGAGAGAGGCGATCGAGATTGGGAGAGGGAGGAGAGAGGCGAGCGAGACTGGGAGAGAGAGGAGAGAGGCGAGCGAGATCGAGAGAGGGAGGAGAGAGGTGAATTGTATACGTATATAATTGTATATAACTGTATATTATACATATACATTTGTATAAATGGCAAGCGAGATTGGGAGAGGGAGGAGAGAGGCGAGCGAGATTGAGAGAGGGAGGAGAGAGGCGAGTGAGAGAGGGAAGAGAGTGGGAGAGAGATGAATTGTATATGTATATAGGCTAAAAAATTATATATTATACATATTTATTTGTATATTCTGGCGAATTATACATATACAAACATGACTAATTATACAAATTCGAAGTCAGCCTACGTAATTAATGTATAATTTTAGTCGCGAGTGGTAATTATAGCAAACTATAGCTATGATGAGTAATTAAATAGTTTAAGTTTGCTTATCCGCGTAATTTTCTCTAATAATAATATTAATAAAAGTCAATTACACGATTGACATAATATTAAGATCAAGAATGCAAATCTTGTGAAAATAAGGATAGTTTCATATTTGGTCCTTTAGTTATTGGTGATTTTTTTCATTTCACTCCTTATAATATTTGAATAAGCATATTTATCTTCAATTAATCAAAACATATGTATATTTGATCCATTTAATATAAGAAAATATATGATATTTAGAGTACTTTAGAAGTCACCCTCAAATATGGATTAACAATATAATTTTCACATAATGCATTAATAATTGAGTGATTTAATACTTAATACATTGGTGAAAATTCATTATTTGGAGGATCAAAAGTGCAAACATCAATTGATCAAAGGTTTAATGTGTTTACCAAAAATTACAAGGACCAAAATTTGAATTTGTTGATATTCGAGGGACTAAACGTGTTAATAACCTTTCAAAAATATATGTCAAGTGATTAATATTTAATTTCTTTGCTGAATAAAATTAAGGATAGTTATATTACAATGTCTATAGGTAATCTAATTTACAAAATAGCTAACAAAAGTGTATGCTTCATTGCTTTTGTATATTTAAGTATAATGTATCTATACTATAGATATAATATACAGTACACATACATGTGATATACATAATTAATATATACATTTTATATGTTTTCGATCAAGTTAATTAATAAGTTTGATTGAACTATACATATAAATAAGTTTCCTTAAAATAACAAAATCTAGTTTACAATAAATGTATAACTATCATGAATCAATCTAGAGCTTGTTTGAAAATATCCTCTCTCTTTTTCGTTTAGTGAATAGATAAGTGGATATGAATCATCTATTTTATTTACGATTATCTTTCTACGGTGAAAAAGAAAGATATTATGGTCACCATATTTATTATTCTTTTTTGTTTTGAGTTTTTGGTACATCTGTTCTTCTTTATCATCCAAAAGAAATCACCAAAAATATATATAGAATCTGACTTTCACAGAGTATATTTTATGTATCATAAGTGTATCCATAAAAATGTATAGTACTAAATATGGCCTTTGAAGTACAACTGATGTAGCCAAAGTGTATATTCAATGTATCTTAGGCATATATTGCATGTATTAAGATAAGGTTAGAGAATATAAATTGAGTATACAATAAAGATACATAAAATATACATTTTTTTACCAGAGTTTAATGGGTATAAGTATGTTGATCATCCATAACTTATGACGTTTCAGTTTATAAAAACTTCTGATTTGATCAACACCTAACTTATATGTTTCAGTTTATAAAAACTTCTGATTTGATCAATACCAAGTATTATTTTTTACTATTTAAATTTTTCTTCTTTTTTTTTTTCAAAAATATTTTTTTAAATGAACTTTTAACTTCCTTTTCACTCCATATTCATCGTTCATCGGTTTATTTGCAAGAGAAAATATAACTTTGTAACTTTTTCCCAAAACAATAAGGGTATTTTAGTCATTCTTACGAATAAAAAACGAACTTATTAACAATTTTTACCTAATATGCAAGAATCTGTTATGATTTATGATTGACTTTTGACTAAATAAGCCAAAAGTTATAGGTTAGAAATTTCAACTTATGACTTTTGATTTTTTTTTTTCATTTTTGCTCTAAACCAAGTGTTTATAAGCACTTTTTAAATTATTCAGACATTTCAAAAGTGCTTTAATACTATTTTGTTTTTAAAACACTTAAAATAAACCAATTTAATACTTGTATTCAAACACGTAACAGTTGTAAAATTAGTTTCAAACACTTAAAAACATTTTTCAATACTTTAAGCATAATCAATCAATGTTTTGGAGAGAGAAATTAATAAGAGATGCAATATTTATATCACTTACTCCGCAAAACTGTGTCCAAATCCCTGACATGTAATTGGCCTAAATTTTTAACGTTAAATGAATGTTGTAAATCAGGTTCACATGGCTTGACTAAATTAAGAATTGTCTAATAATTTCATGGATCATATTATATTATAATATAAGTGGAAAACATTCTGCATTAGTTCATCTAAAACAGGTCTTCTTCGATCGAGTTTTATACAAAAGTCAACATTATGTGCCTTCAATTAACCAAAAAGGAATTAAAAAGTTCACGTAGTTCCAAAGTTTATCTTTGAAAGTTAATTTTTTGCTTACTCTTTTAGCTTAATCAATTTTGGATCTCCTTTTTGCCCCTTCTTTTGACCCTAATCGTCTATTAATACAAAGTTCATAGATACATTTCTATCATTTTTCGTTGTGTGTATTATCTTTGTGCAAGAGTCATGCTAATCTATTCTGTATCTGTGAAATTAGGTCTTAGGCCTAACTCACACCCCAAAAGTTAGCTCAAAGGGAGGAGGATTGTCCAAGCCTTATAAGGAGTCCACCCATCTCATTAACCACCGATATAGAACTTTTGTCATTCTTTAACAATATCGTTCTAATTTTATGGGATATTCCTTAAGGATTTGGTTGAGAAGCCCATTAATAATTGTTAGGGGTTACGTAATAATCACACCTACTTTAATTTCCCAACTCCTCCAATATTTTCTTCCTTTTATCATTTTCAACATTCATATATATAGTTGACGCATTGTTTTTCCTTTTTGGTGTGTGCTTAGAGTAGCTTCAAAGGGACTTTTCTCCAAGTGTCCTCTTTAGCTCCTCCTTTTCAAATAAAAGCTCATGACTTGTTTGTAACGTTATGGAACAAAGCATGCACCAGCACCAAAGTGTTGCTGCAAGTGATGTGACTTACTAACGATACAGATTTAGGATTTGAAATTTATGATTTTCATATTGGAATTTATTGATGATGACATATATTTATTGTTTATTTAATTGAATTTTGTATAATTATATATTTGGACATAAGGTATTAATCTAGATTTGCTATAGCTAACTTATCAGAATTGTTTAAACTGCGCGCGCAAACTAGTGAATGCCAATATGTATCTCAGTCGAGTAGCTTCTACACAACATTGTTTTCAACTTTGTTCTTCCAGCATGACAATTGACATGCTTCTTTTGGAGAAAAATATCATTGTAATTGATGTCATGGCTAATTTTTATTTTTTTGGTTTAAAAATCCAAGAACAGACACCTGCCACTAATTATAACATCTCATTTGATATACACCATATATACACAATTATGGGAGGGATTACATATTAGTTACTACTTCGAGGTCAATCTGGTCAATCTGGTTTTTAAATCATGGAAAACCACATAAATTTGAACCTATTATATAACGTATTTATTTAAATTGGACTTAACCTAATATATTTACTTTGACTAGATCTATGGCCCAAACTAATTTGTTTTATTCACTGAATCATTGTTTCTTCATCTTTTTATTCGCTGAATCACTGTTTCTTTATCGTTAATACCATTAAAGTATATATATATATATATATATATATATATTCACTTCTAAATATATAGTTTAATTGATTATACAATAACTTTACTTTATCATTCTTCCCTTATTGGAGATTATCAACTCATATTTACCCTAATTATTCTTCTCTAGTTGGTTCTTAAATGACTTAATAATCTATAAAATAAAGATAAAAAATATCTCATACTTAAAAGTGGAGGTACGCTCTGTGAACTTTGAATCAAAATCAATATAATTATTGTGTTTTTTTTTAAGAAAATGCATAAGTAGCATTCAATCTATGTCCGAAATCTCAAAGACACACATATATTATACTAAGGTTCTATTACCTCCCTGAACTTATTTTATAAAATATTTTCTACCTCTTTCCGGCCTACGTGGCACTATCTTCTAGGCCCGGCGCGTGTTGATTTTTTTTTCAAGCTAGTACCACCGCGTAGGCTGAAAAGGGGTAGAAAATTATTTATAAAATAAGTTTAGCGGATAATAAGACCGTAGTAAAGTATAAATGTGTCTCTCGAATTTCAAACATAGGTTAAGGGGGTACTTATGCATTTTTCCTTCTTTTTTTTTATATCATTTTCGTGTTAACATTATTTATTTCATATCATAGAAACCTGACGTATATATAATTAAAAAATTTGGTAGTCATAAAGGCCCAAAAGAGTACAGAACGTAACGTGCATTGAGTATTCTAATTGATGGTAGATTTTAATTGGCATGAGAGTGAAAGAAAAAGGGTTAGAAGACATTATTTTAAGTAAGTGTTTAGTGAAATAGAAAGATCTTTTGTTGTGACATATTGGTGAAAAGATCTCCATTATAATTATGTTCATGTAAGAGCATGCACTAGATGTACAAGTTCAGAAACATTCAATTTATGAGGATATAATAGTCCTAAATCAACAAGAGGTCCCAAAATAAAGAGGAAGGTGACTTAATATAGAGAGTAAAAACAGAAGAAAGGGTCCCAAAAGAGACATCTCACATGCCCTCATGTGACACTATTTTCTGAATTATTTGGGATAAATTAAAAAAATAAATCAAACTGCCATTTAGGTTAAAACTATCATTAACATCCAATTTTCGTACTTTTGTGTCAGCTTATGATCTAAACGAGTCACATATTTATTTTAGTACATGTTTTTCGATGATGAGGGCACCCCAAAGATGCGTAATTAAGCGCCCAATCTTAGCTTGTTTGAAAAATATAGTTTTATCTTTGTTTCAGTTTGTGTGTTTAGTTTATTTTTTAGTTGATTTAAAAAGAAAACATATTTTTTTAATAATTTTAATTTCAACTTCACACATGACATGTTTAAGGCCACAAGATCAAATGACATTTTGTTACATTCTACATATCTTTAGTTTAAAAGCAAAAATTTAAAAATATTTTTTACTTTGTTAAACTCCATGTCAAGTTAAGATAGGTTAATCAAATTTAAATCGGGGAGTATTTTATTTCCCATTTATTTTGAATATCCCACTACCTCGTAGATTATATACTACTTTTCTCATTGATGTGTTTTTTCATTATTTTCTTCAATTTTTACTTGGGTTTGAAGTATTTGAGCTGAGAGTCTTTATAAAACAGTCTCTCTGTCTCTATGAATTAATGGTCGGATTTATGTAGTGTTTATTATTGTTATTACAAACATGCATGTATGGCAAGGTTTTGTTTTTTTCTGTGTATAAGAATTTGGGATAACAAAATGATCTCACGTGAAGTTTGAATATTAGAATGTATGTAGACTTAATTCCTATTTTTAATCATCTTAGGGAAAAAGTTCAAAAATACTTTTAACATTTTACAAATCGTTCAAAAATGCCTTCCTTATACCTATAGGATCAAATTTGCGCTTTCTTCCACCAACTAGGTCAAAGACGCCCTTAACATATTAGAAATGGTTCAAAAATGCCTTCTTTCACCTATTGGATAAAAAATACCATTAATATATTAGAATGATTCAAATTTTCCCTTCCTTCTACCTATTAGATTAAAAGTTCCCTTTAACATATTAGAAATGACTCAAAAATATTTCCTAATTTTAAAAATACATGTCAATAATTTTTTTTTACTATACTTTGACAATTATTTAGTTTTCTTTTGATTCACATTTTATTTTTTCGAAAGTTCTTACTTGTTTGTCCAAATGTCGAATATAAGTAATCTCTTTTTTGAATCATTTCTATACGTTAAAGGTATTTATGAACAAATAAATGAAGAAAAAAAAAGCATTTTTAAATCATTTCTAATAGTTAAATACATTTTTGAACCTTTTCCTATTATCTTATGGAGTAGAAAGGTTTATAGATTCTTGGTTGAGTTGTATAAGATTTTGGTTGATAATTGAAAATGACAAAAGAGAAACTTTTGAGTACAATTTGAAAGGGAAGAATCCAAGTTAGCAAAGAAATAGGCATTATATTAGCTAATATTAAGTACATATTCTATAGATTAACAAATATAGAAAATAAAATTGTGAAGGAGGAAGGTCCAACACACTTGTCAATTGTCATTTGCCAAATGCCCAAATGCTTCATATAGAAGACATTTTGCATAATACTCCTTTGTCCTTTTTGCAAAACAGCAGACAACAACTGAAATAACAGATAATTAAGAATATTTATCTCTTTTTATAAACTTTAATTGATATTATCATTTGTATTAAATGTTAAATTAGTTATTTCAAATCATAAAATATTCTTATTATTTCATTTCACTTACTAAACGACTCTAGTCATCAATAAAAATGTGTGAACCTTGAAGACCAAAATTCAACGTAACAAAATAATTTATTTCCCTCTACTTAACTAAACCTTAGAAATAAAGCTGGCAGAAGAAATTAAACATTACACAAAATAATGTGGGAGTATTTATTATTTAAGAAGAGTACAGAGTACACACACTATTAATAAGTAGAGTAAACGATAGCACTTGGTATGAGTATATTAATTATTCGAAAGTGCGATTAATGCTATCCTAGTCCTACATTCGTTCACCTAGCCCCTTTCTCTCATTAATTATTATTTTCGCTTTAATTTATTTAATTGATTAAACAAATCTATAATTTTATAATTTTAAAATTTCATGTGAAATATTAAAAATTATAAAATATATATATATATATATATATATATATATATATATATATATTTATAATCATATCAAGTTAAAATTGGTAAAATGATAGATAAATTAAAATGGCGGGAAGAAATTTGTGGTGCAAAGCACTTATTAGTTCAACCGCAGTTGGTTATATGATCAGTCAATGGGTCACTACTCATTTATATTATTGACGGTGTTCACACTTCTTTGATATTTGAGCTGGTTTATGTAAACCTTATTAGCCCACTCCACTCCCCTGTTTTCTGGCAACACTTTGTTTATTATTTTTTTCGTTTAAAAAAAAATATTTTATTTTTTTTAGTTTATTTTAAAAATAATGATTTTTTTTTTATTATAACATTTTAACTTTTAACTTTACACGTGACATATTTAAGACCACAAGATTAAAGGACATTTGGTACATTTGACATAACTTTAATTTAGAATCATAAGATTAAAAAGTCTTCTTTCTTTTCTTAAATTCCATTCCAAGTTAAATTAGGTCATTCTTTTTTAAACGAAGAGAGTATAATATTTATTTAACATAATAAATATTTAATATTAATTACTCATTACAAATTATTTTTCAAGCTTTCGAAAATTATACCTAGAGTGCAAATGAGAAGATAGAGGTAGGTGAAAAATAATGGATTCGTACAAATCCATTAATTTTATTGTAAATTTTGTATCCATATTAAAAAATTAAATAAATATATACGTATATTAATTCGTGAACAAGAGGATGATGTAAATTCCTGTTATAATGAAAATTTCAGACTAGTCTTTTTTCTTCTAAAAAATAAATAATTTTGCAGCATAGCAATAGTGCGTGTCTTCTCCGGCAGCTTAGTACGGCGGTGACCGTCGGTTGAAAGCAAAAAGGAGTTAATATGTAGCTGCCATTTCCAGGTAAGTTACTTCACGAGCGGAAGACACAAAGATCCAAAAAGACAGAGCATTATAATAATGTATTGTGTCCCCAACCCCTATCGCTGTCATTACAACTATTACTATACGCTCACTTTCATGTCCATTATTTTCCCCCCTCCCTCACTCTATCTTCTTCTCTCATTGACAATCAGTTTCTATTTGTCAGTTCCATCATCATAAATTCATAATGTATGTATATTATTCTCTTTCCAATCTCCTTATTATATAGCCCTCAACTTGTTTGTAGGAAATTATTGGTACGTAATTCCCAATTATGACTCGTCTTTTGCGATCTAAGTCGTATACTTTTGGCCGGGTTTCTGCTTCCAACTCTTCATCAGTTCTAGACTTGTCCCCTCATTGTTCCTCTCTCTATGATTACGAACAAGTAAGTAAAGAAGAAGGAGAAGATGAAGAAGAAGAAGGGGAAGAGGGATTTATAAGCCTGGACCCAAACCGACGGAGTCGGGTTTCCGGTGATGATCGGGGACGTCAGAGCCATGACAATAACCAATCACCAATTTTGGCGGTTTTGGTAACGGCGCTCCGGAAGTCGTTGGTCACTTGCAGTGTGGATAGAGATGATGTAGCTAACATGGACATTGGATGGCCCACTGATGTCTGTCACGTTTCTCATGTTACCTTTGATCGCTTCAATGGCTTCCTTGGCTTGCCTATTGAGCTTGAGCCAGAAGTTCCCTCTAAAGTCCCTAGCGCAAGGTACCTCTTCAATTTCTTATTTAATTGAAAGATTAATGTCCAAGGAGGTGAGTTTATCTTACCCAGATCTGGGAAGTTTCTCTTCTATGGAAAAACCACATTCTCATTTGATTTATTCAGCTTACAGCCAAGCAGCAAATTGTTTATGAAATTGGACTGAACAGAGTGGAATCAATGCAATTGATTCATATAGATAGTCTTAATTAGTTTGACATTGAGTACATCTATGCTGTCTGAGTTTACTCGCGAAAAATGATAGTTCAGATGTATTTAGATCTAATGCTGGGCGAAAATCAAATGCTGAATCTGTCTTCGTTCTTATCTATTACATCAGAATAGAGAATTGTCCATTGTTAGGAAAGGGATTGTCGTCGGAAAGAGTTTCATGATAGTACAGATATATTTTTTCTACTATTATCGGGGCTCTTAAACTAACACTAGAGACTTGCTATTTGGTGATTTTTATTGTTTCAGCTACTGTTGGTTGCACATCTTCACCTGACTATTCGTATCGTCTTGCTCATTTTTTTGTGCTGATTCTTATGCTGAAAACATTCAATTCTCTCATTTTAATTGTATTTTGCAGTGCAAGTGTTTTTGGAGTTTCCGTTCAGTCAATGCAATGTTCATATGACCAAAGAGGAAACAGTGTGCCAACAATACTTCTTGAGCTGCAGAGTCGTCTGTATACTGAAGGAGGCCTACAAGTATTGTTCTTTCTCTGTACTTGAAAAATCTAAAATATGGCTATTGGCATTAAATATGCTGAAACTTGCAGTCTTTTCTGCATTTGGTTGAAGGTAGAAGGAATATTCCGGATTAATGCTGAGAATAGTCAAGGAGAAACTCTGAGGAACCAGCTGAATAGTAAAGGCGTTGTTCCATATGGCATTGATGTTCATTGTTTGGCAGGATTGATTAAGGTAGCTTTAACATATTCATCCATCTCCATTTGTTACTGAGTTTTTCCAAGTTGTAACTAACAATTAGAATAGATGCTAGTAAGATTTGAAGCTCTGAATTAAACTGAATTCCAATTTCAAATACCCACCTTTGCTATGCCTAGCTTGTCCAAAGTACTTTCCCAGTCTATTGGCGCGTATGCTATGCTAAATGGTGTATGGATGATCCATTTTACCTCTGGAGTTCATTACAGGTTCGATTAGAAAAAAGAATAGGCAGCATCAATGGTTTGGTATATAGTTCTGGGTTTGAGTAAGAATGGAAAATCAAGTAAATGTGTTGAAAACATAACATGCATTTCAGCCTTTTGTTTAGTATATCCTTCTTGTGCAATCTTTGAAAGTGATAAAACTACGAAATTTGTCAACAACAAAGGACTACAAAGATGAGCATTGAAGGTGCTTTCCCTGCGATAATTGTCCGAAGAAGAATATCCCAGGTCTTAGTTTCTCAGTTCAAACTCTTTTGTACTTGAGGTACATGCACTATGTATTGCTACTGGGACACGATACTATATAAGTTTATACTAGTCAAGATAGTTAAAGCTTATTGAACTTCGTTATAGAGAGGTTTCATAGTCTCATATATCGCTTGTCGTTCTGTGCTCAGGTTGATAAGCTCAATTTGTGGTTGTTGTGGTTGTCTTTTGGTTACAAAGCTAGTAATCTATCTCTGAGCTGCCTTTATTTCTGAAGAGAAGTTCCCCTTGTATTATATATGTCTCTCAGGGGCTGGAAAAGTACACCAAAAGAGTTTTCTATGGACACTTCGTTTTTGTTTTCAGATAGACCCCTTAAATAGCTATGTAACCCTTAATTCAGTGACAATCTACTTGGCCCAGAATTATAGTCCTTACCACTCTTATATAATTGATGAGCCAACATTTTCCATATGTTTTCAGGCCTGGTTTAGGGAGCTGCCTACAGGTGTACTAGATTCTCTAACCCCAGAGCAGGTGATGAATTGCAACACTGAAGAAGAGTGCACCCAACTAGTGAACTTACTTCCTCCAACTGAAGCTGCACTGCTTGACTGGACAATCAATTTAATGGCAGACGTTGTGCATAATGAGCGTTATAACAAGATGAATGCAAGGAATATTGCCATGGTGTTTGCTCCTAACATGACTCAGGTACTTGAGAACTTCTCAGAAGTGTATTTATTATTATGTTCTCCTTCTCAAATGCATGTTTGATGGAAACTGAGTTTAAAGGGTTCAGTTTTACCCAGATGTCTAAATTGGGAATGATATGGTATGCCTTCCGGTGATTGTGTTTCCTATATACTAATAATGGGATAGTAAATCTCTTGCAGATGGTTGATCCTTTGACTGCACTAATTCATGCAGTCCAAGTAATGAACCTCCTTAAGACACTTGTTATAAAGACCCTTCATGAAAGAGAAGAATCACATGGGACATGCCAAATGCAGTCACCACGTGCTAACATATCCAGTTGCATGGTAGATTATCTCTCAACACAATCAAATGGAGTAATTACTAATGAGCCAGCTCTGGATGGCTATTCTCACGAAAAAACAACTGCTGGTGAACTCTCAAGAAGTGCCACTTTAGACAGTACAGAATGCGAGTCAGGGGAGCAATTCTGGAACTGTAGGAGTACTACAAGTGATGCTGGAGAGGAATGTGATTCCGTTGTGAAGACCTCTCCAGTTGCTCACAAAAGACAAACACTAGAGAGTAGGTTTAGAGAGGGATTTGACACTGAGGAGGTTGAGAACACAGTGTTTAGACTTAGTTTAAGGAAGGGAATGCAAAAGCTATGCAGGCATCCTGTATTTCAACTGAGTAAGCCCGTGAAGAAGAGCAGACTTATCGGGATTGTAAACAGTAGGAGAGGAGGCAGAGAAGCATTTGCATGAAACAGGTAACCTCAGGATGGGATCTTTGTTTTCACTGTCCTTAATATTTGCTGCAGTTTGTACTAATATTGGTATCACTACTGTTTGGTCCAGAATTTAGTGAGAGGATCATTTTATTCATAGAGTGTTCCAGGTACTAACATGTAGTTTGATGAACATATTGATAGAGGTGTGCGTCAAAAGTATAATTTGTTGCTTCATTGCCAGCCTACTGTAGCGCCTTAACAGCACTGGAGTAGTCTAAAAGAATGAGAAGTATATATAATTGGTGTTGTTAGAATTAAACTTTAGAAATGTGAGCAGAAAGCAGTATTGTTTCCATTGAAAAACTCATAGTGTTTGGTGGATATATATATACCTGTGTGATTTTGATCTCCATAATATTGTGTAGAATTGGTAAATAACAAGTGCAATTTTTTTATAGTCTTCATACAAGGTTGGAGAAACCCAAGTTATAACTAGACCTTCTGTGACGGCACAAAATGGTGAAATTTGATCTTTATTATACTTTTTTTAATATATTGTTTTTTTGGTTCAACTTTAGAGTCAAATTTGCCCTAATACTCTAAAAGAAAATGGACAAATCTCTGCGAGCTATTTTATCGCGCAGGATAGTGACAGCGGATTTTTAGTTGGAAAAAAAAAAATCTTCATGTTCCATCTTATTTTTCCTAGGCAATGCCTATGGTCCACATATTTGATATGTTATATTTAATACCATCTCCAATAAGGCGATTGTAATTATTGCTCAAACTATGAAAACTCGTTGATGAGGATTGTGCAATTAACTTGAATTATGTTTTATTATTATGCTTTGATTTTTTTAATTAATTTAATATTGTTATATAATTATGGGATAATTATATATAATAGTAAACTAATAACCTAAAATAAATGGAGTAGCTAGGGTTTAATTTAATTGTGTTCCATACCAAACGTTTGCAAAAAATTGCCAGACGCCTCTCTTCCAAATATCTCGCTCGCCACTCTTCTCCAATCTCTCGCTCGCTTCCTCACTTTTTATACAAACACAAGTATATAAAAATTGTTTCTAATTGTATAAAGCAGAGGAAATTGTATAAATACATATATTTTTGTTCCCCTCTCTCCCCTCTTCCAGATCTCGCTCGCCACTCTCCCAAATCTCGCTCGCCACCCTCGCCTTTCTCACTTATACAAACAGAAGCGAAATGTATAAATTGCGTTTCTGTTTGTATAAAGCGTGAGAAAATTGTATATACACATGCAAGTACATATATTTTCGTCCTATACACTTATAATTATACAATAAAAATACTCCCCTGCCCAATTTCTTTTGCCTTTCTCTCTTTCTCGTTTTATACAAATTTCAAATTGTATCTAATTTCTCTCTTTCTCGTTTTATACAATTCGATTCAATTGTATATTACCTGCCAAGTCTCTTTTGTCTTTCTCTCTTTCTCATTTTATACAAATTCAAATTGTATATAATCGTTCTATACACTTATAATCATACAATTCGTTTTATACACTTCGTTTTTATACAAGTCTCTGCCCAAGTGTCTTTCTCTTTCTCGTTTTATACACTTCGTTTTATACAATTCGCTTCAACTGTATATGTATAGCGAATTATACAGTTTCTATGTTTGCTATGGAGCGCAATTATGCAAACTTTGTTATAGCATACAAATATGAATTTTTTATTTGCTATATGTGAAAGTTGCCCTATAACTATTCATATGTATTTTATTTTCAAAATAACAAGGCCTACAAAAAAAAATTACCTAACACAAAGGAGTTTTTTGTAATTTTATTTATTTATCATAAATAATCGTCAATAAGAATTTTGATACGTATTTGATATCAATAAATCTGTGAATTTAGAAATTTATTTGAGCCACTCGAACCTTTTTGAATTGTTTCTTTTTAAGAACCAAAAAATTTGTGTTAAAATAATACATGTGAAGAAAAACAAAAATTTGATATGTAAATCTTGAAATACTATTTTTATATCGTAAGCTTATAGTCTAATGGAATTGGCAAACGTTATTCATTCAAAATAATGTGAAAAGAAATCTCACCGTCTCCCTTTCCCTAATCCACAGACCACAAGTATTATTTTTAAAAAAATTAAAAAGAAAAGGGGAATAAGAATAAAAAGAAAATAAAGCCAACAAGAAGAACAACAAAAGAAACGTGACAAAATTTTGATTTTCTTTAGTTTCTCCGTTTCAAAATGAGAGATATCGATATTCTTTGACCTATATCATTCTTTAAATAAAGATAGCATTATATATATTTCTGTTATATAGAAGAGTAAAGTGGTAGGACGATTAAGGATAAAAATATAATTTTATTTTAACAAGAATCTATTAATAAAGATGGTAAATAATGGATAACTTTCACATATAGCAAACAAAAAATTTATATTTGTATGCTATAGCAAAGTTTGCATAATTGCGTCCATAGCAAACATATAACTGTATAATTCGTTATACATATACAATTGTATAATTCGCTGGCCTAAATTGTATAATTTGCTGGCCTCGCTATACATATACAATTGTATGATTCGCTGGCCTAAATTGTATAATTCGCTGGCGTATTTCACTGCAATTGTATAATTCGCTGGCCTATTTCACTGCAATTGTATAATGCGCAATTGTATAATTCGCTGCCTATTTCGCTGCAATATCTGTATAAAATTTGTTTTGCATACAATTGAATCAAAGTAAAATATTTGTATATTGTATAATTAAAAGTGTATAGGAAGAAGATATATGTTTTTCTCTCGCTTTATACAAAAATAGAAACACAATTTATACACTTCTCTTATATAAAGCGAGAGAAATTGCATTTCACTGCAATTGTATAATTTATTGGCCTTTTTCGCTGTAATATTTGTATAAATTTTGCATTTGTCTACAATTGAATCGCAGTAAATTTTTTGTAAATTGTATAATTAAGTGTATAGCACGAAGATATATGTTTTTGCATTTGTATATATAATTTTCTTTCTCTTTATACAAAACAGAAACACAATTTATACACTTCTGTGTATAAAGCGAGAGAGACGAGCAAAGGGAGAGTGGCGAGCGAGAATGGGAGAGTGGCGAGCGAGATTTTTGGGAGAGATGCGACTGGTAAACTTTGGCAAACGTTTGTAATAGAGCACAATTAAATCAAACCTTAGCTACTCCATTTATTTTAGGTTATTAGTTTGCTATTATATACAATTATTCTTAAATAATTCTAGAAACGTCTTTCTATATATGAAGTGAATAATGATCAAGGATAAAAAAGTAATTTCCCGCTAACAAAAATCTATCAAGAATGATAACAAGAAAATTAAATATTTCTAGAAACCTCTTTAGTCTCATTTCACATTTATATTTTTCAAATTTAGGTGTGTACAAATAAATACTTAAATCTGTATAAAATTAAACAAGTTTGATATATTAGTCCTATATAGTACAACACACATAGGACACCATGTAAGACGTTGTCATGTAGGATATCACATAATACGTGTATGTCTATTTATTTAATTTGATACAAATTTAAATATCTATTTTTATACATTCAAAATTAAAAATATAAATATAAAATGAGGCAAATTAAACGGCATATCATTTCTTATGCCAATAAAGAATTACACATCTTTTTCGAAGTAAAAGAATAAATTACTCCGTAAATAGAGTACATCTTGCCAGGCATGTTGAGAAAGAAACTACTACAGTAATATTCTTTTATCAAAATTCAAAGAAAAGAAATTAGTGACGACTCCTTCTGACTTTTCTTTTTATTATACTTAATAAAATTTATTATTATTATTATTATTATTTTCTCTGCCTCTTCTTAATCAATAGTTCTTCTTCCTATACCAACTTTTTCTACCCTTATTGTCAGAATATAATGTTCTTCCTTCAATTATTCACAATTTTCTAAAACATGAGATAGCATTTTCTTTTTAAAAAAAGTTCACCAAAACTTAAGTGGAACTGCTACAGGTTAAAAGCTATAAGATCTTACTTTGTTGAAAAATAAGTGTATTTTTCATTTCAATTTAGTTGTGTTGTCTTAAAATATTGGGTACCATTGGACTTATCTACTTTCTTCAAATTCATAATTGTACATCATATTCTTTTTCTTTTGGATTTTAATTATACAATAGATCAAATTCTATGATAATCTTTTCCTATGACTCTCATCTAATTATACAATTTGAAAAAAACTTAATCCCAATAGGCTTATGCTACTAATATCGTAACTGGTATTCTATTTCTTCCCATCTAGTATAATGGTAAATAGTAAATCATAATAGGCTTTTAAGATATTCATAACTAGTAAGTTGTAACTAGTCTGGTTTGAAATTTACTCCATCTATATGGTAAAAATCTAGAATTTGCTAGATATCTTTAAATATTCGAAATTATTATCATTTTCTTCTATTTATTTTATAAGTGGCCAAAAAATCTTAATTCCTTAGTAAGTACTTCATCCGTCTCAATTTATGTGACACTTTTCGAATTTTGAGATTCAAACAAGTCTATCTTTGATAATAAATTTTATCTTTTTAAATATTTTAAATTGTTAATTACAGTGAATTATAATACTTTTTACATAGTTATTAAATATATAAAATCCATTTCAACAGATTTTATACATAAATTTTTGATCAAACTTAAATGGTTTAATTCTTTAAAAATAAAAAATATCACATGTTTATGAACAGAGGGGTATATATTTTTAAACTACTTTCATCTGTTCACCTTTAATTATGTGAGCTTTTTAATTACGTACTGTAGTTCAATAATTCCAACTAAATTGAAAATTGAGGGAGCGCAGCGATAGTACTAGGCGAGTTGGCAAGAATAGCCAGGCGCGCTAAACAAAGGATAACTAATTAAATCAATATTAATTTTTTAAATAGTTAATCAACTGAGTTATAAATTGTGCGCCTACTACTTATTTTAGCTTGACGCTCGAATATTTAATTATGGATGGTCCTCTCACATTTCATGAATCGTCCTTACTCAACGGCTGAAGTTTGATTATATTTTTACTCTTTCATCAATTAAATAATATACTCCGTACAACAACTAGAAGAAATGGAAAAACTCGTGGTTTCCTCTTCTCCCATGGCAGCAGCTCCTCCTCCGGTAGACGTTAACCAGGTGCCGTTAGGCCTACAACAGATGCTTCAATATGTTGTCAAAAGCCAACCAGAATGGTGGGCTTATGCTATTTTCTGGCAGACCTCTAATGACGACGAGGGAAAAAACTTTTTAGCTTGGGGAGACGGATATTTCCAAGGAGATGGTGTAGTTATTAACAACAAAGGCGGCAGCAGCGGTAGCAGCAGCAGCTTAAATTCACAGGCTCAGTCCGAGAGAAAAAAAGTTATTAAAGGAATTCAAGCTTTAATGGATGGTAATGGAGATACTGATCTAGTCGACGATGGCGATGTAACTGACACTGAGTGGTTCTACGTGATGTCGCTGGCCCGTTCCTTCTCTGCCGGAGATGGATCTGTTACCGGTAAAGCTTTTGGAAGTGATGATTTTTTGTGGATAACAGGTCCGGACCAATTTCAGCTTCATTACAGCTGTGAAAGGGCTAAAGAAGCTCAGATCCATGGGATTCAGACTCTGGTTTGTATTCCAACTTCAAATGGCGTGTTTGAATTAGGCTCCACTCAATTAATCAAACAGAATTTGAGCTTAGTTCAACAGGTGAAGTCTCTGTTCCTCTGTTGTCCCCCTATTCAATTTTTAGAAAAAACAATTAGTTTTGCTGATATTGGCCTTGTCACCGGCTTGCAACAAGATGACAATGACGATAAATTAAGAGTAAGTAGCAAAAAACCGCACCTTGTTGTAGCCAAAAAAAGAGGGAGAAAGCCTAAAGGCGGCGAGGAGGATGCTCATACGGCGGCATTAAACCACGTGGAAGCGGAGAGACAGAGGAGGGAGAAGCTGAACCACCGGTTCTACGCGTTACGCTCCGTCGTTCCCAACGTATCGAGAATGGACAAAGCTTCATTGCTATCAGACGCTGTGTCCTACATCAATCAACTCAAAGCCAAGGTAGATGAACTGGAGTTGCAGCTAATTGATCACACTAAAAAACCGAAAATCGTAACAGAATCATCATCAGCTGATAACCAGAGCACCACCACCTCATCCGACGACCAAGTAATTAAAGTAGCTAATTCCACAGCGGCCCCAGAGGTTGAAGTGAAAATAGTAGGCACAGATGCAATGATCAGAGTTCAATCGGAAAACGTGGATTATCCATCAGCAAAACTCATGATGGCGCTTCAAAATCTACAAATGCAAGTCCACCATGCCAGTATTTCATCCGTCAATCATCTCGTCCTTCATGATGTTGTTGTTAGAGTTCCTCAGGGATTGAGCACCGAAGATGAACTAAGGACTGCTCTTCTTACTAGGTTAGAACATCACTAGCTCCGAATTAATCGAATCACTAAGCTCTAAATATTATTAGCAAGCAGTAGTACATCCATTTTATTAATCGATTAATCATGTCTACATGTTTATCTTTCATGAAAAACTATATTATGCGATTAAATTATATATTTCTCGTGTATGTTCATCAAATTAATAATCATCATTAACATCGAAATAATTACTCAAAAAAAGTAAAAATGCATATATAACACATGTTTCCGATTTGCCAGCTATGATTTGTTAAATATGTGGGAGCATCCAACAAACATGGTGGGTATATATATTAAAAGATTTGCTGCATGTTCTTATATGTGCGGTTTGGTCTGTTTGATTTCTTTGTTGTATACTAGTATACCAAAATCGTCATGTATATGTATTAAAATAGAAAAAAAAATGTATATCACAGTTTATCACGTGTGTTGCTCTTTGCTTCGTGCGTAAAAATAATATTCCACTTGAGTTTGTTCATTTTTTGTTTCATCGTGTAGATGACAAATAATGCGCTAATCCTAGTACATGAAAATCCTGCTACCATTATACAAATGCTTATCGGATATCTTTTGAATTTTAAGAATTAAATAATAAATTTATTTAATATTGTGGTTTTGCTATTCCACTAGACCTAATTAATAAGTGATGCTTACAAAAGATAAAAAATACGCTATTTTTTTAATATAATGTCACATTAATTCAAAAAGATAGCCCCCCATTAGACGTACCTCCTCACCTGTCATTTTGTAAAACATTTATAGGAGCTCCACATTTATGCACGTGCGTAATTGCTTTTCATTTAATACCATCGTTGTCCTTCTTTTACTCATTCAATTTTGACTTCTTTATTTATTTATTTAACAAATTTAAGAAAAAAAAATTATTTATTATATACTCAATTCATTTAGAGAGTAAATATCTTTTTTTAAAAACTAAAATCTCTTTATTGAGTATTTTAACTTTGAATTTACTCAATATTATTTTTAATTAAATATGTCAAGTTAAAAATAAACGAAATAAATAGAAATCACTATATTAGCAAGGGTATAAAAATGACCACCTTTCGAAAAATATAAGCTTTGGGGAGAGGTTGGGGCCCCCTAAATAGCCTAATTTTTCTTTTGTGGTCCAACCAAAAACATAATTGAAAATTATTATGTGAAATTGAATGTCCAAATGCACACAAGTACAAATCATTATCAAAGCAAAACAAGGTGTCTCGTAGATATTGGTTGATTTTATTATTATTTGTTTTAATCCATATTTATTTCTCTATACCATGAATGATGAAATTGGCAAAACAGAGTGGTCCTAAAAAAAACTAGTACGTCCATTATGTGGTGAATCATCTTATCAACATACTATTTTACTTTGTCTTTTTATGATATTATAAAGTATATTTTATTTAAACATTAAAAAGACCACGTGATCCATGGCCATAGTGACTTGTGACCTCACATTTAAATTTATCACATGCTCAAAGTAAGAAAAAGCTTTCCATTAAAGGACAAATATGTCGCTTCTGTCTTTCAATTCAATATCTCTGCATATGGTGCTACATTACTTGCCATTTCTTTAAAAGAAGATTTTGCTACTAGTCAAAATTATTTATTTTTATTTTTCTGAAAGTCCATCTAAACACCATAACTTCTACATAATAATAATAATAATCCGATTAAGTTTTCAAGTGAAAAAAACATAAGATATTTCATCTTTTGAGATCAATATTTTTGACTTACAATAATTCATATATGTATAGTCTACTAAGAATTTGTAAACCCCTGTTTTACTTTTAGTTTTTCACAAGTTTGGCTAAGCATGCTATAGCACTAACTGGCGTATACGAAGAGTTTCCTTTAATATATAAATCTTATAATAAATGTAATTATATAAAGACCAAATATATAAACAGATCTCCAAATTTGTTGGGGGTTTCCTCAGGTATCTTAACTATGCTGTTTTTCTTTTGAATTATTGAATCGCTCATAATTTGTTTCTTTTAAATATCATTGCCTGATGTGGAACTAGATTTTATGAGGGGTATTGATAGAGAATACATATGTTGTTCCAGAACTTATTAGTCCAATTAATAGTGAAACTGTTTGAGAATAATGGTGTTTTACTTCAAGTCATTTGAACAAATTAGAAAACAAATGAGACTAACAACCAGTTTGTCTTCATTTCTTCAATCAAAATGATTACAATATGAACACAACTGAAGGCATTACAACAGAAAAATCGATCAAAATCAGCCAACATTGTTTAAACGAAAGAAATTATGGGTGGTTCAATGATTTAATAGGAAAATGACGTAGTTGAGATACCTGAAAGGAGAAATCCAGCAAGTTTAGGGATCTGTTGATGAGTTTGGCCTTATATAAATAACATAATTGCTTCCTAGTCCAGAATTTAGGGACTGCTAATTGCAAATTAGTTCCTAACTTGACTAAGAAAGTTATACAGAATTTTCTGAGTAAGGTGATCATAATTTGACTGAAAAGATATTTAGAGATCGATAAAACGAAATGGCACGATACTTTTTTGGCAGGAATGACACCACAAAGGGTAAAAGACCACAATACTCTATCGACTACAAAATCATCAAAATTTCCCTTCAAAAACAAAATCATTTTTGACTTTTCTTTTTAATGTTCTTCAAATATCTTTACTTTCTCTTATTTTTCTCATTTTATCTCTCAATTTATAAAATGTTTCTTAATTTTCTCATATTTAATTGACTTAAATATCTTAAAAAATATTTTTCAAATAAATTTATTTTCCTTACCTTAACCGCCCCCCCCCCCCCCCAACAAAAGAAAATTAAGAACTTAAAATTTTATTTTTGAAAAATGATTCAAATTTAGATTTATTTTTTTTATTTACGCTACTAAACTCTTGACTATCCCTACCCCCGTTTTCCAAAAAAATAATTAAATTTTCAATTTTTTTAACCCACACCTACTAGCCCTCCCACCCCTAAAAAAAAAATTAAAATTTTGTTGCTTAAAAAATATTTTTTATTTTTATTTTTATTCATATACCCTACCTATATATTATATACTCTAGTAAAACTATTCATGCTTCGCGTGCGCGGTTATAATGAAAATTAATAAATTTATTTATTTTATCATTTATAAAAAAATAATTCTATGAATTGATAGTTTTTAATTATAATTTAGTAGTATGGGATAGTTTGTTATATTCAAGTTAGTGACATAAAAGACAATATAAATATTTGTCTTCATATAAAACATGATATGTCTTTTCATTATGCTAAATAGGCTTTATATGCATATGGTAGAACAAAAAAGTTAGAGTGCAGTGCATAATGAAGAAGTGAATAAAATAAAGATGTAAGTCATTCGCGATTCCTTAAAATTGTCTTCATGATTTATTTAGATATCTCAATTAGGACTCTTATTTATTAGACACTTTAATATTAATAAATATTTATCTATTGAACGTAAAATGATAAGTAGATTTAAATATATTGTGCGTATAATTTACACACATTTTCTTGAAAAAATCACGAATAAAATTATGATACATGACACATGGGTCCAAAATTTTAACTTTGAAAAATACAAAATATTATTAGGCCTTAATAATTTAGAAAAATTAAATTGAAAAAAGAAAGAAAAATTAAATTTCTCCCCCACCTAACCCATTGTCCTTTCTTCTTCTTTGTCATTCCACAATGATTCCTCAACCATAACAAAAATTAAAATATCTCCTGTCTCAGCCCTAATACACCCAACAAATCTTTTGCTTTTTTTTTTCTTCCCCTGTCACCCATTGTATTCTATTATTTCGGTGATTATTGAGATTTTTATGAATCGATATCGTTAAATTATTTTAAAATTGTCAATGGAGAGAAAATAAAAAAAAATCAATTTTTTAAAAATCATTTTTAATAAGTTTAATGAATGGTAATGGTTACTTTATCGAAGTTATTGAAAATAGAGATGCATGAATAACGACTAATTTTTGAACTCCGATGATAATTTTTTTCTTCTTCTTACAAATTCAATTAGTTTGTTTATATCTAAAAATGAAAAAAGATAAATAAGAACAACAAAACAAAAGGCAGAGAATTTGAAGACTTAAAATGGTGGGTTGAAGAAGAAGAAGACGAGGAATTGTATAAGGGTGTGGGGTCATTTTTTTTATAAATAAAGAGATAAATGTTTAATTAAATGAGTTTTTAGTTATTCAATTAATACATGCCAACTGTCAAGAAAATAAACGCTAATTTATTTTTAATTTTTTCTAAAAAAAAGTCTGTACACACACAATGAGTTACACTTATTTCGTCATATCAGCGTTTTGTGTTTAATAAATATATATTTTGAGCAATTTAGGTGTTTAATAGGTGCGAGTCGTAGTTGAGGTATCCAAATAAATTATGAGATCAACTTTAAGGGGTCATAAATGACTTAATCTTAAGATTATACTCATAAGTTATAAAATTATTAAGACTAAAATTAAAGGGTATGAGTTACGAGTAGTTGATATTTATAAATATGTTAAATTAGAAGAACTTAAAATATTAGAAGTTATATTTTGTCATTATATAATTAGAAAAAGAGCACAAAGAAATTCTTGACGAAAAAAATTGTCAAGTAACTTAAGTATAAATTTAACTACCTTATACATGTTCTTACTATTAGTAACAACAATTACATGAATAATGTAAAAATCAAGGTAAAAAGATATCAAAAAAACATACAATAAATAAATAAAGAAGAAGGTAATACAATGCAAGTATCATTTTTCAACTATCATTATTTTTAAAAAAAATATGAATTTAATAAATCAATTCATCAATTCATAATTTTTCAAACCCTTATTGTTATACGTATTCATTTCACAAGCCGGTCTTTGGTGAAATCTTTTGTTCTTCTAGATTATCACATGAATATAGTATGACTAATTTTTCTGTGTCTTGAACCTCATAATTGGCTTCTTGTAAGCAGGGCCGGACCCACACTACATCGTGTATGTACGTGCATTCATTAACTTTTGAAAAAATTATATATATATATATATATATGTATATCTAGTTTGAAAACTGATAGAAATTAAGATATAGTTAACAGTGCACCTATAAAAAACATAGAAGTGCCTTGTGCAATTGGTAGAAGGCCACTAGACCAGAGTTCAAATCTCACTTAAGTCTTTTTTTATTATAAGTTTAGCTTAGACCTTATATTTGAGCTTGAACCCACTTAAAACATTTTTTATTTTAAGTGTAGCTTAGACCTTATATTTAAGCTATATTTATATAGGTGCACCCAAAGCCTTAAAATCTTCGGTTCGCCTCTGCTCGTAAGTCACCATGTCTAATCATCAAATATATGTCTCTTCTGTTCATACATCACACTATCTGTTAACATGTTATACAGTTTTTGAAAGAGTTGGTTTTGGTTCTTGTGGAATCAAACTAAATGAAAGATGAATTAACATGAATATTTGATAGGAAGATAATTAGTACAAAATAAAAGTCAACGAAAATATCTTGGTAGGTGAAATTTAGGCAAACCATAAAATGGTTTCATATTCTTAACCTTGACAATTTTGACACATAGTGATGTCATGGATGACATCAATAGGATGAATTTATTCCTATAAATAGGTAGCTCTTAATTCATTTTTCAAATCATCCTCTCACTTGTCTTCTCACCTTCTAAGGCATTTGTGTTCTCTCTCTTGTAGTATTTCACTTGTAATCTTTGTAGAGTGAAATAAATATTGGTGCAGTTGTTCTTTGGTGGACTTAGGATCATTTTGATATGAACCACGTTAAATATTGTTGTTCTTCCTTGTTCGTTAGTTTCACGTTTACGCTAACAGTTTTTATAGCAGTTCAGTCTCAAACAAGTCGGAATCGAGTATAGAATCCTTTAGTTTCTTTTAAGTTCATTTTATATCATCAAACAGACTGTTCTTTGAAATTCTTTAACATTTTGATTTTTTCACTCACATCTGTTCGACTAATTGTTGCAGTCGAACTGTTGATATTATGATTATGTGTCATCTGACAATACTACTTGATGGTTTTATTTTGAACTTGTAGTTGCAATTCAAAACAAATTTATAGTAATTAAGGAATGAATCATTTCAAGTGATACAAGTGGAAAGAGAAAAGGTGAACTTATGCTGTTATGCATACAAGTAGGAGAAAAAAAAAGAGTTAGATGCATAAATCACAATTGTTTTAAGGACAAATGCATGTTTCAATATCATTTATTGTTCCTGAATAAAAATACAGAGAACAGGGAAACAGTCTCTCGATTTGAAACAGCTACAATAAAGTCACAACATACATACTGAACACATAACACTAAAAAGGGTCATGACATTCCCTCACTTCTACCAGCAGAAACAGAGTGTCTATCTTGTGGATCTAGTAAGTAACATCATTGTTCCAATAACAATATCATTAACATAGTTATTTGTTCTTTCGGGTGGCTCAGTTGGTTTGGATAGTGGCTATCCACATGGATCGATCCCCCCTCAATGCCTTCTGAGGCGAGTGTGTCACATAGGCCTTGACTAGTGCTGTTTATATCCCTGTGTTTTTCGCAGACTATTACACAGTGGGAGTTTACCCAGTGTGCATTGATTTGCAGGCTATTACACAGTGGAAGTTTACCCAAGTGCGCACTCGATGGGAAGAGGTTGTGGCAGAGATTGTAGTGGCTGCACGTTATCCTGGGTTGTTTATATCCATGTGTGGTTTGCAGGCTATTACATATTTGGGGTTTTACCCGTGCGCACTCGATCGGTAGAAGCTGTGGCAGAGATTATAACGGTTGCAGGTTATATTGAGATTAAAAAAAAAACATAGCAAAATCAGAGGCCTCGCTTTTCTTTATATACTGCAATGTCACTGTTAAAAGACACGAATTTGAAAAACATTCCACTGAAGCATACATTTCAATTTATTTTAACAAGTTCAAAGCAATTCTTATTCCAACATAGCACACCAAAAAAAAAAGAGAATCAAATGGAATAAGTAATATGAACAGAAACGGTTGGTATTATCATATTAATGAAGAAGGAAAATATATGATACTACTAATTGATTACTAGAGTGTGAGATACATATTATATACACAAAACAAAAACTGAAAAGACAACAATAATAAAAATAAAATAAAACCAGATGAACAGACCAAAACGCTCAGTTATATCTTTTAATTAATTTTTAAGTTTTGAACAGTATCTGTCCATCTGAAATATTTAGATGGACAAAATGAAAAGGAAAAGGCCCAAAAGGTGGTGTTTAGGAACAAGGAATTCATCCAAACCCTTTTGGCAGAAAATTATACTGTATAGATAAGATTGAAATCATTTTTTATGAGCATACAATACAATAGATGTTAAATTAAGAATTCTTTTTCTTTAGGTTTTTACTTTTTATATTTTGAATCCCTTCGTGAAAATCACTATTCGAACATTGAATATGATCGACTAAATAGATATTAATAGATGTTTTGGGCGTACAAAATTCAGATTAGTCTAGTATATGGTTTCATAAAAGATCAAATATAGTCTAGCAATATAATATGTACACATCTCTCAATTAGCTTCAAATAAATGTAACTCTTTGTTTTACAATAGCTTATACGATACATCAATATATGAGTATTATGATCACAAACGATTGCTAATATAGAAAACCCAATGCTGTCCATCAACTTGAACAGTGAGATTATGAGCACGAGCGAACAAATTGACAGCCCTTCTCACTCCTCTGTTATCAGCCGCGGTGAAATAGTCATGTCCAAATATAACTCCGCCTTCTAAACCGGGCTTCAACAGCTTGAAGGCCCGGTTTATATCAGACCAAGCCGAGTGAAAATCATGTCCAGCATCAACCTCAATCAACTCACCAAACACACCCCACTCACACAGCTTCTCCAGCGCTGATCCGCTGGAGAAAGGCATGTACAATACGGACTCCGTAGCGTTCGCCTGCATCACGTTCTGCATGAACTGATACATCAGTAAAACATCTCCATTCACCATCTTCATATCTTTCATCCGTAAATAATCTGAAAAACCTGGCCATCCACGAAAATCATCTATACAGATGATTTGAGTATCGTATAAACCCAATTCACGGGTCAATTCGAACATATGAAGAGCAGATGCACCCAAAAACGTACCTACTTCAATTATCGTCTTGGGTCGGACCTTCCGGATTAAATTCTCGAAAACCGCGCCGTTTGATCCCCATCCTTTGATCCACTTTTTCCTGATGAGACTCTCCACGTGCGATGGCGGGAAATTCTCCCACGGAGATGTTCCCTTGAAAATACGCTCCAGAATTTTCCAACGGATGTGTTGCGGCGAAACCGCCTTACCACATACCGCTCCGAAATCACTGTGGTCGCCGCCTAATTCTGTTGCTGCACGGTTAATTACCGTGTTTACACGGGCGACCACAGTGTTTACACGATCAGGTGGCTTGCTATTGTTGCACGTAGAGCTAGACAGGTAACCGATCGAATAAGCTAAAAGGAGACAAAGGAAGTACAAAACGGGTTTAGCAAAAGATGAAATTTTCTTTGATGAGTAACGAAGATGCTGAAGTTGTTGTTTCATGCTAGGCAAATTTTAGTGAATAATTATATTTGACCAAAGTATTAAAGCTTGGAAATTTTTTGGGCTTTCTACCTATTTTGTTGCTACAATTTTATTTATGGTTGAATAATCAATGATTTTTTTTTGTTTGCTTGCTTATTGTATTTTCTCTCTTTTTTCTTATATCTGAATTAGTCAACTATATTATTAAATGCAGAGGGAGCCATATTTAGGTGCATTTTTACATTTATATATAGTAAATAAATTGTTAGGGACAGTATCAGTGATCTCATCAGATTTAGCTTATTTATATTAACTTGACTATTTTTTATAATAATTCTTCTTTTAACTTATTTATTATTAATGTAAATTAAAAAATTAATATTTGGCTCATTGTTCTTTTATAATACTCCCCTCCGTTTCAAAATAAGTGAATTATTAAATATTTTTTTATAATTTAAAATAAGTAAATTGTTCAAAGTTCAAGCTAGAGGATTGTTGGAATTTTTTTTCCATTTTTGCTCCTCATTTACAGCTTATAGGTGATAATTTCAAGAGAGTTATTCCCTCCGTCTACTATTATTTGTGATAATTTTTATTTTTAAGTCAAATTATAAGAACTTTAACTAACATTTTAAGATGTATTTTTTCGTCATATTGATATGTAAAAAATTACAATTTATAGCACTTTCATATAGTTTTTGAATATCTAAATTTTTTGTTTAAAATATCAAATTAATGTAATCTAATTTAACTTTGAAAATTAGTCAAATTGACTTTCGAAAAATATAACATAACAAAGAAAAGTGAATGGAGGGAATACTTGTTTACATTTATGATTTTGTTTTTGAATTATATTTTCGAGAATATTATGAAAAATATCTAAAAGGGCAAAAGTGAAAAATGATGTTTATTTTATGTCCTAATCTTTTGTTCTTAACAAGTGTGTATTGATTCAACAATTCAATTATTTTGAAATTGAGAGAGTAATATATACTAGTATACTCTTTTGATTAATTAATTTTCTGAGTTTTCTAATTTATTTTTATTTTTAAAAAAATTAATGCCTTCAATCCCTCATTTTCATAGACTATTGGCACGGCTGGTAGAGCCGGTCAAATTATGATTATACCATTCATTTCCAAATTACGGTATGTTAGAAAAAGAAATACTAACTAATAAAAATCAAGAGTATAGTTTTATGAATCACCAAAAATTCATCTATAATTGTCCAACTTCCTTTAGTTTTATATGAATTTTAGTGATATTTTTATCTGAAAATAAATTATTTCTCTGTATATGAGATAATTTATTTTATCATTAAAGTATAAGTGATTGAATAAATAATCTCAGAATTGTTTAAACCTTCAATCACACACAAAATAATATTTTATTCTTAAAAATATTATACCTTATGTTGAAAACCAAACGACTTATAATTGTATAATGTTATATCAGTTTCAGACCACATTTCACTTCATTTGCCTATAATTTTCAATATTTAATTTGTCAAATCAGGTTACCTTAAATTGAACATTAATTGTATCTGCAGTAGAAAATATAACTTTATAAGGATAAAACTTAATTGTTCAAATAACAAAACTTATCCAGTTTAAGCAACAAAAAAAAATGGCAAATTGGAAAATGAATAAATGCTTAAGAAGATGAGTTTGTTAATTTCAACGAAAGAGAAGTATGTTTTTGGTGGGTGTTTGATAGGGTTCACGAGCTTGATGACTCTTTTTTTATTTTAAAAAAAAAATTGTGAGAAGAAATAGGTTACATCTGTTAATTTTATGCATTATCAATCTGACTTATTTATTTTTAGATAGACTAAATCAATAATTAAATCAATAAAATATTTTTTAATTTATCTTTTTTTTATCCTTAACGATTCGATTTCAATTTAATCAATAAAAAAATATTCATATAATAGACATATGATTTTTCCAATCAATTGGGCTCAAAAAGTCAATGATGTAACTTTACATCATGCTCATAAAATATAAATATTAGTCAATGAAATGAGAAAAACTATACAAGTTCAACGCATGTAAATTGAAGGCTAAATGAAAAGGTAGTTATCAATAAGATAGTAATATTAGTAATTAATATTTATATAGGGGGTGAAGGAGTAAATTACTATTACTTTAATGAATTATCGATTTATCCAATAACTCAACAGTAAAAATTAAAATTAACCCAACATATTTTTATTTTTATAAAATCAGCTAACTCAATAATCCAATTACAATAAATCAATAGCATTTTTCGATTTAATTTGTTGATTGGTTCGATTTTTACACACCTATAAAGAACTCTAATAGCAACGGCTAATTTAAAGGGGATTATATCTTTTTAGGTTAAATGGAATTCTTAAAAAGATATACAATAAAGTATTTAATTAATTAAAAGAGAGATTAACATTTAAAAACAAGATCTAAATTAGTTATATGTTATAAAGTTTGACTAATTGGACTTTTATTTAATTTATATATAAAAAGTCCAAACTTTAAGCTGCTAAAACGTCATAATCTAATATCTTTCTTTAAATGTCAAGACTTAAATTTGAATATATTATATTAAAAAAAAGTAGCAATCTTGTGTAATATATCACTACTGTTGTTAGACGACTAATAAAAATGTTCAAGGATGGAAACATGAAAGAATTTGGTTAAAAATAAAATAAAATGGGACTTCTTTCTAACAAAATATTTATGCAATTACACCAACAAAAAGAACTTGAGACTTAATTTTAACAAATATATTTTAAAGAAATTCAAAAAAATGAATTAAAAGTATCTTTTAAATCTTGAAATTAAAAAATAACGATAGTTAAGTAAGATCAAAAGAAAAATGATTTGACTAAATTATTAAAAAAATATAGAGAGCATATTAAAATTTTAAAAATCTTATATAAGATTAATCTTCTTCTTATAAATTTCAATATATATATACTACGTTAAATTGCTAGTTTTTGCATTCGTTATACTTTGTCAAATTATACTTAAATCTCTATTGTCCGCATAATGTCTCAGGTTTATTTTGCAATTAAAAAAAAAATCTAGTGTAAAAAAGTTAGACTCCATGTGTATTATTCGAAAATAAATATTTAACATTACCTCTTTATTTTTAAATATAATTTATAATTATATTTGAATATCATTTTTTATTTAACAAACACAAATTTTACAATTGTTTTTTTTTTGGGTCAACTCCCTCTCTTCTCTCCCTCTCCCTCTACGCCTCTCCCTCTCTCTCTATAACTTTAACACGTGTGATGCACGTATATCTCATGCTAATAAGTATAAATTTTTAAAATAATATAACTATTGTTATGATATGTTTATGATGAGTGACAATTTTTGTATTATGTCTTTGGATCAGAGTATGAGCGGTAGAGGTATTTTTGAATTAAACTAACGGTGATATAAGTATTTTTAGATCAAATTATTTATTGTTGACATAAGTATTTTTAGATTAATTTTATTAAACAGGCATTTTCGAAACAAACTATTGATAGCATACGAATTTGCATGAATTGCATCAGTTATATTTTCGATCAAATTATACTTAAATCTTTTACTGTCGGCATAATGTCTCATGTTTATTGTGCAGTCAAAAAAAAATTCTACTGTGAAAAAGTTGGACTCCATGTGCATTCTTCGGAAATAAATATTCAACATTACCTTTTTTATTTTTTAGTAATTAAATTTATTATGTAGATCCATTAAAGATGTAGAATAAAAATAAGGTCTTTTCATAATCAGGTAGATTGAATAAAAAAAATTTATCGAGTAAACATAAATTTTATACAATTTTTTGGGTCAACTTTTCAAGAAATATAGTGAATTTAGACTATATATTTCATGCACGGAAGTAGTGTTCTTTTGTAATTGTATCGGATTAATACCTACTCTAATCAATCTCTTTCAAGAATCAATGGGACATTTCTTCATTAAAGTATTGTGGCAAAATTACTGTGGATATGTGTATTTTAGCTATTAATTTAGGTCTCATTTATTTGCACTTAATGAAGGTCTGAATCTTAATCCTTCAGATTCAGCCTATTAAATACGTTTGATTTTTAGATCTGAATTTGAATACCCATTAAGTTCATTTGTTTTATTTTTTAAAAAAACTCTTAATGGGTCTGAAGAGGTCTGAACGAATTAGATCTGTATAAAAACTCTTAACAACTTAAGACTCAATTGATAAGTTATCAAATAATAAATCATAGCATCTCTGCTTTGGACATGCCTTTTTATGTCATAAATAAAAACTTACTTTCTCACTTTTCAGAATCAAACATCATTTTTTCCCAACTGATAAGTTTTCTTAAATCGTTTCAAATATTTTTTTTATATTAATAATTTTCTTGTATTGATGTGTGTCAAGAACACTGGTTGAAACAATTTTTTTGGTGTATTGTTAATTATTAATGTTTTTGAACGAAAAAATAGTACTCCAAAACATGATTATTAAAAAATTTTAATTTTTTTTAGCAAAAGTGATACATTTTGTTGAAATGAAAATTTTATAATATTTTATTGATATAATATTCAATTTCACTTCCACGTTCAGATATTGAAAACAAATCGCATTAATATTCAGATGTGTATTCAGATCAAAACACCCAAATCTTAATATTTAAATGTGTATTCAGATTCAGACATCTTAATCTTAATGAAAACAAATGAGGCCCAAAAGCGTTTTTATTCAATTTCATATAGTTTGAATACATTTTTAAATTCGTAATTAATTTTAAATGCCGAAATGGTTTGGTGGACCCTTATACTTGTATGTGTTTGTTTTGTGAACCCTTCTACTTGTTCATTTGTCATCTGAATCCCTGAACTCATCAAAACGCAATATTTTAAACACTATTTTTGACTTGGCATCCTATGTGACAGTTAATATCAAAGAGCGTGTGACACACACTTAGTAGGAGCGTGAGATCCTTTAAAAAAGGTCTAACAGTCACACTAGGGCTTTATGAAGCCATCGTCATCCTATTTGCATCTAACACCATTGTTGGACAAAATTTAAGATTTTCTTGACCTCTTTTTCGATCTTTTCCCTCAAATTTCTTCTCTACTGTTTCTTGTAATTATACAACTCTCTTTCTTATGAAACACGCCATGGAAGACATAACACAAAATATCTTACACTAACATTAGACACAAAAATGCAAAATCCCCCCCAAAAAATCAACAAAATCAATGAAATCGATTAAAACCCAAAACCAAACAACGACACAAATAAAGATCAAATCCAAACTAAACAACAAATAAATTTGAAAATAAATTGAAAAATCTACCTAGATATGTTAAAAATCAAACAAAAAAAAACTCAAATAATTTTTGACATTGACCCCTTGTTTTCGTTCTAAACCAAACCAAATTTATTACCTGAATGCCTTCTTCTCGTCCTCCTCAATACAACAACAACAAAAAAAAAATCCAAACTAACTCCACCAGTTGTGAACAATAGAAACAATATAGACACCCACTTTTTCTTAGCGCTATCGGTCACCACCAAAACCACAATCCAATATAACCCAAAATTAACTCTGAACTTCGACGAAATTGTGAACAATCAAAAATTGTGTCAACATTTTTTACTTCGATGAAAAGAGTAATAGAGATTGGAAAAAGGAAAAGGTGAGTGAATAAAAAAATCATTTTGTCACTTTCATCCGGCCTAGCTGCAGATTCTCCTTGCGACACTGGAAGTAGCATGTCACTTTGTGTTTGACCTGATATTATGTATTCTACGTAGCCCGATACTTCCCAGTTGGGTATGAAGATGAGAAAAAATGAGATTGTGGGGATGGAGACGGTTATAGCAAAGAGAAAGTAGGTATATTAATCAAATATAATTAAAAAAATGACATGGAGTGACCAATATACACATGTGTCATTTTATAATCATACATGTCATTTTTTAATTATTTTTAAAATTACGTGTCAGGCGTTTGTGATACACATACAGTTGAGTAGTCAAAAACGTGTTTAAATATTGTGTTTTACTGAGTTCAGGGGTTCAAGTGACAAAAGAGCAAGTATAATAGTTTACAATACAAACACATACAAGTATAAAGATCCACCAAACTATTTCGCCATTTTAATTTTGATGTACTTGCTTTACATAACATAAGGATCCAAATCAAAATTTATCAATAATCAAGGGACCATAAATTTTATCCTCATTATATTTTAAGACAATGACATCTTTACACTTTTAGCTACGTACAATTAATTCAATACATTGTGCAACAATTTATACACATGTTTCTTTTTTTTATCTTATATTATATATTTTTTAGGTGTGTGCATTAAGTTTTATAACTAATTTTATAACAAAATACAATTCAAATTTATGAATGGTGAACCAATTTGAATACTAGTTTTTAGGACATCTTTGCAGGTGTATTTCATGTAAATATAAACTTTGCATCGATTATGTGTATGATCAGAATATACTTAAATGTTTTTTACTGTTAGCAAGATGTTACATATTTATCTTTGTACTAGAAAAAACTTTAATGTGAAAAGATTGAACTCCATTTTTTTCATTGAGTTAAAATATCTAACTTTACTTTTTCAACTCATACAACTTAAAATTATATTTATGTATTAAGCAGTTAGAATAAAAACAAGATCTTTATTTTCAGCGGTCAAAACTTCAAAATAAAAATTTAACTGAACAACACAAATTTGACTATTTTTGAACAACTTTTGTAACCATCAATTAATGCACCTTGATGATTTTTTCTAATATATTTCTCGATAAATGTGTTTTAAAAGAAAACATCATTATATTTATTAGAAAAATAATATATTTGACCATTAAATAATAATAAGAGCATTATTGGATCAATTATCTTGTGGCAAAATTATAAACCATATGTGTATTTTAGCAATTAATCTATGAACAATTTTATTCAATTTCATATAGTTTGAATACATTTTTAAACGTTTTTCGCAATTAATTTTAGGAAAAATTAGCAATTAAGTCATAATGACTAATATAATTAGTCAAAATAACAACACTTTAAATATTTATTTAAAATGCCAGGATGACAATATTTTTATAAATTAATATGTATTCAGATTTTAACATTTAAAATTAATTTTATTTATGTAGAGGGTTCTATATTGGACCAAATTATATACCAATAACCATTTAAAGAAAAAATAATAATTAAATCAATACATATTAACCTTTTTTTCAACTCCATTCACGTTTCTTTCCCACTTTTACGTTTCTTCCCTACCTTTTACATTTCAAGTTTATCTTTCTTCAAGGTGATTGTTGTTCTTCAAGAAATCTTCTTTATTGTTAAACGAAATCTATTTATTAATTCAAACAGATTTATCGATTGGTAAGGTAATTTATATTATCCATTTTGATTTATTTTGATTTGATGTTTAAATCATCGATTTTATGAATTTCCAGTTGAATTTTCAATTTTTCATGTGATTTTGTTTAGTTATTCATCAAATAGTCATATTTTTTAATTTTTTGTGATCTTCCTTTAATTTTCAGATTTTGTAGAATCTAGAAATTAATATGTATGTTTATTTTGTTTGATATTTAATATATCCTAATTTTTGACAATTTCAAAATTTAAATTATCAAAAATTTTGTTTTCATATTTGAGATTTAGTACATTGTAGTAACCTACATTAGCACCCATACATAACATATTGTTTGATTTTTTTTATATATTCTTATTTAATAATTTTGAATTTTGCTTATAGGGTTACTACTGCATAAGTAAATACGAATTCAGATTCGATTTTGATAAAAAAACAGGAAAAAAACATAGTAGATGATGAAGAATAAGAATAAGAAGAAAGACAAAGTCACTGAAGAAGGTTGCAAAATTATTTTCATACCACAATTGTATTCATATCAATTTTTGTTTGTCAATTGTTTTTCTTTTACTCATCGTTTGTATTTTTATTTTAAAATTTTGTATTTCTTTTTTAGTTTTTAGTAATTCAAATAGGTATATAATGTATTTGTAACAATTCTATATATTATGATTGAATACATAATTTATAGAATTGTGACGATTACATTATAATAAGGAAAATGGAAACACATTGGTATTCCTTTTTCGTTTGAAACACAAAATTATGCTGATATGCAACACGATATTTGAAATACAAACTTAGTAAGACATATTTTGTATTTTATTTGGCTAAAGCAATATAATTTTATGAACACATAATATATAAAATTACGACAAATACATCACAAAAAGGGGAATACAAATTATTGTTATTCATTCTGTGTTTGATATACAAAATAATATTGAAATACAATCTGATATTTAAAATATAAGCTGAGCCAGAAAATCCTTTCTGCAAATTTAAAGTGAATTAATAATATAACAAAACTGGATATTGAAATATAAATACAGTTTATTTTGAATAAAATTATTCTATGTATTATGTATTCATCGCAATTGTATTTTTTAATATTATTTCGATTTACAACTAATTTGTATTTATATTGATATGTACTTCACAACTGTCTTTATTTTTGTACTTGAACTAGAATTTCAAAGAGTTGTATTCATCATAAATCAACACCAACATTTTTTTTGTATTTTAAATTAGTTATACATATCATTAGGTATTCAAATACATTTCGAATGAATACATATTTAAAGAAGTTCAAACATTTAAATATCCAAAACAGAGAGCACTAGAAAATTTTTCAACACTTCCACTCATATAAGATAGTATAAAATACAAACTATTGTTTTCAATTTTCTTTTTGAAATTCTTAAGAACAAAGAAAATAAACACTAGAAAGAAAAATGACAACATATGCTTTTTCAAAAACTTAACTGATGTTAGATTTAATTTATTTATTTTTACTTTTATTGAAATTTTATGTTCCATGATTTTCTATATTCTTATTAATTATTCGTATTCCTTTAAATTAATTAAAATAAAATAAATACATAACTCAATCCTTAACAAACTAAAATATTGACATTTTAAATAAATAGTTTAAAACTATTGCTAAGAAGTCTCATTAAAAGCTAAAATATTGTTTTTAAAAATTTTCCCTTAATTTTAAATTTAATATACTTGCTTTACATAATCAAGGGATCACAAATTTTATCCTCATTATTTTTTAAGGCAATGTCATCTTTACACTTTTAGCTACGTACAATTAACACCACTCATTGTGCAACAATTTATACACATATTTCCTTTTTCATTTTAGATTATATATTTTTTAGGTGTGTGCGTCAAGTTTTCTAACTAATGTTATAACAAAATATAATTCAAATTGATAAATTACAAACCAATTTATATACTGATTTTTAGCATATGCCTTGCACGTGTATTTCATGTAAATATAAACTTTGCATCAATTACGTGCATGATCAAAACATACTTAAATATTTTTTACTGTTAGCTAGACGTTTCATATTTATTCTTGTACTAAGAAAACTCCAATGTGAAAAGATTGGACTCCAGTTTTTTCTTCGATTAAATATCTAACTTTACCTTTTCAACTTATACAACTTAATATATTTATGTATCAAGCATCTAGAATAAAAACAATATCTTTGTTTCTGACGATTAAAATTTCATTGAATAGAAATTTAACTGAATGACACAAATTTGATCATTTTTAACCATCGATTAATGCACCTTGACTATTTTTTTTAAATATATTTCTCGATAAATATATTTAAAAAGAAAATATTAATATATTTATTAAAAAGTAACGTATTTGATCATTAAATAACAATAAGAGCATTATTGGATCAAATTATTAGTGACTAAAATCTTTTATGGCCAAAATTATTGACCATATGTGTATTTTAGCTATTAATCTAAGAACATTTTTATTCAATTTCATATAGTTTGAATACATTTTTAATGTTTTTTGTAATTAATTTTAAATTTAATATGGGAAACTTTCACATATAGCAACTTAAAAATAATTAATTACTCTCTATAGCTATAGTTTGATAATTATAATTTGTAGCTACATGTTATATGGAGGAGAGAGGCGAGCAAGACTGGGAGAGAGAGGAGAGAGGCGAGAGAGAGGGGGAAAAGAGTGGAGAAAGGTGAATTGTATATGTATATTGGTTAGATAATTGTATATTATACATATATATTTGTATATATGGCAAGAGAGATTGGGAGAGGGAGGAGAGAGGCGAGCGAGACTGAGAGAGAGAGGAGAGAGGCGAGCGAGATCGAGAGAGGTGAGAGAGAGAGGGCAGAGAGTGGGAGAGAGGTGAATTATAAATGTATATAATTGTATATATCTGTATATTATACATATACATTTGTATAAATGGCAAGCGAGATTGGGAGAGGGAGGAGAGAGGCGAGCGAGATTGAGAGAGGGAGGAGAGAGGCGAGAGAGAGAGGGTAGAGAGTGGGAGAGAGGTGAATTGTATATGTATATAGGTTAAAATTGTATATTATACATATGTATTTGTATATTTTGGTGAATTATACATATACAAACATGACTAATTATACAAACTCGAAGTCAACCCACGTAATTAATGTATAATGTTAGTCGCAAGTGGTAATTATAGCAAACTATAGCTATGATGAGTAATTAAATAGTATAAGTTTGCTTAGCCGCGTAATTTTTCCATTTAATATACTTACTTTACATAACGTAAGGATCAAAATTAAAATTTATCAATAATCAAAGGGACCACAAATTTTAATCTCATCATTTTTTTTACACAATGGCATCTTTACACTTCTAGCTATGTACAATTAATATAGCACATAGTACAACAATTTATACACATATTTCCTTTTTCATTTTATATATATTTTTTTAATAAAGAAGGGGAAGGACAGAAATTTTATATTTTCTCTCCATTCTTCTCTTTTTTCCCAATTTGTGAGCCCTCCAAATCACACTCAAAGTGCCACTCATTCTGCTGCTACATGCACTAAGAAGAAGCTGTCCTTTTGTAGCTACTGGGCACTGTAAAACCCTTTGAAATTTGTCCTCTTTTTCTTCTTCCCCATACGGTAGGCGAGACTAGAATGCAATTCAAGAATTTATCCCAACTGTTTCTGTGAGGAGAAAACAAGAAACACAGTGTGGTACAGATTTGGTATACCCTTTCTTTTTCTTCTTGTTTCTACGATTTTTGTTGGTAATTTAAATGACATTCATTTGTAGTGGTTCTTTTTGAGTTACCCATTTGTTTAAAAGGGGTATTGACTGTTCATTTGCTTTATGTCTTGTTTTTGGGTGTATTAATTTGGGGTTTATTGACAGAAACCCTTGTTTCGAATTAACGTAGTTCTGCTTTGTGAGGTTTGCTGTTCTTGTAAACTAAAACTAGGGTTTTTGAGTGTGTTCTAGGGTTTGATTCTTGGTGGGGTTTGCTTCTTGCATGTGGGTTCTGCTTAGAATCTGTTACTGTTTTCTTGTTTTTTGTTTTTGAGTTTCACTTCCCTGTTAGACTCTGTTCTAGTCGTACTTTTTGCTTGAATCATTCATACCTTGGTGGAAATTGTTTTTCTGCCAATTGTTTTTGATGTTTGGTTGGATATTAGCAGTAGAAAAGGTTTTTGTTAGTTATATTTGCTGTTCTTGACTTTACTTTAGCTGTTCTTGACATTACTTTCGTCGTTCTTGACATTGTTATTTTCGCCATTCTTGACATTGTTATTTTCGCAGTTCTTGACATCGTTATTTTCGCTGATCTTGACATTGTTATTTTTGCCATTCTTGACATTGTTATTTTTGCCGATAGGTTTTGGTGCATGTTAATCAATTTATGAAGCTACAACACTTCTAAAAGATTAACAAAACACTGTATTGATGAATCTGATTTAAAGTTGGCTTACATTGACTATTTTCCTTGTCTGGAAATGTCGGTCAGATTAGATTCTTGTTAAAGCTGCATTTCTGGGTCACCTAGTGATTTTTAAACTTCTCTTTTAAGCTGCAGTGTAGAAAAACATGGAGGAAAAAAGTCTGTCCTCGAAAGTATCGGATGGGATTGTTAAACGTATCAAATTTGGTTTGGCTACACCACAGGAAATAGTGAGTACAAGTTTATGCAACTTTAGCATTTGTTTGTTACAAGGTTTTCGAGAAAAAGTAAACCAGGCTTTAGTCTGTACACACATTTTATCAAACAACTGGGCATTTCATACTTCCTGACATAATCTCGATGAATAGTGCTTGAAATTTTTACTTTTTTGAAGACAAAGTAGTTTTTAGTCATTTTCTAAACTTTTCAAGTAATTCTACCAACTGTTCCTAGTTTAACTATGAACCAATTACCCTTACAATTAAGTTTCTGACTTGAATACTGTTTTATACTATGTGTCAGTTACAAATTCTTTTCCTTTCTGGTGTCTGGCAGTGTAAATCCTCTATTAGCGATTGTCCGATTACCCATCCGAGCCTACTTTTAAATCCTTTCCTTGGTCTGCCTCTCGAAGCTGGCAGATGTGAATCCTGTGGTACTGCGGAGCCTGGCCAATGTGAAGGTACTAAAACATTTTCATCTATATCACTTTTATTGTTTCTAATAGAGATAGGGGTAATGCTAAGCTGCTAGTGAAGTGTATAAACAAGAATAGTCCCACTTATTGATATGTCATGCGTATATCAATAGATCATTGAAGTTGAGAAGTTGACAGGGATTAAATACTGGCTTCATGCATTGTTGAAATTATATGCGAGTGTTGTGTTCTTCTTCAGAAGGCTCAAGTAACCCGATTTGTCTGATTCAGGTCATTTTGGATACATTGAGTTGCCCATTCCTATTTATCACCCTGACCATGTCAGTGAGTTGAAAAAGATGCTAAGCCTGCTTTGCTTGAAGTGTTTAAAGATGAAAAACAGAAAGGTATTAGATCTCATTAATTTCTCCTTTATAACATAATAAGTGAATTATTTTTCGTTTCTACAAAGATTCTACTGGAGGAAGTTTAAGATCAGTAAAATTGATGATTTTCATGGACTTGTATTTGGAAGGTGCTTTGTGCATGTTGTTTCTCTTGATTCCTGCATAGATGTAAAGTTATTCAAATTTGCCGCAAAAGCAATCTGTGCGATCTTCTAACCTTGTTGAAACAATACTCAGTTTCAGGTCAAGAATGCTGGTGTTCTTGAACGAATGTTGTCCTCATGTTGTGAGGTGAGTATCTAGCAACCCATGTAATAGTGTTTATACTAATAAACAAAATATTGTGGTTGGGTATCAGCATTTATGTGCCTCCAAATTGTTCAGAGTTTCTTATTTGGTGTAAACACAGTTATTCTTTTTGGTATATTAAACAAGCAAGGTCAGGTTTTAATCTATTCCTTGTCCGTGTGATGATTTGCACGGTTTCCGCTTTATATGCATTTAACTCTTTCTGTTTTTTTTTTCCTATTGCAAATACTGAGACACCAACCAAAAGTTGCAATTCAAAGCAATTTAAATGACGGGGATGTGATAGCAATTATTATATGAACTACATAGAGGTTTAATAAGACCCTTCATCACTTCTTTTGGAGAGTATCACTATTTTTTGTTCCCTCTAGCTAGTGTCCTTTTCTTTTGTACTTCATATAATAGTGTGCATTTTTTTTGTTAACAGTGAGGCCGGGCCAGCTTGCGCACACCTCGACTAATAGTGTGTGATTTTACCCAACCCTTTTTACTTGTCCCCCTGCCTCTTAGCTAGTAATGCAAGTATTGTTAGCCTCTTCACTTCTTTCAACGAGATAATGAAGTTTTCTTATTGGGAGCATAGAGTGGTGGTCCCTTTTCTGTCTTTCTATTAACAAAAATGAACGTTTGACCAAAAAGTTAATAGAAAAGAATGAAGTTTTGAAAAAGTGGTCTTTCATCCTTAACTCCAGCCTTACTCACAGAAGCGGCTTGCAGGCAGGGTGAAAAAACCAAGTAGGGAGGAGGATTGTGCATAGTGCAGAAAGAAGATGAGGTGTCTTAACACTTCTAAATTTTCGTGATACATTATTTTTGACTATCAATAGGCATCCTTTCATGCTGTCTTTTATAATTTGGTTAGATTAAGTAGGTCAACAACAACGACATACCCAGTAAAATATCGGAAGGTAGAGTGTACAGAGACTTTACCCCTACCTCGTGGAGGTAGAGAGGTTATTTCCGAAGGAGGTTATATTAAGTAGGTCAATGCCCTAAGATTGGAATGTCATATTTAAATCCGATAATTCAACAAGTGTAGGAGTATACATGTACTTGTGTTTTATGTGGTGAAACAATCACTATGTTTAGTTCATGACTTCTTGAAGGGATTTGCCTTCTTTTTGACATTCCTAAATATAGTAGACTGATAAACTGACTATCTCTTCCACATTCACCTATTTGCTTATCTGTTCGTTGGGATATGTATTTTAACTGTTTATCTGAACAGTGTTGTCTTACGACGACTGTTAAGAAGAGATTCCCTGTAGGAGCTAAAAGAAAAGGATTTCAGGCTTGTTCCCTAGCCATAATCCTGAACTGAAAGATATTCAGCTCTTTATTTGACTATGAATGTTTTAAAGCTGGAGTCTGTTTAAATTTGTAGTAATTTTTCTTATTGCATGTATAACCAGAAGCTTAACTTTCTTCTTGAGTGATGTGATTTATGGGTTTAATATATTCTTATGTAATGTAGGATGTCTCACAAGTCTCAGTATATGAGGGCAAGACCTCAGATGGTGCTTCCTATTTGGAGTTGAAAGTACCAAAAAATGCTGCAAAGCTTCAAGAGTGGAACTTCTTGGAGAAATATGGCTACCGCTACGGTGACGGTTATTCTCGACCTTTGCTTCCTTCCGAGGTTAGTTTCTCAGTCTCTGTAGTATCACTCCACAGCTTAAAAATAGGGTCTGAAGAAAAGCTGCTTATAAATAGTTAATTTTTGTATTGAGCTGAATTGAATTGGATCATAATGTCTTTGTTCTACTTGTTGAGTTGCTCATAAAAGTAAGTAGCTTTCTGGAGCCTCTTGATCTATTTCTAGTGGTTAATGTATTTGATTTTGGCTGTGTTTCCTATGCTGCCCTTCTGATATCAAAGCTTCATGATTCCATCACTGATCACTTAGACGTCCATGCGAATCCATTGCTTGTGAAGTCACAGCTTTGGCATTTCCTGGCAAACCAAAATGATTGGCAGCTGGGAAAATTGTGACTGCATTTCTAAAAGGTGATAACCCTTGCCCTTTCGTTCATGCCTCACGATTCTGACACTGAAACCTGGGTCAGAAGAGTATACTGATGCAGTCTCTATTATTTATGAATTCTGACCTTCTTGACAATTAAACCCATTTTATAATCTATCTTATAGAAAGACCAACTGAGAAATGTGCCTAAAGATATTCTTTAGGGGAACCAACAAAGAGGGGAAAATGAACTGATAGTGATACTAATATTATGCTTGTTGATTTTTTTTTTCTGTGGTAGTGCAATTGACCCCCCTAGAAGGAGGGTGGGAATGACTAGGTTGATTTCTCTTTCACTGGAAATCAGTATTTTCTTCTAGTGACAATGTTTAAGTTGGGATTTTATGAAATGTTAATCTTGTTAATGTATTTGAACTTTTGATGATATTGGTGATTTAATTTGTTGGATCATCCCCCTTGATCAATTTCTTGGCAGTTGTACCTATTTTTTATAAAATGTTCTGGAGTTCCCTTTCTGGTTTGTCAATCAGTTTTCTTTGCATTGATAATTTCTCATTGCCAAAATTCAATTTTGTGTTCTGGCTAAAAGATATCTGGTTCAATTTGCTTTCTCTTGTTTTCATTTTCACACACGATTTTAGGTTCTTGCCATTTTGAGAAGAATTCGTGAAGATACAAGAAAAAAGCTATCAGCTAAAGGCTATTTCCCACAGGAGGGATACATCCTGCAATACTTACCAGTACCTCCTAACTGTTTGTCTGTGCCTGATATATCTGATGGGAATAACATCATGTCTTCGGTAAGACACTTAAATTGAATCTTATATATTATTGGCATACACTTGTCTATGTCAAGTTGCAAGTTTTCACAATTTCATGTTGCTTTTTCAGGATCACTCTATAACAATGCTCAGGAAGGTGCTGAGGCAGATTGACATAATTAAAAGTTCAAGATCTGGTACACCTAATTTTGAGGCTCATGAAGTGGAGGCAAACGATTTACAAGCAGCAGTTGTCCAGTATCTCCAATTTAGGGGGACAGGCAAGGTACTGAGTCTGCTTTTATTGTTAAAACTTGAATTTGAACAATGATCAACTTTTGCCATCTGCTTGGAGTGGTTTGTGATTTTATTGTTTCAGTCTTGCAATGTTATGTCCCTCATAAATCAGATCATGGAAGTAAGTTTGTAGCACTTGCAATTTCTAATAATTAATTATCGCACCACTTTGTGCTTTTGCATTGTCTCCTTGGCAAGACTAATTTTGTTTTTTTGAGTTTTCGACAGTTTTCTGTTTCTTCTTTAATTCCTGAGTATATGTCAAGTGTATGCACTTATGAGACTTGGCTAATTTACAGTTTTAAACAAACCGAAAGTCAATGACCCCATAGTTAAGGTAGTGACTTCGAACTGTTGTGTCTCATATTTGAAGAAAGCATAGATCTTTCTGTTTCTGTGTTTTCTTTTGTAGTTTATTGAGTGTTCATTTGATTTAGCTAGGGAGTATCTTTTTATTACCAAGCAATTTAAGAAATAGCTCGTCTGCTCAAATAAGTTCCTCATTATACTTTACTCCCAAAATTGTTGGTTCCATGTAACATAGAAGGAAATGTGGAGAGAAGATGAAGATGGTTGGTCACCCTAAACTGCACAGTGTATTCTAACAGTCTTGCTGAGGTTGATATCAATTTGGTGGGGTGGGTGGGGGAACAGTGATAGATTCATTCACTGCTTCAAGTAAATGGCCGTGATCTTGTTTTGTCGTGGAGAACAGGACTGTAGCTTTTGTGATTTCATCTGTTACTGAATAAATAGGGAATGTTCTAGGAAGTACCTAATCTAGGATGAAAATTCTACTGTCTGAAAGTGTGTTTTTCTGCAAATCAGGTAATGTAGGAAAACAGAGAATTTCTGGGTTTGAGTCGAAACTTTAGTTCTCTGATATTAGTTCATTAATAATTAATGTTCTTCCACTGATACTTTTGTATCCATGCAATGAAGATGGTCTCATTGTCTTTTTCATTCTCAATACTAGGCATCCCGTGATGTTGATAAACGTTTTGGAATACACAAGGAAGCAGCTGATACCACCACTAAAGCCTGGCTAGAGAAGATGAAGACCTTGTTCATCAGAAAGGGGTCTGGTTTCTCATCTCGAAGTGTCATAACTGGTGACCCATACAAAGGGGTGGGTGAGATTGGTTTGCCATGTGAAATTGCTCAGAAAATCACTTTTGAGGAGAGAGTAAGTCAGCACAATATGGCATATTTACAGAAATTGGTGGATGAAAAGCTTTGTTTAACCTATAAAGACGGGTCAAGTACTTATTCTTTGAGAGAAGGGTCAAAGGGGCATACATTTCTACGACCTGGGCAAATAGTGCATAGGAGGATAATGGACGGTGATACTGTTTTCATTAACAGGCCACCCACAACACATAAGCACTCCCTCCAAGCCTTATCAGTGTATGTCCATGATGATCATACTGTGAAGATCAACCCACTTATGTGCGGCCCCCTTAGTGCTGATTTTGACGGGGACTGCATTCATTTATTTTACCCTCAGTCCCTTTCTGCCAAAGCAGAGGTTTTGGAGCTTTTTGCTGTAGGGAAACAGTTGCTGAGTTCTCACACCGGTAACTTCAATTTGCAGCTTGCCACCGACTCATTGCTGTCGTTGAAGTTAATGTTCTCACATTACTTCTTTGATAAAGCAGCTGCCCAACAGTTAGCAATGTTTCTTCCGATGGCCTTACCTGATTCTGCTGTAGTAGATGTTCGTAAATCTGGTGCCATGTGGACGACCTTGCAGATCTTGGGGGCTGCTTTACCGGATGGCTTTGATAGTTGTGGGGAGACTCACACAATTGGGAAAAGTCAGTTCCTTGGAATAGATTACCACAGAGACTTGATTTCATCAATTCTGAATGATGTTATCACATCTATCTATTTTATGAAGGGTCCGAATGATGTATTGAAGTTCTTTAATTCTTTACAGCCTCTTTTAATGGAAAATTTGTGCACAGAAGGTTTTAGTATTAGTCTCCGAGATTTCTACATGTCAAAGGCTGTTAGGGATGGTATCCAGGAAAGAATTCAGTGCATGTCGAAGTTGCTACATCATTTGCGGTCATCCTATAATGAATCCGTAGAAGTACAATTGGAGCATCACTTGCGTAACGAGAAACTTCCAGTTATTGACTTTGTGCTCAAGTCGTCTGGCATGGGTGTTCTAATTGATTCCAAGAGTGAATCTGCCTTTAATAAGGTGGTTCAGCAAATTGGTTTCTTAGGCTTGCAAATATCAGACAGGGGCAAATTTTACACAAAGACACTGGTGTATGACATGGCTCGACTGTTTCAGAAGAAGTATCCTTCTGTTGGTACTAACCCTTCCGAGGAATTTGGGTTGGTTAGAAGTTGTCTGTTCTACGGGTTGGACCCTTACCAGGGGATGATTCATTCGATCTCCAGTAGAGAAGTGATTGTCCGCTCAACCAGGGGATTAACAGAACCTGGGACATTGTTCAAGAATTTGATGGCCATTCTCCGCGATGTAGTCATTTGTTATGACGGGACTGTTAGGAATGTTTCCAGCAACTCAATTATTCAGTTTGAATATGGGTCTAGCGGTGGGTCAGATTTACCAAGTGAATTTTGTGCTGGTGATCCAGTTGGAGTGTTGGCTGCAACTGCTATGTCCAATCCTGCATACAAGGCAGTTCTTGATTCATCTCCAAGCAGTAATTCCTCCTGGGAGATGATGAAGGTAGTGCTTGGAAACAAGTTTTTTGTCTGACACTTAGTTCTGACCAGCTATGCACTCATCTAACTGTTTTCCGCAACCCCTTTTTCTTATTTCAGGAGATACTGCTTTGTGGAGTGAGCTTCAAGAATGATGTTTCTGACCGTCGCGTAATCCTTTATCTGAATGATTGTGGATGCCGTAGAGGGTACTGCAGAGAAAAAGCGGCGTACGTTGTCAAGAATCATTTGAGTAAAGTATGTCTTAAGGATGCTGCTGACGAGTTCTTGATAGAGTAAGTATGCTATTCTTTCAATTTTTCTGCTGCCACTTTCTTATCTACTAAAGTGTGTGCACCTCCTGCTATCCTGTAATGTGAGCATACTATGACCAGATTGTCACCAACGTAGTTAATGCTTCAAACATATTTTGCTTGGTCTAATGGAATTGGATTGCCGGTTTACAAGTTATTTCATTAGACTGCCCTAGCAATTCACTTGGTTCTGAAAATTGTCAGTCGAACTTTTGCTGCAATTCTCTGAGGCCTGCAATTGCCTTTTGTTATTTTTAGATTTTAGAAGTCCATTTTGTTATGCTGCCCAAGTGGTATTTCTGGAACTACTTTCAGAACAGAGTTTTTTTTTCTTCTTCCAAATCTTTTAAATTTGGGATAAAGTATAAGATTTATCCACGAAGTAGAAAAGCGTCATAGAAAACATGAGTATCTGCTCATAGAACCCATTGTTTCTACTTACCGAAATATCAAAGGTGCTCTAAAAGTATGAAAGACCAAAAAAAGTTTCTCTAATACGAACAAGACTTTTTCCCTCCCTGAAGGCGAAGGGAGTTGAATCAGCTACCAGAAGGTGGAGACACCCTTCAGAATTTGAATGACGATTACTGTTATTTTTCGAGTATTTATTCTTCTCATGATAAAGATCTGGCCAGTTCTCCCCAGATGTATCAGACATGAAAAACTTGTATATTCCGTTCATAAACTATCAAGTACTTTAGTTCCATTGTCGTAATTTTGACTTTGTTGTATTTTTTTTCTTCAATTTAATAGCACCACCTATTGAACATATAGTTCATTCCTTTCCATTATAAAGATACTAAAACATTTACTTCTCAAGTCTCATGCTAAACCTATTGATTGTTGCTCAAATTTGGAATTTAAGTTTGCATTATTATATCTCAGTTCAGATTTTACATATCCATAAATTGTGTGATACAGTAGCCAACTCTGTGAGAGGAAAAATGAAAATTATCTAATTAGCTTTATTTGGTGATCTTATTGCTTCTGTCTTGTAGATACGCAGGCCAACAAGCAGGATATGAGAATTCTGAAACAGGGACAGGCCTCATTGGTCATATTCGTCTCAACCAGGTTTTACCTATTTTTCAAACTTATAAGCTTTGGAGTAATTTTTTGTGAACTTTTGTGTCACTGATACTGGTAGTTGTTGTATTGTGTCATTGATACTTCTGCTTGGGTTGACAGGGGCAGCTGGAAAATTTGGGAATCAGTGTTCTTGAGGTTCATGAAAGATGCCAAGAAAATATCAGTTCATTCCAGAAGAAAAAAAAAATTGGCAATCTTTTCAAGAGAATAGTTTTGTCAGTGAGGTGAAACACTATCTTTCACTTGTTGTTTGGATATCACTTAGCTTGCTATTTCATCAATCAGTATGTTAAAAAGTTAATTTAGCATCACAACCACCAGATTCTGAATGCACCATATGGTTAAGTAGACAGTTTGATTTTAATGAGTATGTAAATATTGTTGTGTGTGTATACATCTCTAGAGGGAGTCTTAGAAGCTCTTTATTTGTGTTAGCACTGCAGATCCACATCTGTGAAACTGTAAACATGACACACACCTTTTTTTCAAGTCATCCTACTTACCTGGATATGACTCTTATCAATTTAGAGAAGAGGCTAGCGGGATGGCAAAAAATGATATTTGTCCAGAAGAGGAAAGAAAGTGTTACTTAAGAGTATTCTTTCTAGCATACCCACATATTCCTTGTATCTGTTTCTGTCTCCAGCCATTGTTACAATAAAATTTGGGACTCCAAAGAAACTTTCTATGAGATTCCACTAGGGATGGGGGAGTTTCACTAGGTGCTTTGGAGACTGTTATGATTTCGAAGTGTTGGGGTGGTCTTGGGGTTAAAGACCCAAGAAATAAGGCTTTATCTGGAAAGTGGTTTTGGAGATTTGGGTCCGAGGTACGTACTACGGTGATAGCGGAAAAATATGGGGTTTTAGAAGGGGAATGGAGGACTAAAATTATCATTATCTTTTTGGGTTTGTATTATGGAGGAATTTATCAAAGGGATGGGAAAATTTTAGAAGCGATTTGTGTTTTAAGGGATTAGATTAGTTTTTGGGCAAATAAGTGGTGTGGGTAGAACGAGTTGAGGGAAGTCTTCCCTAATTTTTATCTTGTGTCCGTCCAAAGAGTTAATGGTCCAACCAATTTGCTAATCTCACAAGGAGATTATTCACAGGGACTCGGGACTTAAGTTTCAGAAGGAATTTTCATGGTTGGGAGATAAGAATTTCACAATTTGGTTGAGTTATTGTATGGGTTAGTTACACAGAACAAATCTCCGCATGCATGGAGATGGGGGAGAGTGGAGATGGGTTATTCAATGTTAACTCTTATTATAAGAGGCTAGTAGTACGAGAGGAATTTACTTCCCTCCTGACTCCATTTGGATTCCTAGAGCACCGAGGAAGGTGTGCGTCTTTATTTGGTTGGTGGCAATGGGTGCAATCTTAATAACGGAAAAATTTAGGATGAGGAGGATCAACTAAATTAGTTGGTGCTTTATGTGCAAGAGTGCAGGTGAAAATGCAGACTATCTCTGTTGCACTTCAAGGTGGCTAATTAGTTATGGAGGGTGGCTCTCAAGATGTTTGGGATGCAATGGTTCATGCCAGACACAGTTAAGGAGGCATTGCAAAGTTGGTCTCATAGGATGGGAAAGAGAATCCCAAGGGCATGGAGAGTTGCCCCTTTAGCAATCATGTGGGTCATTTGGAAAGCGCATAATAGGAGGGCTTTTGAAGGGATCAAACAAGATTTTGTAAAAATGCATAGTGTTTTGTCTCTAGTTGCTTTTTGGTGTTTTTACGAGTTCCTTATTGTATAGAGGATTGGATCTCTTTTGTTGAGAACCATATTTTGATGTAGGTTCTCTTCTTTTGGTATACTGCTTGTATTTACCTCAACAAAACAAAGGTAGGGGATGGGAGGAGAGTAGAATTCTGGGACATAGGTGGTGCAGGTACAATACCTTTAGAAATACATTCCCATACCTACACAAAATTTCAAGCCAAAATGATATGACAGCTGATCAACCTTAAGGTCTCAAAGTTGAGAAGAAGCTTTAATAGGTATCTACAAGATTGGAAGGTGACAGCTTTAATATTTGATTGACTTGCTCCATACATATAGCATACTGCAGGATCTCCACGATATATGGGTGCTGTTTGTGTATGAAGATTGGGAGTTGTTTGTAGAAAACCACCTCTTTTTGTAGTTTTTCTACCTTTTGCTATACTAGTATATGGTCTCTTCTTGCCCATTTATTATTAACATCTTATTACGTTATCAAGAAACATTTTAAAGGTGTAGTAGTCCACACCTATGTCAAGCAATCAACTGTGCCTCATTCCAAAACTTGTCAGCTTCGGCTATATTAATCTTTATATGCAGTCTCTGCTCTCTTCGGATCTATTTCATTTCATATCTATTTCTACATGTTAGGTAGATGGTGGCTATCCGTGGACTTGGGACTAAATTCATGTATTTACATGTCCTAGAAGACGATTTATCTTTGATGTGTTAGTATCAATCAATAACTAAACTCGAGCCCAATAATGTTAGCATATGGCTAAATGAATCCTCTGAAACCATTTTTTCTTTTAGGTCATTGCAGTACAAGTCATTTCAATATTACTTTGCCTCTAATTTATTCGGCAAAATTAGCGATTCTCTAAAACTAGAGGTTCTCTAGATCTCATGCTTATTGCCTATACTTTTGACTAACAAGGCGATTCTTTCATTGAATGAACCATTGAAAGATAAATTGACATCAATCTAGTATCCCTTGCATGTTAGTTTGTACCATCTGTATGAACCACATCCCAAGGATGCCTAATTATTATTTTCTGTGGAAAATATATCTTATTGCACATTTACATCATTGTGAATTTTTATTTTATGCAGTGAATTTTGTTCGTTTTGCCACAATTCTGGAAGTAAGTGTCTGAATGCACCATGTTTGAGGTTCTCTTGGCCAGATGCGAGTGACAATCACTTGGAGAGGGTTTCTCATATTCTTGCTGATATGATATGTCCAATATTGTTGGATACAGTTATCAAAGGTAGTTTTGTTCCTCTATATTTGAGTGTGTTTGTGGTCATTTTTACGGTTACAATATTAAGAGTGTGCTTGTGGCCATTTTGAGTTAAATCCTTCTCAGAGCTTGTAGTTAATTGAGTATGTCCCTCTTCTAAGTCTCCCCTATCTTTCATTGCTGTTTGATAAACACAGTTTTGCTGGAAGTTATAATTTGCCTGCTTTGTGGTTTGATTTGGCATCATAAGGATGGTGTTAACCATGACTCAGATAACTGAATAATGACCTGAAGGAGCTCCCTTTCTTTTATTGAGTCACGTTATTTGATTAAAAGAGCACTCTTATGGGAGAGAAGTGGCTAGGACTCTGTGTTTTTGATGTTTTGTTTCGGAAGGAACCTCTAAAATTTCCACGTCTCAAGAGCGTAGTTGATGTCCTAAACGCATGCTAAAGCAGAAGCTCTGTCATGCTACTTTACTTTAGCATTCGAAACATTGGAAAAATGGTGTTGGTGTGAAAAAGAGCCAAGTGTTTGAGGGATGTTGCAGTGCTTAGTTGGGTTTCTGAGTTTGCAAAAGACACGGAGAGGATGAAGAAAGGAAAAGTAATGCTGGAACTACTAAAAACTCTATTATGATCTCTATATTTTTTGCAACAGCCATTTTATACCCCAAAAAACAGTAAAGAAATACATCTGTACTTACTGCTAACTACAGAGTCAGTTGCTCTAAATATTTCTTGTATTCTTTTCCTTCTAGATGACCCACCAGAGTGCTGATTAATTGAGTTCCATGTTTTCAGCCTTGCCTTTCCTATTCCTTTAAAGCTCCAGCTTTGCAGCAGTTCCATTGTTTGACCTTGGCATCATCCAATTAATTCCCACTGTTCATACATTTCGAGAAAGAAGATTACACTTATGAACCTCCCTTTTTGTTTGTCCTGATCTGAACTTACATTCAAAATCTATTTCTATTGAGTGCTGAAACTTGAAATGTCTAGAAGCTGGTGTATCAGTTAAAATGAAAAACGGATGGCTTCTGTATCATGAAAAGAAGGTAAATGTTTTTGATTTTTAAGGTTTCTCTTCTGAATGTTAAAAACCCAAGTTGGATAAGCAGAAAATATGGTAGTTAAGAACTGCTAACAAGTGTCATTAACAGTTAGTACTGTCTGAGAATTAAGATTACGCTAATAAGCTTCCCATTTTGTCTATCCTTTCCAAGGTCAAAAGGTTGATGGTTGTTTGTCATAAATAAGGTAAAACATTTTGAAGAGATTCTCTATTCTTGTTGGTGTCATCTTAGGGTGTCAAAGTATATACATTCAAGTACTATAATTTGTATTTTTCTGTTATGGCTTCTTGGGACAACTGGAGTTTGCGAAGAATTGTAAGAACGTTATACTGCACTTTTTCTTGGAAATGAATACGTGATACTAATATGGTACACTCGTAACGTACAGGTGATCCAAGGGTTTCAAGTGCAAATATAGCGTGGATTTCTCCTGACACAATGTCTTGGATTAGGAGCCCTTCCAAGAGTCAAAGAGGTGAATTAGCTCTGGATATTGTTCTCGAGAAAGAAGCTGTTAAGCAAAGGGGAGATGCTTGGAGGATTCTCATGGATTCTTGTCTTCCTGTCATCCATCTGATAGACACTACGCGCTCCATCCCATATGCAATAAAGCAAGTCCAAGAACTGATTGGAATTTCTTGTGCTTTTGAGCAAGCTGTTAAGGTACCATTAAATGCCTTGACTTTCTTTCTTTAGCGTGGTAATGCTCTGTGGGATACACTCCGAAACATTGTTATGAACAAACGTACGGCCTTCTCAGCATCTCCTCTCTTGAATACTGAATGTATCTGTGAAGCCACTTACTGAAACTTGGAGGTTGAAATACATCTTTCCACGAGACATAAGATTTCAAATAGTAATTGTAAATGAGTAAATCTGATCTATCCATATATCTGTGACCTTTCTGAGATTACGATGGTGATTGATTCAGCTGCATTCTTATCCTTAATCATCTTGATGACCAACTTTTTCTACCTAGTGTGTACTTGACAACCTTATATGTGCAAAGCAAGAAATATTACCCAAAGGCGTTCCTTTAAATTCGTAATCTCAAAATACTTACAATATGGTTTCTTTTGCAGCGCCTATCAACGTCAGTTACAATGGTCACGAAGGGTGTTCTCAAAGACCACCTAGTTCTATTGGCTAATAGCATGACATGCGCAGGAAATCTAGTTGGTTTCAATGCTGGTGGAATAAAAGCATTATCTCGATCATTAAATGTGCAGATACCATTTACAGAAGCAACACTATTTGTAAGCCACATAAATTTTCTTCTGTTCTGTACAACACTTCATTTTGACAACTCCTTCGGTGAGCTATCTTTTTAATCAGAGTCCTATTTATTTATTTATTTATTTTTTTATCTTTCTTAGACCCCAAGAAAATGCTTTGAGAGGGCTGCTGAAAAGTGCCATGTCGATTCTTTGTCAAGCATTGTGGCTTCTTGCTCCTGGGGAAAGCATGTGGCAGTTGGTACGGGATCTCGATTTGAAGTCCTCTTGAACACAAGAAATGTATGTGTTCCTTTTAATATCTACTTGGTATTGTCTTTAAAATAAAAAAAAATATTTAGTTGGTATTGGAGTGCGGTGCATTGATTTTTGATTTGATTGTGTCATGCCACTGGTCGATAACTGCTTTTCACATACAACAATTTCTCTATTTATGTCTCGTTCATTCATTAATTGGCCAAACAGAGTTCAATCAAATTACAAATCATTGCATGCTCAAAATAATTTTGTAGCTGTGTGACATCACTTCTCTGTCATGATTGCTCTATTGTGTTTGCATGTTATGTTTTGGAGCACCTGTTTTCCACTTCTTCAGTAATAGCCTATTTTCCTTTTCTATCAGTCCCAAAATGGTGCCCACTTCTAAGTTGTAACTTTTAAAGTCGGACCAATTTTACTAGTTTCAATACATGTGCTCCTGAGCCAGTCAAACTAGCACAAAAGTAATGGAGAAAGTATCTAGCTAGAGATATAAGTTCCAACATTTATTTCTTTTCTTTTAGGATAATTAAATTATGCTTTGATGTTACACCCCTCTACTATGGTCCTTTTGAGATAGTATGTGAGAACCAAAATTGTGATCAAAGGATGCAGAGAAGTGTTCTGTTGACCTTCCTTTTAATGATTAGCTTGTCTAAATGTGTTTATGTGACTGTATAAATTAAAATTCAAAAATTACCAATGTTTTATGTATTACAAGTGTAACCTGTGCACGTTTATCCATACATGTATGACAACAAATTGTTGACTAAAAAGGTCTATATTTCTTTAAACTTCATGCCAAAGAAATAAATCTGATTTTCTAGATAGTGAGATCTTAGGTTTAAACTTGGATGCATTTTTCTTGTTTTTTTTTATTTTTTTTAAAAAAATAGGTATTAATGTGCCTCAAACACCTGGAGGGTTCTGATACTGTTATGTGATCTCTGTCATTGGCTAAGTTTGCTTCCTGCGGCAGCATATTGCAGTAGACTTGAAAGTTGCTTCTTGTCTCCTTGAAGTGGAGGCAAACACATTCTGTCTAATACCAAAAGTAAAGTAGACACTTCAATGATCAATAAAAATATAATGACTAAGTTTATCGTATATTTGTATGCATGTACAAATGCTAAAAAAGTGTCATGCATGCAAACACTGCATAGGAAGCTTATTCTCTCATGTCTAGACAATTTGTGGAATAAGATATTTAATGAAACATGTAATCTTCATTGAATTAGTTGACTCTTCTATACAGATTATGACGTAATTTTAAAAGTGAAAAACTATGATTAAATCAGGAAAGAAATACCATGTTAAAATCCGGAAAAATTAACCGGAATACTGTAAAATTTTGAGCAAGGGCATTGCACTTTTTTGGTAGACCATGAGCAATTATGTTGAAATTGAAATTATAATTGCTTGATCCTCTATGGCCATTAGACGCAAATTTGTGTTTCAAGCAGGTTGACAACGTTTTACTTGGTTGGAAGTTCTGTAGTTATCATAAATGACTTTCTTGACCTTTACCATTAAGTTGGACTTTGAACCAGCTACAACTAGCATGTGTGTTTTCTTCTATCGCATCCTTCCTACTTTAATGGTTTAGTGCACTTTAGTTATTTTGTCTGATAAGCAACTGAATATTTATTCGTTGTAGTTGCATATTTTCTTGGTTGAGCGTCTAGACTGAAACTAACATGTGAAAGTCTTTTCTTTGCAAGGTTGAATGGAATATACCAGATACACGTGATGTTTATAGCTTCCTACACTTGGTGAGGAGCACCTCTACTCAAGAAGTTGAAGGTACCAGTTGTCTTGGTGCAGAAATTGATGAACTAGAGGAAGATGAAGATATGGGATTATACTTGTCTCCCAATAGGGACTCTGGTTCTGAAATGCCCACTTTTGAAGATAGAGCTGAATTTGATTATAATGAAAACTTAGATGAAGGAAAGCCAAGTGGCTCTGCATGGGAGAAGGCCTCATCTGAGAGTGTCAAATCTGGTGGTAGCTGGGATATGGCTGGCAAAACCCAGAATGGCGCTGAAAAGGGTGTCAATCAGTCAGATTCCTGGTCTGCTTGGGGTAAAAAGGTTGATGGAAGTAATCCTCAGCAATCTGGGGTTACAGAGGAGTCAGAATCTTGGGGGAAAAAATCAGAAAGAGATGGTGGTTCTTCGTGGGGGCAAAAGGTTGAGACTCACCAATCTGGGAAGGAACAGGAGTCAGGATCTTTATCCTCCTGGGCGAAAAAGGGGGAAACAGATGGTGGTTCTTCTTGGGGGAAAAAGGCGGAAACAGATGGTGGTTCTTCGTGGGGGAAAAAGGGGGAAACAGATGGTGGTTCTTCTTGGGGGAAAAAGGCGGAAACAGATGGTGGTTCTTCGTGGGGGAAAAAGGGGGAAACAGATGGTGGTTCTTCTTGGGGGAAAAAGGCGGAAACAGATGGTGGTTCTTCGTGGGGGAAAAAGGTGGATAAAGATGGTGGTTCTTCTTGGGGGAAAAAGGTGGATAAAGATGGTGGTTCTTGGGGGAAAAAGGTTGAAACTGAGAACAGCCCTCAACTATCTGCGAAAGAAGAGCAGTCAGGATCTTGGTCCTCATGGGGGAAACAGGTGGAAAAAGATGGTGGGTCTTCTTGGGGGAAAAAGGTTGATGAACCTGAGAAAAACCTGCACCAGTCTGGGAACGGTGAGCAGTCAGCTTCTGTATCCTCATGGGGGAAGGTGGAAAAAGATGGTGGGTCTTGGGGTAAAAAGATTGAGAGTCCCCAATCTGGGAAGGGTGAGGAGTCAGGATCTTTATCCTCATGGGGAAAAAAAGTGGAAACAGATGGTGGTTCTTCTTGGGGGAAAAAGGTGGATAAAGACTCTAGTTCATGGGGGAAAAAGGTGGATAAAGATGGTGGTTCTTGGGGGAAAAAGATTGAAACTGAGAATACCCCTCAACTATCTGGGAAAGAAGAGCAGTCAGGATCTTTGTCCTCATGGGGGAAAAAGGTGGAAAAAGATGGTGGGTCTTCTTGGGGGAAAAAGGTTGATGAACCTGAGAATAACACGTACCAATCTGGGAGCGGAGAGCAGTCAGGATCTTGGTCCTCATGGGGGAAGAAGGTGGAAAAAGATGGTGGTTCTTTGGATGGGCCCAAACACTCAAATTCTGAGTCGTCTTGGGGAAAAGCTCCTAATGGTGGTGGAATAGGTTCAGGGACTGCTGAAGGCAATAAAAGGCCTGACCAGTCAGTTAATGATTGGAGCTGTAGTGTAAGTAGAGATGGGCAGTTAAATGAATCAACACATGATGACTCTACAAAAAATGGTGGTTGGAATTCTTCAACCGTTGGTGGTTGGAACTCTCATAAGGTTGGCGTTGAAGAGAGCGATAAGACACCTCAATGGGGTCAGCGCAGACGTAATGCAAAAGGAGATTTTAAGGAGAATTCGCGAGGTTGGGGCTCTGCTAGTGGTGGAGAGTGGAAGAACAACCGGCCTGCAAGATCAGCTGATGACTCCAATAGAGGTGGACATTTTACAGCAACAAGGCAAAAGATTGATCTTTTCACAGCAGAGGAACAAGAAATAATTTCAGATGTTGATCCTATCATGCTGAAAGTCAGAAAGATAATGCATGGGACAGTGTAAGTATTATGCTTCACTGAATTTACTGTATACATATTTGGTGATACGGCTACATGAAGAAACAATTAATTCCAGCAGAGAAATTGAACTTGTTTCCTGCTTAGAACTGTCTGCTACATGAGTTATAATTTGTTTGTGGTATTCTTTTCTGTCTGCAAATGTTTTGCCTGCATTATTTTTTCTGGGTTAGTCTCCTTAGTGTTAGTGAAAAACAAGGGATCACAGCTTCCCTCGTTATGGTCAAGTTTTGGGATTCCAGAAAAAAAGAGGTTGACAAATGTTTTGGATAGAGAGGTGGTGGTATGAGCAAAAGGTCGTTCGAAAGGGGATTAGTTATAGTCATCTAGTGTGATAGGAAAGGTGAAAGTCATGGATAAAGAGAAAAGATCAATTTCCTTTCCATCCAAAAGTGGGGCAAATCAGATAGAATTAGACCTCTTGTATGGAACTTTTGTTAATGGCTTAATGCCGAAAAAGATGTAGCATTACACATAGACTAGGCACATATTAAAGTTTTCACAAAATTGGTGTCCATTACTTGCCCTGCCAATCAATAATGAAAAACTAGTAATACTTTTTTCCTTCCGCTCATCTCTGTTCTGGTTAGATGGTCTTTTTTCTCCCAACGGCGATAACATTTTCTGGTTTTATTTTCTTTATGAAGGAACAATGATGGTGACCCCTTATCTGCTGATGACCAGTCATATATTATCGACACGGTTCTCAATTACCATCCGGATAAAGCTGTCAAGATGGGAGCTGGTCTTGATTATATTACGGTAAGTGGCACTATTTTTAAAAAAAATAAAATTATAGCATTTTATAGTGCCTTCAAGATATTTTCTTACTCTTGACCATATTCTACTCAGATTGTTAGTACCAAGGTTTTGAGCAATTTTCTTCACTTGTTAAAATTCTTTAATTGTACAGCAAAGTGTGGACTCAAATATGTCAGGAAAGGGATTGTGTGAGCATATGATATAATTGTTTTCTGTACAGCTTTCTTCAAGTTGTACATTAGTATTGATACCAGTGATTGTCAGCTCATCATATTCCAATTGATCGTATGAGCATTTGTGATATGATTGAATGTTTCAGCAAAGTGAATCGTGTCAGTATATTTGCTCATGTTTGCAGAATTTGCTGCTTTCAGTGCTGGAAGTTGTACCAATTGTCTGAAGAGACCGAAAACCTTGTGTTAGCTTGCCTTTAGAATTAAGTTTTTACCTGGTTGCCATTAGACTTGAGCTTTTGGTTAGTTAGTACTTGCTTGAGTAACTTCTGTTATTCAGTTATGTTCTACTTATCCAATTTGAGTCTCCCCACTTCCATTATTGGAGAACTTTTCTTCAAGGGAGTAACTCATTTAATCAATCTATACAACTTTTAGCTGTCAAAGTTGTAACAGTCAGAGTGTGGAAGGCACCAAGTTGTTTTTATAAAAAGCTATGTTCAGAGAACTAATAAAACAAACAATTTAGGGGATGTAGAAAAGACGGACTTGGATGCTGAACTTGTTTTATTTAGTCTTCAAGTGAATGTCCACCTTCCTTTTTCTATAGTCGTTCTCAAAGTAATGCCCAATCTCATAAATACAAATCAACAGATAACACTCTAGCACAAAATACATTGGAACCCACTTTCTCATGTTTTCATCCAACTTTTATGTCTTCCACAGTTCTCTCACCTAATTCTAAGTTCTAACATTTTCACCTAAATTCTTTCCTCTTGAAATGGATGGGGTACTTTTTATAATTTTGGGGTTGGTGGGAGTTGCAAGTAGGTCCTACACGAAACTGAATTTTCTAACTTATCTCATAGATATCTTCCGAGTTATTGAGGAAGACAATGATTTTTTTATATATATCATTAGTACAAAGGCAGTGCTAGATGCCGTACGTACAAACCCATAAAAAGAAAAAGATGCAGCATAACTTTTAAATCTTCTGAAAAGAACTGTAGCTTCCTCAATACATTTTGAATTTCTATCCTTCCATATGGTACACCGTATGCAAGCAGGAACTTCCTATTTTCCATGTCTTCTTCTTTGACATGATGCTGCCCAGACTATTCCAACAGCTCCCTAGTTGATATTGGCATTGTCCATTTAATTCCTTTCATGTTTAGAAAAAGCTTGCACAGGTGATGACTGATTTCACTATGAAAAAAAAAGATACGAATGTTGTTCTCTGACTCCTTCCTACATCTTGAGCATAAAAATAATGTGTATCACTGGTAGGGGTTGAATCTATGCCTTCTGCTTAGGAAACAGACACTCGCTCCATCCACTGAGCTACATGCGGTTTGTTAGAGATCTTCTGAGTTTTCCCATCAAAACCGGTGAAAAAGGAATCATCATAATTTAGGAACTTCAAACCGTTAGGTCTCATATGCAAAGTCAATGAGCATATTTTGCATCTTAGGGTATTATTCTGTTGTATTATTTTCTTAGAACTATTGCATGTGTGTGTGCCCATAGTACACATTATGTTCTTCGTGGATCTAGTCTAGCCCAAGTTCCTCTTCCCATTACGAATCTTCTTTTCCGGAGGACTATTCTCATTCGCTAAAGAAATGATTTTTGTCATTGTGTTCAGATTTGGATGGTTACCCCTTTTGCTTCTTCCTTTTACTCTCCAGGTCAAATGCACTGGTCCCTACTTGCCCAGTGCTCCCTGCTATATCATTTGCTTCTAATGCACAGTATATTCCATTGAAATTTCAGTGGAAAGTGTTTAATCACATTATTTTCTGTGAACTTTATTTTTAATCTTGTTGCTAGCATGATCTTAGTTGCGCTTTTATCTTATATGTGTCAAAGTTACTTTCAGCATTTTATGACTTTTAAGTTTTAGTTTCTGACCTAAGATTAAATCTGTGTAAACAGGTCAGCAAACATACAAACTTCCAGGATACTAGATGCTTCTACGTCGTCTCTACTGATGGTGCCAAGCAAGATTTCTCCACCCGGAAATGTTTGGAGAACTTTGTCAGATCAAAATATCCTGATAAGGCTGAGAGTTTCAATGAAAAGTACTTCAAGAAGCCGCCTCCACCTTGTGTCCCCAAGATTGCTTCTCCACCTAAGACTGCTTCTCCAGCACCATCAGTTGGTTGATCTTCTCCTTAGTTTGGATAGTTGTATAGTTAACTTGTCCGCCTTGTGTTAACTTATGGTAAAACAAAATGCGCATGTTGACAAATTGACAGTTAGAAAGGTTCTTGTGTATATAGTTTAGTCCTTTTTAACTTATACTAGAATTTTCAACAAAGTCCCTTTCAAGGCTGTTTGGCAACTGAAGCTTAGCCCAGAAGAACCTTTGTAATCCACCACTACTGGCGTTGATGATGATTGATATCTTCTTTTTCTCTATTTTGTTACTATTTCCATTTCTGTGTCTTTTTGTTTGCTTATTTTCCTTTGGTTAGTTTATGGCAGGGAAGAAAGAATATAACTAGGCATTTACCTTTCCCAGCTCTCAGAAATGGAGAAAAAAATATCTAAGTAAATACCTCAATTCAGCTATCATGGAGGACTTTTGTATTCATAGTTTATACATATAACCCCAACTTTATATTTTTACCTCTTCAGAAAAGAACACAAACCTCTGGAAAAAAGAAGAAAGCTTAATACATCAGCGCTAATTTCGATTCAACAATTGTACTCTCAAGTATTTTAGTTACTCTCTTGAATAATTTAATGTGTTGTCATTTGTATTTAATTGTGGACATTTTTGCCTCAATAAGTCTTACAATCTAATTATTGATAGTCAGAATAATTGGTTGTTTAATTGAAATAGTAGTAAATTCGTTGTCTAAATAAAATATTTTGATAAATTTGTTTATAATGTCAACGAGAAAAGCATGGGGGACGCCATATAGCAGATATTTCTCCTACCTGCATATCGCTTTTTTTTTTTTTTTTTCTTTCTAAAAAGAGGATATGCAAAATTCATTCCATTTTTTTTTTCTAGAAAAAGAGGAATTTCTTGGTAACAAAAGAAAGTGGGAAGCTATGAGTAGTTTGTCTTGTCAATGGCTTTGTGGAGCGGGAGCCTATGCCTATCCTTCTGGAAGATTCTGCAATCTCTCATCTTCCAACACTAGCACCTCCTCCCTAGCTGGCTTCACCATATATTGCAGCAATTCTCAATTTACACCTCGAGGTCCCGGCCCCGGCCCCGAATCCTCGAAAAATGATCTCAAATTTGTTCTTCATGATGCTCTCGATGCGTCTGGGGTCAATACAGCCCATGCCCGGGTATGTATTTTTGTTTTCGATCAATTTTTCATTAGATTCAGATTTTGTTTGATTTTAGTTAGTTTCATATATGAATGTGTGATCATTAACAGATAGCGAGAGAAGGATTCTGTTCACAAATTCGAAAATTATCAAATATTGAGAGAGAAACCAGTATTTGCATTAATAGAGGGGTTGATTTAGGAAAAGCCGCTCTTCATATAGCAGCTGAGGATGATTCCCTTGTTTCGCATTCCTCTGTTCCGCTTCCTGTGGATGATTTCTTGGAGAGATTGGATCATCTTTCAATGGGATACTGCTCGCGATATAGCTCTTCTTTTACTTCCTCTCCGGAACACTTCATTCACTGTTTAGAAAAGTATTTGTACGTTAATAAGGTAATTAAGTTTATTTGATTCTTATCATGTTGCTTCGAATCGAGTTAATCTGTTTTAGTTATTTGTTGAGTTCCCTGTATCTGTTTGGAAATGAATGCTTATTGATCAATTGTAAACTGCTTCACCGCCTTATATTGTATATTTGATATGAAGAAAGAAGCTTACCTGCTTCATTGAACGGTACCATCAAGTGGGAGATTAATAGAGTTTTTTTTTTTTTTTAGTGTAAGAAGCATGGCACTTGACAGATTTTGTCTAATCTTGTAGAAAATTTCTACTTCAACATTCTGTTCCGTACTGCCATGAATGACCATTATTACTGAGTTAACTGAACTTGTCATTTACAGCAGTGATTCAAGACCCGATTCATCACTTGTATGTTTCTTATAAGAGAGGTGAGGAGTAAAAAGTTAGTTGGAGCAACAATTGAAACTGCATATATCAATTGTGATCTTTGTCTGAACCTTATCTGGTTGAATTTGATACTATGTTCACAACTTCACCCTTCACCCTTCACCCTTCACTCTTCCCCATAATTATATAAAGCTGGATAGCTGGACCATTTGTGAAATACTTCAAATATTGAAAGATGGCTCTCCTGGGGAATTACCTTCTTTTCCCACAGTTCGCTTTAAGTCAATGGGAAGGGGACATATATACCACACACTAAAAGACATACTTAGTGGAAAGAGTTACAGCTAGGCAAAGGGAGGATGCAATTTTCAACAAGAATCAATGGAACTTTGATTTTTGCATTTTACTTGAAAAAGTCTTGCACAAGAATCCTATGGGGATAAGATACAAAAACCTGTCTATGCCGTTCAACTAGATAATACTGCAAAATAGTTACACACTAAAGAAGTTCCATTTTCATGACTATGGCACAGATATTATTTCATTTGATTGTGGTGCAATATTTCATGAGAGCAACATGAACTTTGATTGTTTTTTTAATTCTGTTATCGGAAACCTGTTGAAATATTTCAATTAGATATTGTATCTTCTTGCTTGCATGTTTTTCCTTAATTTATCAGTAGGAGATACTGTTTGCTTGATCGAAGTTTATGGTTGGTCTTACTTCCTCTGTTGATTGACATTATCTTTCAAAATCCTGATATGGTTCAATTCACAGGGTTTCAGAAGGACTGGTGCGACAAATCAATCAGAGCCACGTGCTCTTTATCTTCACTCAGTGTGCCCCTTTCCCGCTTTTATTTATTGTGTATACAACCTATAGCCTTCATGTTAAACCAACAATTTTTGCTTTACTTCAGGTTTTAACACATCGCAGTGGTTCTGCTTCACTACTTTCCCTTTTATACTCAGAGATATTGAAGATGCTGCGCTTGTGGGGATTTTTAAGTTTTGATATTGAGGTTTTCTTCCCTCATGATTCTTCGAGCACTCCTCGAGGCTACTGCAAACAAAAAACTAAAGAATCTGATCAATCACATGTCATGACTACACAATCATTGCTAGAGGAGGTAAATTTCCCTGAAGAGTGTGATTGAATGTACTTCCATTTGATTTTCTTTCATTGACTTATCATTTATTAACTGTGTGTTCTAATGTATCCAAAGAATTTTGTTTCCTTTTACATGAGAAAGAGGAGAAGTTTCAAAGCTGTTTGTGGTTTTCTAGTTCGCTTCAGTCAATATTTTTCATTAGAGATGGCTAATCGTTCCACATATCAATTCAACTTCATTATAGTTATTTGACCTGATTTTGTAACTGATTGAAAGAGGTAGATACCGCTTTTACTTTGTCATACCCTTATTAGCTGAGTTATCTTTTGGTTGCTTTGCTTTTATGTTGCTGGCACCTTTTTCTGGGGCTCGTTTGAGACAGTTGATTTACTTACGTAAGAGGTATACTGCTACTGTTCGTTCTGTTTCTACGACTGAGAAGATATTCTAAGAGAAACCTGGTAAAGCTACTTTTGGACAATATAGCTAATCCTCATTTCACAATGTGCCTTCAATGTAGTTACATTTTCGTGCTGTCATATTTTGAAAAGCTCCCCATCTAATTGTCAACAACAACATACACAGTGTATTCCCATGGGGTGAGGTCTGGGGAGGGTAGAGTGTACGCAAACCTTCCCTCTATCTTAGAGGTGAGGTAGAGAGGCTATTTCCAATAGACTTAAAATCGTATGTGCTTCAATTTGTTTAATTCTTCTTATAGTTGTTCCATATCCGTATACAGATGCTGAAAGATTTGAAGGATGCTTTCTGGCCATTTCAGCTTGATCATACTAAGAGTCCTTTCCTGAGAGCAGCACGAGCTGCCAACTGTTCAGAAAGTACCAATGATTCCGATGAAAGGTGTTTCAGCTGTTGCAAAATCCATCCCTAAATTCCCTTTTTATACTAAAAGACTACACTTGGTTACCCATCTTTTTATATCATTTCTTATTTTGCAACCCATCCTTCTTATATCATTCTCCATGCAGCGCATTCGAGCTTGCATCTGTTAAGGCTGCTCTGCATCGGCTAGAGCGTGGTGTTTGGACCAGTGTTCGTTTTGGGGACATGAGACGTGCACTCTCTGGTATGTGCATTCAAGTTTTTCCCTCTTTCCCATGAAAAAGTGGTGTTATATTTTTAAGAACTGTTATCAGCTCCATTAAGGCATAACCATTGTACGCTTCAATTTTGATAAGTAATAGTTGTACATTTGGGGTGTGTTGGGTACGAAGGAAAATGTTTTCCATGGAAAGTGTTTTCTAGGAAAATAAGTCGGTTCCTTACTTATTTTCTTGTGTTCGGTATGTAAGCAAAAAATATTATCCTCAAAATATTTGTGTATAATCTAGATAAACACTATGGGAGATGGGGGTGTGGGGTGGAGGCTGGAGGCTGGAGGCTGGAGGCTGGAGTTGAAGATGCGGTGTGTTGGAGGGTGAGCAGGATACAATCAATGTGGTATGCCATTTGTAGAACTTGTTTTGCCTACTTCCATTAGGGAAGTCATTTTCCTCATTTTTAAGGAACTAGTTCTGGAAACGTGCCTTGCACGTTTGACTAAGGCACGTTTCACCTCTGTTACTGTTATAATTTATATAGGCCCAACTCTTGTCTGAAGTATTTCTATCTTATCTGTATTTTTGTGCATATAAAATAAACTCTTTATAGTGTTTACTTTCTGCCTAGAACTTAAATATCAATAATTTTTTTAGGGGGGGCAATGAGCAACTTGTAAGGCTTGAACAATATTTTTACCAATTAGAATTATCACTCAAATACTCCAACAATCATTAAAATAAAAAAATGAGCGAAGGGCACAAACCAACAAGAAAAATAGTGACCAATAAAAAAATACTACATGAGAACTATTAGATGATGTGTTTCTCCATTATTAAAATAAAAAATGAACAAAGGTAAAAATCAATAAGAAAAATAGTGACCAATAAAAAAAATATTACATAAGAACTATTAGATGATGAAACACAAAGTGTGGATTAATATTTTTTATCCAATTTATAAAGGGAGAAATTAAGTACATGAAAGGTTGTGAATGAATGTGTTTAATGGTGGAAGCTAAAAGGTTTAACAATCAAATTCATTAAGAAATGGAAAATGATAAGTTGTAACATCTATTCATGTATTTGGTATAGTTTAATTGTCATTATTGATTTAATTTTAAAAATTAATAAAAGATTTTTTAATTCAAAAAATTGGTAAAGGGTATTTTCGTAATCCAACTTTGAACTTAAAATCTTCCCACTTATAATAATATATGATTAGTTTTCCTAGAGAAATTGTTGCCGAAATTTTTTTGGCCAACTGAACATGTGAAAATTGAAAATGTTTCCTCCATACCAAACACTCCCTTGGATGACACTCCAATAAATCTAGCCGTTCGTATTTTCTTTGTAAATTTCTATAGCAGTGATTGTTTGGATTCTGTAGATACGAGGGGTGAGTTTTTCAAGAACATGTTTGTTGCTAAAAATAAGGCAGCTTAGTATGTTATGTAAATAGTTACTTTTGGAAGATCTTATTTTTTTGTTGCAGTATTGATTTCTATCTGATGAGAATAGGGATACAGTAGTTAGGAGTAGGTTCAGGTGTACTTTATGTGCCATATTTGGCTGCACAATACCAACTGAAGGTACTAGCAAATTAAACTAGATAACCTGATACCAGAGCCTTCCAAATGTGTTGCAACTCTACCAGTATTTCACTTCAAAATAACATTGTTCTAGGACCACATGCCATGCCAAGTGAAGCGAACATTTTTGTTGAAGCAGTCGTGCATTTCCTTTGAACTAAACAAACCACGTAATAGCCAAAAGAGCAATGATGTTGTAAAAATATACCTGCATTTCTCTTCCTTGATCCTTCACTCTGTTACAAGGGTATGTGCTGGCCTCCGGTGTGACATGTATTCTGGTATTTCCGCTGTTTATTGGCAGTGACATGAGCATATCATCAGCCTTTTCAAGTGACTTCTGAGTAGCAAATTAGTTAAACAAGGAAGCATACAATTGCTTCATATGATAATCCAAACAATCTCTTCTGCAGTCCTAAGTAAATGAGCAATGCAAAAGGATATGCACACATTTTTCGTCAATATCACTGCGCATGCAAACAATAGCTGAGAGAACCATTCTTTTATATTTGAACCTGCAAGTCTGAAGTCATTGCGACGAGTTACTTAGTTCTTAGAAATTGAGGAGGATGTGAAAACCTTCTTTGAGGAACTATAGTGTTCCATATAGAATAAGCTAAAGGGAAAGGGCTCTAAGGTTTTGAACCCCTATCAGAAGTAGAAGAAGATCTTGCATGCCCATAAAGGTAAATGAATCTGAAAAAAGAAAGATCAGTACCTAACATTGTTCATTGTGTTCTGAACCATCTCAAGACCTCCCTTACACCAGAAGTACATAGCTAGTCGGCAAGACAGAAGGAGGTTGTTCACGTCTTTTCCTGATTTTTGTACATAAAACACCAACTAACATAACTAGTTCTTCTTTTGCTCAAATTTTCAGCTGTTATGATCGCTCCTCCAGCCTTTTCCATGATTCCATATTTTTCCGCTTTCACCTCCCTTCACGGTGCATGATCATCTGTCAAATTCCACAGTGCATAGTTGAAGGTATATTTAAGTCAGATGCCTGAAGTCAAATTTCCTCTTCATGACTCCAGTAGAGCAGGCTTCATCCTAATCTGCGACGGTGATTATTTTGGACTTATACTGCTCTAAAAGGATGCATACCATGAGCGCGGATCTTGTTTAAAAACTTACTGAAAAAGCAAGAAACTTTGGTTCTGTTTAATGAGTGATATTCCTTAGGGAATTCAGCTCAGTTGTATTTCGATCTCACTTGACCTATTAAATTCAATGACTATGTTAGATAAGAAAGGTCAAAGGTTTTTCAGGAGAAAAACAGATGAACTTTCCCTGCATGGAAAGATACCCACTTTTTTTTTTTAAATCTTGTTTCTTCTAAAAAGGGTGGTTGGAGGGGGTATTAGGACAGCCATCGACAGTGTATCTAAGGCAGCTCATATGGTCCAATATAGGCTGGAAGACAATTCTTCATGTTTCACTTCCATTTTAATATTTCCGCTGATAAGAAATTATGGTGAGCTGACCGGAAACCAAATTCAGCCTTTTTTTGATGGTTGATATGTTTTTCCAAACTAATCTAAAGAACTGGGGGATGTCGAGATTACTCCTTAAAACTTAAAAGTGATAAAAATGTTCAGTATGGCTATATCAATTCAGTTTGAAGTTCTAACTTGTTTTCTTGTGATATACCAGAGCCTTTATATTACTAAGTTGTCTTCTTGTCAGAACTTCACAATTAGTCTGGTCTATCTCTGCCTGTTAAGATCATTATTCTCTTGTCAGCATGTGAACGTCTTATCCTCTTGCAAACTGAACCAAAGGAATTGAGGGATTATGGCGCTTTACTCTACCATTGTGGATTTTATAAGGAAGCACTGCAGTACCTCACAGTATACCAGGATGGTCAGGTAGTTTTCCTCTGCTCAGGTGACTCTTTCGTCTTCATTTTTATCATTGACTAACCTGGGAAAATTGCATAATGCAGAAGGAATCGCTTGATTTGATTGATAATGTGGAGGAAGAAGAAGCTCTGGAGAAATTAATGATTCGCCTTAACCTTATCTTGATGGAGGAAGGTTGGTCTCCCCCCACAGATAACAAAAGTTTCCTGCGCAACAACTCTGAGCCCTGGTAACACTTTATGATAAGCAGGTTCGGGTGTATTTTAAGTATTCACTTGTGGAATCTACCCCTCCGAAGGATCTAAAAATGGACAAATCCTTTATAGGATACTGTAACTAATGTATGAAAGAATAGGTTAAATGTAACATAAAATTCAGTGTCATGTGTATAGGAGAATGCTATAGTCCTGTAACTAATAAAATTATGATTAACGATTCCAATTAACCAATGGAATAATATGTCTGTAATGACAAAAAAATCAAGCATAAACTTACTTAGCTCTTCTTTAATTGGTTTCGACTTCTGCGAATAAATGGAGTATGCAGAATTCTAATTGATCTGATAGCCCTCTTTTATTTTCTTTCTTATTTATTGGCTGTGGTAATTTTTTAGGGATTTATATATTATATAGCTCTCAAAATTTTAGGAATTAAGATAACAAACAAATGTCTGTTCCAATTTCTTGAGAGATCGAGCTTGTCGGCAGTTGTATTAACTGGAGCACATGTAAGCAATTAAGACTTGCAATCAATCAAACTTTGCATGAAATCACACTAATTTACAATATTCAATTATTATAAAGAGTAGATGATTCACAACAGGATATGAGATTTGTTTGTTTGATTTACAGATTTTATAATATAATGGAAAAAAACTTTCTCTAATGTATTTATTTTGTGGAATTATTATTTTTCTTCAAAATTTGGAGATAAAACGCTCCCTTTTGTTTTTAGGTTTTGAAATCAAGGTCTCTATAGTCTATACCCCCCACTACAACCTTTAGTGGTCCTCCACTTCAAGTCTTGCTAACTTTGTAGTCATGTTTTGATTTTAAAAAATTTCTTCTTGACAAGGTTTAGTCAACTTTTTTATTTAAGAGAGACAACTTCTCCTTACATATCAAATTGATAGTATGAGAGTTCAATGCAACCCACTCTCCCACTACTGATTCATAGCTATATGGTGTGCACACATGTTCATAGAATCAGTATTTTAATAAACCAATATAAGACAATTTCAAATTTGGAAGTCAGCTAATTTCTCCTCAGTTAGACTTCCATTCAAAATCTTGCAACAGATCATCTGTTATATTCATTTTTTAAAGACTATTGACATCCAAGTAAATCGAGTTGGTCAGACTAATACAGTGGATTGCTCTAACTCTTTGTCAATACTTTTGCTGCCCCGTAAGAGAGCATTACCCAAGCTAAAAGTATGAGCGCTTAAAATAAGATTCATTTGTGCATCCCTTTATAGTTAACAAGAAGGACCTTTCCCTTGAATGGTAATCTTTTTATGTCCTTGAGATAAAGAGTGTTCTTTTTATCTTCATCTTACAATGGCAATCAAGAAAGTGGAAAAAGGCTCGTACCTAACTTGCTATATATTGTTATCCAAAATTGTCGTCCTCCCTTACTCTAAGTAGAGTCACATGGAGTTGACTATACTGCCTTTCAGATGTTTGGGTCAGCCAGACAGTGGTAGAGAGCTTATATCGGATCAGACCAGCAGGGTCTCGTCCTTTGACTTGGGAACAATGTTCTGGTGTTTTCCTAGAGAAATTAGCTAACCGAGCAGGCTCACACACAAGTATGCTAGCATGAGGCCCTGACCCGATAGATGAAGAGTGGGTGGTTAGACTTGTTACAACTATTGTAGAGAAGTATAACATTTTGCCCAAATTAAAGACTTCCAATTCCTCTTTTTCCCCTTTGACGCGCTATACATGTTTATTCCATAAGTAGATTTCCAGTGACTCGTCACTCTAGATCAAAAAATTGGTTTGCAAGAAAAATCCACCCTACCTCAGCTTCACCCTTCTATTTTCATGTACAATTGGGTCAGGCAGGCTTAAAAATTACATGGCTGGACATTTACTCACAAAACTAATCTATGCCTTTCTGAGTTATGGATTATATGCATGTAACTATATAGAAACATAAAGGAAAACGAAAGTTCAGTGCCCTTCTTTTGCCATGGCTGCTTGTCTTGATGGGGCACATAGCCAGAACCCCTCGTTCCAGGAGCAAGTGTCCGAGCTATCATGACCATATAGTTCTCATCACTGTTGTGTGGTTAGCATGTTACCTCAGGGAATACCGTGGAAGGCCTACTAGCTTTTCTGAAATCTCAGGTGTCTTCTGCAAAAACTTGTAATATGAAGTCCCGAAAACGTTTTGAATACTGCTTGGGATCGACTGCGGAGATTGAGGTTGGATCATATTGAAATGCTTTATATGCATGTTCCAGCTTCTTGCTTATGTCATAATTCTGTAGTATATCGATTATACTAAAGAACACGATGACATCATAATACTGCCCTGTAGGCTCTCCCACTAGCTGTGCCTCGAAATCGCTTCTTCTTACTGTTAATTCAGCCTTTGCTGGCATATTGATGCCCAATCTAATGGAAGCCCACCTGCCAACACCCAAGGGAGAAAAATAGGTTGTCCAGTCAAAATCCATTCAAGTTAGAAGAAAAATTTGACAAATGATATCCTCATGAGTGTAGTTTACCCTGAAGGATCAAAAAGAAGGTCCATGTCAGCCCTGGAAATTCGAGGAGTTGATACATCACCACTTTGGTCTGCATTAACTGAAACAAAAGAAGAAATGAAAATCCTTCTTCATTTATCATGAAAACGAGTGTGGAAAGACATGTATACCAGTAGGAGTCCGAACTCCGGAATTACGCGTCTCAGTTGTGACTGGTTCACCAGAACCTGAAACTTCTCGAAAGTGAACTCCCACCAACAGACTGTAGTCCATGATTCTCTCCTGTTCAAGGAAGTCACAGTCGCGGTCCACTTGCCTGTGGAATAGATTGTTCAGCATACTTTGTAAAAGGAGCAGAACTGAAGGTAAAATTCGGAGTGCAGTTTTACAATGGCTTAAGCTACATTGGCTACATGTCTATGACGGAACATCAAGAATAAAGCTCTATTGGGAAGATTTATGGAATGTCTGTCACCATTGTAGAAAAAATCATGCTTTTAAATTACAGAGAAAGCGAAGAAAGAGCCACCTGCAGAACTCTTGGAACCAAACTTTCTGCAGCCTGAATATAAAATTGAGATCCAGGTCCTTGAGAGTAGTAGTGGAGTCAATTTGAGATTCAGCTTTCTCAGTGACACGGCCATGGGAAGAACCTTTCAAGTCAAAACGTCTGTGAATGGCATACTGAGTACAGAACAAGTTCCCCATTATGACAAAGCGAACCTGCTCATCAGTTGTTATTAAGGATAAACTCGATTAACAAGAAAAGGACAGACAAACTTTGATGCAACAAAAGCATGAACTCGTCAAAATACATAGTTCTAGTTGTCTCATATATACCTTCTTCTGGGCAGGTCCAGTCAATTTCACACAATGAAGACCAAAAAATTTAGTAACTAGAGTGTTCTCAAATGCTCGAACATGATTGTAATAAGCTGGAAGCATTCCTAAAAGAACCTGCAGTTGTGTGAACGAAGCCCCATTAAATCGTAGAAATGTTTAAGTAAACAGAGAAAATATGTGAGATATGATTCCACCATGCTTTGCCAGAGATTATTGGCTAGATTAATTAGAAAATTCACAGAGATACTGAAATGGAAGTTGATTACTAAGAACTAGGCATCAGTACAGAGGCTTATCAATGATACTGAGCATTTTACATAAGTATTTATTTAGTATAAAGATGAAAGGAGAAAAAGATTCAGACTTCCATCTAACAATCGACAAGCAGAAATTTAACTTACTTTTACTTCTGCCTTCTTTAAGGTCTTGATCATGTACTTGTCATCGTTGGTCAAGTAAAAAAAGCTTCCACTTTTTCCGGGGGATGAGAGCTCTCGAAGTGCATCATTTCCACATATAGATATCATGTAATCAGCTGGATCCACTTTAAACAGTTTTCTAAGGGTCCTGAAAACATAGTTATATTTTTAGACTAAGTTCAACTGACGTTATAATGTTGAAATATTCTCAAAGCTATTCTGATGTGTCCATTGACTGTCCATGTGCAATGCACTGGAACTGCAATGTTTGCACAATGTACCTGCAACAACACATTAAGCTGAGCAGTACTCAAATTTCGCTTCAGTTATGCATTTGAATTAAGATATGTTAATGGAGAATTCAAAATAGTCCATTTATTTGAGAGTAAAGTGTATCAACTCAACCTGAAAACTAACGGGCAGTAATCCTTCCATTTGAACTCACACGACTGGTGTGGAGGAGTATGCTTGGATCCTTCTGTAGGGAACTTTGTCCATACCTTTTCTTTCGTGTCAAAAGCTGTAGCTCTTAGATCAAGTGATGTAGCTGGAGCAGGCCTTCCTACAGAATGTCTGAGATGGCACCATAAATTAGCTACAAGCAGCAAGATATTGAAAAAGGATATAAAGATCTAAAAGCACTTCTATGGAAAATGCAAGTTGTCCTTCTTAGATACTCGAAACTTATATTTGTGCATCCAGTATAGAATCCTTGCTACCAAAAATAATAGTATTAGGTAAAGATCCCAAAAAGGAATTCGTGTCTAACGTTCCAAAATCATCAATAGAGATTTAACCAAAACTTGATCTTTTATTCCTTATTTTGTTTTTTCCCAAATACAATGAAGATAGGATTAAGAGCCACAAGAAAAAGACAAGAACAACAGTGGTTAGCAATAAAACCAACAGTTTTAGGCAAAAAAAAAATAGTTTTATTCAATTCAAATGAATACCTTATTCCCAGCTGCAAATTAAGCATGAGCTCATAGTTTTTATGCCCTTTCGATATTGTTGTTCCTGGCTTCTTGTTGGGTTGAATTTTGATGCAATGTGGTTGAAATCCTCTTGAATTATCTGAATCATCAGTTCGAACGCTTCTCGTTTCTTCACTTGACTCTCTTGGTTGTTCTGAATATACACTATTTGAAGCTGCATCAGTTTCTGACCCCCAACTGTAGCCATCTCCATTGCTCAACCGCCCATCCACAGAATTTCGCTTAGGCCTTGCATTGTTTGCTTTTGGAGACTTTGCTATTGGCAACTTCTGCAGAAATTCCCCTTCACATGGCCAAGTAACCATTTTTTGTGAAGGGTAAGCTGATATTCTTTCACCTGGACTAATGTGACATCCTAGTAGATCATTTGAATACACATCCTGAGGATCCCAATCGAAAGTACCTGTTTGTGAACCTGAAGGATAATAAGTCCCACTCTGCTCCCTAGAATCCTTACTCCAAATACCAACATAAAAACTCCCATCTGCCCATCGAAACGTGCCATTCCCTTTAGGAAATCCATCTTCCCAAGAACCATCATACCTATTCCCACTAGCCCAAATCATTGTACCATTACCATTCATTTTCCCATTTCTCCATTGTCCAATATATTGATTCCCATTGATCCATTGATATCTCCCTTGTCCATCTGGCTGCCCACGACGCCATTCTCCTTCATAATGATCTCCATTCACATAATCCCTTGTTCCTTTACCATGTTTCATATTGATCACCCAAGAACCTCTATACGTATCATTCGAGCACCCTGTATAAGTCCCTTCACCATCCATATAACCATTCTTGAATTTGCCTTCATAGGTTGCACCAGAAGGCCAACTGAACTTTCCCTTCCCCATTGTCTTCCCTTTAACCCAATCACCAACATACATACAACCATCTGACCACAGATACTTCCCCTGTCCATTGGGGCAATTATCGCTCCATTTCCCCGTATAAATATCCCCATTGTTCAATATTTTCTCTGCATAATAAACCTCACCAGGGGCATCAAGGTCATCATCAACATGTGCCACTGACATTGTTGTAAAAATGATGTTTTTGGCTCTTTTCTTCGCAGTTGCTTTCTTTACTGTGAAATCCCTACAGGCCTTCAAAATGCCACTAAGTTCTTTGTTCATCTCTCAACAATAATCCCTTTAAAAAATTTCTCCTTTCCCTTTTGAATTCCACCAATAACCCCTTTTCCTTCCTCCTTTACCCCAAATCAATCTTCATTTGAATCACCAATGTGAGCTTCACATGAACATCAACAATCATTTCTATAACTACCCAAGATCAAAAAGCACAAAAAAATCCAATCTTTATTGTTATATCATGTTTTTGGCTCATTTCTTGAGAAGGCTCTGGATTTTCTTTGGTTTCTAAATATACCAAATTGATGGAGAAGCTAGCTATTGTATTGGAAAAAATAAAAAAAAGCTGGCTTTGCAAATTAACATTAGAAAAAAAAAAGAACAATTTTTTTCTCTATGTTTCTTAGATTGATTTGCTGAACTGGATTTATCTTTTTGTTCCTTTTTTCAGCTTTTCAGGAATTTGGTGTATTAGGAATACTTTGAAACAGAAGTTGTTAGGTTGATGGAATAGCAAAAGAGCTGAACAAATCAATGACTGGTTTTTTATTTAGTTAAAGCTCTTTTTCTTTTTTATGTGTTTAAATTAAAAAGAAGGAAAGAAAAAAAGAAAATTAATATCTCACCTTGTTCTTTTAACTTTTAAAAATTAAAAATAATAATAATAATAATAATAATAATAATAATAATAATAATAATTTTTGTATATTTGTGATTGGATATGAATTTTCAACTTGTCAACTAAAGGGTGAACAGCAGGGTATTCTTTGTCTCCGAAATTGGCTCCTAAATCCACTAAAACACCTGACAATTGGATGAATGAAAGACATGTTAGGCATTATGTGTTGCCCAAATTATTTTCCGGTCTTAATTAGGCTTTCCGACCCCACATATAATATTAAGATTTTGGTGTAACCAACCTGACTCATCATATCGTTTCCTTGATTAGAAGTTTTGAATTCAAGTAAATTTTTTTCGAAGTGATATATCATATAGTGTGCAATTTAAATTTAATCGAAGCTTGTGTCTTTTTCAATTTATTTAAAAAAGAATTTTAATTTTTCAAAAGATGAGATCATAAGATTAAATAATATTTTTTTGATATATCTTTAATATGAACTATAACACTTAAAATTTTCTGTCAAGTTAAAATAAGACACAAATTGAAATAAAAAATATATATATTAATTAAATGTAATATTTAATATTTTACATCGTAATTAGGACCAAATATATATTATAGAATCCGGATAACCAAACAACTCCTAATTATCTTGTCGACCTTTTTACCATAATATTGAAAAGGTGTTTTTGTTTATCGTTTTCTGTAATTTCTATGTATTTCTGCAACTATTTGGACAACATTTGCTTTTGGACATTATAAATAAGTTATGTTTAAACGTGAACTTTCATTTGGAAAAAAAAAATAATTGGAACGATCCGTTTGTGGACATAATTCACTTTAAATTAAGTATTCTAATTGGAAGTTCAAAAAACAAGATTTAGTATTTGCATATACAAAATAACTTATTTTTTAGTTGCAAATATTCATAACCAGAAAAGTATTTGAAATAATATGGTAAAATGTATAAGTATCCCCCTCAACCTATGCCTGAAATCTCAGAGACACATTTATACTATACTAAGGTTTTATTACCCTCTAACTTATTGTATAAATAATTTTCTATCTCTTTTCGGCCTACGTGGTACTAGTTTGAAAAAAAAATATCAACACACGTTGAGCATACAAGATAGTGACACGTAGAACGAAAAAGGGTAGAAAATTATTTATAAAATAAGTTCAGGGAGGTAATAGGACCTTAGTATAGTATAAGTGTGTCTCAAGAATTTCGGGCATAGTTTACGGGGGTACTTGTGCATTATCCCAAATAATATTTACGCCCAAAGGGAACCTATACACTATTGCATTCTAGTGCATATAATATGAGGTAAGTGTTATTTTTGATAGATCTTCGTCTATAATGATCATTTTTAAATCTTAGTGCAAGTTAAATATGTTTAAAGATTGTCTTTTCAAATTAATATCTCCACGAGAAATCAAATTAAATTTTGTATTTCAAATATTTGAACCTGAAACACTTATTAATTTGAAACATAGGGTGCAACTATTAGATGCTAGCTATATATGTGGTGGTTAACTGAAAATATCAAGAACTTCAATTAATTAAGATTAAGAATCTAATTCAACCTACGTCAATTCATATATATGTTATTTAAGAATGAAAACATATAGTATATATATAACTAGTAGATAACAACATAAGTCTATTTTTTATTTTATTTTATTTATAATGAAGAGTGAGTGGTGAAGCAGTTTTGTCATCCCTTCCCCACGTTTTACAGGGAATATAATATACTTTATTTGTAATTATATAATAATACTAATTATATTGTCTCCTACCCTAATCTCATTTAATAATCTATTGGATTTAATTAAAGAAAAGTTCTAATTCATTTTGTTATGAAGAAATGCAACGCAGGTTCTGCTCATCGTCACTAGTCTACAACAATTAACAATATAACTGATTTTTAGTGACAGACACTCTATGCTATTAAGGCAAAATTAAGGAGTTAATAACATTGATAGTCACTCAACTATCAATTGTTTTCACAGAAAGTCACTCAACTTTCATTTTTAACTCAAAAGTCACTCAACTATGATCTCTTTGCACAAAAAGTCACTCAACTTTCATTTTCAACTCAAAAGTCACTCAACTATGGCTTCTTTGCACAAAAAGTCACTCAACATATTTAATTATTTTTTCATTAAAATTTAGTGACATATAATTTTAATTATTAACCAAAATTTTAAGAATTGAATATATACTCATTTAATGACCCGCTCCATTTAACCCGACCAGCTAAAAATATAATATTGAACATTTTATTTTACCATTAATTCACTAAATCATTCTCCCTTGTCTCCCACATTCTTTTAGCGAATTAATGGCAAAATAAAATGTTCATTGTTCAATGGGAATGATTTAGGGAATTAATGAAAAAATTAAATGTTTAATATTATATTTTTAGTGGGTTGGATTAAATGGGCGGGTCATTAAATGAATTAAATGGATATATATATATTTTATTCTTAAGATTTTCGTTGATAATTAAAATTACATGTCACTAAATTTTAATGAAAAAATAATTAAATAGGTTGAGTGACTTTCTGTGCAAAAAAGTCATAGTTGAGTGACTTTTAAGGTGAAAATGAAAGTTGAGTGACTTTCTGTGCAAAGAAATCATAGTTGAGTGACTTTTGAGTTGAAAATGAAAGTTGAGTGACTTTCTGTGCAAAGAAGTCATAGTTGAGTGACTTTTGAGGTGAAAATGAAAGTTGAGTGACTTTCTGTGCAAAGAAATCATAGTTGTTAGTGACTTTTGAGTTGAAAATGAAAGTTGAGTGACTTTCTGTGAAAACAATTGATAGTTGTGACCATCAAAATTATTAACTCCAAAATTAAGTGAATTTTTTGTTATAAAAAATAATTTATGAACTTTGACGTAATAAAATAAAAGTTGACTGATCATTGTAAAAGGGTAATGCTATAATTTTACTTATGAATCCAATAGAACCTCGTAAATTTGGTCTAGACCTTACATTTGTAGTCTAGGAAGCTGCCTTTCATTAATTCAATAATAAAACTCATAAACTTAAATTTTTAAGTTATAAATTACCCAACAAATTTGCACCTTAGATTGATTAGAAATTATCATAAATGAGAGTTGAATTGTTGAATAATGCTTTAATCATCCAATATTTAAGATCATTTTGTTGTGGTTGGTCATTAATCTTGATGAATCACAATTGAAAAAGTTAGTTGGTTGTTACTCAAACTTTAAAGTGAATTAAAAAATATTTTAATTCGTGCAAAATTATTAGTGATAAGTCATTACCGATAATATAATTGACTATCGATGTTTCTCAAATTAGCGAATTTAATTTTTTTAAAATATGAATATGTTATTGTTTCTATTTATGAAATACTTGTCACTGTTTGACTTGACACACTCATTAAAAGATAAATTATTGATAAAGCTATTTTAACAAACTAACCCTATTAAATGATGTTATCATTAAGCCCGGGAAAATATTTTATCGGATAAATATTTAATAGGGTTAATATGAATAAAAATTTTTATCTTCTAAGCATATCAAAAGTGACAAATAAAAATAAAAATTTATTTTATAAAATTAGATGACAAGTAAAATGTACGGATGAAGTATTAAAAAGAAGAAGATGTATTTAGTGAAAATTGATCCCTATAATCTATACTACCATTTAGTGTTCTTATAAAATGACAAACATATAATGTTATACTAATTATACAAAATATATTTATAAAATATTTAATTTTACAAAAAAAAAAACTACGATTTCACGTGCCGAATTTAGCCAATAAATTTGGCCTTGCTCGTCGTACTAATTACTATGAAAGGAGAAGTAAACAAGAATAAAATTAGCATAAACCTTAATTATTTGAATTGTTTGGTCCCTCCAACGTGCGGCCCTTTATTAATCATAATCGTCAGGGCCCGACCATTGTCCTTTTGAGGAGACAGGTCACTTATTAAGGATTAATTGATGATTAAGACAACAATTTATTTCTCTTATCTACCCTTGTCCATAATAAATTTTACTTTCTCCTCCGTTTTATTTTACGTGTCACTTTTTAGATTTTAAAATTTAAATAAGTCTATTTTTTATTGTAAGTTTTTTATAGATCTTTTAAACATATTAAATTATCGAGTTTAAAGATTTTATGCCAAGTTACTTATCAAACTTAAATTGTTTGACTATCAAAAGGACGAAAAATATTACATAAATTGAGATCGAGGGTGTACAAATTACAGTTTACTCCCTTCAAAGTTTTCATTTGCTGTAAATGCCTACTCTAAGAGCCACCTAATTATAATAGCAATATACTAATGTTCATTGTATTTATATTATAAACAAATAACAACAACAACAACAATAATAATAATAATAATAATAATAATAATAATAATAATAATAATAATAATAATAGTATAGCCTTAGTTTCAAAAGACACACAATAATACTAATAATTACTTCATCGGTCTCAGTTATCAATTAAAGAGGGATAGTTTAACTTGATATAATTTTTTTCAAAAGAGTGAAGGGTAAAAAAATATATTTACTCATAGTATTTTAATTTTATATTTACACCATTAGGAGTATGAGTTTCCTACTCGAATGATCATTGATTGTTTAGCGAAACACAAACATACTCGATGTGGACTAGACGAACAAAGAGAATACAGTACACACGGACCATCAGATGTTTTCGGTGTGTTTCACTTGATAACAGTAATAGTTCAGACATGAAACTTTAAAAAAAATTGCATATATTAAGCGTGTTTTTAACTTTTCACTCTTAAAAAATAATAATTAAGATTTGTAGTTTAAATCACTTTTTGACTATTTATATTACTATAATTCATTTTATTAAGGATAAAAAGAAACTTTTCAAATTAAATTATTTTCAATTTTAAGAAATAACTTTTTTGGGGGGAATAATTACAATTAAAAACTGGTATATATCCAATGTGGTATCTATTACTTTGCATTATATCCTAGATTTTGCCAAATCCACATTAATTTCAATGATATTAAGACTTGCTATAGAACCTCAAGCTCCACTTATTAGGCTAACTAAAAAGAAATTTCAAATCCCATGGATATTCATATTATAGTCCGATTAACTAATTAAATATAATATAAAAAAATTGCATATACAATTTCTCTATGAAACTTGATACCCAATTTTTATAATATTAGGCAAAATGTTTATAATGTTGATGTCCAACACGTACAAGGGTGAATATGTAGATAAATATTAATATTCATAGTTGGTCTCTGTGACAATTCAATATCAAAAATTTGTAATTACTTTTTTCGTTACAAAATAAGCATTATCTTAGTAAAAATTGTATCTGTTAAAAAATAAAAATGCAATGGATAATTTACTAAATTATCCCAAAAAATTGGAAAATTGAAATCTAGTAAGTATAACTTTTTTTTTTGGTCTTTAATTCTTAGGATAACACTTGAGTTAGAGATAAATTTCTTTTGGCTAATGATGTATTTTTTTATTAATAATTATTTGTAATATAAGTTATTCTTATAGATAAAACTTTTGTGGGAATACGCTCTTTGACGTGGAAGCTTATTGATCAGTCAATGGCAAACATGCAGGGCCAATGAATGAATTTATTTATCCTCTCAAGAGTAAATAGCACAACGTAAAAAAAAAAAACATAATAAATCAAATTTATTTTCGTGATGGCTCAATCTACTAGTAATATTGTTTGTTTTAAGCTCAGACGCACACAATTTTAAAATGTATTACTAGTATGCAAATTAACATCTCTTTCTAAATTAGGATGTCAAAGTGTATTCCTTTTCTTTTTTTCCTATTGTTTGTAGAACAATGAAATGAAATTAATATCCAAATATGAGGAGGAAAGTTAGATATGTGTAACCACATTAAAGGACAATTGAAACCAGCATGGGTGGTGTACTGGTGGGAGTGCTTCACCTTTCATCAAAGATCTCGGTTTCGAGCTTTATAAGAGAAAATCTTGTAATTGGAAGCGTCACCCTTAAAAAAGGTTCTGCAATACGCAATTCAAATTTAATTGAAGCTTTAATATGAATTTCGGATACCGAATTGAAAAAGAAAAAAAAGAACAATTGAAGAAATATAGTAACATGTGATGAAAAGAAGCATTGGGGCTAGCATTGTCGAGAGGCAATAGGAATGTGTATAATTTGGAATAGCAACTTCACTTCAACTTAAAATTGTCTTCCTCAATTTTGTCTCAATAATATATTTCCCCATTTATTAACGATATCTCGTCGGTAGCTATATTTCCACCTTTCTCAAATACCATCTTGTCTCCTCCTCACTTCACTTTTATTTATTCATCTAATTAAAAATATAATTTTATTTCTTATTTTACTATATCAAGATAAAAATATTTATTTTTATATATATTTTACCTTTACTCCTTTAGTATTAAGTAGTTGTTTCTCAAAATCTAAGATTATATATTAATTAATATGAATATTGTGATAAAATACTTATATTAATCAGTTTTTAAAAGGAAATACAATGTCAAAGTAAGTAATAAAAATGAACAGAGAAAATATAATCCATCAAAGTTTATAATCAGTCTAGGCTGTATTTTTTTTAGATTAAAGCTGATTGTGGATGGGATGAGTAATGAAAAAGTTGGCTAATTTAGAGGAAAAAAATGATATTTGATTTTTGTTAAGGTTATCATTTCAGTAAAAAAATGTTTAAAGTTGAAGTTTTGGTTAATCAGGTAAAACTTTAGTAAAAGATTTTCGAAGTTTGATCTTGTCAAGTCTATAAATTCAATAAATAATATCTGAAGTTGATATTAATAAATCATACCGAACTTCAGGCAAAAATGTTTAATGTTTGGCGTTCACAAAAGCTATATTTCAGACAAAAATGTCTAAAGTTTGAAAATTTTTAATCGCATATGTTTAAAGTTGTTACAAAAAGAGATAAAATTACACCACAACAAAAAATTAAATAACTATTTCAAAAGCGAAATTTGCACACTTCCCCCAATTATTTGTCCATTATCAAATTCAAAATTGTTGATAATGGGTTGGGCCTTGATTGCCAGGAGAACGAATTAATTCGGCCCATTTCGTTGATTTCTTCTTCTTCCTTTTCTTCTTTTGATTCTAATATTTACAGATCCCTTTTCTAATTATTTTGATTATAATATTTCATTATTATGGAATATTACTCCTTTGCTCCTCTTTTTTGTGACATGTGACAATTTTAGATTGAACACAATATTCAGAAAAATGAACGGATGTAATATATAAATATTGTATAGATAATGTACATGTACGTATATATGTCTTTAATACATAAATACATCATATACATGGTATATACTATTTATTCAAATTAATACATTACATATAGATATGACCATTTTTGTTGAATTTCTTTCTTTGTTGCCGGTATATATTAGTATTTGACCCAGTTCAAAACTTGCCCCAAAGTTTGTATTTTTTTATTTTTTTTAATAGAAAACCCCTATCTATGTGGAAAAAATAATATTTAACTATGGATAATTACCATTGTTAATTTATTTCTTTTTGTATTGATAGATATTCGTAACTAATTGTATTTTGACAAATTGTGATAGACTGTAAAATTTCAAATAAATAATGTCCGGGTCTAAATGTGAAAGTTGAACAGTCATCTTCCCTTGAGCCAGTTTATGAATGTGAATTATGTCTATGACTTAATTGGACAATATCAGTTCTTATTAAAATATGGTATTATGATTTTTAAGATAATATTTGTTCCTTATTGAAAATGATAATATTTATCAAACTTATTTGAACATCAGCTTATGATTTGTGATACTGATAATGAATGTCATTAATAAAGATTCTACATGATTCGAAATTAACAAATATATTTGATCACTACAATGGATTACTTTTATAATTTTTAGAGCTTATAAATATAATTAATACAATTGATTACTTTTAAAAATTTTAGAGCTTATAATATAATAAATTCATGTGAGATACTTTTCAAATTTATTATCAAACACGTTTTGAAATTAATATTTGAACATCTATAATTATAGGGGAGTGGGGACTCTCTAGATTGATGAAAAAATGCTATATTAATGATTTAAGAAAGAAACAGAAACTAACATATTTTACCTCTATTTGTATACATTCCGACTAATATCTCATTTGGTCAAATAAAATATTTCCAGCTTAGGATAATGAAAGAGTATGACAATATTAAAGCTTAGGGTGTCAAATGGGCGGGTTGGATTGAAATTGAAAATTTGGATCTTGACCCGTCCAAGTTTATTTTGGACTCGAATGGATTGGGCTCAAATGGGCTAAAAAATGGATTGACTCTTGACCCGCTCAATTTGACCCGATTAATCTCAATAATTTAACATATTGATATTTAACTTTTATAATCACAATTTGAATTTCTGCTCAAGAATTTTTTGTTAAAAAAGTAACAAATTGATAGGTAAATCTTAAAAGATGTTAAATAAATAATAATTCATACCTTCAAACATATTTTAATAAAAAGTTTTAAAATGGTTTGAAATTGGAGATTGAATTGGGCTCAATTGAGAATTCTCTTCAAATGGATTAAGCTTGAATGTGTTGAGAATGAATCCAATTTAAATTACCTTGAGTCCAACACTTAAAATTCTAGGCAGATTGAACGGGTTAATATATTTGGGTTCACTTTTGACACCCCTATTAAAGCCCTCCTGATTTCAATTTAAAATAATACGAGAGTTAAAAGGAAAACTAAGGGGCTGTTAGGTAGCCCGCATACACATGAGTTATGCTGATATTCCATTCTTAATACTATTATATTTCAATTATGATAACTAATAGGGGTAAATTATTCAAGTATAAAATTAGTATTGTTTTTGACTTGCTATTTAGAAACCTATAAAATTACTATATATATAAAAATTAGTATAACTTACCTAAATCCCATAGTGTAATAACTAAATTACATTCTATCCCTACTATTTTTCAATTTACAAAAATCCCTCAAAATAAGTGCTATCCGGATACATAGCAAACGAGCTGGATACATAAATTTTGATACATTAAAATAAATTCAGTTACACTTTTAAAGGAAAGAGAATCCATTTTGAATATGACTTCCCCAAATTATGCTAATCAATTTGCTGTCAATCTCTCCCAAATGGTAACAACTTCAATCAATTCAAATTTCAAATTTTCTTCCATCAATTCTCTTCCAAATATTCATATATTCAGTCAGATGCAAATCCTTCCAAAATCAACAAATTCAAAATTCATTTTTTTCTTTCTATTTATCGTCTCATGTTCATCAAATAATCATTTAAATTTGTCAAAAATTTGATAAGATGCATAATGAATAGTAGTTGGATAAATAATTTTGTGTGAATCTCAAATTCACCATTGCAATATATCGATGAGATGAGGAAGAACTTGGAAATCCGATATATAGCAGAAGGAAATCATAGGAAAATGTTGATTATGTTTCTTGGCCTCCTCTTCATCTCATCTCGATCGTGGGTACCATAGTAGGAGATGATCAAAGAAGCTACTGTCCATTTGAATTTGTATTTCATAATACATTAAAATCTAGTTAATGTATCCCAAAATTCTTCTTCTTATTCTTTCTAAAAAAATCTCAATTGTTTGAATCAAACTTGTCGACAAATTGTACTATACAACTTGAACATGTTGATCTTGTTGAGACATTTCAATATATGAGAAAGTGAGGTGAGGTACGAACAATACAAAAGTGATGAAATTGTTGTTGGTCAAAACATTAATTTTGAATCTCAAATCAACCATTGCAGTTGAATTAAAGATCGATAGGTTGTTGAAAAATTTGGAGATCTAATACATCGTTGAGGTGAAGAAACAAGAGTTGGGATTTTCAATGTATTCGTTATGCATTGATACAACAAACACAAATGCTAAAGAGATGCATAGCTTTGATAGATCATTCATACCTTCTGTAATGTTGCATAATCATTTTTTTTATTTTGTTTTTGATATGGATAGATTTATAAATACATTACTATTTATGTATCTCGTTTAAATTGATAAGTGTTATATTTCTATTAGATAGATTAAACAAGTAATTGTTGTCCATACAAATGTTAGGTTTTAGAGTGATACATTACTTTGTGGCAGTTTCTACGTATCAGATACCATTATTATAAATTCAAATTTACGTATCATGACTAAAAAATTGTGTATTTGCTCATGCAAAAATAGAATGTTGTATATCCGATACAATATAGAGTATCAAAAAATCAATTATATGATTTCATAGATGTAAAATTGTGTATCTAACACAAAATTTGTACAGTTATGTTTGATAAAAGGGTATTTGATATTAGTTGTGTTTAAATGACAAAATATTGTGTACATGATCTTCGAGATCTTCACATATTCCCTCAAACTAAATAGACTTTTGATAATAACATTTACGTATCACCATTTATGAATCTGATACATACTTGTGTGACACTTTAATGTATCATGTGTTGTGTACGGATACATATCCTTTTAAATTTGAACAGGATAGAAGATACATAGCAACACCTAGATACATGATACATTTGGTAGAAATTTTGTATCAAGTATGAAAACTAATTAAGTTTATGTATCAAAATTAATATTTGAACACGATATATTGTGCATGATAAAATCGTAATGTATCGAAGTGTTGAAACAAAGACATTATACATTAATTTGAGAAATAAAGTTAACTAGATACATTAAAAACAGTTAATATATCCCAAACTATAATCATAAGAATAATTTAGTATTTAAACACGATACATTGTACATGATGAAATTGTAATGTATAATAATATTGAAATGAAGGTATTATACATTAATTTAAGAAACAAAAACAACAAGATACATTAAAAATCTGAACCCATATCAGAAAAAGATGAACAAGAAAATCAACAACTTGATCTATTTCGACTTCTCCTTCTCTAACATTCACTTTAGAAGATAAATGTATCATTCATGAATCTCGATCCAAAGTCCTTATCAAAGCCATCAGTAGATCAATTTTTTTCGTCTTTTTGAGCGTTGTTTCCACAATCTATTTAGAAGTCCTAGATGCATCCTTCTTCGATTAGTTGAGTAATTATAATACTAAAATAAGGATCTTAATCCGTATGTATCAAGAAATAAGAAGAAAAAAAATAAAATTGAAGAATACGACTATGAAGATGACACACTTTATCAGGAAATAAAGAAGAAAAAAATAAAATTGAAGAAGACAACTATTGAGTAGTTTTTTAATTTGATTTAGTGGAGAGAGAATCCTTTTGTAAATCAAATTGATATGAAAATTGTAACTGATAAGATTATGGAATGAAATTAGGGAGATATTAAAGGAGTGAAAAAAGGGGAAAAAAACGTGTGTTAAGGCTGTGATATTTATGTATCTTGTTGACTTGAGAATTGAAAAAAAATAAGGGATTTTAGAAATATCTTAAAATGGTAGGGAATAATAGAAATTATGGAAAATAAAGATGTGTATATAGGTAATTTATCCTAAAAATTATGAGAGATTCTATTTATTATTTTAGCATATTAAAAGATAGAATAACTAATCACGGTATAAAATAATTTATAAATATCTTTGATGACTAATCCATACATTAGTCCAACCAAATGATTGATGAATACAAATGAATAGTATTCTTAAGAAGACAGGAAAAATCTTCACTGTTCGTCATGGCATCCGTCAGGTCTTCCTAATTCGTGTATATAAATTTGTGATGCTAAAAACTAATTACTACAAGTGAAGAGAAGACTAAAAAAAATCAAAAAATTAACCAAAGTGGCGATGGCGACTGAAGCAGTAATCAAGGTAGTAGCACTCTGCGGTTCCCTCCGTGAAGCCTCCTATAATCGCGGTCTCCTCAACACTGGTACACTTTTTTTTTCCCTCCTCTGTTTCTCTGTTGTTGTTTTTTCTGTTTTCTATCCGGTGTTTAGTATCGGTATTGGAGTTCAATTAATCTAGACTCATGCCGAATAGGGCTTCATTTAGGGGTAGCACGGAAATCAGGATTTTTTTTTTAGCTAAGGCTCGAATCTTTACACCTCTGGTTAAGAAAGGAACTGCACCACATGTCTAGATAGAACAATAATTAAGAAATAAAACCTTGTAATCATGTTGTGTAATTTGATGATTTGTAATTGTGCATAGCAATGGAGATATGCAAGGATTCGATAAAGGGAATGGAGATTGAGTACGTAGATATATCGTTGTTGCCGTTTACAAACGAGGACCTTGAGGTGAACGGAACTTATCCAGACGAAGTAGAGGTTTTCCGTAAAAAAATTGAAGAAGCTGATTGTTTCCTCTTTGCTTCTCCCGAATACAATTACTCCGTTACAGGTACGCAGAGTCCGAGCTAGAATTTTGAATTTATGAATACAAATTCGAACATAGTTAACTCTTTACTCTGTTTTTTTTTTTTTTCAGCACCATTGAAAAATGCAATTGATTGGGCATCTCGACCTCCTAATGTTTGGGCGGATAAATCAGCAGCAATTGTGAGTGCTGGAGGTAACTTTGGTGGAGGACGAGCACACTATCATCTTCGACAAATTGGAATCTACATTGATCTTCATTTCATTAACAAGCCTGAACTTTTCGTGTTTGCATTTGAATCACCACCAAAGTTTGACAGCAACGGTGTGCTGATACATGAAGAAACCAAGCACAAACTCAGATCAGTCCTTTTGGCTTTACAGGCATTTGCCTTGAGACTCAAAAGTCAAGTCTGAATAGCTTCTAATTGTATCCCTTCAACAATTTCCGACTTGTTTGGAATTGAAGCATAGTTATAATTATTCCGATTGTTGTTCAACATATTTTCAGCGTTTTGGATTAAAGAAATAAAAAGGTTATTATCTTCACCCACTCGTTTTGGAAATTAAGGTCATGGCTGCTGCGTTTATTATTCTATATAATTTTGTTTTTAAATTATGAAATCTTTTACATAAGATATGATTCTATGAAGCTTAGTGGATATTGACTGTTTTTCCACTCTTTGTCTCTTCTATCATACAAAAAATAGAGTATAATATTAATTCCTTTTAATGTTAGTTAGTATAGGGTTTATGTTTAGCTTAATTAGGACTAAAAGTGTCCCCTTTTTGAAACATGAAAAGGACTTTTTATGTGTAACAGTATAAACAAAAAATCAAAAATAAATTTACACCCATACAATATATATATATAAGGTAAATATAATTGTCTTTTGACCTTGCACTATTCAAAGTAAACATGTTTGATTAAATGATATGCAGTGATAGAGTACATCAAGAGTCGTGACTGAGGTTAAAAATTAACGACTTAGCGTGAATGTATGATAAAATAATTTTTATCAGATATTTTTTTATTTAAATTATGAAAAAATAAATTCTTACGTATTTTCAAAAATCCATTAATACGTTGATAAGTTAATTATATGAAACATGTCATCTCTCTTAATTGTATATACATCAACTGAAACATGTCTGAAAATTTTATAATTTATTGAAGCTAATGTGTATAATTAAAAGAGACAATATATTTTAAATGGTTAACTTATCTATATAATACTACTTGAAACACACATACTAAAGTTTTTTTCTCTAGAATTTGAACAGAAAGTTCATATGAGAACACGTAGTCATTTATTTAGGCGGTTAATTAAAAAATATTCTAATTTAAATATTTAAATAAAATTTGCTCAAAAATTTAAGAAGTTATCAATGTATTAAGCTAAAAATAAAGTTCAAATAATATTAAACGACTACGTTAAGTTGAAGTAGTCAAATTTAGAATTCCATTGCATAAGTAAAAATAAATTCATAAGAATTGTGTCAAGTCAACATGATTAACTCAAGTAATAAAGGGAGTACTCGTATAAGTTATCACAAAGCGCTACGTGCCTTGCAAGTCAACTCATGTTTATTAAAAGTGGTCATTGGTGATTTTTCTTCAAGGGGTGAGCTAAACTTTGGTATGAACACATGTTGGGCCACTATAGTCTATTCAGAGTAAATGTATTGATGATATTTTGTAAAACAAACGTGTTGCTGATAGAACAGAAAACGAAAGACAGAAAAAAATGTAGGAGCCATTACATCAATCACCATGAAATTTTCAATACAATTTAACACGATCAATCAACTGAACAGACGTTTCCAAAGTCTATAAGTAGATATTTATTCCCATGTGAGCTGGAAATGTCAATTCTTTATCATCCACATTGGATGAAGAAATGGACCGCATTTACTGGTAGAAACTATTCACACTTGCCTTTGAGTTTCAAGGCAAGTGCTTGTAAAGCCAAAAGAACTGCTCTGAGTCTCTGCTTGGTTTCTTCATCAATCAGCACACCATCACTGTCAAACTTTGGTGGTTGCTGGAACGCGTTCAGGAAAAATTCAGGTTTGTTAATGAAATGAAGATCAAGGAAGACTCCTATCTGTCGGAGGTGATATTGTGATCGTCCTCCACCAAAGCCACCTCCAGCACTCACCATTGCTGCTGCTTTATCAGCCCAAACATTTGGAGGTCGAGACGCCCAATCAATTGCATTCTTCAACGGTCCTACTCAAGGAGCACGAAAATGATAGTCATCAGTACCAAGAGTGTCATCACAAGAAGTAAAAATCCATCAACACTAGTCTAACAACCTAAAACTACTTGCATATACAGAGCCTAATATACCATACTTTCATATTATAATTGGTTGGATTTAAATTAGGGGACCAATTTCTCTGTTTGTATTAAATGTACAGATTATGATTACCTCAACTCTAGTGGTCACACCCATTGTAGTGCTCATCCAATCAGATGAACCAAGTTAACCCATAGGAGAAGATATACTAACTATTCATCATATCAACCTGAAAGACAAGCTAAGAAGACATCTCTCCCGCACCTTAACTTGAACAGTCTTAGGGAGTATTTCAGCTGTCTACGGATGTTGGACTAAGTTCCAGCTAGTTACCACATTCACTTATTCATGGTTTTACAGCCAAATACATTTAGGTATCCCCATCAAGTTCTTTTTCTAAAAATATATATAAAGGACATCCTATCAAGTTCTTAATTTTGCTCTCATTGATCTTCTAAAGAAGCTGAAATGAGATAAATATCACGGATAATAAATATATTTTCATATCATCATTTTGTGCTAACGCGGAACTTTTTCTTTAGCAATAACAGTTTCAACTACAGCTTATGTATGCTATCATTTTTTGCAAAAGAACCATTTCCATTTGAAACATAGCCCTGGTTCAACCTCCATCAAATAAAAGCTAAAGTTGCACCAAATAAGTATGTGTTTTAATTAGCAATAGTGACCATGGGCCTGAATTCCTTTTGTTCCTTTTTTGATATAACAAGCTCTGTGGTTCACCATAGAATATCATGCATGATAACAAGTATTCAGATTCTCTGTGCATAGAAGTCGAAATAGCACTGGAGTAATCAAATCTCAGACCAATTAAAGCATAAATTGGAAATGACAATTCATAGTTGACATGTTCTTATCCTCCTCCTCCATAACCAAGCTACTTTTGATTCGAGAAACCTTTCAAACTATTCTAATTTTTACCTAAATTTAGACTAACAACAGTAAGATCTCCAAAATCAACAATCATTTCAAGTCTAATTAACTTCAAGGTAGTTAAGGGGCATCAATTAGAGAAAAATGAAAAAAGGTAAAAAAAAGTTGGATACCTGTGATGGAGTAATTGTACTCTGGAGAAGCAAAAAGGAAACAATCAGCTTCTTCAATTTTCTTACGAAAAGCCTCGACGACCGGGGGATAAGTCCCGTTCACCTCAAGATCCGTGTTCAGAAACGGCAACGGCGATATGTCGACGTACTCGATCTCCATTCCGGTTATAGAATCCTTGCATATCTCCATCGCTAAGCCCAAAAATCACACAACATGAGTTGCAATTACAAGCACGGAATCCCCAAATGCATATACTGAAACTATAATTTTTAAAAATAAACAGAAAAAAAAAAAAAGTTTACCGGCATTGAGGAGACCGCGATTGTAGGAACCTTTACGGAGGGAACCGCAAAGCCCAGCTACCTTGATTACTGGTTGAGCCGCCATCGCCGCTGCTTGCATTCCACTGAGTATATATATATATTTTTTTATTTTTATTTTTCGATTTTGTTGTTCCTATTCAGCACAAATATATATATACTGAAATTTGGAAAGCCGGACCTGACGGACGCGATGACGAACCTCTTTTCCTGTCATGTAAATATACGCTTTTTCTTATTGATACAAATATATTGTCCCTAGTTCTAATTTATTTGTCTAATTTTAATTTATTATCACAAAACATTTAATTTAGTAAATTAAAAAGTTCTCTATTCTTTTCATTTTGTCTTCTACTAATCATTGACATAATTTTGGTTTAGCTGTCAATTTGACATAAAGTTAATTAAAAAAGAGATTCCAATACATTTTAATATTTTAAACAAACCATGATAACGAGTCTTTATCAGAAAAGTGTTGTAATGGAGTATTTAGTAACAAATAAAGATAAGTTTAATTTTTAATAAGTAAATACTAAAATTTCAAATACAGAGAACCGCATTAAACTAATCTAGAGGTTGTCTGTCACCCTCCACTTTGTTTGTCCAAGTCCAACTTAAAAAAAGTCATGGCTGCTTAAAGCCTTCGTTATACTGTTGTTGTTGTTTTCAAATTTTCATATTGTATTCGAGATTTTTTTTTTTCAAAGGATATCAAGGCACCAATCAGGCCATCAAAGAATATGTCATCATGACATATTTTAAATTTTAAAATTAAATCCAATCAACCGGAAAATTAATTTAAAATAAAACAACTCCATTTAACTCTAAAACGACAAGAGGAGGTAGAAAAAAAATTAAAATTCATTAGAATTAGTTGTGAAAGAAAAAAAGAATCACACTAAATAGATTGATTTTACTCGTGGACTACTCCACCAATAGCCTTAAATTTTGATGAGGATGCTCAACTCTTTTCATGGTATCAGAGATGACATTTTGCAAGCTTATTTTCTCGTTTGTAAGTCATAAGCCAAATTTTTCTTAGCTCGTTATTTCACCCATAAGTCTGTTCTCACAACTGTTTGCTCTCCAATTCTAGCCACTTGTGTATAGTCTCTGCATATTACATTGCTCCGGGGCTCTCTTTCAATTATGCACATTGAGCTTCTTGCTTCAGTCTCTCCAAGACAACCTTCAGCTTGCTGAGCAACTGCAGGTTCCTTGGACCAAGCAGATGAGCAGCAACAACAATATACACAGTAAAATCAAGCAGATGAGAAACCAAAAAAAAAAAAATCAATAAAAAACGAATACTTATTTAACCTAGAGCAAGGTTATGTTAGAAATATATGATATCCAACATAGATAGTGTATAGGCTTCCACATGATCTTTATAATATTCGCGAGCTACTTCACTGATTTTTCTTCGGATTTTGACTTGAATACTCAAACTTTTTCACAAGCTACTATTTCAAAACAAACCAAATTCCTAAACCACTAGAGTGTCTTGTGAAGAATATATTAATACTCGGAAAGTTTCACAAAAGCTACCATTTCAAATGGAACCAAATTCCTAAACCACTGGAGTGTCTAGAGGTAAGCTCGCAGTTTTAAATTGCTAAAGCTTCAACAAAATTGTCCCTTATCTATTACAGAATCCTCGTATCAAATCTCTAAGAACCAAATTCGCCTCGCGTAAAGAGAACTTATCAGCCCATTATGTATCACATTTGAAGAATGATTATTAAAGAGTGCTTGTCAAAATTCATGTCTCAGAGGTAAGTTACAATGAGTGTTATAAAAGCAAGTGAACCAACACAATAGATATTCCCTGTCAAAATTAAATGCAAAGGCTTAAGGCAAGATGGATCAGGATTAGCAGAGCTGAATTTTAACAAGGTACAAGTGGTACATCAACCAGAGTTTCAGAAACTGTCGTAGTAAAAATTCAAATAGAGATAGCAGTATACCTCAGAGCTGTTGACTTTATATTTGGCCGTTAGCCAATCCCAGCTTCTTCATACTGCTGTAGTGAACTATGAGCAGACCGGTTTTGTGCTTAAGTCAAAGAATGCAGATATAACCTGCGATCAATAGCAACAGCAGAGACAAAATTAGTAAATCGTGGTACCTATAGGAATTGTCATATTTAGGGAATAACAACATTAAGAAAAATAACTATCTCGTGATTTAGGAGAAGTAATAGGCATGTCATCAATACCACTTCACCCTAGTGAAACATTTGGACGCTGGAAATGGGATCTTCAAACAAACAACCTGAAGCCAGTGGTTCATAAAAAACTGAACGGTTGTGATAGCTAACAGGTCCATGTGAAAGAACAATCACAGCTTAATCACAAAAATGAAAAACATTAAATCAATGAGCAGAAACATTACCTGTGCACCAAATAGGTGGATACCTGCACGTTAATGATGGATCCATCTGCTGCTCATTACATCAACAAATCTGAAACTTCAAGCAGCAAGGACTGTATTATAGTGCCTAGCATCTGATGGTCATGTTTCTTACCTTTAAGATAAGTGATAATATCTGAAAAGACAAAATTCTGCCTCATTTTTTTCTTTCCCAAAATTTCAGCAGGACAGGTTTGCACCAAAGCTCATAGTTAGTCGTTAAAAGTAGAAAGCTCTGTACATGGTTACAACCTCTTTCAATCATATCAAGAAAATGCATCATCTTCAAGAAAGTATGAGCTTTCAGTTTGAAATACGTATCCAACATCCTTCATTGGATCGATGAGTTTGGTTAGCAATTCTTTTATTTCTTCTGACCTACTGTGGGACTGGTCTTTAGCGACAAACTTATGTCTGATGTTTTTTATCTCAATCCAACTGTAAGCTGCTTCTTTCACCAATCCTCTGTTATCCATGTACCTTCGCAAACTGCGGGCATCATCCCACCTTCCTGCTGCTGCATAGATGTTGGATAACATAATATACCTGGCAGCATTATCAGGTTCCAGCTCAAATAGAGCTTCTGCTGCCCTTCTAGCAAGTTTTAAGTTCCCATGTACCCTGCAAGCACCCAGAAGCGCGCCCCACATTCCAATATTGTTTGTTCCCCAAGGAGCTCCCTTGATTAATTCCGCAGCTTCCCAAAGTCTATTCTTCCGTCCAAGTAAATCAATCAAGATCCCATAGTGATCTAATTGGGGCACTATACCGTATTCCCTCTCCATTGAATGAAGATAGTGGAATCCTTCAGATAGTAAACCACAGTGGCTACAGGCAGATAAAACCCCAAGAAAAGTTACATGATTTGGTTTTGTACCTGCTTCAATCATTTTGTCAAACATTAACAATGACATCTCTCCATTCCCATTTTGAGCAAACCCAATTATTATTGAGTTCCAGGTAACTTGATCCTTCCCGTCTAACCTCCCAAACAATGTCATAGCAGATATCATGTCTCCACATTTACAATACATGTCAATCAAAGCATTAACTACAAACACATTATGCAAATCAATTAAACATGTATATCTAAAAATGTGTCCATGAACCTGCTTCCCTTTTTCTATAATAGGTATGTCTGCACAAGCACTTAGAACACTAACATAAGTGGATGCACTGGGCACAATACCTTCTTCCAGCATTTCCTTAAAAATACACAAAGCCTTCTCTCCTTCTCCATTCTGAGCAAACCCCATTATCAAAGCAGTCCAAGCCACCACATTTCTGACCGGCATACTATCAAAAAGTGAATATGCATCTTCCAATCTAGATGCACGTATATAAGCAACCAACATCGAAGTCCAGGAGAATACATCAGTCTCGTGCATTTGACAGAAAACAGAATACGAGTACTCAGGCTTGCCACATTTCCCATAAGCATCAATCAATGCATTGCAAACCACAAGATTAAACTTCACACCAATCACAGTAGCAAACCCATGCAATTCACGCAACAACCTCAAGACACCCAAACACGCGCAAGCGTTTACTACACCAACAACTGTAAACTCGTCAATCAAGAACTCATCCCTACATCGTATTCGCGTTCTTTTGAAAAAGCCCATAGCTTTTTCTGGAAACCCATGATGAGTTAAGCTAGATATAATCGAGTTATAGCTCACAACATTTGGTTCAGGCATTACATCGAGCACCTGGAAGGTTTCCACAAAAAGACCCTTTTTACAGTAAGCTGAGAGAATTGTATTCCAAGATTGAGCATTCTTGGTTGATACTTCATTAAATGCCTGTTGCGCATATTCTACAGAGCTACATTTAGCATACATGTCAATCAATCGATTGGCGAGGAATGTGTTAAAGTTTAACGCTGTCTTTATTAGCCGTGAATGGATGAGTCTCCCCAGATTGAGATCATTAGTTCGAATGCATTTTGAAAGGAGGTTCGCCAAGTTATGGGAAGGGTCTATAGATATCGCTTCAATTGGTTGCATTAGAGCAAACATCAATAAACTCGAGTTGATTGATAATTATGAAAGAAATTGTATAGATTTTGTTAGATACTCAAGACTATTACTGCCATTTAAGCAATACCTTACGAAGCTGAAACTCGCCGTCAATATTTGATCAAGCTTAATTCACACCGAGTTATGAGCTTGTTCCCTCCATAGCTGATATGATAACCCAATTGAAAACAGGCCGTTGGATTATCCAGGTTCACACACTCTCTTTTGTCACCTAGATTAAATTTTTTCTCTTAATTTGATTCCGCAATAAGTATAAAAAAGAATTTTAAAATTTTATGATATTTGAAAACATTAAAATGGTACAAAACTATAATCTTTTAATCTATTGAACCCAAAATATCTCTAACGTCTACTTTTAGGTCTTATTACCCTTATACAGCCTCAAATTTAGATCCGATTAATAAATTAATTAACTAGTGATGCGCAACTAGTACTCCACTTATAATTAATCTAAAGTTCTAAACTAATAAAAATTTCACTCTCTTCCAAATCAAAACCCACTGTAAATTGCAATTTCCAAATCAAATCAACGACTATAAATTGCAAATTAAAAATTACAAGGAGGAAAAACAAACAAGTTTGAATTGTTGGGTTTTTTTTTAACTTCAACTGCCCCATCATATGAAATCCACAAAAGAAAAGAAATAAAATTAATCTATCAATAACGTCCACATAGATGAGGTATCTTGATTTTTGACCAAGATGAAAAAAAAAATGAAAAAAAAACATGTTATTTGAATATTTTTTTATGCAAATTTATAGCTTGATTATTTTTCGAAAAACGACATATTAAAAGATAAATTTTTCTAAGCCAATAGTTCTCCTCTTTGACATAAAATGTATCAAATAATTTATGAATTCTATGATATACTCGCTTGACTACTTTCATTGGAGTTTAAAGTTTTCTTTTTTTTGATCGGTGATAGTGGTAGAATTTGATTTTTTGCAGGTCAATTTGATTTGAGAATCAACTGATTTTTAAATTAGTTTAAATTAATTATAGGGTAATTTTGATAATACCTGAGTATTTGTATATGAGTTCTTAGGTAATTCTTCATTTCATTTTTCCTCATTCTATTTGATATGAAAATTTAAGATAACAATAAATAATTTTGTATTATTTATCATAAATAATTAAGTAATTGCATTTTCAAATTTATTATATGAAGAAAAAAAATGAAAATACCTTATGCAGAAAAATATATTATTTTTCTAGTAACAAAATAATTTTTATATGAATTTTAAAGTTAAATTGTTTATAGTTATAATAAGTGACATTCTTTTTTAAACATACTAGAAAAAAAATGATGGCAAGTAAGGATAGAAAGACTATAACATTAAATAGCTATATAAATATTTCTTTATAGTAAATGAAAAGTTTAGAATGAAATAGTTTATTTTTTAAAAAACAATGTTTTTTAAATTTAAATAGACTACAAAATGATCATAAAAACAAAATGAGGAGAAAGTTGGGGATGAGAGAAATGGAAGAGTGAGATTTTATACGATAAAACTCTACCAATATTGGGCCTTTTTCTTTTGAAGCATCTTTTAACCTTCTAAATCCAATAAAAAAATATCCATTGTTTTTAGGGTAAACTACATGACTTTCACTAGTTAGGTTCTAATTATTAAGATTTTTAATAGTTTTAACTTTCAAATATTATTTTCTCTATCATATTTTCATGCTTAGGATACATGAGATTGAATGATCTGGAGATACATGTATCGACGTAATTTTAAATTGAAATACGTATTTATTTTGTTTGAATTAATAGGTTATAACTGATTTCCTTAATTAGAGGAGTAATCAAGGATTTTCATAATATATGAATAATTAATTCTGAAAATTTAAAGTAATCACATCCATTATTATAAGGCGGAAATCAAGGAATGTATCTATATTTTATTAATTTCAATTTATAATTTCAAAATTATCCTTTGAAATAATAAAGTCATTATTTTATTAGTAATAACAAAAGCATGTATATCTTGGTGATGTAATTTGATTAATTTCATTTATTACTCTTAAAAGAATAAATTTATTAATTTGATGTATCTATTGTCAATATATGATGTATTCAACAAACTAAATACTTAGATACATGAGTATTATACAAGTACATTCATATGTATCATAGAAGTACCCAGTATTAATTTCGTATATTTGTTATATGTGTCAAGTATTAATTAATTTATCTATTTTTATAATGTATTTTTAGTTTCATGTATATAGTTTTCCAAGAAAAAGTAAAAAATTTCAAAATTCTTTCTGATAAATACAGATAATCTTACCTTAGATATATGAACTCTTAACTAGATACATTTACACCTGATCTGATGTGTATCCAACGTTCTCGGCTTGAATGTTGGCGAATAAAACAACAAATGTAAAACATTGATTCATAAAGATTAAAAATGCATCAAAACAAACTCATATTCGTATATATATACAAAATTGAGATTCAACACTAGTTTGAATAGTCCAGTTGAATTGAAATGCAAATATTCATAAAAGTTCAAATATCTAGAACAAAAAAATAGAGATATCTAGGAGAACAGATATATGGACAAACTGAAGAAAGACTTGCAATATCGATTTTAACAAAAAAAAACAAAAAAAACATACAAATCTCAAGACAAAAAATAAAAAAGTTGACTTGTTAATGGATCATTAGTTAAGGAATTTAAATTTAAGATAATTATTCAATACTATATTTAAGGACTTTGTGTATCTGATTAAATCTTCTAAAACATACGATAAATATTAAAAATGATAATATATGTAATTGTTCTAAACTAGAGGTAAATATAGTAGACATGATAGTGATATATGTGTAGTTAGATAATTTTTTTCTTATTTTTATTTGTTGTAAATAGTTTAAATTTGTAAATTATAAAGCACATTTTAAGACAGCTAAACCTACATGCTACAAGTATTATTTGCACAATGTAATGATGTAATTTTTTTAATTTTTTCCCAGTATGTATGTAACACAAACTCAAAACATTAATTAGTTAATGCATACAAAATAGTGAGAACTTTTGGGCTGGCTTTCCATGCTAAGGTTAGGCAGCCATATTAAAGAAAAATCTTCTGCCCCCCATGAGTTTGAAATGTTTCTTCATCCAAAATAAAATAATCTTAGTGATGAAGACATAAAGTTGTGTTTTAGTAGGTTGTCAAAAACGTCACGTATACGATATAAATATATCTTTTAACTTGATATTAACTGATATTCTATATTATAATTTACGTTCAACATGACGTTTTATATGTACTGTGTCACATAAAACATATATATCTATTTGTTTAGCTTTTAAAAAGTTTAAGTACCTATTAGTGAACACCCAAAATTAAAAGATATAGATGTCAGTTGAAGCTAAGTTACACAACACATTTATATATTATATCATTACTTTCATAAATTATTTAATTTTACATATTCAACAACTACACTTCATATGTAACCCACTTCTTCTTCTTTATAAAACAAAATACTTTAATTTAAATATTAAAGTTAAATACAAAATCAACATTTTTATTTCTATGTCAAGTAAAAAAAAAAAGACAATAGTCAAAATATTATTTGAAACTAGTTTCTATTTTTCAAGCTTATTTGGATTACCTTATATCAAATGCTTTTAAGTTAAAATAACTTTAAACTGACTTCATAATGTTTGAATAAACTAAAAAAATGCTTTCTGCTTTTAAGGACTTGTTTTGTTTTAATGCTTTTCAAAATTTAAGTTGAAAGTATAAGGAAATCCTTTTTGAATAATCTTTTAAAATGTGAAGTTCTTAAATACGTTATATCAGAACATTCGTTTTAGGTGAACACATTAAGTGGAAGTCTTCATCAGTAGATTTAAAACGATTATTCATTAATCATTGACATATCATAGTCCATCGAATTAGAATATGTATAAATATATATAGAACATGATTCGTATAATAGAGTATAGTACTGATGATTGACCTTAATATTAATGTCTAATTGTATCATCTTAATTTCTCTCTTTTATTATCTAAAATATAATATATAGAAAAAAAAATTACGCAGAAAATCAAACATATACTAGTTAATTAGCTATAGTTTAAATTAATAGAGGTTCGCAATTTAATTTTAGCTATAATTACGTCGCATGTCCTCTTTTATACATGTAAATACAAATTATACACATCTATATATACAATTATATGGCATATATACAAATACATCTAGTCTCTCTCCATTTTCAGTCCTTTCTCAGTGTCTCTCTCCTCACTCTCCTAATCTCGTTCATCAGATATACAAATACATATGTATAGCAGTTTATATTTATATAATTATCTAACAGATATACATATACAGTTCTCCTCTCTGCACTCTCTACCCTCTCTTGCTCGCCTCTCACCATGCCCTCCCAATATCGCTGACCTATCTCCTCTCGCTTTCAAACCCGCTCGCCAGATATACAAATACTTATGTATACCAGTTGCATGTATACAAATATTTGACAGATAATACATATATAATTCACCTTTCTCCATTCTCTACTCTCTGTCCTCTCTCGCTCACCTCTCTCATCCCTCTAACATATAGCTACGAATTGTAATTAGCAAACTACAACTATGAAGCATATTTAAGTTATTTTTGAGTAGCTTTATGCAAAAGATCACAAAGAATAACTTTCTTCACGGTCCGTCAACTTTTATTTTATTTTATTTAATTCAAATCATTAATTATTATTTTTATATAATAAATCATTCAACTTTATTTAGATATCATATATTGCTGGTGTTTATGCATTTTAATATTAAAACTAAAATATTTGGTGCATATAGTAGTGGGTCTAAGTTGACAAGAATGTGGTCATTATTTTGGTGTAACTCTTGTAACCTCTATTGCCATGATCTACAACTAATTCCACCCATTATTCTACGCTGTAACTTATGTAGTCTTTGGGCAATTCATTTACCCAGCCAATTTACTACTCATTACCTTTTTATTCATTGCATGGAGGAATTCCTCACCTATAATAGTGTGATCTTATTTTTACGGAGAAAAAGAGAAACAATATAAGAAAAGATGAGAAGTTTATATTGAGGATAATGTAATGAAAGAGAGAGTTGAGACAATGAAAAATATTTTAGGTCTTCTAACTATATTCACTTTACAAAAGAGAATATTTATATGTTGAACGAATGCGCTCTTTTTGTAGAGCTTCAACGTTGTTGGACTGTTGTATCATGAAGGGGACAAATCAAGAATATTATTGCTGAATTGGTATAAATTATGCCGCAGACCTGAATATCTTTTTTATTCATTTTATTTTCAACGATAATTTGTTACAATTATTGTATATTACACCAATATATATGTATATATTCATTACACTATTTGTTGTAGTTAAGAAATTCACTTAGTTTTATCAAAATTTCAAAGATTCTTAAACACTTAAACAATTTTAGTTAAATCCAAAAAGTCGCTTAACTTCGATGGAAGTAATGTCTCCTTTGTTTTCTCACAATGGCTTTATATATGAGACGTAGTCAAAAATTGTGTATTTTTGCATAGGCAAAGTAAAAGTGATCTTTCTTCTATTCTAATAAACGAGAAATAAGAAAGGCACTGACCGGAATATTCGAGGCATTTTTCAAATTGTGTAGTCAACTCAAGCAAAACCCACATACTCATTAAAATAATGTATAACTATGCACTTACAATTACGAAAACATATTAATTTTAGCAAAAATAATATAATATAATAAAATAAAATAAAATTGTGTGATCATCAGAAGGAAGGTTCTCTCTTCCTTCTTTATTTAATAATAGCAAAGAAAAATGAAGCTATATATAGGACTATAGTTTTTTTTTTGGTAAAATTCCTATATATATAGTCGAATATTAGTAGTATAAGTATTATTATCTTCTTTCGTTTAAATAGTGACTTAATTTGATTTGATATAGAACTTAAAAAATAAAAAAACTTTTAAATTTTATATTATTAAATTAAAATTATATTAAATATATAAAATATTTTGTTTAATTTTATAATCATAAATATGTCACGTATTATTTATAATAAAAAAGGTGGGTGTGATTATGTCGGCACAATAAGTAGGGGTATTTCTCGTGAAGTTTAAAAGAAATTATAAAAGTGGTGCCCATTAAAGAAGTGGGGAGAAAAGTGAAGAGAAAAAGCACAATGTGTGAAAAAGCTGTGAAGTCACCACAAACATATTGCGTGATACTCATTCATCATAATTCATAAAGAAAATGGCCTTTTTCATTTCACCTTCTTTTATATTATTCATGATTGGAAAATGGAGACACGCATAGTGACCCTATATGATGGAGACTATTGGAGTGTTTAAGATTAATATGAAATAAAATATTAATTGAACAAAGATATCATTTATAATAATGAAAAAGATGTAAAAAGAATTTTAATTGTTAAGATAATTGGTCCTTCACTATTCTAATAAATGCACTAAAACCTTTTGCATTATTAATACTATATATAGGTTTTTATTTATATTGGTAATGCAAACCTTAATACATATAAATTAAAAAGATATACTCTATCAGTCTATTTTTACTTATCAAATTTTGAACCATACTTTTCTTAATTGATAAATTTCTGCTATTTTTATTCACTACATTTTAAAACAATATTACTCAATGTTAATAAATTAAGGGTATAAAAAAAATTAAATTATTTTCTTATTTATAAAAAATGAGAAGTAAAAAAAGACATCAAATTAATTAGAAAATATTTGACAAATAAACAGAAGCCAAACAAATATCCAATAATATAGGAAAATGTCTAAAATATATTCGGATTTTAATCGACATTGCGATATTTTTTTAACCGAAATTGCGATCGAACTTTAAAAAAGATATTTTGCCCTGCACCATCCAATAATGTATTTTAAACGTATATATGTGTCCATATGAACATCATAAATATTACATTATTATAAATAATAAATTATCCACGTGAACACATATATATTCTTAAATACATTATTAAATAATATAAGGCAATCAGTGGAGCAGTCCTATATCACACTTGGCGTGCAAGAAATTGGAAGAAGTATAAAGGAAAGATGGTAAATACAAAAGATGCAATCAGACAGATAAAGAAGGAGATAACAGAGAGAATACATTTCCTTAGTAATTCAAAAAAAGCTCAGAGATATAGTTATTTCATTTAGCACTTACTTTGTAATTAGTTTCTTTTTTTTTTTTTTTGTTGGAGACCTAAACCTGTTACCAGGAGAAGGTGCTCTTTATTTGTAATTATTTTTTGGTTGGTTATGATAATAGTTTACATTGGTTACCAAAAAAAAAAAAGTTATTTTCAAAATTTAATATTATCAAAATAATTTCAATTAATTCAATTACATTTCAAACTTCTTTCCCAATAGTATGATACTGAAAACGCACAAATTAATGCATGGACTCTACTGTAATCGACCCCTTTTGTTACTCCATCTGACTTTCTGTTCACGTCTTTTACCTTCCATTTCTTTTCCCCTTTTATAGTTTACTGCTTCTTTTTCCCCCTTTTAACTGTTTGAGTCTCACATGTACTATGAATTTTTTGTCGGTAAAAGAAATTACCTACTACTACTATTTGATTTATTTCATGAGCCTATGATTTTATTTTTATTTTTTTTTTTTTTAGTACGGATGATATATAAATTTGATTTCAAAATTTCTGTTTACTTTACGTTAAAGTTAAATTGTGTAAATATCTAATCTAAAAGCTTAAATTATTTTAAAAAATTATACTTTAATTATTTAATTATAATTTTGAACTCATCTAAATTTTGGATCCACCTATCACATCTCTTGAGAGACAATTTTTCTAGTTCAATCTAATTGCACATATAGATTTTTACCCCCTTTATTCTGTGTATAAATTACTGCACATAATGAATTGACGAATAAAACAACAATTTTAGGAACTTGAAAATGACTTTGGCCGAATAAAATTAAAAAATGTCACCTTATTTTTCGAAAAAAAAGGAACCAGTCATGAAGGAGGCAGTTGTTCTTTTTCTCTGTCAAAAAATAAGAAGTACAGTCACATGGCAACACACTTGTTCTACACATTGCCATTTTCTGTATCTGACAAAATTGAGCAGTTGAAATATCTCGATGAGCTAAACTGCACAGTCAAAGGCATTGTCTATTTTTGTTGTCTTTCTATACTTAGCCAGCCTCTTTTTCCTCTTTTTTTTTTAGTCTCACTTAATGAGTTATGATGTACTGATAAAAGTATTTTATTCTTAATTAGAGGTCCCGATTTTAATTCCTAGAGATGAAGTAAATCATGTTAGGAGCGCCGTTTCCGAATAAGCCCTATATTGTATGATTTGAATTTAGTGAAAGCTTCAATATAGACTCCAGACACACCGAATAAAAAACCTAAAAACAACTGTTTTTTTTGTGTTTTTACCCATGTCTATTTCACATTTATTGCCAATGCTTAAAAGATGCAGAAGAAGGTAAAAAGCATATTCTTCACCGACACTCAATACCTCCTTTGGCTTTTCTTGGTTTGGTTTTTTGGGAGTTAATAAGGTTAACGATGGAGGAGTTGATTTTATGATAATAAACGTATTTTCTATTGAACTAGGTTGAAATATGGTTATATGTGTTATCATTATGAGAAATGTTATCAAATGTGTGTCAATAATATTTAGACAAAAAATTACGAGATTATTCCTTTTATTGTGGGGGTACTAAATGAGCCTTTCTGTTTTCCCTTAACTTGATATAGTAAAAGCACTTGGGTGTTTCTTTTTTGAATAAATAATAATTAAAAAAACAATCAAGTGTACGTCCAAAATCCAAATGATACAATAACAAGATACTAGTAGTTTTTTATTCTTACACTCATCGTTCAGTATTCACATTAAAGTCTGATTAAATTTGAATTTACATAGAAAAATCTTACATTGATGGTAAATATTCCTTAATAAAAACGACTCCACATCTAAGAGACTCAAACCAAGTACCTTTAGATAATAATGAAGAAGTAACTTAACACCCACTATAATAACCTACTAAAATTATTAGTAACTAATAAATAAATGTGTTTCTTAAGTTTTTTCAATGTGGGAATTTACCATAATAGAGCTAAAGAATGAAATTGAGGATTCGAGGCTTGCTTGCACTTATCAACGAGAGAGGTACGTAGTAAATCCAATATTAATTTATGAAAGAATCTTGCAAGGCAAAACATTTAAATGTCACCTCATGCTATAAACCCGATATAGACTTTAGATTAGAACGATAGACAATAATAACTCATTAATAATTTAAAGCGCGCTATCCTCTTAGGCACAAAAGTGTGTAGGGTACGTTGGGTGTCTCTTGAAGCCTAAAAGATGCCCCTAATTCCTCCATTTTATTTTATTTTTCAAAACTTGCGTTTAGGTGAAGGAGTCCTTAATTAACTCTTTGAATTCACATGAATTAAGGAAACTTCCACCAAAATCGAGTTTTCACGCCAAATCAGTAAAACATATTTGCATATACATTTTTCAACACTTAACATGACTAACTATGCATTGTTTTCATTTTAATTTTGTTGATTCTTAAAAGTCAAATATGTATTAAATGTAAACACATGATCTCTAGGGTTTAAATGATCTTTTTTTGTTTCCTTTTTTACATAGAGTATGGTATCATCAGTCTATCAGATCGACTTTTTAATTACCACATTTGAATAATCACTATAATTAATCTTCTTTTATTGTTCTAAGTGTCCCTACTCTTAACTTGTCTATTAGTGATTGAATATCTCAATCATTCTGTGGATTGACAGTCTTTATTTCCCTCATGCATGTGATATGTTCACTAAATTTCATACTAGTAATATTCTCCAATGGTACGTTAAATACTAATTGCAAATGATCTATCACACGCAAAAAATGTTTCCGCTATATAGATGTCATGTCTCAAAGATGGAGTCAGAAATTTATATAAGGATTAAAAAAATTCTACAATGTCATCATTGTAAATTTTAACATATATATGATCTTAATAAACATTTTTGAACCCCCATTCCCGCTACATTTGATTTTTTTTCTTCATGTCACGGGGAATCAACAATTTTTATATAACAAAAAAAGTTACACTATTTGCATATATAGTAGTATAATTTTTTAACGGAAGCATTTCAATTAAATCCCCTTCATAGTACTTGGTTCCACTATTGTCTAAAATAGTTTGTTCTTTCCCTTAATTTATGCACACATTTTTTTATTTAGTCTTTGTCCCAAAAATAATATTACGTTATTCTAATTAGAAAGAACTTAACTTTAAAATTCTTTTTTTAACCTTTAATTGAATGAATTATGATCACCCAAATATTTAAGGTTTGTCAAGACTATAAACTTCAAAAATTTTATTTTTGTATGTGTCTAATCAAATAATATTACATGATAAATTAAAACGAAACGAATAGTAAATAGAATTATTTAAGTGGGTATCTCCCTTGTTGCCTTTTGCTTTTTCATTTTTGTTGTTGTTGGGGTTAAATCCATTATTTATGTCCCAATATACTACACTAGTGCCTCATATGATTCGCAAAGGGATTATAAAGTGTGATTTTAGGGTTCCATTTGGTTATAAGAAAAATAAAATCTCGATTTTTGTTCACTTTATTTAAATTTTTTAATTATAATTTGAAATTTGAAAAAAAAAACCGAAATATTATTTTACTTTTATTAGATATTTTCCTTTTGTTCAAATTTTACCTATTCTTTATATTTATATAAATTACTTCATTTAAATTTATATTATATGTTTTTTAGGAAAATTAATTCAAACAGTCAAATATTATTTATAAAAATTATAATTAAATATAACTCCATTTTACACTCTATTAAATTTTCAAATAAAGTAAATTATTTTTTTTATATTAATATGTAGTAGCTCGTATATGAAATTTAATTTATTCCATCACATTATGTATCAATTTTGAGATATTACTAGAGTAAATTTAATTGTATGTAATCAGTTAAATTAATCAAGTTGGTACTATTTTAGCATATATAGTAGAAAGTGACGAAGGAAAAAAAATATACGTTGAAATGTCACACTCTTTATAGAGAGTCAAACTTATAAATAGTTACCATAACATGTATAAAAAAATCTATTTACTTACAACGGTTCTCTGAATTTAATGTGTACAACATTTCAACGGGAAATAAACGTTGAAACTTTTGTCACAGAGTGGATCATCATTATTCATTCCATGTTTCATTACCAAAAAAAAATTAATTGCAATGTATAATTAATAATATATATGCTTTAGATTAGGAAGCTATTAATTAATTAATTAGCTAGGGCTAGTGTTCTAGGAACTTCACTATATATGCAACTTATTTTCTTAGTATTTAGTTACTTATACTTGCAGCAAGATATGCAAAGAGATATGTATAGATGAAGAAAATGTTCTAACAATTAATAATATAGTTAATAATTTCTATTATTATTAAAAAATCAATGATACACGTAACTCTTCAGAGTAATAATACCAACTAGTGGGACTACTTAGCTTCACTCTTAATTAGAGATTTTGGGTTCGATCCCTAAATATGGAAAAAATTCGATTGAGAGTCACTCTTAATTGGGCCCCAGTACTCGATTCGGGGTGAGAATCCCAAGACAAAAAAAGTAATCGATGTACAACAAATAGCAATCCTTCTTTTTGATCTACGTAACATTACCTTTAAGAAGAATTGATTGTAATAAAGTGATAAGTATTTCTTTATTTATAATTAAAGGTTTCAAATTTGTCTTATAAACCAAATGACAATGGCCTTAAAGAGAACAAAGTTTTTGTTTAAATTATTTCTTTTTTTCGTAGGGGTCACTGGATATGGTATATAAGAAATATTCTTATATATTTTACCAAACGCTTTCTTAGGGGTCATTGAATATGATATATAAGAAATATATTTAGGATAAAAAACTGGATCTGGCCAAAAGCAAATCTGATTTTGACCAACATACAAGTGGTGTTATTAATTTATGCATGGCACTATAAGAACTTGATTAGATGTTTGTAGGAAATAAACAAATTAGATAGAATGTTATTAAAAATTAACTACTGTTTACTAAGCTTGTTTCTTAATGTGTGTCCATAGTTTCATATTCCATTGGTCCTCAATAGATGACAAATTTTAATTGAGTACAATAAAAATTGAATAAGAAATTAATATTTATTTATTTATTTAGTTTATGTGGAGAACAGAGAGGTGAGGGGCATGAGATGATAAAGTAAATGGAATACACTCTGTATCAAACTAGACATCACACACTACCCTGCACTTCACTCTTACTCCAAGTCCCATCCATGTTCTAAATAAAAAAAAGAAAATTAAATTATAAATATTTTTTATTAAAAAATATGATTACACGCAATTTTAATTTTAATATTTGTAATATTTAATAGCCAAATGCCTACTTAATTTAAAGGATAATGTCTTGAGGATTATCGATTGGAGCTCTCAATTAGGAAACATTGAATTGTTTACTCTAATGCAATTGTGTGCGTTTCATGGTATAATTCCTATTTTAATTTTTATTTTAATTTTTTTTAAAAAAGAAATCCTCCATCTTGATATTTTTTCGATAGATATGAGTAATTACACTTTTGATTCCTTAATATGTGTATGTTATATTTAGCTTAATTTTAGAACTCTACTCCCTAATACTAAGAATTAAGAAATACAAATCTAACATACTACAAGACCAATAGCATCAATTAAACTTGTGAAAATTCAAAAGTAGAAAAACTATATCAACAATAAACTCTGTGAAATTGCACAAAGTGAGATCTGGATAGAATAAGTATACATAGACCTTATCGATGTGTTTAAGAGATAGAGAAATTATCTACTCTTTCAACTCAAGTAAATCAAACAAAAACATAACAACTAATAACAAAGTAGTGCACACGTACATATGTGAGAAATCGTAACCTCATGAAAATAGAAGGACTAAAATTGTAAATAATTTAAAAATCAAAGAAGATCAAACTCAAAATTAATCAAAAAAAAGTGAAGTACACCCTTCCTCTATTATATATAGAGGTAGGTAAACACCCTTAAACCACACCAAAACCCATAACAAAAAAAAAAGCCAAATGGAGGTCTCTATCAATATTCTCTCATTATCCCTTCTCTTATTTTTAAGCCTAGCACAAGGGGGACTAACCAACCCCAATTGTGCCAAGTTTTACCAAGACAACAAAGACTCATCAACACTACAAGTCATTCATGTAGACAGCCCTTGTTCACCTCTTAAACAACAACACTCATTATCATGGGTGGATAGTGTTCTCCAAATGCAAAATAAGGATACAAATAGGCTACAATTCTTGGCTAGCCTTGTTGCTGGTAGATCTTTTGTCCCTATAGCTTCTGGTAGACAAATTCTACATACACCAACTTATATTGTGAAGGCTAAAATTGGGACACCACCTCAACCTTTGTTGGTGGCTTTGGATAATAGTAATGATTTTTCTTGGTTCCCTTGTGGTGGATGTGTTGGTTGCGCTTCTAATGTTTTTTCCTATGACAAGTCTACCACTTTCAGCAATGTTAGCTGTGAACGTGCTTCATGTAGCCTGGTAATTATTTTGTACGACTCTCTCGTTGTTTTGATTTATTTGTTTGATTTAATTAATACGGTTAAACATGTCAAGTTTAAAATTGAAATTTTAGAAGTGATTTAAAAAAAGTAATATAAATAAAGTGAAACGGAGAAAATGAGATTATTATACTCTCTTACTACTTTAGCTGTTTTAATCTGTTTAATGGACGATGAATTTAAGAAAGTAAAAACAGGTATTTGACTCCTTCTATTAGAAATTTAAGATATATAAAATGTATTAAAATGTGATTTTTACATGTCTCGTGAAAAATTAAAAGGATACGGAGTACAATTTATCCTCTTCTTCTCGTTTCCAAGTTTTAAGAAAGAACCAGAGGCTTTTGGGTTTATCAAAAGTGGAGATCTCATCAAAAGTGTTTTTATTCATAAAGAAGCACGTGATGACATTGATAACTATAAGAGCTTGAGTTAAAATATAAAGGGGGTATTATTTAATAAAGTATTGAGATGTATCATTTTTGTCGTAACAAATTAAACAGAAAAAGTGTCAACAAGAGTAACATTTATGCAACATATACATGATTACTTTGTGTTTTAATTTAACTTAGCATAAAATTAACAAAAACTTTTACTTTATGATTTTAGCTATGTCATGGTATGTTGGAATTAGAAACTTATTACATAGAAAATGACATTTGTTTTGAAACAAGACTAAATAAAAGACATAGATTTGAAAATGACATTTTTTTTAATAAGACTAAAAAGGGAGACATAAACTATAGTAGTAACAGAATGAGTAGATTTAGTAGTTTGTAACTTTAAATATTGTAGGTACATTTCTTCTATCATGGAATATCCACCACATATATGTTATTTTTGGATAAGTTCATATTTATACGATGAAAAACTTTTCGAGTTAACGATAGAGATATTATGAATTTTTCTTAGATATGACTCATGAAAAGATAATATTCGAGTTAAAACAAAAGCTTAGCTAGATCTATTTATACTTTGTTTTACATTAAATACATAAATTTTTTTAAAATAGGGTTTAGACTGTATGTAACATTAATTGATTCAGAATTAAAAACAATATGATTTTAGAAATGCTTCTATATTACTCGATGGAAGAGCAAAATCCCAAAAAGTAGGTAGAAATTAGATTAAGCTAATCATTCCTTAAGATCCTGTTAGACTTGTAATTATTGGTGAAATCGGTAACGCGCTTTATACAGCGCGTGAGGCCTGAAAATTATTCCTTGCTTCCTGTCATTGTCGGTAACAATGCAATCAGCCGCAGTGTTATCCGGCCCGTGACTTTTGCCAGATGATTTGATCAAACACATTGTTTATTTTTATTTTTATTCAATTATTAATTCGGTTTCGATGAGAATCGATTTTTCATTAATAACCTAAAAGTTTTGATAATTAATCGATATTAATATTTATTCAGGTACCAAAACGGGACTGCGACGCAGCCACCTGCACCTTCAACCTAACCTACGGTGGTTCGAGCGTTTGTGGAACCCTCTCATCGGAAACATTGGCACTCGCCACCGATCCGATACCCGAATTCCTCTTTGGTTGTGTAAAAAAGATCTCCGGCAGCAACACACCACCTCAGGGTCTATTAGCTTTGGGCCGTGGTTTATTATCATTTATATCCCAATCTGAAAGTCTCTACAAGTCCACATTTTCCTATTGTTTGCCCAATTACAAATCTCCCAATTTTTCTGGCACACTTAGATTAGGCCCAAAAGGTCAGCCCCTAAGGATTAAAACCACTCCATTGCTCAGAAACCCAAGGAGATCATCCTTTTACTATGTCAATTTAGTCGGAGTTAAAGTCGGAAAACGAATCGTCGATATACCTCCCAGTGCATTCGCTTTCAATTCCAACACCGGCGCCGGCACAATAATCGATTCCGGTATAATCAAATTTTAAATTTATTACTTGTAATTACTATAAAATCAATCAGAACTATAATACTAATTTTAATTTTTTTGGGGAATTGTTAGGCACTGTGTTTACCAGACTAGTTGACCCAGCTTACACGGCGGTGAGAAATGAATTCAGGAGGAGAATGGGGAGGAACACGACGGTGACATCACTTGGTGGATTTGACACCTGCTACACCGTCCCTATAACAATTCCAACAATAACATTTATGTTCGCCGGAATGAACGTGACGCTGCCGCAAGACAACTTCCTGATTAAAAGTAGCTCAAGCAGCACCACTTGCTTAGCAATGGCTGCTTCCCCTACCGATCCAGTGAATTCCGTACTCAACGTAATCGCCAGCTGGCAGCAACAGAATCATCGGATTCTCTTTGACGTACCAAATTCTAGGGTTGGGGTTGCTCGTGAAACCTGCAGCTAAACAAAGGCAGGCTACTTAATTGGGTTTTGGATTTTTCTATTTAAGTTTTATCATTTGATGGGACTCTATTTTTATTTTTATTTTTATTTTTATGTGTTCTTTTTTTAGTTAATTATTAGAGGTTTGGACTTTAATATTGTCGGTCGGTGCATTTTCGTTTTTTTTTTTTTTGGATTTTTATGTGTTCACGGGTTGAAATTAATACTTCCCTGTTTGCAGATACTTCTTGTTTATTAGTTTCATACCATCAATGAAAAAAAAATAAAATGATTACTGGTCCCTTCATTCCAATACTGATAGATATTTATTATTGGTCAAGACTCATGATTATTGATTAGAGTATTTACTGTTAGTTTGATTGGTGAACAAATACGTACCAAATAATAGTGATATTACTATATTTTTAATAGTAGATGATTAGTTAGTTGGATTAAAAAAATTAATGTAAAATATGTATTACTTCTATTTTGTGTCACTTATATTTATCAGCGATATAAAAATACAGAAAATATTTAATAAATATTTGATACATACTATATACTGTATAGATTAATACAAAATTGCATGTGGATACAACAATTACACTAATTTAATTGATAAAGTTTTGATACATACCCCCCCCCCCCCAATATATTCATTTCCATATTTGATAAAATATATATAATTAAATGAATTTTAGTTCTCTATAATAAAATATTATCCAAGTAAATACATAATACAAAGAGAAGAGGGCAAGAAAGGGATATTCAAGAGAGGGAAAGAGGAGATAGGCGAGTCTAACGCCTTTTTCAATCAGTCTTCCAATAATAATAAAAAAGAATTTTTATAATTTTATTTTTCATTTCGTCATTGTAGAAAGAAAAAATAGAAATGAGAGGAAAAAAATGTAACGAAGGTTGACTATAGTCAGAAAATGTATTCTAATTGAAGTATATTACGTATAATAAATACATTACATATTTTTTGCTCTATCTAATCTTCTAGTTTCATTACTATGACCATATCTTCCTTGTCCCTCTCCATAATTCCCAAATGTCCCATAATGTTTCTATCCGCCGCCACCATGACCCACGAGTCCATTAGACATCCACCTTCCCCCGACTTATTCCATGGGATAATAAATATTCACAATCACCAATTTATCTATTCATGGAAAAAATTAAAATTCAAACTCTCAATCATAAAATTGAAAGTAAAGAATCAAGACTTTCGATTTTAAAATTGAAAGCGAAAGAATACTTATCAACACAACAACACTTCGATCACTTATTAATTACTTCATATTACATTTGGTAAATAACTTACGAAGCGCTATTATTACAACAATATTGAGTGTGACAATTTACCGGAGTTCACCCCAATGCCTTATTGGCTATTGCGTTGTTTAACTTCATTAAAGTTTTACCAATTCTAACAAGTGTCACAATTTTCATTTAAGAAGTTTTAAAAAGTCCAAATGGTAGTATTTTCAATCTTTTAAATGTTTTAATTTGGAAAAGATGTCTGTACACAAACCACGGCACACCAAACTCTGTAACACAAAAGTCAACAATGGTGTATTTATATTGTTGATGTCTATGTATATCCATTATATAAAAGCAATTTCTGATTAGTTCAACGAATAGTATTGCTTAATTTGCCCTAGAAAAAAAATCATCAGAAATGGAGGTCAAACGAAGGGCGGTGAAGAATCTCGTTACGAAACTGGGTTCGGTATCGGAACAAACACGAACAGAAGCAATTTGTGAGCTGAGATTGATTTCGAAGAACGATTCCGATAGCAGACCGTTGATCGCTGACGCCGGTGCGGTTCCGTATTTGTCGGAATCGCTGTATTCGTCGAATAAATTGTCTCAGGAGAACGCAACGGCGACGTTGCATAATCTATCAATTTCTCATAAAGACTTGTTGATGTCGACGCGAGGGCTCCTTGATGCTCTCTCTCACGCTCTCCGGAATCCGTCTTCTCCTTCCGTCGCTCAGTGCGCCGCTGGTACCATTTTCAGCTTATTAACTGTCGAGTCTTATCGGTCTATTATTGGGCACAAGCGTGATATCCTTTTTGGTCTTATAGACATAATAAAAAACCCTAATTCGGATTCTAGAACTGTAAAAGATGCGCTCAAAGCTCTTTTTGGTATTGCGCTTTACCCGATGAATCGTGCTCATATTATTGAGCTTGGAGCTGTACCTCCGTTGTTTTCATTGCTGTGTAATGATGGTAGAGCAGGGATATTGGAGGATGTTACTGCCGTGATTGCTCAAATTGCTGGTTGTGAGGAGAGCTCGGAAGCGTTTAGGAAGATATCAGGGGTTGGGATATTGGTGGATATGTTGGATAGTTCTACTGGATCAAGCAATCGAACTAAAGAGAACGCGATTTCAGCGTTGCTCAATTTGGTGCAATGTGGCGGAGAAGAGACAGTCAATAGTATTCGTGGCATAGTTTTAGGGGCAGTGGATGGCATAATTGAAGTGGCAGAAAATGGAACGGATAAAGGGAGGAGCAAGGCAATGGCGTTGTTGAAGATACTTGATGTGAGTTCTTGTACGTTTCAAGAGGAGCATATGGACTACTTATCAAACCATTCGTTATGAGTATGTCAAATATATCTTTTTGGTTATGCTTGTATATATACCGTTCGTTTAGATTTTGTGTTTGTACTCTTTGTGGTATTATAACAGTGAATGGGGTGTGAAAATGTGTTAATGTGGGTGTAAGAATTAGTTTGGATTGAATACTAACTAAAACAAATTGAATAACCACCTGATTTAAATCCTCGCTTTTCCTGTTTGTAAGTTGTGGATGAAACATTTCGTTATTAAGAATTTTGTATCAACAGACTATTCAGAAATGTATTGCAGTGGCTAGATATTGTTAAAAGGGCCATTGCATTACCTGTTTGATGATGTAGTTATTGCCCGTGGGTGAAAACCCAGAGAGTAGGACCTGAATAATTGTACATACAAGATGGTTTGCCCAGTCTTATGTGTGCCATTACCAATGTAGGTCTTGCTGCAGAGAAGAACATGGTATCAAATTTTTCTCTCTTCTAAAGGGCCGTGGTACTCTCACTATATTGTTCCCATCTCATACATATTCCAAAAACATATGTTTCAATTATAAGATTGAATTTAAAGCATAAAAGGCCGACTTTGTGGGGGTTATTTCTAGATTCTTTTTCATGTGTAATAAATGGTACAACAAAGATTTATAAGGTTTAGAAGGGGACAAGAGGGGAATAGAACTTATAGAAGGTGAAACGGAAAGGAGACGGAATTGCTTGATAATGACTCCTGAGTGCTGCTTACCCAAAAAAATGACGCAATACTCAATAAAGCCTCTATGAAATCAACTGTCATAGTAGATGATTGATCATATGCCAACTTTGATTAATTCAAGGACACATAAGCTGATTCATCATGTTTGCATATATTGTGGTTAGATTTGGTTGGTTTCTGCATTTTTAACAACTAAACCCCACTTGTTGTTCCTTGTTAGCAATCCTTTTCTTGTTTGCTCTACGAGAGAGACGGAGTGTGTGTGTTATTGAATGAACATCCCTACACCTTTCCCTTCCATTTGAGTTCACGCTGGTCTGGCTTTCCGGTTCATTCTACTGTCTTAACACATACATAACAAGAGACAGTTCTATATTGACACAAAACTGATTTGACATGATAAGTTTACATAGGGCCTAGGGGTAAGCTGTATGTAGACTCAGTACTGTTATATCTGGGACTAGTTTTCTATACAATTCACACATATTTTGCAGATTATTCACGATTTTCTGTTTAAGACTTTCAGCTACAGAGGCAATTTGAAATGTATTTGTACCTCGTAACCTTGAAGAGATGCTCTTTGGTGCATCTAATGTTGGAGCCATATCTGCTTTTGCATGTTATATTGAGTTATTTTACGAGTTATCATCACTCAATCCTCTTGCTAAAAAGGAGTTCAACAGAAGCATCAAGACTATCCTCTATTTGTTTCTGTTTTCTGATTCAGGTGCAAAATGTCCTACTGAAATTAGTAATGAGTTTGCTATCCTAGTTTTGACGCTAAACTAATGGAGTAAAGATCCCCTCCACATAATAGCTTCCTCCAGTTTTGATTATTATACGCTACGCAACTACGCAAGGACTAACTGTAGTGTAAGGCATGGGTTTAGATACCATCCAAGTAATCCTTGACAGTCCTCCGTGCTTGATCACCTCTGATTCTATTTCTTATACATAGATTAAGATGTTGTTAGGTAAGGGAAGACTTTGACTCCCTCCCCTTTCCAACTTATCAAAACTTCATTTTAGTTTCTTCTACTCTTTTGTCCAGACTATAAACCTAATCAGATAAGTACTATAATAAGACAGGGTGTTGATGGAGAAAAGATCTGGTCCGCCTACATAATATCTTTGAGTTGATTGTCAGTCCTCACGTGTACGTGAGAAGTCGGCAATATATGTGGAGAATAGGGGAAAAGGTGAGTGGAAAAGCCTAAAAGTGAGCAGCTAATAAGTTGGAATGACGATAGCGCATTCTCTAGTGGGCAAAACAAGAGAAAATCCATCATGAAAAAGACTTATAAAACAAAGAAAGAAAAAGGGATATCAAACTCTCATTTAAATAATCTTCAAAAGTTTTCTCAGTGTTATAAAATAAAGACTAAGTACTGAAATTAAACTAATAGCAATTAAGGAGAGAATTATGTAGTAGAGAGATAAAATAGGAAACTTGAATCTTCCTTATTTTGGTGTATTTTCCATAGAGATTACAATGCCTTTTATAGGCATAAGAGGGGTATAATGGACATTCACAAATTGTTATTATTTACAACACTCCCCCTTGAATGTTCATTTAAAATAAATTCTTAGTAAAGTAACAAATGTAAATAGTTGATCCTAATACGCATTACTTGCTGCCTCATTAAAAACCTTATCAGGAAAACCCAATGGATAAAACCTTGATTAAGGGAAAAAGAGTATAGCGCGTATTTTACTCCCCCTGATGAAAACCATGATTTAGCTGCCCAAGTTTTCTCATTCCAATCTTGTATACCATCTTCTCGAAAGTTGCGGTTGGCGAAGACTTGGTGAATAAATCAGCCACATTATCACTCGAACGAATTTGATGTACGTTGATATCACCATTCTTCTGGAGCTCATGTGTGTAGAAAAACTTTGGTGAAATGTGTTTCGTTCTATCGCCTTTTATGAATCCTCCCCTGAGTTGTGCTATGCATGCTGCATTATCTTCATATAAGGTTGTGGGTACTTTGTCGCATTTCAAACCACATTTTTCTCGAATAAGATGTATAATGGACCTTAACCACACACATTCTCGGCTTGCCTCATGAATAGCTATTATCTCAACATGATTTGATGAAGTGGCCACGATGGACTGTTTCGTAGATCTCCAAGATATAGCAGTGCCCCACATGTGAATACATAACCTGTTTGAGATCTAGCTTTGTGTGGGTCAGATAAATATCCTGCATCAGCATAACCAACAAGATTTGGACTACAATCGTCAGAGTAGAATAAACCCATATCAATAGTCCCTTTTAAATACCGCAATATGTGTTTGATTCCATTCCAATGTCTCTTAGTAGGAGAAGAACTATATCTTGCCAACGAATTAACCGAAAAGGTTATATCAGGCCTTGTAGTGTTAGCAAGGTACATTAGTGCACCAATTGCACTGAGATATGGTACTTCAGGACCGAGAATTTTCTCATCCTTTTCTTGAGGTCGAAATGGATCTTTATTTACATCAAGTGATCGGACAACCATTGGAGTACTTAATGGATGTGCTTCATCCATATAAAATCTTTTCAACACCTTTTTTGTGTATGCATATTGATGAACAAAAATACCGTTTGTCAAATGCTCTATTTGCAAACCAAGACACAATTTTGTCTTTCCGAGATCTTTCATCTCAAATTCATTCTTTAAATAATTGATTGCCTTGTGAAGTTCCATTGGAGTTCCAATAAGGTTTATGTCATCGACATAAATAGCAAGTATAACAAACCCTGATATTGTTTTCTTTATAAACACACATGGGCAAATCGCATCATTTATATAACCTTCCTTAGATAAATACTCACTAAGACGGTTATACCACATGCGTCCAGATTGCTTCAATCCATACAATGATCTTTGCAATCTAATTGAGTACATTCCCGAGGCTTTGAACTGTATGCTTTGGGCATTTTGAATCCTTCAGGAATTTTCATGTATATCTTATTATCGAGTGATCCATAAAGGTAGGCTATAACCACATCCATCAAATACATTTCAAGTTTCTCATGGATCGTCAAACTAATGAGATAACGCAATGTTATTGCATCCATAACGGGTGAGTATGTCTCTTCATAATCGACGTCGGGCCTTTGAGAAAATCCTTGTGCAACAAGACGTGCTTTGTACCTTTGTATTTCATTTTTCTCATTTCTTTTCCGAATAAAAACCCATTTATAGCCAACAGGTTTAACACCATTAGGTGTTTGTACTATAGACCCCAAAACTTCGCACTTGACAAGTAAATCCAATTCTGATTGAATTGCTTCTTGCCATTTTTGCCAGTCATTTCTCTGTCGACATTCTTCAACAGATTGAGGTTCAAGATCCTCACAATTTTGCATAATTTTTGATGCAACATTGTATGCAAAAACATAATCCACAGTTATTTTTGAGCGATTCAGATTTATTTCATGATCACTTGATTTTATGGATAGTTCATTATTTCCTTGAGTTTCAAGCTCATTGATTCCTCCAAGGATATCAGAATTACTCACATCTTGACTTTCTATGTGAGGTTTTTTCATAGTGTCATTTTGATCTTTTAATTTCCTTTTTCTAGGATTTTGATCCTTTGATCCTAATGGTCTACCACGCTTCAGGCGTGCTTTTGACTCATTAGCTATGACACTAGTTAATGGTCCTACGGGGACATCAATTTGAATTGGGACATTCTTTGCAGGAACATGTGATTTAGTAATCCTTTTCAAATCTGTAAATGCATCTGGCATTTGATTTGCGATTTTCTGCAAATGAATGATCTTTTGTACTTCTAGCTCACAAATGGAAGTACGAGGATCAAGATGAGACAATGATGGATTTTTCACAAAATTTATCCTTTAATTTCACTATTTTTTCCCCCTAATTTTGGGAAAAGTGTCTCATCAAACCGACAATCAGCGAATCGAGCTGTGAACATATCTCCAGTTAATGGCTCAAGGTAGCGAATAATAGAGGGCGATTCAAACCCAATATATATTCCTAACCTTCTTTGGGGACCCATCTTAGTGCGCTGTGGTGGTGCAACCGGCACATAAATAGCGCATCCAAAAATTCTCAGATGAGATATATTGGGTTGTTGACCCAAAGCCAATTGTATTGGAGAAAAATTATGATAATTTGTCGGCCTGAGACGAATAAGTGCTGCAGCATGCAAAATTGCATGACCACACAGAAGTGGGCAACTTAGTTTTCATAAGTAATGGTCTTGCAATCAACTGCAGTCGTTTAATTAATGACTCAGCCAGACCATTTTGAGTGTGAACATGAGCTACAGGATGTTCAACTCTTATCCCAATCGATAGACAATAATCATTGAATATTTGGGATGAAAACTCTGCAGCGTTATCAAGGCGAATAGACTTAATCTGATTATCAGGGAACTGTGCCCGTAATCGTATTATTTGTGCCAACAATTTTGTAAATGCCAAATTGCGAGATGACAATAGGCATACGTGAGACCATTTAGAGGAAGCATCTATCAAGATCATAAAATATCTAAATGGCCCACTCGGTGGGTGAATTGGCCCACAAATGTCCCCATGTATACGTTCCAAAAACGCAGGGGACTCAATTTTGACCTTTGTTGGTGATGGACTCACAATTAACTTGCCTTGATAACACGCATCACAAGAAAATTCACCATTTAAAAGAATTTTCAACTTCTTTAATGGATGCCCATTTGAATTTTCTATAATTCGTCTCATCATTATAGATCCTGGATGTCCCAGACGATCATGCCAAAGTACGAAAGTATTGGAATCAGTAAACCCCCGGTTTACTATAGAATGTGCCTCAATTGCACTAATTTTTGTCCAATACAATCCAGAAGATAAGGCCGTGAATTTTTCTACAACATATGTCTGCCCGGAGACATTTTTGGTTATACCAAGATATTCAAGATTCATTTCATCAATTGTCTTGATATGATAACCATTTTCACGGATATCTTTGAAACTCAATAAGTTTCTCCGAGATTGAGGAGAAAACATGACATTATTTATTATGAGTTTAGTTCCCTTGGGCAAAATTATAATGGCTCTTCCGGAGCCCTTAATCAAATTAGTACTACCAGATATCGTAGTAACATTCATATTGCCCATACTCAAATGAGAAAAATATTTCTCATTTTTGAATATCGTGTGTGTTGTACCAGAATCAATCAAGCAAATGTCTTCATAATTTAATAATTTGCTTGGAGAATTATCCATATCTTCAAAAGTAATGAAATAAATTTATATTAAATGATTAATTATCTTTTGTTAAATATTTAAGAAATAATGTAAATAATAAAATGATATTTGAATCATTAATAATGCATAAGATTTTTATCATTCAAATCTTTAACACTAAATTTCATTTAGTTTAATATGTTTAAAATAAGTATTAATATAATTTATTCTCTTGAAATGACATTTGAGTGACAAAAAAGGAAAATGTGTTTTCCACTAACCAATTTAGGTAGTGGTCTTACTTATACATTTTTCTTTAATGACCACAAAAGTTAAAGAAAAGAATAATTTTAATATTTTTCAATTCCTTTCCAAATCATAACATTCCAACTCACTTTCCATTGGTGTTTCTAAAAGAATGGACTCAATTATGATCAATACAAAACAACAAATATTAATAACATTAGTAAATTTCAACCATTATTATTCTTCCATATTCACAGAACCGTCACCAATTTAAGTGATCTATTTTTTCTTCAGGGTGTGTGAAGAAATCCGCCACATCCAAGTGTGTGATGCCAACATGATCAGTGATAAAATTAGTTTCGGGATTTTTATCCTTTCTTTTTAGTGATGCTTAATAAAGCTCAACCAAGTGTTTAGGAGTACGGCAATCACGTGCATAATGACCCTTTCCACCACATCGGAAATAATTTATTTTAATTGTTTCACGTTTCTCATCTTTACCTTTTCCCCTTTGATGACTATTTTTCTTTGGTGAATGATTAACACCGAGAAAAGGATTTTGCACTTGGTCGTAATTACGACCACGTCCACGTCCACGGCCACGGCCTCTTCCACGCCTAGCGTGGTGGGCGTACACCTCATTCACTTCAGGAAGTGGTGTAGATCCAGTGGGACGATTCTCGTGATTTTTCATTAACAAATCATTATTTTGTTCAGCCACGAGAAGATAAGAAATCAGTTCAGAATACTTCTTGAAACCCTTTTCTCGATATTGTTGCTGTAAAAGCACATTCGAGGCATGAAATGTGGAGAACGTTTTTTCCAGCATATCAACATCATTAACTGTATCTCCACATAGTTTCAATTGAGAAGTAATTTTGAACATGACAGAATTGTACTCATGAATAGACTTAAAGTCTTGTAGTCTTAAATTCATCCAATCATATCGTGCCTTTGGAAATGACCATCTTCAAATGGTCATACCTTTCTTTTAGGTTATTCCACAGAACGAGTGGATCTTTGACTGTGAGATATTCAATTTTCAGAATTTCGTCAATATGATGACGTAAGAATATCATTGCTTTAGCACAGTCTTGTTTTGATGCTTTATTTTCAATTTTAATGGTGTCTTCAAGACCCATAGCATCCAAATGGATTTCAGCATCCAATACCCATGAAAGGTAGTTCTTGCCCGAACTTTGAAGGGCAACGAACTCAAGTTTAGTAAGATTAGCCATAATAAAAAGAAGAAAAATAATAATACCTTAGCCTTCAAATTTAGTCTTCAAACTTTGATATGACAGAGTCTCGTGCTGATAACGTGTTATAAAATAAAGACTAAATACTGAAATTAAACTAATAGCAATTAAGGAGAGAATTATGTAGTAGAGAGATAAAATAGGAAACTTGAATCTTCCTTATTTTGATGTATTTTCCATAGAGATTACAATGCCTTTTATAGGCATAAGAGGGGTATAATGGACATTCACAAATTGTTATTACGGAAAAGGGCCTAAAATACCCTTAAAGTATTGAAAATGGTACAAAATTACCCTCCATCCACCTATTGGCTCCAAAATGCCCTTTTCATCCACCTATTGGCTCCAAAATACCCTTGTCATCCACCTTTGAATTCAAAATTGACCACTTCTTTGATTGTTTTAAAATTAAACTCTTTAAATATTTTTTAAAATACTTGGCGTTCAACTATTGGTTATAATTTAATTTATTAATATAATTTATAAATCAACCCACTACCCACTCATTACTAACTAAACCCCACCCAATTAATAATCCAATTATAATATCAAAATTGTCATAAACACTACTAAAACACGATGAAATTATAGATTCCTGAAAATGACATTCAAAATTATTTGAGTCCGAATCGAAGCCCCAATTAAATATAGGTTGAGCCGCTTATTTAGGAGGACACTTTCAATAGGATTCTCTTTCAAGATTGAATTAAAAGTTTATGATTAAAGGTAAAGAAGTAATACATCCCGAATTAATTCATGCACTTTTTTAAAATATAATTTTATAAATATTTATGATTTGTTTTAAAACCTTTAATATATTATTTTGAAAAAAAGTTAACTATGAAGTAACATTACATAATTGAGACGTAAGAATAATTAAGATGAACATAGTCAGACTTTTAAGTTTACCGATAATTTTTATTTAGACACTTAACGTATGATAATTTACTTCTATAGATATTTTCGCCTTAAATTTTTAAAAACACTCAATTGGCAGTAGCTTTTTTGTTGTTGCATTAATAATGTGACGGGTTTATTAATTTGGAGAGGTTTAATTAGTAATGGGTGGGTAGTGGATTGATTTATAAATTATACTAATAAGTTAAATTATAACATATAGTTGCGTGCCACGTATTTAAAAAAATATTTAAATAGTTTAAATATAAAACCGTTAAATAAGTGGTCAATTTTGAACCAAAAGGTGGATGACAAGGGTATTTTGGACCCAATAGGTGGGTGAGAAGGGTATTTTGGAGCCAATAGGTGGATGGAGGGTAATTTTGTACCATTTCTAATACTTTGAGGGTATTTTAGGCCCTTTTCCGTTGTTATTATTTACAACACTCAGAGATTAGTGCATTGGATACCAACTTTCTTTTTTAGTATCACTGTAGCACTTCAGTCTTAGCCATAACAATATTGAAGGTAGAAAATAGCTACTCTCTTCAACAACAGTTAGTTTTAAATCTAAAACGGCACATATATGAAATAGTTACAACTTACATATGCTTTTGCAAAGTTAATATATCTTTGCATCTCTTAAGTGGATGATAATATGCTTTGTCAAGTGCTCATTGATACTCCAATACTATAAAGTGAGATATCTCATTACATAAAAAATAATTAAAAAGAAAAAAAAAACGACAGGTTATAGTCATTATTCGGTACTTGTTATTTTACTGGTCTTTATGTTTTTTTAATTATTTCGTGTGTTATATACACTAAATCGATTAATTTGAATTCTTACATCTAGTATTCACATTTACTAACCATCTCAATCTCACTTTTCTCATCTTGTTCTCCACGAAAGTCATTCTCCATCTTTTTCTGAAAAAATCTTCATCATAATAAAGTCCAAAAAAAAAAAAAAAAACTCCTTGTCAGTTTTTTCTTAAAAAAATTCTGACATAATATAGCTCTAAGGATAAAAAAATTCTATCAGTATTACTACATCTCTTGATCGTACTGGTCCAATTATCTTAAATTCATGCTAAAACTTGTTAAAAAGAAAAATACTTTTAGAATAGTTATTTTTTTATTTTGAAAAATAATTTAAATTGAAGAGTTTTTATTTTAATTATGAATACAGCAGGGGATGGTGTTTGATAAAATGAAGTGGGTGACAGTCCCACGTGAGTGACCACCCATTTATAGGTGGATGTCATGGTTGGCTTCATATCAACGCTAACTGCCAAAAGATATATGCCCAATACCAATATTTCACCAAAACAAAAGTCACAAAACTAACACTATACATATTCACTAAAAAGATAACACTAACAAAAAGTTGGAAGAAAAGTTGGATTACCATAATTAACTCATTTGACAAAGTTAACATTTCCCCCCTATCGTTTCGTTAGGCACTATACTATGTCTTGCCCTTTTCCTCCATTTTCCATCTCTCAATAATATGATAGGGATAGAGTTAATTTTTTTTTAATTATAATAAAATGACAGATTAAAAAGAAAAAAAATGTTACATAAAATGTAACGGAGGGAGTATTAAGTACATGTATTCAAAAGTAGAAAGCACATTGGTATAATGGTATTGTATCTATCTTTTTTCTTTCCGCCTATGTAAAGTGTAGTTAATAGTGATTAATAAGATTCTTAAGAAATAGTTAAGTATTTAAAAGTAATTAAATAGGATGATTAAGATATGCCGCGTCCATTAAAAATGTCTACACAGTCACAGGTGTCGAATGAAAGCTTGATTTGGGTATTGGGATATGAAATGGAAGTGGTTCAATATCTTTAAACAATCCAATAACAAGATTTTCTTATGTCACTATGAAATTCCATGATTCTCCTTAATGCACAAGAATCCTAAAGTTGACAACCTTTTGAAACTACAAAGAGTTGTTCTTAACCCTACACTAACCACTTTCTCTCCTCTTACTAGGCCACTCCATGACTTTTTTTTTAGTGATTCAAAGTCATAACGGTAGGCCGGAGATAGAATTGCTTTACCATCTAAACAATTCTTATTTATATTACTCTTTGTAAAGATATGATACTTAATATTACTAACTCCAAAAGCTCATAAATCTAAATAGGATAGCTTGCAAACTAATGTGCTCTTCCCAAAACATAACTGCTAATTATCTTTTTATTTATTTTTCGTAATTCATTCTTTTATTCTTCTATGTGAAATTATTTTTAAATTTATGTTTCTCGTAAATTATTTTTTTTATATAAGAGTGTTTATCAACATCTTTTTGCCAACCATAACCATTGTCATCTATTTCGATAATGCTTAATATTACTTCCAATCTAAACATATAACTCACTTATTTATATAATCAATTTTAACATGTAATAAGTATATCATTTGTTTTCTTTTATATGATACCCTTCGACTAAACACAACATTTTTAAAAAAGGATAATTTTTTGAAATTTATAATTTAGAACAATCTTTTATATATTTGTGTGATTATAAATTACTTTATTAATGATAAAAGGAAAAATTTAAAATTAAATTTTGTTTTTAATTATAATAAGATATTATCTTAATGCTGAATAAAATTTTGACGATTGAACAAACTTTGAACATGACTTAGACGAAAGTGGAAACCCGATAAAAAAGAGACTACAGTTGGCCAAAAGCTTGCAAAACCTGTTGTGGTTGGTGCAAGGCTTCCATTGAGCAGTAGGTCCTTAGCCAATGAGATTGTGTTGCGCTTTTGTGATCATCCTATAATATGTCCATCTACACATCACAAATCAATTTTTTTACAAAATAGAATTCTAAAAAAGCTTTTCTCTATGAAATATTGCTCAAGAAGAGCCACAAGACTTGATAGAGTTGTCTTTGGTCTTAGTTGTTGCTAGAGCTTGTATTTTCATTGCGATCTATTTCTAATCTATAAAAAAAGTGAGTCCAGAACCTAAATAAGCTATAAAAAGATAAAATGACCAAAATAAGCTACTATTTTAGGAAGTAACTGAAATAGGTTTAGTGGAAGAAACACTCCACTTTATCCAATATTATAAACGTTTTCCGTTAGTCTCATAACGTTTATATTTTTATATATAATGAAACTTTTTCTTACATTTTATGAAGTAGAAGAAAATCTTACACTTAGAGCAAAATTCCAATCTTCCTGAGGTAGACCTCTATAAAATATAAATAATAATAATAATAATAAGAATAATAAATCATATAAATTAATAAATAATTGACAAAATCAACAAATAATAATCGAAATATAAGTATTGAGCATTACCAGTCACTTTTATTGATAGTTTCGTTCAAATCAAAATCATATCGACCGGTAAGAATATTTTGATAATGAGTCATGTTAGGAAAATCAGTAGATTGAGTTATTGGAAATTCATCAACGTTATTACGATTTTCTAATCAGGGATGGACATTGACAGATAAAAGAGAACGTTATTGACTAGTCTTAGGCTCCTTTCTAACATAGATTACAAGTATTGTTAACTTGATTTGATCTATGTAGTCATTTGGAACCCTCAAAAGTCGGTCAAGGATTGTCATTATAAATAATTCACACTCCAAAATTTACTTGTCCTTGTGATAAAAATGAAGTAGGGTATTTTTCGCCTATAGTCAAATTATAATTAGTATTATTTATACCCATTCTTTTATAAATTGATGAAAGAAATTTATGATATCAAACATTAGTTGAATATTTAGCATTGTGTTTGGGAGAACAACTATAATAAATGATATTTTCATCATGTATAATTTCGTTATCCCAATAAATCAAAATTCTAACTTTTGAGGTAGAAGACATTTTTTTTGTGATTGAAATGAAGAAAAATAGAAGACTAAGATGTTGAAGGTACTACGTATGAACGTCCTTAATTATAGCTTGGAGGAGTCTTCAAAATAAAATAAAAAGTACATAATGTAATAATTTTTTCCATTTTTATGATATGTCAAATCAATATAATTATATGACAAACATGACAAAAGTTTCATAAAGCTTCAAAACATGAAAAGTATTTCTCTTTGTAAATATAATTTTTCCTTCCATTTTATAAAGTGTAAGAAAAAGTTTTACTTTACAAAGTATAAGAAAAAGTTTTACTTTACAAAGTGTAAGAAAAAGTTATTCTCTATAAACTGTAACAAATAGTTCCATTATATATTAAAATATACACGTTATGAGATTAACCGGAAACGTTTAGAATATTGGATTAAGTAAAAATTTTTTTTCCACTAAGCCTATTTTAATTACTTCTTAAAATAGTGACTTATTTTGGTCACTTTTATCTTTTGGTGGCTTATTTAAGTTCCGGCGTCAGAGAAAGTAGATTATTGTTTCATGTTAGAACATAACAAAGATTAGTTAGAGTTAGTTACGTTGCGTTCTGAAAAAATCTAAATCGACTAGAGCTAATTAGTTTAGTGGGCAATAGAGTTATTGCTTAGTTGTTACTGGTAGTAGAGTAACAACAAGTTTCAATAAGGGGTAAAAGATTAATGAGTTTTGAGTGAAATGGAGTTTGGTTGGAAATCTTGTAAATACATGTAGTAGTTTTCTCCTCCCTTAAGCAAGGGAATTTCCATATAAAAATTATTGTGTCCATTTTACTTTGTGTCTATTACTTTCTCCATTGATATTCTGTTTCGGGACCCGATCTAGTAATCACCAACAGATTTTAAGGTGATATTTTTTTGAAACGAACTAAAAAATAAAAAAGGTATCACATAAAATATAACGAGGGACGGATTACTATTTTTGAACTTGATGATTATAATAAGCAACAAGTTTCAATTAAGTCAATCAAAACGGTCTCTAAAACCCACTCTAATTAATTAGCTTTTGTTTTACCTTTTTCTTCCTTTAATTTAATTCTAGTGGCTTGACCTCCATCATTTCCCCTCCCCTTCTTTCTACCACTAATCCCTTCTCCCTCACTATGTCTTTTTCTTACAGGTCTCAAATATTGCTAGCGGCTAAGTAAAACTCATTGGGAATGAAAGAGAATTATTAGCTAGTTAATTACTAATGGATAAAGAAGCTGCAAATCATCATCAAAATCATGAAATTTCTAACAAAGATGAATTCTCACCGAGGATTAAGCCGCTGCAAAATTACCATGGAAACAGTGATAGACTGAAGAGGGATGAATGGAGTGAAGGAGCAGTTTCGTGTCTTCTCGAAGCTTATGAAGCTAAATGGATACTCCGTAACAGAGCGAAGCTCAAGGGACAGGATTGGGAGGATGTGGCCAAGCACGTGTCGGCGCGTGTCAATTCAACAAAATCCCCAAAAACTCAGACGCAGTGTAAGAACAAAATTGAATCTATGAAGAAGAGGTACCGATCGGAATCCGCAACCGCCGCCGATGCTTCTTCCTGGCCGCTCTATCCTCGCCTTGACCTTTTGTTACGCGGAAATAATGCATCTGCGGCTGCCTCTTCGCTAATTCCGCCGCCGCTTCCGCCGGCTGCGCCGCCTAATACTATTTGTATGATTGACGCCGTCGAACCACCACCACAGCCGCCAATACTACTACCTCCACCTCCGGCTACTCTTCCTCCTCCTCCTCCGCTCCCGCCGTCGCCGGCTTTGCCTTTTGGGAATGGTGATCAGAATTCGCATGGTTCTAATGGTCTTGACAGAGGAATAAAGGTTAGTCGAGTATATATTTGGTTGTTTCAATTTTTAAAATAATTTTGAAGTCCAAATAATTATGATCTCTCCTTTTTGTTCTGATTTCCATTTACCCATTTTATATATGATTTCAACAGACAATTGAATATGTACTTGAGTTTTTTCTTTTTTATTATATTAAAATATGGAGTAATCAATTAGTAGTTGAAATTATTGTATAAGAAAAGAGATTAAGTGTATGATTTAAATGATATTTTTGCATAATAGGTAAGAGAACTCACTCATAAGGATTGGACTATGAAATATTCTCAGTAGTTATTATTTTTCTACAATAATATATACTTTACATATAAAATTATATGAACAAACGTTAATAGTAAAAAAAAACATACTACACATAATAACAATATGTTAAGTTTCTAATTAGAACTCTCATATTGGAGTCATGGTCATTAAGTTAACTTTTATAGTGGGTGTTAATACTTACCTGATATAATTTGAAATAGTATGAGCCCTCAAAGGTTTTTCTGAACTAGCAAGTGAAAAACCAAACTATAACGAAACTAACGAAACAGGTTGTGGTGCAGTGATGAGACTGTTCCACTCATAGCCGTAGGTTAGGTTTTGTCATCGAGTTATGTTAGAAAATTCTGTTTAAAGCGTCAGAGCCCTAGCCCTGAATTGTGCTCCAATGCGAGCTCCGGACGGAAACAAAAAAAAACAAAAAAACTTGCAGCTTTATAGATTGTACACTATCTTCTACTATAATAATGAGCATGAAACTAAAGTTGCCTATTTGTGTGACCAGGAAGACATATTAATGGACGCCAAATTATCGGACAATGCAGCAGCACCAGATCACAAAAACGCAACAGCTACAAATAGCAGCAGCACGCCAGCACTGTACAGCGACAACAAGAGCAAGTCGAAATTGAGATCAAAGAATAAGCGAAAGAGAGCTGTGGAAGGGTGGGAGATCGGAGAGAGCATACGTTTGCTAGCTGAAGTAGTGGTAAGATCAGAGCAAGCACGAATGGAGACGATGAGAGACATCGAGAGAATGAGAGCAGAAGCTGAGGCCAAAAGAGGAGAAATGGATCTTAAGAGAACTGAGATCATTGCCAATTCTCAGCTTGAGATTGCTAAGCTCTTTGCTAGTATTACCAAAGGATCAGTTGACTCTTCATTGAGAATTGGAAGAAGTTCATCATGAGCTAGAAAATAATAATAATAATAATAATACTCTAGCTAGCTGTGGAAATAGAAATAACCTTGTTATCATCTTTTAATTTGATGATATATCCTTCTTGACCCAGCCACTACCTAATTATGGAGGACATTTTATTTAGATTACTAATAATTAACTTCTATTTTCATTTTCTTGCTGATTGTATGTTGAAGGACTTTACTATATCACTTCTCCCTTTATCAATCATATATGAAAAAAAAAGAAGATAAAGAGGAGTAAATTAATCCAACCATATTTTGTCTCATAATTTGGTATATCTGAATTATTGAACTGAAATAGTAAATTTAGATGCTTCGATTTATTTTCTTAATAGTATAAAAATGTTTATCATCGGAGCATTTTCATCTTATTTAAATACCATACCATGGTAGGTGGTAGCTAGTCTTTGTTTATAGCCCCAAGTCACAACCAGTTTATCTCTTCATTGTTTGGTTAAAACATAAAAGATTTAATAAAAGGCATAATACATATATTAGATTCTAAACTTGGCTTCAAATTTTAACTTTGACCTCAAACTTTTATAATGCACAAATAGGCACTTTAACTATCCTATCTTTCAATAAATAAACACGCGAATATTTCAATCAAAACCGTGTTACACACATGCTCTGACGTGGAAAAGTAAACCACTCAGTGGCTGCCAACTAATTAAAAAATTTACACGTATTTTTTAAGCATAATACATAAATTAGACCCTGAACTTGGCTTCAAATTATAACTTTGACCTTTAACTTTGATAGTGCACAAAGAGACACTTTAACTATCCGAAATTTAAACCAAAAAACACGCGAATATCAATCAAAACGCGTGTTACACACATGCTCTGACGTGGAAAAGTAAACCACTCAGTTGCTGCCAACTAACTAAAATAAATACACCTAGATTTTAAAAATTATAAAAATAAATTATAATATAGAATAAGGTGGAAGTGAAAACAAATTCATTTTTTAGGTAAAAAAAAATTAGTACCTCTATTCTTCTCTCTCTTAAAAATTCCTAATCTGAAATTCATGTTCCTTATATTCAAATCAAAGAAAAATGCCTTCAAAAATTGCATTCAATTTGTATAATTGTATACTCACCCTATCTTGTCAAAAAAGACTTCATTATAATTTTTTTCATAATAACAAAAAAGTAATTAAATGTCACTTGCATTTTGCAATGAACAACAAATAATGCAAAAAAGAGGGGAAAATTGTTGAAAAATTAGAAAGAGAGTTTAATTGTCATTTCAGTGTTTTTTTTACTGTTGGGCACTCGATTTTTACATCTGACGCGCCTAATTTGAGTGAATTTTACGTATTTTGCCATGTAGGATCCGAGTATTTTTTTGTTTAAGTTTTGGATAGTTAAAGTGCCTATTTGTGCACAAACAAAGTTAAAAGGTCAAAGTTATAATATGAAGCCAAGTTAAGGGTCCAATTTATGTACTAATTAAGGGTAGAATTGTCATTTTAGCAATTTTTTATCGTTTTGGGTCTCAAAAATTACCTCTCACTCGCGCAGAATGCGTGTATTTCACGCATTTTGCCAGGTAGGAATCGCGTGTTTATTTGTTGAAAGATAGTATAGTTAAAGTGCTTATTTGTGCACTATGAAAGTTTGAGGTCAAAGTTAAAATTTGAAGCCAAGTTTAGGGTCCAATATATGTATTATGCCTTAATAAAACAACGAAGGTTTAAATTGTGTGATTTTAATTTGAACATACCCAAAATGCCCTTCGTCTTGTACTATTTCCATTTCGTATTTAACCTTATCTTTTTGTCTCGTTAACCCCTAAAGGAATTTTGGCTCTCTCTTTGCTCCTTAAACCCCAAACAGAGTCTCTCTCCCTGTGCTGTGTGTCACTCCGGCAGAGCAGATAAAGCTATAAGAATGCAAGCTGCCAGTCTCGCCTTTCACCCTCCGGTACTCCATACTTCACCTTCTTACTTCTCCTCCAAACTTCCCCACCACCTCAATTATTCACTCTTCTCACACACTCCTTCAACTCTCACACTATCAAAAACCCAAACACTCTCCAGAAGTTCCATTTGCAAACCCCCAGCTGTTGGAAAATATGTCAGGGAGGATTATCTTGTGGTATGTTCCGATTCTTTGTTGTTCGTTGTTCAGTTTCAGTTAGTTTCTCAATTTTAGTTCAATTTTTCTGAATTTCGGCTATTGGGTTTTGTTTAAAAAGTTCAAATCAATTTGGTAAGTTGGAAGTATGTGTGGTGAAATTACAATTACAATTGAAAAAAACAAAATGAGGTACGATTTAAGCTCAGTGCAACAAAACTTTGCACCGGTGTAGTTAGTAATCTTCTTGACGAATTTTGGCTGTTGGGTTTGTTTATCTGCTGGGAAACTTTAGGAAAATTTATATCAATTTGGAAAGTTATGTTGTGGATAAGCTTTGCTTGTTGCTGAAACTGGAACAGTGGTTAAACAAGAGCAAAGAGGAACCAGACTTAGGCGACTGTTTTAGAGGAATTCATCTGTTATTTGTTTCTGCAAGTGTGGTTTTGTTTCTAACGAGCGCGCCACGCAAGGTTTTGCTAATTCCAATTCATTTTCCCTAATTATATGGGATTGCAGAAGAAATTGTCTGCCAAAGAGATTCAAGAACTGATAAAGGGAGAAAGGAATGTGCCACTGATAATTGATTTCTATGCCACATGGTGTGGTCCTTGTATTTTGATGGCGCAAGAACTTGAAATGGTAAGTTTGGATTTTACACAAAAATGTCTTAAACATATCTTTTATCTGCTATTGATGGTTTAATGTAGAGTTGGGATTGTTGGATAAATGCTCTAGACGATTCATACAGTGGTTCGAATCAAGTTGGTTATTTGAATTGGTCAATTTTCCAGTTTGCAGAACCATTTGGTTTTGTAATGACTCCATTTTCTAGTTCCAATTCTTAATTAGTTGGGGTTGGCTATAAAATTAGAGTATCCTATCATAGTTTGATTATTTTTTAGCAGTCCGCCAACGGCCAACCTATGCAACTTCTTGTATATCTGGCTTTAGGACATGCTATGTTTGTGAAGTTTACATATTGGGGGTGAGGGTATCTTTTTGCTCCAGCAATGGTCAGGAATTGTTTTAAATGCTTAAAATCACTGTTGCTACATATGAGGAGAAAACCTAGAGAAGGGTAGAGGAGTGGCCCCATTATCCCTGAATTTCTAATGTTGCGGAAAAAATAGTGAAGTAGGGAGTGGAAATTTTCTATCAACGTGAATGATATAATGTGTTAGACCTGATAACTCTATGAATAAAGCACGATTCATCAATCATTGGTGGGATAATCCTTTTAAACTCTAGGGAAACCTTATGCTCATTGATACGGTATATTTGAAGATATAGCAACTCTGAGGGCCTACATTCAATTGTTGAAAAGATAGGGATAAATCTCAGGTGATTATGATACTCACATGGTTATTTTATCCTCAATTTTCTGTAACTCACTTGCTTGGAGAAAAACCTTGTGTTGACCTTTTCCTCCGTGTTTATTGTTCCTGTGAGAAATAAATATACGTAGACAGAGTGGATATGGAGAGTTTCGTGATTTTCAATTTTCCTAGTTGCTTATCCAACAATGTCACATTAATGGTGGCACAGATCGTCCATTATTCAGTGTCAATAGCGGAGTGGTTAATAAGCTGAGAGTTTGTCTTAAATGGATGAGGTGCTGCTATGCGGTTAAGGAATACTATTAGCTGAAGAGCAACTATTTTTTTGCAAAAACTTTAAAAGTAAAAGTTTGTAACTGATAAGTTTTAAGTAAATTGAGAAGCTATGAATAATGAAGTTAAAGTCTGCTGTCTAGTAACTTTTACCTATTCTAGTATTTGGAGAAAAGAATGATATTGATCTTTCTATAGTTAAAATGCGTAATGTCCTAGTGGAATTTGTCTATCATAAACTGCATGTCACAAATCGACTATCGAAATCAAAGGATTGTATTACTTCTAGGCCTTTATAAGTTTATTTGTCTTTGGATAGGCATAAGGAGTAAGTTCCCCTCTCTTAGTGTGATTGCAAGATTAGAGATCCTACCGTCTAATTCAAGTATAGCTGATATCGTTGAAAAGAAAAGGAGATTATTTTGTAATAATAGAATGATGCAAAAAGTATCAAAATATTTTTTTCATTTCAAGTATACTTTTGTCTTTTGGTGTAAACATAGTCTCACCTTATGCATGCATGTATATTTGGGCTAGTAAGTTGGGTGATTGTAAAAACTAGACACAACCAACTATAAATAAGTTGGATGATTGTAAAAACGAGACACAACCAACTATAAATAAGTTGGATGATTGTAAAAACGAGACAACCAACTATAAATACTTTTTGGCACAACCTTGGTGTATTGATTATGAAATATATTCCACTTACCCCAACCCACACACAAAAATCCTCCTCAAAATCAGTAAGTCAAGTTTCGTTTGAAATAGTTTGCTTGGAGTTTAGTTATAACTTGCTATGCACACTAGGTTATCTTTGCTAACGTCAAAATTATTCCAATTTTATCTGACAGCTTGCTGTGGAGTATGAAAATAATGCACTTATTGTGAAAGTGGACACAGATGATGAATACGAATTTGCACGTGATATGCAGGTACAACCTCTTACCATCATTCTGCCTTGAATCAAAATTTGTTTCTCTTTCAATACTATCAACGTTTTTGAAGAGAGTTCTGTTTTCTCTCTTGTCATTTGTGAGTCGTGAGTATACTTATCAATTATTAGATGTCCTTGCTTTCATCACATATTTCATAAGTGCATGCTATTGTCTTTCAAGAATTTGCAAAGGTAACTGTTACAACTGAAATAATCTCTTCTCAGGTTCGAGGACTACCTACATTGTATTTCATAAGTCCAGATTCAAGTAAGGATGCTATCAGAACTGAAGGGCTCATCCCGATACAAATGATGCGGGACATCATTGATAATGATTTATGATGAATAATTCAGTAGGTTCTTTGTTAGTGGAATCCATTGCTCTTTGCTGTAGTTGTCAAGCTGCCTTTTATTAGTTGGTATTGATGTACCAATATGTGGATCTCAATATAGATTTTTAGCATTTTTTTTCTGAAGCTCTCAGGCTTGGTATCTGCCTAGCAGTGGTAAGAGGAGTTGTAACACAAATTTTGCACTTGGAAACAGTTAAAACAAGTAGTGCAACAAACTGCAATTTCTGGTGTTAAAACAGAAATGGATGTTTATAATCTTAGATTTCCTCTAGATTGAAATAGTGTGTTATGTACTCTTAAATGTTCTCAGTGGATGCTTGAGTTAATCAAGTCAAATTTTGATTAAAAGTTTGATAGTCTGATCTTGAATTATAAACTTGAACACTGATTTAAGGAATTTATTTAGCTTATTATATATGCCATGAAAACTTCCACAATAGTCGTAGAATAAATAATTTGTATTCCAAATGATGCACAAATAAGTTGGGAGTTTTGGAAAAAGTTGACATATATTTTCTACCTCTATAATTTAGGTGTTAAATCTTTCTTGTTATCCTTTTTCAATTCCCAAATTTGGACAAAATTTCATAATATAAAGGAAAGATACATTAAAATCTTACCATATTTCACCAACATAAGAGAAAAAGACAATAAATTCACATGCTTCTCTATTCAAACGGTTAAATAACATTTTACAAAAATATGAGCAGTGGCCTCAGCATCTTCTAAATGACAAAGATAAAGGAGAGAAATGTTCGAGTCTAGTGTAAGTGAACTATGTTTCAAAGCTATGAACTGAAAAATTACTTGTGATTTGTACAGAATAGAAATCAAGCATATTTCTGTTAACGCAGCTAAAACGAAACATATGCAGAAAAATCCCCAACGCAGGCAGCATTTTTGACTACACATCTGAGGTTGAACTTCAGCAATGACACTAAATCAACCCCAACACCTTTTTAACCTTTTATCCATCTCTCTGTCATCACAGCTATACTTTGTATACATCTGTTTTCATGGCTGTCAACTGCACTGGGGCAGCCTATGACGCCAATAGCAAAGACAGCACATGGACTGCCTCTCCTATAAATTAAAGAAGCCCTTGGCTTGCCCTGCCTGTTATCTAATGAACGGAGGAACCATAATAAAGACAACCCTTCATTGATCATCGTGCTCATGAAGGACAATATCAGCAGGGTCTCCAATCCATGGACGCCCTTCTCTCCATTGGAACTTAATTCGTAGCTTCCCGTTAGCATCTACTCCAACCACCTCACCTCTACTCGCATGAGTCTCCATCCCCCATCCCCACCGAGGTGCCACCAGCCCATCTCTGATCTTCACCTTATCCCCAATTTTAAATGCTCTAATTTTTTCCATTTCCAAGGCCTTGCAGAGCCATAGCCTATCCAAAAAGCAGAATGCAACCCAAAGATCTCCATCTTCTATGCGGTGCACTACCCCAATACTTGAATGAGAGACATCCCCCCACTGGTGTGTTGGGTTAGACACGTTCTCCCTAACCCTGACCCAGTCACCAACTTGGATTTCCTTTTCTTCCACAAGGTCAACTTCTGAAGGATCAAGCATCCAAGATTTTGACCCCGCTGGTGTGTAGATTCTTAGTTTGCCATCTGCATCAATTGCTGATATAGTTCCGACACTTGCATGACTATGACCTGACCAACCAAATCTTGGCTGCTTCACAGAGTTCCTAACTCTAACACGCTGACCAACTAAGAGTTTGTCTACTTTCTCAAGATGGCTGCAATATCCCGTCCACTGGTCCTGCTCTCCACAAAAAGCAACAAAAACATTTCCATCCCACTTATCGCCTTCATAACTCATTCCTTGCACAACTCCAATGCTACCTGGCCCTACAGATTTCCAACCACTTGCAATCTCTCTCAACTTGACCCACTCTGCGACTTCAAATGTTGGCTCTATCTCGAGATCTGCAGGATCTCCTTTCCAGAGACATTGCAAACCGAAAAATGCAACCCTAACTTCTCCATCAGCATTAACGCCAGTTATCACACCTCGAGAATCTGGATTAGTGCCTCTCCAGCCCCATCTAGGTTCTACCAGACCAGACCTAAACCTAACATGCTGCCCAATTCGAAATCCAGAAACCTTTTCAATGTCAGTGTAATGAGTCATTAGGCGGCCTTTGCGGAAACAGCATGCAAGCTCTAAATAACCAGTGTCTTGAACACTATGTACAACTGCTAAACTTTCTTTGCCTATGCTGTACCAATCATAACTGGGTCTAGTTCCCAGGCTTGGTTTTGAACGTACCCAATCACCTACATCAAATCCTGAAAGTCTTTCTGCATCTCCAGCAGAAACCTTCCATAAACTCTCTCTCCCAGCAACCCTAACCTAGAAAGCATCAAAGGTCAGCAATTCATTAAAATCATAAACTAATTGGATTGGAAGTCAATTCAAAGTTCACTAGATTTTATAATAAATAATAAGGTCAATAGATGCTCTCCAACAAATTTATAATGAGACAGGCAGTGCAAGCTTACATTTAAAGCACCATCCATGTCGATTCTTGCAATCTTCCCAACCGTTGCTGGTGTCTCATTGGACCATCCAAGTCTAGGCTGAGAAACAGATGGCAGAACATGAATTTCCTGTCCAACTTCGAAAGGCGGCACCTTCTCCACATCTGTCACTGAACAAGAGAAAGGCTTGCTACGGAAGCAAAAAGCAATGCCAACATCACCATCTTCTTCCAAACTGTGGATTATTCCTACACTATTCCTTGTGATGTCCTCCCAACCATATTTGGGTGAGGGAACTGAAGCTTTTACTCTTACCCAGTCACCTACCTGTTAATGGCAGAGAACAGACAAATTATTGAGAACACTATCTACACTTACATTACATCCCACAACTCGATCCTTTTTCTTCCATTCTCATGGTCTCATCTCCCCAACCCCCAAACAAGAACGAAATTTCCTAATCACCAATACCCGCATCTAGTATCCTCATTAAAGAACAAAATATTGATCAATTTCATGTATTACCTTGAAATCTTCCACCTTCTCCATGTCCGAAGGATCTGCCTGCCACGGGATGGGCCGATTGGGAATTTCTATGATCAACAGACCGTCAGCCTCTATATCAATTATTTTTCCTACACTATGATGTGTTTCACCGCCCCAAGCATATCTTGGCTCAGCAACAGTGCGCTTCACACAGACCCTATCAGCAATCTGTGAAACAGTACAGAATGCAGAATTCAATAATTGAACTGGATAATGAAAATTCAAAATAGATGCTCCCTCAATTTCATTATATTTGGCGATGTTTAATGGGGCACGTCCCATGACATTTATATGACTAAGAGCATATCATCAACGACAAAATGTGAAGTTTAAAGTGAAAAACGTTTCCTAGTATAATGGGTGCCATTCTTTTTTGAAAAAAAAACAAAAAAACTACAGGGCATCAGTACAGCCAGTGTACAATATGTCTTACTCTGAATGGCTCAACAGGTTCAACCTCTTCTGGCTCACAATGCCATGGATGAGGAAGGTAGCTAAGTTCCACCATCAGACTGTTGTCTGGTCTAATACAGTACACCACACCAATGCTTCCTGGTGTTGCAGATCCAAATCCATGTTTAGCTGTTGTAAGTGTAGGACGAATGCGGACCCAATCTCCAACCTTGAATTCCTCCACACGTTCCATTTCTGCAGGATCAGCTTTCCACCCTCTAGATGCTCCAGGAAACCCAACACGAAGAACCCCATCATCATCTACACATAAAACAGTTCCTATGCTGTCATGGGCATGGTCACGCCAACCAAATCTGTAGCAAAAGCAATGTTATTATTAGCTATTACAAAATGCTAATTCTTTCCTGAGTCAGCTTGAAACATCCCAACTAACACCTGGCTGCAAGTGACATTCATGAGTCATCACCCGAAAAGCTAAGCAGCAATTGGCAAGACAGAACTACGAAAGAGAAAACTTCATTTATCTTATAAGTGATGCAATTTTTTGTCTCTCTACTATTTTTAAGCTGTTTATACCTTCAAATCTCTTCATACTTTTCTTCTGAATATTTAAGTCAATGAGTGAGGCCAAACTTAAAAAATTTCAGCTTAAACCTGGTTGCAAGGGACATTCATATATCATCTCAAGATAAACTAAGCAGCTATTGACAAAGAAAAAGCTAGGAAAGAGGAAGGTTGGGCAATCGTACGATTATAATGTATTTTTGTCACTTCTGCTACTTTATTTAAGAGCCAGATTTCTCTTACTATACCCCAAAATTTCTTCATTAGTATTCAGTTTATTTCACTCAGAAAGATCTACTTATGAGCTATAAATTCCATATATTATTTATTTATTTGGGACTCAAGGCATCTGTTTCTTGGACCACTAAGTTATTGCCATGTACTGCATCTGAGTCATCATAACTAATTAAAGAAAAAATTGGTTATTACATACATAAATCATTACTATATAAGGAACTCATACCCTATTTGACCATAACGATAGCAAGAAATTCCATTATAAATACATAGCTAAATATTTATGAGACATTACAAAAGCCAAACTCAAGAACAAGAGGTGGGAAGGGCAGGCCTGTATAAAGTAACAGCAGTAACTCGCAGTTAAACAGGCTCATGCATTTTTTCTTCTTAAACAGTAAGATTACAGAAATAAGAGGGGATGCACTGAACCATTCCTAGGGTAATATCTTCATGAAGAAAAACTGCATGGTTCAACAAATCAGTCAATTATGAGGCCTTGATCGTCAATTCAAAAGGCGTATATGATTCCGCTCCAGAGAAATATATGATCCACCCCCCATCCTCCTCTCCGGGACTTCATGGTTAAGTTCCAAAACATTCTAGCTCGAGAAAGAGAGCAGAAAGGACATAAGAAGCACATCTACTATAAATACAACATAATAACAGTTTCATGTCGAACCTTGGTTCTTTCACATCTGCCTTGAGCTTCACATGTTGCCCCCTGTCCAGTGGAATCACTTTTACAACTTCATCTACTAATACTTGAGCCTCCCGGCATACTTGAGCCTCCCGACCCTCCCCAGAGCAAAAGGACACGATGAGATTGTCTCTGTCAAGGACATTTTGAACGAAACCAACACTCTTATGTCTAGCACCTTGCCACCCATAAGTTGGTGTCACAATGCTTCTCTTGAATTTCACCCAGTCCCCCACTTCATATCTGAATAGCATATGAACATGCATACGCAATCAACAAGCAATTTATATTTATTATAAAATAGTGACAAAAATAGTAACAGATAAAAATCTTTATGCTTACACTGTGGGAGATAGACGGACCCCCTTCTCCCTAAGTGCCTCTATCAAATCTTCTGAAATCCATTCACGAGGAAGAGCCTCCAAATAGTCGCATAAAGTTTTTCCACTGCAACAATAGACATTGGTGAAGTCAATGTCAAGCTCAGATACAAGAGTGTAAATTCATTCCCCATGATAACATAAACAATATGGAGTGGCACGGGCTAATTGAAACTTGCCTGTGATTCCTAACTTCAACAGCAGCATCAGGATACCTGAGCATAAGTACAATCCAATCAAGATTTTCCCGTATCATATTAGCAGAGAATGCTGCCACATGGAAAGCATTATCACCTTCATCATCCTGATATCAGGGAGAAATACAAAATTAGCTAAAAGTGGAATATAAGAAAAGAAATATCGACAGGTCTTGAGAGCAAGCAAATATAGCATGAGCAAATGGAATACAGAGACATGACCAGTATGGTTGAAACTATAATTTCCATTGAAGTGCCTACATATGTGAACGAGCTTCACTAAAACAATTTGCAGAAGTAAATTTTCAATGAGGTCATTCTTTTTTTGAATAGGAACCTTATGAGAATAAGTTATATGACCATGAACTACAAAAACTCAACAATTTCTCAAGTTCGGGGTGTATCTGCTGAAGATTTGCACATCCAAACTCTAAGTGAAGAAGTTTCTCAAACTTTGCAGTTATCAAAGTCCAGCAACGTTCCAACACACAATACATTTTATTAATGATGACAGCACCATCAGGTGCAGATATGTATAGAACAAAAGCCAGTCCTTTTATAATTGCAAGGAGCTGTGGAATTCTAACAAAGCATGTAATATCAAATATATTCAGTAAATTACCCCTAGAGGCCAAATTAACTACAGAACTACCATTATGATTTATGATTGTCTTTTACATTTAATACTTCTTCTAATTACTTATGTGCTTTTATTCATCTTGCATTACATTCAACTCATCCTGTTCCCCAAAGGAGGATACATAGGAAACTCTAATCATCTATTATTTCCAACCTAAGGTGGAATCACACTCTGATAATAGATACCTAAGAATGGACTTTTTAAGGAATCTGCTAGATTAGTTTTTTTTTTAATGACAAGGGAAACCCGCAGTCGCTACCCTTTGGGTGCGCATAGGGTAAAAACCCCTTTCCTATGCAATAGCTCGCAAACCACACAGAAGAGATAACTGCACTAGGCAAGCCCGGTGCGACGAGCTGTCGAGAGCTTGACCCAGAAGGCAAACCCCTTGTTTCGCTGGCAAGGGGTTTTGAACCTGAGACCTCCAACATGGAAGTCCCAAGCTCAAACCACTGAGCCACCCTAAGGGTATCTGCTAGATTAGTTTATAACGTTAAGACCTAAATTTGTCACATTTGTCCCACGGTGAGATAATTTTACATACTGCAATGAAACTACAAAAGAAACTTGTATTCACGCATTCCACAAACTTCTTCTCTTCTCTTATTTTCTTATAGTACCAAAGCAATGCATAACTTCATCAAGGTTTAACATCAAGAAGTCAACACCAAGCTGCTGGAAGCCTGTTAAGACCATAACCAATTATGTAGTCATAAATTAATGAAATTCTCAAAGTCATGAAAAATATTCCTAATCTGGTGTTAAAAGTTATTCAGTCGACAAAAAAAAGTTGGGTTTCCAAAAATGTCATCTGCCATCTAATACATGTTGGAAAGAACTAGCCATGCTCTGCCTAAACTCTCAACTCAAGCAATATGTACGAAAATATGTGAACACCTTATTCTTTACCTTAGTCCTGACTATGACAACAAATTTCAGGTGTCCTTCCCTTTCTCAGGTGCAAAGTACATAACTGGCTGGACTGTTATTCTTATCCACAAATTTCCCTCTTTTCTGTTTTCTTTCTTTTCATTCTCTTTTCTTAATTTTGTAATTATATATTTGAGGAGGCAAGCAGGGATCTGATAGGCTTATACTCCAAGGAGGACAACAAAAATGATAATTCCAGGTTATTTTCAAGCAAATTAAGCGGCCCAGATGTAGAACGGACCAAAAGAAAATATCATATATACTATTAGGTGTGATTAAAAAAAATACCATCACCGCAAAGATAAAACAGAAAGTTACCAGTGAAAAGGAGCCAAAAGACAGCTCAATATATCTGTATCTAGTGATTGATCCAAAAAGTGTCAATTACAGACCTGAATATTACAATTTGCCCCAGCAGACAAAAGCAATCCGACACAAGATTTTGCACCTCTATTCAATGCCACGTGAAGAGGTATTGTATTATTCACATTCTTGATGTTTACATCAACTCCTGCATCGAGGATGATCTAAAGAAATTTGGAAGTTTGTGAGACAACAAAAATTATAGTGTATAGAAGATATTACAATGAAAAACAACCCTCACTTAACTACTGTGCAGAACTAAGAATTCAGTCTCTTGGCAGTAAAGGCATGCACTGTCTGACAAGGACATTAAGACATGTATAGTTTAAATAATGGGGGCCCAACAAAATAGGACATCAGATCACTTCTGCACCAATTCTTTTATATATCATTGATCTATCAAAACTAGATTAGAACCACCTGATCTTCACCCTGTATGAACTCTCCTGACATAACTTGTTAACAAAAAGCTGTTCCGTTGGAAGCATGGTTAAGTAGAGCATTATAAGATCATGTCTAATATTAAGTTTCTGTCCTTACAGAAAAAACCATTTATTTGACGAGAAATAATTCTATATACCTTTATATCTGTACCAATGAGAACAACAGAACAAACAAACTATCATTTTTTTCTAACAAGAAATCATTAGAGGTGTCCTGAAGACTGACATGAGATCAGCTATATCTGTACCAATGAGAACAACAGAACAAACAAACTATCATTTTTTTCTAACAAGAAATCATTAGAGGTGTCCTGAAGACTGACATGAGATCAGCGAAAAATGTAACCTAACTTAAAATGAGTCACTGTCCAGCCGAAGCATGATTCGGATAAATAATCTAAGATTTATGTTTTTTCTTCTTCCAAAATAGTACTTCACAAATTCAAGTAAATATCAGCATACCTTGACCAACTCAACATCATTTATCATAGCAGCAGTGTGCAAAGCAGTTCGAAAATGTTGTGTGTCTTGTGCAGCTGGATCTGCTCCAGCAGCTAAAATTAATCGTACCAGTTCTCTCCCCTCTACAAAAGTAAACAAGATTACTGCAATGACAACCAAGAACATGTACGGCTAGTAAAAAAAAGTAAAACAAAAAAGAGGACTACCAACTGTTATATTATGTAAAACAACTATATTTATGTTCATCCATGCAAAAAGATCGTCAACCTACCCGCTTCACGATCTTTCTTTAAGGCTGCTGCCATGCACAGTGCAGTACCAACAGGACTTGGTATGTCAATAGCATCGGCGATATCTTCAATAGATGCAAGTTCCACCCACCTCTTGACAACAGCAACATTCCATGTCGCAATGCACGTGTGTAGTGGCCTGAAGAAGGAAAGACACAAAATATGCACCATGTAGAAAAGGGAGAGAGGAACCCCATAAAGATAAATACAGTTAAAACATAATAGTGATACTTCAACAGTTAAATTAATTATAAAGCACCTTCTAAATACATATAACGAGGTGACATCAAAGACCTTTAAAAAAAATTAAATACGACTAGTCAGCTCCAACAATTTACTTCAAGGTCCATTCTTAACTTAAAGATGTCACAAATTCAATTTGGTTTCCATCTAAAACAACATTAAGTCAAACAAGTGGACCACAAAATCTTTTTTGCAAAGGAAGGCCACACTTTTCCTAGTAAACTTTGAGCTCTTTTCTTCATGATTTCCCTTGTTATATACATATTCACTTTGAAAGAATTGACAAATCTGACTGACATAAGTGTCCTAAAGGAAAATAACTTAGAAGAATTCAGCAAGTGATATCTATCCCTTCAGAGACATACATTCCGAAACTTGTACTTTTCATCTGCAATTTTCACAATCACCATGATTCCCTTTTGATTCTGTTATCCTGTGCTTTGATTTAAGATATAATTTGCAGTGTTTTTTTGAAACTGGTAACTTTTTTTGCACTTTTCTCTATCCTTTTAATTTTAATCTTCTTTTCCAACATTCCTAGCTATAGGGCTCCCCCCATCTAGATTTTTTTTTTCACAAAGCATTTCAACACATTTGAACTTACGTCAAATTTTTGGAGTTCAAGATACTCATTGATTTACAGCCTCCATTTTCAAGTATGATCTTAGCACAGTCTGTATATTTCTTAGCAACTGCTCGATGAAGCACCGATTCGCCTTCATCATCGACAGCATTTGGATCAGCCCCAGCCAATAATAATTCCTGTTGCAAGGAAACATAGGTACTAACATGATGAGTGACAACGAACAGATATTCTATTCAAAAGAAGGACAAAACAAAACAGCATCCTATAAATATCCTGTCTTCTTTTCTTTTTTTTTTCCTTTTGGTGGGAGAGTATTGAAGAGAGACAGAATCGGCTTGCCGAGGACAAACCTTGGAGATTTGAAATATAAAGTTGGGAGTTCCACCAGTGAACAAGCATGAATCTGTTTCACATGGTTACTAGCAAAAGAAGCAGTGCTGACACAAGAAAATATAAAGAAGAGGAAGTTCCAACTATGCTCAAGATGTTATTGTGTGAGGAACAGGCAGAGACAGTCAACCATCTCTTTTTGCATTGCAAATGGACAGATCAATTATGGAGAATATTCAGCAGCCTAGGGAAGATCACTTGGGTGAAACCAAGAAACATAGTACAACTCCTAAATTGTTGGATCAATATTGGCAATACTACAATTAAGGAGGAGAGATGGAGGATTGTCCCAGCTTGTATATGGTGGACAGTGTGGAAAGAAAAATCAAAGATATTTTGAGGGCAAGAAGAACAATTTGCAGAATTATTTTTTTTTGACACTGGTAACATACAATTTGCAGAATTTCAAGATGAATTGTATAGCTCTGTATTATTTTTGGTGTAAACAGAAAGTCTTAGTACAGGAAGAACTTTTTGATGTTTTAGACTATTTGTGACAAAGCATAGATGGAGTCGGTCTAGTTTGTAATATTTTTGGAAGGGGGGCTAATTTGATGTAGTATACCTGTGGATAAATAGAAAACAAGTTACCATTCTTTAAAAAAAAAAAAAAAAAAAAAAAGGACTACGGAATCTGTTTTATTTTGTTTTGTTCACTTTTTTTATGGCAGGAGTGGAGGAGGTGTGCCAAGTAGGGCAAGGACAAGAGGGCGAATGAGAAATTGAACCTGCACCCCCTTGGAAGCCTTCTACTTTTATAATCTAAAATAGTACTTATCTACTTAGTAGCCTGACTTTCCATTTGTCCCCCACATTTCAGTTTTAGCCTAGCATCTTTCTCAACATACACACAGAAGGACAAAAAGACCTACACGCATGCAATCTGGTTGGCCATGGTATGCACAAACATGAGCAACGGATGGACCAAGGCCCTCTCTAAGTCTAGACTTGACATTGGCATGCCTCCTGATAAGAGCACGAACACATTCAGGTGATCCGGCTGCAAGAGCAAACACAAGGGGTGGATCACCATCTTTGTCTAGGACATCCACATTTGCCTGCGAACATTCTAAAATGACCTCAACAAGTTCCACACTTCCTCGTCTACAAGCAAGGTGGAGAGCAGTTTGCCCATCAGCATTTTGTGCCTCCAGCACGGAGCGTAAAGAGGTAATACTTTTTCCCGAAACAGTCTTCGCTAGCAAGTCTCTGCATGCAGAATGAAAAAGGAGATGAAGTACATAGAAAAGAATTCTTAGCATAACTACCAAAAGTTGCAAAAAGAGGACACAGGGAATAATGTTCCAGAAACTTCTTGAAGGAATATGTGATTGGCCACAAGTAACCTCTGTAAATTCCCTTTCCAAATTTGAAAATCTTAATGACCTGATATATTCAACTTTTGTCTTTTACATTATGAAACTTCTCCTTTCAAATTTCTGGTAGTTTCTCGATAATTCTGTAAATTCCCTTCCCAGATTTGAAAATCTTGACGACCTGATATTTTCTACTTTTTACTTTTACATTATGAAACTTTTTCTTTCAACTTTCGGGTAGTTTCTCGATTAAATTTGCAAAATAGAATATATGCTACTTAAGAAACACATAAAGACTTACCGAACGCCATTCACATTGCCTTCAGAGACAAGTCTGTGTAGAAGACTGGGATCATCAAGAGAAACCTCTGAATGATATGCCGCAGGAGGTACTACACCATTCGTTCCCAAATACTGCAAGTTACTGCATTTTAACATAAAATAATCAACACTTATTTGAGTGGCCAATGATTAAACTCGAAAGAACTGCAAAACATTAATAATTAACAATCAGAGCAAGGAACACACAGTGCACTGAGGCAGTCTCTATTTAGAAGCAAGACAACTAAGTACTGAATGCTACCTTCCAACAGCTAAATCATGTTTATATGACAATCCTGCTACAAAATATCAGCTTAGCTAAATGTTCTTACTTATCAGGGCTGGCAGGAGGGCTTCGAGGGATCTCTTGCAAGTGGCGAAGAAACGTGGCTAACATTGAACTAAAGGTTGGTCTCTTGGAAACCTTGAACTGCAGACACTCACCAATCATCTTCCACAAGTCTGGCGGTATTCCAACACCCACTACACTTGCATATTGAGGAGGTTGTCTCCTTGCCTTTATAACAGAACGATAAATTTCCTCTGAACTTAAGCCAGCCCAGCTGCATAAGAATGACAAAGGGTTCTCAAAGTAAATCAAACAAAATAGAAAAAATGTATACACTAAAACATAATAGAAGCGAGAAGACGAGAAGCTGCCAAAGAAATATAAGTTGTCACTTACGGAATAGAACCAGTGCACATTTCCACCAATGTGCAACCAAAGCTCCAGGCATCTGACTCTGGAGATATACCAATGGCACCGTCCCAGAAAAGATTAAGTGATTTCTTTACCGGCTCCCACGCTTCTGGAGCAGTGTAGTTCGGGCTAAGCATTGTACAATCCATGCAAGAATGAGTTATTGCAGACTCACACTCCAATCGAGCTTTCCTACAGGCAAGCTTCTTTAAAATTGCAGGAAGCCCATAATCAGATACCACAGCATGACCATTTGCATCTAAAAGAAGATTGGACGGCTTAATATTCATGCAAACAATACCAGCTGCATGAAGTTCAGCCACCCCACGCGCAATGTCTGCTCCATATCTGCATTTAAGATGGGATAATACATCAAGGTTAGAAGATACATGAAACACCATCCTCAGAGTACACATAGAAAAATGACTAGTTTCTGTAAACTGGATTCCAATGAGAAGCCTAGGGAAGAGTTGGAAGGGGATGAAGAAAGAAAGTACTGGGTGGAATTGAATCGTAAGCTAGAGTCTGATAAGCATCAAAGATTGAAAATTTTATTCAACTGACTAAAATTCTAGATAGTTACAACATATCCAACCAAATTCATTTCCTTATCATTTCACCCTTTCAGTTATGGAGGATAAAATGATCATAATTAAATTGGAAGAATACTAGTGATTGGTTTAGAATCTACAGAAGAGCTCCCATATGATAGAAGTGCAAAAAGAATTTGTAAATTAGTAACTTATCCAACTGAGTCTGTCACCACTATTTCATACAAAAGCTTCTAAAAACCCTTTGGCTGAGTCTTGCACTTCTATGGAGAACCTTCCCCCTATCTTCATGCTCACAACCAACAAACAGACTTGGTTACAATTTATCTCACCATTAAAACACACGTGTAATTGTGAACTCTTGGACATCATTCTCAGAAGACTGAATCATTATTAGGAAAATACCTCAAGTCCTACATCATCTTACATCACTCACTGATTCTCATTCTCCCATTTGAAATGAATCCAATGATGACTTCTTCTATGTCAAATCTTACTAAAATGACAAATTATGCACAATGAAGGGTGGAAATCTTTGTCATGGCCCATGGCAACCCTTTTGTCGTAAGAGATGCCTCAAGATTCTATTTGTAACCCAGCACTTATAAGATGTCCCTATTTTTTTCTCTTTTCATAAATACAACAGAAACTGTCCTTGAGCATTACTTGCGAAAAAGTGTGGGGAAAAGATACTTAGCATTACATGAGCAAAAGAATAAAAAAAAGGACTGTCAACCCACTTTCATAATACAGTGAAGAGCAAACGCCTTTGGCTAGTTTTGCACTTCTTTTCCTTCCCCTCCAAGAACAGGAACGGATATAGAAGATTCATATAGCCAAACCAAACTAGTATGGAATTGAGGTATAGTTAATTGGTTTTTGACTCTCTTTTTGGTTACAGACTGCAATGTCATTCTCCATCCAAGCAGGATGCTTCTTGGATGAAATGTGAACTGGCCAATATGGGGCAGAACCGCAGAAGTTGAAAATGGTAACTCACAGTCGCTGCCCCTTGTGTACTTCGCTCAAGCAAGGAAATGAAAGATGATCGCCCTTGAGCTTCGGTTCAACGGTTAAGAAGCAACACATAAGTGTAGATTAAGTGCAGGGTCGAAGACAAAATCTAGTAATTAAGTTGGAAGATTAGTAGAGAGCAGGTCCATGCATTCCGGAGTTTCAAACCTACTGACACCTTACAAAGTGGGGTCGGGTCCATAAATGAGGTCACAGGTAATTTATCCAATATCAAAAGAAGAAATGAAAGATGATTTAAATATTACCTAACCTATATCCATAATGTGACATTTGAATTTCAGCGCAACCTTCTATTTTGGAAAAAAGAAGTGCATGCGGAAGGGACCGAAGAGTTTGTGCAGTCCAGTGAATATTAAAAAGGTTCACTGAATATTAACCATGTCACCTGTTCGGGTATGAAATTTAAATTTCAACCATGTGTTTCATGAGGTAGACGGTTATAACGCATTTAAGCATTTTCAGATTGGTAAGGTTCTTTTTTTAAAAAAAAAATGGTAGTCAGATTGGTGCAGAATTCTCAGTTTGACATTTGATCTAGTTATGTTTGATCTGGTTTAGTGAAACATAAGAGTTGCACCTGCATTTTGAAGGATCAATCTACATTACGATGTATCAACTGATACACAAGTGAACTGTTAAGATCTGTATTGTTGATAGTATAAAAACAAGGTGATTAGTGATATGAATGGTGTAGTATCAAGTATCTGTCAATAGTTCAAGAAAAAACGACTGAATTGTCAACATATCAGCATTTAAGGAGAATGTCAATCACCAGTTGATGCACTGTCAACAAGTGAGTTACGGTGGACAGCAATGAATCTCTTTCAGTATTAAGTGAATGATGCCAGCAACGATGCAAGACGTTATGTCCAGCTAGGCTTTCAGACAAAGGAAACAATGATGAGTATTGGATGCATCTCCTTTGACATTAATGTGGGTACAATGGAAAGTAAGTAGGAGAGTTTTGCGGGGATGGAAAATACACTTGTACAAATTAGGATGAATTTCATTTCGGCTAAGTTTCAGTGCACCCACAAGGCCCCAGCTAGCATAGACGACTGGGTATGATTTGTGAGAACAATATCTTGGTATAGGTTCACGAATTCATATATAAACTTGTGTACCAGTTTTCTCATTCCCCACCATACCAATGAACTTATCATTTATCAAAAATAAATATCAACATCTTATTGTGGCCTAATAGTCAATGAAGTGGGATAAGCCATGAAAGACCAAGGTTTAAATCCCACCAGAAAGAAAAAATACCACATGATTCTGTCTACTGAAGCCTTGGTGAGTATAGTTACCCAATACCTCAGTTGAGGGAAGGTTACAAGTATTTGGTGATTAGTCAAGTTGTGCAAAAGCTATCTGACACCTACCTTTATTACCTATATTAGCATCTTAGTTGCTATTTAATTAGAATAGTAATGCTTATCTAAGCGTTGAAAATTTCTTTTATCCAGGAATTTTCCTGCAAAGACAATCTAAAGCAAACAATAAGGCCTTGGACTATTGAATTATCTCAAGTGCGATGGTAAGTTTGTCATACACTTAAAAGTTAGCTCTCTTTTACTTCTTGATTTATAACCAATTTTGGTATAATATTTGACTGGGGAAAGAAAGATTGAGAGGAAAGTTCCCAACTTTGTACGGCTGTTCCACAAATAAAAAGGGAAGGTGATAAAAAAAATTCAAACAATGGTTGGCGGTTGATTTTCAGGAGCGGCCTCAATGATTCACTGAACAATGCCAGTTTGGAGGATAACAAGGAATATTCATTGATATGGGCAGCATGCAATGATGGAAAGTTCACAGCCAGAAGATGCTATAGTCTATTACTGAAACAAAACGAATTGTGTTGCACAATGGCCTTGGAAAGCAACATGGAAGTCAAGGGCACCTGTTAAAGTTACTTGTTTTGCATGGGTTGCAGCAAAAGCTTGCCCAACTCGGGGAACTTACAGAAGAGAGGAATCGTTCTTAGTAATAGATAGTATATGTGTGAAGAGGAGTCGGAGACGGTCAAGAATCTATGATTCACTCCAAGGTAGCAAGACTGTGTTGTGAGCTCTTTTCAAATATGACTGGTGTCAAGTGGGTAATGCCTCCTGATGTTAAGAGCTTATTGAGCCAACATCAAGAAGTGATAATGTAAACATATGTTTGGAGCACAATCCTTTTTTGTGTTTTATGGACAATAAGGTTGGAAAGAGATAGGATCTGCTTTGAGGGGAAAAGACAACATATATCCAGGATTAAGAATAGATATCTATTAAATGTGTATTTTTTGTGAAAAAGGAGTATTATGGCAAGTATGGAGCAAAATATGGACTTAATAGAAGAGACATGAGATATGCAGTTGGCATGTTAGTGATTGACGTTGTTTTTCAGTAATTTGTATCTTCTTTTAATAAAAGCTTAACTTATCCGAAAAAAAGAAGTAGTAATATAAATAAAACAGTGTTTATTTGGAAGCTGTTCTTAAAATTCCATTCTTTGGTTCCAATTTAATATGGTCAACACCTTTTATCATTTGGTTCAGTATAGTAGCTCTAAGTCTCTATTGCTTAATATATTTTCTAGAACTCTTGGTTTTGTAGGAGCAAGTCAGAAAGATTGAGAAATAGAACCATCTGATTTCATTTGTTCTCAATAGCAAATACTTTCAGGACATTAATAATTTGAAATATGCATCTCATACCTAATGCAACAGATGAGAAGTGCCATTACACTGACTGACTAACACGTGGTACAAGTAGCCGATATAATCAAGGCGATGCTACTATTTTTTCCATTCTTGGTATCTTTTATCTACAAATACATGTATTTACTCAAAGTTCGAGTGTGATAGTGACAAAAATTCAGCTCTTGACGAGTATTACAAAGCACGTGTGATAGATTGAGGATGTGAATTTTTTCCCATAATTTAAAGTTCTAACTACACCATTACCTCCAAAATCTGGAACAAGAAAATCAACAAGGTAGACCAAATGGAAATAGGAGTAACCCTCAATCCAAGACACAAGAATAAATCAGAACTTTTACCTCAGAATTTGCTCAAGTGTGAGTCGCCCTTCGTTCCGCTGCATCTCCGTCTGTACTGATCCTTTACACCTATCCATAATCAAGCACAAGCTTCTTTCCAATTTGGTCACACCATGGAAAGCACACACATTTCTACACCACATAGACTCCCTCCTCAACCTCTCCAACTTCTCTTGCACCCACACCACATCCATTTCCTCTCCAACTCCCACCTTCTTCACTGCCACTTTATGCCGACACCTCCCACGGCTACCGCTGCTTCTACCAGAAACAGTTGCTGCCCACATCTCCACTCCAGGCCTCATAGACTCACCCCCTATCCTCCTAATCAACTTAACTTCCTGATGCGAACCCACCTCTATCCTCCCACCCCCACACCCGGAGCTTGAAGCTGCTCGGGCACCATGCCTCCGCCTTGAATCATTCTCCTCATCTTCAGCATTCTCATTAAAACCCCTCTCATTTTCCTCTTCTTCATCCTCATCATCGCTCGAATACCTGGAGTCCCGGATTAAAGCTAGGATCGCGTAGTTCTTCTTAAGGGCAGTAACAGAGTTTCCGACAAGGGATACATGGCGGCACCTGGGACACGATAAGCTACTATCCGGGGAAGCGGAGAACATTCTAGAAAGACACTCCCTGCAAAACCCATGACCGCATTGGAGCAGTAAAGGGCAACGCTCCTCCTCGTCATACCTATTCTGACAAACTGAACAACAAGGTACTCTCATAATACTACAATCAAACAAAGAATCAACAACTATAATTTTAAAAAAAAAAAAAAAAAAACGCCTCAGAGAAATTGAGATTGTTGAATCCGGGTCAGATTGATAAATGGGAAGTAGGTACAGATATGTACTTGCAGATCCACGGAGAAACGAGAAATGTAGAGAGAGAAAGATTAAGGGTTTTAGAGAGAGAAAATGGAAGGTGGGTGGGGTTAATAGTTGAGTTGAGGAAGAAGACGGAAGCTTTACTGACCGATTTTTGTTTCATGTTTTTTTATTTTTATTTTCAATCTCCCTGTAGTTAATGCCCGAGAAATTTTTATCTACGTACAAATACTCAACCGCATAGTACAACGTACTTAATGCACGCTTAACTCTCTGAATAAATCTTCACTTGGTAATGAACACTACATTTATTAAGTGGACTTACCCTCCCGTTATTTTAAAATTATTTTGGAGGTCTATCGATTAAGTTAATATATTTATGATTTGACCTGCTAATTTAAAAATATATCACAGATAAATTTAGATCAATCGCAATTCATTAGCATTATACTTGCCTCCAATTAATGTTGGATGGTAAAGACATTCGCAAACAATATTAGGTATGTTGTTATTTATATCTTTAAGTGAACTTACCATAACTTTACATAGAAAACCTATTGTGAAAATTTTAAAATAAAATAATAAGTTACTGTAATTAATTAAATTGAATTGATTATATAAAAAATAGTTACAAATATATACACACACTTGTACTTTCATTTTAAATTTGATAAATAAAATATCAAAGTTTTCATGAGAGTTGATGGTTGTTTTACATAAAGGTCTGTTTAAGCATATAAAATAATTAGTAGAAGGTAATACATTACTAAAAGTGAGAACGTAGAAATCTTAACTATCTCATCACAATTCATGTGGTCATTATTTTATTAAAAGTAATATTACTTTTAAATTTTTATCATTAAAAAAATTGTAATTAATGCACTAAAGTATTGCATAGAAGTCTATAATATAAACCATTTTCTTTTACAGTTGTCTTGACCAAATTAAATCGTATGTGAAAAAATTGAGGTGCTTTGACTAACAAAAAATTTGAGATATGACGGTATTTCTAGTAACTTTATTTATTGTCCCACTAGTTTAGTAGTGCAAAATTATTTGTCTAAACATGCACCCCAATATGTATTTGTTTCGGTACGATGGAGAATGTTATTTTTTTTTTTAAAAAGTAATTTCTTATTTTTAGTTCGATAGTTACGTAGAAAATATTGTTTTTAAAAATATTTTTATATAATTTAAATAAAGAATACGAGAATATGGTAGGAAGTAAAGGGGTGAAAATGGGGACTAGGATACGAGACTAAACGTAAAACTGAAGTGTGTTAAAAAAAATGAGGATAACACAAGCAGTGTGAATTACCACATAGTGAAACGCGTCTTCAATACTTTCATTATGATATAATTTTCCCAATATTTCAAAAAGATTGGCAAACCGAACATTAAAAAAAACAAATTGATATTTTTTTTTGTATAGAACACGCCTTTAATGCTTATTGTTTCTCATTAAATATAGTTTATATTTCCCAGGAACTCTTCAAGTATTAGCATTTATTTGGCACCTCGATGTGGATTCACTCTTTAAGTATGAAGTACTTTTCAAGTGTTTAAATAGCAAATGAGAAAAGGGAAAAAAAACAACTTTGGGCAGAATGATCACAATATCTGAATCCTTGGCAGACTGAAAAATTTCCAACAACCAACATACAAAAACTAGTACAAGAATATTCTTTTTTTAGCGTGTTATTCTTCAACGATCTGCCTAACCCAATCAATCTTGTCCCCCTGTCCTAAATTATTTGATATAGTTTGACAAAACATAAATTTCAGAGAGAACCAAAGATATTTAAAAAATCAGCCAAATATGAATTAAATACCAATCTGTCCTTGTACACAACAGTTCGTTTTCCGTCCTACAACAGGTCATATCGATTCTAAATGTGTTTAAAATGCTAGAGTTAAGTTGTCTGAACGAAACTTCGTGAAGTACAACCACCAAGATGACATAGCGGAACAAGTACAGGGTCTCCCAGACCATTCCATCATCTTTATAATCAAACTTATTTTCCAAAACTTCCCACTACAACCAAAATGGCCTTAAATGACCACAAGAAAAGGAAAAAAATAAAAGAAGAAGAGAACTCATAACTGCTAGAAGCACACCCCTTCCTAGGCCTTCCTTTTGTCCATTTCCAGCTGGTGCTAGGGTTGTTTATGTAGAAATGTAAGTGGAGAGAGGGGAAACTGTTGAATAAATAAAAATTTCTTTCCTCAACAATAGAAAAACAATAATTTACACGCTTTATCAAACCATTACAAGGGACATGGCCAATATTCATAGCAAGCCAAATCAAAAGGCAAAAAATACAAGTTACGGCAAAGGGTACATGTTAAGATATAAGCTGACATACAATTTTTGAAAAATGAAAGCAACATTGACAAAATTTACAAGGACCTCAATGACGAATAAAGAGCTGAATGTTGTAGCCTGAAGGAAGAGAGACCTATTGAAGATATACAAGGACTCCATCAATCACTTGCAATTACCTGGGGCGCGACCAATAAGCCTGCACTGTTCTGGAAGCAAGGACGAAATCACTTGCTCATTTACCGGGAAAAGTTCACCATCAATACCACAGCTACTGTTAGAGTGCTTCCCAGGCTTAACCTTTACTGCCTTAACCTGCATTTCATAGAAAAGAAGCTTACTTTGATTTCAGTGAGCACCAACCAACAAAACCACATTAAAATTTATAAACCAGATTTTCTTTTTCTGAAAATGGGTGAGAACTCTAAACTGATACTGTATGTTTCTCGGTGCAGTTTATCTTTGCAAAGTAGACTGAATTTTTGAAAATATCCATACAGTTAATGGCCTCCATCCAAGACAAGGAAACTTGTATTAATGCTCTAAAAAAAACTCTCTGCCTTGGTGGGAAAAAATGTGTAAAAGCATCTAAAATACGGTTGCTGCTTTACCTTGACATACTCAACGTACGGGAGGGAAAGGTGTCGGCCCATTTGCAGAAGCAAGAAGAACCTTATAAGCTTCAGTCTTCCACTTCCATGGACCAACAACAGATCTAACGTGTTGTCATCAGGTTCTGCTTTGGGGGCCACAACCTGTGAACTTAAGCTTTGAACTGTTTTGCATGAATGATTGCATACCAGGACACCAAGAAATTGACCTTTGGTAGACACCCATTCTTCAGCAGCCTTCTGGACAATATCTTTCCGAACAACATCTTCAGTATCTTCTGCTGGTCCAGGCAATTCAATAGGATTTTCTACATTCCAATGGGGTTCTGTATCCCATCTTGGTTCTGCGTCCCAAATTGGGCCGGGGTCTGACATTGTTGATGAGATATCCTCTTTATCATTTGTAGTTGTATTTGCCCAAGAAGATCTAGTGGGGTCATTTGCAGCAGTCAATCCAGCCCACCCTTTATCTGTTTTTGATTTGGACCTAGTCCTGGGCCAATTCGGTGTTACTGAATGTGGAACCTGAGGGTGGATAACTTCCGGTTCAGAAGTTGTGTTGCCACTCCGTCCAGCAGACAAGCGCTTAGATTTTGCATCAATTGCGCGCACATATTCTGATGGCTCAGTGCTACTACATGTAGTATCCAAGTCTACTCCAGACATTCTACTTGGGGTCATTATTGAGTCAATACTTGATAAGCTTGAGGCTCTGGGAAGCCCTTCCTTGCTTGACCTTCTCATAATGTCTGTATACAGTTCAGACATATCAATGACTGAAGCTTTTCCTTCTCCAGTTGCTTCTTTCAGTGCTGGAAGATACTCCACTTCAAAATTGTACTTTGGTAAGCACATGAATTTGAGGAACCCAGCGACAAAGTAGCGTAATGGACCAAACCGCTTCTGGTATTTCTCGGATAGTTCCAGCACTACAATAGGCAATTGAAGTCAACTATCGGAAAATATATGCAATTCAGATACAAATATTAAATGGTAAATATTAAATATCCATGTGAAAAGACTAGTGATACAGCCAACAACAATGGAAAGTAGAGAATTCGTACAGACATGTCAACCTTTTATTTATTTTCTTTTTTTAATAATCAAGAAATCCTCAAAGACCAGTGGCTCATGGTTTGAAATTAGGGGGATAAAGGGGTTGTCTCTTTACCCTTATCCACTTAAATACCAAGCTTTGTTTGCAACATGTTTCAAACCTGTGACATGCACCTAACCCACACATTACGCGTTGCGCTCTCACCGCTAGACCAAATCCCAACATGCCAACCTTTTCAATCACCAGACCAACCTTCTATATTCTAAAAAATTAATCTTAAATCCTGGCGTCATCACAATTTGCGCAGCAGCTATATAAAGGCATCCAGTTGGTGCAGACTTAATCTTAACATCCATAAGCTATTTCGCAAACCACATAGGAGAGGTAACCCGCACTAAGCAAGCCTGGTGCGACGAGCTCGACCCAGAAGGCAAACCCCTTGCTTTCACTGGCAAGGGGTTTCGAACTTGAGACCTCCAACATGGAAGTCCCAAGCTCAAACCACTGGGCCACCCCGAAGGGTGTTACATCATACATGACCCAATTTTCCTCCAAGTTACACGTAAAACTTCCATTTCAACACAATCAACAGGCTATCCATGAGTTATTACCACTAATTTGTCCTATACCCTAATAAAACAAAGTACTTGCATACCCTAGGCCTCCATGGTCCCGGCATTCAGAATCATTAAATCTGGTGGGTCCTAAAGATCCAAGACGCAGGAACCATGGCAGTCCAAGACCATGGAAGAAATGCTCCAATATAACTCACATTAGTCTTTAAGACTAACTCAGTGCTATACAAGAAGTGACCATAAGCCATATAAGGAAAAAAACCTTGTTAGAAGATAGAACGACGCTCTGGGGCGACCTGTTCTAGCAATTACCATGTTCTAAGGTTCACCAATTTTTAAAAATCATGTTCTGGGGGCGACGTGTCCCGTACTTCTCCAAAATATTTCCTCTTATGTATCTGAGTCCTTATCTTACGCTACTCAAGCATCCGATTTCGTGTAGGTGACAATGACAAAAGTGTTCAAACGACATGATTAATCTAAATAACAAAAGTTAATGCAAGGCATAGACATTAATAACTGCTAGGGGAAAAAAAGATGAACTAAATTACCATCGCTTACAAAGCCAAAGTAGGTGACAGTCGATCCAAAGTGAATTCTACCACTTTGAACCCATTCAACAGCAAAAACATCGGTAGGTGTAAGTCCTCCCTGAAAACAAGAAATTGACACTACATATGAGGAATAGATAACCTAGCAACAGTAATGAAATATTTTGAACAACATTTCAGATATTTGGTTTTCTATTCATACGTCTTTTTAATGGAAAATACTGAAACTCCAACTTTATTAGATTTATTCGAGTTCCACTCGTGAAATAAATGCCTCTGAGTGATAGCATTAGAGGAGGGTCTTTCTCTACTTAATCCACAGAAAAAATAAAAGAAAGTACTATAGAAAAGAAACTACACAGAGAATAAAAAAACAAAGATTTTAAAATCCTGAGAAGACAAAACGATAAACCTGGGAAAGACTAAAGATCTAGAGCAGACGAATAGAACCAGTCTTCTAAAAGAAACTACCTGACCAAACAAAAGCTATTCTTAGCTTTGAGAAAGTTATCTATAGTTATGAAGTAATAATTCTATTGTTTGGGAAGTTTTTGTGGAGCAAGTAGTATTAACAAAGTAGAAAATCTAAGCAAAAGTGTGATTCTCTACAAATAGCATCCAATCATCTACTGCTAGACGGATTCTCATAGGTGCACCAAAAATATACATTTGAACTGGGACTCACTAATTTGTACAGAAGAGTTCTCCACCCCTTCAAAATCTTCCTATAATTTTCCCTCCAGCTTGTCTACATAGGAGCTAGAGGGACCACTTCCCATCCATATTTCTCCTTCCTACTAACAGTCCAATCTGAGCAGCAATGGTAGTCCATTGTATGCTAAGCAAATTCAAAGCGGTGCTCAATAACTCACTACCTGACTCTTATATGAAGCAGTGTTTTGGACGGCGAGAGGCGACAAAAGGCGACAAGGGTCTGCCTCGCCACGCGGCGAGGCGCTCGCCTTTTTGAATCGAGGCGCCAATTAATACCAAAAATTAAAAATATTTAATTGCACATATAATATTCAAAATTTCAATGGCAATTACATATATTACAAATACTATAATAATTACTATAGAAGAATTAATTTTTTTTCAAAAAATAATGGACAGCAGTCACATCACAGTGAAAGCAGAAAGTATTTTACAGTAATCTGGGACAAAACAGAGAGTGAAGAAAACAGAGGTAAAAAAAGAGTAGTGAAGGCAGGGAGCAGCGACTGAGAAAGAGAAGAAGAGAGCAGCGACTGAGGAAGAGAAGCAGCAGCAGCGACTCGAGGAAGAGAAGAAGAGGAATACGCGAAAGTCTGATGAAAGTTTGAAAATAGAAAAAAAAAACTAATATTATTAAGTTAAATCTTTTTTTAAAAAAAATCAAAATGGCGACGCCATTTACGTCGCCATTGGGTCGCCTCGGGTCGCCTATTTGATGTCGCCTCGCCTCACTGGATAATGGCGACACAGCCTCGCCTCGCCTCGCCATTCGCCAAAGGCGCTATGGCGAGCGCCTTTCACAACACTGATATGAAGTTTTTGCTTCCATCCTAAAGACCTAAACTTCCAACTATATTAATTTCAACCTTCATGACAAGATACATAAGATGGTCACAAAATCCATCACCACTTCCAACTCAAGTTCACAACTGAAAACAAACAGTAGTATGGGACTTACAACTAAAGTCATGCCTAGTGAAAGGTTTGCTGGAAGGTTGGCAACAGCAGGTGACACCAAAACAGATAAAGCAGATATGGAGAACTATTCCATTGTGCATCTTATGGACAATATGGCTGGAGAGGAACAAAGCTTGCTTTGAAGGGCAGAGAACTCACATTTCTAGAATTAAGGATAGATGTTTACAAGCCACAGAGAGTGAAGTGCACAGATATTCGTTTATGGTGTTGTTACTTAATGTGTTTAACTTATAATTTTTACAAGTTCTATCTATTTTTTAAAACTTCTGGTTTGAAGGTAGTTTAATAGATAGTTTTAACCAGTATATGAATTTATTGGATATGCTATGAAGAAGGGTGTTGTAGGCTGCTTTTTGTTTTATGTTGTTTTTGTTTCTTTTCCTCTACCATCTTGGTACCATTTAATAAAATCTCTACCACATCAAAAAAACTTACTAGCAAACTTAGTTGTACTTCCATGTGATGTTCATAACATCTTCCATTAATCATCACTTTAAATGAACTCCAACAATAAACATCGGAGACTCAGTCTTATTTTGCAAAGAGACAAGGCGAGAAAAGGTATCACAGGGTAGAACGCTAGCCAAGGTCCAGGAAGTATCTATTTAGAAAAGGTCACTAGACAAGTCCCTATCATGCATGATGTCAGTGATCACTATACTAATTCATTTATGTTTCTGAGACATCATTACAAACATAATTTAACTGTCCTATCTGAGAGTGGGGACCATGATCCATCAGTATCAGCTTACTAAATAGAGCTTGTCCACAGTCTGAGCAGATCATCTAGATCAAAGTTCTCTTTTCTTATTCTTTTTTTTTTAGACTGGTAACAATATTATATATGTGTAGCTCAAAGAAAACAAATCAAAAGTTCTTTCAAATACTTCTTTTTAGGAAAGGAAATATATATTTTCAACTATCCACCGAGTTGAAATCTATAATTAGCATGAAGACGCATTGAAGAAAGATAAAACATACCTTGACAATTGCTATGGCAGCTGACACTGGATCTCTAACTCCAAGCACGGTCCAGACCAAAGAATTATCAGAACCAGCAGGAATGATTCCAATTGGAACCGAAATTGCTTCTTTCTGGTTATCCCTAGTGAGTAACCCGTTTAAAACCTGAATCAGAAAAGCTACATTAAGCAAGTTTAACATATTTTTCTAGACGAAGTAAGAAATATTAATTAACTCTGAGCACATATTTCAAATATCAACCAACAGATATTGGTACAGTTCACTTTTTGGTTCAGAATGACTAAGTTAGCATTTCAGAAATTTTCAAGAAACAATAGTAAAAGTCACCTTATTATCATCAACAATGTCAAGAAACAATAGCAATGGTTGTATTAAGGCCATAGCTCAGAAAATGTGAAAATTCTATTTTAACACAACATCAAAAGCCATATATAGGGTTAAGAAGCTCAACAACAACATACCTAGTGTAATCCTACAAGTGGAGTCTGGGAGGTTAGCGTGTATAGACCCTACCCCTACCTCATGAAGGTAAAGTGGTTGTTTCCAAAAGACCCTTGACTCAAGTAATGAATAAGAAGCTCAAGAAATTATTATTTAAAAAAAAAAAAAAAAAGAGGCTGATTGTAAAGAAAAGTAGAAATGAGATTGCAAAAGGTGGGAAAGAGGTAAATTGGTTCTGTAGCCCTTCTCAAATTTGTTTTTAATTTTATGTCCTTTATACTTGGATCTTTTCAGGGTCAGTTCTTCACCTATTTCCTCGGCATGAAAGCTAAAGGAAGATACAAAAACAAAAAGAACCTTGGACTCATCAAACTGTGTATATCTTTTGGATCACAAATGATGTTCCAGCGTGTAAAGATGATTGGTCAGATTCCATGGAGAGAAATCCCTTTATATAGGCTTTGTACACTCTATACTTCTTGTATAAATGATCTTCTCCCTTTTGTCAATGACTATTACTTGCTTGGGAAGAAAAAGGAGTGAAATTCCATCGGAGAGGCCTTAAAGGGTGATTATTTTTGCTGAATTTCAAAAATTAGGGGTCGTATCAGCCTTTCATGTTCTTCAACCTTTTTGCATACCCTTTAACAAGATTGGCCGCTCATGTGAAACTGAGATACCCAGATACATACAACCCCCATATTTAATAAATGCAGCACTATCTTCATAGAAAAGCATATGGCCATAATTGACAGACCTTACAGTTTGTTTTACAGGGTAAAGGAAATTACACTTTCACAAAGACTGATTCTATCCTAAAGCGAAAGAAGTGCAGTGAATCAAGTAACTCTATGCACACCTAAATTATGCCACGACAGCTCTCTCAATTTAGTGCTACTCGAAAAAACTTTATTAGCTTAGCAACTGGCTTATTGATGCAAGAAATGAGACCCATTGAACTATATAAGCAAACATACAACCATACACACTTGCCACTTATGAAATTTGAGAAAGAGAGACATAACTAACCTCATTCACTATTCCATCACCTCCAACACATATAATACCTGAACATTTTGCAAATCAGGGAATATAAGAAAAACAATGATGAAGATAATCTAAGACATCTAAAACTGAATAACAGAGAAGTTATAAAGCATTGAAAGAAATACCATCAGGACATGTGCTGAAGTCTACTGTGCTTGCAAGTTTCCTGGCATGACCTGCAGATGTGGTTTTGACTACTTCCAACTTAAACCCAGCAAGCTGTTAATTCAATAGAAACAGAGCTAAAACTTGAGTTAACAAGAACGAACAAGGATATCCAGTCTGAGATGATTTGCTGGATTGGAGGACCACCAAAAAGAAAATTTGAAAAATGAGAATCTCAAGGATGCAAAACAGAAGGCATACGTGACTAAAACAAAACTTCCTCAATCTGCACCTTATGAAATCAATTGGCAATATCCACAATTGACTCCCACGACAAATTGCACATGAAAAATTCTTCCTTAAGAGCATATTTTAAAGTGCTTATTCCGGAAAAAAAAACATGTCATTTGAACACTAAAGACTTGAAACCTATAAATCCAGCAAAAACCATCTAAAACTTATTTGCAACGGTGCTTTTCTTTTTTGGCATACAGCAGCATCAATCACAAACGAGTCGATTCACATAAAAAAGGAAAAAGAAGCAAATTGAACTTGGAAAAGGCACATGATTTTGTAAATTAAGACTCTGCATTTCACAATTGAGAAGATGTGATTTGTTAAGAAATATTTGATGACAATTATCAAGAAAAATAGTTATTCAGGTGACAATATTTACAGAGATTAATAGCACCCAAGGTTGCGGCTAGTGGTTCATGAAATGGTTGAGAGCCATGAGATCTCAAGTTCAAACCAAGCGGAGACAAAAATCACTAAGTGATTCTTCCCATCTATCCTAGACTTGGTGAACAAGAGTTACATGATACATGTTGATCGAGGTGCATTAAAATTGGTCTGAACACCACGGTAATCAAACCAAAAACATTTGCATATATTAATGTTTTTTTTGGACACGTAAAATCTATATTTGTCTTTCCCAGACATGTTGTAAGTTTTGCCAACCCCAATTAAATTGGGATGAGGCGTAGTTGTTATGTATAGTTGTATTTTGCAAGTTTGACAGTTTGGGACGGGAGAAAACATAAAAGACTTGTGGACAAGCAAAGGAGCAACTATGTAATTGGATAAACACTGGAAAACAAGTAATAATGACCATTAGTTATGTAGGGAGACATATCATATAGCCTGCATATCGCAATGAACAAGCACCGCTTTCAAGGGGAAAAGGATGGTTGGTGCTAAGAGAAAATGCAATTAGAGAGACGACTTATTTCATTTACATCCAAAACCACTATACAATATATGATGCATTTAGCTTACCTTTTCAAAAAAATTTATTGTGGTGCAGTTAGAGGAGCGAAGAAAATTGCCAGATAGACAACAATATATTACAGTTCTAGAGCATACCTTGAATATAGGTTCAACCTTGCGATGGAATACTTTACTTGAACGACCACGACCAGACCTTGGGTTTAGAATGACAAGCATTTTAGGAGGATTTTTACATCGTACATATGACTCAGGAGGAAATTCATTAGTAACCAAATCAGAAGCCTGCTTCTTCGATGAAGCCAGAGGATGAGGCAGTAAATTCACATAACAGTGTTGATCTGCAAATGCATTTACCCATAGAAGTGCTTCCTCGGATGAAGAAGCTAAGAAGCGGAAGTCCTTCTGACTTCTTCGATTTTTTAAAAAACAAGAAAGAGCACCGGAACCTCTTCTCAGAGGATATGAATGGATGGTGAAATGCCGGAGTCCAGGACAGTGTGATACCTGTGGTACGTGCAGAACCTACTGCTTAGCAAAACTCAAATGGAAGAGATACAAATTCTGACAAAAATCCATAATCCCTTAAAGAACCTTACCGAAATAACATCTTCTAGATGCAGCATACTAGAACCCCAAACCATAGCCTTGCTCGTAAGTTTGGCTTCAACAGCATCCTGGCTAGTAACCTCCTTTGAGGCTTCTAACTCCAAATTTTTATGTGTCTTTCCCTTGTCCAAAACCAGCTTTCCAGAAAATACTTCATATCCAAGCAGGTCAGACTGCTCATCCCCAATGTCAATCCTATGCTCCTCATTTTTCTCTTTCTTAGGATCATTATTATTCAGACTAAGTTCTCCACGTGTCAGACTCCTTCCTTTGCTCCGTTTTTCAGGGAAAACAACCGGAGATGAATGCTGCCCAGCTGTAATCTGGGAACACAAACCGAGACGTCGAAGAGACTGCTGAGTTGTAATTTTCAAAGAATTATTTTTAACAAGATTCCCACTCTTCTGCATATTTCTGCCGGCTGAGCAAAAGAGAGAGAATACAACTGAACAATAACGGGTAGCTATAGTGCTAATGTATCAAGATCCAGAAAATAGCTAATTCAAGGCCTAAAATTCACATCCAGCAGAAACACCAAACCTGCATCATGATAATTTAAAATTAGTGAATACATTGCGGGGAAAAATCACTAAACCATTACATTACAACAAAGCAAACCAATAAAACCACACTCTCCAGATCAGAATAAGCAGAATTCACCAAGAAAACAACCACCCAATCGACTAAAATTGTCAAGCCAAAAACTAACTGTAGTCTCACAACATCAAAACCTGCATATTTACGAAAACATTCACTAAATCATAACGAAATGCAAGCAGCACATCACTCTCTAGATCAATACAACCAAAATTGATCCCAAAAAAGAAAAATGCCACCAAAACGGTTAAAATTGACGAACCAGAGATTAGCTTTAGGCGTTCCACCTACCAAAACACGGACACGAACACAAAATAAAAAGAAGAAAAAGAAAAGAATACCAACCTGATTGCTAGGGTTTTTGAGGTCAAAATCTACGGTTCTCGTGTGCTCTGATGAAAATCGAAATCCTCAATTGATGTTTGCAGTGAAAATCTCATCGGAAAAAAAATGCGTCCTGAAGTCGGCACGACGGCAGTTCACGGAGGAGCCGATGAGCGGAGAAGAGAAATGACCCGATATACTTCACATATGGGAGAGAAAGGAAAACACAGAGAAATGAGAAATCGCTTTTTCCGTCCACTTTCTCTCATCTACCAAACATGAGCAAATAAAAAAAATAAAAAATAAAAATCCTTCTCTCTTCTATAATGCTAAAGTATTTCTTCATATCATTTGTTAATTTTTAATGGATCTACTTTTATTTTTAGCTTTAGGACATGGAAATTATAATTATCTAATTGTCCTTATTTTAGTTAAAATAATATTTTGTGTGTTTCATTTGAATATCTTAATTTGGTTTTGTGTAGAGTATTAGGTAAATGGAAGAGTTGTTAGTAGGTGGATTATGTGAGGTCATTAGTACACATGCTTCTATTTTGGGTTGTCTTTTGCTTCTCAAACTCACTAATTTTTAATTATTAATAAACAAAAAAAGAGTCGAATTTATGGACAACGTAAACACGCATAAAAAACTTTCAAGCTATAATTTTAATTTAAGTTATCTCTATAAATATAAGTTTAACGATAAAACTTGAAAGTAATGTATGGAGGTTAAAAAAATGAAGCACAAGGTATGCTCCAAACTAGAAGTTTAGTTGCACAAATTATGTCACACAACATAAGTTCGGTGGCATGAGTTATGTTATATGACATAAGTTTTAGTGGCAGAATTTATACCTCAAAGACATGCATTATAGTCTGTTTGAATTGACTAAAAAAAATGTTTTGAAGTTAAAGATAAAAGGCAGAGGGAACCTACTTTTGATTTTTAGTTATTTATATATTTGTCAAATGCTTCTAAAAGTCAAAAATTAATTTAAAAATATGTTTAACTAACTTTTAAGTCAATTTGAACATACTCCAAGCCCAGTGACAAAAATGATTTCTTGATACAAAAGTTCCCAAAAGTTTTATCCTGTGAATTAAAAGTTACGTTTAAGAAATTATGCTTTAAGGCAATTTAAAAAGTTTTATCGTAAAATTAGTCGTAAACAATGAATTTAGATCATTAAACATTTAATGATACTTTTTTCATAAATAAACAATAAGAAAAAAAAATACTTCTATCGTAATATTTGAATTTGATATACAAGAATATAAAAAGTCCACATAGCAAGAATAAAATTGTAATTTTTTCAATCTTGACAGATCTATTTTATTGATCTAATATATGTTATTTATTTACGCGAGTAACATATAATCACAAATTTATAAAACTTTCTTTAAAAAGAAACTTTTAAAACTTTTCAAATAAATCCAAAGTATTTAATTACTTCTATCATTTGGCCCTTAAAGGAATTTTATGATGATTTGAATTGTTCAAGAATAGTTGTTACTTTTTCTTTTTTAAAAGTTACTTAATGACATGTATATAAATGGAAGTGTTCCATTCCGAAAAAGAATATGTTCAACAATTTGCTCCAAAAGTAGATACTCTGCGTTTCAACTTTTGCAGGTAACCTATTCAATCTAATTCCAAATGTAGAATTAGAGAAGAATAAAGTTTATACGATTCGTATTTTTTTCTTGTGAAATATAATATTTATTTATAAAAGATTTTCAACTTGAGTAACACGAGTTAAAATAGTTAATAGTAAAACAATCAAAACAAACAAGGTAGAAATCATTATGTAACATTTAGAAAAAAAACAGTAACAACAACAAGATAATGTGATAATTAAAGAAAAGAATAACATGTATTAATAGAAATTGGACGATGAAATTTTTTAGGACTAGTACATATGGTACTGAACAGTGAACATTGGTACGCAAGAAAATGCACGTACGATGCATGAAGCTTGTCTCGCAATGAAGCGAGATAACACACAGACCTACAAAAAAAATTGCCTTAATCTTTGATCTCTATATTTTCCTATCTAAGTCATGAGGTCTTCTGTTGGAGATACATCATGACTTGTATAATCACTTCTCCTTAATATTTTTATCAACCTATCTCTACATCTCCTAAAATCAACCATTGTCAATCTCTCACACCTCCTTAGTTGGACGTCTCACAAGTCTGAACCATCACAATCTCACTCCACTCACGTTGTTCACCAAAGAGATGACTTCCAACATGTCTTAGATATGATGTCCACATATTCTTATTTTTGCAACTCTTATCTTCTGAATGTCAGTTCTTAATTATCCATCAATTTGTCCAACGTAACATAATCAACATGATTATCATTTTATAAAACTTGTCTTTAGGTTTTGGTGGACATTCTTATTGTTTCATCCTCTTCATGCTAATACAATGTGTGAACATCCTTATCAATCTCTATATTTCTTTTAGATTAGAGACACAAGATACTTGAAACTTTCTCTATTAAGAGTGACATTTATATTAAGTCTCGCCTCCACACTAACTTCACGTGTCAAATCATTGCACTTACACTCCAAATATTAAGCTTTAATCATGCCTATTTCGAATTCTTTAGACTTTAAAATTAGTCTTCATCCTTCACCCAGACGGTAATTCCATTACGAGTCCTGTCAAATTAAAATTATATCATCATTAAATAACCTATTATAATATGATACTATATATGTCTGCGGTATTTTCTATTTAATAGGTCATTTTAATTTGAAAAACCACACCTTTATTATGTCATTTAATTTTCTTCTATAAATATACTAGTTTTTTTTTATTGTATTATTCTTTATCACGTAAAATAATGTAGTATAACATCATGATAATTTTTCTAATTGTAGATCAACATGAAATTAATTCAAAAAACACGTCACTTATCATATAAACAATCAAATAAAACACGTCATAACCGTCAATCCATTGGTTATTTGTTCTTAAAAATATTTTTTATCAATACCTCAACTAATAGTTGAAACTAATTAGAAAAATGCTGATTAAATAAATGGTATAACCCAAATCAAACAGCTGCAAGTACGCAGTCTCATTATTAGTTTGGAATCTGTCTCTTTCACCGTGGAAAGAAAAAAGACAAATTACTTTTATTTTATTTCACTTATTTTTATTATTTTCTATTATTTTAAAAAATCTTTAAAATTTCTTATTTCTTTATGTATTTAAGTTATATATTAATGTATCCGAGCCACATATTATATATATATAAATTAATTTTTAATGTATACAAGATACATATTAATGAATTTGAGCAAGTATTTAATGTATCCGAACTAGTTTTTAATGTATCCGAGCTACATATTAATGTATTCGAGACAATATTTAATGTATTCGAGCTATATATTATTGTATCTAAGCTTCACTTATTGTATTCGGATTTTTTAATTTGTAAGGGATTAATGTAATTAAAAACTTATTAGGAATAGATTGTAATTTTATATTAAAAGTATTGGATTTATGTAATTTACCAAAAAAAATACTCTATGATTAGTGAGAGTTAATTTAATCTGAATCTTATTGGCAAATACTAAATGTTCCAAAATTTACAATTTAGAAAAAATTACATCTTGTCGATTTTTAGTGATACTTCTTATTTATTGGAGCATTATTTATAGCAATACAAAGTAATAATATGATAAATTTGAAGCATAACTGTTTTAAAAAATTGACATTATATTAAAATATGTGATAAATGTATTATCTATTAATAAATTTTGTATTATATGTGTTTTATAAATTGTTATCCGTAATATGTATTAAAAATGATCAAATTAAAAAAAACATTATTGCTATAAATAATAAATATTTTTTTAGTGTAATATATTTATTTAAGTTTAAATTTCCTTCAAATTAAATGTACTGTCACATTATCTTTACATATTATATTAAATGATGATATATTTTTTTAAGATTACAACTCTCACAAAGAAACTTATATAATGTGTTCGTAAATAACTTTGAGAAATATTTTAAATAATCTTTCTACTAATAATAAATATTTATAACTCAAACTTTTTTTTTCTCTTCATATAATACTGATGATACAATACTATCTAAACAATATCCGCTTAGTATTAAAAAAAAACATACATATATACATACATACACCTACTAATTAAGTCGATCATATCTACTCACCTAATTAATTATCCAAAAATAAAATAAACCTAAAGTAGTGCATCATAGCTTCCAAGAACATCAATCTCAGCTGAATAATCACTACTACTAGGTGGCAAATTATAATTTGATGAAGCCAAAAAAGCAAGGAATTGCTCTTCCATTTGGCCATTAAATAAATCATCAAAATTAGGCTCCACAAAATAATTATCAGATTCTGAACTCATAGGAGATGAATTAGATGATTTTGCTAGCAGCAAAGACGATGATGATGATGGTGATGACGATTTTAGTGAAAGTTCGTTAAAACCATCGCGTTCACTATGAATATCTTCATACTCCGTTATCGACCCATTAGTCTCCATAATTCTCGCTATATCCGAGTCCCACCCCGTGAGTTCTTGCACAAGTGACCTAAATCTCGAGGCACTTGTCTTAACTTTCATCGGAGTAGAAATGTACACAACTTTGACATTTGACTTCTTTGATTTATGATTGTCTTTTCTCTTTTGTTTCTTGTTATAATTCATTATCATGATAACTACGCCTCAATCTTAAATTAGTTTGCGATAACTAACTTGATCGATAGAATCTTAGAATTCAACTAGAAAGTAGTTAATAGTACGATGATAAAGTGAATGGGAAATGGAATTTGTTTGAGAGGTATAAATAGGTACTGATTTAGGAAAAATTAGGCATGAAGAGGCTGCTTCTTGGAAAGGGATAATGAAGAAAAAAAGGAAAAAAAGGTATTGGAAAAAAAGTCTTGACTGAAAAATGGGAAACTTAGAGGAAATAGGGTTTAGGAAGATTCTAATTTTTTTATATTTAATTATAGAGATAGATACTTGGGAGACCCGCAAACGTTATGTGGTTAAATAGATAAGAGAAGTATATACAATGAATCAAGAATTATAAGCGTATCGGAGTGATAAATATTCTTTTTATTTTTAATTAGATATTTTAAATTTAAGTTATGAAGCTACTTAATGTAAAACTCTTTATTATTAAAGTGAGATTTTTTTTGACATGACTTTTAATTAATCATGCTTTAAAATAAATATCATATGAATTAACTATAAAAAATATTAATTTTGATATAAACCCACGTGCGCAGACAAGGATGACTCGAAAAGGTATAATATATGGAAAAAAAGGTGATTATTTGGTTTTATATAATTTAGAGCTACTAGATAGAGCTGGTAAATGTGTGGACATGTTAATTGGTATTTCTAGAAGTAGATTACGACCTTTTTGGAAAGTACTTGTTTGGAACTTCCACGACATTTCTGAAGATGAGTGTCCAATTGAAGAAGCTAACAATAGTATGAGCGGTTTTCTCTCAATAAGCTTTATTATTCGTGAATTTAAATTAGTTAAATTTTAATATGAATATCAAATATTAAATGAAAATTATTAAAAAATATTATGTAACATGTCTGATTCTGGTCATTAACATGTCAGTTTCAGCTATGTGCTTATTCTTATATTGAGTTGATTGGCTTACTGGTTTAAACTTGTCATTTTAAGTGCAGGTTATGGATTTGAACCTAGGCGGCAATAACATTTTTAAATTTCTGTTTTTATTTCTACTCATTTTGAGCTTTTGACATTTCGTATTAGGTAAATATATTTTGTATTCATATTTTAATTATTTCATCTTTTATTTTATATAAAAAATTTGTTATTTTTTAAATTTTATCTACATAATTGACATTTACTAATAAATACATATCAAATAAATACTATTTAATTAAGTGTAGCAGAAACATACGATGTATTAATGTTAAATCGATAATATATTATTATTATTTTAAATAAATATCATTGAATTTAAAAAAAATAAAAATACCACAAATAAACATTATAAGATTTAAATAATAATATTGAGCCCGTACTTCCCTTATCATGTATTCTTGACTAATATACATATCATATCGTTACCTTTTTTGTATATAAAATAAATAATGGATGGCCTATTTTGATCAAGTACTGTAATTTAATTTTAAAAACAGTTGTATACGGGACGAATTATTTTATCAATAGCAGCCATACTATAACGACAGATAAATTGAAGGACTTGATTATTAAAATAAGATACTTAAAATAATAAAAACCTAAATCAAAGTCATCTTTATAGTTGAAGCTAAAGCAATCAACATATATTTATATCGGAAAAGTTATCGAGTATATACAAGTTAGCGGTGGAGTCAAGATTTCAATTTTATCAATTTTATTTTAAAATAGATAATTTAAGAGTTAATTAATTGATTTCAAATTTAATATTTATACATATTTAATGAATTTTTTAACAAAAAATCACTTATTTAAGCAAAAGCTACTGAGTTTGCTTAAACATGTACGTACTTGAACTTTCAGATCTATCCCTACATATAAACATAATGTTTATTAGCTCAAGTGAAAACCTATTAAAACAGTAGACCTGAGTCGTCTACTATGAAACTTTAAGTAACTATCGTTAGGAGAATTAATATCAAATAGTTTAATGACTTGCTCGGATCATTTTAAGAGTTAAAAAAGACTTTCTCCAATCGATCCTAACTATCATTATTAATCTAAAAGAGTTTCTTAGCCCTTCAAATTATACATTGATCCCTCTATCATGCCATCTTATTCCTCCCACTATACAAATATTATCCTTGCTAGTTTGATATTTTGGATGAAAATTTTCATTTGAATTGGATATAAGTTTACCATACTGTAGAGTCAAGGATGCATGTCCCTCCATACATCGAGAATGAAGGTTAGACCTATTTTGATATCAAACCTTGACTGATTGGAAGATCAATAAAATAAGTACATAATTTTTAACATCGACAACGTATTTCATCATGATTCTCGATATGCCAATGTTAATTATTTTGTTTGTTTGTAAACATGTTATAGCACTAAGAATACATGTGGAATATTAGACTCAATGCCATCTATCACATGATTTAATTCACATTGTTTTTGCTTTGATGGACATGAAATAGGGAACACCAAATGATCTAATATGTGTGTTATGAAATCAAAGATGAAGAGAATTATTAACATGTTCCTTTCAATGCAATATAGTTTGACAAGTCTAGACTCAACTTCTCCATTCATAAGACATCTAGGAAGACCTATATATTATGGGGGTGGAATTAAATCCATTGGAGTGAGAGGTATTAAAAAGGGTATATTACATAGATAAATGTACATATATATAATGGAACTATTCAAGTTTTGACATGCAAGAGAGTCATTTGAGGACGATTTATTTCCAAAACTAGCTTGATATATGAAGATATTGAGTTTCTACCATTAAGTATTTTGGTTGAAAGTTACTCCATCTTCTATTTTTAATTGTTATAGTTTTCTTTGTTAGAGTCAAATGATCATAACTTTGATTAACATTTTACGATATATTTTTCATCCTATTGACATGCAAAAAATTGTAATTTATAATACTTTTCGTATAATTTTTGAACATTTAATTTTTTTGTTTAAAATATCAAATTAATATAATCTAATTTAACTTTAAAAATTAATTAAATTAACTTTTGAAATACGGCCATACGACAATTAAAGTGAAGAGAGTATTTATATGGAATTATAAATTGAGCATAACTAGAGTCTGTCTAGTTAGATGATTTTTTCTTTCTTTGAGATATATGTTTTCCTTCATATATAAAAACAATATTTAATAATAAAAAATAAATTAAATTATGATATCACGTTCATAGTGTTAACTTTATGGATTATTACTCAAAGTTTCATTTTATCATAACAAAATTATTAATTTACTTTTAGAGCAGAAAGTTAATAATTTTTTTTTTATAATTTTAAGATATCACAAAAAATTGAATACTAATATTATTTTTGGTTATAAAAAGAATTGTTTTATGATTCTCTCTATGTACTAATAAATTGTGTAATTTTTATAGTACAACTTTCACATATAACAAACGTAAAAATTATATTTATATGCTATAACTATAGTTTGCGTAATCTTGCTCGCTATACATAGATAAAAAATAAGCTAGACTATTTCGCTATACATATATACAAAAGAAGCAATTCTATAATTCATTACGACTCCTCTTCGGATTTGTATGATTTCAGTTGCAAACCATTTGTATAAAATTGACGTCGGCCTCTCTTTTATATAAATCGTTGGCAACCTTTCAATTCAATTTTATGTGTTTGTGTATATGTATTGTATACAATTGAATCGAAATAAAACGTTTGTATATTAAATATCGTTCTCTCTCTCGCTTGTACAAACATAAATTAGATATTGTATTTTGTATAATCTGTGTTTGCATAAGCGAGAAAAAGAGAAGAAAATTGTGCAGAGAAATATTTAATATTGTATAATTATAAGTGTACATGACGACGATATATATATTTGCATGTGTATATACAATTTTTTTTCGATTTATACAAATAGAACCGCAATTTATACATTTCTGTTGGAAACATGCGAGAGAGGCGAGGGAGAGACTGGCGAGCGAGAGTGACAAATGAGAATTTTAGGGAGAGAGGCGACTGACAACAGTTTGCTACAGACACAATTAAATCAAACCATAGTTATAACATTTAATTTGAATTATTAATTTGTCATTATATACGATTTTTTTATTTTTATATTAAAAAAATAAGTTAATACTTTCTCTAATATTTGGACAAAAAAGTTGAGTAATTTTTAATTTTTTTTTTACAAAAAGAACTTAACCCACAAATACAATCATGGCGTAAGTATTTGAAAAAATTCCCCTTTTGTTGTGCAAAGCGGAAGGAATATTTTAAAGTTAAGGAGAAAGCTCACAATAGTAGCGTAGAGCAAATTCTCCGCTAGTCGCAGCTCTTTCTACTTCCAAAAATGGCGTCTGGCGGCGTGGGAGGAGGGGTGGTAGAATGGCACCTAAGGCCACAAGTACCAAAAAACCCAGTTGTGTTTTTCGATGTAACAATCGGCAACATCCCTGCTGGTCGCATCAAGATGGAGCTTTTCGCCGATATTACTCCCAAAACTGCTGAGAATTTCAGGTTAAAACTCTCTCAAATTAAATAAGGTTTAATGAATTTTTTGAATGCCATTGGGGATTTTTCGTCCTCCCCCAATCCAATGGATAGAAGGTGTTTGGTGGGTAGTGATATTGATTTATAAGCTTTAATCCCCTCAAGTTATTGTAGTTTGCAATGCCTAATTAGCAAGAGTTCAAGATTTTCTTCTTAAATAAAGTATAAATGAAATCCTTTAGGCACATGATATGTTAATACTTTTTCATCAGTGAGACTGTTAAAGAACTTGCCACTGACATGATAATTTGTCTTTTATCATTGTGCTCAAAGAGCATTCTTTTCCTTTAAAAATCATGTTACTTATTTCTTTTTTTTCAACTACTAAGTTCTATTCTAAAGCTCTTTTAAATGCTTAATTGCAGACAACTGTGCACGGGAGAATTTAGGTAAGTTTATCAAATTATGTTCGTGTTCCATTCGTTTTTGGTTTTATTTTATGCTAGTTTTATGAATTACTTGGTTTGTGAAAGGATTAGTCGGGATTATGTTAATTTCTAATGGCTTTTGGTTATGTTGTCTAACTCGTCTGCAAATCTGATATATTTTAGGAAAGCAGGAGTACCACAAGGCTTCAAGAATTGTCAGTTCCATAGGGTGATTAAGGACTTCATGATCCAAGGTGGTGATTTCCTAAAGGTTGCTTTCTCTAGCCTTTACCTTGTATTAGGATTCTACATTAAGGTATGTTCTGGAACGGAGGTTCCCAGTTCCATAGGAATTGGGGTGACTGACGACCTTATGTAGGGCTACTGTCTCTGTGTGTGTGTGTGTAACCCTAACCTGTTTGACAGATACTGTAATATCTCTGAGCATCATGTTTATATTCACATTACTGTTATGTCCCCAATAATTATTGGTGCGAGCATCACTTACACCTTCTTCATTGCCCCATCATCTGTTTGAACCGAGCATGCTTCATTGTTAATTCCTGCTCTCTTGGTCTGTACGTAGAATTCTTTATCAAGTATTTATTCTGAATTCAACCTGCCCTCCCTTAGCTTTCCTTGATGCTTCATGTGAAATTAGAATTTCCCAGATTATTGTACAAGTATCTTACTTTTGCTAAGAAGATGTCAATGCAGCCTACAAGGATGGGAATCTATAGATCACTGATAGAAGTCTTCTGCAGTGTTTTTAAAGATTTGTATTAGTTTTCTTCGTGATAGATCCTCTTTCACTTATGATAATGCATAAAGTGCTACCATTTTTTTTTGATAAAATGTATCTCACGAATTGCCGAGGTACTTCTCGATCTTTCTAAAAGAATATGCTTCCTGAGATTCTCTCTCCCCCCAGAAGGGTTGCTATACCCCAAATGCATCATATTTTTCTTGTTAATCCTGCCAATTTGACTTCTAATATGCATTTAATGATGCACTTCATATGTAAGAATATTAAGAAAGTACTTTCTTTTCCTGGAATACAACTCTGTAAGTTTCATTAAATTCTTTCTACATGAAAGATTGTGTGATTTTTCATCTATACAATAAAATATTTTCTTTGGTTGATATTTTGATTCATGATGTAGAGACAATCTCCTTAAATCATGATGTCCTTCAGCTTTCTGTTTAAACGAACTGGTTCTTCACTCTACCCCCCACCCACCCCCCCAAAAAAAACAATGCAGCAAAGAAGGACTGTATGAATCAGAATCTACTTATTAAGACAGAAGACCGAGAAAGAAATGCTTGATTTTGGGTTAGCATGCTAGCTGTTGCTTCATTTTCTATAGTGATGACTGATAACACCCCAAAGAACAGGAAAAGAAATAAAATAGAGAATTGATCCCTTCACAGTTCACTCTTAATGCTGGGTGTGTTGTTGAACTCTAAAGTTTCTAATGAATCAAAAATCACTGTTATCATATTTCTTTTCGTTCACAATCTGTATTGGATGTGTTAGTCTACTCCAAAGTTTTTGATTACTCAAAGATGTAAATACAATATGTCAAAGTATTTGCAATTGAATCAGCCAACTATTAATTACAACTGAGACTGGTAAAAGCTCTTAATTATTCAGAGGTTACATATTTAGCTTTCAAATATTTTACTTCTGATCAACACAATATTAGCTTTATTCTATGTCTCTTTTAACATTGGCTAATTCTTTTTTCTGCAGGGAGATGGTAGTGGATGTGTTTCCATATATGGAAGCAAGTTCGAAGATGAAAACTTTATCGCCAAGCACACTGGTCCTGGCCTATTGTCAATGGTATCCGTTCCTTTCATGTTTGTTGCTAATGGCATCGTGATTTTTTTTTATGACAAATAATTATTTTTTGCTGAATTGTCAGCTTATACTTTCATTATTCTCCTTTGCAAGTTGTTTAACTTGATTTAACTGCATAATATATACTAATGGGGGAATAGTATGGAGAACCTGAGTTGCAAAAAAAGAAACTTTATGACTCTAATCACCTCTAAAAACAATCACTCTTTGGTGTCTCAGATCCCTCATGCACCTGAGCAAGATGTAAAAATAAAATAAAACCCTGAGCTGATCAGAATTGATTTACCACCCTTTTTTTTTCGCCCATGGTGCCCGGGTCAACTTTTGTGCACCTCGACTAATTCCACGGGACACCTGTCACCTCCCACGGGTACAAGGTAACTCTGTTCACCAAGGCTAGGACAGATGACAAAAATCATCTAGTGTTTTTGTCTGTGACTGGGATTCATTGACCTCAAAGCTCTCAACCACTTCATTGACTACTAGGCCACACACTTGGGTGCAATTGATTTACCACCCTTAAAGAAATTTTCAATCCCTTTCCTGATAGATACACCAAAAAAGACAGTTTTGATCTACTGCCATAACTTTTTTCTCATCCCCTCCCCAATACAAGACCAGCTTAGGACCCTTTATGTTGCTCGCATCACCAGAAAATCCCGGTCAGATTAAAATCCAGCACCAAACATTCAAATTCTATTACCATAGAGAAAGAGGAGGAAACTTTTTACAGAACAGTGACCAGAAATTCAATGGTCAGAGGAGGGACTCAATACCCAGAGTCTGGTGTCATAGAGAGGGAATAGAGAAAGTAACAATGAGTAGAAATTCAATATTCTGAGTAGGGAGACAAGACTAAATTATAATATCACAGAGAAAATAGAAAAGAAAAAAGGTGACTTTTCTGGAATTTGATGATTAGACTAAAAGATGAGGGATCCTTCTCAAAAGAAAAAATAGTCAATGTTAAGATGATGGACTCAGTACCCAAGCGTCACTATTTGAAAAGATGAGGGATCCTTTTCAAAAGAAAAAATAGTCAATGCTAAGATGATGGACTCAGTACCGAAGCGTCACTTGAAAAGAAAAAAAGAAGAAGAGAAAAGTTGTTTGCCTAATATTTTGTCCGCGAATCGTTGGAAGGATGCCCATGTGGACAGAAGAAGTGATGCCTTAGGAATGATCACCTAGGAAAGGCTCGCGCCATTGGAACAATCATTAGAAATCACAATCTGTCAACAAAGGTCTCAGATAGTACTTGAAGCCTGTATTTTTTCCTGTAATAGAAGGGCAGATATTCTGGTTAAAATAGTTGATGAGATGGTTGAGTCCATCAAGGATAGGTTTGAAGAAGGATGAGATCTACTTGTGTCCCTGAGTTTGTGAAAGCAGCCAGATAGTTAATTTGTCAAGCTAATATGGAATAGAGTTGATTTTACCTTGGACATGTCAGAAATTGTGTATTTGATCGCATAGACACTTATTATGAGTTCACTTCATTTCATTACCTTTGTATCTGTTCAGAGTCTTCTTACACAATTATGTCAATTTAAATTACTTAAAAAGTGTTTTAACAACTGTGAAAGTTGATTCTTCAAGTGCATACTTACCTTCTATTTTGACATAAATTACGAAATCCTTATTTTGGCAGGCAAATAGCGGACCAAACACTAATGGATGTCAGGTAAGTCATAAGGATCATTCATCTCATTTAGGAAAAAAGTAGATTAGATCACAAAGCCTATGTTTCTGATTCTGCTGTTTGCTCCATGCAGTTTTTTGTCTCATGTGCAAAGTGTGAGTGGCTCGACAACAAGCATGTTGTTTTTGGGGTATGCTTTGCCTTTCACCCTAGCCTCTAGCATTTTTAGTATTTATCCTTGACATTGTCTCTCATCGTCGTCTGCTTATCATGACTAGTCACTTAATACATTCCTTGCCAGATACTGCATACCAAAGTTCCATCAGATTCAATTATGTTTTTTTTTTAATACATAAATTATATCAAATTCACTCTGATAAACATATCAAGCAATGAGTTTTTACATTTTGTCAACCATTTGTTTCATCTAAAACAAGAAACTTCTTATTAATGTTGTGTGATGAAATTTTCTTTTTCCTGCTTTCTTCACAGCGTGTTCTTGGAGATGGTCTTTTAGTGGTCAGGAAGATTGAGAATGTGGCTGTTGGAGCAAACAACAAACCAAAGCTGGCATGTGTGATTGCTGAATGTGGAGAGATGTAACTAGTGAAAATAAATGTACACCTAGTGATTTGAAAACACCCATCTGTACCTGGTTATATTTTCTTGGCATAGTCTAGAGGACCTGTTGAGTTGATTTATCAGCTCTTTATCAATTTCATTTGACATTAATGATTAAACAGTGAACTCCTCTTTCTCCAGAATTGTGGCAAACAAGAAAAATGTACTGGATACAAGTGTTCCCTATGTCAAAGTACATTGGAAGATTTTTGATAAAAATGTAAGTGTGTTATCTATGTTTCTATTTAGTTAATCGTCTAGTGAACATACTTCTGAAATTCCTATACTATTATGGGAGAATATCAACTTGTGCCGTCTTGTTTAACTACACGTGGTCTGAGGTTATAGGAACCTCTAGACTTGTTCAAAGTGGAATTCAAAGTCGTCCATGAGCTAAGTATCCCGCTTTTTCCTTGAGGTGAAACAAAATTTTAAATATCAACTTCATCGCTTTAAAGATAACACATTCGAAGAACCCAATTTATTATAGATTTAGCTAAATTATTACGTGTGCTTTAAAAGTGGTACAAGTGTATTTGTGTGCTTATTTACTTGTACTTTCTCTACAAAATAAACCAGTAAAATCACCAGCACGTATGCGTTCTCTTAGTTAGCTCAATATAGCAATTAACCGATCGCAATAGCGGAGGAACTCATGGCTCCTGTGGTACCCAGATCCGGAGACGCCATTTTCGCCAACGTCGAACGAGTGGTAAACACAAAATCCTAATGAAAAGCCTTACAATTTGAGATTTTGATTTCCATTCATTTCAGTATAAATTGTACAATTAGTTACTAGTATTTGTTATTTGGTGCCAAAGAACGCAGAGCTTTTCACTCTAACGTATGGAGCAATCGTGCGCCAACTGCTGACTGATCTAGAGGAGGTTGATGAGGTCAATAAACAGCTTGATCAAATGTAATATGGTATTAGTATTTTTTTTTTCTTGAGCTAGGGCTTTTTGGTATCATTATGGAAGTGTGAAATGCAGCATTCGTCAAGGATTTACGAATAGGAAACTGAAGTTTGATTGAATTGCAGGGGTTATAATATAGGAATCAGGCTCATAGACGAGTTTCTGGCAAAGTCTAATGTTTCAAGGTGTGTTGATTTCAAGGAGACAGCTGAAGTCATTGCCAAGGTCTCTATCTCATTTTTATTTTAAAGAAACTATATGCTGTTTGAGCTATGATTCCTTGAGTTTATTAATCATGTGAAGTTTTTTTGGAGTTATTATTTCAAGTGGCTTCACAGATCATTATCCTTGTTTTATTAGGTTTCACATATTAAAAATCTGCTGGTGTATTTTTAGCTGCTGCTTAATTGTCTGCCTCTATGAGTGATAAGAAAGTGTGTAGCTTTGCTGTTGATTTTACGCTCCTGCAGATAATTGTTCGTCAAGCAATTAAGTCATTTCTATTTGGTTTCACTAGGATAATTACTCTCACATGACATTTGCAGTTGAATTTGTCCCTAAAAATATATCTAGAACTTTCCCTACTGAACCATGATATTTAGGTGTGCGATAGCAATGGCAATATGAATTCCAACAAACTCAAATTACATTGCATTGAAAATGTAAATCTCAAACGAGCCCACAAGAGGATGACTTCAAGTACAATTTTCAATTAAATTAGCTATAAAAGTTTAATTTGCAAATTTACTTTCATATTCAACAGCTGTAGTAGCATTACTATGAATTATTTTTAGTTGCCAAGAGCGATTGTATCACCATCCTAGAATTTGACCTATAAATCAAGTATTGGAGAAAGCAAGAGAGAGTAGAAGAGAAAAAAACAGAAGATGAGCCTAGAAAGAAAATGAGTCAGCTTGAATAAGAAAACAAATAAGAAAGAAGCAAATCAAGAAAAAACAAGGAAGCACATGCTTATTCTGAGTTGCTTCACTTCAGTCTAATATCATGCTTCAGTGCCTTCATACTTTTTGGGCGTGTAGATTCCAGTGCTTAAAGTGTGTTTTGACCGAACATGGTTTCTTTTGCTCATGACAACAGGTCGGTCTCAAAATGTTCCTAGGAGTTACTGCAACAGTGACAAATTGGGATGTCGAGGGAACAAAATGCAGTCTAATTTTGGAGGATAACCCCTTGGTAGACTTCGTTGAGCTCCCAGATACCTGTCAAGGCCTATATTACTGTAACATCTTAAGTGGAGTAGTCAGGGGAGCATTGGAAATGGTAAGCTTTGTCTCTCGATACAAACTGATTATCCAATTTCTTGCAATGACCTGTCCTGTGCAAAACATGCATAGCTTTAATATGTATTTTTCCCCCTCTTCTGAAATGACAAGTATTGTGTGCTTGAGTGTCTTTGTTTTTCTCTCCTTACTTTATTCCTCTCAAGTACAGGAAGGTTTTTAAAAATTTTAAGCAATACGGAATGAACTGCCATGCTATTTGACAGTACAACGTTGGTTCCTGCTCCTTCTGACTTTATGTTACAGTGTATTGGTGTTTTTTTCATAGTCAATTCATATTATTGTTACCATCTGGTCGTTATTCATTCTACAGTACAACCCTGTAAATATTGGTTTCATTCTCTTGCTTTGGGTACCTGGAAAGAGTAAAGTGGTTATTGCAATGAAAAACTCTCTATTTACCCTGTGTGTTCAGGTGTCTATGAAAACAGAGGTCACGTGGATTCGTGATATGCTCAGAGGGGATGATGCATTTGAGTTGCAACTGAAGCTTCTGAAGCAAGTTCCTGAGGAGTACCCTTACAAAGATGACGAGTAACATGCCTCCATTTTGATGCTTGCCATTTGGAGTTCTACGACAATCTATAGCAAATGCCTGAATCTACACACAGATCTCTGTCTATTATTGAGTATGTAATCGTACGAGTTAAGTGTAAGCTCTGCTATTGAGTTCAGTGTTTTGAAGGATTATTGTTCAATTTTCTACTGATGATCTATGCTCTGTAATTGGAAGATCTCCTATCATTCATGGATTTTATAGGTCTTGTCCTGCTTCTAAATGTCCCGATATCCGAGTCTTCTGAGACTCTAAATTAGTTCCTGTGACACATGAAACCACTTTCGACCTCAGATGAATATGTCCGTTTTAAGTTGATGCAATCATGAAATATAATATATGTTTTGAAGTCCCAAAAAGAATCGATACAATCTTAATGTCTGATGGAAAGGCCTTTTCAAGTTTTACCAGCTTAAATTTTCAGGCAATCTATTTTTGCCAATTCCTTCTGTTGTAGGTATCAAGTATGATTTTCAATTTTTGCTCTCTAGCTTGCTTCCTCATGTGAATCTCTCCTATTACTTGGTGATAAACCAGAAAAAAAATGAGAAAGCAGATTATACTTGAGCTGTTTTTGCAACAACGAAAAATCTTTTAATACCTCACTTACCAGAACGATGCATGCCTCCCAAATAGGTTTTAAGACTGCACACTAAACATATACACATGTAACAGTAAACAAAAAACTACGTTTTAAGTACATTCCCTGAAGGAAAAAAAAATCTGTGCAGCAGATTGTCTCATTGACAAATGAGATCCTGAAATTAAGGGGGGAATAGAGTTTAGATAGTGTATTATGTTACAATCTCATCAATGGCACGGCAAGTACACTAAGCTCCAGATTTGGGGATTTTGAATTGCTTCTTGACAAACTGAGAGGCCTCTGACTCTCCCCGATGACACAGGATCCTAAGAAGGGTCTTGGTATCAGCACCTAATTTGCCCCTTCCGCCCTGCATTTCTAACTCACTTGCAGATCTCAGGTCTTCTATTATTTCCCTAGTCTGTGGACCATAAGAAACAAGCAGTACGTAAGTCATGTAGCATTCTCGCAGAGAAGATTCAGGATAAAATGTGTGACATAGAAACCAGATTAGATCAGCTTAGCATCTACGGGGGTTAGTGCAAGATACGGCCCTACAAACAATGTTCGAGCAGCAAGCAGACTTTGAACGTATACATATAATTTCTTTCTAGAATGAAAATTAGCATTACAACATCTTATAGGCCAATTCTACATATGCAAAGCAATTATATTCATTAGAATAGTGCTATATGTAGACATTGTTATCAGGGGAGATAAAACAAGAATGCCAAAAGTGCATATTGCTCATACAAAGAGTTTCATGATAGAAGAATGGAGAAACGAGGAAACAAGCATCAGTAACCGGATGGACAAAGGTTTTATGCAGTCAACTCTACTACATTTTGGATGATATTGCTGAACTAACCTCATAACCTTGCAACTTTATCACCTGCCGAACACGTGCAACTTGATTTTCAACTACTCCACGAGGAAGCCCGTCCCCACCCGAAATGAAGAATTCCTTTCACAAACAAGCAGCAGTAGGTTAGAAATAACCATATTGTAACTCCACCACTTCGAGATATCAAGTAGACAAATATTGGTTTGGATATCATTAGGAGACAGATAGTTCCCGAGCATATCCAACCAAAACCATTTTAAATACCTTCAAGATCTCTAGATCCTCCTCCAATAGCTTAGCATCACCAAGGGAGAATACACGTGATGGTCCTCCATCTAATATAACTCTGACTAGGCCATCCTGGTGAATACGATTTTCAAGAAATTCAAAAATTACTACAGTTTAAAACAGAAAAACTAAGCAGTAATAAGTGCACAGACCAGTGATGCTTGAAGCAGTCCTGTTACAACACGATCCCGGAGTGGCTCCATTATCACATCACAAAGTTGATTAAGAACCTGCAAATTTTGGAAGACAGTTATAACCATCTCTGCTTCTCTTTTTCCCAAGTAAACATGAAAAGCGGATTGATGCGCTAGTGAAATCCATATTATTTTTATATCCCTCTTAACAACAATCTAAATCAGGGATCTAGATGGCAAAATCGATTTGCTCAGAGGGTTCCCTGCTGATGCTATCACATTTCATTGATTTCAATACTAATTTTGATATGCAGTGGTATAAAAGAAAGCATGACATTAGTTACAAGTATACATGTTACTATAGGTCCTTTTATGCAGATGTAGAAAAAAAATTCTCAACTCGAGTTTCTAACGATATAAAAAGGTGCTTCATGAACGAAGTTCCGATAAGATTTATGAATCAGATTTCTATTTCAGTGACTGTAGTTCAACTTTCCAGATCTCAACATCTCATTACATGAGCGGTTTAAACAAATATGAAGACCAAAAATTACATAGCCGAACTTGTTTCCATCAAAAGAGGGAGATAAGAAGTGAAAAGATAGAGGCAGACAAGGAGCAAAGGAGATGAGTGCATTAGTATTGAAATCTCATGGGATGATTACTCTCAATTGCTGTTAAAGCGGTAAGTTATTTCTTTTTCTCCTTTCCACATTTATAACAACCTATCAAAAGCATAGTCTCAAATGTAACACGCAATACCATATCGAGTGGCTCCATTACTGATTCCAACCTAGACTGTGAAACACTGGGTTTATAGAGATTCTCAATGAATGGTTCTCTCAAGTCATAGAAAATGATTTTTGTTCCTGCAATATTAACGAAAATGAATTAGGAATTATCTGCAATGAGCTCACAAAACTTGAAGAAGAATTCTATCACTAGTTAATTCACATTCTTCAAAGTTGTATTGTTTGCAAAGAATCCAAAAAAGATAAGAGCACAAAACAAAAGTCTTACCAGTAAATTCACACATTCTGTCAATTGCAGCATTGATATCCTTTCTGCTTCCATCAAATGAGTCCTTCTTCTGGGAACCTTTTGCGGTTTCCTCCGCAGGGTTCTCTTTGTGTGGAAAAAAATAAAGTTAAGTAAATCTGTTCCACAAGGAGTACCACTACTCAAGTGACACTCATCATGATAAGAATTATACCTAGACTCTATGGGCTAAAAATCCGAGTTGATATTGATTATCTAGCAGCTATGCTTAACGGTAAATAGATTTAAGGTCAACTATCTCCCCATTTTCGTGTGTAAAACATTCCAAGCAACAAAGTCATAGTCTGTACCATACATATTCAAAGCTTAAATGCTCAGTTCGTGAAATAAGAAAAGTTTTGTGATTCCCAGCATTACTAATTATGATATAATTTTCAAGAATATTCTTTTTATTTATCTTGACTAACATAATCATTTAGAATATTTTACACTACCTTAGCAATTCTCTTGAATATCAACACGCCTCTTAAAACTAAAGGTGATGAAACAACTTAAGATTGCTTATAATATTAGTAAACAAGAGGCTAAAAAGCGTCTCTGGAATAGTAAACAATTGCTTAAATTATACCAGAAAGAAAATAGTGTTGAAATTATTTTTCCAACAAACATTGTCGACAATGCAGAACAGAAAATATTGCTTCCATCAATTGCTTGAATTGACAGCTGAAGAGTACAAAAAAATTGTTCAAACAAGGATCACTAATTTCAACATTTAGAGAACAGATTCAACACTCAAACTCTGATAACACAAAGACAAAGAAGAGAACATAACTTTTTTAGGAACAGTGACTTGAAATCAATGTATAGAAGAAGGAACTAATTACATTGTTTGATACCATTAAAAAGATAGTTTTTCTACCAGTACCAGAAGTTCAGTGTTCAGACTTTAGAGGAAGGACTCGAGATCCAAATTCTAATAGCACAAAAAGAAAGAAGAGAATAACAAGTCTGGGAATGTTTAGCTTGAAAGGCTGCAAGGAAGAATGGACAGAATTGTGGTCGAAAGAGACAGTACTGCCAGAATGATCTATAAGAGGTGCATTGCTGCGAGATAAGTCACCGGAGGTAAGAGTGGTGTCGCTAGAATGGTCAAAGGAAAAAAAAAGATAGTGAAGACGGAAATAATTTAGTTGGATAGGTGTTCAAGAGTAGGGAAAACTACATAAATCTTCACCAAAATTGTACACTATGATACCATGTGAAAGAGGATAGAAGAGAAAAAATTGACTGAAATCGGGTGGTTAACTACAAACAAGAGAACTGCTTTGTATACTAGCCCTTGACCTGGGGCTCTATCGGAAACAACCTCTCTACCTCCCTAGGTAGTACGGGTAAGGTCTGCATTGGGTATGTTGGCTTGTTGTTGTAACAACATAAAAGGAGCTCCTTATATAAAATCTAGAACTATTAGAACTAAGGAGATTCTCAATTTGTAACTATGACTAAAACTAAATTGTAACTATGAATAGTGAGGAAATATGATCTTTTTTTTCCATTTTTGCACTCTCTAAGGAATTACTTCCTATTGTCTACTTCATAAAACATCAAAGATGGAGAGCACCCTTCAAGATAACAAATAATTTTAAACCTATTTATAAGACAAGGTAAAACGACAATACTTATTACCATAACTCAAACATGTTAGAAATGTAATTAGCTGCAAAGCTAGAATAACATACTAAGAGGAGACAATAAGACATCTCAATACATTCAAAACTCAAAACAAACTGTTTCTTACTTGTCAATTTATCATGATGCTTTTTCCTCGTCCATCGCGCCCAAATGCTGTCCTCCAATTTATTCAGTTGGCTAATAGCATACTATAAGGATAAACAAAGAGGTAAGGCTTAGAATTGTTCAAGACAGAAAGATATGATCACACATCACACATGTTACAAATCCAGAAGAAAGAAACTTGGCCTGTCTTACTAATTCAGCCACAGAACCTTGCTGAACAGGAGTGAGATTTTAATTAATGAGATAGTTACCAATATATAACATTCACCCATATAGTTCACCAAACATGGCCGAAGCATACACTACATATACACTCGGGTTATATGGTGTGTATACACATGTATATGTATGCATATAATATGTATATTAGCATAAGTATACACTACCTATACATTGTGTACCTATTTTGTGAACTAGATGGCCCAGTGGTATTGGGCTGTGATTTTCTCTTAATTTTATTATATTTTCTTTGCTTCAAACAGAGTACTGGCCAACTGTAGAATACAAGGTTCTCACTGTAGCTCCTTTCATTCTTTTAACCAAAAGGACATAAGTTGATGAAACCTGTCTTTGCTTCTTAACAAATAAATAATAAAGCATTAGGAGCTTATATTTGGAAAACACTGATCAGCATAGTATTTGAGCGTTAACCTGCATGAAATTTGCACAAATGCAAAATTTCCATAAAGATTAGTAAGTTTAGTGCCTAAGCATTTTGGGCACATTATGCAAACCTTTTATAATGTTATTTTGATAGTTTGCCTCGATATGATAACGCCCCAGTCACAAACAAGTTGGGGTATAGTACACTTCGATATCTTGGAAAATCTCCAAGCATTGTTTGTACTCTAGTATTGATTCGCTTGTTATGGTGGATATTGTATAGTGAAGCACAACGCGTGAAGCCAAGTACATCCTTTCTAACAGAAACAAACAAAAAGTTTGTTGATAACAAGAAGTTTGGTGTTTCTACCATCCGTTGCTTCATTTTACTTTGTATCTTGATATTTGTTGTCATTTCTTCTTCTTGGAACCCCGCTATGACAACTTCCCTATAAGCCGAGGGTCTATCAGAAACAATACGCCAAAAAAATAGGGTATGGTCTGCGTACATCTAAACCTCCTTAGAACTCGCTTGTGGAATTACACCAGATATGATGTTGTTTACACAAAATGTTGGGCCACATGGACATTCTGAGCATGACATTTCTTCAATCATCAGCAGAAATACAAAAGAAACCTTCGAATACAATGATTACAAGAATCATCCAAGAGTGTGCTTATCCTAAGACTCTCGTGGAACAGTTGAATGCTTATTACAATCTTGTCTTAGATCAAAGCATCGAGTAAACAGAAATATTGCAAGAACTGAATTAACAATCTTTCTTTTAAAACTTAACTCTATGCTTAAATACTAGGTATATATTTTGAGATGTTGATAGAATTAAGTTTCTTCGGGTGCCACACATCCAACACGTAAAAGTTTCTCCCATCATGTTATTTAACATGGATCACCTGTGATGATAACTACATTGGTTAGTGTCCCACATTGGTTGTGGGACGTGGAATTGGTATCCTTACGTGATCTTTCAACAATCTAGCTGTTGTGATTGAGTTAGGCTCAAGGTCCATTTCTTCTCATGGTACTAGAGTCGTGCCCATTCCTGTTATTATGTGTACTAATGTTGGGCCCCATATTATGTTGTCCACACTCAACTCCAGTTAGCAAGCCTTGACATGTGAGGGGGGTGTTAAGTGCCATACATCGGTGAGAGATGGGTGGTTTATCTCATTTTATGGTCTTTAGACGAACTAGCTTTTGAGATTGAGTTAGGCCCAAAATCATTTCTTAACGCACACCTTCCTCTCTTTTTTGGGGGGTCATAAGCCAATTACAATTCTCAACTTCCAAAATGTAGTACTAATTGACTTTCTTCTTTGTCCTTTTCCATATAGTTTGTGGGCATAGGAAACATACACATCTGATTTCCACATATCATTTCTTACTGCATGAAATTAATAATCTGTAGAATTCAAATTAAAGATTTTGAGAAAATGCATTTCAACTTTTACGAAGAGCACAGCAGGAATTATGGATAAATCAAACCAGTGCAGCCAAATACACCCTTTAGATTCAATAATAAAGGGGAACGTGAAACATACGAGAGCAAATGATTAACAGCTTGTGATCTTATCATACATAAAAAGAGGGAAAGTAGAAGTTAACTAACATGAAGGCTATTCAACTGCACACAAAGTGTTGATGTTGCCACTACGTCAATTTCAACAGACTTCAAGACATCTGGTATCCTTGTATCTTTCAACTCCTTCTTTACAAATGCCTTAATTCCACTTTCCCTTGAGTATCTCGTCAAAATAGGCACAGGTGGAACAATATCTTCCTTATTAGCTGCATGCAAATGGTAGCAAGTTCACCATAAAATATATAGGTTCAATTTAGCAGCAAACAGTTCTGCAGAAACAAATGCAAGATATGCAAATGCAAAAAGATGAGCAGAGAAGTAGAAGAATACAAATAATTTACACGGTACAACTTTTCGTTGCCATAAAAATAGAGCCACTAAATAAAAGCTTCAAAGCTATTTGGAAATTCAACATGCTAAATTCTGTCAATGGGAAACTGGGATGGCGATGAAGGGTCGTCAAATGGGTACATTGGTAATTCATCCATATCATTTGCAAGAGAAGAGTGAAATAATAAAACTAGTATATCCAATTATTGGTGACTTGGACAGAATATTTACAGTTTCAGTGGGAAGGATAACTTTGAAATTTATGCTGTAAAGAGGTACCACGCCCTTCCCACGGTAAAAGGGTTTTGTATACTGCAGAAAACAGATTCTGATCTAATAGTTCCTCCATCCATTACATTGATGTCATTCATCAAACCACAGTGCAAGACACAAAATGAACCATGAGACAATTAAGCTAATAAACTGCAACAACAGGCATGTAAAATTTCAGTATGAAGGATTTTTCACTGTGAGGAAAAAAAAAAGGAAATCTTTTGAAGATTGGGCAGAAAGAAACTATATACCAATCTTATCTAAAATGGTCTTTGCATATACTTGAAATGCATTATCAATGCCGCGAAAGAGGCTACCCAGTTCTCCTGGCCTCATTGGAACTTCCAGAGAAAAGAACTGATCGACCGTCTGCAGTGAGAAAATTGTTCAACTCATTACAAAATGTGGTATCGTATAAAAGCATTTGTAAATCACTGTAGGCATATCAGAATCAACAATGATAAAAGCAGAATGTTCAAAATCTGAGCCACAATTTAAAGTTCACTTCCTCTTTCTATTTTAGTTCCCACCCACCCCACACCCCATGGGTAGGAACTGAAGCTTTAGAAGCTTGTGTATCTTCAAGTGTATATGTTCCAAAAGCTAAGTATTTTTCAGTCAAGTTTCATGCACCAAAAGTAAAAGAAGCTAGGCTGCTATAGATAACATGGACAGGAAGAATACACAAACTTCATCTTGCAGCTGAGACTAGTTTGTGATCTAACTTAGCTCTCAAGCACAAAAGCCTAGAATTTAGAATTGGCTTTTTTAAGTGAAGCATTATGATTTCATAGGTTACTAATTTAAGTCCAGTTCTCCCGCTGTACATAGAACAAATCAATAAAGAAATAACTTCCCTTGTTGCTGACAAATTATCGCAGCTCTTCTTCCAGATTACTGTGATTTCATTACGAAACACAATAAACTTGTGCCGCGGAAGCTTGAATAAACTGATTCCAGAAAACAGAGAAAAATAACTATGCAAAAGAACAGAGTCTAATTTGCGAACCTCTTCCACAATCCTGTAGACTTCAACAATTGAACTTCCATGCCTTTGTTGAGGTGAAACCGGTACCCACCGCTGGAAAACCATAAAAAGGCAATCAACTTCATATGCTAAAAGACTGGTCTTTGGTCAGAAGGAGGATCTCAATTTACTCTTATCATCATAACCGTGAATATTGAAACCAGGAGATGATGCCTAATTTAACTTTATTTATACATATAAAAAGGAGATAAGACATGAGATAGAAAAATTCAAAATGATAAATGACTAACGACAAATGGCACAGGGAATAAAGTATAATAACAAAGGAACAGCTAAATAATTGATATAATTGTTAAATGAACTACAATCAATAGATTTAGAAACTCCCTAAGTTATTACCTCCTGCTGAATAGCCCGGTCAACCCAATTCAAAATCCTTGCAAGTTGTGAATTCACCCATCGTAGTACCAATGTCCCAGACACAGTCTCAATCTACACTTGAAACAAGAAAAGGCTAAGAAAAACACCCAGATTCACTCCGTAAAATATTGAGCATGACACATGGAATCTTTATTAGCAAAACCATCCCGCCACCAACCAATAAAAAGATTCTGAGCAGTTGGAATGCCGAGGTCAGAAGAATAAATCCAAGAATCTTAATTTACTGGCTACAAAATCTTTCATTTGGAACTGCCCCATATAAATTTGGCAAAATTATGTCACCCTAAGTTACTCCATTATAAAAATATTAAAGAAGCCCAGAAAGAGTTTCCTTACCTTGAACAAATTTAATTTTCTACAATAAGAATCTGATGTTCCATCAGCACAAGAAGATACGATAACTTGCATTACATCATGCTCAAGACTATAAGCAGCAGGAAAGACAGCTATTGTATCCTCGGTCAGATGTTCCGCATTATCAAGGAATGGTCTCTGAATGAATGACAATCACTCAAATCTCCATACTAAACATATTACCATGAATTAATCAAGCTACAACTAGATCTCCAGGAGTTAGATTAAACATTACTTACCAATTTGATACCATAAAGCTTGTGAAGTATGGATGCAGAAACAGCAGCAGCATTTTGATGCCGTTGAGATAAGATAGGCATGTAAATAGTATTATCTCTTTGCAATAGTTTCTTCGTGTGTTCTGCAAGCAGTGCTAAAGGATGTTCATTTGTTGCTTGAGAGATTGCCTCAACATCTTGTATTATCTGCACAAAGCGATTATTCATGACAAACAGAGAATTTCCCTTCATGCCCAATATAGAGGAAACACAATACTGAATAACAACACTCAGAAACTAGCTATGATACACAGGGAAGAGATGCTCCCAACGATCAACATCACACTATTATAAGATGAGAACTCTACCTCTACCACAATCCAGGGAAAGTTGGTCTACTTCTGTTGTTAAAACCACATGAAGCAAATCAATCAAATGTAACTTGTAGAAAACAGTCATTTTATGGGAAATATTAAACACCCTCTTGCTTCCTGTGAGAACCTATTTAACACAAGTGTACCATAATCTAAGGAGATTCATAACATGTTAGCCGTGAAATAGAAAGTAAGAAGACCTGGGGCAGTGCTCTTGGTCTTTTCTAATCCGGTTCTCGATTATTTTAGTATACCATTATAGTAAAACCCATTGCATGTCAACGCCTCACTTATGGTGGGAAATGGGGAACAATTTCAGTTTTGGAAAGATATCTGGCTAGGAGACATTCCTCTAATGAATGTTTTTCCGCATTTTCCAGATTGCATCTAATCCAGACTCAACCTTCTCGCAATACAGGGAAGACAATGTGCGGAATCTGATCCTAAGGAGAAATCTCAATGACTGGGAGTTGGAAGAGGTTTTTAGCCTCATGACCACCATTCAGACTAGTGCAATCAACAGAAAGCAGGGACAAACTTATCTGGAGACATAGCAGGGATGGATCCTACTCAGTTAAAGCATGCTACCTTCAACAAAGCTCCAAGAAAACCTTAGTTGATCAATGGCCATGGAAATTAATATGGAGAACTAAGTTGCCACCTAAGTTATTTGTTTCAGTTGGATTATTCTAAAAGACTCTCACTTGACTCAGAATAATCTCATGAGGAAATTCCAAATAGTCAACAGATCCTACATGTGCTTGTACAACTCAGAATCTATTAATCACCTGTTCCTTCATTGCACAGTTGCAACAGGCCTATGGAACATGTTCTTCTCACTTGGGTCATGCCAAGATCATTGAGAGAGGCTTTTGTGTGTTGGAATTCTTGGAAAGTTGGGAAGTCCATCAAGCACATCTGGTCTTTGGTTCCAGCTTGTATTTTGTGGTGCTTATGGACAGAGAGGAACAAAAGATGTTTTGACGGCACTGCAACTCCCATCTCTACCTTTATAGCAAGATGTCGGATTACTCTTTTAGGTTGGGTTAATCTCTCTCCTGTACTTAGAGTCGATTATTTCCTGGAATTTATCAGCTCCATAGATCTCTGTTGTTAGCTGTTTAGGTAGCTTTTATTTTGCCTTTTTGGGAGCTGATATTTCTTTCTTTTGTAATTTGTGCATCTGCTTGATGCTTTGTTAGTGACATTCTTCTTACTTCATCAAAAAAAAAAAAAAACATTGCATGTCATCAACAAATGAGAAATTTGGATGGACTGGTCAGAGGACATATTTAAGCCACAATGACATTTATATGTAGCTAAGAAATAAAAGAACAGAGAACAGATTTAAAAGAACCACACTATGCGTACGGATATTCATAGTTAGGGTCCTCTAATATCTGAAGCCAACTGAACGTAGCGTTGCACTTTTTTACTGATAAACGAGAAATCTGACTGTGACCCGCCCTTTGGACCAATCACAGCCTTCTAAACTCGGCGGGTAATGGGTCCGCCCCTCTACCCTTCTCCACTTAAATGTTGGGCTTCGCTTTGCAAGGTGTGGGGCTTGAACCTGTGACCTAAGCCACAAATCCTCCACTTTTTGCCACTCGAGCTAGGCCTTGGAGGCCTGATCGTAGAGGTGCACTTTACAGTTAGGGCTTTCTACCAACTGACGAAACTAATTTAACCAGTCTTTGAACAATCACTGCCCCAACATACAGAAATATTTCGACAGCAGAAATTATAGTCCGCAACCAATTTGAGTTTCCTTTTCCAACAAGTAAAAACTCTTTACCCTTGTAAATGCATTCTTGATTGAAGATGTCACGTAGAACTCTATCTGCTCTTTATCTGATATTGTTGCACACTCCATTGCCTACATAAACATCAAAGTTGAATACAATATTATTATCTATAAGTGTCCATGTATGTGAATCTTATGGTTTATAGTGAATGCACAGACAGCACATATAACATATGATTCAATATCCCAGAACAAACTTAAGATAGTTCACCAGAAAAGGTAGGTAGTCAGACATACCTTTTCAGGTTCTTCTAGAAGAAGTCTTCGAACAAGCATAGCAACTGCCACAGTGTTTTCCATCATCACCAACCCCTAAAGCCGATAACATCAACTAGTTTTTAGACACAACTTTCCTGTACTGTTAACTTCAACTAAATATATTTTTGAACAGAAAAGGCAGAAAATTTGAAATATTGGCTACCATTATTCATAAGAAAGAGTAAATTTGGAAGTTAGTTTCTTAGTTTTAAATTGCTAAACAGAGTTTTTAGAACAAGCTATAAGATGATCAGTATCTGTATTACCAGAAACAAAATTTTGAAATAGGAATAGACTTGTAAATGTAAGTTAAAAAAATGACTTATCATGCGCACAAGATTTGCCATCGCCTAATCGAAGTAAAACAAAATTGTCACGAACCTCAGCATAATTGAGATGGTAGTCTCCCAACTGCTTATCAGCCCATTTTGAAATTGGCAACAAGAAAGACTGCAAGAATGTCAACTCTTGGAATCCCTTCTCCATTTCAACTCTAGAATGCAAACTCTTCAAGTGCATTCTCTCTTGCGGTCCCCTTTGCTCCTTTAATGGTATTTTTTTTAACTGTTCAATGACATATTGCAAGATCCTTTGCTCTCCCGTTATGACAAACTGCAACAACACACGGGGCTTATATCGAAATAGGACAATCGTGCACCAACAATAGGCAAAGAGGAATTGATAAAGAGATCAGCTCCAACCAAGTAACCAAATTGAAATAAGGGTGGGTAACCAACTAAGAAGAAATTGTTGCAACATGTCATGAATTTATTTACAAACAGTTAACTAAACAAGATGGAAGCAATTGCCTAACAGCCGATTGCTTATTGGGATAAAAAGTTTTACTTAAATTTGCAGAATTTAAATAATGTGGATCGAGGAGAGGATGAGGATTTTATATTCCAGAAAACCAGTTTTCAGTCCATAGTGAAGTTAAGGCAGTTATAAATTATAATTAGACCATAATAGCACATTTGATTCGACAAAGGTCACATTTCTACGTTAAATAACACGATGAGAAAACAGGTCTGAAGAATAACACTGAACCAGAATACTACTAACATGACTAGAACATAGTCCCAACTATATAAACCTTTTCTATTGTGACCTATTATTCGCTATGTCTGCATGAATTCTAAGAGATTGGAGGTTTTTGAGACAATTTCCTTCAATTGATAAAGAAGTAAAATTTATTCCAAACAATTGATATACCATTGGCAGGTTATTAGTCAAGCAAATGCTAGTTATGTTTTAAGCAACTCTGAATAGAAACCAGTATTTTTCTTTTGTCATTTTATACCTGTCGAAATAATACCCAAGCATAGCAAGTGTAGTGGATGGTTTCTGTGATTCCCAAAATACGCCATGTGGACTTAAGAAGCTCCAAAATTTCTTCAACTTCCTGGTTGGGAAAAATGAAGTTCATAATTAATCATTCAAACCTATAAATCGATTTCAAAAGGAATGTACTCACATAACACCATTCATTGCACTACTGTTCAAATTTTTTACTATTTTACAAAGAGAACAGGTTATGTTGTCCACATGAAACAACTGCTCAATCCCAAGCAAGTAGGGGCTCAACTATATGAATCCTCAATGATCATACCGTTCCATTTTAAGCTCCTTAGACCCATATTATTTATAATAATTAAATAGTAATAAGCTCTAGAAGTTCTATATATTTTCGAAATGCATAAAAATCTCATATAAGACAAGACCTAAATTACTACTAACATGACTAAAACATAGTCCCAATTATATAAACCTTTTCTGTTGTGACCTATTATTTGCTATGTCTACATGAATTCCAAGAGATTGTTGGTTTTTCGAGACAATTTCCTTCTATGTGATTTTGTGGCTCATGCCCTTTGTTACATGTCCCCTTGTTACAAACATAACAACACAACATAACAAGACTGTAAATCAAATGACCCTTAAGAATATTACCTTCTTCATTCAAGAAAAGGTGACATCCCATGAGTATTAATTTCTAGTGTACAAGAAATAAGATGGTCATCTTTATCCTGGCACCGTAAGGCATAGCAAGAATGGCAAGAATTAGAGAGAATGACATTCAAGTGGATTTTAACTGACCTCTGTGAGCTTTCCCTCATCTAAAACATCAAAAATACTGAGAAGTAGTTTCTCGTATAATTTGACATTCAGGTGATAACCATCAGCCCAGTGGCATACTTCACCAGTTAAGTCACCTCGAGCTGGCCTTTCTGCCAATGGCATAGCGATCTCTCTCAAAGATTTTAAACATTCTGTCCTTTGCATCTCTGCTGCAGGAGGAGGAAAAGACTGAAACAAAGAAATAATAATTTTTATTGCATATCATCTGGTATAGCATCAAGAACCCTTTCTTGTAACCTTATTTCTCAGGACATGGGTGTTCATAGTATATGGTATCAATGATAGCATGTCAATGGAACTAATTCCATGGGTTAACAAGATTTTTTGGGAAATCCTTTTAAGAGAGTACAAAAGAAGAGACAAGAATAAAAAGAAGTACAAGAAGATAAAACATGTCAATTTCCACAAAAATAGACACTTCCTTAACCATGAAACCCACGAGAGCCAGGGACAGACAATTCGGAATTCAATATAGCATACCCCCAATCTAAAAGATGAAAACCCTCTTAGCAACTCAATCTTTAATTCTAAGCAATCCTATGATTATGCATATGATGATCAAACTTCAAAACAGAACTCTCAAGTATATCAAAAATGTATTTAATTTGTTTGAAAGAAGTGGAGTACATTTGAAGTTCTAATCCATCTATTTAATATTTAACATACTTATTTTCGACAATAAAATTAGGAAAATGAAATCTGACTAGGATTACTACAAATTTACATTCATTGCATCGACCTTTAGGCAAATTGGTAAATCATGATTCAATTTGCAATTCCCTTACTGAAAAGAATGATATGTTAAATTCTAATGTTAGTTCGTTGTTTATATAGATGTTTATAGGGCCACATGTTTCCTGTCGTTGTTTGTATAGATGATAGACAGACATGTGTTTCCTGGCTCTTCCTCTTATATTATAGGAAAATAAAAGAGATCCCTAAACTTAATTAAAGCTGAAGTCATAAAAATGCAATTAACAAATCATTTTGGTTTGATATGTTTCTTTATTTATGAACTAAAAATTCGATTAGAAACTAACTAAACCAACTGAATGCATAATGTTACTCAAAGTGAGAGATGCAGTGTATACTAAAGCATGTGCACCCACTGCCTTCGGATCCTAAGCCCGCCACTCTGAGTTGAAGTTCAAAAAAAGAGTACTGAAGTTCAACTTGAAAAAAATTGTGAAAGTTGAAGATTAATGAGTAGAAGCCAGTATTTTCTTGAAACCACTACTTCAAGTCTGAATATTGAATTTCACTATTTTCAAAGAAGTTAAAATACTAAAGTTATTTGGATATTTGCAAGGATGCATACCCAAATTAGAATTACAAATACTTAAGTTAGGTATAAAAATATATCAGAAATTTCTCTTCAGCAAAAGAGGGACTGAGAGAAATGTACACACCTCAGATTCCTCTATCTTAGCTAAAAGAACCCTTAGTTCATTTGCTTTTCGCCCAGATTCCCCAAACCCTACGGCAGGATGATTTATGAGCCCCTCCTCCAACATGTTTAACTGAACTGACAGAAAAAGAATATGTAACACAAATGTTAAATACATTATCATATGATTTAAGTTACATAAATAAACAACTTCGCAAAGTTTGTTACAGAAATTACAAAGAGGAGGAGAGGAACAATTGGATCATCATATTAAGTGGGAAAGACAACACTTACTTGTCTCTTTTGCCACTTAAAATACGACTTTTTGTCGGAAAATTCGGTGCGTGAAATACAACATAATAATTCCAGTGGGATCAAGATTGTATCCATCCTTTTACCCACTTTTCCAACCATCGCATTAAGGAGACCAAGTCTTGTCCTGACATCCATGGCCTCAGAAATCTGTACATAATAATCAGGTAAGAACCCAGTAAACATGAAACTGTAAATTCCTATATAACAGAATTTGAATCCACAACCTGTGCCTAACTCATATATAACTAGTTATTTTCTTACCACTAGACCAGTCTTGGGGCTATTAGAAGAGTAAATTTCTTATTTGATATTTGTCCACAAATATCACGTGTATTGAGGTTAACACCATATAAGTAGGTGGTCTTCCGTATTTGTCATATCATCGGATCTTCAATATCTCTCTTCCCACTTCATCTTCTAACATTTTCCTTTGGGAAATTTATCTCTTTTTGTTAGCTAACACTTCTATGATTGAATAATAATGTTTTAGCTAAATTAATTATCAAAAACATCGAATCCTATAACTACCTTTTTTCCTATCCAGCACTAGGAACACTATTTATATTATATACACACTAACAACTGGCAACTGGTGTAGACTAGCCCCATATACCAAACAAATCACCAACATAACAGCTCAAGGCAACTCACTCTGTACTTTGGTAGTATTTGAACACCTCTTGGCATAATATCTCGACCTTAACTAACAAATTGTAGCCTCATCAGCCTTATGCCCTTTCATTAAGGAGAAACAATTATTGCTTTTTAAGTTATTTCATTTCCTAAAAGATTTGCAATGAAACAGCAGGCAAGTTAACCCAACTTGTTGAGTTAAGGGCAAGAAACAAATTAGATATCAATCCCATTACTGGTGTGAATCAAACAACAGAACACCAGACAGAAGGTAACAATGTCATTCATTTTCCTACCTCCATCTGGACACGCATTGTCTCCAACAAACCAACCAGTCCAGATAAATGCTGTGACTGGGTCATTACATTTTCACTCTTACTACGGCCCAGCTTCCTCATCAATCTAGATTTCTTCTCCTTCTTTTTGTCCTTTGACGGTACAATGAGGCCCCTGTGCATACAGAATGCATATTAAATGCGTTTAATTAATCAGATGGGAGATGTTGCAAGCCAAGAAACAGAAAAGGCGGAAATACCCTGAAGCTCCAGCAGCAGCCAGAAGGATCTCATATGCTGTTTCACGGAGATCATCATCGCCAATAGCTAGGAAGAAATACAGGCTGAAGTATAAGTATCTCCCATCCATCCACGTAAAAGCAAGAGAAGAATACATTTTGAAAGAAGATAGTGGAAGATTCTACACGTGAAGTAGTGTAACAGAACAGGAAATACTGGAATAAAATATTATATTAAAGTGTTTGCTCATCACATACTTGCTCCAGTAATAAGTCTGAAAGTGCCTATTCCGTGCCAACACATGAATTCAAGGCTTCAAACATTGTATAAAACCAAAGAAATCAAACATCAAAAGGCAAAAATATGGATTTAATACGAAGCTCCTAAACAAACTCTTGCACCCCACATAGGCTGTTTACAAAGTAGAGGTAAAATAAATTAGTTAAATGGATATTATGACCTCACTTCATTCAAGTTCTCATTTAACATTTATCGAGATATTCCCCAAACACACCTCAAACCAAGGAGGTGACAGAAATAAGTGAGGATCAAATGACATTAACTTATCACTGGTTTTCGTGCACAAGCACACAACTTAACTTAGCATTTGATTAGGGTTTATGAAGATGGAATAAGCTTCAGAACAAATTGAATATTATTTCTACTAAGTAAGAGAGAAGCTATCAGAGAAGACTAAGAAATACTTGAATGTTCGTTGAAGAAAACATTAGTGGGAACTCTTTATGCTTGAAGAGCATCAAATGAAAAATTAGGGCCGTTAAAGATCAGCAATCAAATTTATATAACTATCTAAGATTCTAAGTGGTTCTTTTTATAAACATAATCAAGTGAATAGTGATTAGAGGAGAAAATAACAGAGAGCTATAACAAAATAAATAAAAATTTAAGCACTAAAGAGAGTTGCATCAGAATATCTGAGAATTAATAATCTGACAATTAGTTTTGTTTATGATAGACAAAGGTCGGAAAAACATCAAACAAGCATCAAGATAGTGCTAACTCTTTCTAATCGAGAAAAATAAATAGGATTACAGTTTTAAAAAATTAAATAATGCCCATCAGCCGAAGAAGTTAGAAAATCCAAAAAATCACACAAGTATGCTGGAGATTAAGGTGGATTCTATAAAAAGAGGACGGATATTCTCCCAATATCAAGCTACTATAGAAGTATGTGATGTTCATGGCCTTGGTGTATTGCTCGAACTGCAATTAACATGGATGAGAATTGAAATCTATTTATCATTAGTATACATCACTTGATAGTATAGTGGTTAAATTCCCTTTAAAAAAAAAAATCATTTATCATTGAGTGAAAATTGCACAGAAATTAGAGAAGTTATATGATACATTTGCATCAATGTTGCTAATAGTTTCCAAGTCATGTGTCAGCATCCTAAGCACAAAGTAACTCTTACTCTCCCGGTCTTTTTTTAAAAAAATGATAACCGTTACTCTCCCTATCTTTTATTTTTCTGGTATAACCAGTACTATAAATATAGCACATTAGAGCTAAAAAGCAAGCAAATTACAACCTAATACTGTACTGACAAAAATAAATGGTCATACTTATGATAGCGGAAGTTACTGGTCCACCATACACGTATACACCTACAATAAGCATGCTTACCAGTAGCAAATGACGGCAATCCAAGCACAAGATCAGCAGCATCATTGAGAACTCTTCTTGAATACCTTCGATTGTCAACTTCATCTAGATCATCATCGTCATCAAAATCCTCAATGTCGTCAACTGTTAACTCTTGTTGTTGTGTGGAACTGAGAGACTGAGATTTGGATAAACTGGAAAGCTCTTCAAATGGTTCAGTATCAATTGATTCTGACGTTGAGAGTGTTGGAAAAATTGGTGATGGTGTGGAAATAGGGACAGGCGGGGGTAATCTTCTTGGAGGCAAACCCGATTGTTCAGGATTTGTAGCTAGAAAGAATTCATCAGTTGAACCTGCATTACTCTTAATACAAAAAGGAAACCGTTAAAGAATGAAAATAAACATTAATGTGCATAGAACGCATGAAATAATGTTTTGGGATAGGTAAAAACAACCCCATGTGGAAATAAATCTAAGCTGCAAAAGATAAATCTCGGGAACTGAAACACTCACAAATAGTAACTATTGAACAGAAATCAATGTATGTGCAATCCCGAATAAGAACATTCATAAATAGTGACCCCATTGAACAGATAATAATGTATGTGCAAGTTCAGATTTACCATATGAGGGAACAGAGTACTGTCATGATAATCTCTAATAGCTTCAGATAGTTCAAGAAGTCCGCCTACAAAAAAAAACCACAAAAACAACATCAATCCTGACTTGATGATTGCAAATGCAATCTATTTTAAAGCAAATAAGAAGAGGCTATATTTTGTGGTGGATATTCCTACCTTTTCTTGCACAATTGAGGACAAAATCAACGCTAACTTGATCAAGATCCACATCCTCCAAGGAAACAGCTCCGGGGGGCATTGCCACCTTCTTGATTAAGCTTCCTGAAAGTATGAAATTCAATAGTATCCGTCTATCTCTCCGAAATCTTTGTAGAAGCTCTATAGAGTTCTCCCTGCAAACACAGACAACACATTCAATTGGAGCCGCCACCCACCCACCCACATTGTGTTCCCGTAAATTTCTACTATCAAATTTCCTTAACATATATCAAGAAACTTCCACCTTAACCTACTTAAGAACATCAAGATTTACTTCAAACCAACTTCAAGATCTATTAGTCTTGTAAACTTAATCAAAACAAGAGAAGAACCCACTGGATTTTAAAGATTACTTACTCTTCCATTGCAACTTCAACGATAAACCCACTTGCTTAGCAACTCACACTTACATTCACCAACTGCAAAAAAAAAAAAAAAGATTCTTGAAGTAAATACCAAAACTGAATGAAATTTGAACAAGTCAAGAGGAAATAATTCTTAGAAGCAAATACCAAAATTGAATGAGTCAAGAAAGAGTGATTCTTAAAAGTAAATACCAAAATGGGTTAATAAGAAGATCAATGGGTGTTCAAAACTGAAAAGATCTCTCGGTAATTCAAGAAACTGAATTTAATCTTTCAATTTAAGATGTGAATGTGAACTCAGAACTGACTGAAGAAGAAGAGTTGCTGATTTCAGATTTGTATTAAAAAAAATGGGGGATGAGAGACAATTTTATTTATAGACCACATTAACCGTGTAAATTTTACGCGATATTTTTACACGCATTAATTTTTTTTTTAATTTTTTTTTTAGAAACATAGATAACTAATACTAAATTTACTTGCCAATATAAATAAAATTAAGATAAGTAAAAATAAATTATCTAATATTAAGAATTGATTAGAGAAAATTAGTATTAGATTGGTGCTAAGTTCTTGTCACGCCCCGAGCTATCCCGAGATGCGGACACGGAACCTAGGACCACAAGTGATCCCAAGCCAACCCTGCTGGCATGATCATGAGCATACTAAAGAATAATAAACTGTTGCGGAAGCTAAATCATAATTTAATCTGAAAAGATGGGAATACCCATATGCTAAATCTGAGATATATGAAAACTGATGCATTTAATACAAAGAAAATATCAACTCAACGCTAAGCTAAAACTAACTATGTCTGAAATAAGCCTCTAAACTAGACTAGAAATACTGGGACAAGCCCCAGCTAAATCTAGCAAAAACTGAAACTAAATGACTAAAGACTGAAATGTAACTCATGATTGTTGTCCTCGGAGAATGAGGACTCACCACTGAATCTGTTAAACTGGAGATCGCGAAATTGATCTATGCGTGATCTGTATGCTGAGAACTTGAACCTACATCACGAGAAGATGTAGCGCACGTATGTGTCAGTACTTGAAGGTACTGAGCATGTAGGATAGAGTAAAGCTGAAATAAAACATAATTGAAGGAGCACAAAAGCAAGTATAATAATCTGAACATGATATGCTGATTTTTGAGCTAACTGGATGCAATGATCAATTTATAACATGCTGAAACTGAATACTGAATATATTGATAAATGATTAATGCAGAGAGTCTGACTGAACTGTGGGAGCTATTAATAACCGACAATAAAATCGCATGAGCTAAATGTGGAGTCCGATGTATAAGCCCCATCGAGAGGACCCAATATACCCTGCCAAAGGTATAAAGGCATGCTGGCGTGAACACTAAACTGATTGCCCATAGAGGGGACTTACAACCTACTTGGCTAGTAGTTCTGGGACTATTGGGTACGCTAAACTCTAGTCCAACTCGGTATTATGCTACTCCCAATGAATTATGTAAATTAACTGATTATGTCTGAGTTTCTGTAAATACTGGATAGCTCGAAACTGAACATGCAAACTAAGAATGCAACATTTAATCTGATAATGATGCATTTAAAACTGAAGCATGTATTTCTGCATAACTGAAATATCTGACCTAGCATGTGTAATTTAAGAACCAAGGAAATACAAAGCTAGGGTTCTGAAATTCATGCAATAATCTGATAAATAACATGATAATCTGATTTGGAACATATAACTAATAAATTCATGAAGTTTTGTTAAAGTTCTAGGAACCCTAGGTCTAATCATGATACGGGAATCAAGAATCTGATTGAAAACTAAGGTTCTAATGGGTGAAAGGAACCACTAGTGAAATCCCACATACCTGGTGATGAAATCTACGAAAAAATACTTAAGTTTTGGGGCTGAAATTGCTGGAGCTTGCTAGGGTTCTTGAGCTTTTTCTCCTCTCTTGCATCTAATTTTCTAAGTTTTGATTTAATGATTTGACTTAGATATGTTTTAATTATGTTTCTAGGCTTAAACTGACTAAAATATGATGATTTAAGGTCAAAATGACGTATATTAGGGTTTAAACGGAGTGAAAAAGGTCCAAAAGACCCCTGGGAAAGTTGCTGTCGGACCAATCGACGGCCAGGACTGACGGTCCGTCGATTGACCGACGCCCCGTCGGTTGGGCCTGTTCGATGGACCTTTACTAAAACAGGCATAACGTTATACTCGAAGGTCTGATTTTAGCAAGGTCGGTGGCTATGGAAAGATCATTTAATTATCTATCTGTGGGTAGGTCATGAAATACATAATTCATTTTGTGCTAAGAGTTATGACCATTTGAAGTTGACCCAACTGCATTTCCCCTTAACTGTCTGCAAATTTTCCACCTACGGATCGTGCTGGTCATCCGTAGCTCTTGTCAGAGAGTGGGTGAAGGGAGTCTCGATCGATGGCCATGGACTATGGACCGTCTTCTGACCTACGGACCGTAAGTCCGTCCGTCGACCAACACTTAACCAATTTTCCTAAGCTAAGATTTTTGGGAGTTTCTTATCCCATCGACGGTTGTGCAGGACGAACCGTGGGTCAGGCTACGGTTTGTCGATGGTCAGGTCAGTTGCACCTGCAGATTTTTCTGAAAAAACTGATTTTTGATCTGTTTTGACTACGGGGGTTACAGTTCTAATATATTATTATTTAAAAAAATTGCAAATTGTAATATGTAAATTTCATATGACTAAAGTTGTTAGAAAATCTAAATATACATTCATCCGTTCATTTGAACTTCGAAGTAATATTTTACTACTAGTTTAATTTTAAACATGTTAGTTTTTCTTTTTTACAAACTTTTATTTCCCAAAAGTAGCTATAGTATATGTGGTATGGCGCCACTCTTATTTATCTTAATATATTTTAAATAAATAAATAGAGGTTATTTGTTAAATGTTTATCGAATCGAGATATGGTCTGTCTAATCGAAAGGAAAATTTAAGGATAAGAATAAGTGTCACGATTAGGAAGTATTGAAAGGAAATTGAATTGTCGGACCAAATCAAAATATTAATCATATTGATTTAAAATCACATATAATCGATTAGGTTTGATATTGAATAAGAAAAATATTGAACTAAAGCGATACATAATATATTTATTTTATCACAAGATTAAGCGAGCAATATATAAACACTTTGTAACAAGATTAATCGATTTCTTAGGCTCATACACCTTTTAAATAAATTAAGGATATTATTGCTTAAGTTTTATATTGCCTTTTGCGACTAATTAAAAATGTTTTTGCTCTTTTAAATTATTTAATTTGATTAGACTTGAAAGTACATTAGAATAAACGTACGGTAAATTAATGAAAAGGTATCATTATCATGTATCACCTAGAAATCGTCTCACGTAATAATATATCAATATATTATAAGATAAAATTTCATTGTTGGTATTATATTATGTCCCAAAAAAGTAAAAAAAAATGAAAATAAATAGGGCTTGATTTTATTAATGGTTTAACACTTCATAAGTCATTGTATTTTGAAGACTTACCATCAAAGAAACCAAAAAGGAAATGTATATATCAATTGATTGAAGATTAAATATATTTGATTGAAAATTATAAAGAGTTAAAAATCATAATTTATCGTATTGAGGTATTAAAAATTATATTATTTTTTTCAAGAAATAACTAAACCAATTTTTCACTAAGGATTTTTTTAAAGATGGTATCTACACAACTATCAAAAACTTTAATGCTATTTGCCAAAATTGATTTAGATTTCTTCTCATATTGTGGCAAACGAATGAGAAGTTTAACCAAAGTAGCATGACATTCAAGACCACTTTGAACAAGCTCATTACAACAATTGGATGTGATATTTTTATACTTAAATAGGGTCCTAATGATTTCTGGACCACAAGATTGTAAAATGTTATTAGTACAATTATCTACATAATTTTTAGTTTTCTGTGATAATCCCTTAAGAAATAACCCATCAGGAGTAGCGATACTCGTGTGGTAAAGATGACGGTGAGGCCTGAGCGGTTGGACAACGGGGTTAGGGGTTATCATGGCAACAAGCCCGGCCCAGCATGAGGGCCCCACTAATAGTAACCAACATTGCCACCATGGTGTAGAAGCCACAAAACCTTGCCATATTTTTTGGACTGTTATTTAGGTGATGAAGAGTAATGTTCATAATAATGGGTTGTTATTTTCTTATTTATTTTGAGTTTCTTTATTAATCAATTACATTTTGAATTAATTAATCAAATGTAAATACATTGTACGTTGAGAGAGAGTTTCTTTAATTATATGTATCAACTTCACTAAGACGTAAAAATTTATGCATGTTTTGATATACAGTATTGTGTACAATGTGACTAGCTATATAATGAACGCTTGTAAATTAAATATCTATAGAATTTTTTTCAAAATATAAATTATAAATGTATAACGAATACACTTTATCATAGAACAAATTATAGTTTGATTAATAAATTTTAGATTCATATCTCACTAAAACAATTTATTGATGTTTTCTATCCCAAAAACATGGGCTAAATCATTAGGCCCAATCACAACATAACAAGCATGAATAACATCTTACTTTATTTTAGTAGAAAGTGTTAGAGAAAGAATAATTATTTTTTTATTTTATATTCAACATTAATTACTTATTTTTCAAGATTTAAACTATTCATCAATTGGTATGACGTATCTAGAGGGGTTCACGTGAACATGAGTTCTCCTCCCTAGATCATGTATATACTGGTGTTATATTTTTTTAAAAATATTCAAATGAAGATGTGTGATCTCATAATCGAAATATCATATATATATATATATATATGATATATGATTAGCTACACCTCTAGGTAGAAGATTTGAGATTTAAATTTTATATCCATCTTATTTTCTCTCTTTCTTAAATCGTATAACACTCTAATTGGTTATTGATAGTACTTATGGCGTTTTTTTATACTATAATCTTTCAAAAATTCAAATTCCGTCACATTGAAACGTTCTAAAATTTTCAGCACTATAATATGTATTTTTATATAATTAAATTAATGGGTATATTAAAACTAAACTATTAGTATTTGATTATATATAATACAGTTTGTAATGATCACTAATAGCGTTTTATAAGTAGAATTTTTGTTTCTCTTACGTATTATTGATATTATGACATTGCCGCTGCTCTTTATACATAAATAGCGTTCGGTGATAGCGTTTTATAAGTAAAATTATATTTTTCTTACAAATTGTTGATATTACGACATTAGCACTACTGTTTAGACATAAATAGCGTTTGTTGATAGCTTTTTATGAGTAAAATTTTGTTTTTTCCTACAAATTATTGAAATTACTATATTGCCACTACTCTTTATACACAAATCACATTTTAATTTTATTTTTCTTACAAATTATTGATATTACGATATTGCCCCTACTTTCTGTACATGAATCACGTTCAGTTATGAGTAAAATTATGTTTTTTCTTATAAATTGTTGATATTACTATATTACTCTTACGTTTTTATTTTATTTGTCAAATATTGCGAATATATATATACACACACTTATTACTTTAATCATATCAAGAAAAATCATTATTATTTTTCTATTTTACACTCAACATTAATGACTTATTCCTAAGTTATTTTTCAAGACGTAATATTATTCGTCAAATAATAAAAACATTATATGAATTATATTCTCATATCAATTTTATTTCTTGCAAAACATATAAAAAATTAACTGCGGGGTAATAACTTAGCATTTTAAATTAATTAGCATACTGTAAATGATTGTACGTTGAAGGAAAATAAAGTTGTGATATTTCTTTTTTACACTGTTAGTGGACCGAGTATATATATAACACTAAACTGTTTAGATGTACCGATAATATTTTGACACTCATATTATGGCATATTTTAAATGAACTCATGTACGTGCAATATATTATACGTAATTCATATTAGACTCTTCGATTTACTAATTTGAAAATACTTTTACGCATATTTATAAATGTAAGTTACATTAACAAGCTAGCTATACTTTAAAATATATTATTTTCTTTATGCATCAAGTTTACTAAACCTTAAGAATTCATGCATGTTCACTAAGATGTCGCTTCGATGAATGAAACGTAACAAATAAAAGTGAATCATAGATATTTTAAAAATGAAGGATTATTAAAAAATTCTTCATCCAATGGTGTGCCTTGCATCGATAATTTTTATTATGTGCTTGACAAAAGAAAATATTTAAATATGTTTAGTTAATTACGTATTATTGATATTACGACATTGCCACTGCTCTTTATACATAAATCGCGTTAGTTGACAGCGTTTTATGAATAAAATTATGTTTTTCTTACAATTTGTTGATATTACAACATTGCCACTACTCTTTACGCATAAATCGCGTTTGTTCCTACAAATTGTTGAAATTACTATATTGCCACTACTCTTTATACACAAATCGCATTTTAATTTTATTTTTCTTACAAATTGTTGATATTACGATATTGCCACTACTTTGTGTACATGAATTGCGTTCAGTTATGAGTAGAACTATGTTTTTCTTATAAATTGTTGATATTACTATATTACTCTTACGTTTTATTTTATTTGTCAAATATTTTGAATATATATATACACACACTTATTACTTTAATCATATCAAGAAAAATCATTATTATTTTTCTATTTTTCAGTCAACGTTAATGACTTATTCCTAAGTTATTTTTCAAGACGTAATATTATTCGTCAATTAATAAAAACATTATATGAATTATATTCTCATATCAATTTTATTTCTTGAAAAACGTGTAAAAATTAACTGCGGGGTAATCACTTAGCATTTTAAATTCATTAGCATAATGTAAATGATTGTACGTTGAAGGAAAATAAAGTTGTGATATTTCTTTTTTACAGTGTTAGTGGACCGAGTATATATATAACACTAAACTGTTTAGATGTACCGATAATATTTCGACACTCATATTATGACATATTTTAAATGAACTCATGTACGTGCAATATATTATACGTAATTCATATTAGGCTCTTCGATTTTCTAATTTGAAAATACTTTTACGCATATTTATAAATGTAAGTTACATTAATAAGCTAGCTATACTTTAAAATATATTATTTTCTTTATTCATCAAGTTTACTAAACCTTAAGAATTCATGCATGTTCACTAATATGTCGCTTCGATAAATGAAACGTAACAAATAAAAGTGAATCATAGATATTTTAAAACTGAAGGATTATTAAAAAATTCTTCATCCAATTGTGTGCCTCGCATCGTTAATTTTTATTATGTGCTTGACAAAAGAAAATTTTAAATATGTTTAGTTAATTACGTATTACTGATATTACGACATTGCCACTGCTCTTTATACATAAATCGCGTTCGTTGACAGCGTTTTATGAGTAAAATTATGTTTTTCTTACAATTTGTTGATATTACGTCATTGACACTACTCTTTACGCATAAATCGAGTTTGTCAATAGCGTTTTATGAGTAAAATTTTATTTTTTCCTACAAATTGTTGAAATTACTATATTGCCACTACTCTTTATACATAAATCGCGTTTTAATTTTATTTTTCTTACAAATTGTTGATATTACGATATTGCCACTACTTTCTGTAGATGAATCGCGTTCAGTTATGAGTAGAACTACGTTTTTCTTATAAATTGTTGATATTACAATATTACTCTTACGTTTTATTTTATTTGTCAAATATTTCGAATATATATATACGCACACTTATTACTTTAATCATATCAAGAAAAATCATTATTATTTTTCTATTTTACACTCAACATTAATGACTTATTCCTAAGTTATTTTTCAAGACGTAATATTATTAGTCAATTAATAAAAACATTATGTGAATTATATTCTCATATCAATTTTATTTCTAGCAAAACGTGTAAAAATTAACTGCGGGGTAATCACTTAGCATTTTAAATTAATTAGCATAATGTAAATGATTGTACGTTGAAGGAAAATAAAGTTGTGATATTTCTTTTTTACGGTGTTAGAGGACCGAGTATATATATATAACACTTAACTTTTTAGATGTACCGATAATATTTCGACACTCATATTATGGCATATTTTAAATGAACTCATGTACGTGCAATATATTATACGTAATTCATATTAGGCTCTTCGATTTTCTAATTTGAAAATACTTTTACGCATATTTATAAATGTAAGTTACATTAACAAGCTAGCTATACTTTAAAATATATTATTTTCTTTATGCATCAAGTTTACTAAACCTTAAGAATTCATGCATGTTCACTAATATGTCGCTTCGATGAATGAAACGTAACAAATAAAAGTGAATCATAGATATTTTAAAACTGAAGGATTATTAAAAAATTCTTCATCCAATGGTGTGCCTTGCATCGACAATTTTTATTATGTGATTGACAAAAGAAAATATTTAAATATGTTTAGTTAATTACGTATTAATGATATTACGACATTGCCACTGCTCTTTATACATAAATCGCTTTCGTTGACAGCGTTTTATGAATAAAATTATGTTTTTCTTACAATTTGTTGATATTACGACATTGCCACTACTCTTTACGCATAAATCGCGTTTGTTCCTACAAATTGTTGAAATTACTCTATTGCCACTACTCTTTATACACAAATCGCATTTTAATTTTATTTTTCTTACAAATTGTTGATATTACGATATTGCCACTACTTTCTGTAGATGAATCGCGTTCAGTTATGAATAGAACTACGTTTTTCTTATAAATTGTTGATATTACAATATTACTCTTACGTTTTATTTTATTTGTCAAATATTTCGAATATATATATACGCACACTTATTACTTTAATCATATCAAGAAAAATCATTATTATTTTTCTATTTTACACTCAACATTAATGACTTATTCCTAAGTTATTTTTCAAGACGTAATATTATTCGTCAATTAATAAAAACATTATATGAATTATATTCTCATATCAATTTTATTTCTTGCAAAACGTGTAAAAATTAACTGCGGGGTAATCACTTAGCATTTTAAAATTAATTAGCATAATGTAAATGATTGTACGTTGAAGGAAAATAAAGTTGTGATATTTCTTTTTTACAGTGTTAGTGGACCGAGTATATATATAACACTAAACTGTTTAGATGTACCGATAATATTTCGACACTCATATTATGGCATATTTTAAATGAACTCATGTACGTGCAATATATTATACGTAATTCATATTAGGCTCTTCGATTTTCTAATTTGAAAATACTTTTACGCATATTTATAAATGTAAGTTACATTAACAAGCTAGCTATACTTTAAAATATATTATTTTCTTTATGCATCAAGTTTACTAAACCTTAAGAATTCATGCATGTTCACTAAGATGTCGCTTCGATGAATGAAACGTAACAAATAAAAGTGAATCATAGATATTTTAAAACTGAAGGATTATTAAAAAATTCTTCATCCAATGGTGTGCCTTGCATCGATAATTTTTATTATGTGCTTGACAAAAGAAAATATTTAAATATGTTTAGTTAATTACGTATTATTGATATTACGACATTGCCACTGCTCTTTATACATAAATCGCGTTCGTTGACAGCGTTTTATGAATAAAATTATGTTTTTCTTACAATTTGTTGATATTACGACATTGCCACTACTCTTTACGCATAAATCGCGTTTGTTCCTACAAATTGTTGAAATTACTATATTGCCACTACTCTTTATACACAAATCGCATTTTATTTTATTTTTCTTACAAATTGTTGATATTACGATATTGCCACTACTTTCTGTACATGAATCGCGTTCAGTTATGAGTAGAACTATGTTTTCCTTATAAATTGTTGATATTACTATATTACTCTTACGTTTTATTTTATTTGTCAAATATTTCAATATATATATACACACACTTATTACTTTAATCATATCAAGAAAAATTATTATTATTTTTCTATTTTTCACTCAACGTTAATGACTTATTCCTAAGTTATTTTTCAAGACGTAATATTATTCGTCAATTAATAAAAATATTATATGAATTATATTCTCATATCAATTTTATTTCTTGCAAAACGTGTAAAAATTAACTGCGGGGTAATCACTTAGCATTTTAAATTAATTAGCATAATGTAAATGATTGTACGTTGAAGGAAAATAAAGTTGTGATATTTCTTTTTTACACTGTTAGTGGACCGAGTATATATATAACACTAAACTGTTTAGATGTACCGATAATATTTCGACACTCATATTATGGCATATTTTAAATGAACTCATGTACGTGCAATATATTATACGTAATTCATATTAGGCTCTTCGATTTTCTAATTTGAAAATACTTTTACGCATATTTATAAATGTTAGTTACATTAATAAGCTAGCTATACTTTATAATATATTATTTTCTTTATGCATCAAGTTTACTAAACCTTAAGAATTCATGCATGTTCACTAAGATGTCGTTTCGATGAATGAAACGTAACAAATAAAAGTGAATCATGGATAAAAACCGAAGGATTATTAAAAAATTCTTCTTCCAATGGTGTGCCTTGCATCGATAAATTTTATTATGTGATTGACAAAAGAAAATATTTAAATATGTTTAGTTAATTACGTATTATTGATATTACGACATTGCCACTGCTCTTTATACATAAATCGCGTTCGTCGACAGCGTTTTATGAGTAAAATTATGTTTTTCTTACAATTTGTTGATACTACGACATTGCCACTACTATTTACGCATAAATCGCGTTTGCCGATAGAGTTTTATTAGTAAAATTTTGTTTTTCCTACAAATTGTTGAAATTACTATATTGCCACTACTCTTTATACATAAATCGCGTTTTAATTTTATTTTTCTTACAAATTGTTGAAATTACGATATTGCCACTACTTTATGTACATTAATCCTACAAATTGTTGAAATTACTATATTGCCACTACTCTTTATACATAAATCGCGTTTTAATTTTATTTTTCTTACAAATTGTTGAAATTACGATATTGCCACTACTTTATGTACATTAATCGCGTTCAGTTATGAGTAGAAATATAGTTTTCTTATAAATTGTTGATATTACTATATTACTCTTACGTTTTATTTTATTTGTCAAATATTTTGAATATATATATACACACACTTATTACTTTAATCATATCAAGAAAAATCATTATTATTCTATTTTACACTCAACATTAATAACTTATTCCTAAGTTCTTTTTTTCAAGACGTAATATTATTCGTCAATTAATAAAAACATTATATGAATTATATTCTCATATCAATTTTATTTCTTGCAAAACGTGTAAAAGTTAACTGCGGGGTAATCACTTATCATTTTAAATTAATTAGCATAATGTAAATGATTGTACGTTGAAGGAAAATAAAGTTGTGATATTTCTTTTTTACAGTGTTAGTGGACCGAGTATATATATAACACTAAACTGTTTAGATGTACCGATAATATTTCGACGCTCATATTATGGCATACTTTAAATGAACTCATGTACGTGTAACATATTATATGTATTTCATAGTAGACTCTTAGATTTTCTAATTTGAAAATACTTTTACGCATATTTATAAATGTTAGTTACATTAATAAGCTAGCTATACTTTATAATATATTATTTTCTTTATGCATCAAGTTTACTAAACCTTAAGAATTCATGCATGTTCACTAAGATGTCGTTTCGATGAATGAAACGTAACAAATAAAAGTGAATCATGGATATTTTAAAACCGAAGGATTATTAAAAAATTCTTCTTCCAATGGTGTGCCTTGCATCGATAATTTTTATTATGTGATTGACAAAAGAAAATATTTAAATATGTTTAGTTAATTACGTATTATTGATATTACGACATTGCCACTGCTCTTTATACATAAATCGCGTTCGTCGACAGCGTTTTATGAGTAAAATTATGTTTTTCTTACAATTTGTTGATATTACGACATTGCCACTACTATTTACGCATAAATCGCGTTTGCCGATAGAGTTTTATTAGTAAAATTTTGTTTTTCCTACAAATTGTTGAAATTACTATATTGTCACTACTCTTTATACATAAATCGCGTTTTAATTTTATTTTTCTTACAAATTTTTGATATTACGATATTGCCACTACTTTCTGTACACGAATCGCGTTCAGTTATGAGTAGAACTATGTTTTTATTATAAATTGTTGATATTACTATATTACTCTTACGTTTTATTTTATTTGTCAAATATTTCGAATATATATATACACACACTTATTACTTTAATCATATCAAGAAAAATCATTATTATTATATTTTACACTCAACATTAATGACTTATTCCTAAGTTCTTTTTTTCAAGACGTAATATTATTCGTCAATTAATAAAGACATTATATGAATTATATTCTCATATCAATTTTATTTCTTGCAAAACGTGTAAAAGTTAACTGCGGGGTAATGACTTAACATTTTAAATTTATTAGCATAATGTAAATGATTGTACGTTGAAGGAAAATAAAGTTGTGATATTTCTTTTTTACAGTGTTAGTGGACCGAGTATATATATAACACTAAACTGTTTAAATGTAACGATAATATTTCGACACTCATATTATGGCATATTTTAAATGAACTCATGTACGTGTAATATATTATACGTAATTCATAGTAGACTCTTCGATTTTCTAATTTGAAAATACTTTTACGCATATTTATAAATGTTAGTTACATTAATAAGCTAGCTATACTTTAAAATGTATTATTTTCTTTATGCATCAAGTTTACTAAACCTTAAGAATTCATGCATGTTCACTAAGATGTCGTTTCGATGAATGAAACGTAACAAATAAAAGTGAATCATAGATATTTTAAAACTGAAGGATTATTAAAAAATACTTCATCCAATGGTGTGCCTTGCATCGACAATTTTTATTATGTGATTGACAAAAGAAAATATTTAAATATGTTTAGTTAATTACGTATTATTGATATTACGACATTGCCACTGCTCTTTATACATAAATCGCGTTCTTTGACAGCATTTTATGAGTAAAATTATGTTTTTCTTACAATTTGTTGATATTACGACATTGCCACTACTATTTACGCATAAATCGCGTTTGCCGATAGAGTTTTATTAGTAAAATTTTGTTTTTCCTACAAATTGTTGAAATTACTATATTGCCACTACTCTTTATACATAAATCGCGTTTTAATTTTATTTTTCTTATAAATTTTTGATATTACGATATTGCCACTACTTTCTGTACATGAATCGCGTTCAGTTATGAGTAGAACTATGTTTTTATTATAAATTATTGATATTACTATATTACTCTTACGTTTTATTTTATTTGTCAAATATTTCGAATATATATATACACACACTTATTACTTTAATCATATCAAGAAAAATCATTATTATTATATTTTACACTCAACATTAATGACTTATTCCTAAGTTCTTTTTTTCAAGACGTAATATTATTCGTCAATTAATAAAGACATTATATGAATTATATTCTCATATCAATTTTATTTCTTGCAAAACGTGTAAAAGTTAACTGCGGGGTAATGACTTAACATTTTAAATTTATTAGCATAATGTAAATGATTGTACGTTGAAGGAAAATAAAGTTGTGATATTTCTTTTTTACAGTGTTAGTGGACCGAGTATATATATAACACTAAACTGTTTAAATGTAACGATAATATTTCGACACTCATATTATGGCATATTTTAAATGAACTCATGTACGTGTAATATATTATACGTAATTCATAGTTGACTCTTCGATTTTCTAATTTGAAAATACTTTTACGCATATTTATAAATGTTAGTTACATTAATAAGCTAGCTATACTTTAAAATGTATTATTTTCTTTATGCATCAAGTTTACTAAACCTTAAGAATTCATGCATGTTCACTAAGATGTCGTTTCGATGAATGAAACGTAACAAATAAAAGTGAATCATAGATATTTTAAAACTGAAGGATTATTAAAAAATACTTCATCCAATGGTGTGCCTTGCATCGACAATTTTTATTATGTGATTGACAAAAGAAAATATTTAAATATGTTTAGTTAATTACGTATTATTTATATTACGACATTGCCACTGCTCTTTATACATAAATCGCGTTCGTTGACAGCATTTTATGAGTAAAATTATGTTTTTCTTACAATTTGTTGATATTACGACATTGCCACTACTCTTTACGCATAAATCACGTTTGCCGATAGAGTTTTATAAGTAAAATTTTGTTTTTTCCTACAAATTGTTGAAATTACTATATTGCCACTACTCTTTATACATAAATCGCGTTTTAATTTTATTTTTCTTATAAATTTTTGATATTACGATATTGCCACTACTTTCTGTACATGAATCGCGTTCAGTTATGAGTAGAACTATGTTTTTATTATAAATTGTTGATATTACTATATTACTATTACGTTTTATTTTATTTGTCAAATATTTCGAATATATATATACACACACTTATTACTTTAATCATATCAAGAAAAATCATTATTATTTTTCTATTTTACACTCAACATTAATGACTTATTCCTAAATTATTTTTCAAGACGTAATATTATTCGTCAATTAATAAAAACATTATATGAATTATATTCTCATATCAATTTTATTTCTTGCAAAACGTGTAAAAATTAACTGCGGGGTAAACACTTAACATTTTAAATTAATTAGCATAATGTAAATGATTGTACGTTGAAGGAAAATAAAACTGTGATATTTCTTTTTTACAGTGTTAGTGGACCGAGTATATATATAATACTAAACTGTTTAGATGTACCGATAATATTTCGACACTCATATTATGGCATATTTTAAATGAACTCATGTACGTGTAACATATTATACGTAATTCATAGTAGACTCTTCGATTTTCTAATTTGAAAATACTTTTACGCATATTTATAAATGTTAGTTACATTAATAAGCTAGCTATACTTTAAAATATATTATTTTCTTTATGCATCAAGTTTACTAAACCTTAAGAATTCATGCATGTTCACCAAGATGTCATTTCGATGAATAAAACGTATAAAATAAAAGTGAATCATGGATATTTTAAAACCGAAGGATTAATAAAAAATTCTTCTTCCAATGGTGTGCCTTGCATCGATAATTTTTATTATGTGATTGACAAAAGAAAATATTTAAATATGTTTAGTTAATTACGTATTATTGATATTACGACATTGCCACTGCTCTTTATACATAAATCGCGTTCGTCGACAGTGTTTTATGAGTAAAATTATGTTTTTCTTACAATTTGTTGATATTACGACATTGCCACTACTTTTTACGCATAAATCGCGTTTGCCGATAGAGTTTATTAGTAAAATTTTGTTTTTCCTACAAATTGTTGAAATTACTATATTGCCACTACTCTTTATACATAAATCGCGTTTTAATTTTATTTTTCTTACAAATTGTTGATATTACGATATTGCCACTACTTTCTGTACATGAATCGCGTTCAGTTATGAGTAGAACTATGTTTTTCTTATAAATTGTTGATATTACTATATTACTCTTACGTTTTATTTTATTTGTCAAATATTTTGAATATATATATACACACACTTATTACTTTAATCATATCAAGAAAAATCATTATTATTTTTCTATTTTACACTCAACATTAATGACTTATTCCTAAGTTATTTTTCAAGACGTAATATTATTCGTTAATTAATAAAAACATTATATGAATTAGACGTAATGTTATTCAGCTCTTATTACGTGTATGTTCATTTCGTCTTATGCCAATGCACTTGGCCATTTGGTTTGCTTTACACCCTTACTTAACCCTTCTAGGGTTTCATTATTTCATTATTCATCTCATCATATGCCAATGCACTTGGCCATTTAGTGTACCTTACACTCATACTTAACCCTTCTAGGGTTCATCATTTCATTTTATACATCTTAGGTTCACTTACTTTTGAACGTATGTTAGACTTATGTGTCTATACATACAAGCCATGAGGCTTCATTCGTAGTTCATTATGTGACTGATACATTCCTATGATTTTATAGTACAAGACTTATGTATCTTGTATATATGCCAAGACTTTGATTTCAATCTAAGTAGGTGGCATTAATCTTGGATAATTTGTTCACGTATGACTTATGTATCAAACGGAAATTTGGGCAAGGGAACCCAAGTCTTGAGTCAATTGGTTATCATTTATATTATTCATTGATTTTATTCTAATATTCATAATATTATGACTCTAAGTTAAATCACAATATTAACATTAAAATATTAATTTTCTACTTAACCTTTCTCTTAAATTGGCCGATGGGTTGTGGGTTCGAGCCCCCACAACCCCATTTTCATTTTTCATTAACATATTATTCTCCCATTTCGCCTAAACCAAGAGGTTGTGGGATCAAACCCCCACAGCCTCTTTTATTTTACTCTTTAATTCGCCCAAGTAGGGAGGTTGTGGGTTCGAACCCCCACAGCCTCCTTACTTTTAATTAATTTTCGCTAGGGCTGTGAGGTGGTGGGTTCGAACCCCCACAGCCCCATATATATTTTCCTTTCTTTATTTTTGCTAGGATGAGGGCATTGACAGTGAGGTCGTGGGATCGAACCCCCACAGCCTCACTTTCTTTATTAAATTATTTTCGCCTCCTTTAGTTCCAGCCTTGAGGTCGTGGGTTCGATTCCCACGCCTCACATCTTTTATTTTCTTTATTCTCCCTCTTCCTTGCTTCCCACAAGTCATGTATTCGATTCCCCCCATCCCCATTGTTTTTTTTAATTCATTTCGTGGGCAGCAGCTAAGGGGTTCGAATCCCCTTAGCCCCAACACATTTTTTTTAAAAAAATTTCAGCCTTGAGGTTAGGTGAGGTCTTGGGTTCGATTCCCCTTGACCTCACCTATTTTAATCACTTTTAAAACTCCTCCAAAATTTCCATAACCTGCCCGAAATCAACATCACAAGCTGGAAATTTTGATTCCCTTTTTGCAGCCTATTTTCTCCACTCTTTAACGTTAAAAGTTCATGCATTTGGAGTAGTGTTTAGTGAGTCCTTTAGGTGCATTTTTCATGGACATATTTGGCCAAGAATTTTTCATTTAAATTCAGCCACATTACACTTAAATGAACATCACGATCTTCATGAGTTTATGTACGTAAATTAACAACCACAACATTAACAAATTAGAGCAACAAGGCCGAGACCCTTGTCATGGTCACACACTTGCACACAATTTTACATAATTTCGAACACATACATGGGTTGTCATTTTCATAAATTAAAGTACATCCAACACATTCACATCCAGCACAAACATCACATATTCCTAAGTCTACCAGCATTCATACCAACCTACGAATTCGTTGGGAGCTAATGACAGGGACATGCAACGGGGAAAACAACCCTAGTTTTGAGCCAAATATTCTGAGTCCTAGGGGTCTCTTGGGAAAGGGACCAAGAGTAAGAAGACCCATACCTTAATTTCCTTGTTCAAACATGAATTTGCTGCCCAAAATCCTCTCCATAAATCAGTCCAAGCTTTCTCAATCGTCCACACTACTCGACAACAACCTCTCTTTGCTTTATCGTTTGGTTTCTTTGTTTACTTAAAAATTTTGCTTGAGTTCTTCAAGTGTGAAGAGCTCTTGGTATATTTTTCAGTTCTTCAACTTAGTTTTGCAGAGAATAAATGTGAAAGAGAAGAGAGATGTTGACGTGAGAGAAAGAGAGAGTTAAACGTGCAATGTAGTTTAGGCTTAGGTAAGGACTTAGTCAAACTAGGACTCTTTCAAACTTTAATTAAAAATCTGATTTTTCTTTTTCCTACTAATATTTATTATTTAATTAAATTAATTTACCAAATTAAATAAAAGCAAGTTAAATCCTTGCTTCTAGTGGGGCTCGAACCCGAGTGGCTCCCATTTGCGAAAATGGGTCACTTCGGGTTGCCCCACCCAAATTTCTTTATTCAATTCAATTAATTAATTAGATAATTAATTTCTTAGGGTAATTACAATATTACCCTTGGCCTGGAAAAGACCATTTTACCCTTGGACCCTCAAAACTTAAAATTTCTTCTTTTGAGTCCGGTAAAAACTCTTTCGATTAAATCTTCGTTTTCGTGAGCCTCACATGGTTGGTTCCAACCTTTCCAAGCTCAATTAACTCCCCAAGTTAGTTGGCTTGGTCGTAGTAAGGGTTCTGAGGTCTGGTTCTACGCGCATCAATCCGTGTGGACCTTGGTCTAATTGCACGCATTCTTGAAAAACCTAAGTCTTGATCCTCTTCATTTTTAGGGTTGTTACACTATCCCCCCCTTAGGAACATTCGTCCCCGAATGACACTAATACTTCACGTTGTAATACCAGTCGGATCATAATAAAAGCACTATCCACAGTCAATCAATAGCAACAAAATACGGGGAGGTAAGGAAAATAGGTTTAAGAGTATAAAGTCTAACCTCAAGAGCTGAACAGGTGAGGGTAGCGGGCCCTCATGTCGACCTCAGCTTCCCACGTAGCACCCTCAACCAGATGATTTCTCCACAATACCTTCACTGTGGCAATCTCCTTGTTCCTCAGCCGCTTGACCTGTCTGTCTAAGATCGCAACCAGTACCTCCTCATAAGACAAGTCTTCACCAACCCCCAAACCTTCCACAGGTAAGATTGATGCTGGATCACCTAGGCACTTCTTCAACATAGATACATGAAAGACTGGATGAACAGAAGCTAATTCTGCAGGCAATGCCAACTCATAGGACACCTCACCCACACGCTGTAGGATCTCATATGGCCCAACATACCTCGGACTCAACTTCCCTTTCCTACCAAATATCATCACCCCTTTCATAGGCGATATTTTCAAGTAAACCTGGTCACCAACATCAAACTCTAAGGGCCGTTTTCTGTTATCAGCATATGACTTCTGCCGACTGTACGCAGTAGTCAACTTGTCCCTAATAATTCTGACCTTCTCTAAGGCCTCATGAATGATCTCCGGCCCCAAAATGGATGACTCTCCAACCTCGAACTACCCAACTGGAGATCTACACCTCCTACCATACAATGCCTCAAACGGTGCCATCCCAATGCTGGAATGATAGCTATTATTATACGAGAACTCTATTAAAGGCAGATGGTCATCCCAGTTACCTCTGAAGTCAATCACACACGCTCTCAACATATCCTCCAATGTCTGTATGGTGCGCTCTGCCTGCCCATCTGTCTGAGGGTGAAAGGCAGTGCTAAGCTTCACTGTGTGCCCAAGCTCTTCTGGAAAGATCTCCAGAAATGAGAAGTAAACTGAGCTCCTCTGTCGAAAATGATAGACAAGGGAATCCCATGTCACCTCACAATCTCCTCAATGTAGAGTCTCGCATAATCCTCGGCTCTGTAAGTAGACTTCACAGGGATAAAGTGGGCAGACTTAGTCAATCTGTCCACAATAACCCATATAGAGTCATGCTGCCTCCTAGTCCTTGGAAGCCCAACCACGAAGTCCATATTAGTGGCCTCCCATTTCCAAGTCGGAACCTCAATAATCTGCGTTAGACCACCAGGCTTAAGATGCTCTGCCTTAACTGCTGACAATTAGGACACTTGGCCACATATTCTGCAATGTCCTTCTTCATGCCATCCCACCAATAAATCTGCTTGAGATCATGATACATCTTGGTGGAACCTGGATGTATAGAATATCTGGAACCATGGGCCTCTGCAACAATCCTGGTCCGCAAATCATCCACATCTGGCACACACAGCCTGTCCTGATACCTAAGTATGCCATCACCTCCCAAAGCGAAAGACTCATTCATCTTCATCAGCACTGAGTCCTTCAGCTCCATCAACACGGGATCTAGATGCTGACCCTGCTTAACTTCAACTACCAAGGATGATTCAGAACTAGGATGAACTGAAACATCCCCACTAGTGGAGTCAACCAAACGCACACCCAGTCTGGCCAGTCTGTGTACATCTTTCACCAGCTCCTTCTTCTCCTCCTCAACGTGAGCTGTACTTTCCATGCTCATCCTACTTAAAGCATCAGCTACAACATTAGCCTTACCTGGATGGTAGTGCACATTCATGTCATAGTCCTTCAATAGCTCCAACCATCTCCGCTGATGTAGATTCAACTCCCTCTGTGTGAACACGTACTGGAGACTTTTATGGTCTGTGAACACATCTACATGCACTCCTTGCAGATAATGCCTCCACAGCTTCAGTGCAAATACCACAGCTGCCAACTCCAGGTCATGAGTGGGATAATTCTTCTCATGAACCTTGAGTTGTCTAGATGCATAGGCTATCACCTTTCCAGACCCAAACCAACCCTAGATGCATCACAATAAACAGTGTAATTCTCACCACACTAGGCAAAGTAATCACCGGGGCTAAAGTGAGTCTGTCCTTGAGCTCCTGGAAACTCTTCTCACAAGTCTCCGTCCATTCAAACTTGGCTTTCTTTTTAGTCAAAGCTGTCAATGGGGCAGCAATGGAAGAAAAGCCCTCCACAAACCTGCGGTAGTAACCAGCCAACCCCAGAAAGCTACGGATGTCAGTAGGAGTAAGAGGCTTTGGCCAGTTCTTCACAGCCTCAGTCTTCCTGGGATCCACCTCCACGCCCTGATCGGACACAACATGACCCAGGAAGGTCACTGATCTCAGCCAGAATTCACATTTGCTGAATTTGGCATACAACTGATGATGTCTAAGTACCTGCAAGGTTAGTCTCAAATGTTGTTCATGCTCTTCCTTGGTCTTAGAGTAGATGAGGATGTCATCAATGAATACTATGACGAAAGAGTCAAGGTATTCACGGAAGACCCTGTTCATGAGATCCATAAATGCAGCAGGTGCATTCGTGAGACCAAATGACATGACACTTTGTGTCATTCTAAGTATCTAACTTCCTTCTTGTATGCGCGCGTAGAAGAATACACACAAGAATTAGGATGGCCAAGTGTTCTAAGGAGCCTGACTCAAGATATGGCCTTCCCAAGAAGGGGCAATAATAGAAATGCCCAGCGTGAACGAAAGACGTTTGATAAGAGTAGTTGTTCACATGGAGGTGAGTGCATGGTAGGTTCTAAAGCCTGCTATGAGTATTGATGAAGAGGAGAAGGCTAAGTTGGCTGCTTACTAGCTCAAGGAGATGGCTTAGGTATGGATTTCTTCATAAATGCTAGACTACCATAGACTATCAAACCAGGGTAGTGAGGTTTCAGTTGCCAAATGAGATAGGGTATAAATGGGCAGGGCGTGGATCAAACCAACAAAGCCATATAATTTCAAATCTTAAGACCAACAAGATGTTATCTAAGGGGTTAGATATACTTCTCCTAAGGCTGGTTTTGTTGAAGAGACTCTAAGTTTTAGTGCAATAGTCGACTTGGTGTTGTGAGTCCATAATTGTATGAGTAACAATTGCACTATGTGAGTTAAAATGAATTCACGTTTGCATGTCATGTTGCTGTTTTTGTATAGCGTGGACATGATTTTTATGTTGCATGAGTTGTGAGGTGCATCAAGTTAAGTGTGATTGAGAAGGAAGTTCCTCAATCTCAAATATGAAGCTTCAGATAAGCTTGAGGAATATGCCTTATCTAGAGTAAGTGTGAAACAGAAATTCACAAAGAGTAAAGCCTCAAATTTGTTAAGATATCTTCAAAAATCACCCTCTTTATTTTAAAATGATGCATAGTGTCATTCGGGGATGAATGTTCCTAAGGGGGGGGATAATGTAACAACCCTAAAAATGGAGATGCTAAGTAATGCTTAATGTGTCTAGAATGCCTACAATTAGACTGGATTCACACGGATTGATGCACGTAGAACCAGACCTCGGAACCCTTGCTACAACCAAGCCAACTAACTTGGGGAGTTAATTGAGCTTGGAAAGGTTGGGACCAACCATGTAGGGCTCTCGAATACGAAGATTTACTCGAAGGAGTCTTTCCCGGACTTAAAGAGAGGAAATCTTAAGTTTTGAGGGTCTAGGGGTAAAATGGTCTTTTACCAGGCTAAGGGTGATATCGTAATTACCCTAAATATATATTTAATTAATTATTTAATAAGGTGGAGGGGCAAATTGGGGAGAGAGAGACGAAATGGAGCTCTTGAAGTTAAGTCTTGCTCCACGCGGGTTCGAACCTAGGTGGAAGCAATGTATTTATGTAATTTTTATTTAAGCTATTGAATTAATGTAATTAATTAATAATTATTATTCATTAGCTGACTTAAAATAAAAATAAAAATCAGATTTTTAATAATTAACTAAACCTTATTTGACTAAGTCCTAAACTAGACTCCTAAGCCTAATATGACTCCCTCTCTCTCACGTCTATCTCTCAACTCTCACGCTCAAACTCTCCCATTCTCTCATTCACGTTTTTCTCTGCCAAAATAACTTCAAAAACAGTAGGTAAACCAAATTTCATCACACTTGAAGAACTCAAAACGAAAATTACAAACAAACAACTAATCAAAAACGTTCGCAAGAGGGAGGATTATTCTGTCGAATTGGTGTTGAAGTTGAGGGGATTTGAACGTGATTTTTGGAGAAAGTTTTGGGCAGCAAGTCAAGGTTTGAACTACATAAAAGGTATGGGTTTTCTTCTCTCTTGGTCCCTTTCCCAAGAGACCCCTAAGTTCAGTTTAAATTCCAATTGAGAAACTAAGGTTGTCCCCGTTGCATGCCCCTGTCATTAGATCCTTTGAAAGTTTCAAAGCATGCGTTGGTATGTCTTCTGGTAGATAACATTAGGTCTGGTTGTGATTATGTGTTGAATGTGTATTCGGAAATCATGTAAGGGATGAAAAATATATTTCGGAAAAGTATATTAAGTTGATTATTTTGAGCATGTGTGTGCTGAAAATTTAAAATGTTTGCTGCCTGAATTTATATGTTAAAATGTTGTATGTTAAAAACGTGATGTTCATATAAGGTTAAGGTGGCTGACTGAATAACACTCAAAATACTACAAAAAAATCAACATAAGAATGAGAGAAAAGGGATTGGAAGAGACCAAATTTCCAGCTTGCTGGAAATTGGTGGTCTCGGCCAAGAATTGAAAAAAATAGCTCTGTTTTAAAAAAATCTAAAAATTGTGAGGTCATTGGGAATTGAACCCAAGACCTCACCAAATATAAATTATATAAAAATTGCATGAAAAAAATGAAAGGAAAAATAAATGTGGAGAGTGGGGATTGAACCCCCAACCTCTTGAATGGATGAGAGAGTAAGGAGAAAAATAAAGGAGAAAAATAAATGTGGAGAGTGGGGATTGAACCCACAACCTCTTGAATGGATGAGAGAGTTAGGAGAAAAATAAAGGAGAAAAATAAATGTGGAGAGTGGGGATTGAACCCACAACCTCTTGAATGGATGAGAGAGTTATGAGAAAAATAAAGGAGAAAATAAATGCGGAGAGTGGGGATTTAACCCACAACCTCATAGATAGGTGACAAAGTTAAGAAATAAATTAAAATAAATTAAAATAAAAATAATAAGCTTGTGGGGGATTTAACCCACAACCTCCTTGACTTAAACGGGAAAAAAAAAGAGAAAAAGAAAAGCAAATATTATGGGGTTGATGTGAATCGAACTAGGGTCTCCCAAATCTGGAAAATGCAATTATCAAGTTTAAAATATGATTAAGTGTTGTCCAAGGGATTCGAAATAGGGTTCCCTTGCCCAAATTCCGTATTGATACATAAGTCATACGTGAATTAAATGTTCAAGAATAATGCCACCTACTTAGATCGAAATTGAGATCTTGGTATACATACAAGATGCATAAATCTTATACTACATAATCTTAGGAATGTATGAATCACTTAACGAAATATGAATGAAGCCTCATGGCTTGTATGTATAGACATATAAGTCTAACATACGTTCAAAAGTAAGTGAACCTAAGAGGTATGTAATGAAATGATGAACCCTGGAAGGTTTAAGTATTAGTGTAAGATACACTAAATGGCCAAGTACATTGGCATATGATGAGATGAACAATGAGATGATAAAATGAACAATGAAATGATGAAACCCTAGAAGGGTCAAGTATGAGTGTAAATACACTAAATGGCCAAGTGCATTGGCATATGATGAAATGAACAATGAAATGATGAAATGAACAATGATATGATGAAATGAACAAAGAAATGACAAAATGAAAAATGAAATGATGAAACCCTAGAAGGGTTAAGTAAAAGTGTGAAACACACTAAATGGCCAAGTGCATTGGCATATGATGAAGTGAACATTCACGTAAAAAGGGGTGAGTAATTATGAAGAGCAAATGTGCTAATGTTAATGAATGTGGTAACAACATGATATGAGACTAATGTAAAAGATGAGAGCAATCTCAAATGAGCCTAAGTAAATGTTACCAAAACGTACTCACCTATGAGAGTGTAAGATAATGAAGAGACCAGTCTCTATGAACACTCTAATGAGAGTATTGAGCTTAACACACTCAATACAAATGATGAGATCAGAAATTATCTAATGAGCTATGATGTCCTCATACTAGAAGCCAGCTTCCATGACGTATGAGATGAATGTAATGGAACTTTATACTAAGCACCGATAGACTAGCTATGAGCGGTGATGCCTTCTTTCGGGAAGCGGAGGTTCACGTAACTCTCATGAGATGAGACTGTCCGGCATGCCGGGTATGGGTCTCCTTATATCTCCTAGTCTTCGAACCTATACTGCCAATATAGGGATCTGGCGGGGTTAAATTCCCATGTACGCTAGCATGTTTTGGGGTCACTTTGGCCGGTGATTCCACATCTTTTCGATGTGGGGGAGACACTGGATTTCATGATGCTCACATGATCTATGTCGGTTAAAGTTAAAGTTCGCAATGAATGAATGAGGCCAGCCTCAAATGATGCACATAATGAAATGAATGATACCAAAGGTGTTAGAATAGGATAATCAAAAGGTGAGTTAGATTCAAGTAATGACATTAGGTCATTCTTGGTCATTACACAACGAACCTAATGAAAGTCTTAAACTACATCCTAGGTATAGCTGGTGTTTACACTGGCCTATGAATGAAATGAAATGGAGTACGTATGAATGAACGAAGCAGACTCTGTGTTTGCTAATGAAGACTCTCTAGTTGAGGTCCCATCTGTTGAGCCCTCATTTCTGGGATGCCTTAATGTTAAGTCCATGATTCCGAGGTCTCATGGCATATGAATGAATGATATTAAAGGAGTTATGTGCTACATACAAAGTGTGTCGTAAGCTATATGATATGTGCTGTTTGCAAATGTGAAAAATATGATGATGTATGTTATTCTCATGGCATAAGCTTCTTATTCCAAATCTGGAAAGCTCATTGACTTTCCTAATCCAAATTTGGAAACATTTCTAATCTCAATTTGGCAAGTCCACTGACTTGACTTCCAAAAATCATGTTGTTAGGAAAGAGCTATTCTTTCTCATGCATGTCCTTGGTGTGTGCTTGCATATACCCATACTTAGTACAAGTGTGTACTAACCCTATACAAACTCTACTATTTTAGGCGCAGGCACAGGTGGACGATAAAGCTACATGATCATCGCTGCAGTTATTCGGACGTCCAGCATTATTCCAGTTTTGGTAGGTCCTCATGCTTTCGAGGATGCTACTGTTTTATATTCTAGCATAGTTTTAGAGTTGAGCTAGTGGAGCATGTTCCACTAGCGTTTATTTCCTATTTTTATTAAGACTATGTATTGGTGACATTTTGGCAATTATATATTTAATAAGAATTGAACTATCTCTTTCAGTTGCTTATCTCTTAATGTTAGATGTTTGATGGTGAACAATGACGTATTAATGAGAATCTTTTTATAAGTATGTTAGGAAACAAAAAGTTTCAAATTTTCCGCTAAAATTAACCTAGATGAAGTAAGAATGACGTAAGTACCAACTTTGTCACGACTGGAATCTAGACCCCAGACGATACCGGCGTCGTTGACCTCTCAGAGGTCGCAGACAAGCCTACTTACATCATACTTACTTTACATAGGTTAATTTTAGCGAAAAATTTGAAACTTTTTGTTCTTTAAACATGCTTGCCAATCATTCTTAAAATTTTATAATCGTTCATCATCAACCATCTAACATTAAAGAGATAAACAACTGAAAGAAATAGTTCATAAGTCTTAATTGTATAATTGCCAAAATGGCACCAATACATAGTCTAAATAAAAATAGGAAAGAAACGCTAGTGGAACATGCTCCACTAGCTCAACTCTAAAACTAAGCTAGAATGTAAAACAATAGCATCCTCGAAAGCATAAGGACCTACCAAAACCGGATGAATGCTGGACGTCCGGATAACTGCAGCGATGATCCTGTAGCTATATCGTCCACCTGTGCCTGCACCTAAAATAGTAGAGTTTGTATAGGGTTAGTACACACTTGTACTAAGTATGGGTATCTGCAAGCACACACCAAGGACATGCATGAGAAAGAATAGCTCTTTCCTAACAACATGATTTTTTGGAAATCAAGTCAGTGGACTTGCCAAATTGAGATTAGGAAAGTTTCCAAATTTGGATTAGGAAAGTCAATGAGCTTTCCAGATTTGGAATAGGAAAGTTATGCTAGAGAATAACATACATCATCATATTTTTCACATTTGCAAACAGCACATATCATATAGCTTACAACACACTTTGTATGTAGCACATAACTCCTTTAATATCATTCATTCATATGCCATGAGACCTCGGAATCATGGACTTAACATTAAGACATCCCAGAAATGAGGGCTCAACAGATGGGACCTCAACTAGAGAGTCTTCATTAGCAAACACAGAGTCTGCTTCGTTCATTCATACGTACTCCATTTTATTTCATTCATAGGCCAGTGTAAACACCAGCTATACCTAGGATGTAGTTTAAGACTTTCATTAGGTTCGTTGTGCAATGACCAAGAATGACCTAATGTCATTACTTGAATCTAACTCACCTTTTGATTATCCTATTCTAACACCTTTGGTATCATTCATTTCATTATGTGCTTCATTTGAGGCTGGCCTCATTCATTCATTGGGAACTTTAACTTTAACCGACATAGATCATGTGAGCATCATGAAATCCAGTGTCTCCCCCACACCGAAAAGAGGTGGAATCACCGGCCAAAGTGACCCCAAAACATGCTAGCGTACATGGGAATTTAACCCCGCCAGATCCCTATATTGGCAGTATAGGTTCGAAGACTAGGAGATATAAGGAGACCCATACCCGGCATGCCGGACAGTCTCATCTCATGAGAGTTACGTGAACCTCCGCTTCCCGAAAGAAGGCATCACCGCTCATAGCTAGTCTATCGGTGCTTAGTATAAAGTTCCATTACATTCATCTCATACGTCATGGAAGCTGGCTTCTAGTATGAGGACATCATAGCTCATTAGATAATTTCTGATCTCATCATTCGTATTGAGTGTGTTAAGCTCAATACTCTCATTAGAGTGTTCATAGAGACTGGTCTCTTCATTATCTTACACTCTCATAGGTGAGTACGTTTTGGTAACATTTACTTAGGCTCATTTGAGATTGCTCTCATCTTTTACATTAGTCTCATATCATGTTGTTACCACATTCATTAACATTAGCACATTTGCTCTTCATAATTACTCACCCCTTTTTACGTGAATGTTCACTTCATCATATGCCAATGCACTTGGCCATTTAGTGTGTTTCACACTTTTACTTAACCCTTCTAGGGTTTCATCATTTCATTTTTCATTTCGTCATTTCTTTGTTCATTTCATCATATCATTGTTCATTTCATCATTTCATTGTTCATTTCATCATATGTCAATGCACTTGGCCATTTAGTGTATTTACACTCATACTTAACCCTTCTAGGGTTTCATCATTTCATTACATATATCTTAGGATCACTTACTTTTAAATGTATGTTAGACTTATGTGTCCATACATACAAGCCATGAGGCTTCATTCATATATCGTCTAAGTGATTCATATCTTCCTAAGAATATGTGATACAAGACTTATGCATCTTGTATGTATGCCAAGATCTCGATTTCGATCTAAGTAGGTGGCATTATTCTTGTATGACTTATGTATCAATACGGAATCAAGGGAACGAATACAACACTTAATCTTATTTTAAACTTGACTTCGGGAGACCCTGTATTCCCATCATAACATTTCCTTCCTTTTTCTCCTCTCCTTTTTCGTTTAAGAATTTGGGTTCAATCCCCCACAAGCTCATTATTTTTATTTTAATTTATCTCTTAACTTTCTCACCTATCCAAGAGGTTGTGGGTTCAACCCTATTTCGAATCCCTTGGACAATCCCCAATCTTATTTTAAACTTGATAATTGCATTTTTCAGATTTGGAAGACCCTAGTTCGATTCCCATCAACCCCATAACATTTCCTTTCTTTTTCTCCTCTCCTTTTTCGTTTAAGTCAAGGAGGTTGTGGGTTCAATCCCCCACAAGCTCATTATTTTTATTTTAATTTATCTCTTAACCTTCTCACCTATCCAAGAGGTTGTGGGTTCAATCCCCACTCTCCACATTTATTTTCTCCTTTATTTTTCTCCTAACTCTCTCATCCATTCAAGAGGTTGTGGGTTCAATCCCCACTCTCCACATTTATGTTTCTCCTTTATTTTTCTCCTAACTCTCTCATCCATTCAAGAGGTTGGGGGTTCAATCCCCACTCACCACATCTATTTTTCCTTGCATTTTTCTCGCGAAATTTTTATGAAATTTTCATTTAGTGAGGTCATGGGTTCAATCCCCAATGACCTCACATTTTAAAAAATTTTTAAACGAAGCTCATTTTCTTAATAATTGACCGAGACTACAATTTCCAGCAGGCTGGAAATTTAGTCTCTTCCAATCCATTTTTGTCTTAATCTTTTGTTGATTTTTTTGTAGCTTTCATGTAATGATGTCGTGGATTAAATCCTTACTGATTTCACTTATTTTACATTCATTTTTCATTGCATTTTGTACCACTTTGTTTGGCTGAACCCAACCTATCAAATTCTGGAAATTTGTTCACTATTTTCAACTTCTTTTTATCATCATTCATACGTTAATTCTTCAGGCATTTCGTGGATCATTTGGTGCATCTTTAAATGTAATCTTTTTATGATTATATTCAGCCAAGAATTACCATTACATCCAGCAATATTACACCACTTTTACACCTCATGATTTACACAAACATTCGCACATAAAATTCAACCATAAAAACATATCATTTTTCACATACTTTCGGTTGACATAACTTAACATGCTTACAATTCTAAACACATAATCATGAACACATTATCATGAACATCAATCATCATACTTAAACTACCAGAAAACATACCCAACCTACGATTCATTGGGAGCTAGTGACAGGGACATGCAACGGGAACAATCCTAGTTTTCGGATTAGAATTTACAGAATCTTAAGGGGTCTATTGGGAAAGGGACCAAGAGAGAAGAAAACCCATACCTTTTGACGTTTTTACAATACACAACCTGCTGTCCAACCTCTCCAAACCACGTTCAAGTCCAACACTTCAACACCAACCGACGAAAGACTCCTCCCCTTTGCCTAACGTGATGGATTAACGTTGTTTTCTTAGATTTTTGTGTGAGTTCTTCAAGTGTGAAGAACTTCAATATATTTTCTGTTTTTGAACTTGTTTAGGCAGAGAGAAAACGTGAGAAGGAGTGTTTAAATGTGTGTGTGTGTGTGTGTGAGAGAGAGAGAGAGAGAGAGAGAGGCTTAAAATTAGGAGTTTTAGTTTGGGAATTAGTCAAACTAGGACTCCTTGTTAAACCTTTAAATAAAATCTGATTTTTCTTTTTCTTAAATCATCTAATATTAATTAATTAATTAATTAAATTAATCCATTTAAATAAAAAACAAGTTAAATCATTGCTTCCACCTAGGTTCGAACCCGGGTGGAGCAAGACTCCACTCCTAGAGCTCAAATTCGGCTCTCTCTCCCAAAATTGCCCCTCCAAATTATTAAATAATTATATATATATATATATATATTTAGGATAATTATGATATTACCCTTAGCCTGGTAAAAGACCATTTTACCCCTAGACCCTCAAAACTTAAAATTCCTTCTTTTTAAGTCCGGTAAAAACTCCTTGGATTAAATCTTTGTTTTCGAGAGCCTTACTTGGTTGGTTACAACCTTTCCAAGCTTAAATAAATCCCCAAGTTATTTGACTTGGTCGTAGTAAGGGTTCCGAGGTCTGGTTCTACGCGCATCAATCCGTGTGAACCCGTAGGCATTCTTGGCACATTAAGCATTACATAGCATATCTATTTTTAGGGTTGTTACAGACAATATGTGAGAGATTTCCCTAGGACCAGACTTGGTGGCTTACATCAGGGTTCTCAGGCTTCGACTTTCAGGGCTGTACAACCTCCAGCTAGGGGTGGTGCACATAGTGGTAGAGGTGGTTCTCATTCAGGTAGAGGTGGTTCTCCTTCTGGTCGAGGTGGTGGTCGTGGAGGTTCACAATCTGAGGGAGGTCGTTCTCACTGTTATGCTTTTCCGGGTAGGCCAGAGGCTGAGGCTTCAGATGCTGTTATCACAGGTATTATTTCGGTTTTCCATCGACCAGCTACTGTATTATTTGATCCAGGCTCTACTTATTCTTATGTGTCCACATATTTTTCTCCTAGTCTGGATATATTATGTGAGTCTCTTGATTTGCCGATACATGTTTCTACTCCTGTCGGGGATTCTATAGTTGTAGATAGGGTGTATCGATTATGTCTTGTTACCTTGATGGGGTATGACACTCATGCAGATTTAAAGGTCTTAGATATGGTAGATTTTGATGTGATCTTGGTATGGATTGGTTATCTTCTTACCACGCAATTTTAAATTGCCATGCCAAGATAATCACTTTAGCTATGCCTGGAATTCCTATAGTAGAATGGAGAGGTTCTCTTAGTCACCCTCCTAAGGGTGTGATATCATATCTTAAGGCTCATCAGTTGGTACAGAGAGGATGTTTGGCGTACTTGGCACACATTCGAGATACTAGTGTTGAGACTCCTATGCTTGAGTCTATTCCAGTGGTGAGTGAATTTTCAGAGGTATTCCCGACCGATTTGCCAGGTCTTCCACCAGATCGTGATATTGATTTTTGTATTGATATGGATCCAGGCACTCGACCTATTTCCATTTCTCCTTATCGTATGGCACCAACTGAATTGAAAGAGTTGAAGGAGCAGTTGCAGGATTTGTTGAGCAAGGGTTTTATTAGACCAAGTGTATCTCCTTGGGGTGCTGCAGTGTTATTTGTGAAGAAGAAGATGGATCTATGCGCATGTGTATTGACTATCGGCAGTTGAACAAGGTAACAATCAGAAATAAGTACCCGATACCTCGTATTGATGATTTATTTGATCAGTTGCAGGGTGCTTCAGTTTTCTCCAAGATTGATTTGAGATCTGGCTATCATCAGCTGAAGGTTAGGGCGGAGGATATCCCTAAGACATCTTTCGAACACGTTATGGTCATTACGAGTTTCTGGTGATGTCTTTTGGATTGACTAATGCCCCTGCAGCTTTTATGGACTTGATAAATAGAGTGTTTAGACCGTATTTGGATTCCTTTGTTATTGTATTCATTGATGATATATTAATATACTCACGCAGTAAGGAGGAACATGAGCATCATTTGAGGATTGGGCTTGGGATTCTGAAGGAGAAAAAGCTTTATGCAAAGTTTTCAAAGTGTGAGTTTTGGCTTAGTTCGGTAGCATTCTTGGGACATGTAGTGTCCAAAGAGGGTATCATGGTGGATCCTAAGAAGATTGAGGCGGTTAGAGATTGGGTCAGACCTGCTTCAGTTACTGAGATTCGGAGTTTCTTAGGCCTTGCAGGTTATTATCGACGGTTTGTTGAGGGTTTCTCATCCATTGCATCTCCATTAACTAGATTGACATAGAAGGAGGTGAATTTTCAGTGGTATGACGAGTGTGAGGTTAGTTTCCAAAAGCTCAAGACTTTATTGACTACTGCTCCGATTTTGACCCTATCCGTAGAGGGAGAAGGTTTTGTTGTATATTGTGATGCTTCTCGGATTGGTCTTGGTTGTGTATTGATGCAGAAGGTAAAGGTGATAGCTTATGCTTCGAGACATTTGAAGGTTCATGAGAGGAACTACCCTATTCATGATTTAGAGTTGGCGGCTGTTGTGTTTGCAATTGAAGATTTGGAGGCATTATCTTTATGGTGTGCATTATGAGGTGTTCACGGATCATCGTAGTCTCCAGTATATATTCAATCAGAGGGATCTCAATTTGAGGCAGCGGAGATGGTTGGAGTTTCTCAAAGACTACGACATGACTATTCTTTATCATCCAGGCAAGGCAAATGTGGTAGCAGATGCTTTGAGTCGGAAGGCGGTAAGTATGGGTAGTCTAGCCATGTTACAGGTTGGCGAGCGTCCTTTAGCTAGGGATGTCCAATCCTTGTCCAATAGCTTTTTGAGACTTGATATTTCAGAATCTAGTAAGGTGTTGGCTTATATGGAGGCTGGGTCATCCTTGTTGGAGCAGATTCGGGCTCAACAGTTTGATGATGGTGATTTATGTAAGATTAGGGACAAGGTGTTAAAAGGAGAAGCCAAGGCTGCAATTCTTGATAGTGAGGGAGTTTTGAGGATTAAGGGTCGTATATGTGTTCCTCGTACAGGTGATTTGACTAGATTGATCATGGAGGAGGCTCATAGTTTGAGGTACTCTATTCATCCGGGGGCTACTAAGATGTATCGTGACTTGAAGCAGCATTATTGGTGGTGTCGTATGAAGAGATACATAGTAAATTTTGTATCCCGGTGTCTGAATTGTCAGAAAGTAAAGTATGAACACCAAAAGCCTGGAGGTGTGACACAAAGGATGCCTATACCTGAGTGGAAGTGGGAGCGTATTGCTATGGACTTTGTGGTAGGATTGCCACGTACCTTGGGTAAGTTTGATGCTATATGGGTCATTGTGGAATGACTGACTAAGTCTGCACACTTTGTACCAGTTCAGACTACCTATAATTCAGAGAAGTTAGCCAAAATCTATATTCGAGAGATAGTTCGTTTGCATGGGGTTCCTATTTCTATTATTTCAGATCGTGGCACCCAATTTGCATCTCATTTTGGCGGTCTATGCAGAAGGAGTTAGGCACTCGGGTGGATCTTAGTACAGCCTTTCACCCTCAAACTGATGGTCAGTCTGAACGGACTATTCAGTTTCTTGAGGACATGTTGCGGGCATGTGTGATTGACTTTGGTGTTCACTGGGATCAGTTCTTGCCATTAGCGGAGTTTGCTTACAATAATAGTTATCATTCGAGCATTGAGATGGCACCATTTTAGGCTTTGTATGGTAGGAGATGTCGATCTCAAATTGGATGGTTTGATGCATTTGAGGTTAGACCGTGGGGTACAGATTTGCTGAGGGAGTTCTTGGACAAGGTCAAATTGATCCAAGATAGACTTCTCATGGCTCAGAGTAGGCAAAAAAGTTATGCAGATAGGAAGGTTCGTGATTTGGAGTTTATGGTTGGAGAGAGGGTTCTATTGAAAGTTTCACCCATGAAGGGTGTGATGAGATTTGGAAAGAAGGGCAAGTTGAGCCCAAGGTATATTGGTCCTTTCGAGATTGTGGAGCGTATTGGTGAGGTGGCACATCAGTTGGCTTTGCCACCTAGGTTGTCAGGTGTCCATCCTGTATTTCATATTTCAATGTTGAAGAAGTATCATCAGGGTGGTGCTCATGTGATTCAATGGGATTCAGTATTACTTGATCAGAATTTGACTTTTGAGGAAGAGCCGATAACCATTTTGGATAGGCAAATTCGGAAGCTAAGGTCCAAGGCGATTGCTTCAGTAAAGATTCAATGGAAGCATCGTCCAATGGAGGAGGCTACATGGGAGATAGAGTCAGACATGAGGAGTAAATATCCTCATCTTTTTTAGCGTTCAGGTTAGCACTTTTCTTTTTCCGTTCGAGGACGAACGTTTGTTTAAGTGGTAGGTGATGTAACGACCCGCTAGTCGTTTTGAAAACTAGGACTATTTTGACTCCTTTCAGAAAATTAAAAGGGGGATATTTTAAGTATTCGGTAACTAAGAGTATCTAGTAGATGAAAATTTTAATAAATAATGAATATAGTTAATAGTTAGTGGGCCTAGTTTATAATTCAATTTAGTATTTTTGGCCCATGAAATTAAGATAAGTAAAGGGGGTTAATATTTTTTTATCATAATCTGGGCAAGTGAAAGAAACAAGGGCACAAACTTACAGGCGGAGACGTGAGATATCGATCATAATTGCGGGTGAGTTGATGGAAGTATTTTTTAAGAAAAAATAAAAAAAATGTTTCATGCCTAATTGCTAAGTCTCAAAACTAAATTATTATTATATATTAAGGTTGTTAAGGAATTGGGGAGTTTCTATGTTTGGCAGTGGATATAGCGTAGTGTTGTTATTATTATGTTGTTAAATTAATAGGGTGACAAGAAGTAATGGATCACGTCGGTGATGATAAGTAATTAATATTCTATTATTAGCAATTACATTAGGATTTTAGGAAGAAAAAAAATGATTTGGAATTGAAAAATGGAATGACTGGAACGTATTGTGTTCTGGGTTATTAGAATGGTGGGGGGACAAGAATGGGGTACTAATCATTAGGCAAATCATATGCCAATGATTGACATATGTTAAGATATTTGGGAAATTTGGCAAATTGCAGAATTGTTTTAAGTAAAAAAAAAAAAAAAAAAAGGGGCACGTTCCAGTGTTCTAGTGTTCTGTCAAGTGGTGGAAAATTTGTTCTTATCTTATTCATTTATCAATTTAAGATACTAGTTTTTGATATATTGAGATAGGTAATTAAATATTAGGTGTATATTATATGATTTAGCATTGAATCTAAGGTATTTGGAGATGTTAAAGTTTATCTCTTGGCTTGAAATTTCGCGAGTATGATAATTTTGGCATACAAATTATATCAAGAGTAGGAGCTGATTGGATATATGAGTGAGTTTTAAAATTTAGGTTACATATAATAAATTGAGTACCTATGAACTCGCTTACTTACGAATATTGCATAATTGGTAGATTGAGAACGATTTGAAACTTTGCGAAAAGGAAAGGAAAAATTTTGAAGGTTCGTGGCACGAGGTTCGACATTTAAGGTATGTTAAGACTTTTAGACTTCGTTGAGGTATGTTTTCTAATAAAAGATTAAAATGGAATAGACAATGGGTAAGGGCGAAAGATGTGGTCTTGTATAAATGGTGTGACGAGCATTGGTACGAGTACCAATGTTATAAAAGAGAAATTCTATTACTATAGTATGGTATATTATAATTTGAGAATGTCAAAGCATATGAGCATTAGCTGAAGTATTTAGTGACTTGATTTCTTGTGTCTGGTTGTTCCTTTATTGAACCCGTATAAATGTGATGATTGAAGTGATTATATTTCATAGCGACATTTGATTTATTGAGATGTTGTATCATCCCTTTTGATTGATATCATATTGTGCACATGCATTGACATGAGATTGAGTATGAGTAAAGGTCTAACACGTGGAGATTGTCCGTGTTGAGATCGAGTTATGATTATAATTTGGGCACGTGGAGATCGTCCGTGCGAGTGATTGTTTATGATTATAAGTTGGGCACGTGGAGATCGCCCGTGCTGGGGATTATTTGATTTTCTAATAGTGCGTTGAGATCGTCCGCACAGACACGTGGAGATCGTTCGTGTCGGTATATAGACCTCGCGAGTCCCCCATGGGTCATGAACTCTCGATGTATTTCCGAGGAGTATCATGTATATACGGTTGAGAAAGTATTGGGTATTCTAAGACATATCATTCATGGCATCATATTGCATTGTATTTCATTTCATCCTTCATTCTTGATGTTTATGTGTTTTATTTGGTGGTTGGAAATTACTTAATGTTTGATTATCTTTATTTGATGAAACTTGACTGGTAAGTGAAATATAGACTTGTAAAATTAAAGAATTAATTTTTATTTTATAAAATCTCGTCACTACTTCTTCGTGGTCGGTCAATGAGATATACTGGGTACACGTGGTTTCGTACTCATACTACACTTGTTGCACTCTTTGTGGTGCAGATTCGATTTCGAGTAGAGGCACATCTCGTGGAGCAAATTGAGTCCGAGTTTGGAGTGTCCTGGAGTTGTGGTGAGCTGCTTGGCTGTTCCGTGGCCCACACCTCCCTCTATCTTTTATTTATTCTGTTATTTAGTATTCAGACAGGATATCCCTTATGTTAAATTTGTCATTTTAGTTTCAGACTTGCATCGTATTTTAGAAGCTCTTGTACTTAAGACACCAATTCTTGGGGTGGTATATTTTTTAGCTTCCGCATTTCGTACTTATAAGTAACTCAATGTTGGAGATTCTTGCCAAGTGTTTGTCTTTTTACTCATTTGTTGGTTAAGTTTGGTCAAATATGTTGGGTTGGCTTACCTATTGGTTGGGAACATAGGTATCATCACGACTTGCAAATTTGGGTCGTGACAAAAATATATTATTTTCTTTATGCATCAAGTTTACTAAACCTTAAGAATTCATGCATGTTCACTAAGATGTCGTTTCGATAAATGAAATGTAACAAATAAAAGTGAATCATGGATATTTTAAAACTAAAGGATTATTAAAAAATTCTTCATCCAATGGTGTGCCTTGCATCGACAATTTTTATTATGTGATTGACAAAAGAAAATATTTAAATATGTTTAGTTAATTATGTATTATTAATATTACGACATTGACACTACTCTTTATACATAAATCGCGTTCGTTGAAAGCGTTTTAAGAGTAAAATTATGTTTTTCTTATAACTTGTTGATATTACGACATTGCCACTACTCTTTACGCATATATAGCGTTTGTCGATAGAGTTTTATCACTAAAATTTTGTTTTTCCTACAAATTGTTGAAATTACTATATTGCCACTACTCTTTATACATAAATCGCGTTTTAATTTTATTTTTCTTACAAATTGTTGATATTACGATATTGCCACTACTTTCTGTACATGAATCGCGTTCAGTTATGAATAGAACTATGTTTTTTTCTTATAAATTATTGATATTACTATATTACTCTTACGTTTTATATTATTTGTCAAAAATTTCAAATATATATATACACACACTTATTACTTTAATCATATCAAGAAAAATCATTATTATTTTTCTATTTTACACTCAATATTAATGACTTATTCCTAAGTTATTTTTCAAGACGTAATATTATTCGTCAATTAATAAAAACATTATATGAATTATATTCTCATATCAATTTTATTTCTTGCAAAACGTGTAAAAATTAACTGCGGGGTAATCACTTAACATTTTAAATTAATTAGCATAATGTAAATGATTGTACGTTGAAGGAAAATAAAGTAGTGATATTTCTTTTTTACAGTGTTAGTAGACCGAGTATATATATAACACTAAACTGTTTAGATGTACCGATAATATTTTGACACTCATATTATGGCATATTTTAAATGAACTCATGTACGTGTAATATATTATACGTAATTCATATTAGACTCTTCGATCTTCTAATTTGAAAATACTTTACCCATATTTATAAATGTAAGTTACATTAATAAGCTAGCTATACTTTAAAATATATTATTTTCTTTATGCATCAAGTTTACTAAACCTTAAGAATTCATGCATGTTCACTAAGATGTCGTTTCGATGAATGAAATGTAACAAATAAAAGTGAATCATAGATATTTTAAAACTGAAGGATTAAATTCTTCATCCAATGGTCTGCCTTGCATCGACAATTTTTATTATGTGCTTGACAAAAGAAAATATTTAAATATGTTTAGTTAATTACGTATTATTGATATTACGACATTGACACTGCTTTTATACATAAATCGCGTTCGTTGACAACGTTTTAAAAGTAAAATTATGTTCTTCTTACAATTTGTTGATATTACGACATTACCACTACTCTTTACGCATAAATAGCGTTTGCCGATAGAGTTTTATCATTAAAAAAAAAATTCCTACAAATTGTTGAAATTACTATATTGCCACTACTCTTTATACTTAAATCGCGTTTTATTTTATTTGTCAAAAATTTCGAATATATATATACACACACTTATTACTTTAATCATATCAAGAAAAATCATTATTATTTTTCTATTTTACACTCAACATTAATGACTTATTCCTAAGTTATTTTTCAAGACGTAATATTATTCGTCAATTAATAAAAACATTAAATGAATTATAGTCTCATATCAAATTTATTTCTTGCAAAACGTGTAAAAATTAACTGTGGGTAATCACTTAACATTTTAAATTAATTAGCATAATGTAAATGATTGTACGTTGAAGGAAAATAAAGTTGTGATATTTCTTTTTTACAGTGTTAGTGGACCGAGTATATATATAACACTAAACTGTTTAGATGTACCGAAGGAAAATAAAGTTGTGATATTTCTTTTTTACAGTGTTAGTAGACCGAGTATATATATAACACTAAACTGTTTAGATGTACCGATAATATTTTGACACTCATATTATGGCATATTTTAAATGAACTCATGTACGTGTAATATATTATACGTAATTCATATTAGACTCTTCGATTTTCTAATTTGAAAATACTTTTACGCATATTTATAAATGTAAGTTACATTAATAAGCTAGCTATACTTTAAAATATATTATTTTCTTTATGAATCAAGTTTACTAAACCTTAAGAATTCATGCATGTTCACTAAGATGTCGTTTCGATGAATGAAACATAACAAATAAAAGTGAATCATAGATATTTTAAAACTGAAGGATTATTAAAAAATTCTTCATCCAATGGTCTGCCTTGCATCGACAATTTTTATTATGTGATTGACAAAAGAAAATATTTAAATATGTTTAGTTTATTACGTATTATTGATATTACGACATTGACACAGCTTTTATACATAAATCACGTTCGTTGACAGCGTTTTAAGAGTAAAATTATGTTCTTCTTACAATTTGTTGATATTACGACATTGTCACTACTCTTTACGCATAAATAGCGTTTGCCGATAGAGTTTTATCAGTAAAAAAAAAATCCTACAAATTGTTGAAATTACTATATTGCCACTACTCTTTATACATAAATCGCGTTTTAATTTTATATTTCTTACAAATTGTTGATATTACGATATTGCCACTACTTTCTGTACATGAATCGCGCTCAGTTATGAGTAGAACTATGTTTTTTTCTTATAAATTATTGATATTACTATATTACTCTTACGTTTTATTTTATTTGTCAAAAATTTCAAATATATATATACACACACTTATTACTTTAATCATATCAAGAAAAATTATTATTATTTTTCTATTTTACACTTAACATTAATGACTTATTCCTAAGTTATTTTTCAAGACGTAATATTATTCGTCAATTAATAAAAATATTATATGAATTATATTCTCATATCAATTTTATTTCTTGCAAAACGTGTAAAAATTAACTGCGGGGTAATCACTTAACATTTTAAATTAATTAGCATAATGTAAATGATTGTACGTTGAAGGAAAATGAAGTTGTGATATTTCTTTTTTACAGTGTTAGTGGACCGAGTATATATATAACACTAAACTGTTTTGATGTACCGATAATATTTCGACACTTATATTATGGCATATTTTAAATGAACTCATGTACGTGTAACATATTATACGTAATTCATATTAGACTCTTCGATTTTCTAATTTGAAAATACTTTTACGCATATTTATAAATGTAAGTTACATTAATAAGCTAGCTATACTTTAAAATATATTATTTTCTTTATGCATCAAGTTTACTAAACCTTAAGAATTCATGCATGTTCACTAAGATGTCGTTTCGTGAATGAAACGTAACAAATAAAAGTGAATCATGGATATTTTAAAACTAAAGGATTATTAAAAAATTCTTCATCCAATGGTCTGCCTTGCATCGACAATTTTTATTATGTGATTGACAAAAGAAAATATTTAAATATGTTTAGTTAATTACGTATTATTAATATTACGACATTGACACTGCTCTTTATACATAAATCGCGTTCGTTGAAAGCGTTTTAAGAGTAAAATTATGTTTTTCTTACAATTTGTTGATATTACGACATTGTCACTACTCTTTACGCATAAATAGCGTTTGTCGATAGAGTTTTATCAGTAAAATTTTGTTTTTCCTACAAATTATTGAAATTACTATATTGCCACTACTCTTTATACATAAATCGCGTTTTAATTTTATTTTTCTTACAAATTGTTGATATTACGATATTGCCACTACTTTCTGTACATGAATCGCGTTCAGTTATGAGTAGAACTATATTTTTTCTTATAAATTGTTGATATTACTATATTACTCTTACGTTTTATTTTATTTGTCAAATATTATGAATATATATATACACACACTTATTACTTTAATCATATCAAGAAAAATCATTATTATTTTTCTATTTTACACTCAACATGAATGACTTATTCCTAAGTTATTTTTCAAGACGTAATATTATTCGTCAATTAATAAAAACATTATATGAATTATATTCTCATATCAATTTTATTTCTTGCAAAACGTGTAAAAATTAAAATGAATAAGTAAAAATTAACTGCGGGGTAATCACTTAACATTTGAATTAATTAGCATAATGTAAATGATTGTACGTTGAAGGAAAATAAAGTTGTGATATTTCTTTTTTTACAGTGTTAGTGGACCGAGTATATATATAACACTAAACTGTTTAAATGTATTGATAATATTTTGACACTCATATTATGACATATTTTAAATGAACTCATGTACGTGTAATATATTATACGTAATTAATATTAGACTCTTCAATTTTTTAATTTGAAAATACTTTTACGCATATTTATAAATGTAAGTTACATTAATTTAAATCTCTTTAAATAATAATTCACACTTGGGTTTGTGACTATTATCCTTCCAAATCTCTTACAAGCCTTCGCTTCTTTTTTCTTAATTTATATTTTGAATTTATTTTTTTTTTATTTTTTTTTTGAAGAAAACAGACCTCTATGTAGATTATTTTAGAAAATCCCATCTAAATATAGCAATATTCCTACCATATATACTAATTCACTATATTATATGAAATAATTACATATTATCCTCTTAATTAATAGAAATAAACAGTGTTTTAAAAGGCAGGGTGTGCGGCAAGGCGTAAGCCTTGAGATACGGGGCGTAAGTCTCATGGGTCTACGGGGCGTAGTGTCATGTATATTCAATTTTATAGTTTTATTTACTAATAAAATAAGCAAAAGTAAATCTTTCAATGATTTATAATTTTATTTGATATAAGTATAAATAATCAATAATGTAGAAAAATACATTATAATTACTATTTGAGAAATATCATTAGACAATAATTAAAATATGATCTAAAAAAAAATTAAAAAATAAATTAAGAACGCCCCGGCGTGCGTTTTTACGCCCATGACTTACGTGTATGCTCTGGGCTTACGCCTCAAATTTTAGGACTTACATCTTATGGATCTACATCTTTCGTTTACGCCCTGAAGCATTTTTGGTACGTCACGCCTCGAGACTCGCCCAAAACCTTTTTTAAAACACTGGGAATAAGGTACAAGTACTCTTATATTATGATCGCAATTTTAGAGACACACATGAACTTAATTAGGGTCCTATTACCTCTAAACTGATTTAAAATGAAACAAATTTATAAATATTGACATGACATAGAGAGTGCACACTCTCTTGAAGGCAATTGAAGATAACAAAAATAATTTTATAAGTAAGTAGTATGTACAAGCGTCATTTTTTTAAATTGGACATTACTTAATTAATTGCATCTAATTATATGGGCAAAAGACAACAATCACATACATTTAAGGCAAAATTTTCATTTGTCCCTTATAAGTTTATAATAACAAAAATCCCTCAAACTGATACAATAATATAAGCGTTGATACATTAATCTGATGCGCGAGATACATTAATCATAAAGTAAGATACACTACATTTTATATATGATACACTAATCTAGTGTACACTTTATACATGATACACTACTCCGATGCGTCTGACGCGCTGATACATTAATCTTATGCATGAGATACGTTAATTTGATTTGCCAGATACATTAATTCGATAAGCTGATACATTAATCTGATGTGTGAAAATGAGAGATTTTGAGAATTTACAAACCTAATAGGGGATAATGGTAATAAAAGAACTTAAATGTGAGATCTGTGCCATTTATCCTTAAATGGGCAAAGGATAAATACTAATAAGGGTTAATGATAATAAGAGAACTTAAATTATGAATTATTAACTACTACATCTTCTAAACCAGTCCACTATTTCTCACCATATTAATATAAAGAAAAAAAAACTCTTTTAGCAAAAAAAATTCAATTAACACCATGGGATCTCCAACTCAACATAGTAAATCCTCAACAATATAGGGAGTTTAGCAAAATATGATAAAAAATATCACTTTTTGATAGATTTGCTGATAATAAAAATAGTGATAACAACGATTGATAATCATTGAAATGATACTTAAAAATCAATAAAAATAAAATATAATTAGTATTAAGAAGAAAGAGGAAAAAGGGATTTTATTGAGAAAAAAAACTTAATGCCTATTTAAATACTCATTTTAATTAACTTAAGGTGTATCTCAGAAATTTCGATTATAGTCTAGAAGGTACTTGTACCTTATTCCTAATTAATAATATCATACTACATTTTAATTCGCATACACCTCTTCCTCTTCTCGTGCCCCCACTCCTCTCTCTCCCCCTCGCTCCCTTTCCCTCTCTCCCGTTTTGCGTTCTCCTGGATACACTCGTGAATGTATTGATGCTTTTTAAAATACTAGATACATATATCTTTTGATACCAGATATATGTGTTTATGCACATATACACCACATATTTGATATCAGATAAACGAATGCAATTAATTTGGAAAGGTGAGATGAAATTATATTCGATACACCAGATGAGATTGATTTTGGATATATATATATATATATATATATATATATATATATATATATATATACATATACATTAAATTGATATTGGGTACGCAGATACACCAACTTTGTGAAACTCAAATACATTTTAAAATATAGATACATAGGGAGAGAGGAGAGCGAGTCAATATATCTCAAATACATGTGAATCATGTTCAAATATAATGTATCTGAAACAAGACACCTAATTAATCTGCATATATCCAAAATACATGTATCTAAGTGTATTTGTATCCGACGAAGAAAAAGTAATACGAAATATAATTTCTGAATTGACGTGAGCACATATAATAAAGACTTAAACTAGTGGAAAATGCAACGAAAATTTAAGCAAACGTAAGAAACTTGTGATTCACATGAAAAGGTCTTTGTCGCTAAAAAAATCACAATTTCTTTGAATCAAGAACTGAATACACAACTTCAAGAATACAACAAAATCTTCTCAACTTAATTCACTCATCAAAGGGGTTGATGAGGCTATATAAAAGAGCCCGAAGCCTAAAGGGCAAAAAAAAATATCAAAACTTTTAAAGGGATATCAAAAAAAAAATAACCAAAAGGACAAAATCGCTATTAACGTAGCTTTCACGGCGTTAAGTCTGTTAAAAGCTCAAAATCGCTGACCTACCAGCGATATTGACAAAAAAAAAAATTCAAAGAAAATCATTGCATGGGTAGCGTTTTTGGCAACATTTTATTTTATAAAAATAAAATCGCTTTGCCTGGAGCATTTTTATTTTACAAAATTAATTTTAGCGAATTTAAGTGGGAAATAATTATATTTTTTTGGAAAATCGCTGCCAAGGCAGCGATTTGTGTGGAATTTTTTTTTCTTTCTTTTTAAAAATCTTGGCAGCTATTTAGTTTAATAACTTTTATTAAAATATTGCTGCCAATTATTTTTAAAAAAATTGTATTAGATGTTGGTGAATCAATTTTAAAAAATAATTATACGACCTTTTTTAAAAAAAAAATTGGCACTGAAATTTTTTTAAAAAAATTTTTCCAACCAAGCAGTGATTTTTAATTTAAAAAAAAATCACGAAAATCGCTGCCAAGAATTTCTTTTCACTAAAACGCTGTTTTTTAATTATTTTTAAAGATATAAATGCTGCAAATGCAGTGATTTAAAAAAATGGATTTTATTTTAAAAAATCATTTAGTGAAATCTTTACTAAAAATTGTAATGCGATTTTTGTTTTGATCAAAATCAAAACGAAAAATGACCAACATTTAATACGACTTTTTTTTAAAAATAATTGGCAACGATATTCTTAAAAAGAAAAATTTCCTAGAAATTTTTTTAAATTAAAAAGAAAAAAACTTTTTTTTTTATAAAAATGCTAATTTTAATTATTTTTTACAAAATTCACCAACATTAAATAATTTCTTTAAAAGTGATTGGCAGCTATATTTTATTTTAGAATATTGTACTTTAATAGCTGCCAAGGCAGTAGTGATCTTAAAAAAATATATATATATTTCCACAGAAATTGCTGCCTCTCCAAAAAAAAAAAAATAGATTCCCACTAAAATCGCTGCTACAACATCGCTGGTAGATCAGCGATTTTGAGGCTTAACGGCGTAAAAATAAAATCGCTCCGTCAGTAGCAATTTTGTCCTTTTGGTTAAAATAAAATTGATGTACCCCCTTTAAAATTTTTGATAATTTTTTTTATCCTTTAGGCTTTGGACTCCTATAAAAAATCATCATAAATCACATACTTATGAACCAAAAAACATGAGTAAAATCCTTTAAAAAGCACTCATAAATTGGTTAATGTACTACGTATATGACTGAATATTATTTTCTGAAGTCGAAGAAAAGCACTGAATGGCACTTCTTTGGGGCAAGGGGCCCTTAGATCAACCATATTATCCTTATATTAATAAATGATGACCTTGATCAAAGTCATCGCAATTTCAATTTTTGGATCCACCGTGGACTACAATTAAAATCAACCTAACACAACTAATCAAACAAACAAACAAAACTCAAAAATACTACTCAACAATAACGAAGAACAAGTGAGTTATGATATAAGATATGAGATGTGATATGAGATGTGATATGATATATGAGATGATATATGAGATGAGATATGAGATATTGGAGATGAGATATGAGATATGAGAGATATGAGATATGAGATGAGAGATGATATGAGATATGAGAGAAGAGAGATGAGATATGAGATATGAGATGAGATACGAGATGAGATATGAGATGAGAGATGAGATATGAGATATGAGATATGAGATATGAGATATGAGAGAAAAGAGATGAGATATGAGATATGAGATGAGATACGAGATGAGATATGAGATATGAGATGAGAGATGAGATATGAGGTATAAGATATGAGATATGAGATGAGATATGAGATGAGATATGAGATATGAGATGAGATATGAGATATGAGATAGATAGATGAGATATAAGATATGAGATGAGATATGAGAGATGGGATAAGATATGAGATGAGATATGATATATGAGATGATAGAAGAGATATGAGATATGAGAGATGAGATGAGATATGAGAGATGAGATGATATATGAGATATGAGATGAGATATGAGATGTGAGATGAGCTATGAGATATGAGATATGAGATGAGATATGAGATGAGATATGAGATGAAGATATGAGATATGAGATGAGATACGAGATATGATATATGAGATATGAGATACGAGATATGAGATATGAGATATGAGATACGAGATATGAGATATGAAAAATGAGATATGAGAGATGAGAAATGAGATATGAGATATGAGATATGAGATACGAGATACGAGATACGAGATATGAGATATGAGATGAGATATGAGATATGAGATATGAGATATGAGATATGATATATGATATATGAGATATGAGATATGAGAAATGAGATATGAGATATGAGATATGAGAAATGAGAAATGAGATATGAGATATAAGAGATATGAGATATGAGATATGAGAAATGAGATGAGATATGAGATATGAGATATGAGATATGAGATGAGATATGAGATATGAGATATGAGATATGAGATATGAGATATGAGATGAGATATGAGATATGAGATATGAGATATGAGATATGAGATGATAGATGAGATATGAGATGAGAGATATTAGATGAGAGATATGAGATATGAGAGAAGAGAGATGAGATATGAGATATGAGATGAGATACGAGATAAGATATGAGATGAGAGATGAGATATGAGATGAGAGATGAGATATGAGATATGAGATATGAGATATGAGATATGAGATATGAGAGAAGAGAGATGAGATATGAGATATGAGATGAGATACGAGATGAGATATGAGATATGAGATGAGATATGAGATATGAGGTATAAGATATGAGATATGAGATGAGATATGAGATGAGATATGAGATATGAGATGAGATATGAGATATGAGATAGATAGATGAGATATGAGATATGAGATGAGATATGAGAGATGGGATAAGATATGAGATGAGATATGATATATGAGATGATAGAAGAGATATGAGATATGAGATATGAGAGATGAGATGAGATATGAGAGATGAGATGATATATGAGATATGAGATGAGATATGAGATGTGAGATGAGCTATGAGATATGAGATATGAGATGAGATATGAGATGAGATATGAGATGAAGATATGAGATATGAGATGAGATACGAGATACGAGATATGAGATATGAGATATGAGATATGAGAAATGAGATATGAGAGATGAGAAATGAGATATGAGATATGAGATATGAGATACGAGATACGAGATATGAGATATGAGATATGAGATGAGATATGAGATATGAGATATGAGATATGAGATATGATATATGATATATGAGATATGAGAAATGAGATATGAGATATGAGATATGAGAAATGAGATATGAGATATAAGATATGAGATATGAGATATGAGAAATGAGATGAGATATGAGATATGAGAGATGAGATATGAGATGAGATATGAGATATGAGATATGAGATATGAGATATGAGATGAGATATGAGATATGAGATATGAGATATGAGATATGAGATGATAGATGAGATATGAGATGAGAGATATTAGATGAGAGATATGAGAAATGAGATATGAGAAATGAGATATGAGATGAGATATGAGATGAGATATGAGATGAGATATGAGATATGAGATATGAGATATGAGATATGAGATGAGATATGAGATGAGATATGAGATATGAGATATGAGATGAGATATGAGATGAGATATGATATATGAGATATGAGATATGAGATGATAGATGAGATATTAGATATGAGATGAGATATGAGAGATGGGATATGAGATATGAGATATGAGATGAGAGATATTAGATGAGAGATGAGATATAAGATGAGAGATATGAGATGAGTTATGAGAAATGAGATATAAGATGAGAGATATGAGATGAGATATGAGATTAGATGAGAGACTATAGATGAGAGATTATATATGAGATGATGAGATATAGGATGAGAAATGAGAGATATGATATGAGATATAAGATGATGAGATATAGGATGAGAGATGAGAGATATGATATGACATATGAAATATGAAATGAGATGAGATGATGAAATATAGGATGGAGAGATGAGATATGAGATGATGAGATATATGATGATGAGAGATGAGAGATATGATATGAGATATGAAATATAACACGAGATATGAGATGAGAGATATGAGAAGAAAATTTTTTTTTAGAGAGTAAATAAATTATTGTGTTAGGGCATCACCAACGTTGTACTCTATTTTACTCTTTAAACATAGAACTTTTAATTGGACACCTAATTCTCTATTTACTCTCTAAAAAAATCTTTTTCTCTCTCCTCAATACAATATTATTATTTTTATTTCATTCTTATTTTATGATTCGTAATATAAATAAATCATTCTTCTTCTTCTTTTCAAATATGTTACACTATAGATGTATAAGAGTTCCTATTGTATACACTTAAAAGTTTTGATGAATATTTAAAGAATAAAAAATGCTCTCATCTTTTGTCTCCCTATTTCTATTGCTTTATCTTTTATATTTCTTGTCTTATTTTACTTTATTTTTATAACAAAATAATCATTTTATATAATTTTCATGTGATATAATATTTTGTTTGTTTCAAATTCTTTATTTAATATAAATTATATTTTATTTCAAATTTTTAAGTAACATAAATTGCAAGCAAATATTATATAATATACAAATTGATGGACAATTCAAATAAAAGTGATATCATTAATGAAATACAATTGCATAAACATTACATAAATACTCAACTTTTTAGATTATTACATCCCTAAATGTTCAAATCGAAAATTACAAATTATATTAGTGACGATTTTTTTATAAAAAATTTAACATATTGTTAATTCGGGACGAGAATAGTTTATATTCAATAATATATTTTTTATAATATTATATTACATTTAATAAGAATTACGAATATTAAATATTTAATTAATGAGATTATATGTAAAATAATATGTTCATGCAAATTAATACCAAAATAGTACTACTCATATCTCGCCTCTGAAGATGCGGCCCAATTAATACAAAAAAATTAATCAAAATCTCAATAGCAATAACATATTAGGAAATATTTCAATTCAAAAACTGAAAAATAGATAGTACTTACTTAGAACTTGAATGAGAAAAAAACTGAACAAAAGTCAAAACAGTGAGAAAAGAAGAAGGTAGAAGTGACTCTCAAATCGAAGTAGAAGAAGGAAAAGGAAACACATGAAGAAGAAAAGAAGAACATAGAAGAAATAAGTATTGGTTGGACTTTGGAGTCGCCAAAAAAGTGTAGCTAGTAGCCTTAGGAGTCTACTCGAGAATCCTAAAAATTACATTTCAACTTTTAAAACCCTATATTGGTCACCTTTTTAAAGAAAGTACAAAAGGCGACACCTTCCTCGCCTCTCGCCTTTGTCGCCATGGCGTCGTCTTTGAAGATCGCCTTGCCACAAAGCTAAAAGGCAATGAAGGGTCACCTCGCCTCGCCTCAATTAAACTAGTCTTTGAACAAGCACTATCCCAACATATAGAAAGATTTCTACAGCAGTAATTATATTTCGCAACCTATTTAAGTTTTCTTTTCCAACAAGTAACAATTCTTTAACATTGTAAATGCACTTTTGATTGAAGATGTCATGTAGAACTCTACCTGATCTTTACCTGATATTGTTGTGGACTCCATTGCCTGCAATCTGCATAAACATCAAAGTCGTATATAATACAGTAATATTACTTGTAAGTGTCCATGTATGTGAATCCTATGGTTTTTAGTGAATGCACAGACAGCACATATAACATATAACTTAAAATAGTGTATTCGAACAAGCATAGCAACTGCCACAGTGTTTTCCATCATCACCAATCCCTAATCCAAAAACATCAACTAGTTTTTAGACACAACTTTCCTGTACTGTTAACTTAAACTAATGAATATCCTAGATGGAATTAATGTCAACAGAAAAGGCAGAAAATCTGAAATATATTTTTGAATCAGAGAAAATTGCTAAACAGAGTTCATAGTACAAGCTCTGAGTTGATCAGTGTCTGTATTACCCCAAACAAAATTTTGAAACAGGGAAAGACATGTGAATGTAAGTTAGAACAAATGACTTATCATGCGCACAAGATTTGCTATCGCCTAATCAAAGTAAAACAAACTGCGCACAAACTATGAAGTAGAGCATCTAAAGTCCAGCTTCAAGCTAATGAAACTACCAGAGGCCAGAGCCATGATTTTCCAATCAAACCAGTGCAGAGAAATACACCCTTTAGATTCAATAATAAAGGGGAACGTGAAACATACGAGAGCAAATGATTAACAGCTAGTGATCTTATCATACATAAAGGGAGGGAAAGTAGAAGTTAACTAACATGAAGGCTATTAACCTGCACATAAAGTGTTGATGTTGCCACTACGTCAATTTCAACAGACTTCAAGACATCTGGTATCCTTGTATCCTTCAACTACTTCTTTACAAATGCCTTAATTCCACTTTCCCTTGAGTATCTCGTCAAAATAGGCACAGGTGGAACAATATCTTCTTTATTAGCTGCATGCAAATATAGCAAGTTCACCATGAAATATATAGCTTCAGTTTAGCAGCAAACAGTTCTGCAGAAACAAATGCATGATATGCAAGTGCAAAAAGATGAGCAGAGAAGTAGATGAATACAAATAATTTACACAGTACAACTTTTCATTTCCATAAAAAGAGAGCCACTAAATAAAAGCTTCAAAGCTATTTGAAAATTCAACATGCTAAATTCTGTCAATGGAAACTGGGATGGCGATGAAGGGTCGTCAAATGGGTACATTGGCAATTCATCCATATCATTTGCAAGAAAAGAGTGAAATAATAAAACTAGGATAGCCAGTTATTGGTCACTCGGACAGAATATTTACAGTTCCAGGGGAAGGATAACTTTGAAATTATGCTGTAAAGAGGTACCCTGCCCTTCCTTCTGTGAAAGGGTTTTGTATACTGCAGAAAACAGATTCTGATCTAATAGTTCCTCCATCCATTACTTTGATGTCATTCATCAAACCATAGTGCAAGACACAAAATGAATCAGGAGACAATTAAGCTAATAAACTGCAACAACAGGCATGTAAAATTTCAGTATGAAGGATTCTTCACTGTGAGAAAAAAAAAAGGAAATCTTTAAGATTGTGCAGAAAGAAACTATATACCAATCTTATCTAAGACAGTCTTTGCATATACTTGAAATGCATTATCAATGCCGCAAAAGAGGCTACCCAGTTCTCCTGGCCTAATTTGGAACTTCCAGAGCAAAGAACTGATCGACCGTCTGCAGTGAGAAAATTGTTCAACTCATTGCACAATGTGGTATCGTATAAAAGCATTTGTAAACCACCGTCGGCACATCAGAATCAACAATGATAAAATTGCAGAATGTTCAAAATCTGAGCCACAATTTAAAGTTCACTTTCTCTTTCTATTTTATTTCCCACCCACATCACACCCCATGGGTAGGTACTGGAGCTTTAGAAGCTTGTGAATCTTGAAGTGTGTACGTTCCAAAAGCTCAGTATTTTTTCACTTAAGTTTCATGCACCAAAGTGAAAGAGCTAGGCTGCTATAGATAATATGGACAGGAAGCACACACAAACTTCATCTTGCAGCTGAGAGTAGTTTGTGATCAAACTTAGCTCTCAAGCACAAAAGCCTAGAATTTAGATTTGTTTTTTTTTTATAGTGTAGCATTATGATTTCATAGGTTACTAATTTTAAAGTCCAGTTCTCCCGTTGTACATAAAAACAAATCAATAAAGAGATAACTTTCCTTGTTGCTAATAAATTGTCGCAACACTTCTTCCATATTACTGTAATTACATTACGAAACACAATAAACTTATGACGCGGAAGCTGAATAAACTGATTCAGAAAACAGAGAAAATTGAGAAAAATAACTATGCAAAAGAACAGAGTATGATTTGTAAACCTCTTCCACAATCCTGTAGACTTCAACAATTGAACTTCCATGCCTTTGTTGAGGTGAAACCAGTACCCACCGCTGGAAAACCATAAAAAGGCAATCAACTTCATATGCTGTGAAACCAGGAGATGCCTCATTTAACTTTATTTATACATATAAAAAAGGAGATAAGACCTGAGATAGAAAATTTTTAAATGATAAATGATTAATGACAAATGGCATAAAGAAAAGAAGTATAATGACAAAGGAACAGCTAAATAATTGATACAGTTGTTAAATGAACTACTAACAATAGATTTAGAAACTCCGTAAGTTATTACCTCCTGCTGAATAGCCCGGTCAACCCATTTCAAAATCCTTGCAAGTTGTGAATTCACAAATCGTAGTCCCGCACAGTCTCAATCTATACTTAGAACAAGAAAAGGCTAATAAAAACAACAAATTTACTACATAAAAAAATTGAGCATGACACATGAAAACTTTATTAGCAAAACCATCCCGCCTTTTACCTACTTTTCCAACCATCGCATTAAGGAGACCAAGTCTTGTCCTGAAGTCCATGGCCTCAGAAATCTGTACATATTAAAAGCATGAAACTGTAAATTCCTAAATAACAGAGTCGGATCTTCAATATATATCTTCCCTCTTTATCTTCTAACATTTCTCTTGAGAAATTTATCCTTTTTTGTTAGCTATCACTTCTATGATTTAATAATAAATGTTTAACTCAATTAATTATCAAAAACATTGAATCTAGTTCCCTTTCTCCTATCCATCACTAGGAACACTATTTACATTATATACACACTATATCAACTGGCAACTGGTGGAGACTAGCAACATATACCAAAGAAATCACTAACATAACAACTCAAGGCAACTCTGAACTTTGATAACATCTCTTGGCATAACATCTCAACCTTAACTAAGAAACTGTAGACTCCATCAGCCTTATGCCCTTTCATTAAGGAGAAAAATTACTGATTATTAAGTTATTTCATTTCCTAAATTATTTGCAATGAAACAACAGGCAAGCTATCCCAACTTGTTGAGTTAAGGGCAAGAAATTAATTATATATCTATGCCATTACTGGTGTGAATTGAACAACACAAGCTAGAAGCAATCTGACATCTGACAGAAGGTAACAAGGTCATTCACTTTCCTACCTCCATCATTTTCACTCTTACTACGGCCCATCTTCTTTATCAACCTAGATTTCTTCTCCTTCTTTTTGTCCTTTGATGGTAATGAGCCCCCTGTGCATACCGAATGTATATTAAATGCGTTAAATTAATCGGATGAGAGATGTTGCAAGCCAAGAAACAGAAAAGGCGGAAATACCCTGAAGCTCCAGCAGCAGCTAGAAGAATCTCATATGCTGTTTCACGGAGATCATCATCGCCAATAGCTAGGAAGAAATACAACCTGAAGTATAAGTATCTCTCCCCATCCATCCATGTAAAAGCAAGAGAAGAATACATTTTGAAAGAAGATAGTGGAATCTACAAGTGAAGTAGTGTAACCGACCAGGAAATACTGGAATAGAGTATTACACTAAACTATTTGCTCATCAAATACTTGCTCCAGTAATCAATATGGAAGTTCCTATTAAGTGCCAACACATGTATTCAAGGCTCCAAACATTATATAAAACCAAAGAATTCAAACATCAAAACGCAAAAAGAAGTATGAATATAATATGAAGTTCCAAAACAAACTCTTGCACCCACCATAGGCTGTTTACAAAGAAGAGGCAAAATAAACTAATTAAATGGATATGATGACCTCATTTCATTCAAGTTCACATTTAACATTTATTGAGATATTCCCAAACCGACTTCAAACCAAGGAGGTGCCAGAAATAAGTGAGGATCAAATTACATCAAAGTATCACTGGTTTTCGTAAAGAAGCACAGAACTTAACTTATGTCTTATCATTTGATTAGGGTTTATGAAAGATGGAATAAGCTTCAGAACAAATTGAATACTATTGCTACTAAGTACGAGACAAGTGATCAGAGAAGAGTAAGAAATACTTGAATGTTCGTTGAAGAAAACATTAGTGGGAACTCTTTATGCTTAAGAAGCACCAAATGAAAAAATTAGGGCTGCTAAAGATCAAGAATAAAACTTATATAACTATCGATGTTTTTCTTTTTATAAATATAAGCAAGTGAAAAACTTACACAACTATCGAAGTTTTTCTTTTTTATAAACATAATCAAGTGAATAGTGATTAGAGGAGAAAATAACAAATAGCTATTGATTTAAATAATATCCTAGATGGAATTAATTTCAACAGGAAAGGCAGAAAATTTGAAATATATTTTTGAAACAGAGAAGATTAAAAATTTGAAATATTGGCAATCATTATTCATGGGAAAGAGTAAAATTTGGAAGTTAGTTTCTTAGTTTTATAGTACAAGCTCTAAGATGATCAGCTATTACCACAAACAAAATTTTGAAACAGGAAAAGACATGTAAATGTAAGTTAAAATAAATGACTTATCATGCGTACAAGATTTGCCATCGCCTAATCAAAGTAAAACAGAATTGTGCACGAACCTCAGCATAATTGAGATGGTAGTCTCCCAACTGCTTATCAGCCCATTTTGAATTTGGCAACAACAAAGACTGCAAGAAAGTCAACTCTTGGAATCCCTTCTCCATTTCAACTCTAGATTGCAAATTCTTCAAGTGCATTCTCTCTTGCGGTCCCCCCTTTTTTCCTTTAATGGTATTTTTTTTAACTGTTCAGTGACATATTGCAAGATCCTTTATTCTCCCGTGATGACAAACTGTAACAACACAAGGGGCATATATCGAAATAGAACAATCATGCACCAACAATAGGCAAAGAGGAATTGATAAAGGGATCAGCTTCAACCAAGTAACCAAATTTGAAAAAAGGGTGGGTAACCAAGAAAGAAGAAATTGTTGCAACATGTCAGGAATTTATTTACAAACAGTTAACTAAACAAGATGGAAGCAATTGCCTAACAGCCGATTGCTTATTGGGATAAAAAAATTTACTTAAATTTGCAGAAGTTAAATAATGTGGATCGAGAGAGGATGAGGATGAGAATTTTATATTCCAGAAAACCAGTTTCCAGTCCATAGTGAATTTTAAGGCAGTTATATATTACAATTAGACCATAATAGAACATTTGATTCGACAAAGGTCAAATTTCTATGTTAAATAACACGACGAGAAAAATAGGGCCCCAAGAATAACACTAAACAAAGTACTACTAACATGACTAGAACATAGTCCCAACTATATAAACCTTTTCTATTATGACCTATTATTCACTATGTCTGCATGAATTCCAAGAGATTGTAGGTTTTTCGAGACAATTTCCTTCAATTGATAAAAAAGTGAAATCTAGTCCAAACAATTGATATACCATTGGCAGGTAGTCAAGCAAATGCTAGTTATGTTTTAAGCAACTCTGAATAGAAACCAGTATTTTTCTTTTGTCATTTTATACCTGTCGAAATAATACCCAAGCATAGCAAGTGTAGTGGATGGTTTCTGCGATTCCCAAAATACGCCATGTGGACTTAAGAAGCTCCCAAAATTTCTTCAACTTCCTGGTTGGGAAAAATGTTCATAATTGTTCATTCAAACCTATAAATCGATTTCTAAAGAAATGTACTCACATAACACCATTCATTGCACTACTGTTCAATATTTTACTATTTTACTAAATGAACAGGTTATGTTGTTCGCATAAAACAACTGGACCTCAATCCCAAGCAAGTATGCTCGGCTATATGAATCCTCACTGATCATATTGTTCCATTTTAAGTTCCTTAAACCCATATTATTTATAATAATTAAATAATAATAAGCTCAAGAAGTTCTATATATTTTCGATATGCATAAAAATCTCATATAAGACTAAAGGACTCCTACGAAACACAAGACCTAAATTACTACTAACATGACTAAAACATAGTCCCAACTATATAAACCTTTTCAATTAAGACCTATTCTCGCTATGTCTGTATGAATTCCAAGAGATCATAGGTTTTTCGAGACAATATCCTTCCATATGATATTGTGGCTCATGCCCTTTTGACACCTTCACTCAACATGTCCCTCTGTTACAAACATAACAACACAACATAACAAGACTGTAAATCAAATGACTCTTAAGAATATTACCTTCTTCTTTTAAGAGAAAGGTGACATCCCAAGAGTATTAATTTCTAGTGTACAAGAAATAAGATGGTCATCTTTATCCTGGCACCGTAAGGCATAGCAAGAATGGCAAGAATTAGAGAGAATGACATTCAAGTGGGTTTTAACTGACCTCAGTGAGCTTTCCCTCATCTAAAACATCAAAAACACTGAGAAGTAGTTTCTCATATAATTTGACATTCAGGTAATAACCATCAGCCCAGTGGCATACTTCACCAGTTAAGTCACCTTGAGCTGGCCCTTTTGTCAATGGCATAGCGATCTCTCTCAAAGATTTTAAACATTCTATCCTTAGCATCTCTGCTGCAGGAGGAGGAAAAGACTGAAACAAAGAAATAATATTTTTTATGGTATATCATTTGGTATAGCATCACAAAGAACCCTTTCTTGTAACCTTATTTCACAGGACATGGGTGTTCATAGTATATGGCATCAAAATGTCCATATACATTAATGATAGCATGTCAATTGAACTAATTCCATGGGTCAATAAGATTTTTTGATAAGTCCTTTTAAGAGAGTACAAAAGAAGAGACAACATAAAAAGTAGTACAAGAAGATAAAACATGTCAAATTCCACAAAAAAATAGACACTCCCTTTTGTTAACCATGAAACCCCGAGGGCCAGGGACAGACAATTCAAAACTCAATAGCATACCTCCAATCTAAAATATGAAAACCCTCTTAATAACTCTATCTATAATTCTAAGCAATCCTATGATTAGGCATATGATGATCAAAATTCAAAACAGAACCCTCAAGTATATCAAAAATGTATTTAATTTGTTTGAAAGAAGTGGAGTGCAGTTGCAGTGTCAGTCCATCTATTTAATATTTAACATACTTATTTTCGGCAATAAAATTAGGAAAATGAAATCCGACAAGGATTACCGCAAATTTACATTCATTGCATCGACCTTTAGGCAAATTGGTAAATCATGATTCAATTTGCAATTCTCTTACGGAAAAGAATGACATGTTAAATTGTAATGTTGTTAGTTCGTTCTTTAAATAGATGTTTATAGGGCCACGTATTTCCAGTCGTTGTTTGTATAGATGATACACGGACATGTGTTTCCTGGCACTTCCTCTTATATTATAGGAAAATAAAAGAGATCCCTAAACTTAATTAAACCTGAAGTCATAAAAATGCAATTAACCCAAGTCATTTCGGTTTGATTTGTTTCTTTGTTTATGAACTAAAAATTCGATTAGAAACTAAATAAACCAACTGAATGCATAATGTTACTCAAAGTCGGAGATGCAGTGTATATTAAAGCATGTGTTTCCTGTCGTTATTTGTATAGATGATAGAGGGACATGTGTTTCCTGGCACTTCCTCTTATATTATAGAAAAATAAAAGAGATCCCCAAACTTAATTAAACCTGAAGTCATAAAAATGCAATTAACCCTAGTCATTTCGGTTTGATTTGTTTCTTTGTTTATGAACTAAAAATTCGATTAGAAACTAACTAAACCAACTGAATGCATTATGTTACTCAAAGTCGGAGATGCAGTGTATATTAAAGCATGTGCATCCACTGCCTTCAGATCCTAAGCCCGCCACTCTGAGTTGAAGTTGAAAAAAAGATACTGAAGTTCAACTTTAAAAAAATTGTGAAAGTTGGAGATAAATGAGTAGAAACCAGTATTTTCTTGAAATACGCAATCAGACCACTACTTTAAGTCTGAATATTGAATTTCACTATTTTCAAAGAAGTTAAAATATTAAAGTTATTTGGATATTTGCAAGGATGCATGACCAAACTAGAGTTGCAAATACTTAAGCATAAGAAATAAATCAAAAATTTCTCTTCAGCAAAAAAGGGATAGAGAGAAATGTACACACCTCAGATTCCTCTATCTTAGCTAAAAGAACCCTTGGCTCATTTGCTTTTCGTCCAGATTCCCCAAACCCTATGGCAGGATGATTTATGAGCCCCTCCTCCAACATGTTTAACTGAAATGACAGAAAAAGAATATGTAACACAAATGTTAAATACATTATCATATAAATTAAGTTGCATAAATAAACAACTTTGCAAAGTTTGTTACAACAATTACAAAGAGGAGGATAGGAAAAAATTGAATCATCATATTAAGTGGGAAAGACAGCACTTACTGGTCTCTTTTGCCATTTAAAATACGACTTTTTGTCGGAGAACTCGGCGTGTGAAATACAACATAACAATTCCAGTGGGATCAAGATTGTATCCATCCTTTTACCCACTTTTCCAACCATCGCATTAAGGAGACCAAGTTTTGTCCTCACATCCATGGCCTCAGAAATCTGTACATACTAATCAAGGTGGAACCCAGTAAGCATGAAATTGTAAATTCTTATATAACAGAATTTGAACCCAAAACCTGCGCCTAACTCACATATCACTTGAGGTTAACACAATATAAGTAGGTGGGCTTCCGTATTTGTCATATCATCGGATCTTCAATGTCTCTCTTTCCTCTTATCTTCTAAGATTTTCCTTTGGGAAATTTATCTCTTTTTGTTAGCTGTCACTTCTATGATTAAATAATAAATGTTTAACTAAATTAATTATCAAAAACATTAAATCTATAACTCCCTTTTTTCCTGTCCAGCACTAGGAACACTATTTACATTATATACACATTAACAACTGGCAACTGGTGGAGACTAGTCCCATATACCAAACAAATCACCAACATAACAGTTCAAGGAAACTCTGTACTTTGATAGTATTTGAACACCTCTTGGCATAACATCTCGACCTTAACTAGCAAACTGTAGTCTTATCAGCCTTATGCCCTTTCATTAAGGAGAAAAAATTATTGCTTTTCAAGTTATTCAACTTGCTAAAAGATCTGAACAACAGGCAAGCTAACCCAACTTATTGAGTTAAGGGCAAGATACTAATAAGATATCTATCTCATTACTGGTGTGAATCAAACAACAGAAGCTAGAAGCAATCAGACACCAGACAGAAGGTAACAATGTCATACATTTTCCTACCTCCATCTGGACACGCATTTTCTCCAACAAACTGACCAGTCCAGATAAATGCTGTGACTGAGTCATTACACTTCCACTCTTACTACGGCCCAGCTTCCTCATCAATCTAGATTCCTTCTCCTTTTTTTGTCCTTTGATGGTACAAGGAGTCCCCTGTGCATACACACAATGCATATTAAATGTGTTTAATTAATCAGATGGGAGATGTTGCAAGCCAAGAAACAGAAAAGGCAGAAATACCCTGAAGCTCCAGCAGCAGCCAGAAGGATCTCATATGCTGTTTCAGGGAGATCATCGTCCCCAATAGCTAGCAAGAAATACAGGCTGAAGTATAAGTATCTCCCATCCATCCACGTAAACGCAAGAGAAGAATACATTTTGAAAGAAGGTAGTTGAATCTACAAGTGAAGGAGTGTATAAAACCAAAGAATTCAAACATCAAAAGGCAAAAAGAAGTATGGATTTAATGTGAAGCTCCAAAACAAACTCTTGCACTATAAAAAGGTGGATTCTATAAAAAGGGGACGGATATTTTCCCAATATCAAGATACTATTGAAGTATGCTATGTTCATGGCCTTGGTGCATTGCTCGAACTGCAAATAACATGGATGAGAATTTAAATCTATTTATCAGTAGTATACAATACTTGATAGTATAGTGGTTAAATTCCCGTTACAAAAATCCATTTATCATAGAAATTAGAGCAATTATACGATACATTTGTATCAATGTTGTTAAAAGTTTCCTAGTCATGTGTCAGCATCCTAAGCACAAAGTAACCAGTAGTACAAATATAGAACCAGAGAAAGTCTCAAAGTACTCTTACTCTCCTGACCTTTTTTTTTATATTGAAAATGGTAACCATAACTCTCCCCCAATCTTTTATTTTTCTGGTATAACCAGTACTATAGATATAGCACCTTACAACCTAATACTGCCAAATGAAATGGCCACACTTATGATAGCAGAAGTTACAGGTTTACCATACATATACACCTATAATAAGCATGCTTACCAGTAGCAAATGACGGCAATCCAAGCACAAGATCAGCAGAAGCATTGTTAACTCTTGTTGTTGTGTGGAACTGAGAGACTGACGTTTGGATAAACTGGAAAGCTCTTCAAATGGTTCAGTATCAATTGATTCTGACGTTGAGATGTTGGCAAAATTGGTGATGGTGTGGAAATAGGGACAGGTGGCGGTAATCTTCTTGGAGGCAAACCCGATAGTTCAGGATTTGTAGCTAGAAAGAATTCTATCATTTGAACCTGCGTTACTCTTAATGCCAAAAGAAACTGTTGAAGAATGAAAATAAACATTGATGTGCATAGAACATACTAAATAATGTTTTGGGATAGAAAAGTGCTACACAACAACCCCATATGGAAATAATTCTAGGCTGTAATAGATAAGCCTTGGTAAATGGAACATTCACAAATAGTAACTATTGAACAGAAATCAATGTATGTGCAATCCCAAACAAGAAAATTCATAAATAATGACCATTGAACAGATAATAATTAATATGCAAGTCCGAATTTACCATATGAGGGAACAGTGTGCTGTCAGATACGTTCAAGGAGTCCGCCTACCCAAAAAAAAAAAAACAATCCTGACTTGATGATTACAATCCATTTTAAAGCAATTAAGTAGAGGCTATATTTTGTACTGGACATTCCCTACCTTTTCTTGCACAATTAAGGACAAAATCAACAAGTTGATTAAGATCCACATCATCCAAGGAAGCAGCTCCAGGAGGCATTACCACTTTCCTGATTAAGCTTCCTGAAAGTATGAAATTCATTAGTATCCGCCTATTTCTCTGTAATCTTTGTAGAAGCTCTGTAGAGTTCTCCCTGCAAACACTGACAACACATTCAATTGGAGCTACCCACCCACTCACTGACCACATTGTGTTTCAGTAAATTCTCTACCATCAAATCTCCTAACATATCAAGAATCTTTCACCTTCACTACTTAAGCACTTCAAGATTTACTTCAAACCAACTTCAAGATATATCAGTCTTGTAAACAGAGCCCATTAGGTTTAAAAGATTACTTACTCTTCCCTGGCAACTTCACCATAAACCCCATTTATTTAGCAATTCACACTTGCATTCACCGACTGAAAAAACAAATGCAAGATTCTTGAAGTAAATACCAAAACTTAATGAAATTTGAACAAGTAAAGAGGGAATAATTCTTAGAAGTAAATACCAAAACAACAAAATCAATCCTGATTCAATGATTGCAAATGCAATCTATTTTAAAGCAAATAAGTAGACATTCCCTACCTTTTCTTGCACCATTGAGGACAAAATCAACGCAAACTTGATCAAGATCCACATCATCCAAGGAAACAGCTCCGGGGCATTACCACCTTCTTGATTAAGCTTCCTGAAAGTATGAAAGTCGATATTAAGTTCTCCCTGCAAACACAGACAACACATTCAATTAGACCCACCCACCCACCCACATTATGTTCCCGTAAATTCTCTACCATCTAATTTCCTTAACATATCAAGAATCTTTCACCTTAACTACTTAAGAACTTCAAGATTTACTTCAAACCAACTTCAAGATCTATTAGTGTTGTAAACTTAATCAAGACAAGGAAAGAACCCATTAGGTTTTAAAGATTTCTTACTCTTCCCTGGCAACTTCAACGTAAACCCCAATTACTTAGCAACTCACACTGAAAGAAAATCCAAGATTCTTGAAGTAAATACCAAAACTGAATGAAATTTGAACAAATCAACAAGGAATAATTCTTACAAGTAAGTACCAAAATTGAATGAGTGATTCTTTGAAGTAAATAGTTGTTGATTTCATGTATAAAAAATTTTGGAGGACGAGAGACAATTTTTGGGATATGACCGTTTTTTTTTCTTTCTATAGGCTATAAGGCGTTTGAATTTTTATTTATAGGCATAGATTAACTGTGTAAATTTTACGCGATATTTTCACACGCATAGATAGTTTTTTTTTGTTTTTTTTTTTGAAACATAGATAACTACACAACTTTACTTACCAATATAAATTACGCAACTCTCATATTTCAGCCGATCACGTGACTCTCTCTCTATATATACTAGTAAAATAACTTGTGCTTTGCGCGAGAATTTTGATACTGTAAAATTTATAGAATAAAAGTTGAAATATATCCGTCATTAGAACTAAAAAAAAAACTATGTAATAAATTAATGTAAACAAAATAAAAATTATTACATCTTATCATTTTATTCTTAATAATCAAAGCATAAATTAATGATTGTAAGAATACACGATGGCGGAGGGCACCATATCTGATGAACCACCTTCGACAGAAAATTATATTATTTTCATATGGTTAAAATATTTTTTTAGGTATATATAGTAGATGTTGAACCCCCTTCGACTATTTCTTCAAATTTTGCATTTCCTTATCGAAAATTTTGGCTCCACCTCTGAGAATACAGATCAGAATCTATAACATAAACAATGGTGTAGTGAGTCACTCAACATGAGTAGAGTACAAAAATATTTATTTGTGAAGAAAAAAAATGAAGATGAACTTTTGATGTTTTAAAATAAAAGATAACTCCTCTATTTATAGACAACAAAAAATAATGTGAACAAATATTTATTGTGTCTTATAAAAAAATGTTACAACTATTTGAAAAAGTTGCATTCCTTTTGAAAGGTCACAACTTTTCTCTCCATTAAAGTTGTAACTTCTCATAAAAATCACAATTTTTCTAAAAGTCGCAATTTTTCATAAAAGTTATAACTCTCATAACAGTCGCAACTCTTCATAAAAATCACAATTTCTTATAAAAGTCACATCTTTTCACGAAAGATGAAGACTAGTTTTGAAAATAAATAAATTAAAAGAGAAATTCTGACTTGTGATGGCGCCACGTAGGCATGCCTAGATTTTATATATATATATATATATATATATATATATATATATATATATATATAGCTAATAACTTTACTTTCCAATATATATAAAATTTAGATAAATTAAAATAAATTACTATCTAATAGGAGTATTTAGAATTGATTAGAGAAAATTTATATCAGATTGGTTAACAAATAATTATTTTTTTTAAAAGTTCTAAGCAAGTAAGTAAATTTCAAATAATTAAAGTTCTTAAAAAGGTCTAAATATACTGTTTATTCATTTATTTGCTTGCTAAAAAAATATTTATCTAGTTATATTTATTGCTTATTTATAGCTTTGACTAATGGTTAGCACTAATTAACACTAAATAAAACAAGTGATGATTTAAAAGTTCACGTGGCATTTTATTACTTATTTAATTTTTAACTTTTATTTTAATTAAATGAATTCGTTCCGTCAAATTTTTCACTTAAGTTCTTACGAAACTTATACATACCTCTGGAGGTTAATTTATGCCAACAAATAAAATTGACTTTTAAAGTTCAATTTTGGGTGTGTTTGGTATGGAGGAAATGTTTTTATGGAAAATGTTTTCCTGAAAAATAAGTAGATATTAGACTTATTTTTTCAGGTGAGTAGAAAATATTTTTCGAAAATAATTTTTAGATTTGATTTATGAATGAAAAATATTTTTGAGAGACATCTTTTATTTTTACTAAAGTAAAAAATAATTTATGAAATTGAAAATATTTTTAAAATCAAAGTTATTATTTTTTTTGGGGGTGGTGGTGTTGGTGGGGTGGGGGGTAATGGGTGGGAGCGGGGGGAGGGGGTAAGAGTGAGAAAATAAAAATTTGAAGTTGATAGTATTTAAAAAACAAAATATTTTTGGGGGTTGGGGTTGGGGGGGGAGGGGGGTTAGGAGTTTAAAAATAAAATTTTGAAGTTGAAAATATTTAAAAAGCAAATTAATTTTTTGGGAAAGGGGGGAGGTGGGTGGGAGGGGGGGCTGGCCGGTCGGGGGGGGGGGGGGTTTCAGGGATCGGGTGAAAAAATAAAAAATTTAATTGAAAATATTTTGTTAAAATTGATGTTTTTCCAAAAAAAAAATGTAATTTGAAATTTGAGGAGAATTTTGGAAAATGTTTTTCCTTAATTTTTGAATGGAAGTCATTTTCCTTAATTTTGAGGAAAATGAATTGATTTGGATAACATTTTTCAAAACTTTTTGTCCAACCAAACATGGGAAAATTGAAATTCATATCAAACACACTATTTATCAAAATATTAAATAATTTATTTATATGATAGTTGATACAATAACCTCCAAAGAAACTGAAAAATGCAATCATTTTTATTAGACAAAATCGGCCTTCAAAGGTTGATTTTAATTTTTATTTATACTTTAATTATTATTCAGTTTAACTTGAATCAATAACAAAATGCATTACTATTTATTTATTTTTTAGAAGAAATAGTATGGACTGTTAGTCACAGGGCCTAAATGAGCCAAAAATATAACTAGAAGAGTATTTTTAGCAAAATAAATAAACGAATAGTATACATACAAAACCTTTTGTAACAGTCCATGAACATCTTTTTTTTTTACCGTTTTCCGTATCATCAAAGCAACAAATAAATCAACCAGAAAGCATGAAATCGAGTCCCAAAAAAGTACTCGTAATGTCATAAATTGGTTAGAGTATGTATGACGAATATTATTCTAGAGGTAAAGCAACCTTGAGTCATATAAAAGCACTTCTTTGAGGCAAGGGGGGCTCTAGATCAACCATATTACCCTTATATAAACCAAGAAGAGAGTCATCGCAGTTCCAAATGAAGAACTTTGTCAAAACAAAAGGCTACAATGATTGGTCCAGACACATCTCCAATAGCACATCCTGAAAATTGTAATTCTAGTAAAGATGATGTTCGCTGTAGCTACTCAAAAGATTACTGTGAGCTTACCAATCCACTGGCCAGTTGTAGGGCGAACTATCATTGCTCCTATTCCTGCCCCTATAGAAGCGAAAACAAGAGATGCACCACATCTGACAGTAGTAATGAAAATCTTCCTTCTTAGAAACTGAATTTTTTCCAATCTAACAAGTATGTCACCATCTGGTTTAGATTTGAAGATTCGCCAGATATCAATGCCAACTTGCACAAACCATGACGCCAAAACTCCCAGAAAATGACCTGATTAGATAGTGGGAGGTGAAGAATCAGGAATTTGAGGCTAGCCTAGTTGAACCACAAGAGAGGAAAAGTAAAGAACAGATAATGTTAAACCTCTGCATGTTGTTTTTGTAACACTAAAAAAGTAGATCACACTAGACATTCCCCTTTGAGCCTTGCGTGCAGCTGACTTGGGAACATCTGCAGAAATTGATAAACGCTAGGTTTCTTCACTGTCAATCAACAAGGACTACAAATTTAAGCGTTGACACCAAAAACAGACCTTTTAGAAGCTTCCATGCCATGCGTTGTGAGACATAGTGGACCGCTAATCTTTCCAGGACGCGTCTCGTAGTTACAACAGCAGTCTGATCAGAAGATACATAATATTAATTGCACACAAGATCTTTCAGTACACAATTTCAGAGCTGGTATACCATGCAAGTGCATGATTGAAATTTGAAGCATATATTGGTAGTACATTTTCCAAAAGCAACAGAAATAAACTGTCATTTTTAGTTACTACTCCTTCTGTTCACTATTACTTGTCAACTGTTTACATTTACACTTTCAACCACTATGTATTATTACTACACTGTTTAACTAGAACCTGTGATCACCAAATAGAAGTTGAGGTGAATATCTAGGCTCAATTGAAATAGACCAAGACTTAACAATTCAATTGATGCTTCAAGAGTCTAACTTGCTTGAGCATCATAAATTTGAAATTTCCATCAAATTACTGCTCAGTCCTTCTAACAAGCAATCTTCTATATTTAAGGTAAGATACAAGTAGAACAAGATCACATGGTCTTTTTGGCAATGTAAGTGTCTCTAAGTTCAATAAAATTAATTGGTACTGTAAACTATTTAAGCAGGAGAAGATGAGAACTATGAAAGACTAGTCTAACATCTTCAGTCCTCTGTAGTATAAACCAAAAAGAAGTTGGAAATGTATATTCAGCTGGAGACGCACTAAACCAAAGTAATTTCTTTCTTCGATATTTTATGGAGAAGTAATGAAAATAATATTTGAAGATTATTTCAAAACCTGTTTGTTTACAATCTGATCAATTTTTCCAACTTCAAACTTGAAACCGAAAATTGAAGTTTGAAAAACAGATTGAAGAGTATTTCAAATGAGAGAATGGTTTCACTCATAAAACACCAACTTTTCATGTCCAAACACAACTTCAACTTTTACATACTTCCGGTTTCAATTTCAAAAGACTCTTATTTTTTGAAACTTCAACCAGATCATGTCGAAACACCTACTAGAAGATGCTGTGATATTTACAAAGAGCTTCCTTTCTTTAAAAAAAAAAATTGGATCTCAGGGCATGTAATGTAGGGTGAGATAAAAGTAGAACCAAAAGTTTGTGGCATTTTATACCGGACTTGACACAGTACTGAGTACTGACCCAATAAAACAAGCACCTCCAATTTAGATGAAAACAAATTTCCATCTGCCAGAGAAAACGGGGATCAGAAATCCACAATAATTACAAGTACTCACCCTGCCATCTCTGGGAAGCCTTTTTTCTTGACCAATCAAGAAAAAACAGCTTAAATGAACAAGTTAGCCATTATATACTGTAAATTACACGCTACAAGAAGTTCTAGGACCAACGCATGGAAATACAAATACCAAATCAAACAAAAGAGATTACTGGATGAAAGAATAAGCATCACTAAAGATGTATCTTTAAACATTTTCCAACAAAAGATATTGAAGAAATCAAGAAAACATTAGGCAGTGAAAAACATGAAGTTGTAAGAGACAGGCGCATTGCATGGAAAAGGAGGGGCTTGCAAATGTTACCTCACGACCAATCTGTTTCACTGATTTCTTGAAAGGAGTCACCAAATCAACACGGCGATCTTCATTAGTATCCTGTAGGAAATCTTCATCATCCTCATCCTCCATGTTAGCACGAGGCTCCAGAAGAGGTAAATAAGATGATAGTAGAGCTCTCAAGGAAGTCAGTGCAAGATTCCTCCACATAAATGCTGAGAATAAAGATTTTAACTCAAGGTTGTATTGTTTGGTACTGTGCTTCAATGAATCATATTGAAAGTTAATTATTGATTCACTTTTCATGCTAGAAATATAATCTTCAGAAAATCCCGAGCCAGCATCGCAAAGTGCAACTCGTGCTGCACCATTACTGTCAAAACAACACAAAGTCAAGGTTTGCTGACAGTCTAAGCAAATAAGCGTCTAATTTATTTCTCATGACAGAAGATGGGAATAAACATAACAAAAGAATGTATTACGCTTGTGTCTCTGTTCCAGTATGGCAAAACTCAACTGATAAAAAGTAGTATGCAATGAATCCTATATTTCCTTCAAATCCACTCTAAATTAAACTTCTGTAGAGGAACAGTTAAAGATAAGATGGTGTTTTTATAATAGCTAAAGATAAGAGGGCGTTTTTACAACAGTTAAAGATAAGAGGCTGTTATTACAAAGAAGAGCTGAATCAAGCGAATGAGGAGTGTAATTGGTTGATAATCATCTCCAACATTTGGTCAAGCATCCTCTTCTTTTCTTGGGATGGAACCTGATAGAATTTGACCATATTAGTAACAAAGGAGATGGTATAATACTTGAGAAAAGGGAGTACCATCTCCTCACTCCCAATTACAAACACTTGGTGTGACCCCATTTGCTCTAACCTTGGTGGGCAGGATTACCTTGGCTTCCCAGTGGTACAAGAAGGTGCAAGCAAGCTTAGCCCAAAGACTACCTGATTTTTTTTAAAAAAAAGTTCCACCATCTTAGAATAGAAAAATGAAGAAAACCTAGTGGGCCGCCAAGGTCAGATGACCAATGCACTAAACAACCAACAAATAAGAAAGGTTCTTATGAGTTATGGGGGGACTACCCAGTGAACAATACTCTGAATAGTAATTCATCCATGTAGAATTTGAGGATAGAGATAATATAGACTATCGTTCCGAGGAAGAGAATAGATTAAAGGCGTGGAAGAAATTATGTGGCCGTTGCAGTCATACATACACACAAAATCAATGTCGACAATACAAAGCCCAACTTTTCAGGTCACTTAGAAAAATGTGACAAAACAAGGGAAGGCATCCCAGGGTAAAAGGAAGGAAATAAGCTCAACAGCTAAAGAGACTGGCAGCGAAACATCAATAATGGGAATATGGGGAGATACACCTCCACAATAGTGAGTCCTAGTAGTCTCTGCAAGCATTTAACTTATTTTGTATGGTTGTCGCCATAGCACAAGGGATTCTCTAAGGTTTACTTGTGCATTGCAGATTATGATATATGGAATGCCTTTTGCAACATTACGAGTTGGTGACAACCTCAGGCCTCATGTTCTTGCTTACCAATCACAAAAATTGTGAATCCAGTAAGAAACACATACCATGAACTTCTAAATTAATTAGCTCAACGAACACAACATAGTAAATTTTCCACCCAATAAAGGCTGCTCTACCTTTCTCTGAATGCTCCTACTATTGGCAAAAAATACAAGCCAAATACATGTGCAACTGATACATGTTCACATTATAAGTAAAAGTTAAGGCAATAAAGGAGGCTGAACAATCAGCAGCTTTGTAAAACACAAGAGTCAGCACTAATTGAACTCTAAATAGAGACATACTACTATGATATGCAATCACAAATGACATCATAATTGATATTACTCTTTAACCAAAATCTATACAATTGAGAAAAAAGAGCATACAATCAACAAAATCCAGAATCCACGTTATCCAATCTGACTTCGATATATAGAATTTAATGTCATATACGCAGATGGATTGCCCCAACGCTTTGGTATAAGCGCACAGCGCGTCATGTATGGGTTCGGTGCATGTCACAGATACAAATCCTGTAGTAGACAAAAGCCTAGTACTTAGGTAGTGAAGGATAGAAGGGGCGAGCTCAATATCCATCCGGATTTCGAACCCTGCACCACTCGCCTTTGCCCTTGGGGTTTTCTTTGGGTTATCAGAAACGAAGGCATACACAAAAATATTTGATCTTGTCACATTCAATCACTATCCAAAAGCCACTAACAAGGCAAACCGGAAAGAGTTCTGCAAAACAAGGTTGCACTCACAAATGACATCAAAACTAACATAATATCTTTTACCATCATGTTTTCGTCCAGCGGAAAATTGAGTGGACTTACGAACAAATTCCACATTGCCAATCTGACTTCAACATATTACAACTTCAACACATCAAACACGAAACAATTTTGGTTTTAGTTCATTAGATCAACACTACGAAATCCAATATAATGTCACTCCTACAAAGCCCCTATAATGTACATACAGTGACAGGTTGAAGTGCATAACATGGACAATAAAATAAACATAGCATATTCTAAACATACCCAAAAAAAGCCCTAGAAGCAAAAGGGTAACTGGCAGCAACGGAAGCTGCAGCTGCTGAGGCAGCGAGTTTGGCTGAGAAGACGCCATGAGAATGAAAGGCTTGACCAGTAAAGCTTGGATTTTTCCTCAGCAAATCCAATACAATAGCTATTCCCGCCATCGAAGGGATTATCCAGAATCTTTTTGTTATTTATTACTCCTATACAATTCAAGATTCAACACCATAACCAAATTTCTTGATTCGAAAAACGATTTTGCAGGAATGAGTGTTTGTCTTGATTATTTGTTGAATGAAATTTACGTGCATAAGCAAATTTATATTATTTAATTACTTATTATAGTTATAATTTGTTATAAATTACTTGCGATTAACATTATATATTAATTACGTGGGCTGACTTCGAGTTTGTATAATTAATCGTGTTTGTATATGTGTAATTCGTCAAGATATACAAATAAATATGGATAATATATAATTTTTTAGCCTATATACATATACAATTCACCTCTCTCCCACTCTCTGCCCTCTCTCGCTTGCCTCTCTCCTCCCTCTCTCAATCTCGCTCGCCTCTCTTCTCCCTCTCCCATTCTCGCTTGCCATTTATACAAATGTATATGTATAATATACAGTTATATACAATTATATATATATACAATTCACCTCTCTCCCACTCTCTGCCCTTTCTCCCTAGCCTCTCTCGATCTCACTCTCCTCTCTCCTCTCTCCCAGTCTCGCTCACCTCTCTCCTCCCTCTCCCAAATCTCTCCTGCCATATATACAATTACATATGTATAATGTACAATTATCTAACCAATATACATATACCATTCACCTTTCTCCCATTCTTTTCCCCCTCTCTCCTCTCTCTCCCAGTCTCGCTCGCCTCTCTCCTCCAAATAACATGTAGCTACAAATTGTAATTATCAAACTATAGCTATGGAGAGTGATTAATTATTTTTAAGTGGCTATATGTGAAAGTTTCCCTAAAATCAAACCAGTCCTATAAATTTACTAAAATGTCAGTAATATATAATTTAAAAGGAAAACTTACATAAATATATTATAATAAAAAAGTATTTATCATTTATAGCAATACTATTTCTTTTTTACTTGATCACTTTTAATTCATTTATAATACAAGTTTAATTCATATTACAAATAACAATTTTTATTCACATATAATACAAATTTTAATGATAGATAATTCATTTATCACACATTTTAATACACTTATAATACAATGTGTCAAATTTTTACCAAACAAACATAATATATTTTAAAAAATAAGTATTATTCATATATAATTCATATATATTGCATACATAATTCACTTTTAATACATATTGCAGATTTAATATAGTATTGCTATAAATAGTAATAAATAAAAAGTATTGCTAAAATTAGTAATTATTTATTAAAATATACCAATCCCTGTAATTTTTCCAATTTAAAATACTTATTTATTCTTTAAATATAATTTTAAAAAATGTCCTTAGGATTTTTAGTTTTGTTATTTTGGAATTTTAATCTATATATTGCTAATAATAGCCACGTTTAGATTCTACATTCTAAGCCCATTAAAATAATATTATATGTCCGTATGATTATGTATTTATTATTTATGTAAGAAAATGATAATATCAAATGTGCATGCGTTTTAATTGAATTTTCTTTCCTCTTAGGTCATTTTAAACCTAGCATGAATGATCTGATAAACCACTTAATACATTTTTGAGATATTGGTAAAGTCATATGAGTTATAAGAGATGTATGGATTGTAATTTTTTTTTAATCATGTTTTCCTATTTATCTAACGTGCAAGTTAAACTCCTAACTTAAATGTAATGACTATAATTTACGTAATAGCGAATTCTAATTACTAAGAGTGATATCCCTATTTTCTGGAGCTAGCAGTATAAATAATTTTAGATACTTGATGGTGTTAGTAAATGATCATTGTTACTGATACATTTAGCCAAGTCAGAAAGTAAGAGTAACTATACCAAAGCCCAACAGACCTTCTCAATAATCATCTTGTTCATTTTTTTAATTAAAATGATATAGATCTCATTATTTTTATTACTAGTTCTTGTATTATATCAATTCTTTATAACATCTCATTATAAAAGACGCTAATATAATTAAGATATTTTTAATAATTAAAATTTATTATTTTCATTTGTTATTTTTCTTTTATATACTAAATATACGTTTGATCATAAATTTAATTGAAAACTTTGAAACAAATAATTTTGATTTTGTGCAAGTTTATTGAAGAAAAATCTTAAATTTTAATAAAGGAGAAAATAGTCAAAACAACAAAGAGTAGGGTTTTAAAGGGTTTTAGACGACATTACTCCATATTTTTCATTCTTCGCCTTCTCCTCAAGTTCCCAAACGAACCATTACCATTCCGAGCTTGTAATTTCTGCTAATTTTCAATGGCGATGGAGGAATCGAACACCGTATATATGGAAGTAGAAGATGATAACTCAGACGACGATAAGGACCAGAATTGGGACGATTGGGAAAACGGAGACGAAGAAGATGAAGAGGAAGCTATGAGCTCAAAATTACTCTGTTTGTTCTGTGACTCTACTTATGAGTCCAGTAACGCGCTCTTTGATCACTGCACATCCGAACATCGGTTCCATTTCAACACTCTCAAGAATACTCTTGCCTTGGATTTTTATGGCTGCTTTAAGCTTATTAATTATGTTAGGTCTAAGGTATTCGTTTAACTCATTTTTATTGCTAAAAAAATGTTATTTTTCAACTCTTTGATTAAGTTATCCCGTGCAATTCAATAGAACTAATGTCCTTTTTCCCCAAGTTCAAGAATATTTATACAATCAGGTCATTTATTAGTTGGTAATCTGGTAAAAATGGTAACTAACCTGCTCTTAAAGGTTAAATTTTATACCTTGTTTGGATGGTTGTTACATAATGTATCGTATTGTACTTTATTGTTTTAATGAAGGTACCGTTTGGATAGATTGTATCGTTATCCATGAGCTAGTATAAAAGGTAGGGTAAATGATAAAATAGGATTAGTGATGTTTGTGTTTCGTTTCAACTATTAGTATATAGAACTTGAATTCATTTTTCACATACATATATGTTGCTATTTAGGTTGCTGGGAATAAATGCTGGAGTTGCGGCATTGCATGTCGGTCAAAGGAAGATTTACTGAATCACTTGCACGAAGTTGCTAGTTTTGATAATGGCAAGTTTCCTTGGAATGATGATGAGTTTCTGAAGCCTTTCTTGAATGAGGATGCACTTTTGTATAGCTTTGATGAAGACGATGAGGGTGAAGATGATGTGGACAATATGCCTATTGACAAAGAGGAGTTAATTAAGGATCTTGAACAAATTAGCATTGATGAGGATGATTTTACTCTCGAAACAGAAGAAAACAAACCTACAGCCTCCAGTCTTAGTGGAGGGAAATCTACTTCAATGACAAATACTACTCTCAGCAATGGCATTGTCTCAGCAGAAGGTGGTGTTTCTTCGTATAGGAACAACGATGACCTAGATTCCAGCTTATATATCGCAAAAGTTGCAGCAAATAAGATCAAGGATGTAAATAAAAACTATTTTGGTGGTTATAGTTCATATGGTATCCACAGGGACATGATAAGTGATAAGGTAAGTTCTACCCTGATCAGTGTTGTGCATACTTAATTAGTAAGGTAGAACAACTAGTTTCTCTTGATTAAACCTTCTCTATGCTTAATTATTAGGTGCTGCTTTGGCCCAACTTTTGACGTATTAGCAAGTATCTAGTTTTGGTGGAAGATATAGTCATTTTAATTGTTTTCCCCATGTTAGGCTAAGGACTTTTTCAATCTCTATTTGTGGTGTACTAGTTTACCTAAGCCAATATTTACTTGAATGGATTTTGCTTGTATTTCTTGTCAAACAAGAATCAACTGCTACCTACTTCAATACAAAGTGAATATACTCCACCAAACAGCAAACTAAGGGAATAAGAATAATCTAGTTGTTCTGCTTTGCTAACTTATCCTTGGAATTTTCTTATTTTGGATCAGGACTTAATTTTACTAGAACAGAAGAAGCACCAATATAATGCAACTGTCATACATCAAAGCATTCTATGCTCCAGACTCGACCATTGTATTTAGCCTAGCCCCTTGTCTTCATCAGGAAGTACATTGTATATACCCTATCACCTTGTCTTCATCAGGAAGTTTCTATACCCCTATTTTTCACCACACTGCTTTCCGATCTCTTTAATTGGCGCTAAAGCAATATTTTCTTCCACCAGTTTATCAAATCTAATTAACATACATTTCCTGATGTTGCCTCCAAAACATTGTTGTGAAGCTGATGTAGGTTCTTCATTGAATTCACATTATCGTTAAAATCTATTTCTGCTTCTTTGTGCCTGGACATAATAATGTTTGCCTTCTTTTAAGTAAAAAGGGTACCACCGAATTATTTGGTAACAAGATTGTCAACATTGTGGCTTATGCAGGTAAGAACTGATGCTTATCGGCAAGCCATTCTGGAGAATCCTTCACTCTTAAAAGGTGCTGTAGTCATGGATGTAGGTTGTGGTACTGGCATATTGAGGTTAGATGAGTTCTGCTCATGTGTACTTTATCTCCTTACATTTTTACCAGTGTAGCCACGAATTTGATGCAATATTCTGAAGATCTTTAATTCTTTCTTGGCCTCTTTCATTTGTGAGAACTTGAATCCTTGGCTGAATTTCTTGTTCTACTTCTAGGGGATAAATCATGGAGGAAGAAAAGAAAAATATTAAAAACTATGAAAGGAGGTAGTTAGACTTGAAAGAACATAAAGTGACGAGCAAGAAGCTCTGAATCTATTTTTTTTAAGTATTACATTACGCCAAGCTGAAGAAAGGAGAATTAAGTCTTATTGCCTTAACCAGAAGGTGAAATAGTAGCACATGTATCTTTTTATTTCAATCTTTAGATGAGCCACTAGCAGGATTCAGGAAGAGCAGTTGGCAAACCAAGGGAGAAAACATTTGAAAATCTCTTCAAGACTGATTTCAAATATTTTCTTCCTTGGTTTGCACTTTGCACTAGTATGAGGAAGTATGTAAAGACTGGCCCACCAAGTGATCTCTTAGCTGTCCTATTCTATCTGCGCACCCGTATGTTTTTGGAGTGGGAAAACCATCCTTACAGCTTCAAGTAGTGTATGTATTTCAACATTATATAAAAAAAACTAGTGTATGTTTAGTCCTTTAGTTTTTGCTAGGAGATATAACTTGTACAGGAGCTAACTCTTTTTTTTTGTAATCCTTGCATCTTCTGGATGCTTTTTGATGAAATACTTCTACCTGATCAAAAAAAGAAAATTGAAAATCAGTGGCTCAAGGAGGAAGGATTCATAGGAAATCATGTTTCAATCTCAACTAACCATTCTTTCAGCCTGATGCTTTTCGATAGACATTTGGACAGTGTCTGATTGGATTTTGATAGAAGGGCATTTGAAATTGAAGTTGAAAAAACAAAATTGGTTAGTTGAAGTTGTATTTGGACATGAGTTTCACTTGGAAATAAGTTGAAGTTTTGTGAGTGAACCTTTACTTGCATCGAAATATGTATTTGCAAATACTGATTTTAGTATTTGCACGTTAGTTCATGAGCAATGACCCCAGGTGATCAGATTTTTTGAAAGAATGCCTAACAGGTCACTGATACTGTACATCTTAGTTGTTTCTTTTGAAATCAACCAATTAGGAAGTACCGAAGTAGATCTCAACTTGTAAACCTCAAGAGGAGTCGAGCAATTAGGACTGATTCATGATGTTTCTAGTCTGTTTGCAGCCCAAGCAGGTGCGTCAAGGGTGATTGCAGTTGAAGCAAGTGAAAAGATGGCAGCTGTGGCAGCTCAGGTCAACAATCTCTCATTATCAAGTTGTCATGTTGCTTTTCCAAATTTAACTATTTTCTCTTCACTTGCAGATCCAGTTTTATTAACTTAACTCTTTTACTTTATGAACTTACTTTAATTACAGATTGCTAAAGACAATAACCTTTTGCGGATCGGAAGCAAGAATGAAGGTTCTGATCAAGGCAATGGTGTAATGGAAGTGGTTCAAGGAATGGTTGAAGAGCTAAAGAGTACCCAGAAAGTTCAGCCACACAGTGTTGATGTGTTGGTGAGTGAATGGATGGGTTATTGCCTGCTTTATGAGTCAATGCTCAGCTCTGTCCTGTATGCACGTGATCAATTTTTGAAGCCTGGAGGTGCCGTTCTTCCTGACATGGCAACGATGGTAACCCTCAACAAACTTTTTTTGCATGTGCTTAACAAATCATGTGTTTGTATGTTGGAGCTAACTTCTGTGTCCACATTTCTTTTTTAGTTTGCTGCTGGGTTTGGAAGAGGCGGTACAAGCGTTCCATTTTGGGAAAATGTTTATGGCTTTAATATGTCTTGTATCGGCGAGGAAATCGTTAAAGATGCTTCCAGAATTCCGATAGTTGATGTTATTGACAGTTGTGATATAATAACCAATTCAAAAGTTCTCCAGGTTTGTCTTTTTATCTGCATGGAGAAGCATGAAAGTTGTGTGCAATACTGACCTCTCATGGTCCTTATTTTAGTATCAGTTGTCTGCATTACAGTATATTGGCATTTGCAAACTTTTTAGGTTTCAAACGCGATATCACGATAGTCTTATATGTCAAGCCTGAAGTTTGTTTAACTTAATACTTTATTACCTAATGCTCATCTTTCCACTTGATTCTATGATTCACTTAATATTATAACAAGCACCATTAAATTGTTTGAGTGAGCTTTTAAAGGCTATATGAATTTTATTTTGAATATTAAATAGTTATGTAGATGTAATTATTTGAGAAATAAGTGGTGTACGAGAGAACTGAGTGAACTGTGAAGACAACTGTTGCATGAATGACTGTGTCCCTAGATTTTCATTTTCCCCCACAAATTCCTTGACTCATGAAACCGTGCTTTTCTAGAGGAGAACTCATTGAACAGATTAAAAGCTGAGAGAAATCTCTGTATGGTTTTACAATATTTCGCTGACATCTAGTATACTTTATGAACAGAACTTTGATCTGGTGACTATGAAGCTGGAGGAGATGGATTTTACAGGAATGGTTGAACTGGAGCTGAAGGGAGAAACTTCTGCAAACGGGTCTACAGGTTCAAAACCTGTAACAAACTGGTGTTATGGAGTTGTCGTTTGGTTTGAGACTGGATTTACAGAAAGATTCTGTAAAGAAAAGCCAACTAACTTGTCCACATCTCCCCATACTACCAGCACTCACTGGTCGCAGACTATCCTCACTTTCTCAGAACCAATTGCAATGGTATCCCCAGGAACACTAAATGTTGATAAAATGGCAGCAGTTGGTACTGATGCCTGCCCTGCGGTGAAAATACAATGTCGAATCAGTGTAGTTCGTGCTGCTCAGCATCGAAGCATTGACATTTCCATGGAGCTAGCAGGAATTGGGCCTTTTGGTAGAAAACGAAATTGGCCAGCACAAATGTTCAATGTATTGTAAGTTGATCCAAACCATTTGACTGCAAACTCAAGCTCCTACCATACATTTCTGCTTGCACCTGACAAAGAGGGCCTCAGGGCGAGTGAGTGCATTATTTTCGTCTCATTGTTGATGCATGATGAAGATGTGGATCATTCCAAGATTCTTGGAGTAAGCGCAAACCATAGAAATACCCGTCTTGCCTGCCTTTTATTTTGACACTGTTGGTTTTGAGCACTTGGGTGGGCTAGCAGTTGTAGAAGAGAGAATCAACATATTCAAACACATGAGAATTGATTTCTTTGTTGTGGTAATATTTTTTTTATACAAGTCTTGTTCTATCCTTATTTCTTCCTGGTAATTTTCCTCAAGATTATTTCAAGTAAAATGATTTTGAGGTCAAATTTTGCATCAATCGACAAGTATTTAGTTAACATTTGTGTATCTGTATTAATACTACTTGCGTTTTTCTATGTGGTAATTGCTGTATTATTTTATGTATAACTCAAATCTGTGTTTTTCTAAGTTGACATTTGATTCCTTTCTGGGATTATAGATGAGGGTACAAATGCATGTTCAGCTTCTTCCATATAGTAGCTGTAAAGTGAATCTATTCGTTTATTCTTAAGAGTTCTTTCTCACAAGTTGGTGGATTCAAATCTTATACTAATAATTTGTGAGACAAAAAGAAGTCTAACACAACCAACGTGGATGGCGTGAACCACAAATTAAATAAGTATATGTTATGTACTAAAAAGTGAAATAAGGAATCACTTAGGTGGTTGAACAAAGAATATTAACAATTTAAGGTGTATCCAAATGACACAACACTCTTGTGCATGCATAGAGCTAAAGTGCTTGCTTGTCATGTACTTCAACTTTTTCTCCTTTTTGATTAATCATTTGAATAATCCTCTTCTCTTCCATTTAATTAATTAGCTAATCATGCAAGATTAACTTAATCACTACAAATATAATATATATATAAAATGTGAGACAGAAAACAAGCTATATAAAAGTCTATATATACTTCTCTTCTTGAGAAATTTAATTAATTATACTACTCTATGCTATGGCTTTTCTCTTTCATTTTTCTCCTATTATTATCTCCACATTTTTTCTTATGTTCACTTCTTGCATAGCATCAAATGATCAAACTCCCAAGGTACGTTAATTAATTTTCTCCTCTTTTTTTTATTTTTTTTATTTGGGAAAATTAATTACATTAGATAGTAAAAAACTCGAGTATTTGAACAAATAGTTAATTTCTTCATCCTATTATAATCCTAGTTATATTGTATGCAGCCTTACATCGTATATATGGGTAGTCCTTTGAATAACAGCGGAGACTCAGCTGAAATTTCAAAATTAACTCATCTACAAATGTTGTCATCCATTATCCCAAGGTTAATATATATACTATGCTTGCTTTTATACTCTTTTTTTCCCTTCATTTGGTTAGACTATAAGCAATAAAAAAATTAAGACAACAAAACATATACTCCCTTCGTTTCACAAAAAATTGTCTAGTTTGACTTGACACGAAATTTAAGAAAATAAAGAAGACTTTTGATCATGTGGTCCTAAATTAAAGTTATGTAATCTTGTGGCCTTAAACATGCTACGTAGAAAGTTGTTACCAATAAAAGAAAGAATTCTTTCTTTTTGGAACAGACTAAAAAACAAAAGAGGTCATTCTTTTTTTTAAACGGAGGGAGCACATTAATTGAATTTAGACATCCACTAATTATAAGATCATAGAATAGGTAGCAACTTGTATAAATGATGATAAGTAATAGAGTTAGTATTTTCATTAAAGAAAAATAAGCTAAAGAGAAATGTAAAACACATGCGTGAAAGAAAGTATTATTTATAAACATAAGAAACTAAAATAATATTATTTTAACTTTTTGGACAGTGAAGAAAGTGAGAGAATCTCAGTGAAGCATTCATTTCATCATGCTTATAGGGGCTTTTGTGCCTTGCTTACTAAACAAGAAGCCACCCTTTTGTCTGGTAATATTCTTTTCTTTTTCCTTTTTAATTGCATATAATAATGTAAAAAAAATTCTGTTCGGAGCGACACTAATGTCTAATAACTCGATTTAATTGGAAAATGAAGCAGGTTATGAAGAGGTTGTATCAGTATTTCCAGATCCTATGCTTGAACTTCACACAACACGTTCCTGGGATTTTTTAGGATCTTACTATTCTACCAACAACTACAATTACCATACTTCTTCAAATTATGACGTTATTATTGGAGTTATTGACACAGGTTACGTTATTTCTATCAATTTTATTTTTTTAGTGCACAAAAATCCATTTTAATTATATATTTTTTTTGCACTACGAAAATTGTTGAATATATTTATTTTCAGGTATATGGCCAGAGTCACCTAGTTTTGATGACCAACATATTGGAGAAGTACCATCAAGATGGAAAGGAGTTTGCATGGAAGGATTTGACTTTCACAAGTCTAACTGCAATAGGTCAATCATTTTATTTCACTATCAACAAATAACTCGTTATCGATAAGGCAATTCCGATAAATTATATTCAGATGGTGAACTATATCAACATATGGATATGTGTTGCTCACGAAATTTTGTTAATCCCCCTCCTGAAGTCCTACAAAAATTCTACCTGATTAACGTTCTTCAAATTAAATCTATTGCAGGAAGTTGATTGGTGCAAGATTTTACGATATTGAAGATGAAGATTCGACAAAATTACCTAAAACCACTAGAAAACCAAATGGAACACCAAGGGACAGAGTAGGGCATGGAACAAACACAGCCTCAATTGCAGCAGGTGCATTTGTCCCTAATGCCACTTACTATGGCCTAGCAAGTGGCATTGCTAGGGGAGGCTCACCCTTTTCTAGGATAGCAACTTACAAAGCATGCTCAGAGGGATATTGTCAAGGTTTGTTTTTATATTTTTTTATAATCGTGATGTCTGGATCAACTTGCATACATTTAGACTAATTCACCAAGGTTTGAATAGATACGAAGAAACCTCAATTCACTATATTGACCAGTAGATGACTTGCAGGTTCTGCGATACTTAAAGCGATTGATGATGCAATTAAAGATGGAGTTGACATTATTTCAATATCTATTGGAAGAAGTTTTGTTTTTCAAACTGATTTTAAGGATGATCCAATTGCAATTGGGGCTTTTCATGCTGCTGAAAGAGGTATTGGTGTTGTTTGTTCTGGTGGAAATGAAGGGCCTGATCCCTACACTCTCACAAATTTTGCTCCTTGGATTTTCACTGTTGCTGCTTCTACTATTGATAGAAAATTTCAGACCAATGTTGCCCTGGGTAACAATGTCACTTTGAAGGTAAACAGAGCATTCAATCAATTCAATTTCGCGATACACAAAGCTCAATGAAATGTCGAGTCTAAGGGTGAGTAGAGGTGGATTTAGAATTTAAAGTTTATGCTAACGTACTTTTATTATTCAATTTTCAATAGGGAACAGGAATAAGTTTCAATACTAGTCCTCACACTGAAACTTATCCCCTTGTATTTGGTGAAAATGTTTATTTCCACCCCTCTTTAACTTCTCAAGCCAGGTATTTCTCTGACTTCTTGTAATCGCGGAATGTTTTGTGCATCAGATTGTCCTGTTTCTGAATATGCAAATGCAGGAATTGTATGCCAGGGTCACTTGATGCTAAAAAAGTTGCTGGGAAAATAATTGTTTGTATGAATGATTACTGGTCAATATCAAGATTAATCAAGAAATTAGTTGTGCAAGATGCTAATGCAAAAGGTTTAGTTTTAATTGATGAGCAAGAAAAAAGTTCCCCATTTAATTCAGGCAATTTCCCATTTGCTGAATTTGGAAAAATAGCTGGGGAAAAAATTCTTCAATATATTAATTCTTCCCAGTAAGATTCATCTATCTCTTTTACAAATTCCGTAAAAAAAAAAAAAAATTTACTCGCACTCAATATTTACACCAATCACAGAAATCCATATGCGACTATATTTCCGGCTTATGAAATCCGAAGATTTAAACCAGCTCCAGTAGTCGCAGATTCTTCTTCACGTGGACCCGCATCACTTACCGAGAATATTCTCAAGGTTATAATTAATTAGTTATATCGTCATCTATGTATATAAGTTAAACTCGAACAATAAATTATGACTTTTAAAATATAATTTTTAATGTATGTGCAGCCTGATATAACAGCTCCTGGTGTTGGAATTTTATCAGCCATGATCCCAAATACTGAAAAAGGATCATCTTTATTTGGTATTACATCAGGAACATCAATGGCATGTCCACATGTAAGTGGAGCTATGGCCTTCATTAAATCAATTCACCCAACATGGACATTCTCAATGATCAAATCTGCTATAATGACAACAGGTATTACATTTTAAATCGAGTTACGTCTCGTTGAAAATTCATCGAAATTTAATTCCTAACGTATAACATTATTAAAGGATATTTGACTAATTTTTTTTTTTTATTGATGCAAAATATAGTTTGACCTATTACGAAATCAGAAATTTCATTAGGAAAATAATAAATATACCTCCAAACTATTGTAAATGGTATGCAAATACCCTCCGTCATATTTTTGGGACATTGGTGCCCCTACCGTCTAAAAACAAGAGCATATATGGCCTTCACTCTAACGGAAAACTAAATAGGGACACGTGACACAATTTTAATCGTCCTTCCAATATTTAATAAATGTTTGATCGGTGGATAAGATTATGACTCGTGTATGTCCGTTAGTATAAAGGATATATATGCTCTAGTTTTTAGACGGCATGAGCATCGATGTCCTAAAAGTATGACAAAAGATATCTGCATAACATTTTATTATAGTTCTGACGTATATTTATTTTTTTCCCCATTTCATTAAGATTTAATATATATATATATATAAGAAAAATTACTTTTAACCTATATACTTCGTATAATTTTCTACATAGATGATATATTTTTTAACGAGAGGTGTTTTCGTTTTCATTTTTTTTTCTCTCTGCAGCAACGATATCTAATAATGTGAGAAAGCCCTTGACAAATACATCAAATCTTGATGCAAGTCCACATGAAATTGGTGCTGGTGAATTAAACCCTATTAAAGCTCTAAATCCAGGCTTAATATTTGAAACAACCATGAATGATTACTATAATTTCCTTTGTTATTATGGATACAAAGAAAAAGAAATTAGATTAATAGTATCAAAGAAAAATAATTTTAATTGTCCAAGAAATAGTTCTAGTACTACCAAAAAGGAACTCATATCACACATGAATTACCCTTCAATCTCTATAGAAAAACTTGATCAAAATTACGGGGTCTCGAGAGTCAAACGAGTTGCGATGAATGTTGGTTCTCCAAATGCCACGTATACTTCCTCGATTATTGGTCCACCCGGTTTGATTGTTAGGGTTTCTCCAAGAAAGATTGAGTTTGTGAAAGAAATAAAGAGAGTTTCGTTTGAAATATTGTTTGATGTTAAGCAAGCATCAAAAGGTTACAATTTTGGATATATAATATGGTCAGATGGCTTTCATAAAGTTAAGATGGTATTTGCAGTGAATGTTGAATAGTTTTAAATATTTTTTATTTATTTTGTAGAGATATGATATATTATTGTAACTTGTATTTATAAATTGGAATACAAATAATTTTGATGAGAGTTCTCGTAAACTCTTGAAATTTCTAGCTTTTGCATATTCGTGAAACAATGAATCCTAATTAAGCGTAATGCTTCATCACTAAATTGCTCATAGCTAATAATTTTTTTTTTGATAATTTGTTGTTAAATATATGATTAGTGACAAAATTGAATGGTGTCTTTGAGTAGTACTACAATTTTTGGCAAAATTGAATTGTTGGATTTGTTAAGATATGGGAAGAAGAGATGTATTTGCTAAACATTCGTTAATTAGAGAAAATAATTGAATTTGTTTGAAAGAGGTCTAGAATAATATATTTAATTCAAATAATATAAACTCTTAATTATAAGATTGAAGAAAAAAAATATGAAAATTGTTGTAAATAATAACAATTTGTGAATGTCCATTATACCTCTCTTATGCCTATAAAAGGCATTGTAATCTCTATGGAAAATACACCAAAAATAAGGAAAATTCAAGTTTCCTATTTTATCTCTTTAATACATTCTTCTCTCCTTAGTTTCTATTAAGTTTAATTTTAGCACTTAGTCTTTATTTTATAACACGTTATCAGCACGAGACTCTGTCATATCAAAGTTTGAAGACTAAATTTGAAGGCTAAGGTATTATTATTTTTCTTCTTTTTATTATGGCTAATCTTACTAAACTTGAGTTCGTTGCCCTTCAAAGTTCGGGCAAGAACTACCTTTCATGGGTATTGGATGCTGAAATCCATTTGGATGCTATGGGTCTTGGAGACACCATTAAAATTGAAAATAAAGCATCAAAACAAGACTGTGCTAAAGCAATAATATTCTTACGTCATCATATTGACGAAATTTTGAAAATTGAATATCTCACAGTCAAAGATCCACTCGTTCTGTGGAATAACCTAAAAGAAAGGTATGACCATTTGAAAATGGTCATTCATCCAAAGGCACGATATGATTGGATGAATTTAAGACTACAAGACTTTAAGTCTATTCATGAGTACAATTCTGCCATGTTCAGAATTACTTCTCAATTGAAACTATGTGGAGATACAGTTAATAATGTTGATATGCTGGAAAAAACGTTCTCCACATTTCATGCCTCGAATGTGCTTTTACAACAACAATATCGAGAAAAGGGTTTCAAGAAGTATTCTGAACTAATTTCTCATCTTCTCGTGGCTGAACAAAATAATGATTTGTTAATGAAAAATCACGAGAATCGTCCTACTGGATCTACACCACTTCCTGAAGTGAATGAGGTGTACGCCCACCACGCTAGGCGTGGAAGAGGCCGTAGCCGGGCCGTGGACGTGGTCGTAATTACGACCAAGAGCGAAATCATTTTCCCGGTGTTAATCATTCACCAAAGAAAATTAGTCATCAAAGGGGAAAAGGAAAAGATGAGAAACGTGAAACAATTTAAATAAATTGTTTCCGATGTGGTGGAAAGGGTCATTATGCACGTGATTGTCGTACTCCTAAACACTTGGTTGAGCTTTATCAAACATCACTAAAAAGAAAGGATAAAAATGCCGAAACTAATTTTATCACTGATCATATTGACATCACACACTTGGATGTGGCGGATTTCTTCACACACCCTGAAGGAAAAATAGATCACTTAATTTGTGACGGTTCTGTGAATATGAAAGAATAATAATGGTTGATATTTACTAATGTTATTAATATTTGTTGTTTTGTATTGATCATAATTGAGTCCATTCTTTTAGAAACACCAATGGAAAGTGAGTTGGAATGTTATGATTTGTAAAGGATTTGAAAAATATTAACATTATACTTTCCTTTAACTTTTGTGGTCATAAAAGAAAAATGTATAAGTAAGACCACTACCTAAATTGGTTAGTGGAAAACACCTTTTCCTTTTTTTTTTGTCACTCAAATGTCATTTCAAGATAATAAATTATATTAATACTTATTTTAAACATACTAAACTAAATCAAATTTAGTGTTAAAGATTTGAGTGATAAAAATCTTATGCATTATTAATGATTCAAATATCATTTTAACATTTACATTATTTCTTAAATATTTAACAAAAGATAATTAATCATTTAATATAAATTTATTTCATTACTTTTGAAGATATGGATAATTCTCCAAGCAAATTATTAAATTATGAAGACATTTGCTTGATTGATTCTGGTACAACACACACGATATTTAAAAATGAGAAATATTTTTCTCATTTGAGTATGGGCAATATGAATGTTACTACAATATCTGGTAGTACTAATTTGATTAAGGGCTCCGGAAGAGCCATTATAATTTTGCCCAAGGGAACTAAACTCATAATAAATAATGCCATGTTTTCTCCTCAATCTCGGAGAAACTTATTGAGTTTCAAAGATATCCGTGAAAATGGTTATCATATCAAGACAATTGATGAAATGAATCTTGAATATCTTGGTATAACCAAAAATGTCTCCGGGCAGACATATGTTGTAGAAAAATTCACGGCCTTATCTTCTGGATTGTATTGGACAAAAATTAGTGCAATTGAGGCACATTCTATAGTAAATCGGGGGTTTACTGATTCCAATACTTTCGTACTTTGGCATGATCGTCTGGGACATCCAGGATCTATAATGATGAGACGAATTATAGAAAATTCAAATGGGCATCCATTAAAGAAGTTAAAAATTCTTTTAAATGGTGAATTTTCTTGTGATGCGTGTTATCAAGGCAAGTTAATTGTGAGACCATCACCAACAAAGGTCAAAATTGAGTCCCCTGCGTTTTTGGAACGTATACATGGGGATATTTGTGGGCCAATTCACCCACCGAGTGGGCCATTTAGATATTTTATGGTCTTGATAGATGCTTCCTCTAAATGGTCTCACGTATGCTTATTGTCATCTCGCAATTTGGCATTTACAAAATTGTTGGCACAAATAATACGAGTACGGGCACAGTTCCCTGATAATCAGATTAAGTCTATTCGCCTTGATAACGCTGCAGAGTTTTCATCCCAAATATTCAATGATTATTGTCTATCGATTGGGATAAGAGTTGAACATCCTGTAGCTCATGTTCACACTCAAAATGGTCTGGCTGAGTCATTAATTAAACGACTGCAGTTGATTGCAAGACCATTACTTATGAAAACTAAGTTGCCCACTTCTGTGTGGGGTCATGCAATTTTGCATGCTGCAGCACTTATTCATGTTAGGCCGACAAATTATCATAATTTTTCTCCATTACAATTGGCTTTGGGTCAACAATCCAATATATCTCATCTGAGAATTTTTGGATGCGCTGTTTATGTGCCGGTAGCACCACCACAGCGCACTAAGATGGGTCCCCAAAGAAGGTTAGGAATATATATTGGGTTTGAATCGCCCTCTATTATTCGCTACCTTGAGCCATTAACTGGAGATATGTTCACTGCTCGATTCGCAGATTGTCGGTTTGATGAGACACTTTTCTCAAAATTAGGGGGAGAAAATAGTGAGAAATTAAAGGAGAAATTTTGTGGAAAAATCCATCATTGTCTCATCTTGATCCTCGTACTTCCATTTGTGAGCTAGAAGTACAAAAGATCATTCATTTGCAGAAAATCGCAAATCAAATGCCAGATGCATTTACAGATTTGAAAAGGATTACTAAATCACATGTTCCTGCAAAGAATGTCCCAATTCGAATTGATGTACCCGTAGGACCATCAACTAGTGTCATAGCTAATGAGTCAAAAGCACGCCTAAAGCGTGGTAGACCATTAGGATCAAAGGATCAAAATCCTAGAAAAAGAAAATTAAAAGATCAAAATGACACTATGAAAAAACCTCACATAGAAAGTCAAGATGTGAGTAATTCTGATATCCTTGGAGGAATCAATGAGCTTGAGACTCAAGGAAATAATGAACTATCCATAAAATCAAGTGATCATGAAACAAATCTAAATCGCTCAGAAATAGCGGTGGATTATGTTTTTGCATACAATGTTGCATAAAAAATTATGCAAAATTGTGAGGATCTTGAACCTCAATCTGTTGAAGAATGTCGACAGAGAAATGACTGGCAAAAATGGCAAGAAGCAATTCAATCAGAATTAGATTCACTTGTCAAGCGCGAAGTTTTGGGGTCTATAGTACAAACACCTAATGGTGTTAAACCTGTTGGCTATAAATGGATTTTTATTCGGAAAAGAAATGAGAAAAATGAAATACAAAGGTACAAAGCACGTCTTGTTGCACAAGGATTTTCTCAAAGGCCCGGCGTCGATTATGAAGAGACATACTCACCCGTTATGGATGCAATAACATTGCGTTATCTCATAGTTTGACGATCCATGAGAAACTTGAAATGTATTTGATGGATGTGGTTACAGCCTACCTTTATGGATCACTCGATAATGAGATATACATGAAAATTCTTGAAGGATTCAAAATGCCCAAAGCATACAGTTCAAAGCCTCGGGAAATGTACTCAATTAGATTGCAAAGATCATTGTATGGTTTGAAGCAATCTGGACGCATGTGGTATAACCGTCTTAGTGAGTATTTATCTAAGGAAGGTTATATAAATGATGCGATTTGCCCATGCGTGTTTATAAAGAAAACAATATCAGGGTTTGTTATACTTGCTATTTATGTCGATGACATAAACCTTATCGGAACTCCAATGGAACTTCACAGGGCAATCGATTATTTAAAAAATGAATTTGAGATGAAAGATCTCGGAAAGACAAAATTATGTCTTGATTTGCAAATAGAGCATTTGACAAACGGTATTTTTGTTCATCAAATCATGCTGAGATAATAACTATTCATGAGGCAAGCCGAGAATGTGTGTGGTTAAGGTCTATTATACACCTTATTCGAGAAAAATGTGGTTTGAAATACGATAAAGTATCCACAACCTTATATGAAGATAATGCAGCATGCATAGCACAACTCAGGGGAGGATTCATAAAAGGCGACAGAACGAAACACATTTCACCAAAGTTTTTCTACACACATGAGCTTCAGAAGAATGGTGATATCAACGTACATCAGATTCGTTCGAGTGATAATGTGGCTGATTTATTCACCAAGTCTTTGCCAACCGCAACTTTCGAGAAGATGGTATACAAGATTAGAATGAGAAAACTTGGGCAGCTAAATCATGGTTTTCATCAGGGGGAGTAAAATACGCGCTGTACTCTTTTTCCCTTAATCAAGGTTTTATCCCACTGGGTTTTCCTGATAAGGTTTTTAATGAGGCAGCAAGTAATGCGTATTAGGATCAACTATTTATATTTGTTACTTTACTAAGAATTTATTTTAAATGAACATTCAAGGGGGAGTGTTGTAAATAATAACAATTTGTGAATGTCCATTATACCCCTCTTATGCCTATAAAAGGCATTGTAATCTCTATGGAAAATACACAAAAAATAAGGAAGATTCAAGTTTCCTATTTTATCTCTCTAATACATTCTTCTCTCCTTAGTTGCTATTAAATTTAATTTTAGCACTTAGTCTTTATTTTATAACAAAAATAAAGTAATAATCAATGAACTTATAATTGAAAGAGAGGACTTTATTTTTTCTATTAAGAATGTCTTTTAGTATTTACGTGAAATAGAATGCAATATATTAATTGACTCTCCTATCCTATTTATGTTTCAATTATTATTTGAGCGAAAAGTCATGGATATTTAATGAAACTAGATGTGAATTTCCTAATTTTGAAGTTTGATATTATCTGAATTATCATCTGCTCAACTAATTGTGTTCGTAAATATTATTTCATTAAGCGTCTCAATATGTATCTTTTCTAGGTCGGTCTAATTCGAATTCAAAATCTATTTAAATGTACTTATTAACAGAGACTAGCTATTTCAAAATGTATCGACTATAAAACATGTATATATATAAAAATTATTTTGTTGATTTTGCAAATTGAAGTTCATTTATTCTATTTCAATCAATTAAAGAGTTATTAAGTAATATGAGCATTAAATAATCAAAGAAACCGAATATGTAATATGATCTCATTCTTGCAATACTTTTTAGTGATATTTAATACAAAACTTAAACACAAAAATCGAATTTCGACATTAACAACACAATGAAGTTATTAAACAAAAAAAATATTTTTCTTGGTTATTCAATATTCAAGTTAATTGATATACTATGTTATTTTACATCAAAAAACAAAAATAATAATGTTTTATTATAATAATTTAAAAATAAAATATTAAGTTCAGATTGTTTGATTTGATAACGTTCGTATAAATCTCAGTAAGTGACAAAAATTAGCCTAGTATAGAGGTCTAAAACCTTTTTCTCCAATTTCTTTTTTAGTCAAATATAGAAAAAAATTATATTTTATTTAAGAAAAAAACAAAAATAATTTTGGTAAAATACATTATACTTCCTAAAAAATCCAAATAGAATAGAAAAATCAAAACAAAATTCTAATACTTTTCATTAAATTTTATTATTGTTTATCGTTTTTACCAAGCCCAAAAAATCATATTGAATAAAAGAAAAAGAGATTTGATATTTTCTATATTTTTTGTTAAAATATCCCAACCCAATATATCATATTTTGTGGACACCCTTTCTTGGTTAACAAAACCTTGCACGTGCTTCAATAAACCACACGTGTAAAACATTTATTTTTGTTAATAAAAATTATATTATATAATAATAAATAAATTTAATTAGTTACTTGGGCTAAAGAGTAACTAAAAATAAAGAATTTGTTTTTTTTACTAATAATAAATGCAAAGCAGTAAGTATAACCTACTTTACTTCTTCCTTGTGCGAAACTCAGATCACAAAGGGGCTGAAGGTTTTCGATTATCTCTGATAAATTTTACTTTTTTTTTATGAATTTATATCTACGTATGCGTTTGTGAGCAGATGTTTTTTTTTTTTTTTTTTTTTTGAATTTTGGTTAGTGAATGCTGTGTGTGTTTTGTGTAGGAAATTTGTGGAAGGAGATCTGATGTACTTGCTTGTGGATCTTAATTATTCAGGAGATCATGATCGCCATAGAGCATAAAGGTATGATTTTTATTTTTATTTTGATATGGGTGTTTGTTCTGCTATGTGTTTTATGTGTGGAATTTGTGGCGGTGGGATCTTGTTTTTTGTAGAAATTGTGGGATTGAATTGAAGTAGAGGAATTGGGGGTTGATGTGTAATTCTTTTGAATGGAATGATAAAGGGTTTGATTGTTCACAGTGGTTTTTGGTTGTGAATGGATGTGAAAGAGTGAGTTTTTGATCAGCTAGTGCTATTGATGTTCTCTTAGTAGCTCAGTTGGGTAGCTAACCAGCTAGCTGAATTTTCACCTAGTTGGTGAGGGTTGTAAATTGTAATCCCCTATTTTTCAGAAAGGGGAAGACTAGGAAGACTTTAAGATTGAATAATTGGTAATCAATTTTTGATAATAATGGTAGTGTCTGAGCAATGTTGAACGCATCTCGACTATTCCACCAGGTACTGGTTGCATCCCACCACTATTCCACCTGTACTTGCTACCTCTCACCAGTTCAGATATCGATAATGCTTCTGACTAAGATTTGAGTACAAATATCACCAGTGCTCTTTTGTCTCTCACAAGGTTTGACCCTAGTCTCCTAGGGTCACATCAACTTCATTGACCTCTTGGTGATAAACTTGGGTGGACATTACTTATCCGGAGTGCGATTGTTTGTTGGAATGTGGGGTAAGTTTGTTTTTAGGTTATGGAATTTGGCTTCCTCCTCATCACAAAGGGAGTTTATGTTGTAACTTAGAACTGAAGTTTTGGTGGTAGTTGCATTTGAAGTCTGAATGAATATATTAGTTCTTCCTAACCCATCAAAGAGCAGCATTGATACTTTAGTTTTTAAATACTATTTTGTACAAAAGTTGTTATTTGGCTAGGTTATTCTGTTGTCAATGGTTAGAGTAATAAATAAAACTACTAATTCTACTACCCGCTTCTGTGAGAGAACAAATCGGTATAAAAAGCGACAAACACCTACGTTTTGGTTCCAAACACTCTGGGGTCAGCTATATGAATGCTCCCTGACCATATTGCTCCATTTAAGCTTATTCCAGACCAATCATATATAGATTAAAAATAAAAATAAGAAGTACTAGAAATTCTTTGTAGATTTTATTGGCGTATAAATCTCAATTAACTAAAAGACTCATAGTAAACATAGTACCTAACATTAACATACTGACTGACAAATATATACTCCCAACTAATTGGTTTTGCCTATACCATTGTGCCCTATTTTCAACTATGTTTTGCTTGGATTCCAAGAGATAGTAAGTATTTCAAGACAACTTTCTTCCCTGTAATTTAGGTACACCTCATCCCTTTTTAAAACTTCTACTTACCATGGTTCTACACCTATATATCAATACATGCAGTGGTCAATGTAAGACATGTACGAACCATCTAAACAGTATTCTCTCGTGTTATCCTCAATATGTGCTACTTGTACCTTTTGCTGCATGTAGTCGTTTTTAGTCTTGTGTATGTTTGTATGACTGTTCATCCATCATAAGCATCCACGTCTCTCTGACACTCATAGCTGGACTTTAGTGGTCCAATATTGATTCTCATGTAACGTTTTTAGTTTTGTAATCTTTATATGGAGCTTGCTTTCACATTTTGAGGTGTCTTTCTACCAGATATCACTCCGGTAACACTTGTTGCCACAATCCAATCTAATCTCACCTTGACTTCACTCTTTTTAGCCAGAAGTGATCCTTTTCTTTTCTTGAATTTTGTTGTAAATGCTAAAGTTACTTGTCTTCCCAATAATACCCCAATCACCTGTCTTCTCACAGAAAGAGGCCCAGTTAATAAGCTATATTTTTATAAGTAGACCCGCTGAATAAGTTCTAGATCTCTTGGAAAATTATGATCTTATAAACTTGTTTCCCAAGAGACTTCTTGATGCCACACAGGCTTCTCTTTTGGGGTAGTTTATAGTGGTTGATGATTTACATGTGTTATATTATGTATGAAGAATAAAACTCGTGTTCATTTCAGCAATTATAACACTTGATGTTCACTCCTTCAACTCCATGTCCATGACTATATGAGTACTACTACCTACCCTCAGAGTAAGTCAGTGTTTCCAGTATTAGATTCTGATTTAAATATGTGGCAGTCAAACTAAGCATGAGACTTGAATAATCGCAATTATTCCAATATCCCCTTGTAGTTTTTAAATTACAGAACTGATCATCTTTTTTCGCCTTTTGTTCTGTGTGAAGCAAAGCTTTGTTTTTTTGTGGAAATTCTTTTTTGAGAGGACAATCTGGGCGGTAAAACTACAGCAGAGGGAAAGTATCTCTAGATTACTACTGCATTTAGTGTATCACTAATAATACGGTCTTTCTGTCAAAAGATCTATTGAGGTTTAGTAGCTTGAGTGAACACAGAGCAACTCAATCTATTGAGTGAATTCTGAGGTTCTGCTAGAACTTTAGAGTATCTGTTATTTGTAAAATAGCACCATTGGCTTTCGTATCTCTGCTGGAAACTTGAGGTCTTGACCCTACTATTTGACATCTGATAAGGAAATGCTTCCTGACAGCAATCTGAAGAATGGGTGTTTTGTATAAAACTAGTTTACCTCATTAAAAAAGAAAAAGAACGAATTTCCTGACAGCAATACCTAACATTATGAATAAAGTTTCTTTTTTCTTGTGACTAAGATAAAATAAAGATTGCAGCTTACTCTCTGCTGTATACAAAAGGCCTTGCTGTACTGGTGTATCCTCTTGAAATCTAGAAATCTTAATAAAAAACAAACAAAAGCCCAAGCTTTGCTTTTCCCTTGTGTATTCGAGTTATAGACTAGTTCATTAGAAAAGTAGTTTTATTGCCTTGAATAGGTGGTTTGGGCTGCTATCTTAAGGGAGAAAAGCTTCAGATCTGCATTAACATTTAACTGGAATTTTTGAAAGGCCTCTTTGGTTATCTGATTTTTCAGCAGATTTTTGTTTATCCAAGTACTATTCTCAAATAACTCACAAGCTGCAATGAGATTCAATATTTTGGTCCTATGTAATCAGCCAGTGTTGTCATATTTGTTTTAAAATTTCTCTTGGTTTATTGAGTTTGTAGAAATTATGTACTTTGGGATCTTGATTTATTCATGTGTGTGGAACACTTCCATTAGTACCTCTCTGATGGGCTTGTTGTTTATCCTTGGACTGCAGATACTATGCATACAAATTGCGAGGCATCCGTAAGATGCCTTCCGGGTGCAGGCTATCCCCATAATCTGCACTACAGTAGAACTGCGGTCAAAGTCTTACCAGAGCCTAGTGATGGCACCTATATTCATCCAGGTGGGGACAGCTTGGACTGCACATTGACTGGTGAAACAATTGAGTCTTCAAAAGAATCTCCGAGCCACACTGTCTATCAGCATGGCTTTGGTCTATGGTCTGCCTTTTATCCTAACTCAAATATGCATCTGCGCTCCTTGAATGCTATTGAAAGCCAGCCCTATCCATATTCAGTGGAAAATCACTACCATTATAGCCTATTGAACATGTTCCCTCAAAATTATCAGTGTGATTATCGGTTCCAAGATTTCCAGTATTTTGTTGTAATTGACTTTGAGGCAACATGTGATAAAGAAAAGAATCCTCACCCTCAGGAGATAATAGAGTTTCCATCAGTTATAGTGAGTAGCACGACTGGCCAGCTGGAAGCTTGTTTTCAAACTTACGTGAGGCCAACATGCAACCAACAACTGAGTGATTTCTGCAAGGATCTGACTGGTATCCAGCAAATTCAGGTTGGTTGCAAGTCTTTGAATTCCTTCCAATTATTAGATTTCATCTAGATGATAGAGTTGTAATTAATAATGGAAGATCCTTGGATATGAGAAATTGCACAACCTGGAATTATGCCTGATGCACTGGCTTAGTGCAAAAAATTAGAAACTTTTACTTCTTAGTACTTATAAATAATAATAATAGTAATGGAAGAACCTTTGATATGCATATACTGAACATATGTGTCTTACTGTATATCCTTTACCGATCAAAAAAAGATATATGTATCGTACAACCCATTCACATATGAAGATTGACTTAATTTGATGGGTTGAAGTTGGAAACTCTCTGCTAGCAGTAAATGTTATTCATTTGCTCCTCCTTTCCTTTTCTAGCTTATATTATTTATAAGCAAGTTATAAACTAAGAAAACTGAGTATGATTTTACAGGCTTGTGGAATTACTTTTATCTCCTGTGTTTTTATGTATGCTGCAATTATCTCAGAAGTTTGAAATGGCTATGGTTTGAGATATTTCCTCCATACAGTTAGTTATAAGAGAAATGATTAGATCTTGCTGCCTTGGATTTTTTTAATGGATACTTGGTATCTTGTTTCGGTTATGTATGCAAATTATTTACCTTTAACCTTTTTATGCCAACTTGCTCTCCGTGCTGATGTGAAGAAGCTCCTTCATGGTTTTAGACTATTGAGAGATTTGTCTCTTCATAGAATCTTCAGTATCTCTATGTTCTTGTGATTACCAAATTTAATGACCACCATTGAAGGATTAATGTAATTGGACTTTAAAAAGACGAGTTTGTAAGATGAGGTGGATAAGTCCAAACTTCTATGAGAGAAATCCTAGTCTTGGATTAATGGTGATTACATTTCTTCCCTTGCTAGGTATGGTTTGTTCTAATCCAACGTAAGTATTTTGATCTAGGTTTTGAACACATTTCTCAAGCAGGGATGATCCTTATTTTTATTTAATAGAAATGTAGAGGGAGTCATGAGAGAACCCTTGTCCACCATAGAAATGAGTTAGGAATGTTCCACTAGGGTTCGAGATCTTTGAACATGACAAATCACACCAAAGACCTGAAGCTATGTGTAGTGCAGATTGGATGTGTCTCCCAACTTAGGCAGCAGTTCAAAGAGGGCAGTAAGGCATGCGCCTAACCAAAAACTAGTGTACCAACTACTTTTAAAAATGAACAAGGTTAAGCAATGATGCTTATGACTTTGTCCTGAAATGGGCGGCACTAAACTATAAATATCTCGGATTGCTTTTAAACATTACACAATATATTAGTATACTATATAGAAATAGGAATGAGAAATTTAATATAAGAAGATTGAACTAATTATAAAAAAAAAAATATAAGAATGAAAAATTTTGAACTACATTTGTGTCTGAATCAGAAATTATGGGTTTTGAACTTCAATGGCATGGTTTTCATTTCATATATTTTACTTAATTACAGTTTTTTCCCTTGAACTTCTTCTATTCTTGTTTATAGTTCTTTTTTTTAGCATTGTATGCTTCTTATATTTTCTTCATTTGCACCTTTCCTTAAAGCACTCAGCTGAATTGCTCTTAAGCTAATCTCCGTCATTGTTTTTCTGCTTGAAACCCTTAAAGCTTTCTGCATATTTTGCTCTTGACAACGCCGTGAAAGAATACTGTATCTTTAAAATCAGGCTTGTAGTTTAGTATTCGTTTTCTCGAGTAGATTTGACCTGTCTTGTGCGTATTGGTACTCTGTTGCTGCTTTGTGTGGGGTTATTGTTGTAGCAGCTGAGTCATGCAATTTTGTTTTTTTTCCCTTTCCAGGTTGACAGAGGTGTTACTCTAAGTGAAGCGCTCCTTAGGCATGACAAGTGGCTTGAGAAGAAAGGGATAAAGAATACCAACTTTGCAGTTGTCACATGGTCCAGTTGGGACTGCCGTGTGATGTTGGAATCAGAATGCCGATACAAAAAGATCAGGAAGCCTCCTTATTTTAACCGGTATGTTTGTATTTTTATTTTATTTGTGTTCTAAATTGGAGCCTCTTTTTTGTTTTGGGGTTAACCTTAGAAATATCTTCCAGTTGGATCAACTTGAAGGTTCCTTTTGGAGAGGTTTTTGGAGGCGCGAGGTGCAATTTGAAAGATGCGGTCCAAATGGCTGGTTTAGCATGGCAGGGCCGTGCTCACTGTGGTCTGGATGATGCCAAAAATACAGCCCGCTTGCTTGCTTTTCTCATGCACAAGGGTTTTAGATTCTCTATCACTGATTCTCTTATGTATCAATCTAATGATGAACCCCTCTCATGGAAGCTGCCCCCAGATCACCCATCATTTCCTTCTTATCAACCTCAAAAGATGAGAGACGTGCCTTGTCCAGTATTGCAAAATCAGCCCTACTGTTTCTGTGGAGTAAGGAGCAGCAAAGGGATGTTCCGGAAACCAGGTCCAAAGCAAGGAAACCTCTTCTTCGGGTGTGGGAATTGGACTGCTGCTAGAGGTGCCTGTTGCCAGTATTTTGAATGGGCCTTGTCCTGAAGGACCAGAAAAATGACGTAATTTATTCAGGCCTGATCATCGTCACATCTCTCTCTGTCTATGTAAAAAGTGAAACGGAAAGACTGTTTGAGGAAAGTGAATCTCCGCTTTTGTTGTGGAGGTTTTCCCTTCCAACCAAGTAAATATGGATAGTTCAATCAAAACCCTTTTGTTTCCTGTTAATGCCTGTGAGCCTGCGGGTCAACTTAGGGAATGAAAGATGGAATGATCCAACCAGTTTAAAACTGACTTGTTGACAGTGATTGAACTCTATGGTGTAGGTAGAAGCATGCATTGACATGCCTGGACATGTTTTATTGTGTTAAAAATAACGTGTGAGCATTTGCTATTCAATGGGAATGACAACTTTGCTTGCCTATAATTCTTTCACTTACCCCTCCACCCATAATCCTGCCTCTTGTCACTTTTAATTTATTTTTCCTCTCTCAAGTTTGAGTTTATATTGAATCTGCCAGTGTTTTGCCCTATAGGACCTCAAATAATTCCAAATTGGAACTTTTTAGTAATCTCTAGACATCTCTTCTCAAAACATAGCTCCTCGTGAAATCAACAGACATGATGAATATGAAGTGTTCTATACTTTTTGGGGAAAACGCAACACATATATAGTTTTATACTCCTATCCAATACTTAAAAATGTTCTTAGGACCAGCTTGAAAGTAAGAACTTCTATAAAGAATATATCATGTCCATCTCAAACATTCTATATTTTAATTTTATTTAGTTGTTTCTGTAGAAAGGCGGTCACAGAGCACAACTTTAGCTCATCGAGAAGATGCAGTATATGAAGATCACAAAATTAGGATAAAAGGCTAGAAAGTGGTGTCTTGCTTACCACATTAAATTATGCTAGTATTGCACTTTTTCTATTATTTGTTATGCCTTGTTTACAGATACGCACAATTACATCTCTGATCCTTATGTACTGCCTTCTTCAAACTATCTTATTATGTGTTACTTGAAACGGAAGGACTTGTGCAAATAACATCGTTTGAGAGTTGAGGCGTATAATGTTGGGTTTCGTAATCTAGTTCAAATACATAAATGTTATTTCCAAATTAAATCAACTTTTACCTTCTAAAATTTGATTGCAATTATGGTATATTCTATATAATTATTCGTCCTAACATTTATACTACTTGAAGAACTCCACTTACCGACATCATTTTGAGTTGCAATTCAGTCACTACACTACTCCGATTTCAAAATTTCAACATAGTTCTAGCACTTATTCCAGACTAGATTCTACACAAAATGAGTAAATCATATCTTAATCTGATTGTTCCACAAAGATGGAGAATTTAATATCCAAAGATTTTGTTGGGACTACCACAATCAAATTTCACTTCAATTAACCAAAATGGCATTAAAACACATTAGCAAATTAGCCAATGCAATCCCACAAGTAGAGAAGAGTAAGCATGCAAGAATTACACCATATCACGAGAGGCAGAGATAGGAGTTAATGCCTGCATGCTTACTATTAGTCATGTTCATTCTCATTTAGAAATTCAAGGTATTAAAGAAATCAATTTGCCAGTATCAAAATTAGTAGTTGGCACACCCTAGGAATTCAAGAAAGTTGCAATAAATTAAACAAACCACTTTGCTTTTATCATAGTCTAAATTTTTAACAGCAAAATTGTAATTCAAAAAAACTTTTAATACATCAAGTCTGCAGGCCAAAATACCAGAACATATAAATAGTAACTCATCTACCTAAGGACATTGGAGATCTAAGATTCAGCAATAGTGACCTCCACCTCAACACCGGGTTCAATGGTGATTGAAGTGATTTGTTTCACAACATCTGGTGAGCTGAAAAGGTCAATCACCCGCTTGTGGACACGAAGCTCAAATCTGTCCCATGTATTTGTACCTGTAAGTAAAGAAAAAAAAGAGGATAAGAATAAACTCTTATTGCTTTTGGGTAACTTCACAGACAACAAATCTCCTACAATACACAATTGTTAACTGATGATATCACAGATCAATATAATGAAGCAAAACCAACTACATAGATTCTGCAAGCTAGCTTCGAGGACAGAGACTATGAGCTTTTAAAAAGAGAAACTAGCGGGGGCTGGGGGATCAGCAACAAAAATAAAATCATTGAAGACAGGCGACAACATGCCCTTGAATTGTACTATGAGTGGATGTAATGGAAATGTGGCTCGTGGGATTGGGTTAACAGAGTGGAAGATTCCTGCCATATGGTTGATTGGGGATCAAATGAATAGTTTTTCTGATCCAAACACAGCTCAAGCATTCAATTTCTATTTTCATTGTTCATGGTGGTGGTTAGCACCCAACATAAGTTATCAACCAAACACATATCAAAACACAAGTTCATTCATAATAATATAAATCACAAACTAGTACATCTTCCAGTATACAATGTAAACAGTTCAAACTAAACAAATGTCTACTAAATGTTCTTCTTGACAACACAAGCTCTAGTATAAAACAATAAATGTATGGAACAGTAGTACCTTCTCCACAAGGAGACTTTCTAGTGGTGATGTTAAGGACCTTTGTGGGCATTCTCACTGGTCCCTTCACCCTGAGCCTCTTATCCTTGGCACCACGAACCAAATCAGCGCACACTAAAAGTTTCAAATCAGGTCAAAAGAGAGTGAGCATAGTTCTTATTAAATGATATGAAACAGGAAAACACAACCACAAGTAAACAATCAAAAAAGTTTCAAGCAATGGATCTGAAACACAATGCTTCAAAATGTAATTGTAGCATTCATTAAGGCACATATTACATGTTTCATCATGGGAAACAAAATCACAATCTGTATCTTTTAAGATATAAGCTAATTCTATTTTCAGCATTAAATTCAAATCCAGTGATAATGAATAATGAGACTAAATAGTGGCCATAGGAACCCATATAATAGACGCATAACACATAACGAGGAAACAGAAAACCATAGGCCAATTAAATGATTTAATTTGCAACAATCCAAAATTGAAACAGAACTACAAAAGGCTTCAAAATCTGTTATGTTGACTACCGACTGAGCTCAGCACAATCAGTTGATTTGTTAGAGAACAATGCATCTGAGATTATAAAAGCTGAACTAGCAGTATCACAATAGTCAAGTCATACAAGCTTCATTACTCTACTATACAAACTAATTCTACTCGTTAAGTCTAGATCAAAAATCAAAACTTAAACTCTAGTTATTGGGGCTAAATTAACATATAACGACAAAAGACCATCCCTTCTAACGGATCTAAATAAGTTACATATAAACAGAACAATCAAATACTAATGTCATTGAAGAAACAAACATAAGCACATAAAAGAAGCACAAGGGGTTACCTTTCTCGAGATTCTTAACATTCTTGGAGGAGAGAGTGATCCTAATCTTGTGAACCATCTCTGCAGGCTCCTCAAGCCCAGGCTTGGTTGGCTTCATTGCTGCATATGCTGCCATCTTTCTGCACAAAAACAAGCCTTTCCATTAGCCTACACAGAAAAAGCACACCCAATTCACAGTAGCGCATGAAGATTAACTGATAGTGGAGATAAAATACTCAGAATTCTGCGACGGCGAAGAGGACTGCTTAAACTTCTAGCACTGGGAGGCTTCTGTAATTGCTCCGTCTTTTTTTATATACCGTAACCTAGATAGGGTTTTATTTTGTTTCTTTCGGGTTCGGGTTAACAAATTGGGCTTTGGATACATTTTCACAAATGGCCCTTCTTATGCTAATTTAAATTGTATCCAGAAAAAGTAAAGAAAAAATATTATAGGTCATTCGCTATTTTAGCCCCATTTCGTGTTCTTTAATTTTAGGGAAATTTTTCAAAATGTCATTATTTTGTTATTTAAAAAGACTCATTGTCAATACTTTTATTATTTGGTAAAAGTCACAATTTTAGTTTATTACGTATTTTTTAAATTTATTTTCTAATTGTTTAAATTGAAAGAATACAAATATTTGAAACAGAAAGGAGAAATTAAGGGGAGAGAAAAAAACTAAATATGAAAGTATTGCTTAAAAACTCTCTCATCAGTTACAAAAAATTAAAATCAACCGACACTCCAAAAATCTGATGAATTCTCTCAACTTTTGATTTCAAGATTTTCTTACAAATTCGACGAGATAATTGCTTCTTTCTTAATTTTTTTCTAATTGTTTATAATTGATATAATTGTTAATCGTATTCTGTTTTCATATATTTGAAATTGATATAGTACGAAAAAATTGAAAGTGTAATTGAAAATAATTGTAAAGCGTAGTATTCAGATTTTGTTTAATTGTAAACAAGTAGTTTGTTTCCGTCCGTTTTCTGTTTTCGTCCGTATTCTGTTTTAGTTGTAAATTGAATGAATTATGGATAACATATGACTATTTGAATAAGTTGTATTTCTTAACGAAACAAACATGATCAATGTAATGTATGTTGTAAGCATTTGTTCTGAAATAGATACAGTTTCAATATTTGTTTTGTATACGTCTACGTTAAAACTTCTATGAAATATGAAAAATTACTATTGTGAATACATAATCTTTATTACTATGATGAAGTTTTGTTCATAACATGATGATTTTATGTATTCAGTAAGTAATAATACTTGAATAAAGTTTTGTTCATAACATGATACAAGTACAATTGTACATACATATATTAGTTACTTAATCTTGACTTTGTTAACAACTCTACTCCTGACTTTATTAATGACTTAAGAAGTTTTTTTTAGTGTGAATACAATAAGAATATACTGAATAAACACATCTGAATCCAAAATACAATAAGAATACACTGAATACAACTAATATGTATTTAATTCGAAAACATACAAATAGCATTACAATGTGTATATTTACTTTACGGATATAAACAAGGCTCACAAAAAGTATAATTAGTATAAACACATCTGAATCCAAAATCACCCAAAATGAATTCATTAACAATAATCATATAACACAAATACAACAAATACATAAAAATTCCATAGCATACAACACAAATCCAACAAAAGTCCATTAATAAAATCTGAAATATCATAGTCATGTAAAATGTATTCATAAATTATTGAATATCTACAAATGTGAAAAAATATAAAGGAATGAATAAAAATTGATACATTATCAAAATTAACAAAAACTGATCCAAAATACAGCAATAAATAACAACTGAATACAAAATACAAACTAATAAATATTGCACAGTGTACATAACAAGAAATTTACAAATATATTCAATACGCATTGTTGAACAAATTAATCTTTAATTTCAACTCAACATGCAAAAATCTAAACATGCAAAAATATTTAAATACCTCTTCATCAATAATTTGGTCTTCTCCGTCATTTTCTTGTATCCTACGAGTTACGTTTTCAATCTGAATTTGATGAAGACTTTGTCTTGTCGTCTCTCTTCCCTCATTTTAGAAACAGATCCTACAATATCCGCTATTTTTTGAGTAATACATAGATTAAATGACAAAAATTCACTAGAAATTATTTCACTAAGATGAATGGTTTCTCTTAAAATCATTCATTGAAGAGTGTTTTATAATTTTAAACGAGAATTATCCTACTTTCACCAAATAAGAATGATTTAACAACAATAAAATCAGAAAATAAATCTAAAAAAAAAGATAACGATGAAAATACCTTAATTAGATGAATTTGTGTGAATCCAGATTTTGAAGATAAAAAAACAACATTTCGATAGAAAATTGGGGTTGAAGAGAAGAAGGATTTGAAGGTTGAATAGGAATATGAACAGGAAAATATGGAGAGAGAAAATTTTATTATTTTTTTACTTAAGGGATAAATATGGAAGAGAGAGATATGGATAAATTTGCAGATTTTGATTCTTTTTTAAATAAAAATAATTTGGGAAACATGAACTATCGATATACATGGGAATGTAAGTAAATTAATTTTTTAGGAGATAAAATAGGAGTTTAATTAGGATACATATTCTTTTCAAAATAATGACCATTTGACGTTTTAACTAATATTTTTAAAGTAGTAAGTTTTTTACTAATTAAGTTGTTCATTTTGACTATTTTGCTAATTTTTCTTAATTTTATACATTAAGGTAAATAATTTCTTCACATGAGATACAGTAATAATTCATAAATAACATCTCGCTAAAGATAAGTTCGATTGCTAAGAACAAAAATTAAAGACTATCTCATTTGAAGGGCCATAGTCTGACAAAAATAAGGGTAGTTTGTACAAAAGGGATATCTTTACCCCTAGTATTTGAATATTGTCTTTAGTTCTGATATTTATACGAAAATGCCTTCAAGTTTAATAAGAAAAAAATCCGGCTCAAAAGAAAGGGGAAATAATAGCGACAATAGCTTTGTGACATGCAAATCATGCTAGATCGATTTTTTTATACCTTCAACGTATCTAGATAGGATGTGTCACAACGGTGGCATGCAGTCATGTCAAATTAGTAGGATTTCATGTTATATTAGACTCTGTTGGATAACTTAGGAACTCTGCTGGATAATCATAATTACATTTAAATTTTGAAAGCTTACTTAATCTAAGACAACCATTACATAATAGAGTATCAACAAGAAATAGAACTTGCGTAATCAACCAAAGGTATTATTAATAATTTAATACACAACACCCATCCTTCAATCTCACTTGCAACAAATACCACCTTCTCAACAATTAAGATCTATGCAAAAATGTGTAATTAATTCTAAAGTGCGTAATTTTTAATTATTTTTTTTTGCTGTCAAAGCTTCTTAAGCAACAGACTTAAGTTACATGGTACAAATTGAGTCCAGATTTAGTGGATTGTTGACACAAGTTACACCGGCATGGTGCACAATCCAATACACACTTGGATTAGCCTGCTGTATATACATCTTCTGCATCTGTTTCTCCATCAATCATCCCCGTCTCTGCTTCTGTGTCTGCTTCAATCTGCCCTGCTTCTTGAGCAACATCTGTGTCAGAGCTTTGCTTCTGGTTATCCTCCGGAGTAGGAGTTTCTTCCTGACATATGTTAACAGTAGCTATTCCTGCATCTGTATCCATGGGTGCAGCAGATGCTTCAGGATCCGCTCGGTCCACTTCATTGTCCATCTCACTTGGTGGTGTTGCAATCTAGACAAGATTAAACGAAAAGAACCATTAAGAGAAGAAAAGGAGGAGGAATAATGAATTAGAAATCCAAAGAGATTGTATCAGTTTCACCATTCTCAACCACAATCTCTATTTTAATTTAAAACCAAGACAGGCCAGAATGAACTATAAAAGGCGATAAAGAATTGTTATATAATTGAAGTTATACATTCTAATTTGGTGAGCTTTTGACAATTATGAATGTTTAATGTTTGTGGAAGGGTATTCTTGTTTATATTGTGTAGGAGCGGCTCAAGCATATTAGTGACCTAAAGCAAAAATCAAACGGGGCCTTAAACTTGAATTGATAATAACTTTTATATAATTAATTTATTCTACTTTTCAATTGATGATATAACCATTCTTATTTTAAATTATTTTTCATGAGATATAGTACTCCAAATATGTCAAATTTCTTCTAATAATTCCTTCATTTTCATGAAAAGTTTACTTTTTCTACAAATAGTATTCAATATTTGTTAAATAAATAATAACTTATAACCTATTATTATCTGACTTGTTGACAGTGATTGAACTCTATAGGGCAACTTTCACATATAGCAAATAAAAAATTCATATTTGTATGCTATAGCAAAGTTTGCATAATTACGCTCCATAGCAAACATAGAAACTGTATAATTCGCTATGCATATACAGTTGAAGAGAATTTTATAAAACGAAGTGTATAAAACGAGAAAGAGAAAGACATTTGGGCAGAGACTTGTATAAAAACGAATTGTATGATTATAAGTGTATAGAACGATTATATACAATTTGAATTTGTATAAAATGAGAAAGAGAGAAAGACAAAAAAGACTTGGCAGGGAATATACAATTGAATCGAATTGTATAAAACGAGAAAGAGAGAAATTAGATACAATTTGAAATTTGTATAAAACGATAAAGAGAAAAAGGCAAAATAAATTGGGCAGGGGAGTATTTTTATTGTATAATTATAAGTGTATAGGACGAAAATATATGTACTTGCATGTGTATATACAATTTTCTCACGTTTTATACAAACAGAAACGCAATTATACATTTCGCTTCTGTTTGTATAAGTGAGAAAGGCGAGGTTGGCGAGCGAGATTTGGGAGAGTGGCGAGCGAGATCTGGAAGAGGAGAGAGAGGGGAACAAAAATATATGTATTTATACAATTCCTCTGCTTTATATAATTATAAACAATTTTTATACACTTGTGTTTGTGTAAAAAGTGAGGAAGCGAGGGAGAGATTGGAGGAGAGTGGCGAGCGAGATATTTGGGAGAGAGGCGCTGACAATTTTTTGCAAACGTTTGCTATGGAGCATAACTAAATCAAACCCTAGCTACTCCATTTATTTTAGGTTATTAGTTTGCTATTATATACAATTATCCCAACTCTATATTGTAGGTAGAAGCATGCATTGACATACCTGGACATGTTTTATTGTGTTAAAAATAGGATAAATTACTTATATACACAACTTTAATTACCTTATTCTTTATTTTTCCCTATTTTTTTGAAATATTTCATAAATTTCTTATTTTTTTCAATTCTTAAAATTTGCAGATACATAAATAATCAGCCAAAACCCACGTTTACTAATCCTATTTTCACTCCTCTTTTTTCTCCCTAAATTCACTCCACATTCTTAGCAGTTACAATTTTCAAATTAATTTGATATTCAAAAGGATTCTCTCTCTCAAATCAATCAATTGTGAATAGGTAGGATTTTTTCTTTTCCATTATTGTCTTCTTCCATTTTTTTTCCAGATTTTTTCTTAATATATACGGGTTTATTTAGTATTGGGGTTACTCAACTAAATTCTTGAGATCTTGGAGTTCATCTCCTCCTCCTCCAAAATGTCGTAAACTTGCTATGACAATGTATTGACAAGGTTTTTATTTTGAATCCAATGAACTACCACAATGCATCAACAATATGATTATATTATCGATATGTTGAGAAGGAGAAGGAGAAACAAATCAGATTGTTGGATTTTATTTTTATTTTTCTTGTTCATCTTTTTTTTTTATACATATGGATTCAGATTTTTAATGTATCTAGTTATTTTTATTTTTTAAAATTAATTTATAATATTTTCTTTTCAATATTATGATACATTACAATTTCATCACGCTTAATATGCCGTGTTCAAATTGTATAATCTACTATGTATCAATTGTTGTTATGTATCTGTAGTGTTTAATTTTTGTTCAGACTTATTTAAATTAGAAGATTATGTGTTGTACACATTACTCAATAAATACACTTGATACATAAATTTTTATTATTATATAGATAAAGCACTGTATATCAAATTAATTGATAAGATGTAATTTATGGTCTTACGCTATGAGATTTATGTAAATTATACTAATTTTATTCATTATTTGAGGAGTTGTTGTAATTTTCTGAAATTATTGATACAAAAATAATGTTCAATAATAGTGGGCATTTTTGTATCATATGTGAAGTTGTTGTAATTATGTGAAATTATTGATACAAAAATAATGTTAATTGTTGTACCATTAAGAACATGCACTATTAGAGTGTGTATCAGATACACAAAATTTATTAAAATATATCAAATACACACATAAGATACATTGCAATTTTCTACTGTAATTCATTATTTGTATATTTAAGTGTTGAACAATCTTTATATCATGTTCAACTAGTGGACATTTAGTATCAAATATAAATATCTGTCAAATTTATCAATTTGTATTGAAAATTAGTTACTCTTTTTTATCATTATGTATCAACTAAACATTAAAATACTTTGTAGTTACTTTGTAGTTACAATTATGTATCATATAATTAACTTGACATGTTTCTCATGATGATTCACTTTTTGTAGCTGTTTTTGTTGAGTTCCTTAGTAACGAAATAACATCACTTCAACTGATTTTCCAAGCTGATTACCTTCACACACGATATGAAGCATTATTATGGAGATACGGTACTGAAAAAGCTAAGTTGCACTATTTTCGCACATGATGTGTCAGATACATTATTTATCAAAACTGAACAAAATCATTTATTCCATGTACATTCTATCATATTTACAAATGTTAATAATTTGACAATGTTATTAAATCATCATCAATCATAATTAAACACAAATCTAAATAAATTTATATTTCATAATAGCAACATTTCAATATATTGTATTGGAAATACATAAAAACACAATACATTGAAATGTCTATGCTTGTTATAGTGGAAAAATATTGAATTAAAAAGTACAAAGTGAAACATCAATGTATTCTAAAAAAATGTATTAAAAAATCTATGCCAATCATCTTTAGAAAATAAGTACAAGTCCGTCTGTTGTGACCTTCTTGTCCACAACAGTTTGTGTTTGTTGTTAGCTTTTCATTTGCATTTTTCTTCCTTTTGACCGTCCAGGCATCCACTTGTATCTCAGTGGCAACACAATTTCTTTCAAAATAGACTCGTGAATTGACCAATACATAATTTCAATTATATCAGATACCTTACAAAACGACTACTAACTCATGTATCACATAAATATTATACAAGAAAGCACAACAGAACAACAAGATACATACCCATCTATATTGTACACACTTTAATAATTGTGTCTTATAAATAGAAAAATTGACACAAATCATAAAATTAAGTTATTACGACACTCTCCTATAGAACGATACACTTACAACTTACATCAAATGTATCCGATACATTATTGAAAACACATTAAAAAAAATCATATTACAAAATTCAACACGTACAGGGAAAGCTTATTATTATATAATGTATCTAATAAAAAGATATATAATGTATCAACTTGCAACAAATAATATAGCTTTACCAATTTATTCATATACAAAATAATTTATCACAAACAAATCACTATATATTTTCAAACTTACAACACATGCACTGATAAATTCTACTAAACACACATTGCAATTCAAATACAAACACCAATATATGCAAAACATACACAAAGTACAAAATATATAATGTATAAACCTACAACACATAATGTAGCAGATGATTTGATACAACAAAATGCTACAAAATCACAAACCTTTCTTTGTTAGATCTTTTAATTCGAAAATTGAAATTTTATTTTATTTTGTATTTTGCCGTTACACCCATTAAAATTATTTTATCCTTATACATTTGCTTCACTTTCACTTTGATATCGTTCATATCTAATCTCAATTTTCCAGACTCCCAATGACTCAATAAGATGAAAATATTTATCTTGAATCTTATCAATTTTGAATGGACAAAATACAAATATACCAAGCAAAATAAGAAGGAATTAGAGATTTCATCAATTTTGTAACCTTCATAACTCACCTCGTTCATCCAATTTTTTTGAATATCTCAACAAAATTGGTATATTCATCTCTTTGTATCTGCAACTTCTTCGAATATTATCACTTTTTTGACATTGGTGGTTGTCCAATGAAGAAGATGTAAATTATAAATTTGATATTTGTGAATTTGTTACCTATTGTGATATGGACTGATAAGAATCAGTTAGGCGTTAATCAAGGAGATTAAAATAAGTAAAATATATTTAGGCGCATTAATCAATGAAATTAAAATAAGTAAAAATAAATTTTACCTGATTTGTTCCTTTTTAAGCTCAACAAAAAGTTGTTTATAATGTATCACATATAATGTATCCGGACGATAGATATGTATCCGGTTGTCTCATTTTTAAGGGATTTTTGTAAATTGAAAATTAGTAGGGATATGATGTAATTTAGATCTTACACTATGTGATTCCTATAATTTATACTTAAAAATAACGTGTGAGCATTTTCTATTCAATGGGAATGACAACTTTGCTTGCCTATAATTCTTTCACTTGCCCCCTCCACCCATACTCCTGCCTCTTGTCACTTTTAATTTATTTTTCCTCTCTCAAGTTTGAGTTTATATTGAATCTGCCAGTGTTTTGCCCTACAGGACCTCAAATAATTCCAAATTGGAACTTTTTAGTAATCTCTAGACATCTCTTCTCAAAACATAGCTCCTCGTGAAATCAACAGACATGATGAATATGAAGTGTTCTATACTTATTGGGAAAAATGCAACACATATATAGTTTTATACTCGTAAAGATATTGCACTTACTTAAAAATGTTCTTAGGACCAGCTTGAAAGTAAGAACTTCTATAAAGAATATATAATGTCCATCTCAAACATTCTATATTTTAATTTTATTTAGTTGTTTCTGTGGAGAGGCGGTTACACAGAGCACAACTTCAGCTCATCGAGAAGATGCAGTATATGAAGATCACAAATTAATATAAAAGCGGTCTTGTTTCTGGTGCTTATCACATTAAATTATGCTACGTATGGTCTATTGCACAAGTCCTTGTTTACAGATACGCACAATTACATATACCGTCTTTTTCAAACCATCTTATTATGTGTTACTTGAAGCTGAAGGACTTGTGCAAATAACATCGTTGAGAGTTGACGCTTATAATCTTGGGATTCGTAAATTAGTTCAAATACATGAATTTTTTTTCCAAATTAGATCAACTTTAACCTTATAAAATTTGATTACAGTTGTGGTATATTCTATATAATTATTCATCCTAAAATTTATATTACTTGAAGTTCTCCACATACCCACGTTTTGAGTTGCAGTTCAGAGTTTTTCAATTCAGTCATCACTATACTCGTGTCCCGCTTCAAGATTTAACATAATTCTAGGAAAACAGTCAAAATTCAGATTCTACACAAAATGAGTAAATCATATCTTAATCTGATTGTTACACAAAGATGGAGAATTTAATATCCAAAGATTTTGTTTGGACGACCACAATCAAATTTCACTTCAATTAACCAAAATGGCATTAAAACACATTAGCAACTTAGCCAATGCAATCCCACAAGTAGAGAAGAGTTAGCATGCAAGAATTACACCATATCACGAGAGGCAGAGAGATAGGGGTTAATGCCTGCATGCTTGCTATTGGTCATGTTCATTCTCATTGGGAAATTCAAGGTATTAAAGAAATCAATTTGCCAGTATCAAAATTAGTAGTTGGCACACCCTAGGAATTCATGAAAGTTGCAATCAATTAAACAAACCACTTTGCTTTTATCAAAGTCCAAATTTTTAACAGCAAAATTGTAATTCCAAAAAACTTGTATACATCAAGTCTGCGGGCAAAAATACCAGAACATATAAATAGTAACTCATCTACCTAAGGACATTGGAGATCTAAGATTCAGCAATAGTGACCTCCACCTCAACACCAGGTTCAATGGTGATTGAAGTGATTTGTTTCACAACATCTGGTGAGCTGAAAAGGTCAATCACCCGCTTGTGGACACGAAGCTCAAATCTGTCCCATGTATTTGTACCTGTAAGTAAAGAGAAAAAAGAGGATAAGAATAAACTCTTCTTGATTTTGGATAGCTTCACAGACAATAAATCTCCTACAATACACAATTGTTTACTGATGATAGCACAGATCAATATAATGAAGCAAAACCAACTACATAGATTCTGTAAGCTAGCTTCGAAGACAGAGAATATGAGCTTTTAAAAAGAGAAACTAGCGGGGGCTGGGGGATCAGCAACAAAAATAAAATCATTGAAGACAGGCGACAACATGCCCTTGAATTGTACTATGAGTGGATGTAATGGAAATGTGGCTCGCGGGATTGGGTTAACAGAGTGGAAGATTCCTGCCATATGGTTGATTGGGGATCAAATGAATAGTTCTTATGATCCAAACACAGCTCAAGCATTCAATTTCTATTTTCATTGTTCATGGTGGTGGTTAGCACCTAACATAAGTTATCAACCAAACACATATCGAAACACAAGTTCATTCATAATCCTATAAATCACAAACTAGTACATCTTCCAGTATACAATGTAAACAGTTCAAACTAAACAAATGTCTACTAAATGTTCTTCTTGACAACACAAGCTCTAGTACAAAACAATAAATGTATGGAACAGTAGTACCTTCTCCACAAGGAGACTTTCTAGTGGTGATGTTAAGGACCTTTGTGGGCATTCTCACTGGTCCCTTCACCCTGAGCCTCTTATCCTTGGCACCACGAACCAAATCAGCGCACACTAAAAGTTTCAAATCAGGTCAAAAGAGAGTGAGCACACTTCTTATTAAATGTATGAAACAGGAAAACACAACCACAAGTAAACAATCAAAAAAGTTTCAAGCAATGGATCTGAAACACAATGCTTCAAAATGTAATTGTAGCATTCACTAAGGCACATATTACATGTTTCATCAAGGTAAACAAAATCACAATCTGTATCTTTTAAGATATAAGCTAATTCTATTTTCAGCATTAAATTCAAATCCAGTGATAATGAATAATGAGACTAAATAGTGGCCATAGGAACCCATATAATACACGCATAACACATAACGAGGAAACAGAAAACCATAGGCCAATTAAATAATTTAATTTGCAACAATCCAAAATTGAAACAGAACTAGAAAAGGCTTCAAAATCAGTTATGTTGACTACCAACTGAGCTCAGCACAATCAGTTGATTTGTTAGAGAACAATGCATCTGAGATTATAAAAGCAGAACTAGCAGTATCACAATATTCAAGTCATACAAGCTTCATTACAATACTAAACGAACTAATTCTACTGGGTAAGTCTAGATCAAAAATCAAAACTTAAACCCTAGTTATTGGGGCTAAATTAACATATAACAACAAAAGACCATCCCTTCTAACGGATCTAAATAAGTTTCATATAAACAGAACAATCAAATACTAATGTCATTGAAGAAACAAACATAAGTACATAAAAGAAGCACGAGGGGTTACCTTTCTCGAGATTCTTAACATTCTTGGAGGAGAGAGTGATCCTAATCTTGTGAACCATCTCTGCAGGCTCCTCAAGCCCAGGCTTGGTTGGCTTCATTGCTGCATATGTTGCCATCTTTCTGCACAAAAGCAACCCATTTTTCCATTAGCCTACACAGAAAAAAAAAAACCAATTTACAGTAGTGCATGAAAATAACCTGAGAGTGGAGAGACAATGCTCAGAATTCTGCGACGGCGAAGAGGGCTGCTTAAACTTCTGGCAATGGAAGGCTTCTCGAAATTTTCTTTTTATATATACCGTAACCTAGCTAGGGTTTTGTTTTGTTTATTTCGGGTTCGGGTTAACAAACTGGGCTTTGGATACATTTTCACAAATGGCCCTTCTTATGCTACTACTATTTAAATTGTATCTACAAAAAGTAAAGAAAAAAAATAGCGGAAAACTTATATAATTATACTATAATAAAAAAAATATCTATTATTTATAGTAATAACAATTTTTGTCACTTGATAACTTTTAATTCATTTATAATACAATTTTAATACACATTACAAAGAACAATTTATTATTCACATATAGTACAAGTTTTATTGGTGGATAATACATTTATCATACATTTTAATACACTTATAATACAATGTGTCAAATTTTTACCAAACAAACATAACATATTTCAAATAACAATTATAATATATATATATTGCATACATAATTCACTTTTAATACATATTGTAGATTTAGCATAGTATTATTATGTAATGCTATAAATGGTAATGAATAAAAAGTATCGCTAAAATCAATAATTATTTATCAAAAGGTATCCATTCAAGTAATTTTTTCAAAAATAATAGTCAACTATTTTTTAAAGGTGCAATTAGCTCCATGAAGTTAACGGGACATTATTATAGGTCATTTGCTATTTTAGCCCTATTTCATGCTGTCCTTTAATTTTATACATTAAGTTAAATAATTTTTTCGCATGAGATAAAGTTTATGTTTTTATATTATTAATATCTCATAATTAACATCTCGCTAGAGATAAATTTGATTGTTAAGAGCTAAAATTAAAGACTATCTCATTTGAAGGCCAGAGTCTTGACAAAAATAAGGGTAGTTTGTACAAAAGGGATATCATTACCCCTAGTATATGAATATTGTCTTTAGTTCTGATATTTATACGAAAATGCCTTCAAGTTTAATAAGAAAAAAATCCGGCTCAAAAGATAGGGAAAATAATAGCGACAATAGCTTTGTGACATGCAAATCATGCTAGATCGATTTTTTTATACCTTCAACGTATCTAGATAGGATGTGTCACAACGGTGGCATGCAGTCATGTCAAATTAGTAGGATTTCATGTTATATTAGACTCTGTTGGATAACTTAGGAACTCTGCTGGATAATCATAATTACATTTAAATTTTAAAAGCTTACTTAATCTAAGACAACCATTACATAATAGAGTATCAACAAGAAATAGAACTTGCGTAATCAACCAAAGGTATTATTAATAATTTAATACACAACACCCATCCTTCAATCTCACTTGCAACAAATACCTCCTTCTCAACAATTAAGATCTATGCAAAAATGTGTAATTAATTCTAAAGTGCGTAATTTTTAATTATTTTTTTTGCTGTCAAAGCTTCTTAAGCAACTGACTTAAGTTACATGGTACAAATTGAGTCCAGATAAAGTGGATTGTTGACACAAGTTACACCGGCATGGTGCACAATCCAATACACACTTGGATTAGCCTGCTGTATCTACATCTTCTGCATCTGTTTCTCCATCAATCATCCCCGTCTCTGCTTCTGTGTCTGCTTCAATCTGCCCTGCTTCTTGAGCAACATCTGTGTCAGAGCTTTGCTTCTGGTTATCCTCCGGAGTAGGAGTTTCTTCCTGACATATGTTAACAGTAGCTATTCCTGCATCTGTATCCATGGGTGCAGCAGATGCTTCAGGATCCGCTCGGCCCACTTCATTGTCCATCTCACTTGGTGGTGTTGCAATCTAGACAAGATTAAACGAAAAGAACCATTAAGAGAAGAAAAGGAGGAGGAATAATGAATTAGAAATCCAAAGAGATTGTATCAGTTTCACCATTCTCAACCACAATCTCTATTTTAATTTAAAACCAAGACAGGCCAGAATGAACTATAAAAGGCGATAAAGAATTGTTACATAATTGAAGTTATACATTCTAATTTGGTGAGCTTTTGACAATTATGAATGTTTAATGTTGTGGAAGGGTATTCTTGTTTATATTGTGTAGGAGCGGCTCAAGCATATTAGTGACCTTAAAGCAAAAATCAAACGGGGCCTTAAACTTGAATTGATAATAACTTTTATATAATTAATTTATTCTACTTTTCAATTGATGATATAACCATTCTTATTTTAAATTATTTTTCATGAGATATAGTACTCCAAATATGTCAAATTTCTTCTAATAATTTCTTCATTTTCATGAAAAGTTTACTTTTTCTACAAATAGTATTCAATATTTGTTAAATAAATAATAAGTTATAACCTATTATTATTAAAAATGAGGCCCCTTAAATTTGGGGGCCTAAGGCACATGTCTTTTTTTTTTACACTGTCGAGCCACCCCTGAATTTGTGTGCAGACCATGTGGCACACGGTACATGAAAACCTGGAGAAAATTTCAAACACAGAAAGATGCTCGAGTCTAATGGTGAAGCCACTTACTATCTTCAAGTCAGCACAGAACTGCCACAGGGATTAACTTGCAGGAAAAGAAACGGAAACTGGGAACATAAGCAAACATAAGGTTACGTTCTTTTTCAGGTACCTGATTTTCTTCTGCTTGTTGTGCTGAGTTTTTTGTGTCCTCCTTCTTAGCCCGCTTAGTCCTTTCGCTTGGTTTAGCTTGATATTTGGCCCGTACTTCATTAGGCAAAAGCTCCAGAGGCACTACCCCCTCAATACCATGTTCTGTAAACTGAAAAAGAACAAGTAACATATTGCATTGAGAATTTGTTAACATTTAATAATGAAGACTTGAAATCACACCCATAAATTAGCTCATACTCTGGAAAATCCTTCCAAGTCTTGCCGGGCTGAAAACCGCAAACCTTTCCAACAATAGACCTGAATAGATCCCAGGATATCATTACAACATGCACCCAACAAAGAGAAGTCAAAGAAATATGCATCGTAAGCAGGCATAAAGATGTACGATGATATCAACACAATTTTCTCCACGAGTTCTCCATTATACTTCATAGATAACATATTACCTACTGCTATATTCGCCATCTTCCAGATAGAACGAGAACAAAATCCTTATTACACCTGCCTAGAAGGTGTATCATGTATGTTTGATCACCAAACTATCCCAACAAATGAACAGTGGTATCGGGAATACTCGTCTTTAGGTGAGAGTGTGAAAGATTAAGTGTGCTCATATGATAGAACATCTACGGGTTCTCACCCCTGAGGGAAGAACACTTTTGATGAAAACTCAACCCCAAACTAGTTGGAGTATGACTACATGCATTCTCTGTATTAATTCAGCTCCATTCTAATTTGATTATTAACTGGCTGTCAGTCTACCGCAAGAATCCGCCTCTTTTGTGACTAGCTATTCCTGTGAAGCTCATATGTGTAGAGTCTACACTTGTTGAACAAATGTCTAGGGTTTACACTTACAACGAATACCTGAAGAATTTATACTACAGAATTAAAAGAAATAGTAGTTATAATAAATCCCTCAAGTATATAGTCTTTAATACTTCAATTCAAGTATAAGACTCATTTATCCCCTTTGGGCTGATCAGTGGAGTTGAACAGTGATGTGACTACTCCCTCATGGGTTGAGAAATAAAACTACCAGGATGACTTTATTGACCTCCATGGTCTGGAGAAGAGCTAGACTGCCAAGAAATAGTAAGACTGTCCCATGAACTTATCCTTCTCACATAAATCTCAGTTTCTGCATTTGTAATCTCCATCAATTATTTAAATCAGAATACGTCATCTGGGCCTCTCTATAATAGCTGTTAGATTAGAAATAAGTATTTCCTACTTAAAATAGGAATAGGAATAGGAATAGGAATAAGAATAAGAATAGGAATCCTATTTGGAAAAGGATTCTAATGTAGTGTCTAGAAATAGGGTCTCAATGTAACAATTTAGATACACAATTCAATAAAAAATTTCCATATATTTCTCACAATAGCAAAAAACGTCATCTTCTACCTTCGTTCTCATACCAACTATCTGGCTCTTGGTCTGGGTTTATGAATGGCAAGTTGAAGACCTTATTGATGTTGTTCAATAGAATGCAAAGAACACTTTTAGTCACTCTGAATGGACTCACAAGTGAAAAAGACTAAAAAGTAACCTATATGAATTTTGTAGGAGCAAAAAGGAAACAAGTAAATAAATTTAGAGGAACTACTACAGATTGCTCGTAAGCAAATACTATTGCAATGAATTTAGCACGTGCTACTTAATTACTATTTAGAAACTAAAGGGGCAAAAGTTGATCATGTGATGGAATAAAATGACAACTTAAGAATAATTCAAGGGTGTAGCACCAAAACATGACAGCTTGGAAATCAAAAGTACGCGACTTTTGTTCTCATTGAAGGTTATGAACTATCAGCTATATCTGTATATCGAGACAAGCCTTTTCCTTATCTCTTTTTAACTGAGAAAGCTTTTTTCAACTTTTTTTATCTGACGCAAAATCTTTACTTCGTCCAGCTTTGAGGTTTATACAAGTCCTGTATATTTTATTATTAGGTGCCAGTCCTGCATATATGTAGAGATAAATATATGCAACACAGTTCTTTTATATTCTAACGTAAATGAGCTTTAGATACTTTTTTTAATCTGTTGAATGAGTATTAGCCTTTAGTTACTTGCGTGCATATATACTTCGTTATGAGTTGATCAGTTCGGCATTAGTATAGATGATTATGATACAAAATGACTCCTAAAATTTCAGTGAAATAAATCAGAGTCAGCTAGAATTCAGTTGCTACGATGTTTTCTTAAAAATGCCATTATTGAAAATAAGAGGTCATTTGAACTGTAACCAAGAACAAAATGCCATGGTGGTAATAAGTGTAGGAGGAAAACAAGCAGAAAAGATGAAGAGACTAACCCGATTATTTTTGTGATGGTATTCTGCTTCTATTCCAGCAGATTCATCCATCTATCAGATCAGAAGAGATAAAAATCAAACTCAGAAATCAAGAAATACTACAAAGACAATTGCTCCTACCGCAGCAAAGGGACTAACACAAAGTAGACATTAGAGGGAACATCTTCTGCATAAGTTGTCCACTTGTGGGATTACACTAGGTATGTTGTTGTTATCTACTGCAAAAGTAGCTTTTCTAAAAGAGGATTAATGGACGCTTACATCTTCTGCCAGAGGTTTCCAGTACTTTGTGATAGAAGGAGTGGCCACGCGTTCAGCATCAGTTAAAGCACCCTGGAGGAAAACAGAAAAGAGATGTTTATGTCATTAGCATTCAACGTCAAAATGATAAGTTATCTTCTTCAGAGTCAAGATGCCTTGGATAAGACATGTTAGAAACTACAAATTCATATTTTTAGTTTTTCGGACAATACAGATTTCAAGTCATGGAATAATTATTTTTTTTTGATAAGGTAAAGGTTAAAAGTCATGGAATAATTAGAATGGAAGGCTAACGGGTTGTTAGTGAGAAATTGAGTAAGAGTGTACATATCTGTAACTGACATCAATTTTGGAACACACCATTTCTTATTGAGTGTCGTCTCAGCGAAGGGACTACGCTGGCACACACTACAGTATGAACCGGTGTTGTGTGTACAAAATGCATGTGAAGGATGCGGATCATTTACTATAGTGTAATTTGCAACAGAATTGTGGACCTTGGCATATTCTAAACAATCTGAAGAGAAAAATAGTTCTAAATAAGTGCCGAGACCAGCATAGACGTAAACGGAGATCTTGTTCATTTGTATTTCTTGGGGTAACGAGAACATTCTTTTTGGTATGGATAATTGGAATAAATCTTTCGGTATAATTGATGTCATACCTTATGTACAGAGGACATCATCTCAATGTGAAGAACAATAAAACAATTTTCAATTATAAAAAGATAAAGTATTTTTATCTTAATTTTACTTCATTGTTTTACATTTAACAAAGCCAGAATAAGCACTCATATCTTAAACACGCAACAAATCTAACGAGTACTTAAATGTGTTCAGTGTGTATATCATTCATACGGTTCATGGTGGTTATGAGAGGATATTTGGTTTTCACAAGTCCATGGAGACCATCAATTACAAGCAAGCCCATTACACATCTACTCACTGGAACTATTGTCATAGGTTCAAAGTTAATCATCTATGATAAGAATTATTTATCAATGAAAGAGTCTAATGATTTTGTGTATCATTGTGACAGTATCAGTAAGTTCCTCATACAGAGCCACAGAAACTGATGTGATAAATATCTTGCTACACGGGAGTACGGGACTCATGCAAGCAGCAAGTACTAAGTTAATGAAAAACAAACCGAATACTGATCAGCCCATTTCCACAATTGGGAGAGTTCTTTGTTTCCAAGACTCCATCGTGTTCGACTGCAAGTAAGCAAAAAGAATATGGTTAAGTATCATCTAAGTTATGGGTAAAGGAAACGAAAAACAGCAGCAGTCTGAATTCCCGAAAAGATGACAGCTAAGTAAAAAGGCTTAGAAGGAACTAGGAACTAGTGACTAAACATATTTATTTATTCTCCTTGGCTTCTCAAAGCAGAATACCGAACTTTTTGTCGCTATTTGGCTACATAGGCTACTGAGGGTGGGATCAACAACTATTCCCTGCAGATGGGTCCACAATGTGTTCAGGTGAAATAGGCCATAAGGGCACAATTTAGCAAACAATATGTCTCGTATCCAACAGGATTCGAGAAAGCACAATTCAAATTGCTGGAAGACAGCTGAATGACATCATCTACTACAGATATGTGATATGCATACATAGTAATTTTAAAACAAATTATACAGTTTCCCAGTGCAAAAGCATCAAATATCACAAACAAACTAAATTCACAAAATTGAAATATTTACAAACTGTTGTGTAAATAGTACTCCTCTGACCCAATTTATGTGATATTGTTTGATTTGGCACTGAATTTATTTTTTTAATAAGGTAGTCCCCTATGGAGTCTAAGGAAAAAAAGACTTTTGAAACTTGTAGTCTAAAATGAGTCATAGCTGTTTGTGTGGCTATAAATCACTCATTTAGGGTAAAATGGGCATGTTTAAGTTAAATAGCTACTAAAATATAAAAATGAATCATTATTTTTGGAACTTACAGGAAAGGAAAGTGTGTCATATAAATTGAGATGGAGGGGAGTATAACCTTCAGCATAGGATTTAAGAACTACAAGGATTCCGATCACACAAGGAAAACCGAGCATTTTAGTAGCAGAAATCTATGTTGGCTGACTTCCATTACAGTAAGTTGATACAATTTTTCACATGGTCTGTAGTTCACACTAGTCATTACACTCATGCAAGAAAACCATGGGAGAGATTTCTAGTATCATGGCAAAAGCATATGCTCATTGGTGAAACTTTCTAGTTAAATTCGCAACTTTGGTTGTACTAAAGGCCATCTTACATGGATTTCAATATAGTACGTATTCAGTATGGCGTATGGAAGTATTTGGTACAGGTATGTCAAGTTTTTTTGCTAAATTTTTAGGATATTTGAAGGAATTCGCACGAAGGACCACACATATCACACTCGTTCAAAGACAAATACATGAAGGCAAATGAAGGACTCGTGTAACATAGACTAAAGGTAAGAAACTCTAAAGAAAACTTTATGCTGTCTATTGAGTGGTGTATTAAGCTTCAGCATAATGCTAAAGATTCCTGGGCGGAAGTATTCGTCCAGCCTGAGCTTGGAACGGAATAGTTCTCTACGAATTGCTGTGGTGCTTGCAGAAGGATTGTATTCTAGAGTGGAGTTGTTGGATCTTCACAGGGATAGGCCTACTGCTTGTTCGAACTTTTCATTACTTATCATTATCTTAGAGTCACTAGAGGACACTTGGTTCTCCAATGCACTTTCATTCTTGTTAACAAATTAATTTTTCTAATGTGAGAGAAATGCAAAACTAAGAAAAAACATATGATCTGGATATTTTCACCAATATATTATACGTTGTAAGGCTGTATCCGGAAGACGGACTCTCCTCTCTACCTCAATGAGGTAGGTGTAAGGTTTGTGTGCACTCTACCCACCACAGACCCCACTTGTGCACAACTTGTGCTATTACACTGGGGCAGGGATTAAAAGAAACAGTACATGCTAACTTATAACTTAGATACCGTTTTTTGGTTCCATCTTGAACCAGCTTTTTCTCTACCGGTTGCTTCTCAAATGGGGGGCAGCCATCACGTTTCCACCAAACCTATGGAAAAAACCATCATCCGCACAGCATAATAAGCCAATCGGTAAATAAATAGAAAAATGTATAAGGAGAAGAGTGAAGTAGAATATCAAGCATAATAAGCCAACCAATAAATAGAAAATAGAGAAATGTATAAGGAGAACGGTGAAGAGGTCTCGGGTTCGAGCCCTGGGTATGGAGAAAATTCTGTTGGGGGCGCCACCCCTCAAATAGGCCCTGCAGTGCGCGATCCGGATTTAGTCGGAGCTCCAATGTGGGCTCCGTACACCGGGTGGGAAACCAAAAAAAAAAAAAGAAGGGTGAAGAAGAATATTTTAGATAAGGTATACATAAACACATTGCGTCTAGTATCCTCACAAATGTCTAAGATCTCCTGCATGAGAAAGCAAAAAAAGAGAGGAAACCGATGCTTACCCAATTCCTTTCACGCTCCAAAATGTGCTCAATACTGCGGAGGAAATCTATGCCTTTGGGTGGAGTCATTTCAAGAAGCTTCTTTGCCCGCTCTTCACAAGTCTTTATTTCCTCCTTCTACAATTTTGAGGAAACAAAATTAGCTTGTTGCTGAGGTACATACAATGCTCTGTGTGCAAATATTCATCTTAGTCGAGCTTCGCGGCACCTCAACTGAACGCCCTAGCCGATGTTGGACAGGTATTTTGACTCCATGATGTGCACATGATGATTACATTATGTAAGTGACCGTAGAGACTCTCCAGTTAACATAAAGCTATGTTCAGCAATAAATGATCAACTATTTTCTCTATAAGGTACAAACATTAAACACAAGCATCTTGATCACTAACAAAATATCAATCCCTACTTCTGCAGCACTGTATCTGCAAGAACTTCAAAATGGTTGAAAGAAACAACCGAGATGGCATTTTCTCTTTACCATAAGATCTATTAATAAAATGAGATATGATCACAAATTCCCAACCAGAATATGCCATGACCCATTTTCCACCCTAAGACGTGCACCAAATAAGGTACATGCTATCATTTTATTGTTTCCAATGCATTGAGACATGTTATTGATGAGCCCCTTGCTTAAGTGGAGAAGTCAAATCATTGAGGTAACGGGTCCTCTTCTCCATAAAGCAGTTTTTTACTTATATAAGATTATTCCCCACACCCCACCCTCTTTTTTTTCTCTTGATAGCTGTGGTTCTGGGACAGGATGAGAGTAACTTTGTAGTTAGTGTTAGGCATGTATTTGTTCCATAGAATAGTAATCCACCTAATGGTGGGTTCTACATTCTCATTCTTCCACTTGAAAGAGAAAAAAATATGTAGGAACAACAGCTTTCCGTCCAGGCAAAAGATAACACTTGCTAATGAGAATGAAGTAAGAATAGAACAGGGAAAAGAACTCATGGAAGGATATGTAGCCCAGATATATACAACATCTAAAGATTATAAAAGAGAATCACTTCTGTTAACAGTTGCAAGGTTTCCTTCAGAGAACTTCTATTCAGAACATAAGTTAAAGAGCAAAGGCCTCATTTATTCCCTGGTTTTCTTTTAAAATGAGCATATAAAGAGTAGTCCTTCCGAACAGTTTTCAAACAGAGTTTTAATTTCACGCCTAGACAAACCCTTGCGCAAGTATCTCGATATGCATCAGTGTGTGTGCTATATTTTATATCAACATATATATTCACAAAGGGAGAGCAATGGCAGAAATCAAGGGACCACTTAAAAAACTGATACAGCATGAAAATAAACAGCAAAGGCAATACCAACCATTGCTTCAGACGGCAATTCCTTCTCACTTTTCCCTGGCGCCTGCATGATAACGAACAAGTAGAAGTTTGGACACTATTCAGTTGAAGTTTTAAAAAAGAAAAAGTATTTGCAAGTTGAAGTTGTGTTTTGTCATAAATTTCGCTTGGAACAACTTGAAGTTTTGTGAGCGAACCATTATTTAACTTGACATGCTTAAACAAGCTTTCAACTTCAAATTCCCTATTTCAAGGTGAAGTTGACATAATGGACAAAAAAAAATGGTCAAACATGTAGGTCATAGCCAAATGGGCCCACCATGACAAGAGACTAGATCAATAGGAGATAAAAAAACAAGGACAAACTCTTTCTAGATAAGTTACAAAGCACGTAACCTACTGTTTCCTCTCTATCAGTTTCCTACAAATTTTTCTTCTCCTTCCCTCAGCTAACTTTACTCTCACAGCTTCCCTCAGCAAAACTCCAGCAGAGACAAAGTTTGGCCCGTTTTCATTAGCTCTCTTCTCCAATGTTACACCACACCGAAGACATTTAAGAATCCTACTGACATTGTATATTAGAGAATCTTCAACTTAATGATTATCAAACATTGGATTGTCATGATCCTGATCGAAATCAAAGATATGCGCCTGAATTTTGATGTTCTGATAATGTGAATTCAAGTAGAAAACACTTATCTCATATGTACACATGAAAGAGAAAAAACTTCCAACTTTAGTTGAAGTTCAGTAAATAAAAAAAAAAATTGGAACTAATAAATAAAAACACTATTTACTGAACTTCAACTAATGTTGGAAGGTGACATTACTACTAAAAGATCCACTTGCACTTTGAACTCAAGCTAACAACATGCTTCTCATTACCTTTAAATAGTCAAACAGAATGAGGCACTGAACCAGAACGTGGCGCCTGAAACTAGGATCTTTCAGCTGAGACAAAAAGAATGATCAGGAATATGCTATTGAATTTGCTACTTTTTTGCTTACGAAGAGCCTTCAAAATTGAGAAATGCTCCCATACCTCGAGACCCATAAGTTTACTGCTTGTAAGATATTTTATGTTGAAGGTTGCAGCATCATCCTCAAGGTTATGAGCATTTCCCTCTTCATCACTTAAAGGCTGAGCCTCAAAAGTGTTTAGAACAAGCTGCAAGACCCAAAGAATAATTGATAAACATTACATATGGTTAATGAAAAAAACAGCAACAGAAACGTCTCAAAGAATTTTAACAGAGAAAGAGGTGTACCGTCAAACTGGATGTAAATTTGTGCCACTTGCTGGGAGCATTAATCAGGGATGGCGGATTGCAGAAGTATTCCTGAGTTAGCAAAGCTAAAAAAATTACTAAACAAGACAGGAAACTGGGGGAAGCACATGCACAGAGCTTATCAGAGATACTTCAAATACAGTGATTCATACATAAATAAAGATTGTCTGAATTCAGCAAGAGACGACCCCCTATCACCCTAGTCTGATGTGCCACTCATATTAATTATCAAACATGACTGCTTTAGAAGAGTATAGGGAGATAATTTCAAATTTAAGTTTGACAGAATTTCTTTGCTTACATCCGTTTTCTTTTTGGGGTGGGGAATCAATTTTGACAGAATCAAAGAGCTAGAACATGATTGTATTAGTTTCCTTTATATCTCCCCGTAACTTTAAGGAAATACTACATAAGGAAGGGTTTTCTAGCTTATGCTTTGCCAAAAGCAAGCTAATTCCTTGCTAAAATTAAACTCCTGAACACTAAAAGTTCCTGGATTTTAATGGTTTCTCTTTGCCTTCTCTAACCCCACTTCGGCTCCACGAGATTCTCTTTCACTTGATCCATAAATTGCTGTTCTTACCTCCTATTAGAAAGACAAATAAAAATGAAACAGAAACTACATATAAATGTGTTCTCACATCTGTGAAGGAGACTACTCAAACTAAGCTACAGCTTTAACTTCTACGAATCGAAGGTCAATACACATAATTAGTGGTAGAGACATCAAATATGCACCTTATCAGCCTTCATCTTCATTAGGGAACAGCTAATTCTAAGGGATGTACCTCACTGGGCTGCACTAGATTTAGACAACAATACAAGTATACAACACAGATGACCAAGTACCCACTATTTGCATTGAGTGTGACGATAGAGGTCACTGGGTAGTCAGTGCAGCATAAGTGTAAGATGGCTACTCATGCGTAAAGCATTCTAACGGAGGAATTTTACAACAAAAGTAAGTTAAAGTTCCCATTGCAAAGCATTTATAAGCCACTTGAAGGACCTACAATCACATATTCCTTTTTAATCTTGAAGGTAATGCAACCGCAACACATGCAATTGAGAAGAAATGATTATGAAATGGCAAATGATAATGGACATACCCAAAGAGAACCTCCTTCAGATATTATGACAGATGGAACTGAGAAAAGGGAATATGCAATTGAAACAGGGATTGCATCTACAGCACCCACAAATCAGGAATTTAAAATAAGCCAATTGAAGTGATTAAATTATGTCCATAGAGTTCGTAACATTTTCTATAGCCATTTATAGTGATGATATTATGTCCCCAGAGGACATGATTTGGTTACTAAGTCTTTTTATACTTCTTGAAAGATTCTTTCTTGGGGGGAGGGGTCGATTTTTAAAACATTTACCAATACCAATTAATAAAAGCAAATGCAATACGAAAAAATCCATGAATCCACTAATCCACAATCAGAATTACCATTCTCACCAAATGGTGATAGTATGCTATGAAACCATGGCGCTATTGCATAGGTACAAACCTGCAACTTTGCTGCAGGATTTTAGTAGGTTGTCGTGTTACCCAAACATTGGTTTAGCTCAAATCACTTCTTCTCAAACTACAGCCAGCTTGCAAGTACTTTTAACTCAAGCTCAAGCCCAATGAATCCCAACTCACACGCCAAATATGGCTATCTTTTGTCGTTTCTAATTTACTTCATGTTGGAATATCATCATAAAACCCAAACTGCATTTTTGCAGTAATATCAACATGAAAGAAACCCTATCCTTCCAGTTCAGATACATTTGTCCTCTCTTTTACACATATATTCTCCCCACCCGCCCCCGTCTATACATTTATATAACATAAATATACATCCATTCTTTTATTTCCTTCTCTTCTACGTTTGCTAACAATGCTTTGTCCCTCTGGTTTCTCACAAACAGTCTCATCTCTGAACTTCATCTATAGCATCAACTAGGATTTCAATGTTACAAAGACATCCTGATGACTTCATTTGTAATAAATATTGTGTTGCTGCTTTGGTGATAGAGGTTGCACCTCATGATTCAGTATCATAATCAACAGCAAAACTTGGAATGGATTCATAGAAATGCTTTATTTTTATATATTTAGCGGTAAATTCTTTAGAAGTTATATCAGGACCTCCAGCTCCCCCTAAAATTGTAAAAGAACACTTTGTGACACTACTTCAGAAGTAACGAGTATAAAAACAACTGGGTAACCAGGAAATGCAGAAATAATCTCATGATGTTAGGTTTTTAAGGATGCTTATCTAACAGACTATGCTAATCGAAAGTATTCCCCTAAAAGAACAAAACACCTGATACCAACCTGTAGACTCCAAAGTGTTCTATAAAAGTTGAAATCAATAGAAATACCTGAAACCAAACAAGTTGACGCACTGTTAGCATTAAAGAAAATGCAAAACCAAATCTGCAAGAAAGTGAAGGGAAAGATGCCTACCCTCAGGAACTTCTGTCTCATACTTTGTCTCATTCGATGTATTGAACACTCCCTTTATATTTACAGCTGTAGGAATTTGATCAACCAAATTAGCACCAATATACAATTGGGCGATTCAACCACATATGGAGAAAGAAAACTAAATACCAGAACGCTCAGATAAGGGGAAGAAGTGAGCAAGAAACATGATAATGCGCCCACAGAAAACAACATCATTTGCCTGCAATACAAGATGTTAAGCCAGGAAAATACTGGAACAGTTTGTTTACTTAGAGAGAAGATAACTGGTACCCAACAAGCTTTGTTCAGGTTTTACCAGCCATGAAAAGGAATGAAATACAGTGAAATTTGAATTTTAAGTATTTACCCCTGATAGGTGAATTGGCTTAAATATAATAATATTTTTATTTCATGAAAATATAGATCGCCTGACATTAAAACATCACGTATCGAAAAGGTGATGCAAGCAATGACTACCAATGGGCTTTCGTCTCGTCTTTGAATCAAGGCGCAAATATTCCCAACAATGATCGTTAATCATTCCAAAAATTACTTTTCAACCGTAGATGTGGTGCAGGAAAAGTTCTCCAAATCTAACTAAACTTTCTAGTTAACCGAAGTTCCAGATAGGTTGACAATGGCATCTATTCAGAGAGACTGAGAGACTAATAATGTGTCCTCTTTGTCGTCATTCCCCAACATTTACTCAAATTGCTTCAGTCGGCGACTCAAACTCTAAAGAGAAATCTCTTGGTCACTATCTCTTCTATGACACTAGCTTCCAAGTTTTTTGAAGGCCAGATTCTAATCATGACTGGACAAGCCCCTCCTAATGTCCCCTCTACTTGCGACATTAATCACTGGGCCTAGTGGTGCTAGCGGTGTTCCTATTTCAGCTTGAACTGAAAATATGAGATAGGGAAGGAAAAGAAATTGTCCAGTCTTTCAAGACCTACCAAGTTAAGGGAATGCACTATTAATCACTAGGCCTAGTGGTGCTAGCGGTTTTCCTATTTCAGCTTGAATTGAGATTATGAGATAGGGAAGGGAAAGAAATTATCCAGTCTTTCAAGCCCTACCAAGTCAAGGGGAATGCACTATTTGTGTCTTTCTCCAAGTTTTTTGTTTTCAAGGAGCTGATTTTATTAGGTTCAATTCATCCTCATTACATGTATAAAAAAAGTAGTTGGATTTATATTAATAGCACTGGTCCATTATGAGCATCCTTATTATTCCTATATATTACATCTTCATCAATAATGTCATTCTCCAGAAAGACGGGGCAAAACAAATAAACAGCACAAGACAAAAACAAGTCTTCCTCCCAAAAAACTTTAATACATATTACATACATATCTCTTCTTTAGTTCTATAATGAACAAAACACCCCCACAAAAAAAAACGTTCCATTATATGTGGAAGGAAAGAAACCCGAGATGTTTTGAAGAACGAAGCAGCCCAAAACAGAAAATCGAGATGAATTATATTCTTTTATTCACTTGTAGTGCAAAAAAACTCATGGAAGACATAGACTCTCTATTAGACATTATTGAATACTTGTGAGAAGATCAAGGATCACGTTTGGTTGTGCTTTTTGAACTGTAAATACTGTTCCCAGCACATATCACTATCACTTTTCTCAAAGAATTCCATTACAAACTAAATTGAACTTTAACTCTTGATCATTAGGAAATAAAACAGAGATTTGAATAAATGCTTGTGCAGCCAAAATAGCCCCTCAATCAAATACAGAGGGGAAGTTTCAGTATAATACAACAAAATGAAGTTTTTTGCCATCATAAATTAAATCAAAGGGCAATGCCATTGTCTGGATACTAGAAACTTTTCCCTTTTTTTGCATTGACAATAAGTAATGACCTGTATTGCTGCAAGTAGATACATTTTCATGACATGCACCAGATGAATTGATGTGCAAATAGAGACAAAGATTTTTCTGATATCTAATACATAGACAAAGCTGAAATGCAAAGCACTATGCACCTTTGATAGACGACGAAGCAACTGATTACACGTCCTCAACATAACAAGCTTTCCTCGTGCAAAGAGTTCTGGCTGTATGTCACAATGATGAACATGAACTTTTTAAATGACAAGAATTTGCTGCACAAAATAAACTCATACCATCACAAAAGTCAGAAATATTCCTAGAACTTTTTTTTTACCGAGAAATGTTCATAGAACTGAAACCGCCGATAATTATGCATACCTTCCCCAATATGTCTTGTTTGCTCTCTATATACCCAAAAACGTCCTCACAATTTCTCATTGTTGACATTTCTGTCAAATCTTCCAAAAGTTGAAATATCATGCCACCTTCCACATGCTCTTTCTCACAAAGATATAGAACAATATCTATAGATAAATTAAAAGAAAATGTTACAAGGAAAGAACAAGAGGCTATCCATGATAGTTTCATAAACAAGATTAAGATAATAAATGCATCTCACCAACACCAACTCCTCTGAGAATCAGTCAGAGCATTCATAGGCTTCTATAAATCCAACTTTGAAATATTAGTTGAATACTTTTTACACCTAGCATTATGTACCCGTTCCATTAGCAATTAAGGCATATCTCAAGGATCTCTCTACCTTTACTGCTACAACAACCGTGATCTTAGCTGATTGTTTTCCTTTGGGGTAAACATTAGATGGATAACAATAAGATGAATTTTGTTTCTTAGCAGTACTATTTACAACTAAAGAGTCTTAAGGTTTGAAATTTCCTGATAATAACCAAAAGAGAAGAACATAGAAAACCTTACGAAATGAAAAAAAAAACAATGTATCTCAAGTCCTTAGCTTAAGAAAAATGAGTCTTCAGATTTCAAAGGAACTTAGAAGATTGGAGGCAGAGGAATCCCAAAGACGTGAGTGGCTAGGGATGGGTATATTCCTGGCAGTGAACTCTGGGCAAAATGTAAATATGAAGTGTTGAATTGGAGTCTACCTATCCTTCTCAAATCTACCATTCAACCCTCTTTAGTTTGTTTTGTTCAACTAGCTTCTTGATCTGTGAGTTATAACATCTTATACTTCATGTCTTCTTAGGTGAAACACTTCCAATATTCTGAGACCAAGAAACATGCTAATAAAGTATTCTCCTTTGCAGTAAAATCGTTAGTGCTACCAGAAACTCACCAAGAAGGCGGGGAATCTGACCCTGACTTGATTCACCATCAACAATTGAAACTCCATACTTCATGACTTTTTGCCCCGACTGAACTGCAGCAGCCTGTGACAGGATAAAGAAAATTCACTTATCGGAAGACGGTCATGCTACCCAGAAAAGTACTTAATAGCATGAACAATGGTGAGAAATTCAAAAGAAAACAACAAAAAATGATGAAAAGGTAACATGAATATATTCCCAACTTTACAAAGCTCGTGAACAAGAAAGAAACAGCTTCAGCTTTTCTTGTAATGCAGGAGATACAATTACAGAATTTCCTGATAAATCAGCCACCGCCTAAGAAGTATTCTGGTAAATTTTGTGATGTACTCTCTCCATTTCAATTTGGAACTTGAATCAGTCACAATCACAACTTGCCCTGGATGTTGAGCCAGTGCATTACATCTAACCTAGTGGGGTCTTGACTGTATAAGTTGAGAAGTAAGCTTGTCCTATATATCCTTCTCAAAAAAGAAAAACTACTGACTATATAAGTTGAGACAAATAGTCTTTTATCACACTTATGCATTAACAAATACCATTTTTTAGACTCACCCGCCAAATAGTGTTCAAACTATACCGGTAGACCTATCAACTAATCCTTTTCTAAGTTCAGCCTCCAAAACTTCTCTTTTGTTTGTTCATTAGGGAATATTCAAGATCAAGGATATCTAAGCTAGACGAAAATACTACCCTGTACATACAATTTATCACGTGAACAAATCCTAGGAACAATAATGCCAATTTTTCGTTTACCCTAAATCTATCTTCTAATGAGAAGAATGTATTTAGTGGAACATTGACTCACATTGGAATGTGCAAGTTTTCGTGAAAATAGGCTTACACGATGACAACAGAAGCTGGGAAGATGAAAATAATCCAATAAAAAAGGGCAGGGCCTGAAGATCATATTCATCTTGTGGGATTACACTGGGTATGTTGTTTTCTTCCCAACAGTAGTTGATACTTGTGTTGGTCGGAAGTAGCAGGTACAAGGTGGAGAAGTCAACGTGCGCAAGCTGGCCCTAACAAGATCATAATTAAGAAAGCTAAGGTTGATAACTTTGACTTAGTCCAGGAAAAATCTAAGACTGGAAATCGTTTTGTTAAATACATACAAAGGGTTACTTATAAAAAAAAATACATATGAAAAAAGCCTTTAACAACAACAACATACCCAGTGTAATCCCACAAGTGGGTTCTGGGAGGGTAGGATGTACGCTGAATGTACCCCGACCCCTACCTTTGCGGGGTAAAGAGGTTGTTTCCGATAAACCTCTGTTCAAAAAAGCCTAATATCAAGAAACTGGAAAGAGTAGTCTCACGAATGAGTTGGGACTAACCATAAATTAGTCAACCGCATCACAATTTGAGATTGCCAGTCACCCTAAACTACAATCCACCATGATTTACTAAGTCCAATTTTCATCAACCAACGTTTTCAATAATTATGATGCAATTCCCATTAAGAAAAATCACACATACCACCAGTTCTTGAAGTAGCGACCTGAGAATATTTTCCAACAGCTGATTCTCATCTTGGACTAGCTTAGTTTGCTTCTGCAGATGACCAGAAAAGTCAATAGGCTAAATATAACTCTATAGCAATAACCACATATTAGTAAACATACTCAATCATGACTACTCAGAGAAACCTAGATGAATAATTTATCACATAAGCTACTTATTGTAGCACAAAATGGACGTCTTTATAATGAATACTACACCTCAAACAAAGAAAACAGAAAAATCTACAAATGTGTCACCATCACAATAAATGGGAAATGACACAGTCAATACATTTGGGGAACACTATCAAAGAAAAGGTAGGCTTGTAATACTGCAAAAGGTCCAATTCAAAAGCAGAGAGCAAGGTCTTATGTTTAAACTTGAACATTCCTGCACCCCAACCTCTAACCAAAGGAAAAAGGTAGGCTTTTTGTCATGTAAAGCTAATGGGTTCATGAATTTTAGCCCATATCAACATCTGGTTGACTGAACACTTTCAGGTCTTAGTACTTCTTCAGAAAAGTGAATAATGTGAAGGACATGTATTACCGTTGACTATTTGAGATCCACTGCATGAATCTTCATTGATCTGCAACAATATTTGTATAATTTGTCTTCGTTTCTGTTTCACTTTCCTCTATACATTATATGCAAATTTGTCTTGTTTTTTTTTTTTTGTTTTTCCTTTTAATCTACACAAGCAGTCAACGGAACTAGAAGACATACAGATACACCTCTATAACACATTACAAGATGCATATACACACTTGTTGCATTACACATGCCTCCAAATAAACATAGATCAACAAACATACATATGTACACCACATCTTCCAACTAAGTGTCCTATTTAGTTTGGGAAATAAAGCTAAGAGTTGAAATTGTAACTTCAAATGAATGAGGGTTAAAGCGGAGACAAAATCTAGCATATTCACCGTCAAACATTCTTTCGTAGTATTAGCAGGACCAAAGTACCTTCCCAACAACTCAATAGTGAAAAAGAAGTGAATAGTATAGAGAACACTTCCCCTTTAAGAAAATTTACACAATCTTGAAGCAGTTCTATGCAAAACATAAAGTAGGACAACTTTGTATAGCTTAGTTCTTTTCTTGGAACGAATTTCTTTGTGCAAGAGAAATTAGGGCACACATGTAGAAGAGATTTAGCTCTTTTCTTGGAAGGAATTTCTTTGTGCAAGAGAAATTAGGGCACACATGTAGAAGAGATTTAGTTCTTTTCTTGGAAGTAACAATGTCAGGAATTTGTCTGTGTTGTTGTTGTTGTTGTTTTTTTATGAAATCAAGAAATTAGGGCACACACATAGAAAAGATAAAAGGGTGTGTATATATATACTCAAACAAACCTGAGGTTTTATAGCTTCTTGAACAGTTAGAAGAGCGAATTCTTCAGGTGGCCCTTGTCGAAGAATAGCCTGCCTAAACAAATCCTGCAAAATAGCAAAACAAGAAGTTCAAGATTTTCAATACACAAGTTCCTATTTGTTCAAGAAAGCACTGCCAAAAGATAAAGACAACACGTAGCTTACCATGCTGAAGATTGAGTGCCTCTTTCTTCTTCTTTTTTTCAAATTTCCATTGACAGTGCAGTGTGTGTGTGAGAGAGAGAGAGAGAGAGAGAAGCAGAGACTGAAAATGGGGGGTTAAGGAATTTAGGGGTATTTTATAGCCTACAAAACTGGGTTTTCTCTTCTTGATTTCTTGAGAATTCTTGCAAAACGCGGAAGAATTTCTCTTTTTTTGGTGTGTGCCACTTGTGTTCTGTGCCGGTTTATATAGAAGAAAATAAAATAAAATATTGCCAAAAAAAATGATGAAATTTGTGTTTCTATTATATATAGAGTGAAGTGAGAGAACGAAACGATTAAGGGTAAAAATATATTTTTATTCTAATAAAAATTTATTAAGAAATATAATATATTATTAGAAATTAAATAATGATCAAAAGCAAAAATGTAATTTTACACTAACAAAAATTTACCATAATAAAAAAATTAAATAGTTCTAGAAATATCTTAAGTTATTGTTATTACCATTAACTTATTTTGTTATTACTTGACTTTTTTTTATTTTATGAATTATTGTGATATCTATTTTACTATTACTTTAGTTTAATTCTTAATATATTTTCTATTCATTATGATTATCAAAAATGCCTATCTTTTACATAAAAAATTATCATGAATTAATTATTGTCATTTTTTTGGCTCTAATTAATATACTTGAAAATAAGAAAGAGTGATAAAATTAATAATATATATTAGATTGAAATTAAAGAAAAAGATGTTAAAAAGTAACTTTACAAATAAAAATGAATAGAATGATATATTTGTATTAAAGACGATCAAGAATAAAAATATAATTTTATTCTAACAAAAATCTATCAAGAATAAATAATTCTAGAAACATCTTTCTATATATGAACTGAATAATGATCAAAGGTAAAAAAATTATAACTTCATGCAAACAAAAATCTGCTTATAACAAAAAAGTTAAATAGTTCAAGAAACATCTTTAGTTATTAGTATTAGTATTACCTCATTTTTGGTATTTCTCCATTTTTTATGAATTATTGTGATATCTATTTATTATATGAAAGTAAATAAATTATGGTTACAATTAGCTCTTAATAATTCTATATCAAATATAATATTAGGTGGAATCAATCAAAAATAAAATTAAAATTTATATGTATATTTAAATTTTGTGTATTAAAATATTTTTAAATTTTGCGATCTTAATATGCTATATAAAAAAATTAAAGTTCAGAAGTTATTTTCTTTTTGAGATGAAAAAAAAAATAAGTTCGTATAAATTGAAAAGGAGGGATCATATATTAAAAATGAAATATATATGTGTTATTATTATAATGAGCTTTCATATATCTTTTTTTAAAAATTCTTTTGATTTCCTTCTATTAATTTGTGCATATATGTGGAGTTATAAAGATTTGAATATTTTAATATAAAAATATAATGATTTGAAAACTTTAATTCTTCGTTTTAATTTCTAATTTGTTGCATATTTAAACTTACATAAAAAAGAAGCTTAAAATATCAATGTAACAATTCAAGATATTTTTAGAAAAACATAGTTAAAAATCATAATGAAATTTGATTGATTCCCTTATGTTTATCGAAACAAAAGAAAATTGCATATATTGTTTGAAAATACGTAAGAACTAAAAAGTAGTATGAATCACAGCAAAAAGACAACTAAAAATATGTGAGAATCATATAAGAAATTACGTTGACTTTCCTAAAATCACTTGTATCATATAAAATGAAACAGATGGAGTAACATATATTATTTGAAAATGACAAAAAAGGTACATAAATTAAAATTTTAAAATATTTTTAAAAGAAACACATATAACAAATTTAGTTCATTTTTTCAATTTTCATTTGTGCCACATAAATTGAAAGAAAATAATTATCATACATTGGGCTCGCGCTGGCGTGGACACCTAAGATCTAGTATGTATACAAAAGTGGTACATATATGAACCTATCTTAAAAAAAGACTCATGTTTTATCGTTATAAAATTAGCTTACATAAACCCCGTTGTTATAAAAATAAAATATACGTATTTTAAATTTATAATTTTTTTTAAAAAGTCATGTCTTTTATCTTTTCACAAATAATTATTTTTTGGTTTCTTTGATTGTTATTGTCTGAGTTTTTATTCTTATTTTATATTTTAGTTCATTCTTTAGTGTAAAAATAAGAGAAATAAAAAGGAAAATGTGTGAATAAAAAAGAGATTGAAAAGTTTTATAAATTAATTTTTTTGCGACTATTTGTAATTTAGGGCATCTATAATAAATTTCACAAGTAGATAAGTGAAAAAAAAAATGAATTTAACCATCAAAATAATAAATTTAAATTAATCGATGAATATAAATAGTCAAAAGAAAAAAAAATTGAGAAGGGTCAAATATACCCCCACATGGAACTTTTTTTCAATTAAAAGATAAAAAGTAATTTTAAATTATTTTTTTCACTTTCGACAGAGAAAGAGCATATATATGAGCCATTTGGATAATAGTAAGGGTATATATAAGTCACTTTTATAACGGCAATCTATTAGCTCTAAATGACAAAATTGAGGAGTCTATCACACTCTTCTCCCTAATGCATAGTTTATATCTTTGGTAAATGAGGGGAAAAAATTTAATCAACCACTAGAATGAAATAAATAATAGTTGTTTTGTTAAAGAATTACTTACTCTGTTTCAAAAAGGATGACCTAGCTTGACTTGAAATGGAGTATATACCAAAATGCTCTTTAATCTTGTGGTCTTAAACAAGCCACGTGGAAAGTTAAAGTTAAAGTGTTGCCAAAAATAAAAAGGGTCATTCTTTTTTAAACAGACTAAAAAGAAAATATGGTCATTATTTTTTAAACGGAGGGAGTATAACTTTTTGGAGGATGGATTTGATGTTCGATAACCACTTGAAATTTGATTAATTTATCATCTTGAGGTTAACAATTAATTAAAGATCACGTTTCAAACACAAATTTGATATACCTCTTATTCAAAATGAAAAAGTATTTTTCGTAGATCCGGAGTTACTACTTCTTACATATTCACTTCTACTTAAAGCTTTCGATAAAGTTGTAATGATTCCAAGAAAAAACTCATTTAACACTAATTAATTTACAAAATATTACATATCTCAAAAACGTCAATCAAGTGTTGTGATGGAGACATTTTTTTCATTGAGGGGTTAAAAATATAAGTAAGAAACTAATAATATTCATATATAAATGGGTCAGATCAATCATATACACAGGTAGGATCAGAAATAAGTAAGTAGATAAAATTCAATTACATCAAACAAGAACAATAAAACATGTGAAGTAGCAGCAACAAGCTAAAATGTGATAAGAAATAATGCTACCTATTCTCAAATTCACGCAACCAAAAAGATTTGATGGAATTGTGAACCAAGCCTTTAGCTTATGCCAAGAAGGTTCATTATTAAATATATACTCGTAGATCAATAAATTAATAATGTATATATAGTGTGTGTTTTCGATGATTCCATGTAACGCCACCCCCGGTTACAAGATTATTAGTATGATTGCTTTATTAAATATCTTGATGGTCATATTACAAGTAAAGTATTAAATAAAACAGTGTGACTTTTAACTCACCTAATTCGAAAAAGGCTATTGAGTTTGAAAAAATTGTATATTTATTTATTTGACAATTATAATGAGTTTCTGTAATGTAGATTTGGTCACACATATTTCCAAGTTTGAATGGAATTGAAATATATAGGAATTCATATGTAAACATAGTATTAATCTTGAATACAAATAATAATTTTTTCGGTGAAACGTTCTCTTATGGGTTAATAGAGACGAGGCATAGGTGATCTCATTCCTCCCGCCAATCAGAATTCCACAAGTAAATTGAAATTAAAGCTACATCAAAACTCAAAAAAAAAAATGATTTGTTTATCCCTTTGTGGACGAGTTCCGTGACAATCTCTTTACATCCTCAATTTTATCGTTTGACATTAAAATTCTCTTCGTTATATGATTTTTTTAGGGTTAATTTTATTTAATTATTTATAATGATTCATATGGTTCCTGAATTGTTGATGCATCATTATCTTTTGCACAAAATTAACACATAATAGTATAATTTAATAAGAGATTTTGTAAATGATAACATGTTCACAGTCTTTAAATCTATCTTATAGAAGCGGATAAATGTTTTCTCAATATACCATAGACTCAGGTAAAGCACATCAAAAATCAATTGCATGTAAATCAACTACTATGGAGAATAAGTCATGCTGAAAGACAATGAAAAGACACGAATAATAAAAACAACAATATGGCTGGTGAAATGTTCTCCTTGTTTGGTTATTGTCATATTATTTGTTGTTACTATTTTTCACATTTTTTCTTTTCGTTTCTACTTCGATTTGCTTTCCCTGAGTTGAGTGAATTTAAAAAACAGTCTCTCGATTATAATTCTTAATCTCCACATCCAGTGGCGGATCCATAAATTTACAACTATAGGTGCTCACTATTTTCAACTTATATCAACCAAAGAGCGTAACTGCGAGCTAAAATTCGTCAACATAGGTGTTATTTTTTCAATGCAATAGACAATCGAAATATTTGGATTGGTTCAAGAAAAAAAGGAGGAGAAACAATATACTTTCACATACAATTGTAGTTGCCAAAAAGGCAAACCAATGGAAGAAAGACTCTTTCGCTTTTAAATTGAAAAACTGAAATAAAGGCGCTAGAACACATTTTTTTCCTTCCCTTTTATTTTTTCTAATTAGACTGATGAGAAGAAAAAGTTAATAGTAATGGAAGATCATGACTGTTTATATTTTTTTGGAGATTAAATTAAATAATAGACATGAGAAGTAACGATTCAAGATTTTAAGATCGAGGTTACTTTTTAAGCTATCGATCATAAATATAAATGAATAAATTTAATACTTGTCAAAAGAAAAATAATTATATTTATATAAGATAGCCCAAAAAAATCAAAAAGAAAAATAATCTTGAAAAAAGAATTTTGTTTTAGAAAAATTAGAAATAGGACAATTCGTGAAAGGGGGGAAAAGAAAAGGTAGAAAGAAAAGAGTTGATTTTAAAATAAAAAGGATGTAACTACATGGAATTGAACCTGGGCATTTTTGAGCAATATAAGAACTTAAGAACCCATTTTCAATCACCATACCAACTAATACATTTATTTATTGGATGCTCTACTTTTATTTTATAGGATATTAGCTTAATTTTGATATAAATATACATAGTTCGATACAAGCTTAATGGGTGCTCGAGCACCCGGGCAGCCCCATGTGGGTCTGCCCCTGTCCACATCTCTATTTAAAGTCATGTCCCCACTTCCCATTAAGTTAAATGTGTGTCAGATATTGTTTAATCACATTTTTGAGACTTCTTTGATCTCCTATACCTTTTTTCATATACATGCATCATAGGAAATATAATTGTCCATCAAACCTTCAACACAGGGGCGGATCTACGTATAGATGTGGGGTGCCACGACATCCAGAGATCTCGAAAAAAATAATGTATATATATGTATATATGTATAATAATTGAATAAATATTATCTTTGCCATCCAGTAACCTGAAAGCAGAATATCTCAAGTGGCAAAGGAAGGGGTCTGCCAGCATCACAACCACTGTTCGAACCACACCAACATCATCTACTGTTTTGTTGTTCCTTTTTTGCTTTTCCTTTCTTTTTCTCCAATTATTGTTATTTATTTACTATTCTTTATTAATTCAAATTGATCCCTTTCCATAATTAATTTTTAGTGTTTTTTTACTTCCTCTTGTACTAATTATTAAGTTCTTGATATGTGTGTAACATATTTATTTTTTAAAATTAATTAGCGAGTATTGAATTATGAGCGTCAAATAAATATTATTAAGAATATATTTAAATGATAGTTTTATAAAAAACATGAGTTTTAAAAATGATGAATATTATAGTTATATTTTCTTTTAATTTAAAGGTTCTTTCGATCTTCACTGACGTTTTCCTAAGTAAGATGACTACGCTTAAACTACAATTTTTATTCTTTTCCTACTATGTATCTCCAACAACACATAAAGTCAATAAAAGATGAATATATTATGTTAATACTATTAGATGATTTATACAAACTCAAATTTTAATGTGAATTTTTTTTTTCCTCAAAAGTTCAGCAAATAAGACATCTAATTTCGAAAAGGAAATAAAAATTGAATTGTTTAGTTATCTCTAATCACAAAATATATAAAAAAAATATTACTAACATGCATATTTGATCGATTTATTTATTAAAAAAATAAATCAAAAACTTAAATTGTAACTCAAAATTAAAGCAACCGATCCTTTATCTTACTTGAATGTCGTGGCATCCCCGACCTCCAAATCCTAGATCCGCCTCTGCTTCAACACATCCTCTTTACCATATTGAAGAGAGTATTTTTTATAAATACATGTTATTTTTAATATATCAAATCAAACACTAAATAAAAAATATTTCAACATAATTAATATCGACATTACTTGTACATTATTTTCAATTATATTTTGTTATAAACCTTTCCAAAACAATCCCTTATTCCTTCTCATCTTATGCCCCCAAAAGAATTTAACCCGACCCGTTTACATTATTTTGGAGTCAAGCCGGGTCAATATTCGCCCGGTCTATTCCCCTAAATCAAAGTCTATTCTAGAACCCTTATTTTCCTCCCGCAACCGGTCCCGTTTCTTCATTGAAGGTATAATCCCTTATATATTCATCTGTATTACACAATACAAGTTGATTTCGATGTTATATTCGAATAATTCTGTGTGTTAATTTGCAGAATTTGACTCCAATGTTTAAGAACACGTTCCAATCCGGATTTCTTTCCATTTTGTACAGCCTTGGGTATGTAATCTTCGTTCGTACGTTATTGCTTAGTTTTCAATTATAACTCATCTACTTGTATCAAAGATTAGTTTTTTTTTTCCTCCAGGAGCAAGCCTCTGCAGATTTGGGATAAAGAAGGTAAATTTTTAAGCTTATATATGTGGGTTGCACTTATTTTGCCAGAGGTTCAGTTATAGGATTCATGTATGGGTTTTATGTTGACTTGGTGGTTCTGTTTTTTTCTGCGTTGACTTAATTTTTGCCCCTTTCACCTGAAGGAGGGGTTTATGTACAAGGGGATGTTTTGTTTTGGCATGTAACTGGTTTCTTGTTGAGGATCATATCTGTAGTGTAATTTGTTGGTGTGGAGTAGTTTTTTATATAGCATTCAAGAGAGAGTGAGATACTGGAATTAGTTGTGTTGTTGATATGATGTGGGGATAGTGCTATTGTTTGATTGCTGAATCCTCTAATCCTTTCTTGGACAATGTAACTAGGAAAATACACCAGGGAGAGCCTTAATTTTTGCTTTAAGTTAAAAAGAACTCTTTGTTATATGATTAGTATTTTGATTCTCTGGGTAAAAATTGATTGTTCCTAAATCATATTATTAGTATTGTAGGGATTTTGTGATTTGTTTCTCATTGCTGGAAGTTTGACATACTTGAAAAGTTTACTTTATTGTGGTTTCACCCGTTGTTTACTTTTAATTCTTAATGTCTCTCTATCTAGAACACAGTATTTTCTGGTTACACCAATAATACAAGTGAAATTAAACATATCTCTTTATGCATTCTACATCGTTCTTCTCATTACTATGAAACATTCTCCTATCCGGCTATCCTGTTCTTTCCATATGCGTTAAAGTAGACATGGTTGTGCCGTTTTCCATGTTGTCTTCCTTTCATTTGCAATCCTCTACTATCTCCAACACGTGATTGCTGTCTCTATGGTCCTTGGTAACATCCACGATATATTAAACAATGAGACTACAAGGTCCCACAGGTACCAAACTAACCTGCAACAAGAGATGATTAGTAGCTCTCTAAATTCTTTGCACGTGCCTGATATGACACCAACTCACAAATATCCTCATTTGAAATAGTATCTCGCTCTGCAATTGAAAGAGAGCTATTTTCTTCAGAGATTTGCTGTTCCAAAATTTTAACACCTCCATCATGTCTCTCCTTTCTGACAATGCAAATTATTCCTTGCGTGCAGTTGTTGATGGACATGTCAAACGGCTGCAAGATGAAGATATTCAATCCAATGTCCTGGAAATTATTGGGTCGAATGTCCAGCAAGCATACATAACGTGTCCTGCAGATCCTAATGCAACTCTCGGCATAAAGTTGCCCTTCTTAGTCATGATAGTGAAGAATGTGAAGAAGTACTTCACATTTGAAATTCAGGTTTTAGATGATAAAAATGTCCGGAGAAGATTTCGAGCTTCTAATTATCAAGTCTGTAAGTCTTTCCAGGATATATAGATTTGTTCCTATGACTTCTTTGTGGCATAATTTGGATATCTTTTTGTACATGCAGTCTTTCCCAAATATATGTCATATTGTCATTAGTTTAAGAAAACTGTCGAGTGCTGTCTAGGATGATAATTGATGATCTTAGCATTTGGAAGGAGCTGTAGCTGAGTGGAATGATCTTCATTTAATCAATTTTTACTTGTTTATGAGCAAAATTCAGTTTTTTTTTACTTGTTAGATGGAGTCTATGACATGAACAGAGTCTGGCTCTTTTTTGTAAGAGCTTATGTTAGACAGCATTTTTTTCTGGACTTATAACAGTAGTATTATCATATATTAAATTTTTCTATGGTTCTTGTTATATGGACTAAGGATTTTTCCAATAAATTTGAATGGATACCATTAATTTAAATAAATTGTGACGAGGAGAAAGTTAGCAACCTGTGAAGTGTCAAAAAAGATGGGAGAATATCTCTGTTTCCACACTAAAATGTTGGAAGTAGCAGTTGCTACATCTAAATGAGGTATAATGTAAATGCCTAATATAAATTCTCTGGCTGTTGCTACATTTCCTGCTTTGCTTGGACATGGACCTCTTCTCCACAACTGTTTGGAGCATCTCATATAGACAGGTTGCTGTTTTGATGGCATAAAAAATGTGCTGTTTGTTAAAGTTGAATTAGTGAGGATTAAATAGTTAGTGCAGCATAAGTGAGAAATAGAAGAGGAAAAAAGTGCTACTAACTTTTTTTTTGGGTCATTCTTTGACCTCGAGATATTGCAGTACTTTGATTTAAAGTCCTCTTTTGACAAGCTGTGTTAATGTTCATCTACTAGATTTCATGAATGCTGGAGTTTGAAACTTTCACCTGTATGTTGTAGGCGGTAACCCGAGTGAAACCCTATATTTGCACTATGCCCTTGAAATTGGATGAAGGATGGAATCAAATCCAGTTGAACCTTTCTGATTTGACCAGACGAGCTTATGGAACCAACTATGTTGAAACTCTGCGAGTTCAGGTTCATGCAAATTGCAGGCTAAGGAGGATATACTTTTCTGACCGTCTGTATTCAGAGGAGGAACTCCCACCAGAATTCAAACTTTACCTTCCAATGCAGGTGAAATATACTCAGGACTTGCTTTGATTTGTAGTGTTGGGACGTCATTACGACTTATTTCATTCTTTTAAGCCTAATATTCCTTTTCTGGTCTTGTTGACTGTAGAAATCTTGAAGATCTTCTCTTAAAACCAGCAGGACGAGGCACTTTGGTTGTCGACATTCGCCTGCAGACTGGTATATCAATCTTGGAGTGAAACATTTTGATCTTGGAAATGTTGATTACCCTTGAGTGGGTAGCACCTGGAGTTTATGTTACTAGAGTAGTTTATTAAAGAGTACTTGTTGTAATTGCTGATCTCAATAATTTGTCTTTCACATAACGTTTGAAGTTAGGTATAACGTACACATGGGTAACATGATGAGTGTCATAATTTTACAAGTTTGGTACAACGTTTTTTTATATAACTAACTATATGTTGGAAGTGACGATACATGAATAGACTTCTATCGTCTCTCCAATAATAATATCCTTTGAAACATTATTACTGCGTCATTGAATGATCAAAGCTAAAAGCTTTTTTTAGCATGGTAGTGAGCATTTCTATAATGACTTAATTATATGTTAAACTTTTTTAATAATTTATACGTTAAATTTTATCCATGTTTTGAAAATTGTTTACTTAAATTTCCTGAATGGTCATCTAGATTTTATCGTGTCTAAAATCTGGTCGCTTTAAATGATTAATAAATGTATTATTAAGAAAAGAAAAGTTTAATGTAAAATGACATTAAATTAGGAGAAAAGAAAGGAAAATAGTAATAATTGAGTCATATTGTCATTCTAAAAGAAGTAGAAATAATTTTAGCAAGCAATTTTATTTTTATCATTTAGAAAATTTTACTCGATATTTAAATTAAAAATGGGTTTTATATAAGGAAGTGATTGAATTTTTAGTTTATTTTTTGATATCTGATAAATAAATGAGAAACACACTATTTTCAAACGTATTTATACTACAAAGATAAATGTGATGAAAAATGAAGTTAAGAGAGTAGCGGAAATTAAGATGGTGAACTATTTTCAATCGCACGATTTTAAGTTATAAGTGAAAGAATATTTACTATTTGAGCTATGCGATTATTCTTATCCAATTGAAAAAGCAAACCCGTTGCACATGGCCTCAAATCAACAAAAAGTTGGCGTAATTTGTTTTTCAAATTTTGCCCTAACATTTTTCATCACGTGATTGAGGCTGACTTCTAAATATTCCCAAAATTAGCGTTGCTGACTCTGCCTCTTATTGAATTGCCACGTGTAAAATTCATTGATTTACGTGGGCCTTATCGCTCACCGCCACGTGACGCAATCAAACAAAATCTTGAATAACATAATCTTACACTTCTTTCATTTGTGGCTCACAATCCTTTGCCTTTTAGAATTTGAGGCTCTTATTCTTTCCATCTAAATCTCACATCTTATTGGTCCAAGTGGCATATTTTACTTCCAATTTTACCCCTTCATACACCAACTTGCTAAAATTATATTCCGTGAATTATGCTTTTGCAAATTCTATCTATTGACTTTACCAAATACACCTTATCTTCTTGATTTTGGTAGTAAAATGGAGGATCTTTAATTGTAACACGAAGGGTATTATAGTCAATTTTTACTATAAGCTTTCGTTTTCATGTGGACAAAAATAATTGTGATGATAAAAAAAATTGGATAAATTATAGCCATGGCAATTTACAATACCACTGTCGCTTGACTCTGTTTCCAGTAACTGTGAGTTAATATTGCAAAAAGGGGAAGTATATATATACTCTCTCCAAGTTGCAAAGTTACCCATATAATTTTCTCCTAACCTAAGAAGAAAAATCCTATCTTTATTTCCACTTGCTTTCTCCTCTAGTTTTGGCTATTTTGGGAAAAGTTTCTTCCTCATTTTCTTGCAATTTTCAGAAGGGTAAGTTTTTTTTGTTTGGTTTTTAAGTTTATGGAGGTGAATATGGGGTTGTTGTGTTGTTGAGTTGTTGATTCTTGAGCTGGTTTTAGTGCTTTTTGAATGATTTTCAGTTATATGTATGATTTTTGCTGGTTGAAGTTCTCTGTACTTTGGTTTTTTGTGTTTTTTTGTTAATAAGTTTGGAGAAAGGGTGTTCTTTTCAACCAAAGAAGCATAAAGACTTCAGCTTGGGGTTTGATCTGCTTATGAGTTTGTTTTATCATGATTTATGGTTGAGTTAAGTTTATCAGTTCTGTTTTGTATTAAAACTTTATGAGCTTCTCTGATGTATTTTTTTTTTCTGAAATTAAAAGTTCCTACCATCTGTTTACTCTCTCTAATTATTTTTTTAAAAAAAATGATTTTTTTTTTTGGCTAGAATATCTTGATGGAGGTCTAGATCTCAAATTTAAAGTAACTTGTAATTGAAATTTGAGATGAGAGTTTCTATCTGTTTGCTTTTAAATATCGGAATAGAGTTGAATTTACAGCAGCCTTTTTCTTTAATTAGGGGTAAGAGTAGGGGAAATGGGGAGGGGACTACCAGGCGGTGAGTCGAATCTCACCAACAAAGTGAAAGTTGTAGTCAATTAACTCGGATAGTCAACTAACTGAGCTACTAAAATTCTTGAATCGGCAGTATCAGTTTCTTGGGAAATACGAAAAAACTAGGGGAAATAAGATGATTATCTTTGTGTTAATGGACTTGGTGTATGTTGAACTTGCATTTATATACAGCTGAGAAATGAAATGAGTAACTTTTATCAAGCTTGGAGTGGGGGTGGGTGGGATGGGAGTGTTCATTAAGCTTTCTCAGTCAATTTTTACCATGATCACTATTCTACCAGGTTAATCTTATGGAGTGGTTTTCTCGCGTTGATGATGGTGATGTTGTTGTTCCTAGAAGCTTAGATGGTTTTTCACCATCTTCTGATAGCTGGTCACAGTGGGACTCAACACCCTTTGGGAATTTCAAGTCAGACATGAAAAGGAACAATATAAGGTCATACGTTGGAGCTGAAGATGGTAAAGTGATTGGGAATGGCCTATCTAATGATGTTGACATGAAGAACTTTGGAATTCACGAGGAGCCTTTTGATAATGAAGCTAACCAAGCTTCATACTGTGACATGGATCAATGGTCCTCATATCCACATGAGCAGCTGGAATTTCATCTTGATAACTTGACCTCAATCGATCAGTTGGATGATGTGTTCCTGTAAAGCTCTTAACTCTGATGAATTTTATTCTATTATTGAATTAGTTGACCTATAGTTGTGGAGTTGGACGGAAGAATCTATCATTTTTCTCCAATGACTGATCGAGTTTTTATGTTCCATTATGCAGAAGTTCCTTACTCAACGAAGACTGTCCAACCGGAATGGATGCATCTGATGAGTCATCAACAGATTCCCGTTGCAGCATGCGGCTGGATGATGATCAAGTAAGAGATATGACGAGCAACACTTGTGCTGGTACTGCCAAATATTTCTCTGCACATGCTTTTACTTCACCAGTGGATTGGGAGGGGCAAGAAGTTAACAATTCTTATTTGCTGAAAAAGGTGATGCTTTTGTTCATTTTTGTTTCTGAAGGGCATGAATTTTCATGTAACAACTCCAATATGTGAAGCTGGAGTTGAATCATCAACCCCAGAAGAACTTAAAGACTTCACTGCACATATATTATGTCATCTGAGAGCTCTAGAGGGACCAGCCGATAAGTTAATTGGTCCCGGTGTATTATAATGAGTTTCAGTTCATTATGATGTCTTACATGAAAAGATTTTTGGCTCACTTGGAGTTTTAAATTTGCATTGAGGCAGATGCAGGGAACAATCCAGGTTACTTCTCATGCTTTTTGGTGGAAGGAAATTTTGGGAATATTTCACCTGCATTCAAGCAGGGGCGAAACTTTGCATGATTTTTGAGAGTTGAACTAAAATTTGAAGGTAAAAAATCAAAATTATCCTAAAATCTCTAGATGAGCACAAATTTGAATTTTCTCTTTCGTGGGGAATTGAGCTTGAAGCAGCTACCCTTCTTTCTGACCTATGGAGGTCTGTCCCTACTCTAAAGACGGTTTGTAACAATGTCGAATTGTGCAAACCTCATGTCTGTGGGTCACTTTATTTTGGATACCAAGGGAACCATGAGCAGAATAATGTTTGAACATGTTTGCTTGTAAATGGTTTCGGTTTTCAAGTACTACTTGAACTGTCCATTTGTACCAATTCAATCAAGTTGAGACAGATGCCATGGTATAATTCTTAAGATAAGCTAGAGCTGAGTTTTTCTGTTACAATTTCTGAGAGGAAAAAAGAAAAGATATGGTTGTGTTGAATTCATCTCTCTCATTATATCATACATTTCGAGGCAAAATCTAAGTCAAGATCATTTCTGTGTGAGTTTACGAGTTGTCTCTAAGTGATGAACATTTTTTGCTTTTAGTTTCTGTTAGTTGATTGAATAGTCTAATGAAGTATGATCACACAACACCTGTTGTTGAACTCAAATGACCATCTAAGTTTGCTTTGGGTTTGTTCTTTTAGTTTTTTGGGTGTTGATGTGTTTGTGGAAAGGGAAGGGAAGTTTGGTGGAGAGTTTTGAGTAGAGTCTTTGTCCCCTCTATTCTATTTCATAGGATTGGGCAGGTATAGGTGCAGATGGAGGAGGAGACTACTATTTGTATTGGGTTTTGGTTTCATGGGAAGTCGTCGAGGCATGTGGGGAGGGACATCATAAAGGAACTAGGCAGCTGTCTAAACCTATTTTTTTTTTTTTTTATCTGATGGTAGTATGCATACACATTTATTCTCATTTTGTATAGTCTTTTTTTCATTTCAACTATTTGTAAGCTTTCACTTATCTGAGTTCTGAAGTCTAAAATCATTGAAATTTTATTTTCAGGCACCACAGTCAGAGGTTGCCGTAAAATTGGAGCATGATAAAGGAGATAATAGAGTGAGTGTCGAGGAAATATCCATGGAGGAATCTGTCTTACAACACCTAGAAAATCTCACATCTCAGGTAGTGAAGGTTTTAAGTTTTGGGTTTACCATTGTAATATTGTGGTCAAATGGGCAGGTTTACTGAATTTGTGCTTGTCCTGATACCAAACAGCTGACAGAGGAAACCAGAATCTGCTTCCGGGATTCTCTATATCGTCTTGCAGGAAATTCAAAACATGATGCATGTCAGAGTAGGAATGCTATGCCAGATCAAGATTCTACGCGGTTAGTGCGTATGCTCAATTACTTTCGTTGATGGACTAGAGTCTAGAGCTTGTTAGTGAGTTGTTACACATGATGTCGTAGCTCATGATTAGGGAGACTATAACGGATGTATTTCTGTAGGCTCTGACTGGTTGAAGATCATTAGAGGAATTATATCTTTATTTTGTAAAATCTTTCAGTACTTTTTGTACTTCGTATGCTTAAAATATGTAAAAAGCTTTCATTGTTTTGTGTACTTTCTATGCTCAAAATTTCACCGTAGTCTATTTGAACGGAAATAACAAATAAAAAAGACAGTGGAGAGCTTCATTTGAAGCCGAAATACACCAAATAATTCAAGAGGGAAAATGCAGTATGAAATTCTTCTTGTCATTAGATCAGGAAAAGTATTGGTATTCCTGTATTAATGTGCATATTTTCTCATACTGGAAAAAAATCAGGTTCAACGAAGAAGAGACGACAGAATCGCGGACGAATGTTATCGACAGAACTGTTGCCAACTTTTTGTTCAGCAATGTTGAGTTTGGTGCTTCTGAAGGCTCATCATTGGACTTTACAGAAGCCACCAACATAAGACAGCATTCAGGAGGCGGTATGTTGTGGAATATCTCAGCAGGTTCCTCTGGTTGTGATGTCCCTACTTTTAGCGGATAAACAATGCACTCTTCACTCTGCTTAAACTCCTCTTAAAGTGGAACTGTGATGGACACTACTTTGCATCCTAGTTCTTACATTTCCTTCAAGATATTGCATCCAGCTATGTTTTGACGAAAGCTTGTACAGTAGGCGTGATTAGAGGCTAACCATGTTTACTTCCGTGTCTGCCAGCTGATCAAAAGTTCCTTTCATATGATAATCGCCTTGGCAGAGGTGCTATCCGAGCTCCAAGAGGTCAAGAAGACTGTTGAATTCTGGCATTTCTTTAGAAGCAGCGAAACGCTGCAAGGAGCCCTGGTTTTTCTTTTAGGCTCCAGACAATATTAGTAAGAGAAAAACTTCATATATGTTTTAGGATTTTGTAAGCAGCTGATATTCTTCAATTTGGTACTTAAGAGCTTTATATGAGCAAACAATATGAGACCAATGCAAGGTTTGTTGCGAGTATTATAAGGTTGTTTAAGCTAATTTCTGATTGTTTGGTTGATGTACTTGCAACTTCATAACGTTGGGTATACAGTCCGGTACAAGCCGTAACGGAACCGGCAACAAGACTGGGATGAAACGGTAACGGAACCGGCACCGTGCCAGACTTAGGTATACTTGTATTAGTAGTTGCTGTAGGGTAGTATAGGCATTTAGACTGATGTGGCAGTGGCACAGAACCCAAATAGCTTGGTGGATACGGGGCGGAGCTAGAATTCCATATATGGTGTTGGTTGAATTTCAGTTTTTATTAGAATGAAGGGCATATATGCTCTAGTTTTTGGGCATTACTGTCCCAAAAGTATGACAGAGGATATTTGCATACCATTTATGATTGTTCGGAGTATATTTGTCTTTTTTTCCTTGTATTTATTATATTCAACGAGTGATAAAATAAAAAAAAGTGTGTAAAATCAATAGTGGACAAATATTGTTGGGCATAGGAGTAATTATTAGGTTTAGGAATCAATTATTCACACTTTGAAATTTATCATTCTAAAATTCAGAAGTTATAGTTGAAAAATACTGGTTTGTCTTAAACGTGCAATGAAATTGGACCATCAAACAAACAACCACAACTCAGGACATATTGAAATACTGGTTCGTCTTAAACGTACAATGAAATTGGACCACCAAACAAACAACCACAGCTCATTGGATGTGTCCTTGAGGGTTGAGGTTGTGTAATTTATGAATTTACGCGTTAAGATTGTATCTTACGAAATTCCATATAATAAATTATACTCCCTCCGTTTCAAAAAAATTGATCTAATTTGACTTGGAACGGAGTTTAAAAAAAGAAAGAAGACTTTTTAATCTTGTGGTTCTAATTTAAAGTTATGTCAAATGTACCAAAATACCCTTTAATCTTGTGGTCTTAAACATGCGACGTGGAAAGTTAAAGTTAAAGTATTGCCAAAAAAGGAAAGGAGTCATTCTTTTTGAAACAAACTAAAAAGAAAATAGAGTTACTCTTTTTTAAATGAAGGGAGTATAACTATTTGATTATGGATTTAATATAAATTTTTCAATCTCAAATTCAAATTCGAGTTTTCATACTACTGGTCTCCCAACCAACTGCAGATTCCTCCTCCCACTGCATGGGTTTAAAATGTAATATTTGATCGGTTCCGTACAAAGTTGTTAAGAGGAAATGACATAAAATAGTCTTTTATTTAATAATATGAAATATTTTTTATTTTTTTTTAAAAAAGGAAACTTATATTATTTTAACATAAAAAAGTTTCACCAAATTTTTAAGTATGCAACCAAAAATAATTATATTAAACACTAAAAAAACAAAGACAGAAGTTAAGCCTTAAAAATCAGTCTTTAGAAAGTAGATAAAAAGAATTGTTTAAATACATCTTTTAAAGGACGTTACCTAACTTTTAATCCGCTATATTTTTCATTCATATTAAGTTAATTTTGAAGTATGCAATCAAAAAATTTATACTAAACACTAAAAATATGACAGAAGTGACGCCTAAAAAACCATTCTCTAGAAAATATTAAAAAAATTGTTCGAATACATATTTTAAAAGACATTTTACCTACCATTAAACCTGTCATGTTTTTCATGCCTATTAAGTTAAATAATTTCAAAGTATGCAACTAAAATAATAGAACACTACAAAAAAACTGAAAAATCAGTCTCTAGAAAATAGATGATATTTTTGTTATAAATACATAATTTAAAGCATGTTACCTACCCCTAAATCTGTCATGTTTTTCATGCGTATTAAGTTTCCAACACATATGCCGTACCACATCAAAAGATGTGGTGTAAATTGTAATACAATTTTGGGCTGATTATTCCTAAAAAGTCAGTCTCTATTTAATATATACTCCTTTCGTTTATTTTATTTGTTACTATTTAACTTAATACATCTATTAAAAAATAATTATTGATATATGTATTTTATCATACTGTCCCTACTAATTAATATCTAGTATTAGATCTTAAAACATGGAAAATATTGTTTTAATGTTGAGAGTAAAACATGAACAAAATAATTGTCTTTTTACCTACCTCTAAATCTGCCATATTATTTCATTAGTATTAAGTTGACAACACATGGGCAGTGGCAAATTCAGGATTTTCATTCACGTTTAAATAATCTGACAATTTTTTTCCCAAGAAATGTGATCTTTGAATTTTTTTAGATTTAAAATCACAATTTTAGCATATATTATTTTTTTAAAAAATAATAACGAAAGTCAAACTTAAAAAATAATAATATGAAACTAAAAAGGTAAAAAAAATGAAACTAAAAAAGTAAAAAAAAAATGCTAGATAGGGGATTCAAACATTGGAAGTCGCACGAAACTTACCATGGGCTATTTCATTTTGGTTTAAAATATATATATTAACATAAATATAAAAAATTTATCTTATATATACAATTTAACTTTTTATCGAAGAAATTCGAGTAGCTTACCTGTGGATCCTCCCTTGCAGATGGGCTATACCACATCAAAAATGTGTTGGTGCAGGGCTGCGCCAGCTTATATCCAAGGAGGAATTACCTATAATTAGGTTCATTTTTGATGCACTAGTAGTCGGCCCTTCATAAATCTGAACTAGTCGAACGTAAGTGAATCTTTGCCATCAAACAAACAAAAATGACAAATTCTGTCAACAGCCAATTCATCACTGAAAAACCAAAACAAGAAGAAACTGTAAGTGAAGAAGAGTTTGATGAGTTTCTTACTTGTCTTCCCAAAGAAAAAGGATGGAGAACACCGAATTTGTTCCTCTTCCAAGGCTTTTGGTGTCAACCCAAGGAAATCCGAGCCATAATTTCTATACAAAACCACTTTATAGCTCAAGATACCGACGTGATACTCGCCACCATACCAAAATCCGGCACCACTTGGCTAAAAGCACTGATATTCGCCATTGTTAACCAGAACAACTTCAATGTTCACCCTTTGCTCACTCACAATCCTCATGAACTCGTACCTTTCCTCGAGTACAAACTTTATGCTGACTCTAACCGCCTCCCTGATCTCTCCCTCCTTCCTTCTCCGAGGATTGTCGCAACCCACGTACCTTTCGGTGCATTACCCGATTCGATTAAGACCTCAAATTGCAAAATTGTTTACATTTGCAGGAACCCTTTTGATACTTTTGTATCAATATGGCATTACCTTTGCAAAATCAGGCCTGAATCTATGGGTCCTCTTCCAATTGAGGAAGCGTTCGATTTGTATTGTAGAGGAGTTATAGGGTATGGTCCATACTGGGACCATATGTTGAGTTACTGGAGAGAAACTGCACCAAACAAGGTGTTGTTTTTGAAATATGAAGAGATGAAAGTAGATGCATGTAATCAATTGAAGAAATTAGGTGAGTTTTGGGGTTTCCTTTTACAGAGGAAGAGGTAAAAGGAGGAGTAATTGAAGGTATCTCAAATCTTTGTAGTTTCCAGAATATGAAAGATTTAGAGGTGAATGAGAAAGGGAAAGGAGCAATTTCAGACTTTGAAAACAGAGATTTGTTTAGGAAAGGTGAGATTGGTGATTGGATGAATTATTTTACACCTTCCATGTTTGAAACTTTCCACTGTCATGGAAGAGAAATTACAAGGCTCAGGGCTTACCTTCACAGTCACTTGATTCTACAAATTGTGCGATAAAGAATAATAATTTTGAGATTGTCTCATTGTTTGATTTGAGGTGTTATCGAATTTCAAGCTTATTTTAATATTTGTACTAAAATAATCATGAGACATATGTACTTTATTTATATGGTCGCTCTTATCAAATGATTTGACATCTATCTTTTTGATTATAAAAAAAAAAAGAAAAACGATTTGAGATTTTGTTTGAATGATTTTTACTTATTCAGTATTAGTTTAAATGCTATTATGTAACAATTAAAAATTATATGAAAAAATTATCCAACTACACATTCTTTTTTATTCTATATTCTATTATTTTCTACTCCTATCATTTAAAATTTTTTTATAAGAATCCCTCTCTTTTTTTTCTTTCAAATTCTCTCCTTCCCATATACATAATTTTCAATCTTTCAACTCCACTATTTTCTCCCTTTTTTCATGTCTATAATTACTCCACTATATCACCAGTTACATTAATCACTTTTTTTTCATTTTTTATAAAAAATATTTTCTCTCTTCCGTTAATGATTTAAATTTTTTTTTAAAGAATGGATCCAATTTTTTGGAAAGAAATCAAATCAGGAAATCTTAAGGCTTGAAAAATGAAGTTGATCAAACATCATCTATACTCGTATGAGTGATATTACATTTTACATTTATTATTTGGCAAAAATTATTCAGAGGGTACGTCCTTCGTCCTCCTTGTAATGACTCATTACAACCAATGAATGTAGCATTTATCACAAGAGTCGTCTAGCAATAGGCTCAATTTCTTTTTTTCTTTTCAATTCTTTTTTTTGATAGGAAAACACGAACAATAGGCTCAATTTATGGGAATAAAATAAATTTCTTCTTAAACTTATCTCAAAAATTGAAGTGGCAAAAAATAAAAAATAGGCGCCTCATTTTAGAAAAAAAAAACTTATAATCCTCTTTTCTACACCCACACCTCTTCTTCTTCACACCCCACCCATTGTCTTCTTCTTCTTCATTTTTTATTTTATCACATCTCTTTATTTTTTTTATCACAATCTAAAAGCACAATTTTTTTACTCGCAATTAGGTTAATTTTCATAGATTTGTTAGTGAATAATTGTATTCTATCTAGAAAAATTTTGGTTGATTGTTTTCATCTTTTTCATTTTTTTGATTTTGTTAAAGAAATTTTGGTTGTTAATCAATTTTTGAGTTTGATAGTGATAGAAACTTTATGGGTTTGGTGGTGGCGGGTGACAAAAATTAAAATAGGTAATTGAAGGTGGTGGTGATATTTGGTGTTGGGTGACAAAGAAGAAGAAAATTGAAGGCGATAGTAATGGTGAAGAACATAATCAATAGTGAAGGTGGGTTCGGATATAATTTTTCGATGAAATGAGAATTGAAAATGGGTGAGATTTAGTGATGAAGAAGATGTAATTATTAAAGAATTAAAATAATCAATTTGGAATTAATTGAAGTAAAATATAGTTAATAAAAAAAAAGTTAATTAATAAAGAAAATAAAATAAAATAACTATAATTTATGACATGACACTAACGTAGTGTTGATGTGACAACGAGTGTAATACACCACATAATGTGAGAGTGATGTTACACGTTTCAGGGTGGTAATAAATTGATCACTTTTGAATAGTATAGGTGTGTATTATGTCACTATGATAGTTTAAGCGTGTAACTGAGTTTTGGGTACAAGTTCAAGGGAGAATTTATGTCTTTTCCCCTCAATTTATTGATTATGTATCATATGTTTGTTACGTATGTGCAATACTATATTATAACTAAATCATTGTTAAACATATACATAATTTTATTGTATATATGATACATAGCTACGTCAAATTATATGGGCATGATACATAAATACTAATTCATACTTAATTTATTGATCGCAAACCAAACAACTTATCGACAACAATTACAAGCTTAATGTATTTCGTAGCAATACAATACTTATCAATTTAAATGAGATATATAAAGAGTAATGTATTATGCACTAATTTTGTAGATATGATACGTAAATTTGAATTTATATTAAATATATCAAATACATTGTAACTACCACACGATAATGTTCGATCTCTAATCTAACATGTTAAGGAATTGTTTTAATTAGAAAAAGAAGTGATAGGATATAATTTACTCTTTACACTATGAAATTTATATAAATTATACAAGTTATATTCTATATATAGATAGTATATAAGGATCAATTTGTGAACTTTGTTCCCATTATATTTATATATTAAGAACCAAATGGAATCTAAGCCCATACAGTAAGAACTATTTTGATTATTTATCTCCTACACAAACTATATGATAGTGATTCAGTTGATTTGGCCGTGGTTATTCACATAGATGATTTGGAATCGATCCCTTATTAATGCCTTTTGAGTCAACATCTATACGCGTAGTTTGCAGGCTATTATACAGTAGGGTTTTATCCAATGCGCAGGTTGTAGCGGCTGCAGGTTAGAGAGATATTTCAAAGTAGAACTCATTCTAAACAAAACTTAACCTGTAATAATTAGGCACAGGCAGCGGTGTTGAACCTGCAGATGTAGAAACCGGAGAGCTCCTACAGATCGGACAACTCCCACTCTTCTGCAACCATTCGTCAACACAATCGGCGTGAAAACAGTGATTACATTCTGGTATACAACGAACGGAATCCTTCACACAATATTCACACAAGCATATTGCGCATGTATTCGTATCACTAATTGAACTAGGCAATCTCTTACTTTCACCCAATACTACTTTGGGGAACGACTCTATAACCGGTCGATCCAATCCAAAGAAGTAACTATAGATGTTGTAATTATTATTATTAGTCTCATTTGAAGAAGAAGACGATGATTGCGTAAAATCTCCGGATAATTTGACACGAAGACAAACGTAGGAGGCGAACATGATGATCGAAATGAGAATCAAAATGGCGAAGGCAATGGCGATACCGTATTTGAGGCTAATTGTAGAATCTTCAGGTAAGTTTGATATAGACATTTTTTTTGTGTGTGTGTGACTGTGTGAGAATTGTTCAGGTGTGTAGCTGCAAATTAATGGAAGAAGAAGAAAATTAGGGGAAGAAATAAATGAGGTTGGGCCAGTGAGTAGATGTTGTCAGAAACAAATAAATATATTGCAATGTTCATCATGTGCATTAGAAATTACACAGTCTACAGTGAGTTTGAAAATGAGATCCAGGTCTACGTTGGGAATTGGGCTTATAGCTGAAGAAGAGGAGGAAAATATGGGACCGAACAAAAGTGTGAATGGATTTTCTTTTTTTCTGTGACCGTAGTGTTTGGAGGTGCTGGTGTGCATCTCATGAATTAGTTCTATAAAATATTTTCGTTTAAAAAATAATGATTTTCTTTTTTTCTAGTCTATTTAAAAAAAATTGATCTTTTTCTTATTTTGGTAATAACTTTTCACGTGACATGTTTGTGACCACAAGATTGAACGATAATTTTATACATTTGACATAATTTTAATTTAGGATCACATGATCAAAAATTTTCTTTTACTTTCTTAAATTCCGTGTCAAGTCGAAATAGATCTTTTTTTTTTAAACGGAAGAAGTATTTATTATCAAATAACTCTATCTAACAAGACTAGAACAATGAGAGAATTTTTTTTATAGCGTTGATTTCATCTTTTAACCTACCAATTCCATATGTTATTATACATTATCTCTATGTGTATATATATATATATATATATTAAAGAATGAGACCAAAGTTAAACAATACTACTTTCATATATGAGTTGACAAAGCCGATCAGCGGCGACGGTGGTGGCCCGAGAAGGTGCCTATTTTAAAATTAGAGCGGAAGTGTTTTTGTATTTATATCTAAACTTTTTTTTCCTCCTCGTTATGATGGATAAAAGTTTTTTATTTTTTATTCATGAACTAATCCAAATATTACAGGATCAAATATCTTTTTAATATCAAATAAAATATACTATAATAATTTAATATTATATGTTAGAAACTCAAATCTTAAAACATGCGTTAAAAAACTCAAACTGTGACTCAACCATGCAATTGAATTGCCCGTTAGGTGGTTGAGAAGGATTTATTTGACATATAATTAGTCTATCTACCTATAATTGCTCTACTTTGTCTTCTCATTATGGTGTTATAATTTGTCACATGCCACTTCGATTCAAATTAAGACATTTTACCTCAGGAACATATTTATAATATATAGTGCTGGCAATTTAATCCATTTTTATTGATCCGTTCAAATAGCCTATTAAATATGGGTTGAAATAATGATTTTAAATATGGGTAATATTTGGGATTATATCCATATTTTTACCCATTAAAATATGAGTATATTATGGATAAACTATGGGTCAAATATGGGTATTGCAAGTTTTCTCCAAATTTTCAAAAAACCTTCTCTTATCAAGTTTTAGAAGCGATTTTTCAAAACTTTCATATATGGGTCCCTATTAATATTTCAACTCTCGATCTCCACCCACGCTTCCCCCCCAAAAAAAGTAAAGTTTATTTTTAAAAAATATTTTGAACTTCAAAATTTCATTTTTCACCCCTACCCTCGACCCCCTACCCAACCCCCACCAGCCCCCTCACCCCCCAACCCCCCCAAAAAAATTTAAGTTTATTTTTTAAAAATGTTTTCAACTTCAAAATTTCATTTTTCATCCCTACCATCGTCGCCCATCAACCCCCCCCCCCCCCACATCCGCACCCAAAAAAAATTAAGTTTATTTTAAAAAAATATTTTCAAACTTCAAATGTTTATTTTTTCATCCTACCCTGGACCCATCCCACCCCGCCATCGTCCCCCCACCCCCACCCCATACCCCCAACCAACCCCCACCCTTCAAAAATATTAAGTTTGTTTAAAAAATATTTTTAACTTCAAATATTTTTCACTTGAATTCTTAAGTAAATAACTATTTATTCATAAAATATGGGTAAAATATGGGTAAACTAGTATTTTATCAAACCATTTATTACCCAACCCATTTTTACCCATATCAAATATGGGCGAGTTGAATGATTATCTATTTTATGCTTACCCATTTCAACCCGCCCACATTTGATTCAACCCGCCCATTTACCACCACTAATAATATATAAACGTTATAAGTTTGATAGAATTTAATAAATTTAATTATATTTATTTCAAACTCAATTATAAATTTAAAATTTATAGCCTTAAAATCTTAGATTCGTTGAGATTCAGTCCATAGGCTATAAATATGCAATCATCTAGCAAACCATTCATTGTTATTCTTTCTTTTATCAATTATATGCGTTTGTTCATTTTTTCACGATGTATATCAAGTCAAACATAAATAAATAAATAAAAATCAACAAAAACACACTGGGGGAATGGCGCAAAATGACAATAAGGGATATAATTGTCAATTTAAAAGAGAAATGAAATCTGAGACGCATAAACCACTCAACGTGCATTCAAATCAAACCACAAAAACTAAACCATAAGAGGATTTTGGAGGCTCAAACACAGCCAATCGAAGAAGCATCAAATTTTTACAAGTGGTTCTGCTTCTTCATCACTTCAATATACTACCTAAGAGACACCACCACAGTTGGGCTACAAACAAATTTGGAAGATAATGGCTTGTGCTGCTTTATCAGCAAACAGCTGCACCATAGCTTCATCTTCTAGTGGAAGATTGAGCTTCTCCACATACCAAAAGGACTCAAAATTGAGACAAAGGCACAGTCTCGTTCGATTCAGAGTTCGGGCTTCAACTGATGATTCTGATTGCAATGCTGAAGAATGTGCCCCAGAGAAGGAGGTCTAGTTTCCTCTTTGCTTTTCTTCAATTTATATAACTATTGCTGAATTTGTGTTTTTCTATTCATATTTGTTGACAGATGTAGAAAAAAAGGAAGTGGGTAGTAGAATTTGAAAAAATTTCCCTTTTTAGAGCTTTGGGGAATTGTTTAGGTACGTAGCACGATCTTGTATAATAATTATGGCTAAAGAAAAAACTGATTTTGCTGTAATTATAGGCCAGGCCGGAGCTATTATGCAGGTTATAGGTTCGGATGAACCAAGTAGCTTTGTCCAAACTCTGTATGCGTCTTAAGAAATCCATTGAATGAATACAAATTAGTAATTTAGAATCAAGTTGCTTGAATGAACTAGAATTCTGAAGCCATAAGCTTTAAGTATGCCAACTTATGTTTCCGTAGACAGTAAAAGTTGCTGCCTAAAGAGTGTGAATACTGTGGTCTAGCATTTGTGGATGATAATGATATATTTGTGTATACTGCTGCAACTAGTAAAGATGTCAGCAGTTTGATTTCACTTAGAATGTATAAGGTTGACGAGTTAATTCTGGAAAAGCTGCACATGAGAGTTGTATTTGTTTATACATATAGAGGCATGTGGAATACTTTTTCCATGTCTAGTAAGGAAATATTTTGCTATGAGTTGGGAGAAGACCAGCACAAATTGAAATTCTTTTGGGGAGAAAATGTATTGGAGTAAGAGACTAAGAGACCATTTGATATGGCTAGCTGTAGGAAGGTTGTGGATAATGAAGCTTTCGTATTTTCTCTTGAATGAGTTTGTGAAGGAAGGCGTAAATTTGGTGTAAATTCTTTCATGAGTTATGCATGTTTGTGATACATTGTATGTCAGGTTGCGTTCATTACATGATTGCAACATTTTATCTTTTCTTTCCGTGGAAGGAGGAGAGTTAATCATGAGAATAAGAGTTTGTGATGCGAAAGCATGTTCTATAATATCTCAGAATCATAGATGATTTCAATTTTACCTCTGATTTCATCATCTTCAGTTTCCGTATGCACTTCCATATGGCCTCATATTTTCTCCACGATGGTGACAGTGAATTTGTGGTATTGCTCCGTTTTGTATGTTTTCATATCTTCCAGAATGCTTGATTTTCAGATACTGCTTACTAAGCAATCCATCTTATTTTCTAGTAATTTATGTATGTTTTCAACACATCAAATGTATGTTTCCTGCTTCAGACACAAATTGTCGCTATGCAGTCAAATTGTTATTTCAGATATTAATATCTAAAGAAGTACTCTCCAACTAGCTATTTCGAGGATGTTACTGTAGAAAACGCATAATTGGAGTCTCAGTAAAAAAAAGGGGCTCCATCGGCATCTCATGACCTCGCTTAAACTGTTTACAAGTTGTACAGGAAGCATGTAATTGTTATTTTTCGCTCATAAAACAGAATTGCAAACTATGCTTATACACTCTTTGTGGTAATTTTGAGTTTGTTTGTTCTTCAGGCTTTACTTGAATAGCGTCTTAACAACCATTAGTAGATCAATATTGCATGTTATACCATCCAGCAAGATGGTAGTTCACACTGGATAATATTGTGATTCATCTTTTATATTGGAAACAGGTTGGGAAGGTGAGCATGGAATGGGTAGCCATGGACAACACCAAAGTGGTTGGGACATTTCCACCTCGTAAGCCGCGTGGCTGGACAGGGTATGTTGAGAAGGATACCGCTGGGCAGACAAATATATACTCTGTTGAGGTTAGTACTTCTATGTTCTGCAAAGGTGCAAGTTCATTTGAAACTACATTGTTCAGGTGGTATAGAGCAAAGGAAGCTTCATATTATGACATGCAGTAGCTTTTGACACGAAATACTATCATAGCGGGTACACAACGAATTGGGAAGGATCTGACAATAATACCATGATAGAAATGGACCTCATATTCTAGAGATATCAGTGATCTAAAAAGGAGTCACACTATGAATCATAAAATACCAATCGTTAGTCTTATGCTTTTGCAAGACAAGCTGTGTTGCTTCTCTTGATTAACTTGATCTTTTTCCTGCCCCATGGCCTCTCACTTAGTTTAGGATCGATGTGGCTAGGATTCATTCTAAAATTCTTCAGAATTACTAATGAGTTCGGTACAATATATGATGGGTGGAAGTATATATATCTTGGCAATGTCACACTGAATCATCATTCTCTTTTTGTAGTTTATAGGAAAAAATTATTCCTGTTTGACGACCTGTATGGATGCTGTTGTTGTTATCAGTGTTATTGACGTTTCTTAATTTTGCAACAGCCTGCAGTTTATGTAGCAGAAAGTGCTATCAGCTCTGGTACTGCAGGTACCTCATCTGATGGAGCAGAGAACACCAAAGCTATTTCAGCTGGGATAGCCTTAATCTCTGTTGCAGCGGCTTCATCGATTCTCCTTCAAGTTGGGAAGAACTCACCTCCTCCGGTACAAACAGTGGAGTACTCGGGACCATCCCTTACCTACTATATCAACAAGCTTAAGCCCGCAGAAATAGTCCAAGCTTCAATAACCGAAGCACCAACTGCACCAGAAACCGAAGAAGTAGCAAATACACCAGAAGTTGAAAGCTCTGCTCCAGAAGCTCCTGCTCCACAAGTTGAAGTCCAATCTGAAGCCCCCCAGGACACTTCAAGTTCAAGTTCTGACATCTCTTAGGACAAATCATTTTGCTTACTTGTATATTTTTATTTGTAGATGACCTAGTATACATATTTCAGTAAGCTTTTGTAATACTACTATTCAAAGAGAACTATTCTGTGTGTCGAAAATCAATTATGAATCCTTAATCGAGTTAGCTCAATGATCATCAATAACAAAGACTTGACTCTGAAGCATAAAATTGTAAGCTTTCATTGTCTATACATTTTTTTAAAAATCAACAAACATCATAACCTACTACTTCAGTCTTCAAGTGGGTCCATTTTACCAACCACAATTTGTTTCTATAGGCCATTATTTTTTCCATCTTCATTCATACTTTATGCATACATTTTTTAGTCAGCAACTGTTCTGTGGGCGCCAATGTTTTGCAGCAAAGTGTTTCAACCATGGCTTAAATGAATTCTTAACTATGAAGTTGGTAAGAAGGGCATACATGGGTAGCTTTTTTTGGCCATATAATTGAAAAATAATCACTGTAACAAGAGAAAATATGAATAAAAAGAATTACCCTCCTAAAACACGAAATAAACAACTCCAGCATATTGTTGCGAAGTTTGAATTTTTACAAGTAAAACTCCTAAAAAATAAAGGAATATCGTGTTTATTTGACATAAAATAAGTCACAACACACTTTCATAATCAAAAGTGAAAGAGCAAAAGTTCTGATACGGATCGTCTAATTTATATTTAGAAATTACAATAACAAATTTATTTTACTATTATAGAATGAATAATCGATAAATTCACTAGGCAAATACATTATAATTTCTTTTACTTCTTAATATCTAAATTTTTACTTGACAATAGATATTTCGTGTAAATGATCGAGTCTAACCTACGATTATAAATTTTAAAAGGTAAATTCATAGTCTAAATTATAAGTTATGTTTCCTTAATACTCCATTGACTATACATTCCCTCATCAATCAAAATTTCCTTTTAAAAATCCCTCATTCCTTCATGTTTCCATTTTTTAAATCTAAATATTCTTCACCAAAAATACCAACTACCATATTTAAAAAGACTAAAATATCCCTCACCTACCTTTTCCCTCCCCTTTTATAAAAAATCCATACTACCCTCCTTTTTCTTCAATATCACTAACAATGGCTATTCCCATTTCTTTACCTGTTGCAATTCCTCTAGCTTTCATTTTCACATACATACTTTATCACCTCTACTACCGTCTCCGATTCAAGCTCCCGCCGGGCCCAACTCCGTGGCCGGTAGTCGGAAACCTCTACCAGATTAAGCCCGTTAGATTCCGATGCTTTTACGAGTGGGCAGAAACCTACGGACCTGTAATTTCGGTTTGGTTCGGGTCGACTTTAAACGTCGTCGTTTCAAGCTCGGAGTTAGCGAAGGAAGTTCTGAAAGAAAAAGACCAGCAGTTGGCTGATCGGCATAGGAGCAGATCGGCGGCGAAGTTTAGCAGAGATGGACAAGATCTGATATGGGCTGATTATGGACCTCATTATGTTAAGGTTAGAAAGGTTTGTACGATTGAGCTTTTTACGGCCAAAAGGCTTGAATCCCTTAGACCTATTCGAGAAGATGAAGTCACTGCCATGGTGGAGTCCATTTACAGAGATTGCAGTAGTCCTGGTAAGTTTTTCTTACTGGTAATTTGAATTCCTGTTTTTTATTGCGTAAATGTATTTTCAGTTGGTAATTAGTTGTTCGTTTATTCAGAGAGAAATATTGAAAACACTACTTAAACTAAAGTTATCCCAAATTATTAGCTTTATACTGAACCTAAATACCAACATTAGTGAAATACATCCTAAAAGCTCCTAAATTCTCGTTTAGGTTTGTTTTCAACACTTCTTTCGATTTTCATTATAGAAAAGCATGCTCCTACAAGAGTTTCAGACCGTTTGTTATGTCTTATGGCATATCGGGAGTGTATTGAGGGTGTATCTAAGTTTAGTTAGTCAAGTAGAGTCTTGTTTTCAAGACTGTCAATATTTCGGTGCCGAAACTAATAATTTGCGCATTTGCGCGCTTTCTGTTTTTGTGTTATTTTTTATCGATCATTAATTGCTATTCCCAATTTATGTGACGTAGTTTGACAGAATATTAAGTTTAAGAAAGAATTAACAATGTTAATATATATCATACTTGAAAAAGTTATATAGCAATGGAAGTGTACTCATGTAGTTATCTAGTCTTTTTCTAGTAAGAGGTTGATAAATTTGGTTGAAGTTTGGTGGTTTTCTTTTTCATTTTGGGTCCATGGAGTTGTTGGGAATGGCCTCAAATAAAATGGTGAGTTGACTAATATCAACCTACTATCATTTTCCAAATAATAATAACATAGAAAAATAAATAGTGAATAAGCACCACCTTAAATAGCTGGTGTGGTTGGTGAGTTGGTAATGGTAGACCAAACTTTGAATAAGACCCGCTACTATCGCTCCCAAGACCCCACTTATCGAATTACACGGGATATGTTGTTGTAACTATTATTTAATGGGAAAAAGTTTTCATATATTCCTGATCAGTTTCAATAATTTTAGAGAAAATGATGTTTGTTTGGCTTGAATCTACTGATCACTAGTGCTGTGAAAATTTCGAGTGTACAATCTTGAACCCTATGGTGTTAAATGTAAGAATATGGTAATTGTGTAAATAACATAGGGAAGAGTCTGCTAGTGAAGAAGTACCTTGGAGCAGTGGCCTTCAACAACATAACAAGGCTTGCCTTTGGGAAGAGGTTTGAAAACTTTGAAGGTGTAATTGATGAACAAGGAAACGAGTTCAAGGCGATTGTTGCCAATGGATTGAAGCTTGGAGCATCCCTTGCCATGGCCGAACACATCCCATGGCTTCGCTGGATGTTCCCTCTTGATGAGGATGCTTTTTCTAAGCATGGGGAACGTAGAGACCGTCTCACCCGAGCTATTATGGAGGAGCACACCCTTGCTCGCCAGAAGAGTGGAGGAGCCGCCAAGCAGCACTTTTTTGATGCATTGTTGACCCTCCAACAGAAATATGACTTAAGTGAAGACACTCTCATTGGTTTACTATGGGTAAGCAAATTAGTAGTATAGACTTTCCTTACAAAAGGAGATAGAATGATTGCTGCTAGAATCCACTGAGATTCGCCTTTTGTCGCTCTGAGTCTCTCTGATACTCATAAAAGAGCTAAAATGAGATTTATGCTTAGATGAACGAACACCTATAATAGGGAGTGTGAATTGTGATGAGCTTTGAACTGATCTCGCGGAAATTACAGGACATGATCACAGCAGGAATGGACACAACTGCAATCTCTGTTGAATGGGCAATGGCTGAGGTGATCAAGAACCCAAGAGTGCAGCAGAAGGCCCAAGAAGAACTCGACCAAGTGATTGACTACGAGCGTGTGATGAACGAAACAGACTTCCCCAACCTCCCATACCTGCAATGCGTGGCCAAGGAAGCGCTAAGGCTACACCCTCCAACTCCTCTAATGCTCCCACATAGAGCCAACGCCAACGTCAAGATTGGTGGCTACGACATTCCAAAGGGGTCCAACGTGCACGTGAACGTCTGGGCTGTTGCTCGCGACCCCAAGGTGTGGAATAACCCGTTGGAGTTCAGACCAGAGAGGTTCCTTGAGGAAGATGTGGACATGAAGGGTCATGATTATAGGCTACTCCCATTTGGTGCTGGTAGAAGAGTGTGTCCAGGGGCACAATTGGGTATCAACTTGGTGACCTCTATGTTGGGCCATCTGTTGCACCATTTTCGTTGGACTCCTTCTAATGGATTGAGCCCAGAGGAGATTGATATGGGTGAGAACCCTGGGCTTGTTACCTACATGAGGACTCCATTACAGGCCGTTGCCACTCCCAGATTACCAGCTGAGTTGTATAAACGAATTGCAGTCGACATGTAAAAAAACAAAAGCTAAAGGGGAAGAATTGGATAAGTCAAAAAGTTACCTTCCCCAGTAAGAGTTTTTCTTTTTTATTTTGCTTTCCTTTTTGATGTTACAGTATGTGATAATGTCAAAATATTTCAACTTTAAGCCCCAAGTCCAATTTCTTTTGTTCTATTTTTATTTTAATATCAGCTACTACTTCATGATAAAAAAAATTGTTTCTGGCTGGTTAAAGATGTCTGATTTTACTGAATGATAACCAGATTTTTGTTTTCTTATCCAATGACAAGTGGGGTCCAGGGAGGGTAGCGAATATACAACTTTATCCCTAACTTATGAACGTAGAAAGGTTATTTTCATAGACGTTCAAAGTAAAGAATACAGTAGCAACCATAAATTATACAATAACCAAAGCATGGAAACATGTGCAATACAAAATCGAAGATATAAGATAGTACTTGTGTTAAAAAAGGCAAGCATTTGCTATTAAAGTAGAAAACGGTTTGGCTCTTGGGGCAATATTACCAGACATACTAAAAAAAGTAGCTGTAAAGAAAATGAAGAGGATGATATGTGCAGTTTCATGCCCATTATTCTAGTATATGCTATACTACCTCACAGAGGATCAGTGGGTTTAGCTTGTGCAAGATCAGCAGATATGTATACCTTTCTACAAGTCACAGTTACAGTCCTAAAGTCATCCACATTTCTGATCATCCTTTGCAAGGCTTACGTAGTTTACGGGTATTACATGACCACTCCCTCTCTTTTCCTTCCCTATGGACGCACCATAACGACCTGAAGGCGTAGACATACGTCGACTATTTGGAGTTCCGGGCACTGTGTTAGCATTACCCAGAGGTTTCTTGGCAGACTTTGAACCGTAGATTGTTTCTTGTTCTGCAGCAAATTGATCTTGGAGCCGCTTTTGTTCCTGAAACATACACATCATAATCACAAAACAGGCAACAAAAGTTCAACAAAAGATTGATTACCAGACCCTTGCTCAGTTAAGAGCAGTTCCTCGCTAACATCTGAACAAAAGATTCAGAAATAAGTATCAGACAAGAGAATAAAAAGTAATACCCGAGATCTACGTTTCTCTTCTTGTTTTTCCTGTCGCGAGATGATGTACTCTTCCATAGTATGCAATAGAGGGGCCTAGATACAAAAAGGTTTTGGTCTGAAGGTGCAAGTACCACAACAATATCATCTTAAATAAAAAAACAATATTGAACTCACTTTGTGATACAAAAATGGCATTCCTCTCTCCTTCTCCCAGGCCTTTATCTTGGCAGTCAAGTTTTCAACGAGGGCTGCATTATAGTTTCAGACTTCAGTCACTATATGATAATTGCTGACATATAATATTCAAACACACTACAGATTAGAATGTACTGAAAATACATTGATGTAGAACCTAATACTATTAGTGTGTCCAAGAATTAGCACATCAGATATTGACCACGAGCACCTTTTTAGGCTTAACTGATCAATGAAAGTTATGTAATACACCAAGTAACAAGGAAAAATAAAAAGAGAACCAAATTAATAGACCTGATTGGTACTTAAATAGTTTCAAGTACCAAAACTTGTTCAGCCATAACAAATAGGCCATAGAGTCTCCAAAATCAAATATTATTTTCCACTTTCCAGAGTAGATAACCAAGATTTCAAAGAGAAATAAGTAAACTAGTATGTTTGTAACCAGAAGAACAGATAAAATTTGAAGGTGGGAAAGCGGTGGTATAAAGACCAAAAAAAAGAAGCTTCTTCATATAGTAATTAACAGAATTCCAAAATTATGCATAATTCTCCTCGAAAAGGAAACAATAGTGCATCATGAAGCAACTAAAACTGGTCTATCAGGGGAGAATGAGGGAAGAGGTGTAGATCAAAAGAGATAAATGAGTACAAGCTCACATGGTATTTTGCTGACCAAAATCCGTGCTTTCTCTGCACGTTTCAAATTGATGTGAACACCTTTCCCAGCACTATAACGATTATCATCCTGTTAAAAAAAGTGAATCATGATTTAGTGGGAAACTCAAGTTGCAAACTATATCTTATGCAGCATCAGATACGTTATGCATCTAAACTATCAGGTACTCAACCATTTCATCCTTTTTTTGTTCCCTCAAGAAGCCTGAACTAAAACTAGGCAAGCACCCAGCATAGAAAAAGTAAGGACTTGTGATTGAAGAAAATGATACAAAGTGCATGGATGAGCAAATCAAGTCATTACCAAATTTTGCTGGGCTGCACTTAAGCTTCATATTTTATACCAGCATAAAGAAGATGAAAAAGGGTCAGTATACTGGGGGTATCACAGAGAGCACCTCAAACAATGTGGGAAACATCCAATTACCACCGTGGCCAACTTTTAGCTATGGAAATGAATAAGTAGACTGATTGATATAGTTATAATCAACCAATTGTACACTACTTTGTCTGCACTTATCCACAGCATTTTTTACTAGCCTACAGAAACCAAGAACTTAGAAAAAAAACCCAGCAAATTAACAATGCACTCAAATCCCCAGGCATGCCTCTGTTATCACAAAAATACATAGAAAAAGGGTCAGGTATCTACTAGGTATTCAAGTGCAAAGTCCAATTTAAGAGTTAGCTTTAGTGAATAAAGGACATGGATGAAAAAAAGAATCAAAGAAATTATAGGTAACCACAAGAAGAAAAATAGCTATTCTTACAACTACAATTATAATTTATATGGACCAAAGAATTGAAAAACTGCAATATTCGTGTCAATACAAATCTGAACCATTTTAAGTTATGATTTCATATGGAAGTCACTAAAAGTTTCATTACTGAATTACTACTCTCTGTCCCAATTTAGTGTCTCACTTTCCTTTTTGGTCTGTCTCAAAAAGAGTGTCTCTTTCTATATATGTCTCTTTCATTACTGAATTACTACTCCGACACTGCATTGAACTTTAGGCCTTAAGCTTGCCGTAAGAGAGGAAGGAGTATAATTCACAAGTAAACACCTGTATTTATGCAGATGGTATACCTTTTCATACTCATCAAGCCAACTTTCCTCTTGAGAAGCATGTTTCCACTTCTCCACTTTATCTAATACTTCTTTCCTGCTTGAAGCTTGCTCTTTAGCTTTCACCACCTGATCATCCATGCTTGAAAGCAGATTAGAGAGATCACTGCCTGTATTGGATTATAATAAAAGATCGTATAAGAGAACATCAACCTAATATTAATGAAGTCTATCTTTCAATTCTACTGATGATAACTATAGACATGCTAAGATGCAAGAAGCCTGGAACAATTTGTTTTCCTGCTCCAAAGTACAAGATACTTTGTTCAACAGAACCTGAGAATGAATGCACAACTCAGCAAAAAAAAAAAGATACATATCCTCTTCTGAATCATTAAAGTCAAAGTTGTGAACTGTCAATTGATAACAACCATAACACTCTCTCCCAGCAATTTTCATATATATTTGTTCACGAGAGGTATAATGAGCATTCATGAAGAAAACAGAGGAGAGCAAAATTGAGGGAGGAATTCAAATCTTCCATTGAGGATGGGAATAGAGGCTGCAAAGATAAGAAGTCACAGCCTAAATACTGAGTCAATGTAGTGGTGGCTAGTAGAATTGCTTTAATGCAGAAAGCTTAAATTACTTGAACTGTGGATTTCATCTGTCCACTACTCAGCCTTACGTAAATAGAATTAGGAGGATCCATCCAATAGTTTAATACTTGCTTAGGCCATCTAAGAGGTAACGTCTCCTCCCATTCACCATAGGCTAATGCTTTATCCCTTTTCTTGTTGCAGTTGAGCACTCATTTAGAGGCCCTTCAAAAGTTCTGGAAATAGTTTTTTGAAGCCTTTAATCTTTTCATCTAGTGTGGGATGATTAAACAGGTTACAGCCAGGTGTCAAACAGTTTCTAGTAATTAAAAGGCTAAAGAATGAAAGAAACTTACAAGGTTATATTCATTATAGGTTGTTCAAACAGTTTCTAGTAATTAAATGGCTAAACAATGAAAGAAAACTTACTAGGTTATATTCATTATAGGTTCATGTAATATCTTGTTCAAGAAAGGTCCTTATGAATTCAAAACTATTGCATCATGTCCATCTTTATCAAACTTTATGAACAGCATAGAGTTGTTAGGATCTGAAAAATATGAAAGTCCTCTTATTTGATATTTGCATGTAACACTTCATATCAGCCAAGATGCGTTTTAAGAAGGGAACATTGTGATTCAGTTTCATCTGACGAGGTTGATACCTATTGCGATTAGATCTGTCCACAAGCTATCCACCTTACCATTAGATATGATGTGGCAACTGAAAAGGGTTATTGATCACTCCATTTTTCATCCATCACAAGGTATATTTTATTTCATCTATCATTATCATTACATCAATGGGAACGCTGTTTGATTTGGTAGGTGAGCCATGCATACCTCAATCCTCAATAGCTATGTCTTCCTTTTGAGTTGTGCTTAGGAATCCGTCCACCAGGTCTCATACTAAGTCATCTTGAGACAAGCAACAACTTTTTACTATATTTTAATTTTACATCGGGTACTTATTCCTTTCACATGGTTGTGATGGCTAGTGTTGGTATTTGAAATGCCTATCTAAAGTCAACTTAAAATTCATGTGGTTTAGTCAACTTCACGCAGTAGATTATTAACAGTTTAAGATGAAAATAGATAATATGCTAGTCTCTCCTTTCTTACCATAACATTCAATTTACATACACGTGGTTCACAATCTAGAAGAACATTTTCTCAAGGTGCCAACTGATCCCACTAGTATGAGTGTTTCCACCATTTCTAATAAAGATGTTGACTGCTGAATTCAAGTTGTAACCAACAAACGTTTCTTTGAGTTGACAATTCAAAAGAAAAAACACACAAGAGCAGAGAACATGCCATCAAGGACTATATAATCTCCAACATAAGGATTTCATACACACTTCTTTTCCAAGTCAGAAGTCAAGAGCTAATACCCAGTCAAATGCAATCTAAAGATGGTGAGACCGAAATAGGGCAGCTTCTTTCCTTTAGCATATGAAAGTAAATCCGAACCAACCATTCCTTTTGAGAATCAGCACCATACACTTGCCTCTACCAAAAAGGCATGCACAGGTGCAGCTAAAAGATCAGAAATGAATTTAACAGCTTTTTCACTTAAAACCCAGCACATAACAGTGGAACAAACGATAAGTTGGAAACAAAACAATGAAGTTGGAAATAGGAATCATTCAAGAAAAACTGTTCAACAGAATTAATTTTTGTTTGAAGAACAAACAGTTAAATCACAACAAAGCCACAGAAAAGAAATGAGATAAAGTAAACTGAATGTACCAGACTCCATAAGCTGGATTAAAATCTGGCGTGCAGTCTCACTATCTACATCCATATGAACATTCCTATAAATTTCCTCAAGCTCATTTTGTCTCTTAAATATCAATTCTCTCAGCTTACTGGTCTTTAGAGCATTTAAACGCTCAACTTCCACTTCAGCCTACCAACATAGAAATGAGAAGTGGTAAGAGGTGGTAGTAGAGGAAGTAGTTTGGTTTAGATGAAATCAAGTAGAATATCTTTGCAGATTTTTTCTCGCATCCCCCCAAAGACTCAAATGGGTAAAGAGAAAGGAATAATTACTCGACGTACCTGCTCAACAATGTGAATGGCAAGGGATCCTTGTCTAGTTATCTCATCAATAGAGGAAGAAACTAAGGAAGTAACATGGTTAAACCTCAGTTGTTCCTCCATTGGCATGTCCATGAGGTTCCAAAGTTCTATAAGAGAGCTGCCAAGATCTTGAAGCTGCACCAATAAAATAAAATGAAAAAAGAATCAACATAATTTTTTATAAGGTAATATTTAAATAATTATCAAGGGCTTATAATATATGTATATTGGTTATAATGCAATAAATAATAATATAGGAATCATATGTAGCGAGTGTTTTCTGATAGGGTAATTCTAAAGCAGAAATTAACCACAAAAGCAGATAACATTCCAAACAACTCTCAATCATGTTTACCCACCTAAATTTTTAGTTGATAAAATTTTTGAACAAGTAACAATTTCTTGATCATTTCATTCAGTTAAAGCGAAAAACGACTTGCAGCAATACGAGTTTCAAATTGTTATGTGGCCATAGACTGATACAAAACGGTACTTGTAAGCTATCATACATAGGTGGTAAAAACAAGAAGAATGCCTCACTTGGCGCACTGATATGAAATGCATCCATGCAAGTCTACTCAAAACAAATAAAAAACTTGCGAGCACTTTGGTCCCTATATATTATAGTGAGACTATTCCACTAAATGTGAAATGCAAAACATGGAGAGACTGGGTAAATGATTCACTCACCCTCTCTAGCCGCTGCTGTTTCAATTGCTTCAGTGAATTGACTTCACTTGTCAAGCTAGCAAGTGTTTCATTGCTTATGCTCTTTGATTGTACATTCAAATGATTCGCCAAGCTTGGATTGATATTAGCTATTATATTCTTGAAATCAAGTGACATAACTACTGTAAGCTCATGAATTGCGCTCATATAGCTATTGACTCGTTGCAAACGCAAGTTCTGCAGAAAAGGACAAAGTTAACAAATTGAATTGAAATGATATGTAATTTGTTTTATTCCAGCAAAAATTAGAGGCAGAAAAATCAGCTAACTAACCTTTTCAGACTGAAGTTCCTGAAGATGTGACTTCAGTTCTCCCAATCTCTTAGCGGTCAAGTCTTGTTCACTTACTTGAATATCTGTGGGACTAATTACTGTGTCATTTCCTGCTATTTCTGCACAAATCGCTGCTATCTGTGTTTCTATATTCAAGAACTCCTTAATCCTTTCATGTTTCTTTATCCGTATGTCTTTTAACACGGGATCAATAACAGCCAATTTCTGCTTCAGGGTACCTTTCATCTTTCCAGACTGAAAAATAAGAAAAGAGTTAATTATCAAAAAAAAAAAATGAATGATGGAGAAGTTTAAGGATTCCAAAGAAACACAGGACAACCAATGTCAAAGAAACTTGTTCTCCAAGGGCAGATACAAGTTTAGAAATTTCTGCATCAGCCTCAGCTAATGACAGATGCAGCTCAGCTTTGTATTTTCTCTCTTTATCTACATTTCTACGGTAAATGTCGAGGCATTCCTGCTCAACTTGAAGAAGCTTTTTGTCCCTCTCACTGTCACTCTCCCCAATCTCATCCCATATTTCCTTCAGAAAAAAAAAATGACAGGTTATTTGAATAGATTCTACCTCCAAACTCCAAAGAGTAAGTGAAAATGCAGCTGATCATACCAACACAAGAGGGGAAGTAGGAGAAAAATGCATCAGTCCCCAAATAAGGAAACATAGACTTCAAAAGATAGTTCCCTTCGCAGACCGCAAAATTCTTGAATAAATGCTAAACTCTTTTCAGGAATCCATTGAACCATAAGTATTTGGTAGATCAGTGAGTAAGGTCATGGCAACACAATACAAATATTAATGAGTCCATTGCAACAGACTCAGTTTAAGAAAAAGGAAAACACCTCTTCGCCTTCTTTTATTCAGAAAGAAACTTTCTATCTTTTACAACTAAAAAACCTCAAGGGAAGTGATTAAGCTACATCATTTGCACTTTGCAATCATATATCAAATGTGTAAGCCAGAAAAACAAAATAAGTCTATTCCGATAATGGCCAAAAAAGAAGCTAATAACCATAATTAAATGAAAAAGGAAATTGTACAAGCTGCAAATCATTGTTGCTAACAGTGTCATGGGCAACTATAAATGTATATTCTGGCAACAATCAAGCAGGAAACTTATCATGCAGCTGAACCACCTTTGGAAAACACATACAGAGGAGTTCAATCATAACTTCCTAAGTGAAAACAAGACAAGATAAGAAGCAGCTATACAAACATTGAACCAACTTAACATTCATGTCCAGAATCAACACAAATGCTGAAAGAAAACAAGTATAATAGTAACCAATTCTCAAAAAAATAGTAATACAAATAGAAACACCAGATTATGCATGGAAATGCTCATGCTATAGAGGTATGTCTAATACCAACACATAATTAAAATAACTTTAAGCAATTTATGCCACATCCGTATGCCCATCAATAGCATTTAAAATCTCTACCAAGTTTTGAAGCTAAAAGCTATCATATGTCAAATTTCTCATTTCCAGAAGTCCACGTTTAGTTGTACCCTGATGAATGAAAACAGTTTGCAAGACATCCCCGGTTCAGATGATGTACTTTCACTTTGTCAAATGTTAGTAGATATAAAAAAATTCAGACATACTCAGATATACTAATGAATTATATAGAAACAAGAATACAGAGATACATGAAAAACAAAGCTACTGACATCAAATACTTGAAATGCCAAACTGGAGCCGCCCATAAAGAATATAACAATTCAACCTAAATATGTCAAATACATTAAGCAAACTGTTGAAACATCCAATTCGTTCCACCAACAACCACGAGAATCCTACTTTCAGAACTCTCATTCATAATCAATTCTTCTCAATTCCATTCAAGTAAAAAAAAAAAAAAAACTGATTATTGTCATATTCAATCATATGCCCCTAAAAAGACACACACACACCCTTATGATCAATTCCAAAAACTTCTATCATGTTTCCCTGTAACCACCTCCACAGCAATTAAAAGAAAGAATCTGAACACCCAAAGTTCAAGATTATAGTTTGCAACTCTTATCTACCACAAATTTTGGGTCTTATGTACATACTTGTATGTGTGTGTGATGTACATGAGTACCAGAAAGAGAAGAAAAAAAGGACGGAACAACAAAATGAACAAACCCAATTTGACATTTAATTCGTACTCTTACTATAAAGACACAGTTAAAAAGGGAAAGAAGAAGGAACACCACAAAACCCCAAAATCTTCATTGAATAAATAAACTTAAGAAACTAATCCAATTTAATATATTTCTATCATATCTCCTTAAACACAATCTTGATTTCCAAAAACCACTGGGTACCCAAAAAGAAAGACCAAGAATCATTTTCAGAGACGCATCCGAACAAACAAAACGATGAAACAGAAGAATACCTGCTACTCTTGAAGTACAGAGCCACAAGTAGTAGTAGCTGACTTAGAAAGAAGAGACTGATTATTGGCATATTCAATCATATACCACTAAGCCCACACCCCCTTATGATCAATTCCAAAATTTTCTATCAAGTTTACCAGTAACCACCTCCAAAACAATTAAAAACAAGAATCTGAGCACCCAAAGTTCAAGCTAATCGTATATTTACCACAAAGCTTGGGTCTTATGTAGGTGTTTCTATGTGTGTGTGATGTACGTGTGTACAAGAAAACAAACAACCCAATTTCATATTTAATTCATACTCTTACTATAAACACACAGTTAAAAAAAAAAAAAAGGAAAACACAAAACCCCAAAATCTTGATTAAATAAACAAACTCAAGAAACTAATCCAATTGAATGTATTTCTATTGTATCTCCTCAAAACACAATCTTGATTCCCAAAAACCACTGGGTACCCAAAAAGAAAGACCAAGAATCTTTTTCATAGACGCATTCGAACAAACAAAAAGATGAAACAGAAGAATACCTGCAATTCTTGAAGTAGAGAGCTACAAGTAGTAGTGGCCGACTTAGAAAGAGAGAGCGGAGAGGAAACAGTATCAGTAATCGACATTGTCGATTTTTCAAACGAAACCCTAGAAATCAGAGAGGAGAATATGGCGATGTATCTTTTAAATTTAAATTTGGCAGCAAAGATTTTGGCGTTATAAATGTATTGAGATTTTGGGAGATTTTGCCTTTTGATTTTTTGGGCGGGAAAACTCTTCAAAATTCCCCTATTTGTCTCCTTTAACCTTTATTTTATACTTTTTTTTTCTTCTCTTTTTTATATATCGTATTTTCAGAGGTCTTTTAAAAATAGTATAACTTAGGGATGTTCATGGGTCTATTTGAATCGGTTATTAGTACAAACCAACTTAATTGATTTTATAATTAACAAACCAAATTGGTTTGGTTGTTATCAATTTTGGTTCGATTCGGTTTTGGTTATATTGTTATTAACCGCAGACAAATATAAAAGAAACAATTCATTAAAAATGTGGAAAAAAATGACAACAACTCATTTTAAATAAAAATAGTTAGAATAACTGACACGTCAGAATTTTCAATCACTGAATTCACCATGAATAAAGCTTCAAAATTCATTATTTTGTCCTAAAAGAAAGAGATGGTGATATTTTCAATCTTATAAAGAATTGTCATAGACAGACTCATATATATATAATAAATAAGAAAAATATCTCACGTTACACATTTTTCTTTCATAAGTAAATTATAAATAAATTTTGATGAAAACATATATAAATTCTATATGCACTCTATTTTCCTCATACTACAATTAGTGAGTTTAATTGGTTATGTTGTTAACATTGTTGTTGTTTATATATAATTTTTTTCCTTTATTTAGAGTATGTTTTTTAGGAGTTCAATAAAATTACATTTCTAATAGGGTGTGTTTGGTAATGTTATCAATTTTTGATTGATTAATTTTTTTACAAAATATTTTTTTTAGGTATATGAACTCCTTGGAATCAAAATATCTGTTTCGTTAGGTTTATCGTAATTATTTTCATTCAACTTTATGACTAATATAATTCAAAAGATTAATTATTCGATTTGAAGTTCAAAATCAATCAAATCAATTCAATGTTTTACTCTATTTGGATATGTGACATCCAAAATTTTCAAATAATGCATATGCCTTTGACCAAGGTGGTGCTAATAAGGGTTGACGCGTTCCTCCTTGGATGGAAAATTGTATTGCTTATACGTGGTTAAAATTACATTTTGTGTATGTGTAATAAATATTAACTCCTTTGACTTATTAGTGAACCTCTTTAATGAAAATCATGATTCTGCTTCTGTATTTACGCCCCATTCCTTTGATTTTTTTTTTTTTTTTTGGCCTATATGAGAAGTATAATGTTAGTATTGAAATTTTAGGCTGCCTAATTAATTTTATTAACTTTTGTTATATTTTCATGATATTCTTGCATATTTCATGGTTTGATTGTTTGAAATATATCAACATATAATTATTTAGCAAAAAAATAAATAAAAGCAAAATGTTAAAGTGGTTTATATGTCACATGAACATGAATATGATTCGAGAATACTCTATATTTCATACACGTAAAAATTTACTCAAAATGACACAAATAATATTCATGAACCCATAATTTTAGTAACACAACGAGTCCAATGCTAAGAAACTTATAGATTGAACTCAAACAAACAATAAAAACAACATACACAATGTAGTCCACAAAGTGGGATCTACGAGGGTCAAGTGTATACAAACCTTACTCCTACCTTAGACGTAGAGAGGTTGTTTCCGATAGACAACTTTATAGATTGAACTCATAGAGTTTAAATGTTGGATCCGTCTTTAATTAAAATGAACTACTCAATGAATCATCTCTTTATAAAGTAGTTTGCTTTTGTTTGGAGTTGCCCCTTTATGTTTGAGAGGAATCTTCCTACTTTCACATCCTTCATGAGTACTATTAGATGATGAAGGACTCCATCTTTTTGATGAACATGTTCTGTCTGTCGAAAATGAAGAAGAAGTTGTTACTGTTCCAACAATTTTATCATCTTCATCATTGCTTTTCGCGTTGAAGTCTATACAAGTATCAGCATTTCCTTCCATTATATCACTCAAAATCTTAACCACCTGATTTAAACAGATACGTATCAAAAATCAATAAGCTAAGAATGACAGCAATAACAAAATTATGATGAGTCTAAGGGAGCACCTATATACTCAGTGTCGCGGTTATAACAGAAAATAAATGATGGATATATACTAGTCATTTTAGTTCGATATCACAAGCAAAACTTACCCATTCCATGGTATTCCTCTTATCAGGATCCTTTTCGAGACATTTTGCTGCTAACTCAACCATCCAAAATAGCTGATAGAAATCATGGGAATCGACAATACTTTTATCAATTAGACGTGGATAATTCTTTTGCTCCAGAAGAGGCATTGCCTGCAGTTGAAAGGTAGTACAAGTTATCATCAGCAACTAATGCTATAACGTCAATTTCATAACTAGTTGTTTCGTAGAACAAAATAAGCATATTGTGTTATATGGTGAAATGATGTTTTCAATTTTTTACCCATTCAACAAGACTTTTATCTTCAAGACAGTTGTCTGTGTTCTTGAGTCCAGTGATAAGCTGCAGCAGCACAACTCCAAAAGCATAAACATCTGTTTTAGTCGAGAACTTCCCACTTGCTGCATATTCTGGTGCCATATATCTGAAAGTACCAACCACGTTGTTACCAGAAGAATGTTGTGTTTCATCATACGCCGCTTTTGCAAGTCCAAAATCTCCTAACTAAGTCATCGATGTTGCATATAGTTAGAGACCAGTACATTTCACCTTAATTTGCTTGAACCAAACTAAAAGAGGGCAGCTCGGTGGACAACATACCAGTGATTCATGATCATGAGTGATGAGGATGTTGTTAGGTCTAATATCTCGGTGAATGATGTTGTGTTTATGAAGATATTCTAAGCCTCTGGCAGCACCCAAAGCTATTTTTAGCCTCTTCTCCCAATTGAGAGACATTCTTATATCCCCTGCACAAGAATAACACAATTACGTACGAGTGAGCTTTCTAGTTTAATTTAGGCTGCATTACGTTTTAACGCGTCCAAATATAGTCCAATCTACCCATTCTAAAACTAATAGCCAAAAATAGACTTACCTGATAAGAATTTATCGAGAGAACCATAGCAAACATACTCGTAGACAAGCAACTTTTGGCTACCTTCAGAGCAAGACCCTAACAACATGACTAAATTTGGATGCCTAGCCTTGCTTAGAACCTCAACTTCGGACTTGAATTCTTTATCGCCTTGAAGGCTCATATCGTTATGCTGCTTGACAGCAACTCTTAGTCCATTCTTTAAATACCCTTTATAAACAGAACCAAATCCGCCTTCTGATAGAAAATTCTCATTGGCAAATCCTTTTGTTGCTTCTTCAAGCTCCTTATAACTGAACTCCTTATGCAATCTCATTTTCGGCCTTCTGTTCCCACAAAAGGAACATTCAGATTTCTCGGATATCACTCCATACAAATATTGATCATTGTCCTTGACATGTTCATCGGAGACGTGGGATGGTGAGTTTCCAGTTTTTGTTTTCAAATTATGGAAAGAGGAGCTTGAATTTAGATCTACTAAGTCAGTTGAAGAAGATCTTTTTACTTTGTTTTCACAAAAATCTGAATAGAGCTTCCCCTGTATACTACTTGCCTGTTCTTTGCATGAGGTTCTCGTACGAGAAACAGCTTTCGAGTCTACAATTCATCATGAAAAATAAATGACAACATAGCACCATCAAACATATGTGAACAAAAAACTCCTATTTGATTAAAGGGAATATCTACATTGCTTACTTTGCTGCGAAGAAGGACGTTCTTCTGATACATCATCCTCTCCTGGTATCATTTCATCATACGAAAATGTATTTCGAGTAAGGGAGACCTTAGTGTTCTCCATTAATTTTAATGGTCCTCTCACTTCTTCTATGGAGTTATCACTTTTCAATTTTGATATTCCACATGATAGCTTCTCCATGAAGTACCTCTTCTCTTTTTTCATTTCCCTATATACATACACAAAGAACCAAGGTATAGTTTGTGTCAAGGATTCAACAATAGTTTCCTAAGTCAAGTATGGATCCATACAACATATTTTGACACATTTTCACATCTTTCATATATTTGACCCACCCTTTGAGTATTGACATCTCTCGCCAGAAGTTAAATGTTCAGTCTAGTGGTTAACAAAAATTCCATCAAGCCCATTCGTCAATTATTCTTTTTTTTTCTTTTATATGACCATGATATTCGGAGACCTCGACTAATTCCACACACACCTGGTAAGTTTGTCCCCAGAGTTTAGAACAAATGGTAAGAATCACCTAATGTTTTTGTTCGTTAAGAGACAAGCCAAGCAGGAATTTAGATCAATAGGGCATTGTTCTCCGCCTATCATATAACAACAATAAAAGTACATACCGGAATTTTATAACCTATTCTACTAACACTAAATATAACAAAAAAAAACAGGGTCACATATAACAGATGAACAAAAATTAATTAAAATAGATAATGAAATTTAGTAACTAACCTATCTAGAATGATCCAAGTGGGTTCCAATCTTTTGATTGCTATAACAGCAACCACTTTTCGTGAATTTCCAGCTTGAACTTGTATGTGAAATTTGACCTGCAACACCATGAAAATTCACAATTCCAAATATGAATTCCATTATTTAACATTCTAAATGCCCTCTTCTTCTTTTCTTCTTATTTTTTTTTTTTTTTTTTGAAAGGAATTCACAATAACTCGCAAATCATATAAGAGAGACAATTTGCGCATTAGATAAGCCCGATGCGAGAGAACTTAGACACCTAAATCCAAACTCAAACCAAGTTTGGTTTAATTATTGACTAACTTATTTATTAGTTTAGTCCATCAATATTATGTTGATTTCTAGTTTAAACTAATTTATGGAATCTTTTTATCAAATAATGTAAAGATTTTTTTGATGTGTGTTATATATAGTTATAATGAAGTAGATAATAATTTTATTAAATAGAAAAAACTATTAAAAAAACAATTATTTTTTTTAAAATTGGAAATTGACTTGCATTTTAATAAATAAAATTATTTATCCCTCTAAAAATTATCTAGTCTAAAACAAATTGATATGCGTATTTTAAAAAATTATCATATATTTTAAAAAGATCCTTCAGAAATATCTTATGGATTGAGTTATTTGATCTGAGTACTGTTTAGGCTCTTGAGCATCAACATGTGATCTGAGATAGAGTCTTGATTGTTATATCATTTCTGTTGTTAGCTAATATTTTTAGAAATAAAAAACCATAAACAATATAATAACTAATTTAATATGCATAATCATCTTATTTAAAAGCTTAAATTATTAAAATAAATACATATTGACTTAATTACATTATATTTTCACTAAATTTATGTGACCAAAATGTGAAGTGGGAGTTTAGGGAATAACCTTGTGAACTTCACATTGTTTCAACAGAACTAACATCTCCAAACTCTTATTATACTCCTCCATCCTTTTAACTAGCTCTTCTTCCACTAGCTTTTGGTCTACTTTATTTCTTTGTCCCACTACAAAAATATAAACAAATTGAAGAAATAAATATTGACATATATATTAGTATATACTAAAAAAATAATAAAGAACCCTTAAGTTATTTGGTATTTTTATAAAATGCACGCTCGAAAAGAAAAATTGAGAGCAACAATTAAGTTGTCTTCAAGTCACCTATAGGTCAAAACACGGAGAACGTGAGTCCAAGTTTGCGATCCGTTTCTGAACGTTGTATAAATACATGATACTTTGTATACTGAACTATTTATAAATAAAATGCAAATATATAAGTATAATTTTGTGTAGAAAACTTACAAAGTTTTACTATGCCCAAAAAAGCTGATGTAGTAGTTGAGTTAATAAATTGGTGAACAACTCCAAGTAATATAAGCTCATCTCCGGCCTTTAGACTAAAATTACGAACAACTCCTCTAATATAGCAGTCCAATTTACCTCTTTTGATGTATCATGGACCACCACTACCACTCTCTTGCTTCCCATTGTAAATTTAACTTTCTTTTTAACTATTTATTAACATTTAGATAAGTTTAAGTTAAGATTATACTCGTGAACGTAATAGAATGATTTTGCCTGATATATTGTGAGATCGACCAGTCAAATAAAAATAAAAGTTAGATGTAAACATAATGGAAGAGGAAAGGGATGTATATATAGAAAGGTTACATATTGTCAATTCCTATGCTGATTAAAGAAAACAATTATCTACCAGCTGATGTAATTATTGTGACCATTGATTACAAAGTATCTTATTTGTTGCAAAGTGAATTGTTTATTTTCAAGAAAAGATTCATCTATAATACATATATATTTTTTATATATACTGCATCTAGTTTTACAATACAATATGTTTTAATCGAATCTTCATTTGTAGAATCTTAAGTTTTTTTGTTTTGTTTGTGATGACGTTTAACAAAATATTTTCCTTCATTTAGTGTGAAATACTTTGTGGGGTGTAATGAATTTTTTACTTATTTTATTTAATGAATGCATTATATTATACATCATAAGGAAGAGTGACGTATCTAATTTCCAGATTCCAGTATGGACCTCTTGAAGTTGACAGATTTAAAATATCTAACGTAGGCAGATGCCTTTTATTGTCGATGAATTGTTTGGAGTTTGCACTAATTTGCGAATGAGCGAGTTGAGCTAGATTTGGATGAAACAATACCAGAATGAAAAATGAGCAAAACGTCAACCTGTTTAAACGTTACATTGAGGCAAACAATAAATCATAGCCCATCTAATTAACCCTATTGTTTCAGTTGAACTTTTACGTAGATGTCGCATAGTATTCCTCAAGTTATCGGCAAAAAACCCGCCGTTGAGTTCACTGTTCATTCAGATCATCTATTTCAGACGAAAGTAACATATTACGTATGATGTAGGCCGAGTCCACACACAAGGGGTAGCTTCAAAGCAGTTACAAAGCGCGCCCAGAATTATCAAGGACCCTAATGCAGGATAAAAGAAACTCGATTCAAAGGGGGGAGAGGGGGGAATGAAAAGAAGAAACTACTACGAAGGTCAGAATCTTAATTTAGAGGCCAACAATCAAAATAAATATAAAGATAAATAACTTTAGATATCATCGGTATTTCCCATCAAATATTAATGTATTCAAGTATAGTAACTTCACAATGCCGTACTGAATAGTAGATATGTAAATGCTACTGCTTAATGACAAAAATGGTACTGAATGGACTGGGGTGTGTTGTCACAATGCATTTCAAGAGTGAGCTTGTTGCGGCTGCTTGAACAATAGAAAGATCGAAATAAAAAAAAAACTAGACTCAGCAGTTTCAAGCACCACTAACCTCACACTGCACTTTTCTTGTTCCTGAAATTCTCTTTGAGTAATGCAAACTTCTTTTTACACTGGTTCATGGTCTTCCCAGGGACAGCAGTTGCAACTCGCTCCCACCGCTGGCTGGTTTCCTTGGGGAAGGTTTTCAGAGCTTGAACTAAGGCTTTTTCTTGAACAGCAGACCATATGTCTGAATCAGAACTCGAAGAAACTCCATTTGCTGCAGGTGCATCCTCAGTGTTCTGGCTGTTTGTGTTTTGACTAGGGGTCTCCTGAGAATCAGCTACTTTGGCACTTCCACTTTCGGGCTTGCTACTATTTTCTACTCCCTCTACTTCTGCCCTCGTGGAAAGAGGAGAAACAATAGTTGGTGCTGGCTTTCTTTTCTCAAGGAAGGAGTCAAAGGCTTTAGCAGAGTCGGGCTTCTGGAGCAGAACTGTTTTTGTAGCCTTCAGGATCTCTTCAACTGTCCTTGCGGTACCAATATAATCAGAAATAACTTCCCATCTTCGAGAAGTTCCTTTAGGATATTTCAGCATCCCCTTCCTCAAAAGATCAATTTCTTCTTTGCTCCAAGGTTTCTCCTTTTTCTCACTGCTCATCAGAGGAACTTGTTTTTTACTCTCCAGAGAACCATTTTGCTGCGACTTAGTCTTTTCATCTTTATTCTCATATTTCGGGTTGTGTTCATGTCCAAGTGCTCCCCTGAGAAGTTCAGCAATAACAAGCTCACCCTTTCCATCGGCTTTATCACATAAGTTCCTCAGTTGCTCAATGTCAAGTGACATGCATAGACCTTCTACATCATCATCAGTTAACCCAAGCAAACGCTGAGACAAAACAGGAGCAGCAAGGGTTCTTAAACGACTACGCTCTTTTCGCAATAATTTCTTTTCTTTCTCCTTCAACTTTTTCTGCTGCAAAGCAACTTCAGCAGCTCTTTTCCCCTCCTCCTCTTTCTTACGCTTTTCCTCTTCAACAATCCTAATTGCTTCTGCCTCCTGTAATTTCTTTGCAAGTAGTTTAGCTTCCTTCTTTCTCTGCTTCTCTGCTTTCTCCGCCTCTTTTCTTCCCAAGATTCTAGGATCTTTTCTATAGGCATTGTCAACAAGTGTACGCACCCTGGCAGTTTCTTCCTTTCTGGCCTTCTCTGAAAGTTTCGCATTCTGCCTTTCCATCCACCTCTTGTGATCTCGAGATTCAGCTTGTTCAAGATCAAACTCATCAGCATGTGGGAACTCTCTCCAACTTTTGAAGCTGTACCAGAAATTATAAAAGCTATCCACTTCTTTAATTGGAGTATTCTCATCACCTAATGAAGGGATGGGTTGGGTGACGGACCAACGACCATTCCTTAAAAATGCAGGTCCAAAGACCTTAAAAAAATCTTGTGGAGCACATTCAGTTGGGATTTCATCATCAAATTCATCAGTGGAGTCATAAATCCTTCTTCTAACAGGGTCCATAAGAACCTCATATGCTTCCTGAATAGCTTTGAAGTGGTTTTCTATTTCCTCCTTCTTGGCTTGTTTTGCAGCTTCAGTTTCCTCAGCTAGAAGAAGTGAAGCCAGCTTGTCAGGATGATGCCTCAATGCAGCATCACGATAGCTCTTCCTTATCTGATCCTCAGAAGCAAGATACCTCAGATTGCTCAACCCTAATAATGCATAATGATCTTGTACCTTTTCGCCGGTAGAAGACTTCTTCTTCCCCTTAGAGCTGTATGACTCTGATGAATAGGCAAATGTCTGTTCCTTGTCGTTAGGAACATCTTCTTTGCCATCTTTGGGGTCTTCTTTCTCAACATGACCAATCAGTCTAAGAGCAGCAGAGTGAAAAGCAAGCCCAGCAGGCTCATATTTGTGAGCTTTAATAGGACAGCAGTTAGAGGAAATATAGATTGGTTCACCATTTATAATCTCTTCCGAGTATGAAATAAGACGGATGCTACTCCTGGAAGCCATAGAGAAAACTTAGCCCTCAACTATAGAAGATGAATAAGAACGCATCCACCAACAGCTACACTTGGGGCAAGAGCCGATAAAAGCAGCCTTCTACACTGTCCAAGCCTGCAATAATGAGGAAAATTTAATTACAGCACATCAAACAAAAGTCAAAGACGACACAGAGGCCGGATAATATTGTTACACATCATCATAAAATCAATGCATATGTTACTGCTTGAAGCAGCTTGAATGTATCATGAGTCTTCTAGGCTATACCACCAGCTATTTGGGATTCAGGCTTAGTTGGGTTGTTACAAACATTAGATTCAGGAGTTCCTTCACTCTTCTGCTTAAGCTTGTATGTGTCATCAGTTTGTGACGTTAACAAAGGGTTAACCCAACCTTTTAGCTCGTGGCTTCTGTATACATGTAAGTTATATACCAGTGTGGGAAGGTACTGAAAGAGTGGCTGTCTGTGTAAGCATAAGTCTAAGATTATAGAGCCTCTAGATATAAGAAACTCCTAATTTGTCTAATAGTATTGGAATGAAGTGAATCAAAACAGAACAGGACACAAGATTAGTACAGGAAATCAAAATAAGTTTGGGAGATAATAGCTGATTGAATATTACTTGGAAGTGTTGAGGCACAAAAATGCCAAAAGTGGAGTCAGATGAATGCAACAGCTCCAGAGGGCAAAAGGCTGGAACAGAAATAGAGGGTGACTATGATGCTTTGGATATGTAGATTCTAGATATTCATCACAGTTTGCAAGCAGCAAGAAAATAAAATGATAATATGAACAACACCTTCAATTGACAGGCAATCTGGGTAATCAAACACTTGTTTGAAACTAATTCATGACTGTCAAAATCCTATAAACAAAATAGGCTTAAAAAGCTGAGTTGAATAGGTTCAACTATTAGTAAATTAGTACCTGAGCCAAATTGCATTCCCAAAAAAAAAAAAAAAAGAACTCACAATTAATTAACAAGGTAAAGATGAAACCACCCATCTCTCTCCATGGGACAATGCAGTTGACAAAGCTATTGAATTCTACGGTGCAGCAATTTTCCAATGGAAATTTTCTAATTAGAACAAACTTTATAGCATTTGTCAAGCTATGGTTAAGAGGATTTATCATAACAAAATCATAATACTTAACATGTACCTGTTTCATATCCTCGGATACATACACAACCACTACGAATATTCAATACCAACGCAACCACTTATAATTATGGAAACATACATAGTACCTCTGTGCATTCATTCTACTTACTAAATATACAAAATTATACTCATTTTGCTTTTCAATGATAAGTTTAAACAATATGTCTTAAAAAGGATGTACCAACCCATTCTTGAAAGTAAAGTTAATAAACTCAAGACTTTATGAGTAGTACTATGGGTAACCTTTTCTCCAAACTCATTGTGAAAAAAAAAAGTTTTTTCTTTTTCAAATATTGAGAAGCCAAAAACTGATTACTACTTGGGGCAAAGGGGAAACCATACTCAGCAGCTTGCATTCATCAGTCATCACACAATCATTTGTTAAACAATCAAAAAACAAAAGCTAGCTCAATATCATTCCCATAAAATTTAGCAGCAAAAGATTACTGTTTTCTATATCAGAAATAAAATAAAATTGTAAGACCAGAGCAAATAGATAGTGTAGGCTGCCCCAAGAAGTTTTTTTATAAACAATTGTAACAGAGAAAACACAGAAAGTTTAAGAGAAGGAGCAAATAAAGGAGAACAAAAAACCAGCATTACCCTGGTACAAAGAAACCACTGAATTAATCCCGGTGAAGTTGTGTATTGAGTTAAACATACCACACCATATTTTGTACACCACCCTCATACATACACATTTATTAACATTCATTAATTTTTTCACAAGACAACGACCAATTAGGAAAAAAAACACAGCCGAATATGCACAAATAAGAACTTCTATCAAACAGAAGCAAAATACGCAAAAAGGTAAAACAAAACTAACGTCAAATAGATTCTACAAAATCTATATTGAGCACAACGCATTACACCGTTTCTTCTTATCAACGGATAACAATTAGCCGAAAACTTTGAAAAAAACGCAAGAACAAAAAAAACAGAGAGGCACAGAAATTACCTTTTCCGATAATCTAATTGTGTTACTGATTATGGAGGATGATCTTAAAAAAAGGGGTTAAAAGTTATGTGGTTACGAAAAGAGAGCGGCGGGACGACAGTTGAAGGAGAGGGAGGAGCTAGGGTTTAGTCTGCGGAACTCAGCTGCCTCAATCAGCTAAAAGAGGAAGAAGCATGTGATGATTGTCGAGATTTATACCTAATTGTACCAAATCGAATATTGTTAATGGGCCGGGCTACTCACTTACCTTCACATCTGAAATGTGGGCCTAAAAATGGGCCTTGGTGTCCAATAACATTTGCAATTATATCCATTTTGGAAAAAATTACTGAAGTACACGTCTTTTGTTATCCTTATTTTCAATATATTCATTCTATTTCTAAAAACCTCTAAAATCTCTTATTTATTTAATGTATTTGAGCTACATATTAATATATCCGAACCAGTATGTAATATATCTGAGCTACATATTATGTATTCGATTTATTTTATAATGTATATGAGCTAGTTTTTAATGTATTCGAGCTACGTATTATGTATCGATTTATGTTATAATGTATTCGAGATACTCTTTAATGTATCCGACCTACATATTAATGTATACGATTTGTGTTACCTTTTAAAGGATTGATGTAATTACAAACTAAAGAGGGATAGATTGTAATTCATATTAAAACTATGTGATTCCTAAAATTTATCCGATCTTTTCTTTGTATTGCTCATTTACTAAAATACCCTTATATAACAAAAAAATAATTTCGAAAGATATGATGATATACCTCGAGTTATGTGGGAGTTCAATTTTTTAAATTACTTATGCCTCACTAGCATAAGGTCGGTTAAAAGAACAAAAATTAGATCTCTAATCACTTTAAAGATAAAAAATGAAGATCAACTCTATTCAAGGGAAATCGAACAATTTTCTGTTTTTATTTGACTATGTTTTGTAAATAGTCACTCAAACTTCGCATGTTTGATTATAGTAGCTCAAACTTGAAAGTTGAAACGCTTTGTAAAATAGACACTTAAACTTAGTCAGCTACCGCAGTGATTTCTAGGTTATAAAATAAAAAAGTGAAAATGCAAAATGGACTTAATCTAATTTCATACAGTAATTGGTACATGGAGTGCTGGTTGGAGCAACACACACACTTCCTACTTATTACTAGTGGAAAAGGTAAGGGTTAGAGACCATTACAAAGACTCAAGTCACAAAGACAACTAAGAAATAGACAGACACTAATATGTCAATAAATCACAAGGGGTGGCAGAGGGATTCAAGCCCTTTTTGTCAAGGCCTACAGGAAACTGGAATCAATAAATAGCATATGTCAAATAGGCCATTTGTTTGTTATTTCATCTGCCTACTCTTCTTCATCATAATCTTCTTCCTCTTCTGCTACACTTGTATTCAGTTGTGACATATGAGCAGGATCGATGACCATTCTGTCCATTTCGAGGGACCACTGAGGGCCTTCCTCTGCTTTCTCGTTTACAGGCCTTGGCGATGGATTGCAGGGTGCTATTTCCGGTGCAGCTGGTTTATCAGTATTATCATCGACATTCACCTTCAGATTAGGAGTTGTTACAACTGAGTTTTCTTTGTCACAAACAGTGGAATCCTGTTTAGGTGATTCTTTTGGTTCTGAGCAGTTCTCTGTCTGAGTTCCAGGATTTGGATTTTGTTGACCACTCTGCTGAGCAGAAGTGCAGGATTCAAGTTGCATATCAGGTCGTGAGAGCTCCTTATCAGCACGGCTTACCCGACCACGACCTCTTCCTCTACCCCTACCTCTTCCCCTACCACTACTGCTAACAGGAGACATCTCCTGCAGGAAATGAAGGCATTCATGTCAGGGCTTGATAAGAGAAAATATGAAGTAATCACTGTGCATTGTAACTCTCATGAAAACAACAAATGATTGTGTTATCACATTATATAAAAACACCTGACATGTGATATACGATGTTGCTGTATCACATTACATCTTCCTCCAAATTTAACTATGTCATGTATAAAGCTAACTAACTGAGAGAAACAATAACACCGTGCCTTAACGCCGAGGTAGTTAGGTCACCAATATGAATCCTTATTATCCATTTTACTCCTTTTAGATCAACTTCATTCCAATATTCCATAATTTGGGGTTATATTACACTAAGATATTTACATTTTTTATCGACAAATAAATCTCTAAACAGAGAAAACCAAAGATAACGAGTGCAACCGTAATTTAAGTTACATCACTCACTCACTTGGAGAAAACTCGACTTCAGTGAGTGAAATAGTTAGTGCAACTTCTAACAAAAATCTCAATTCCTATAATGGAACTCATAAGTGATGATCATTAGAACATCATATAACCGTTGATTTCCATCCCTCAAAGAATTTTGTGTAAATGGCTAACTTAGAATGGATTAAGCTTCCATTGTAATGATGTCTTGCAGAACTACAACTGTTGTCTCCAACTTTCACATTGGGGAAGGAGAGCCAAGTAACTATTCCAGTTGAATGATGAAAAGAGGGACGAGTAACTTTTGTAGATTGAGTTATTTAGGAGGTAAGGTATTTACTAATTAGTGCTAAAGAATTCCAGCAAAGTGTAATGAATTCTACCAAAAAGAGAAAAACATAGTTTTTACCAAATTGATGTAACACCAAAATGAGAGAAGAGAGAAAGTAAGGGAAAAGAAAAAAAGAGGAAGAACGAACGGAGACAGAGGAAAAAGAGGAGGAACAGGAGCTGGTAGGAGAGAACACTGAAACCGAGGTAAGCATAAAAGAAGGGACATAGAGAGATAGATCACCTCATATAGTGTTGTCCCTTAATTCTCATTCTCCTAAGCCTTTGTGACAGTGTTACAGGATAGTTAAGAAGATGCAAGTATCAGGTGGAGTAATCGAGGTTTGCACAAACTATCCCATGACACCACCATTATAAAAATAAAATGGCATCCATTGAATGTTGTCCGAAGTAAAGTAATCAAGGGTCCTGGAGTTCTGAACAAATTAGAACTCATGAAACCATTATAGCTTTTTATGTCTAAACAAAAAAGATATGACTACTTGATTCAACAACAAAAAAAAGGATATAAGGCTACTTCATCCAAAAAAAAAAAAAACATATAAGACTATTTGATAAAGATTAAAAGAATCAAAGATATGGATAGTGCAATCTTTGCATGAGCTAAATCAGTTTATCCTGTGAAAACTTCATCTCTCGAAAATAAGATCATCAGCAATTACTTGTTTATACTAATACTACATTCAGAGCACCTATTATTCTTTGAAGAACAAATACTTCTTATAAGCAATAACTAAATGCTTAATTACTGTTATAAATAAGTGTTTTCACTTTTCAGTCTGAGAAATTAAGAGGAATCTAAACTACAAGCGTCAATAAAGGGTATCTCACCGTCCTGCTCTTTTTGTATTCATCCTCACTGTCATGATGTTCTTCTATAGCAACTTTCCTGATAAAACAGTATATGATATTGCATAGTTTGTCACCTTAAAAGTGTAAGAGGAATAACCAACTGAATTGAAGAAAAAACTACTAACTTAAGACAAACAAGAAAATGATACTAACCTTCTTTTTGGCATTTCACCAGCAGCATCAGAATGGCCATAATCAGGAACCTTGCTGACCACTTCCCGAAGAAAGTCAAACACGTTGTAGCTTTGTACACAGTGCTTTCTACAAACAATCAGTATGCATATAATAGGTTAAATGAACCAACAAGTTTCCAAACATATATATATATATATATATATATATATATATATATATATATATATATATATATATTAAAGCTAGGCATAGAAAAGGTCATGCCACACCTCTCTATGGCCAACAATTGTATCATTCTTTTTTATATATATATATATATTAAAGCTAGGCATAGAAAAGGTCATGCCACACCTCTCTATGGCCAACAATTGTATCATTCTTTTTTCTCCTAATTTTTCCTTTTTTCCTATTTTTCCATTTATGTGCTATTTAAAAGTCACCACCGATTCTAAGATAAATGTTGACCCTTCCTTTTACTCTCTTAAGCACATAATCCTTTCTTCCTATTCAAACTAAACCATTTCATACAAAACTTTTGACGATTGGATGTGAATTAGTGGATTATCAACGAAACTAGGCAATTACTGTCGTGAATTCATTCCCTTGCAAATTTCAGTAATTGTTTGTAGTGACAGGGGAGAGAGGTTGATCGAAGTTGCACAAAAATAGTGAAGCAACAAAGCACTAGAAGTACAATATCTCTCCCTTCACCTGTCATCAACCGGACATAGTCTCTTAATTAAGTTTCCCTTCCCCTATCATCAACCAGACATAGTCTCTTAATTAAGTTTAGATTGGATGTAAATTAGTGCGGATTATCAACAAAACTAGGCAATTACTGTCGTAAAATTCATTCCCTTGCTAATTTCAGTAATTTTTTGTAGTGACAGGGGAGAGAGGTTGACAGAAGTTACCGGACATAGTCTCTTAATTAATTTAGGTTCCTTCCCCAAAAGATTAAAATTTAAATGGAAAAATCGAGCACGGAATTTTGAGATGTTATGATTCAGTTTAGGTTTCTTTCTGCATACATATAAATTCCATTCTTTTGCATTTGTATATTTTCAAAACAAAGTATCACTTTTCTCGAGTATACTTAAGATTGTGATTAGATGTCTTAATATGTTTCAATAATTAGCTCTAAAATTTACTTAATTTACTATATTTTGGCATGTTAGAGGTGCATTTTTAACTTTCATTTGTTTCTGTTTAGTTGTAATTTTCTATTATTAGAAAAATATAAATCAATAAATTCACACGATTTCTTATGGATGAGAGAAGTGCAATTGAGTTCACTAGTTGACTAGTAAGTGAGAAAGGCAGCATCATCCAGCTGAACCTGCAGGGAAATACACGTTCTCGTAGTAGGACAAAGATGTTTCAGCACAGTGCAGAAGAAAAAGATGATACATTAGCTAGCACACTTAAAGATGATACAAACAATAAGGGATTCCTTAAATGCACTGGAATCAAATTATAGGCATAAAATTCTTTAGAGTACTATTTTAAATTTGTTAGAGAATTCTGGTCTATTAGTAATATTGAAGAATTCCTTCTAATTTCACTTTTTATAAGAAAAAATCTCCATTGAATGAAACCACGCATTAAGGACATCCTCATTTTTAGGAAGCCCGTTAAGCCTTCAATCACGTCACTATTGTTGAATCTTTTGAACCTAGGATTTCATTGTGACTGTTTCCCCTAATCCATATTATTTGAGGTTATGATTTACAGATAATAAACAGTGTACCAACCCTTCCTTCTGCAGCCTTTAGCTATTGACTAATTCTACTAACACTAGCAGCTAGTACTCTCTCCAACTGCAGACTTATTATAAGATCACTTGATAACTGATTTTTCATCAGTAGTGTCTCGCAAGCATCAAGAAGATCAAGAACAACCCAAGCATAAGAGTGAGAATATCAATACACAATTATACATAGCAAAACTTTTGTAATCCTTACATGTTCACACTCACAAATAAGGATTTTTACATCATATTAGCTGCTTATGCAATTACGTGTGGTCCCCTGAGTATCAGCATAAAGAAGAGAACTATTATGAAATAAGTTGAAATAGAGCAACTGAAAAGATAAAGGAATTCTTGATTTGAAGTACACGGCTGAAGTGGGAGACAACTAGTCAACTACTAACATATGTCATACTGTTAGAGATTGCATTTATCTCTCATAGGTTGCATAAGGGTTTCCAGACATTGTCTTAAGGTTTTGGGTTGGACTCCCTGATCAATGTGACAAAATCTGAGCATCCAACCAAAACATTAAGGTAATGGGTGGATAAAAAGAAAATCTTCAATCCACATGTAAACCCTAGAACTGGTTCACACATGCAAGAGAGTGTTGGAGAATACACTTGGTCCTCATTGGTCATGTAAGGGTTGAAAAAGGGATTCATAATGTCGGTTTTGGGTTGGTAGCTCAGGTTCTTTCAAACATAAGATTCCGCACCATGCTAAGAGGAAGCCATGATACTCCAATAACGTTTAAAAGAAGTCATGATTTCTAGATCCATCTCAGTTGGCATGCAGTAGAAATTGGCACACTTGGAGAGAGCATGTTAGAAATGCAGAACAACTCAACCATTTAACAAGTTTCCAATGATAGAAACAGATTTAAAGAAAGAGTAGCACTACAAGAACAGATAGTACAAAGAACAGAATCGAAAAGACTGAAGTGGTTTTACCAAAAGTGCCACACATGACACAACTATGAAGACTAAGGTCCTCTTATCAATCAAATGTGCTAAAATAACAATGGCACTGAGATGAAGCACCCTGCAGAAATAAATTCATCAAATGTATTACATAAGAAAACCTGCACAGAAGACCTACACACTATCACAAGGCAAGTGCATTTCCTGAAACAAGCCCAATAACTTAGCAGACAACCAAGTTAACATGTAAATATTGAAATCTAATGACATTCCTAGCAAAGCCATAAAGCCTTAGTGTTTCATCTAAGCATTATGATTACAAATACATTAGAACCCAAGGACCTGAGCCAGATAAGCACAAATTTGAAGCAATTACTCAACAGAGTCAAGTTGATTATCAGGACTAAGTTAGCAAACATAACAACGAATTATCCAGATCAGAATTCAGTGATGAGATGAACAGTAATGGGTCTTTATTAGCTGCCAGATCTGATCTAGACATATGTATCGAGATTTCAAAATGTCACTCACAAGTGCAGTGAATTAACAGTCTTTGCTCCTCTTCTAAGAGTTATGTCATATGTCCGGTCACAAAGGTCTTGTAAAAATAACTCCAAGGCTTTTGCTGCAATTAATGACAAGAGAGGAAGGGTTAGAAAAAAGATAACCACCAAGTAAATTGACACAAGACAAACATTATATGGGACTTACACACTAGAACAGGCACAGCCATTGCAATCTTACCGACATCCTCATCGGCTTGCATAATTTTCTTGATCCGGGCCTAAATATTTTTCATGAAGAAAATGAGATATCTTCAGACATTCCACAATTGATAGAATCAAAAGCTAAAATGCAAATAATGATGGTGATGACAACAACAATAGGAACACCAATGATAACAAATCAAAGAGACTTGAATCTGATTAGACGTTCTTCGACATGTTTTACATGTAAATCCTCTAAATTCATCCATTTAATTCTTAATCCGAAGGAAAAATACTCATCGAAACAGAAACCCTACTTGAATCAAAAAGGTAATAACACAGATCCTAGAGAGGCACCACCATATCTGTTCATTTAACACACAGATATGAGACAGGGATCCCAGTATCCAACTTCTTGTCACAAATCCATTTGGCCACAGACAGACTGGAACAAGGATATTCCACCCTTCTCTTTCTTTAAAAAAGTGACAAATCACCATCTTTTACTATAGTAATTCAGACCAGAATACTATGCTTAATGTGTCTTCACAAAACTCCAGAAAAATAATAAGACAAATAGTTAGCTGTGGCAGCCATACTGTCATTTAAGAAGAGTCATTAAGAGGTCAGCACACTTAATATGATTGATTTGAGGACAATTATAACACAGGAATTGCACATTGCACATTGCACTGGTTGTTCTTTTCTTTGCTTAGCAATAGGCACATCCCTATGATTACTTCTTTTAGATGAGGCCTTGATGTCTACAATAGACATTTTTGAGACAAGTTAGAATGAGTTGTCTTTTAATGCTTGGCCTGGACTAGTTTGGGTTAATTGGTTTACAGTTTTAAAGAAAATATACAACTTCAAACAGTCAGCTCCAAACAGAAAATCCCATAGTTGTACATGCTTTTGACCACCAAAGCAGCAAAAAGAATTTATATAAGCTGAAAAAGTTCCAAATGCTCCCAAAGATATTACACTGCAAAACAACAACAATTTGCAATAAAGCAGAACTTGCCTATTTGTCTTTCTGCATCCAACAATGATCCACGGTGACTAGCACAGGCGGCATACCACATCATGGTACTGCCTCACTTGCGTCATTTCATGGACCATAACAAATAAGTACAAAATCCAGTAAGAACTAGCAGCAACTTATTTTTCTCTATTTGATCAACAAATGAAACCAGTAACTTTAACCCACAACACCAAATCCTTACAACCAGTAAGAACTAGTAACAAAATATTTTTATTTGAACAATAAATGAAACCAATAACTTTAACTCACAACACAAACTCTTAGCTCCAGTTTGCTCTTTGTCTACATTAAACTTAGCCAAGGCTGAATCCTACTTCAAACGAAAAAAATCCCATGTCCACTGCTAAAAAGACTCAAACTTTCAACTTGAATTTACAATATAATAATTCTATCGACCTAACATAAACAGCAAACCTTTTAGTTACAGATAGGAATTTATAAACATAGAATTCACTTCATCTTTCTTCAATTTCTGTTTATAACACGAACCACAGTACAAGTGAAGTCAAAATTCAAGTTATCCATTTCCCCAATAAACTATAAAGCAATTTAAAAAAGGTAAACAACAACCCCATGAAAAACGAAACCCGACCCACTAAGCAACATAGCTCAAATTCTCTCAAAAATACAACAAACACTCAAGAACTATAAAAACAAAAGCACAAATTTTTTCAAGAAGTACAACATACCCAGAACAATATAAACCAAATTCTCTCAAACCCAGATCAGAAAACACCAGATTCATCGAAACTAACAAAACCCATAAGCAGATCCTGGCGAACTTATACAACAAAGTAAATGAAACAGAAATAGTCTTTGGAGAGGAAAAAAAAGAGTGTAAAGTAGAGCTCACCGCAGGAAAGCGAGTATCAAGTTTCTTCCTCATGATAAATCAGATTCTGTCCATTCAAAAATAGAGAGAATCTAAGGATATAAAATACTAAATTAGAGAATCTAGTGAACAAATTTCTTTCTGAAATTGGAAGAATCAGAAGAAGACAATCATTGTTCGAAGTGAGATAGAGAGAAAGAGAAGATTTGGGGGAAGTGCAAAACGAAGGTATTTTTTTTGACTTGACACATTTAGTCCTTTTACCAAACAACATTTCGATTTGGGACCCAATGTTTTGCTTTTACCATAAATTAGGGTCACTAATTATTAACAAACATAATATAGGGGGGTCATTTGGGTTTTAAACTAATTATACACAAATTATTATACTTCCTCTGTTTCACAAAAAATAATATGTGACTTGGCACAGAGTTTAAGAATATAAAGAAAATTTTTGAATCTTGTGATCCTAAATTAAATTATGTCAACTGTATAAAATTGTCCTTTAATCTTGTGGTCTTAAACATGTCACGTGAAAAGCTGAAATCAAAATGTTATCAAAAAAAGAAAAAGGTCATTCTTTTTTAAACAGATTGAAAAGGAAAGGAGTTAATTCTTTTTGAAACGAAGGGAGTAATACATTAGGTAAATTGTTTGGTTTAGTGACAAGTCATATTTGATTAGTAAATTAGTCCATAACGGGTCTCAAGATCGAGCTCTGGATAAGGAAAAAATTATGTTGGGAGAACCACCTTCGAACGGGCGCTGCAAAGTGCGATTCGAATTTAGTCAGAACACTAATGTGAACTCCAAACACGAAATGAAAAACCAACAAAATAAAAAATTACTACTCCCTCCGTTTCAAAAATGATGGCCTAGTTTGACTTGGAACGGAGTTTAAAAAAAGAAATAAGACTTTTTAATCTTGTGATTCTAGATTAAAGTTATGTCAAATGTATCAAAATGTCCTTTAATCTTGTGGTCTTAAACATGCCACGTGGAAAGTCAAAATTAAAGTGTTGCCAAAAAAGGAAAGGGGTCATTCTTTTTTAAATAAACTAAAATAGAAATAGGATCATTCTTTTTTAAACGGAGGGAGTAGTATATAAGGATTGTTATTTAGTGGAGTGATTAATAATGAAAGAAATTTTATATGGTGATTAATAATGAAAGGATCATATTTTATTGTACTAAAGTTATTAAACACTTCATTTTACATTTTACAGAAGTATTATGATTTTTTTATCATCAAATGGTCACTATTATTTGCATAATAATTATCATATCATTTGAAGTGAAATTTTGAAAAAGTTTAGTGCATCTTTCCAAATAAGAATTAATCAATTTATGGGTATAACATAAAGTTATAAAGATCGTACGCATGTGAATCAATTCCTTATATCCAAATAGACACAAGCAAAGAATAATAAATTGGACCAAACTACAAAAACGAAATGCTCCCTTCATAACCAATCGTTCATAATATCAACGACTATTTTGTTACAAAAAATCATTTGGAGATTTTTATTATATCAGGAGTTATTGAGTGTATTTTATTTATTTACAAAAAATAATTTAATGACTTTTGATAATATAAAATAAAAATTGAGCAATCATATGTAAAATTGCCCATGAAGAATTATTGTTACTTTTCTCTTTAGATAGACAAATTTTAAGGTCATGAAATTAATATTTATAACAATAAAGTCACTAAACTATGTGTTAGTCCCTGAAAAATAAAATTTGTGACGTTTGATAAAATTTATAACACAAGAGGAGTTAGATTTCCTTGTTGGCCTATTTAGGAGCCCTTACAACAAAGCTAAGTACAAGATGCGGGTTTTCAAATATATAAATTTTACTTTTCATTGATGTAAAATATTGAAACTAGTAGATGAATGACGTTACACATCCTACACCAAACATAACAAAAAATGACATTCAAGAGAGACACATCAAGTGTTTGTGTTTCAACAAGGAATGGTTTGAATGTCAGCAACACACCAATTGCCTCAATCACATTCAGCACAAAGAACACTACTTGATCACCTGCATTCGAGTTGAACACAAACATATATAAAAATGAACGGAGAGAGGATAGGAGGATGCAATTGTATATGTGCTACGTGTTCAACTGAACTCAGTTATTTGGTCATTACCTGGAAGAATGGTAGCGTCAAGCCTTTTTTGTGCCCAAGAAAAGCTACACAAATCAAGAAAACGCGACAGTTTTAGGTGGAAGAAGAGAGATTCACGTTCCTAGTTCTAAAGAGAAACAAAGTAAGTGAACTCACAGTACTCCTGCCCCTGCTGGACCTATAGCTTTAAAAATCGACATTGCTGTCATGGCAATTCCATTAGCAGCTCCACGTTGTCGCTGGTTCTGTGTTTATGAAATCAGTCCAAAAACAAGTGAAACATATGGTATGGATGATATAATGCTTCTGTAATCGACAATTACAAGATATACGTAGCTTTTAAAGGAGAGAGCAAAAAAGAATTTACCACTGCTTTGTTTTGCAATATGAACAAACCTGTTATGATAGATATCTGGAGACAATTTGAAGTCAAATGTTAGATTTTGAGATCATAAATTTCAATATTAATATGCAGAGCATAGTTCGCGCTTAGAAATTTTGCTTCCATGTGAATGGTAAAGATACTAGTTGGTAAGAAAAACTACAGACACCAGAAAAAACACTTACAGATAAAGCATTCTTGATCACAGATGCAATATTTATTGTGACAGAGAGCGCAATCCCAGATAGCAAAGCGATGTAAGGGTAACTTGTCAGCACAAGAATGGCCAAAACCTGATCAGGGAATTTTAAGTTACTTCAAGATTTTCTGTGAGTTCAACGTATTTTACAAGTTCAAGTGCTTACTCCTGCAACTCGAGCAATGATGATAGGGCCAACACACTTCTCAACCAATGGATATAGAGATAGTTGAAAGACTAGAAGGCCAAATCCTGAAACATGCACCGTCATGATTTTCATCATGCAACATCTTATCGATCACTATATGAAATGAAATGTATAAGCTGTAGTTCTGTCTGTGTCAACGAGACAGGAGACAACTCAGATGCTTTAAAAATATGAAAGAAAATTCGCATGTACCTGAGATCGATAGTACTTCACCAACATCAACAGTTGAATAACTTAAGCCTCCAAACTTTCTGGGGCTCACAGTCCATAATGAGAAGATCTGCAGAAGCAAACAGGTTATAGGATGATGTAATGGATTAGTTATACGATGTCTCTGGTGCCACAAGCATGATGGTATACCTCTGTATAAGCCATATCATGAAGAGAAAAGACACAGTACAAGATGATCGATGACATCAATGGCCAGTTCTTAAAAAGGTTTTCTTTTGGGACTGATTCATTTCCGTCTTTTGTATCAGATGCTGCCTCCTCCAGAGCCTCATATGAACTTTGAGGCGGCATTCTTGAATCGTGATTGTGTAATGTTTCCTGCAAAATCCATGAGCTTTAAATACGAATACCATCCTATTACCACAAATACAAACAAGATTTGACAGAACTAATATTGATGTAATCAGGCAAACTTACCGGGAGCCAAAATGAAGCAATACCCACAGCCAAGGAAAACAGTGATATACATAAGCAAGGCAAGAAATAGGGAAATCTGCAGAGAAGTATCATACGTTGGAGTCGAATAGCAATTCAAGCAACATAAGAAGATGCACAATTATGAAAAGAAAGAAGGCAGAATACCTCCCAAATATAGAATCCTTTGAGAATACAGCCGGATATTTCTCTGCAGGCTGAGTTCAAAGCGGACGTTTAGAGCATACATGCTAATGAAATAGTACAAAATTAAGGACATAGATACGCAAAGGAAAGTACCTGAGCAAGGAAGCCTCCTAAAGCTGGACCAATAATCAATCCAATGCCCCAAGCAGTACTAATCTGAAACAATGTACTCAAACATAAAATCCATTGTCTTAATGCCAAATGTCATTCAGAAATGCATTCCTTTCATTTGTTAGAAATCATTTGCATAACATATTACCGTTGACATTCCTAGTGCTTGATATTCTTCACGAAAAATTTCTGCAGCATATGCCTAATCATGGAAGGTATATAAGCTTATCTTAAAAGAATAGCTGAGGATACAGTACTGAATTCATGGAAGGTATACAATCGAATACCTTTATTGGTCCAATCAAACCATTTAAAAAACCAAGAAGAAATCGCGTAGTAATTGCCATCCAAAAGTTGACACTAAGACCAAAGAGAGTATTGAAAACAACCCTGAAGAAGCACAATTTAACCAAAAAAAAGCAGTATAAACTTGTTGACATTTAAGTGAATAAAATCTAAAACAGAACATTTGCAATAAGGATAATGTCTTACACTACAAAAGTACCGAAAACTATAACTGGTTTTCGTCCATATCGATCAGCCACTGCTCCCCAAAAAACAGATGTCAAAGCTCTTCCAAGCATAAATGAAGAACCTTCAGTATTTTCAGGATATTCGTCATAAGTATTTATTCGAATTTCGACTGGCTTTTATATAATCATATATCTCAACATACAAATTTTGGCATGAAATAAGCTTTACCTACATAACCTGCATATGTACTAATATCTTCCTCTCTTTTTGCAATGTGAAAGTCCTTTATCTGTACAACAATATCATATCTCTGAGAAGAGTAGAATGTACGCAGACCTTACTACTACACTAAACTTATTCAAGAAGACTTGAACAACAAAAACGTAATAGAACAAAAGAATTGAGAGATCTTACCATGAAATAAAGAAATGGAAAGAGTGATGATATTGGAAGTGCTGATAACCAAAAATAAATAAAAAATACTTAGCTTGAAAAGTTAAAATAGGCAATTATACACATGAATTTCAAATTTCAATGCTTAATAATCAGACTTCTAACAAAATAACTATCACATAACACAGTAATATGGCGTGCGTCTAATACAAAAATCTCCAGAACCACGAAATATATCAGAATTTTGATCGATCAGTTATTATCTCTAAGCATGATTGGACAGTAGATGCGAATAAATACTAAGTCCATTAGTGTAAATTACGTTATAAAAACAAAAAAAAATGTTAGAATTGATAGAGTTATAAATTATAATGCGTGAAAGAATCACTGATAACTTAATTTTTGTTAAGATAGGTGCTTAAGCCAAAATTACAGTGGTACAAATAATTGCAATTTTTTACACAGAGCCGTCAAAACGGACTTAGCACATGGGGTCGGCCCGACCCTACATGTTATTGGGTTAGGTTGGGATAGAATTTTTAAGGAAAAAATTATATTGGTACATTTTAGTAAATAATTACTGATTTTAGCGATACTTTTTATTTATTACCATTTATATCAATATTATGTTAAATATGCAATATGAATTGAAAGTGAATTATGTATTCAATATATATGAATTATAATTGTTTTTTGAAATAAATTATGTTTGTTTGGTAACAATTTGACACATTGTATTATAAATGTATTAAAATGTGTGATAAATGTATTATCCATCATTAAAACTTGTATTATATGTAAATAATAAATTATTCTTTGTAATATGTATTAAACTTGTAAGTATTATAAATGAATTAAAACTGATCAAGTGAAAAAAAATATTATTGCTTTAAATGGTAAATATTTTTTTATTATAGTATGTTTATGTAAGTTTTCCATTTTTAAGCTCATTTAAAATTAGGGCTTATAAGCCCCGTCCATATAAGTCGTTGGCCCTTGAGGCTTGATCGGGGCCGGGACGGATCGATCTATGGGCCAAAACTTTTTATTTAAGGGTAACTTACAATAATCTCACTATTATATAATCTAGTTACTAAAATACACACTATATTGTAATAATATGAATCTTACCGATTTTGGTACGGCGAGATACATGTATCTCGAAATATATGGACTAAAAATTAGGTTAATTGTTATAGATACATTCTATCCAAGTAGATTCACTTGTATCTAGGAAACATAGACAAATCTCGGTCCCTCGCTTCCTCCCATCTTGTTTGTCACTCTCTTATTTTCTCACGTATCTGGTATGCAAGATACATGTTAATTACACTAGATTTTTTGCTAGTATTATTGAAACAACACCATTTTTTGTCATATTTGATTTGAAAATTTTCTCATTTTCTTGATGTTATAGAATTATTAGTTTGAAAAAGAAAAAAAGGACTAGTCCGCCCAGCCCTTCTAGGGTTAGGTTGGGTTAGTCATTTTCAGACCCTTTCAAATAAAGGGCCGACCCGCTCTAACCCTTCAAATTCCTTGAGGCTTAGGTTGGGTCAGCCTTTTTTTTATAGCTCTAATCAATATTATGAAAAATATATCGTAAAACAATAGTCAAAATATTTTGTAATTTGATTTTGAAAAAGGAAATGATGACAATTCAAGTGAACATGTCAGAGTAACTTTCTTACTTATTGCATCTTAAATTTGGTAATTAATCTCAAAATATTATATATATGTTTAGGAAACTTATTTACCTGAATAGAGAAAGTGAGAAAATTCTGACTAAATATTATTTTTACATTGAAAGGGGTTCCTCATTTATCATTTGATTCACATGCTACTACGAATTAATTGTCCCTATATACGTAAGTGATTTAGAAAAAAAATGTATTCTGAAAGTGATAGAAAGGAAAACTAAGTGATATGAAAAAAATATTTAGAGTTCTTTTCCAAAACATATATATATATATATATATATATATATATATAAAGTTGCACTCGGTGTTTACATCAAATTAAAATAGAAATATATATCATTTAATAAAAAATATGGAATATATATATGCAGAGTGATGGATATAGACCATATATATTGGGTTCAATTGAACTCAATATTTAAAACTAAATATTTATATGTATATATAGTTATACACATCAAAAAGTATACTTTAATTTTTATTAATAACATTAACTTCTAAACTCATAATATCATGGACAAACTTATTATTGATAAAGGTAATAAATATTATTAATTGAGATACGTGAAAACTGATTTGAACATATTTTATGTAATCGTTCACGAGTTACCTGTACCAAGGATGACAATCCATATAGTGAAGAGCTCCTTAATGGGTAAACCCGTTTGACCCGACTTGTGTTGATCCACTTTACAACCCGGACAATTTTCGTAGTAATATTTCTTATTTATCAGCGGAGTTTCTAATTCGGCCGCCATTTATTTTTATGAAGAATGAATGGAAGGTTGCATATATATACACGTTTATATTTGACTTAGTACATGGACGAGGACGTTAATTTTATTTAGATACTTAAATTATTATTTATTTGTGTGTTAAGTAGGATTGGACATAAAAGATCGTAAACTAAATTATTGAATCAAGTCAAAATATTTGATAATCTGATATTCATGAGCAAAATTTTAAAATTCAATATTTATTTCTATATTTGATAATCACCAAAATTAAAATGCTTATAAGCTAAAATTAGTTGAAAGTTATATAAATTAATCATTTCAACTTCAATTTGACCAAGTAAATTTTTTTATATAAAAAATAAACTAAATTGAGGATATTATTGTCCATGAAATTTGGTTAGTATTAAAATTGAGAGTATTTTTTAATGTTTATTTTTTCTTATCTCCGTTCACAAAAAGAAAATTAAAAAAATAAGGTGAAATGCATATTTAAATATTACTTTAAATTTTCATTTTTCTAAGTTTTAACTAAATTCTATAGTCAAATGCTAGTTTTGAACACTTTTGATTTGATCATATATTTTATAATATCAAGAAGTAACTTTTATAAATATATTAATCAGTTTGACATAAAAAAGAATTACATAGTAACACTTTTTATCAAATACATTAATTGTTTATTATTAGTATTTTCATTCTTTCAATTCAAATACATAATTATTTATTTATAAAATTATTTTATGTGAAAGAGTTCATAAGCAAGTTTGCTACATGAACCAAATTTAAAACTTGGCAATCACTCCAAAAGGATAAATAAATAAATAACACAAAGACGCCAATAGTGACTACAAGACTTAACAAACAAACAAAAACACTTTATTATTTTATTCAATGAAACTAAATAAGAAAATATAATAAAAACAAACAAAATCAATTTTGTAAACAAACTTTAACAACAAAGAAGTACAAAACGCATATCTCCGGACCCTACTAGAAGAGAATTGTGGAACGGAATTCTTTTAGAGGGGGTTGTTTGGTACCGATAAAAATATTTTTAATTTTTTCATGTTCGATTAGTTAAAAAATTAACAAAAATATTTCAAATATGACATATCAAATTCATAATTTCCTTCCACCCACCGACACATCGCAACCCCCATCCTTTAACCATGCCACACCCACCATCCTTGATTCCCGAAAGTCGATAGTGTTTTTATTAGATTACGTAGAAATGTTTCTGAGATAAATTATTTTTTATTTAGCTATCAAGTATTAGAAGACGAGTAAGAGATCTACATATTTTCTAAAAAAGTATTTTCCTCCCCTACGGACCAAACATACCCTTTTGTGAGTAACTTTTGTGTATATAAGGTTCGTATAGGGGTGAACAAGTATATTATAACAATGAAATTATAATATAAAAATTAAATAGTAATATGATTATTTAATGCATATATTTTTATTGATAAATAATTGATTTATTAGACGAAAAATGAGATATATCAAATATATTATAAAGTATGTTTTTGATTTTCCACGAGACAAAATGCCTACAAGTTTTCAAATATGTAAAATTTTCATTTCATTGATGCTAACATTAGAACTTTTGTGTATGAATGAAGTTTTACATCCCATACAAACATAAAAAATAACCTCTAACCTAAAAATAATTGCTAGCAGAAAAAAAAGAATTATTCAAGAGATACATAGTTTTTTTTTTTATTTCCACCCGGTGTCCTGGGGAGCCCGACTAAATCCGGATTCGTGTCGAGAAGTTCATATCATGGGGTAGAGCGCTCCCTAACACGATCATAAGTTCTCGTCTGGTTAATTAGTATTTTGTGTTTCAACAAGGAATGGTTTGAATGTCAGCAACACACCAATTGCTTCAATCACATTCAACACAAAGAATACTACTTGAGAACCTGCATTCGAGTTGAACACAAACATATATAAAAATGATCGGAGAGATGATAGGTGGATGCAATGTATGTGCTACGAGTTTAACTGTCATTACCTGGAAGAATGGGAGCGTCAAGCCTTTTTTGTGCCCAAGAAAAGCTACACAAATCAAGAAATGACGACAGTTTTAGCTGTAAGAAAAGAGATTCACGTTCCTAGTTCTAAAGAAAAACAAAGCAAGTGAACTCACAGTACTCCTGCCCCTGCTGGACCGATAGCTTTGAAAAATGACTGAGATGTCATGGCTAGTCCATTAGCAGCTCCACGTTGTCGTTGGTCCTGTGGTTATAAATTATTTGATATCACACCATGACCACGCGAACCAATTGAAAATTACAAGATATAGCTTTTAAAGGAGAGAGCAAAGAAGAATTTACCACTGATTTGTTTTGCAATATGAACAACCCTGTTATGATACAGATCTGGAGGCAATTTGGAGTCAAATGTCAGAATTTTAGATCATAAATTTCAATATTGGTATGTAGAAGAATATAGTTCATTTTCTAACAACGGCCACCTAGGTATTGGTTTTGCACGTTATATGTGCACAAAGATACTTGGTAGCAAGAATAGATAGACTGGTAAGAAAAAGTACTTACAGAAAAAGCATTCTTCAATAAGGATGCAAAATTTATCGCCACAGAGAGAGCAGTCCCAGAAAGCATAGCAATATAAGGGTAACACGCCAACAAGGGAATTGACAAAACCTGATCATATTATGGTATTATAAGTAACTTATAGATTTTCTGCAAGTCTGGAGAGAACTCAGGAGTTTAACATATTTAACAAGTCAGGTGCTTACCCCTGCAATTCGAGCAATGACAATAGGACCAAAATACCTCTCAACTAATGGATACAGAGTTAGTTGAAAGACTAGAAGGCCGCATCCTGAAACGCCACAAAGATTTCAGCATGAAATATCTGATAACTATATGAAATGAAATATATTAGCTGTAATTCGGTCTATGTGAGACAGCAGACGATTCAGACAATTTCTGCCGGAGCTAATTCTTCTATTGATTACCAATCAAAAATCCAGAATTCTGCTTGACCTTCTAGAGAATGGTAATGTTTATGGCAGCATAATTGTGCTCTAGTATGCTTTACAAGAATGCAAATGTACAAATAATCCAAATACCATCCGAGAAAGATATTAGCAAAAGGAAACAGAGAAAGGAACTAACGTTATTCTAAACTATCATAGAACGTTACTACCTGTAATCATAAATATAGAAAAAAAGTAGTTGTAAACCTAAAATATGAGTAAGTCGTACTTCTGAACTCTAACTAATCTATGTACTTCAGATGCATTTGATGGATCAGACGTTACTGTGGTGCAATACATTACGTGAATTCCTTTCTTTCAAACTTTCATGCATAATCAAATAATTCTAGCGTTTACAAAATGTATAAGGATGAATGTGGGACTGAGACTCGAAGGCAATGACCATTGACTACATCAGCCTGTGTGACTGATATTAGTAAACCACAGGACTGCTCACATTACTTTGTTAAGTTTTACGTTAAATTCATAGGTTATGGCTTCATACAGCACATTCTGCATCTCCTTTACAGTATCATTTATTATGTTTGATTTTGAAAAGGATTGTAAGTTTGATATTATAGATTAAAATACCTTATTCCTTAACACCAAGTGTTTCATAGGTTATTACTGTTTCACATTACTTTGTTAAGTTTTACTGTTTCATTTATTACGTTAAATTTATTATGTGAGTAGACCAAGTGTTTCTTCCTAATAAATTAGAGATGACGAAAGAAAACAAGAGATTGGTTGGAAAAAGAATGGCAAGCAAAGGTTTGTCTATCTGAAAAGGAATATAAATTACTAGAAAATTGGCATGTACCTGAGATTGATAGTACTTCACCAACATCGACAGTTGAATAATGTAAGCCTCCAAACTTTCTGGGGGTCACAGCCCATAATGAGAATATCTGCGATAAGAGTAAGTAAAACGTTTACTCAGCTTCCGGTAGCCAATGAGCTTAGGCTTTCTATGCAGAAGACAGAGCTGCAGAATTGTAAAACATACACGCCTTTTACTGTTGAAGTGAAGAACCATTTACTTTCATAGTTTACCATGCAAAAGAAAGCAATCCGGCACATATCAGCATATAACATAAATCGACATTGTCCTTTAGGAATATCTAACACAATCTATTTCCAATAAAGTCATCACATGACAACATGCAACCAACCGATGTCATACCAGAGATATGCATAGCTTTATCCTTTTTTATAGTAGAAGATGCCTACATAATCATGATGTGAGTGTATCCTACACCTAAAGTGACTTAATTTGGGTTAGAAAGAAGATATACCTCTGAGTAAGCCATATCATGAAGAGCGAAGACACAGTATAAGATGATAGCCGACATCAATGGCCAGTTCTTGAAAAGGCTTTTTGTGGGGGTTGATTCGTTTCCTTCTTTTGTACCAGATGCAGCCTCCAGAGCCTTGTATGAACTTTGGGGCGGCATTCTTGTATCATGATTGTGTAATGTTTCCTGCAATCCATGAGCTTTAAGTATGACTACTATATGAAAATAGAAATGAAGACGCACGGGTTAAAGATTAAAGTGGCTCGAGAAATTCAGAAATCTATATATTGTAGGTAAGATGAAGAAATGAGTCCATTATATTAAGAGTTTACTTATCACGGAAACACCAGAGATACACCCTAGTACCAAAACTCCTTATCCGACACAACACACGCCACATATTTAGAAGCAGAAAATGTAACTATTGACTAAATCCTCAACTTCACCAGTTAAGCCTTAGTTTGCGCTCTTTCAACATGTTGTAGGCTCCCAAAACCAACAAGAAAAAGAAAGTAAGACAAACCACAATATGTAGGCTCCCAACATGTTGAATTTCAAGTTTTCTCCGGAGGTGAAATACTAATTATATGACTGCAAACAAGATTTGACAGAAACAACATGTGCCATAGACGCAAAAGTCATCAACATAATCATATAAATTTACCGGCAGCCAAAATGAAGCAATACCCACGACCAAGGAAAACAGTGATATGCATAAGCAAGGCAAGAAGTAGGGAAATCTGCAGAAAAAAATCATACGTTGGATCTCGAGGAGCAATTCGAGCAACAGAAGAAGATACACAAATATGGAAAGAAAGAAGACAGAATACCTCCCAAATATAGAATCCTTTGAGAATACAGCCGGATATTTCTCTGCAGGCTAAGGTAAAAGCCGACATTTAGAGAATATATGCTAATGGCAATTTTCTCAAGATGTTCCTCAATTCTATTGCTAAGAACTTATAAGTAGAAAGATTACTGATTTAAGGCTAAGAAATTTCTCTTAAAACAACTAAATAATCAGATTTTATACCTAAGAAAAAGGATAACAAAAAGGAAAAGAAAGCACCTGAGCAAAGAAGCCTCCTATAGCTGGGCCAATAATCAACCCAATACCCCATGCACTGCTAATCTGAAACAATACAAAAACATAATAAAAATAAAATAAAACTTCCCTAAAATCCACTGTCCAAATGGTCATACAAAAATGCATTCTTGCCATTTCTTTTGTCACTCTGAAATTGTTGCAATACTCTCATTTGTTAGAAATTATTTGCAAAACTGAAAACTAAGAGCATATTACCGTTGACATTCCCATTGCTTGATATTCATCACGAAAAATTTCTGCAGCATATGCCTAAGAATGGAAGGTAAGTATCTTAATAGAATAGCAGAGGATGCTGTTCTGAATCGTAAGATAGAATTAAACCAATAGCATACCCTTATTGGTCCCATCAAACCATTTAAGAAACCGAGAAGAAATCGTGTAATAACTGCCATCCAAAAGTTAACACTAAGACCAAAGAGAGTATTGAAAATAACCCTGAAGCACAATTAAAGCAAAAGGTATAAACTTTGACATTTAAGTGAATGAAGAACATTTGCAATAAGGATTAGTCTTACACTACAAAAGTCCCGAAAACTATAACTGGTTTTCGTCCATATCGATCAGCCACTGTTCCCCAAAAGACAGATGTCAAAGCTCTTCCAAGCATAAATGCAGAACCTTCAGTATTTTCAGGAAAAAGATAAGGATTTATTCGAACTTTGACAGTCTTTTACATAATCATATATCTCAACATACAAATTATGGCATGAAATAAGCTTTACCTACATAACCTGCATATGTACTAATATCTTCCTCTCTCTTTGCAATGTGAAAGTCCCTTATCTGTACAGGATGCAAAAGTTAGGAGGTAACAAATTTTCGTAATATAGCAAGAGTTGAGTGATCTTACCATGAAATAAACAAATGGAAAGAGAGATGATATTGGAAGTGCTGATCACAGTTGAATCCCATGAAAAAAAAAGTAGAAAGAAACATCAGTCTGAATATCAATAGATAAAATCAAAAGAAGGATCATCTGAAAAGGCTTGTAGCAATAACTATCTAACTTATGATTAGGCATACAAAGAAAAGCTCCAAGAAGCTAATCAAGATATTTTTTGGTGTATAATGAAAAACTTTTAGAAGGTAATATGGGCAAAAAACACAAGTATTAGTAATTTCTTTTCATCTGTCTAAGCTTGGTGGACAGAGTTACGTGATACATATACTCATTGAGATAGTACATACTCCATAAAATTAATCGAGTTACACGCAAAATGTCTTGGACATCACGGTTATAAAAAAAACAAATCTTAAAAAAGATATAGGTTTTACACAAGCACTTCCAAGGGACAGATGAATATTAGTGGCAAACAACATCTAAATAGATAAAAAATTATTTCATAATATTAGTGTCTTATCATTATATTTTCTCATATAACCAGCTCAAGCTCAAAATTCTACACTACATTAAGATTTTTGCCTAAAAACAATTATTTAAACATCTTATTTCATAAGCAAACTGTTTTTTAAAAAATGAGTTACCACCCATTAGATATGGTTCGGATAATCAACTTTTAAAAATGGATCAAATATGAAAATTATCCGCTAAAAAAATGGTTATTCATATAATCAATATTCATTTGTATGCTTGTTATTTTCATTAGTAGGCGTGACTTCTTGACTTCTATTCGTGTTAAATAAGATGAGTCTAATATTTCATCTATTTTTGTTTAGCTCGTTTTAATTATTTTATTCATATTATTTTATCTAAACACTTTTTATAATAAATATTTGCCACTCCTAATTGCTACTAGTTCCCATTATTTTATTCACACTTTTCCTGTTTTGGTTAAGTTATTTGATTTTAATAAATATTTTGAGGGATAAAATTTAATTAAATATAATAAATAATTAGAGAAGTCATATAAAGTTCTACCATTGATAGAATATATTTCTTTTTCAGAGTTGTTCCTCTCTATAAGTAATATAATATAGGGAAACTTTCACATATAGCCACTTAAAAATAATTAATTACTCTCCATAGCTATAGTTTGATAATTACAATTTGTAGCTACAAGTTATATAGAGGAGAGAGGCGAGCGAGACTGGGAGAGAGAGGAGAGAGGCGAGCGAGACTGGGAGAGAGAGGAGAGAGGAGAGAGAGAGGGGGAAAAGAGTGGGAGAAAGGTGAATTCTATATGTATATTGGTTAGATAATTGTATATTATACATATGTAATTGTATATATATGGCAAGAGAGATTGGGAGAGGGAGGAGAGAGGCGAGCGAGACTGGGATAGAGAGGAGAGAGGCGAGCGAGATCGAGCGAGAGAGGAGAGAGGCGAGCGAGAGAGGGCAGAGAGTGGGAGAGAGGTGAATTGTATATGTATATAACTGTATATAACTGTATATTATGCATATATATTTGTATAAATGGCAGCGAGATTGGGAGAGGGAGGAGAGAGGCGAGCGAGATTGAGAGAGGGAGGAGAGAGGCGACCGAGAGAGGGCAGAGAGTGGGAGAGAGGTGAAATTTATATGTATATAGGCTAAAAAATTGTATATTATACATATTTATTTGTATATTCTGGCGAATTATACATATACAAACATGACTAATTATACAAACTCGAAGTCAACCCATGTAATTAATGTATAATGTTAGTCGCGAGTGGTAATTATAGCAAACTATAGCTATGATGAGTAATTAAATAGTATAAGTTTGCTTATCCGCGTAATTTTCCCTATAATATATATCATTATTGAACCCTAACATAAAAGGAATAAATAATACTGATGATACGACCTTTTGAAAATGAACTATTCTTTAAGAATTCGATGTCAAGTAGAATTTTGGTGCATTTTTTAAGAATTCGATGCCAAATAGAAATTTTTTAAAAATTCGAATAATATAATTTATTACTTGGTGAAATATACGTATCGTTTATGGGAACTCATATAATTCTCCTCAAATTTATCAAGGTCTTTAAAATTTAATCCAAACATTATAGTTATTACCAAAAAAGAAAAATAGTTCCTCCAATATAAATGCTGCTCTTGGGAACCATACGTACTATTTTTTCTTACCTATATGATACCAACAACTATAAAATAAATTTTAAAAAAAACTCATTTATTTATTGTGAAAATACCAACACACTTAAAAATAGTACAATACATACAAACTAAATAAAAAAGGTAAATTTGAAAAGAAACAAAAAGCAAATTAATGAAGTAACTTCTTAATTACTCTTTATACGATAGTTTTAGCTTTAAAAAAAATTCATCCCAAAATAAATATTTACTTTAATAATTCAAGAATAAAGTTGACTTGCTACAAACTAAAAAGTATGCACAATATTTTTTAAGAGGAAAAATAAGTATAAATTTACTAAATTAGAAGAAAATATCAAAAAAGATTTTTTTTGTTTTTTTTGCAATTATAACTTAAAAGTGCTTCTTTATTTTATCTAAACACTATAAAATTACCAAAAAAAGCGAGTTAAAAGCATCTGAAATAAGTTAATCCAAACGTACTAAAAACTAAAGCCGCCGTGTACGGAACGGAAAGAGCAGATACTCGTAAAAGTTTGTGTATTTTTCTACCTGAGAATTCACCGGAAAAGACGACAGAGAAAAACAGCGGTATATGAAATTGATGGGTTACCTGCGCTAAGGATGACAACCCATACAGTGAAGAGCTCCTTAATGGGTAAACCCGTTTGACCCGCTTTATGTAGATCTACTTTACAACCCGGACAATTCTCGTAGTAATCTTTCTTATTTATCAGCGGAGTTTCTAATTCTTCCGCCATTTTTTGAGAGGAAACGAAGAAGAAGAAGAAGGAGGAAGAACGCAGAACACGTTTTTCTCTTCGTCGCGTTTCTCTCATGCACTAACTTATATTACACTCATATTATATTTTCTCCGTTATACGACACTTTTTTAAAATTAAATTAAATAAGTTTATTTTTTAAACTTTTTAATAATATCTTTTACTTAATATCCAAATTTATTTCAAAAATTTTAAAGATTTTGTATATAAATTTTTTATTAAATTTAAATTGTTTAATTTTTAAAAAATGAAAAAATTACATAAATGGAAATAATGCTATTTAGTTTAGTCAATATATGAGCAATCATTGACATTGACACTTTAATACACAAAATGATAATATGATGGACAATTATTTTTAATAATTAGATAATTTATTTTTTTTTTTAAAAAAAACGTCCTACTTAACACGCTTATAATGCAATTTATTTATTTTATACGAGAAAGGGGTGGTCGCCTTCATTTTAATGTAATGAAATAATGAATATATTTATCTTTGATTATTGACTTTAATATACATTTTAAAAACAATAAATAATAAGAATAATATTATCTAGTATTTTGAAATATATATATATTAAATATAAAATGGCAAAAATAAAAATAAACATAAAAATAGATAATTGTTTTTAATATAGTAAATAGGTAAAAATAGATGGAAAGAATATAACGAAGCAAATTTGCAGACAACAATCAATATTTAAAGTTTTATCCTACTAGAAGAAAAGCATGAAACGGATTCTTGTGATTGATTTATGTGTATTTTTTATATAAAATACTTGTTTGATGGGAGGAAAATTATAAAAAATAGTCGTTGAATTTGTGATATGAAATTATGATATGGAGCTAGAGTTTTGTTTAGAGAATTGATTTGATTTGAAGTTTTTGTATTGTATATTTTTTTATAAACATAAGAAATACATAAAATAAACAAAAATTTATAAAACTGCTTAATAAATTATTACAAAGACATTATGGTTAGTCTTGTTCACTCAGTATAGATAAAAAATTATTTATTTATTAAACATTAAAGTAATAGTAATAAATTTGACTTAAAAACATAATGAATTTGATGAATATAAATGATAAAGTAGGAATTGATTTAAAGTAATAATAAATTTTAAAATGTAATGATAGAATTATAAATTTTATTTTCAATATGAAATAAATGACTAGAAGATATAAATATGAATTTATTTTAACAAAATATAAATTTGTGGATCAATTTTTATATTTAAAAAATCTCCAAATCATATATTGAATTCCCCAAACATACTTTTCGTAGAACATATAATTCCATCTCATGATTTCATTAGCGTGATATCACAAATTTAAACATTGATTTCATATCATAATACGATATCACATGCCACATTAAATCATCTCAAAATTTGTGATAACAAAAATATATATATTTCAGTTACCCAACTAATTTCACAATCAAACGTAACATTCCCTTTCAATTTCAATTGGCTAACAAACAAATACAATTAAACAAGTAAGTGCTACACATCATACTGTGTATTTCAATTATACTTGCTCCGTTGAATAGTATTTGTCCACTATATTAAAAATAGATATTCAATAATACTTGTTTATTTTATGAATTTTCTGAATAGTTTACATTTCGTTTCTAATTTATCCTTATCATTAATTATATTTATTTCTCCATTACATTTTTTAATTGTTTCTATGTATATCCGAAGGGTGATATAATAAAATTACTCTTCTATTTATAATTTCTTAAAAGGTGTATAACTGAACAACTATTGTTGGACAAAAAAAGGAATAAATAAGATGTATAAAGTATATTATATATGTTGGAATTTCTTTTCTATCCACTACTTTATTTGTTGTGGTATTTAATAAATATGATGAATAACAATAAAATGTGTCACGAACTTAGAGTCTTATCTAAAATGTGGTATTCGATAATTTACTCACAAGTGACGGGACATGACAAATGGCATTAAATATAGGTTACAAGAATAAAAATAGGGGTACAACTTATCCGCACCGGGTGTTTACACTAATTCAATACATGCATGTCATGTGTTTAAATTTATAATTCATGTCATTTCTCTCGCAAGAGAGTTCGGCTCTTTCCGTAGGGCTTTGAGTTTGAGCTCTGCTTCCTGAGTGGAGTGTCTGTTGGAAGTTTTTTTCAGAACCTTATTTATTTTATTTAACCTTAATTAATTAACATGTGTTTTACTTCATTAAATCACATATAATGAAAATTGTATTAATTGAGTGTAAATACCCGATGGTGCAGGTAAGTTTTCTCCTAAAAATAGTATTCTCTTTGTCACAATTCACGTGCACTATTCATCTTTCGAATCAAACAGTTAAGTTTGAGCGACAAGTTACACAATGAATCTTCAAATTATTTGAAATGAAAATTATATATTTTTAAACAACTTAAAAAGAATTATAAATCACAATAATTAGCAATTTAATTTTTTTTAAAATATATAAAAAGTAAATTAATTGTAATCTCATTATACAAAAAGTACCACAAAATTAGAACGAAGAGTGTCTCGTATTATTGGTGTCATTGATTTATTGTTTATAAAAGCATGTATCAGTTGCGCATAAACTAAGAACACTACCAAATGAAGAATTAAAAAAATATCAAATTTGATGTATGCATTATTTTCTTATATCTTATATCAAACTATTTGAAATAGACCAAACATCTAAAGTGTAGGTATTACTGTGTAACACGTAACAAACACAATAAATTGCAATAATGGTCCTTCATGACAAGTAAGATAATTTATAGGTCTCTTTTTGCTTATTAGACATATTTATTAAGAAAGTAACATTATTATTATAGTGAGTATATTATTTTATTTATACTAATAGTTAGGATCTCAAATATATTTATTAATTATATGTGTTTTAAAGACGTTAATTTGATATAAATTAATAATTAAATAAATAGTAAGTAAAATTAAAAAAAATTGACAATAAATTAAAACGAAGGAGGTACACAATAGGCTTTAAAGCAGCTAACGATAGCGGTGGAACAAGTGTTCGGTAGATACATACTCATCATGTCAACTGTCAAAATGCTTGTTTTTTTTTTTTTTTATAATTTACAAATTATGTATAATTAAAAATTACAATGATAATTAATAATTTTAAATATTTTTAAAAACATACAAATATTTAATTTACGACTTTTGAAAGTAATTCTACTAATATCATATAAATTAGACCTAAAAAGTAATATGCATTATTTGAAAACAATGTAAAAAGTACAATAATTTCAATAATTAACAATTTGAAATACGTTTTAAAAAAACTAATATTCATTATTTGAAAACAATATAGAAGTACTATAATCTCATTAATTTGAAATAATTTTTTAAAAAAGTTTATAAAAGATTTGATTGATTCTTGAATTTATTTGGCAACGAAAAGAGTAATATATAATATTTGAGAATTGCATGAAAATACAATAATAACAATTTAAAATATTTAAAAATTATATAATTTTGTATTGAAAATTATATAAAAACAATATTACATATTTCCTTAGTTTAAAAAAAGAATGAACTAATTTGACTTAGAACGGAGTTTAAGAAAAGAAAGAAGACTTTTTAATCTTGTGGTTCTAAAGTAAAGTTATGTCAAATGTACCAAAATGCCTTTTAATTTTGTGGTCTTAAATATGCCACGTAAAAAGTTAAAGCTTAAAGTGTTGTCAAAAAGAAAAATAGGTCATTCTTTTTTAAATAAATTAAAAAAAAATAAAATTTTTTTTTGAAACGAATGGAGTAATAGTAATAATGTAAAATAATTTTTTCCATATAAAATATATAATGACATTCCAAAACATAAATTGCGATAGGAATAATAAAACAAGCAGATTTTGTCCCATCCTCGATGACATCATTGCTCACGATTGAGACTACAACTTCACAATTTGTTGGAATCAATCATTTTTCATAATATCAAAATTATATTTTTGTTTAACCTATTTTAATTTAGGAGTTCCAAAAAATATATGCAAGTAAGATTCTGAATTTTTTGTCTAAATTTAAAGATATATATAATTTACCAATACATTAATTTTATAGTTGGTATAACATGACGTGTAGAAAATTGAAATTAAAAAATTACTAAAAATAAATATAAAAACATTTTTTTAAAATAGATTAAAAAAAGTTATTTAAATAAATTGAAACAAAAAAAATATAAATGATAGACAGATTATAATTTTATCTTTTAACCAAGCCTATAGTAACAATCGATATGTTTAACCTTTAACCCAAGCATGATTTTGAATTTTATATTACTTCTTTGATGCACCCATGGACCATCTTGGCCTAGTTAGTTACAACAGACACCCTCTTAAATTAATCTGACAGTCCTTTGGTCTAGGCCTCAACTTTGAGCCGCGATTTCAAAAATTGATTAAGTTATTTTTATCTAAAAGGTTGAAATATGTTATTAAACTTTTAGAAAAGGCTCATTTATGTCATTCGTTAAAAGTTTGGTTCATCTATGCCATTACCGTTCAAGAAAAGGCTCATTCATGTCATTATTTTTTAACAGTGACTTTGCAAAACCATTTTTGACACGTGGCCAATTGTAATTCGGCCACGTCATCAATTTTTTTATTTTAAAAAATCATAATTCTGGAAAAAAATTGAATTAAATTTTTTTGATTCTTTTTATTAAATAATTTGATGATGTGATCGAACTATAATTGACCACGTCATCAGTTTTTTAAATAAAAAATTAAAATTCTGAATAAAAATTGAATTAATTTTTTTATTATTTTCTTATTAAAAAAGTTGATGACGTGGCCGAATTATAATTGAGCACGTGTCAAAATGGTTTTGTAAAACCATTGTTAAAAAATAATGGCATCAATGAGCCTTTTCTTTAACGCTAATGACATAAATGAACCAAACTTTTAACTGATGGCATAAATAAGCATTTTCTGAAAGTTAATGGCATATTTGAGCATTTTCAATTATCGAAAAGACAAGTCTATACGTGGAGAGCTTACTCTGCTTTTAAATTTAAACACAACATCGCCTTTGATGAATTAAATGTGATAAAGCAAACAATAACCATTTACGTACAAGAGCTCCGACAAGTAAAATAAGAATGTAGCAATAGTGGAAAAGAAGTTGACATTGCCTCTATCTATGTAGATGATTTTCATTCAAATTGAATTGATTTAATTGACTTGGTTACAATAGGACACCCTTTTTTAAAATTCTTAATCGCTGTATAATAAAATACTAAAAAGATAATCATACATAAGGCCTCGTTTGATTAATTAGAATTTTGTGCTTCAACAAGGAATGGTTTGAATGTCAGCAACACACCAATTGCTTCAATCACATTCAACACAAAGAATACCACATGATTACCTGCATTCAAGTTGAACACAAACATAAGTGATGTGCTACGAGTTCAACTGAATTCAATTATTTAGTCATTACCTGGAAGAATAGAAGCGTGAAGCCTTTTTTGTGCCCAAGAAAAGCTACATGAATCAAGAAAACGCGTCAATTTAAGACGAGTAACTAGGAAACAGGACTGAGATAAACAAGTGAACTCACAGTGCTCCTCCCCCAGCTGGTCCAAGAGCTTTAAAAAATGACATTCCTGTCATGGCAAGACCATTAGCAGCTCCGCGCTGTCGCTGGTCCTGCAGTTTCAAATTATACAATATCAAATGCAGCATATCGCATGAAAAACATAGTGCTATCTTCTGTGTAAACAAGAATTTACCACTGCTTTGTTTTGTAATATGAACAACCCCGTTATGATAGAAATCTGAATTCAATATTAGAACTTGATATCAAAATTAAGACATAGAAAAAAGTCGAAAGCACAACAAACAACAGATTGAGTACTGGTATGAAAATTACAGACACCAGAGTGAAAAAAACAGTACTTACAGATAAGATATTCTTCATCATGGATACGACATTCATCACCACGGAGAGGGTGGTTCCAGACAGCATAGCGATATAAGGGTAAGTCGTCAGTAAAAAAATTGTCAAAACCTGATCACATTACAAGCTAAAGCCTTTCAGGATGCATGGTCATAGAATGCAAGAGTTTAATTAACATATTGTATGAATTAATCGAGTGCTTACTCCTCCAGCCCGAGCAGTCATGACAGGGCCAATATACTTGGCAACGGATGAATACAATGTAAGTTGAAAGACTAGAAGGCCAAATCCTGAAACCGCCACCATTTCAGTATGGATCGTTGTATATTCATAAACGAGTAGTATAAATTACGATGAAATTGTCTTGCACCTGATATTGATAGTACTTCACCAACATCAGCAGTTAAATAACTTAAGCCCCCGAATTTTCTGGGGCTAACAGCCCATAATGAGAAAATCTGTACAAGCAAATAAGTTATTAGTGGATTTGATCAGCTACTCTTAACATGATATATTTGGTATACCTCTGAGTAGGCCATATCATGAAGAGCGAAGACGCAGTATGATATGATAGATGACATCAACGGCCAATTCTTAAAAAGATTTTCTTTTGAGGCTGATTCATTTCCGTCTTTTGTATCTGATGCAGCTTCCAGAGCTTTGTAAGAATCTTGACGCGGCCTTTCTGAATCATGGTTATGTAATGTTTCCTGCAATTCATGAGCTGTAAGGATGAAACTCAACAACTAAAGATGGGAAATTAAACAAGAGAAAGACGACTGGATTAATGTGGTTCGAGAAACAAGGAAAGATATGTCTAGACAAATTTCACTCTCGTCTCTCAGAAACATTGCAACACTAAAGTAACATGGATATCTAAAACGATATATATGCATGATCATTATCCATTAAAATTTACGCAAAATTCAATTTTTCTCTGTATGTGAAATACTGATACGCTGATTGTAAACTTGAAGGGAAACAAGATTTAACAGAAACAGTATGTGTCTTGACAAGACGCGGAAGGAATTAACATAATCATATAGCTAGATTTACCGGAATCCAAAATGAACCAACAGCCACAACCAAGGCAAACACTGATATGCATAGGCAAGGCAAGAAATAGGGAAATCTGCAAAACAAAATATCAAATGTTAAAGGCAAGAAACACTTCAGTCTTCAAGAAACCGAAGAAGACGTTATAATCCTAAAAAGCAAATACCTCCCAAATAATGAATCCTTTGAGAACAAGTCTGGATATTTCTCTGCAGGCTAACGAAAACACGAACATTTAGAGAACAAACATGTATGTTGTACTACAACTTATCATAAAATGACTAACTCTTTATCACTAGCAGAAGTAATGAAGTACCTGAGCAAGAAAACCTCCTAAAGCCGGGCCAATAATCAATCCAATGCCCCATGCACTACTAATCTAAAAGATACAAAAATATCAACAAAATTTCAAATGATATTCCTAGTACTCGATATTCGTCATATGTTAGAATTGTTGCGGAAGCCAAATATATAGTGAGTGATAGAATCACAACTGCTATATCTAAATATAGCTAATAAATAGTAAATGAGACAACAACAAAAGGAACACCAAGAATTAACGAGGTTCGACAAACTTTTGTTTTCTTTTGCCTAGTCCTCAGACACAACTAACCAATATTTATTTCACTCCAAAAGAGTACAAGTGAAATACTACAAGAGAGAAAGAAGAACAAACGCCTTAGGAGATGAGAAGGCAAGTGAGAGGTGTGTTACAAATGAATTAGGAGCTACCTATTTATAGGAGTGAATTCTTCCTATTGATGTCATCCATGACATCACAATATGTCAAAATGTCAAGATTTACCTTGTGAAACCAATTTGTTGTTCACCTAAATTTCACCTACAAAAGGTGCTATCTTTGACTTTCCTACCAATGAAGAATTATCCTCCTAACTACCATATCTTCTCATTAATCCATTTTTGAATCTTGTCAAATTTAACAAATCTCCACCTTGGCAAGATTCTCCATTTTCAACTTTTTCTCAACAACAATTTTGATTGTGTCTTCAACCTCAATCTTCAATGTTCAACAATGTTAATCAAGTTCAAACAATGTTGAAACTTGACCGCAGTCACCACTTTTGTCAACATATCGGCAGGATTATCCGTAGTATGAATTTTCTGCATTATGACTCCACCATCTTCTATGATGTCTCGTATGAAATGATATCGGACGTCAATGTGCTTCGTCCTTGCATGATAAACTTGGTTCTTTGCTAATTGAATAGCACTCTGACTATCACAAAATATTGTGATTCCTTCTTGTCCAATACCAAGTTCTCTAAGCAATCCTTGAAGCCAAATTGCTTCCTTCGCAGCCTCTGTAATTGCCATGTACTCTGCCTCAGTGGTAGACAAAGCAACTGTTGATTGCAAAGTAGACTTCCAACTAACTGGTGCATTTGCAATAGTGAAAACATAACCAGTATTCGATCTTCGTTTGTCCAAATCACCTGCATAATCTGAGTCACAATATCCAACAAGATATTGACTATCTTTCTGCTCGAAAACCAAAACAACATCTACAGTATTATGAATATACCGTAGAATCCATTTTACAGCCTGCCAATGATCCTTTCCAGGATTGTGCATGTACCTGCTTACAACTCCAACAGCGTGTGAAATATCTGGCCTTGTGCAAACCATTGCATACATCAAGCTACCAATAGCATTAGCGTATGGTACTCTTGACATATATTCTCGTTCAACTTCATTCTTAGGTGACATAGCATCACTAAGCTTAAAATGAGGAGCAAGCGGAGTGCTAACCGACTTCGTTTTTTCATTCATACCGAATCGGTTTAGTACTCTCTTCAAATATTCTTTCTGAGATAAATAAAGTTTCTTTAAATGTCTATCTCTTTTTATCTCCATGCCAAGAATCTTCTTTGCCTCACCCAAATCCTTCATCTCAAACTCCTTTCTCAGTTGAATCTTTAGCTTCTCAATTTCCTCTTGACTTTTAGAAGCTATCAACATATCATCAACATATAGGAGAAGATATATAAAGGAATTATCTTCAAGCTTGCGCAAATACACACAATGATCGTATTTGCTTCTTATGTACCTTTGCTGCAACATAAACTTGTCAAATCGTTTGTACCATTGTCTAGAAGATTGTTTCAATCCATACAACGATTTTTCAAGTTTGCACACCATATTTTCTTTTCCATCAACTTTGAATCCTTCTGGCTGAGTCATATAGATTTCCTCTTCCAAGTCTCCATGTAAAAAAGCAGTTTTTACATCCAACTGAACTAGTTCCAAATTCAACTGTGCTACCAAAGCCAACAAAACTCTAATGGAGGAGTGTTTCACAACTGGAGAAAATACCTCATTATAATCAATTCCCTCCTTTTGAGCATATCCTTTGGCCACCAATCTTGCTTTGTAGCGAACATCTTCTTGGTTAGGAAATCCCTCTTTCTTTGCAAATACCCATTTGCACCCAATTGCTTTCTTGCCCTCTGGGAGATTGGCCAATCTCCATGTATGATTTTGATGAAGGGATTGCATTTCTTCATCCATGGCATTCCTTCACTTATCTTCTTGTGAACTTTGGACTGCGTCTTTATAAGTGGTAGGAATGTCATCGGCTGCAATTGAGTTAGCACAAGCCACCATATCTGTGAGTCGAGCAGGTTTTCTTATTGTCCTTTTTGGCTTGCTCGTTGCTATTGATTCAAGTTGTGGTTGAGGTTCTTGAGATGGAACCTCCTCTTCGACTGGCTCTCCTTCAAGAGGAAAATCTTTTGTTGTTTCCTCGTTTGATCCCTGTGTTGGGAAAATTATCTTTCCCTCAAACTCCACCTGCTTTGAAGCACCATCAATTTGTTTGGCTTCTTCAAGTGTTACCTTATTTGTCAAGGCAGATTCATCAAAGGTAACATCCCTGCTGAAAATAACTTTTCTTGTCTCTGGACACCATAAACGGTATCCTTTGACTCCAGAAGTAATTCCCATAAATAAAGCTTTCTTTGCTCTTGGGTCCAATTTTGACTCTCTTACATGATAATATGCAATTGAGCCAAATACATATAAAGTACCATAATCTTCAGCAGGTTTTCCATACCATTTTTCAAATGGTGTCTTCCCACCAATAGCAGCAGATGGTAGACGATTAATGAGGTGGCACGCATATGTTATTGCCTCAGCCCAAAATTCTTTGCCCAAGCCAGCATTGGACAACATACACCGAACTTTCTCCAGCAAAGTTCGGTTCATGCGTTCTGCCACTCCATTTTGTTGTGGTGTATTTCTGATGGTGAAATGTCTGACGATGCCATTTTCCTCACAAATTTTCTGAAAAAGATCATTTTTGTATTCGCCACCATTGTCTGTGCGAAGACACTTGATCTTTCTGCCACTTTGAGTTTCTATCATCGCCTTCCATTTGAGAAAAATTCCCAATACTTCATCTTTTGTTTTCATCGTATACACCCACAATCTTCGAGAAAAGTCATCAACAAAGGTTACAAAATAGTGTTTCCCACCTAATGAAGGTGTTTTGGAAGCACCCCAAACATCTGAATGAACATAATCCAAAATACCTTTAGTATTATGGATAGCTGTTCCAAATTTAACCCTTGTTTGTTTTCCCTTGATACAATGTTCACAAAACTCCAAGTTGCAAGTTTTAACTCCTTTTAGCAATCCTTGATCTGATAAAGTTTTCAAGGATTTCCCTCCAGCATGTCCCAAGCGCATATGCCACAGCTTGGTCATTTCTGCCTCCTTCTCATCATTGGATGTTGTTGCCGCTGTCCCAATAACTGTACTACCTTGATAGTGGTACATGTTATTATTTCTTCGAATTGCCTTCATTACCCCCAGTGCACCAGAGCATATTCTCATCACGCCATTATCTGCAATGACTTTGAACCCCTTTGATTCTAGGGCTCCTACAGAAATGAGATTTTTCTTCAAATCTGGTACATATCGAACATCTGTTAATGTTTTACTTAATCCATCATGGTTCCTTAATCGGATTGAACCAACACCATATGCGGTAAGAGGATTATTGTTTGCAGTGTGAATAACTCCACATTCTCCATCTTGTAAATCAATAAACCAGTCCCGATTGGGACACATATGATAACTACAAGCTGAGTCCATCAACCATACATCAGATGATTTGGATGGATCTGTTGTAACTAGTGAGTAATCGGAGTCATCACAATCAGCCATATTTGAATCCATGACAGCCTTCCCATTATTTGGTTTGGCTTTGCTATTCAACTTTGGGCAGTCTTTCTTCCAATGCCCTTTTTCTCGGCAAAAGGCACATTCATCTTTGCTGAGTCTCGATCTTGACTTGGATCTCCCTTTCTTCGTTCTCATATGATTTTGAGAACGACCTTTTGCAACCAGTGCTTCTGCTTCTCCGCCTTTTTGTTTTTCTCTCTTTCTTTGTTCATAACTGTATAAGGCAGAACAAACTTCTTTGAGAGATACTTCATCATTCCCATGCAGTAGAGTCGTTTCAAGATGCTCGAACTCATCGGGAAGTGAACTTAACAACATTAAGGCCATATCTCCATCCGTAAAAGTCACATCCATATTCCGCAAATCTGTCGCCAACTTATTAAAGCTGGTGATATGATCATTCATTGTGCTACCAGGAATATAAGTGAAGCGTAACAGTCTTCTTTTCATGTAAAGTTTATTTTGACTGTTTTTCTTCAAGAATTTCTCCTCCAATGAATTCCATAATTTATTTGCAGATGTTTCCTTCGTGTATGGATACTTCTGTTCTCTTGCAAGGTAAGATCGAATGGTACCGCAAGCAACACGGTTGATAATCTTCCAATCTTCTTCTCCTACACCGTCTAGTTTCTTTTCTTCAATGGCAATATCTATCCCTTGTTGAAAAAGAACATCAAGGACCTCGCCTTGCCACATTCCGAAATGTCCTGACCCGTCAAAAATTTCAACTGCAAATTTCGCATTTGACACAATTCTTGTCATAAGCGAAGATGCCAATGATGACGTATTATTGACACTTGATGTGGACTCATCATTTTTCTTGTCTCCCATTTTACTACAAATACTATTTACTAGCTAACAATGCAAAGACCAAAGTAAATCTTTTTCTGATGTGGAAGTTCAGACTATGCTGCAACCACAGAGCATACTCAGATAATACCTTGGCTCTGATACCAATTGTTGCGGAAGCCAAATATATAGTGAGTGATAGAATCACAACTGCTATATCTAAATATAGCTAATAAATAGTAAATGAGACAACAACAAAAGGAACACCAAGAATTAACGAGGTTCGGCAAACTTTTGTTTTCTTTTGCCTAGTCCTCAGACACAACCAACCAATATTTATTTCACTCCAAAAGAGTACAAGTGAAATACTACAAGAGAGAAAGAAGAACAAACGCCTTAGGAGATGAGAAGGCAAGTGAGAGGTGTGTTACAAATGAATTAGGAGCTACCTATTTATAGGAGTGAATTCTTTCTATTGATGTCATCCATGACATCACAATATGTCAAAATGTCAAGATTTACCTTGTGAAACCAATTTGTTGTTCACCTAAATTTCACCTACAAAAGGTGCTATCTTTGACTTTCCTACCAATGAAGAATTATCCTCCTAACTACCATATCTTCTCATTAATCCATTTTTGAATCTTGTCAAATTTAACAAGAATTACTTAGAAATCATTTACATCACAAAGAAGTAAGATCATATATTACCGTTGACATTCCTAGTGCTTGATATTCTTCGCGAAAAATCTCAGCAGCATACGCCTAAACATGGAAGGTAAGTATGTTAACAGAATAGCTGAAGATACGCGGTATTGAATTGTATAACAGAATACCTTTATTGGTCCAAGCAAACCATTTAAACTACCAAGAAGAAATCTTGTTACAACAGCCATCCAAAAGTTGGTACTAAGACCAAAAAGAGTATTGAAAACGACCCTGAACTCAAATCAAACCAAAAAATATATATAAACGTATTGACATTGAAAATTGAAATGAATGAAATCGAAATGTAAACAGTTGTATTAAGATTAGACATACGTACACTATAGAAGTGCCGAAAATTATAACTGGTTTTCGTCCATATCGGTCAGCCACAACACCCCACAAGGCAGATGTTAAAGCTCTTCCAAACATAAATGCAGAACCTTCGTTATTTAACGAGATTTATAAGTATTTTTGAACAGTATGAATATATATATATATACATATATATATATATATATATATATATATATATATATATATATATATATATATATATATATATATATATATATATATATATATATATATATATATATCAAGATAGTACAAATTATATAAGCTAAGCTTACCTATATAACCTGCATAGGAACCAATATCTTCCTCTCTCTTTGCAATGTGAAAGTCCCTTACCTGTAGCATTATCAAAAATTAGCATGAACTTTATCTTCAGAAGAATGTTTTTCAATTTTTTCATGTTCGATTTGGTCAAATAATTTAATATGCATTTTCTCTAGGAAACAAGTTTCTTACAAATAACTTAAATGACTTCGATCCCAGGTGAAAGTAGGGAAAACAAGTTTCGCTAGCGACATTTCACATTGATTGTGTCCTTACCGTCCCCAATAGCCCTCATCACCACCATCCCACACCCCTGCTTCCCCACCTCGACCTCAAATAGTATTTTTCCAAATTATATACAAATATTTTCGGAGTAATATCTTTTACTTACTAATCCAAACACAAGAAATGAGTTCGCATAAAAATTAGGCATAATGCATAAATATGCCCTTTAACTTAAATTCAGCTAACATTTATGTCCTCCAATTTTGAGTGTGCATAAGTAGACATTAAACTTGTATAAAACAAAATAAATAGACACACACGTCCTACGTGGCATAATACATGTAGAATGCCACATAAGACACAAAATTGTCATGAAAAATGTCATGTAAGATTAATGTGTCTATTTGTTCAACTCTATATAAGTTTAAGTATCTACTTGTATACACTCAAAGGTGAAATATCATTATATTATGCCCAAAAATTAACAAACAAAATAATTAGAGATCTTACCATGAAATAAATAAATGGAAAGAGAGATGATATTGGAAGTGCTGATCACAGTTGAATCCCATGAAAACAGGAAAAAAAATCATCAGTTTGAATATCAACCAAATATTTTTTACAAAAAATTACAAATTTATTTGTTGCAACAGTAAAACTACTCCTAATTAGCATTAAAAAAAACATGTGAAGAATACATACACTGATACACACATGATAGCTTAAATTAACACTCTTTTTTATGGGAAAATTACGCGGATAAGCAAACTTATACTATTTAATTACTCATCATAGATATAGTTTGCTATAATTACCACTCACGACTAACATTATACATTAATTACATGGGCTAACTTCGAATTTGTATAATTAGTCATGTTTGTATATGTATAATTCGCCCGGATATACAAATAAATATGTATAATATACAATTTTTTAGCCTATATACATATACAATTCACTTCTCTCCCACTCTCTGCTTCTCTCGCTCGCCTCTCTCCTCCCTCTCTCAATCTCGCTCGCCTCTCTCCTCCCTCTCCAATCTCGCTGCCATTTATACAAATATATATGTATAATATATAGTTATATACAATTATATACATATATAATTCACCTCTCTCCCACTCTCTGCCCTCTCTCGCTCACCTCTCTCCTCCATCTCTTGATCTCGCTCGCCTCTCTCCTCTCTCTCCCAGTCTCGCTCGCCTCTCTCCTCCCTCTCCCAATCTCTCTTGCTATATATACAATTATCTAACCAATATACATATGCAATTCACCTTTCTCCCACTCTTTTTCCCCCTCTCTCTTGCCTCTCTCCTCTCTCTCCCAGTCTCGCTCGCCTCTCTCCTCTATATAACATGTAGCTACAAATTGTAATTATCAAACTATAGCTATGGAGAGTAATTAATTATTTTTAAGTGGCTATATGTGAAAGTTTCCCCTTTTTTATTTATTGAAGAAAGGTTAAATAATATTTTTTTAAAAATGTATAATCCAAAAAGGTGACAAGTAAAAGTAACGCATACAAATCACCAAAAAACTTAAATTTAGATGCTAGGAAATGACACGTTTGCCACCAGCCCTCCACATAATTGTCACGTGAAAAAAAACATTTTATCACAAATCTTCACCTTTTATTTTCATAAAAAAACATAAATATGTAAATAAAAAAACAAAGCTCAATTTTACATTTCATTTATCTTTCGTTCATTTAATACACTTTTGTTTAGTAATTGTCGCATATTTAATTTGCCTACTTTGGAGTTTGGACGGTTGGCTACTAATTTAAAAAATAATTATTGATAGATATTTGATTAAATTATTCTTATTAAATAATGTTTTAAGAAATTATTTAGAAAATAAATATTTTATATTAAATTAATCTTTTCTTTCATTTATTGAATCAAATCGTCCTTAACGCTATTTTTAGGTTTAAAATTGTTCTTCAATTAACTATACAATTATATTGACCTTTATTTAATCGTTCACATAAAATTAGAGCAATAAATACGCATAGCGAAAAATAATGTATGGCTAAGTTTTTTTCTATTCATTCGGTGTTTGGTAACTAGTATCTATACTAAAATTTGATATTTTGAATTCGCGCCACATAGATCCTATTCGTGGAATCACCCTATCAAGTTTTGTTTTCATATCTAGAATCAGTGGCGGATAGGATTTCAACGTTGTGGTCTCTAAAAGTAGAGGACTTAAGAAAAAAAAAGGAACATGTTAAAAGTGAGCTTTGAAATGGCGGTATCAAAAATATTTGAAAAAACGAAAAGTGAAATTTAAAATTAGACTCAACAACATTAAAAGGCTCAATTAATTACAGTTAAAGTTACGATATATATATATATAACACATATCTTAATGATAATTCGCATATACTTTTTATTAATACGAATAATAAAGTTTTACTATGATGATGGAAATTACCTGTACCAAGCACGACAACCCACATAGTGAAAAGCTCCTTAATGGGCAAACCCGTTTGACCCGCTTTGTGAAGATCCATTTTACAACCGGGGCAATTTTCATAGTAGTGTTTCTCTTCTCTCTTATTTAGTAGTGTCTCCCTCCTTTCTTCGCTCGCCATTTTTTATTTATAAGCTTTGTACGTTTAATATTTTCACGAGGAAGAGGAAGAGGAAGAGGAGGAGGAAGAAAAAATATAAATATGTATATACATATATATAGTGTCATATTTGGCTCATTAGTGATTCTACTATACATATGTATAAAGAGAAAATGACAAAAAAAAATTAAAAATATGGACCCTATATTTTGGAGTATGATCAGAATAGTTCAGAAAGTACAATAATTTTGGTGTTTCAAATTTCTAATGCATAATTTATAATCTGTTAGGTTTGATGATGGAAATGTGGAAAAATAATATAGCGGAAACTCATATTTGAAAGTACAATTTTGTAATTTTTGCTGTTTTTTTTTTTTGTTGATGCAATTTTGTTACTTTTAGTGTGATTATTTTGTTGTGTGTGTTTAAATATAATTTGATGATGAGGGAAAATGTGGAAAAAAAATTAATAGCTGAAACTCATATTGAAAGTACACCTTTTTGTAATTTTTTTTGTTTTTTTGTGTCTTTCTAGAGTTTAATGCAAATTTGTTACTTTTAGGGTGTGTTTGGTATAGAGGAAAATGTTTTGCTGCAAAATAAGTAGATTTTAAATTTATTTTTTTATTTTTGGTTGGTGAGTAGAAAATATTTTTCGAAAATGATTTTGTGTTTCATTTATGAATGAAAAATATTTTTAAGAGACATCTTTTATTTTTACTAGAGTAAAATAATTTATGAAATTGAAAATATTTTTAAAAACAATTTTTTTTATGGTGATGGTGGGGTGGGGGTAGTGGGAGAAGGTAGGAGTGAAAAAATAAAAATTTAAAGTTGGTAGTATTTTTAAAAAATAAAATTAATTTTTTGAGGGTTTGGGTTGGGGGGGGCTGGCCGGGGGATGGGGGGTAGGAGTTTAAAAATAAAAATTTAAAGTTGAAAATATTTTTAAAAAGCAAAATTAATTTTTTGGGGAGGGGTTGGGATTGGGGGGGGGGGGGAGGGGGAATTTAAATTTTTTTAAAATTAATGTTTTTCCCAAAAGAAAATGTAATTTGAAATTTGAGGAGAGTTTTGGAAAATGTTTTCCTTAATTTTTGAAGGAAAGTCATTTTCCTTAATTTTGAGAAAAATGAGTTGATTTGGAAAATATTTTCCAAAACTTTTGTCCCAACCAAACATGAGAAAATTGGAAAACATATATAAAATCAAAAGTTGAAAATATTTTTTATGTTATAAAATCAAGCTCATGACAATATAAATATAATGAGAAGAAGGCAAGAGAAGTAGATGTAGGAGAAGACTTTCTTTTTCTTCAAGTATGTTCTACAAAAGGTGAAAGATATCTCTATTTAATATTTATAGAGTTGAAATATCACCCCAAAGGCCACCATGATAAATGTCCAATTAGTAGATACATAGTTATCCAAATGATTCTTATCACCTTGGAAACATGTATACATGAATACAATTAAGTCTTGATTATATCTAAAGGACAATCCACACAATTCAATGGATTTATAACACTCCCCCTTGGATGTCCGTAGATAATGTGCCTCGTTAAAACCTTACTGGGAAAAATCCTGTGGGGAAAAATTCTAGTGAAGGAAAAAGAGTACACATATCTTTTGATACGCATTATTTGTTGCCTCATTAAAAACCTTGCCAGGAAAACCCAGTGAGATAAAACCTCGGTCAAGGAAAAAAGAGTGCAACGCTATTATACTCCCCCTAATTAAAACATCACTTAATTTCTTACGATGATGTCTCCAATCTTCGTACGTTGTGGTTGGTATATTCTTTTTTAAAGATAAACCACACATTTTCTGAATATGGTGTGTCATTTATCTCAACCAGACGCACTCTCGACTTGCTTCATGGAGGACTTTTATTTCTGCATAGCACATTTGCTTCATTGATCGTCAGGATATTATTTTGCTTCCATATGCAAACAAATAGTGTGTTTCGACTTGCTTCATGGAGGACTTTTATTTCTACATAGCACATTTGCTTCATTGATCGTCAGGATATTATTGTGCCTCCATATGCAAACAAATAGCGTGTTTGAGATCTTGTTTTAGGCGGATCAGATAAATATTCTGCATCTGCTTAACCAATCAGCTCTGACTTGAATTCTTCAAAATAGAATGAACCCATCTATATGGTCCTTCAAAGATATTCAAGTATATACATAACACCATTTCAATGTCCTTTTGTTGGGGAGGAACCGAATTTTGCCAGTAAATTTACTGCAAAACAGATATCTGGTCGAGTATTGTTAGCAAGAAGCATTAGTACCCTGATTGCACTAAGATATGGAGTTTTATCACCAAGAAGCTCTTCATCCTTCTCTTGTGATCAAAATTAATCATCATTTATTTCAAGCGATCTCATAATCATTGGGGTACTCAATCAATGTGATTTATCCATATAAACTTGCATCAAAACTTTTCTATGTATGTTGATTGATGAACAAATATTTCATTCGTTAAATTATCAATCTGTAGGTCAAGACAACATTCTGTCTTACCAAGACCTTTTCACCATTTCAAACACTCAACAACTTTTAAAATCTCTTTAAGAGTGCTAATGACGTTCAAGTCATCAACATACATAATTATAATAACAAATTCATATCCTGACCTTTTCATAAAAATTCAATGACAGTTAGGGTCATTCTTTTTGTACCCTTTTGCTTCTTTGATTATTTCAATCCATATAAGGATTCTTGAAGCTTTATTGAAAAAATTTCCTTCAAACTTTTATGTGCTTCTGACACCTCGATTGCTTCAAGGATTTTCATATAACCTTCATTGTCTAGCTAGACATTACAATTATTCATTACATGCATTCAAGTGTTCCATATGTTGCCAGATCAAAACAAACCTCATTGCATCCACCATAGGAGAAAACATCTCCAATAATGTCAGGATTTTGCGACAAACATTTATGCCCTAAGGCACAAACCGTATTTGACATCTTACGGTTATGGTATCACATAATAATTTATTTGTATTTCACTGACATTATACCTTGATTTATGGACTACCAGTCCAAAATGTCACTTTTCTAAGTGAAACAAAATATACTTGAATTATGCATTTTACTTGGCCAATCATTTATCTGTCTCACTCTATGACAGACTTGAATTCAAGATCCTCGCTACAATTTATATCATTGAGCGCTACCTCATATCAAAGATACCGTCGACGGTTATTTGATCGATTCCAATAAGACATAATTTATCGAGATCTCTTCATTTTTATCATTTTTCATGTACCTGAACCTTTTCCAAGATTTATGAAGTGTTATGCCGTGGTGCTGTTTTATAGCACTTGCCTCATTATTATGACCATATTGATCATTTGCTCCTCTCCTTCTTCAAGAAATTTTATATTTGGAACCGATTGGTCTATTACGCTTCCAGCGTATCATAGACTCTGTTCTCAAGGACTTCACATTGGAGCATTTGCAGCTGAATTATTTCATAGGGTCAGTACATTCATCTGGCAATTAATTTGCAACATTATGCAAATGAATTATCCCTTGAACTTTAAGTTCACATATTTATTTAACGAGGATCTAGATAATTCATAATTAACCTCACACATAATTTTCAGTTGTCAAAATCATTTCTCCCCCTAATGTTAGAAAATCTAACAATCATACCAACCTTATTTGGGAATTCATCTTTGTGCGTGGTGGAGCAATTAAAATCATAACCGCACATTCAACATTTTAGATGAAAATTATTTGGTTCCTGACACTGAACCAATTTTAATGGGGAAACCTTGTTGGCTTGATGCATACATGTGTTGCTACATGTTAAATAAAATTATCTCATACCAAATTTTATTTGGGAGTTTTGTTCTCATAACCATGATTTAGCTATAATTTGAGGCATACAATTTCTGCTAAATCAACCAGCATTATCAATACAATTTCATAATTTGAAACTATGCTCTAAATTTAACAATTCGAGCAAACAACCTTACAAACACCAATTTGTAAGTTGACAACAAAGCACATGTGATCATCGCATAGATACGTCTATCATATAGTTGCAAATGATCCACATGGCAGATGAATGGGCCCATATTCACCTTTTTATATGTTCCAAAAATTTCAGGAAATTACAATCCCAACCTTAGCTGGTACAATGAAAACAAGCAACACAAGAGAATTCTTGAAAAATCTTTTATTTCTTCATCATATAAGCCACATGAATTCTCAATTATATTTGCATCACATTTAATCGCAATGGCCAACTGATCATGCCAACTGATCTTTATTTCAGTTTACTTTTACATGTGATTTCATCATCATGTCCATGTTTGTATGCAACCAAGAGGAAAAAATGTGTAATCGTTTACATCAATATTTATAACCCGCTTCGATTGTAGTAATTTAAAGATATTAAATCCTTTCGTAATTTATAGTCTCAATATTTCTTTTTAATTCATCTGAAACTTAAAAAGTTTCTTTTGAGACTTACTACAACCTCAATATTATTCCTCTGGTAATAACAAAACTCGTTAGAGTTTGCAATTAATTTTGTGTACTATCACATATTCCATGACACCATCCATATGGTGAACATCTCCTCAAGGAGAAATTATATCATTATTGTCATGGTTAAATTATTACGAGCAAGACATGTTTCTTGCTTTACTTTTGTTGTACCATAGGTACACACCCAATGACAAATTTGTATTGCCACACAATAATATTATTTTTGTCATGGCACAATCTTTATAGGTAGGAGTTTTTATTTCTTTTGCCCTTTTGGTAGTTAAAAAATAAACATACCATAATATTTATGACGTATAAATGTACATGACCATTGATCATTTTTGCCAAATAAAAATTTATTTATTCCTCTCAAACCTCTCGTAGAGATGAGATGTGAAATATATCTTTTTCTCAAACCTTCCATAGAGGTGAGTTGTGGCATATATCCATCTTGACACATTTTCTTATAAAATGGTCGAGCATTCACGATACTCATCACAAGTCACATTCTTTTCAAGGAATGGACTAATCATTTATATGTACTTCACAAATTTGCATCATAAGCACATTGTCATGACTTTAAAATTCATCATATTTCCATGACACACCTCAACATCACTTTGAAAGATAAAGTGCACCACCACTTTATTCTTTTATTTTGATGGAGGATTTATAAAACTTATCAACTATTGGGTCGACAAGATCGCAAACCCAATGTCCTTTCATACCATTTTGATAATGAAAACTGCCTTCACATTTTGAAGGACTATTTGGAGAACCCATAGTGTTCTTCCTTTTATAATTACCACAATGATGACTATTATAATTCCGTCCCTTCATGTCATTTTTCATATCGTTACTCATTTGTCATCTTTCAGACTAATTATTTACTGCTACCACATTCATACGATAGAATGGAGCAAGTCAACATCAGATTTCAAAGTTATCATATGTTGCTACCACATTCTTTTCAAGGAATGGAGCAAATTCAATGGGACAAATTTCAAGGCTTTTCATCAAAAATATATTATTTTTCTTAGTCATCATTTTATCATCGGTATGGTGCATTGACTCAAACTCAATGTCTTACCCATATAAGGCGTGTTACACCATAATGAACCCAATCATGGTGCATCAAAACTCAAATTGATGTCTTACCCTTTTGGTGCGATAGAACATGAATCTATCGTCTTACCCTCAAACATTTTTTTTTATTATGGTGCATCCGGACTTTAACCTGATGTCTTACCCTTTTGGTGCGATGAGACTTGAATCCACCGTCTTACTCTTAACCAACGGTATAATAGACCGAAATACAACATGACTCACCCTTTGAGTCTTTCAAAGTAATCAAAATAATATTCAAACTCATGCTATTAAAACTTTATACCTTCTTCCATTTAAGATTTTTTTTTTGTATAGCATGTCATATTCAACCAATAATAGTATATGCCTTTTGTTCCTGGTCAATGTTAGTGACTGAACATTATTGTATTCTAAATCATAAAAAGATTTTAGAAAATACATACCTGATTTTATGCATATAATACTTTGATCTTCATAACGAGATCAACCAAAATATGAGCTAAAGAAAAACAAGAACTCACTCTCAATTGGATAGAGTCTCGTGCTGATAACGTGTTATAAAATCAAGCTCATGACAATATAAATATAATGAGAAGAAGGCAAGAGAAGTATATGTAGGAGAAGACTTTCTTCTTATTCAAGTATGTTCTACAAAAGGTGAAAGATATCTCTATTTATAGAGTTGAAATATCACCCCAAAGGCCACCATGATAAATGTCCAATTAGTAGATACATAGTTATCCAAATGATTCTTATCACCTTGAAAACATGTATACATGAATACAATTAAGTCTTGAATATATCTAAAGGACAATCCACACAATTCAATGGAGGGGGGAGGTTGGGGGGCTGGTATGGTGGGTGGAGGGGGTGGGTCGGAAGAGAGTTTTGAAAAATATATATTTTTTTAATTTTGAAGGGAAGTCATTTTCCCCAAATTTGAAAAAGTAAATTGATTTGGAAAATATTTTTCAAAACATTTAATCCAATCAAATATTAAAAAATTTAAAAAATATTTTTTGAAAAATATTTTCCTACCTAGTAAACACGCCCATGAACTTTCAATTTATTTTCTTGAACAATGTAAATGATAAGCCAAAACTTCATCTATACTTCTTTTTTCAACAATTTCTTTTTTAATAAAAAATTATTTTGGAATTTCTTTTTTAAAAAAAAAAAAAGATGTAATGTGTTATTTTTTATCTTACTTCTTTTTGTCCATTTCGGGAAGAATAATTTTTTTGGTGAATTATTGAATTTTATTTTTTCACATGACATATTTAAAATTTTAAAATAAATAAATAAAATTAATGTGTTATACATATTTTTAATTTAAGATCATACAATTAAAAAAAATCTTTATTTTCTTAAATCACGCATAAGTCAAAATCCAATAAATGAAGTAAAATTTATGCAAAATATAGTCTTTTTATTAAAAAGAAAAAAAAAATTGCATCCCAAAATGTGACTTCAAATATATTACTCCATCCGTTCGGAATTATTTGTCATGTTGCGCTTATCGAAAGTCAATTTGACTAATTTTCAAAAGGTAAATTAGATCACATTAATTTGATATTTTAAACAAAAAAATTAGATATTCTAAAACTATATGAAAAATACTATAAATTATTATTTTTTACATATTAATATGATGAAAAAATACATCTTAAGTAGTAAAAGTTTTTATAGTTTGACTTTAAAAATAAAAATCATGATAAACAATACCGGACGGAGGGAGTAGCAATTCTGCATTTTAAAAAACTAAAAATAAATTAGATTTTTTTAGAAAAAATTGATACCTTCAAATTATTTTTAGCGTTAGGACATTGATATGCTTGAGCCACGCGTGATCATGAGTAAAACTTTATTTGTCCAATTTTAATTGTCATATAACGTTTTTCGAAAGTCAATTTAACTAATTTTCAAATTTAAGTTAGATTATATTAATTTGATATTTTAAACAATAAATATATATATTCAAAAGCTATACGAAAGTATAAATTACATTTTTTGCATATCAATATAATGAAAAAATATATACATCATAAAATATTAGTGAAAGTTCTTATAGTTTGACTCTAAAAAAAAATCATTACAATTAAAAGTGGACTGAAGGAGTAAGTATATCCTCTATCCTAATTTATGTGACGGGTTTCAATTTTTTTTTAAATTTTTTCATATTTTTTTTAGATATTTTAAATTATTAATTATTGTGACTTATATTATCTTTTATGTAATTTACAAATACTAATATAAATTTCATTTTTAAAGAATTAAACATTTCATTAATAAATTCTCGATGAAATTTAAATTGTTTAATTCACGAAATAATTTCCTTGTATTCTGTGCCATTTGCGTCATTCATCACGTACATAGATTTGTACAGGGATGGAGATCCAAACATTATATTCATTCACGTGATTGCAGAATAAAGGAGCGGAATTAGAATATTTAATTTATATAAGTTTTTAACATTTGCTTAATTATTAGGTTCTGAGCAGATTATCTATAGGTATGAAATAATCTTTTTTAATATTAGAGCCAAATCATAAGGCATTTTGTGTTTGGAATGATATGTGTAGTCAGGAATAAAGTTTAGCATAATTTTATGGTTTTATATTACGAAATATGTCATGTAGCCTGAATCAGATCCGTTTGGGCCGATTTAACATGCATGTAACCTATGAATTCAACTGTATTCAATATTTTTAATACGGATACATATATAATAAAATTTTATTATGGCATCTTATGGTATTTTGATATTTCAATTAGAAATTATGATTTGTATGTTTGTCAAAAAAGTTTTGATAATTTTTATAATTTATGAGGTTTTCATATTTATGAATTAAATAATTTTTGAAATTTAAAATGCATGTTAAAAAATTGGGAACTTTCACATATAGCCACTTAAAAATAATTAACTACTATCCATAGCTATAGTTTGATAATTACAATTTGTACCTACATGTTTATATGGAGGAGAGATGCGAGAGAGAGAGGAGAGAGGCGAGAGAGAGGGGGGGAAAGATTGGAGAAAGGTGAATTGTATATGTATATTGGTTAGATAATTGTATATTATACATATATATTTGTATACATGACAAGAGAGATTGAGAGAGGGAGGAGAGAGGCAAACGAGAATGGGATAGAAGTGAGCGAGATATAGAGAGGGAGGAGAGAGGCGAGAGAGAGAGCAGAAAGTGAGAAAGAGGTGAATTGTATATGTATATAATTGTATATTATACAAATACATTTGTATATAGCGCAAGCGAGATTGGGAGAAGGATGAGAGAGGCGAGCAAGATTCGGTGAAGGAGGAGAGAGGCGAGCGAGATTGGGAGAGTGAGGAGAGAGGCGAGCGAGAGAAGGCAGAGAATGGGAGAGAGATGAATTGTATATGTATAATAGGTTAAATATTTGTATATTCTGACGAATTTATACATATACAAACGTGACTAATTATACAAATTCGAAGTCAGCCCACGTAATTAATGTATAATGTTAGTCGCGAGTGGTAATATTAGCGAACTATAACTACGATGAATAATTAAAATAGTATAAGTTTACTTTGTTGCGTAATTTTCTCTAAAAAATTTGACATGATTAATATAATTTAATGTTGACTAATTTCAAAAGTTGAAATGAATTTAATGGAAAAGAATCGACCATGAACCCATTAAATTTAAATTCTAATTTCGTATTAAATATAGACTACCTTTTTTTTCTTGCTATTTTTCCTTTAGTAGCAAAGGAATGTTGTTTTGTTTGTTTTTCTCAATGTTTCTTTTTCGTTTATGATTTGATTAATTTAAATTTGTATAAAAATATTCACTATATATTAGGGTAAGGTGTATAAAGGGCGATTTTAAAATTTGAAGTTCATAAATTCTTGTAAATAGTAACCTCAAATTAATGTATATAATAATAATTGCACATACAATCAAATGTTTTAGTATATTTAGTACATATTTATCAATATAATTAAAAAGCGGGAAGACTAAAAAATGTATTGAATTATAAATAATATAAATGCTAATTAAATCCTCTCCTTTATTGTCAAGTACACATGTGATACAACAAAGGTTTCTAATTATACTATAGTACCTAGAAGAAGAAAAGAATTCACTTTCTAATTTTTTTTTATATAAAAATATTAGTATTATACTTTCTCTTATCACAATGTCAATTAAAATATTTATAAAAATAATTACGGAATATTTTGATATAGAATACATTTTTACCTACTCATCAGTTATGGAAGAGTATGGGGGGAAAAAGATTGAAATGTGTGGGAAAAGATTACCAAAATGGTCCTTAATATATTGAAATACTTTATTTTTGTTTTTAATATATTTTAATTGATTAAAAATTACGAATCCTACATGGATACTAAAAATTCATAATTATTGTTACTTTTTGTTAGTTCCAACGAAAGAATTCTATAAATCTAATTTCATTTTCTCTCATTCTCCAATAAAATTTACTATTCTTTTTTTCTAATATATTACTCCATTGATCTTAAATCCTTTTTCGATTTAAGCAAGAAAAATAATTTTGTTAGAAAAAGTAGAAATAATAGTGTTAAATTTCAAAGTGTTCTTCGTTGGAGCTAAACAATAGTTCATTACTTGATTTTGTAATAAGTTACGTAGGTTTCATATTTAAATTTAGGCATAGATACATAAATGTATTCATTAACTTGGCCTCATTTTATGTTTATATACTTCAATTTTAGATATGCACAAGTAGACATTTAAACTTGTATAAAGTTGAACAAGTAGACATATGAGTCCTACATGACATAATACACGTAGGATACCGTATCGGATAAAAAATGACATGTAGGATGTCATGTAGGAAATGTCTGTCTATTTGTTCAAGTTTATACAAATTTAAGTGTCTACCTGTGCACACCAAAAGTTGAAGGGCATAAATGTAATTTAAAGTCAAGTTAAAGGATATATTTATGTAATATGTCTTAAATTTATTAACATTTTTTTACTATCTATTATATTTAAGGTAAAGGATCAAAATCAATGTCTTTTGATTTACGATAAGGATCACTTCAATCAAGTAAAATATATTAAAGATCAAAATTGATACATTTGCTATACATTAAGGATCATTTCATTCAACGAAAATATATTAAAGATCAAATACTACGCATACATTAATGATGTATTCCTCCGATACACTTACCACATCTAAAATAGTAAAAAAATTCATAATTTTTTGGTGCAATTTGAGAAGGCAACATAAGAATTTTTGGATGCAATAAAAAAATATAAAGATGAATTTCTAACTTGATTTAAATTCAACTAAATAATTTTTTTTAAAAAAAACAGTAGAATCATGTTTCACTAAATTATCTTAAACATTTTTGTATTTATAGAATCATTAATTTATAATATTAATAAGGGTCTTTTGAAAATATTTGTTTATCTTATCAAAATTGGTGATTTTTTGTATTGATTCGAGTCATGTCGAAAATAAAATACCTTAAAAGAGGTTCTATTATATATATAGAGAAAAACTTTCACATATAGTAAACATAAAAATCATATTTGTATGTTATAACTATAGTTTGCATGATTGCGCTCTATAACAAATCTTATGTTTGCTATGAAGCTTTCGATATGTATAATTTGTTAAATACATTTAATTTTATACAAATTGTGCAGTTTTATATAAATTTATTTATCTATTATAATTTGTACAATAAGATTTGTATTTGTATAATTATTAGTGTATAGACAAAAATATATGGATGTTTATATACACTTTTGTTTTGTTTTATACAAACAAACACATTTTATATATTTTTATATCGAATGGATAACTGTATATAAAAAATGACCAATTGTATACCTAACTAAATGACAAAAAATGGGGATGTTTGTTTCTACTTACAAATAAAATAAACTATTGCTATAACAATTAATTTGAATTAATAATTTTCTATTTCATACAATTTATATATATTGGAAATAGATCAAATATACCATCCGTCATCCGTTTGATTTTGGAATCAAAGATACCCTTACCGTTAGTGTATTGACTTACTTTACCTTTCAAAACTAACAGATGTCATGTCAAATCACATAAAACAATATTTTTTGTCTATTTGTATTTTCATGTTAGCAAAAAAATTAATTATTTGATTTGATTTTTAAGGTGACACGTCATCTATACATTTAGGGAGGTTATAGACCACTTTCTCCCATTTTCATTGATTAAAATGGGGAAAGGGTCAAAAATACCCCTCAACTTTAGTTTATTAGTTAATTTTGCCCTTGCCGTTAAATTAAAGTTAATATTACCCCTACCGTTACTAATTTCACCATATATACCCCTCATTTGACGGAAATTCCCAAATTAACTCAAATCAGTCCGATTTTTTAAAAACGACCCGTTCCCCATTTTAAACCCGATGTCCGACCAATATAACCCATCCCCTTTTAGCCATTCTCTCAACTTAACCTAAATCCTCCATTGAAGCCCTATTAACTAGTTCAAACAATCACCAATTCTCTTCGTCTGTCAAATCTCTATCCAAATCCTCCTTCCAATCCATTACCTTTAACAGAGTAGCTGTTTGGATCCATTAAACAGGATACATAATTGCTCTCCTCCTTGCCAATGTTAACAAAACGCATAGTCCATAAATTATAGTAATTCCCTTGATTACCATCAAATTCAATCACAGTAACAGTTCCATTCATGTCAACAACGAGATGCTGGTAAGATGTACTTCTTACCGGCTTTACATTTGAAACTCTTTTAAGGAATATGTTGGGAACTTTCCTTACTATTGGAAGTGCTTCAGTTACTTCATGTTTTTTTTCTGAAATTTGAAAAAAAATATGCACAACAGTTATGTTTTATGGTGGTCAATTTCTTAAGAGGTGAAGAGAAGAGAACGTTGATTTGGGTATGAGTGAATAATAGGAGGAACACAATTAGACAATAAGTAACCTTAACTGCAAAATTACCCATGGCAGAAGGAACAAAATTTGACAATAAAAAATCATCGCCTTTAGATTAAGGAACTTTTGCTGATGTTAAAATTTTACTTTGGATTCAAGTTCTTGTATTGAGGTGAGGAAGGTAGGATTAGAGAGAGCATTTGGGTAGAGATTTGGGAGACAAAGAGGAGATTGATGATTGTTTGAACTAGTTGACTTTAATGGAGGATTTCGATTAATTTGAGATAATAATTTATACGGGTCGGATATCGGGTTTAAAATGGGGGAATGGGTCGTTTTTAAAAATTCGGATTGATTTGAGTTAATTTGAGAATTTTCGTCAAATGAGGAGTACATATGGTGAAATTAGTAACGGTAGGGGTGATATTAACTTTAATTTAACGACAAGGGCAAAATCAACTAATGAACTAAAATTGAAGAGTATATTTAACCCTTTTCCCGATTAAAATTGTTGAAATACTATGTGACTTACCATTCAATATAGTTGAAATAACTTAGTTTAAATACATGTATAAAATATACTCTATCAATCTATCTTAACAGTTCAACTCAATATAGATTTATATAAATTTTACAGTTTTGTTGAAACAAATTCAATAATCAATTCCGTTGGTTAATTTGATTTTTAGAGGAAATTAATCTCATTATGTAAATCATTGTCAGCTAATTTGCTTTTAATAAATAATGCAAATAAATATCATTTTCAAATGACAAAGTTAATTTGTCTAATATAAAAGGAACTATTATCTATAAACACACTTAATAATATAATGAGAACAACAATTAATAACTTTTCACCACTAATATAAAATTGACCCCCTAACAATATTTTGGGATATATCTAATTACCCTTATCGAATGAATAATGTATAAATGTTGGGGCAAAAACTACACTATTTATACCTTGATAAGCTTTTGAATATATTTTTTGAAGCAAAGTTATATTACTCATATATAATTAAGAATTTCAATTTTTTTATGTTTGTATATATATATATATAGTAGATATTAAATTCTCTTAAGCGTTTTGTGTGTTCATTTTCTTCATATTTCAAAGGACAAACTATGCAAATTATCAGCCTATAAACTTTACTTATCATCCTTTCAGCCCAGTCTACAATTTTTTTTAAAAAAAAATGGTTATTGGGCCTTCTCCTTTGTAGCCTAAGCTATTTCTTCTCCTCTTCATCTTCTCAGTCTCCTTCTCCTCCTCCTTTTTTCTGTTTAAAAAATAAATAAAAATCGACATAGCATAATCATGAATCGTTTCGAGCGAATTATTTATTCAAAGATTCAAAATATCGAAAAAAATTCTTATCTAAAATTTAAAACTATTTAGAAGTGTTTTTGATTTGATCGAGGATAAATAGTCAGTGTATATTTCATGTATAAGTAAACTATATTAAGATTTTTGAGTGTATCACAATGCATACTAAATGTATAGCTCATGCATAGATAGTTATCTTGTATAGCCAGTATATACTTTTTATAAGTTTTGACGAGTTATACGTTATAGTCAATGTATGTTTTTTTTATAACCTTGGCTATTACTACGTAAATAAAACACGGTTATATTTATTATAAACTAATTAATTTATTGTATATATTTAAAACTAGCCTTATTTAAACTATCTTAGTAGACTTCCATCTGGTTCCGCAAGTATTTATAAATGGTACGTTACTTATTACAAGATTATCAGTATTTTATACGGTCAACTAGGAAATAAATTTTTCAAAACATTTATTTTTATATAAATAAGAAGAAAAAGCAAGGAAATCAAATCACATAAGCCGACCCCTACACAGAAGCGATAGCAAAACCAATCTGGATAGGCGCACATTCCTTATAGCACAACAATTATTTTCTTTCAAAAAGGGGCATCAACTTCTCTTCTTTGGCGATGGAGAGGATGGTTCATCGAAAGTCGCATCATCAAATACCTAGATACAGGTACTCAATTCTTTATCAATTATTTTTCATATGTATATACATCTTATGTAATAGATACATTTCAATCTTTAGGTACAATTATTATTTTTTCGTTTCTGATATGTATCAACTCAGTAAATTGAATTTGATTTTGTGAGAAATTTAAAACGGGTGTTGTTTAAATTTGATAGAAATAGTCTAAGGAAATTGGTTACGAAAATCGAAGTCGTTTAATAGTTATGAATTGGTTTTAGACAAGAATCGAATTTTAAAAAACATAGAAGGGGATCATAGAGCTAGGGAGCAGATCCACTCTCTATCCTATTAAAAGATCTGCACGGTCCAAAATGAATTGGTTGATTCGAAAAAGACCTTGTTCTTTGGAAGATCTATTCGTGTCTGGTACTACATGGTTTCACTCTGTAAGAATCCCAAATCAGTCTCTTAAAGCTCATCCTTTTTAGAGACTTATACATCGTTGTTTGAATCGATTTGAAGTAGAATTTGAGTTAAATTTCAAATAAACCTAAAGAAAAAGAGGAAGTTAGCTTTAGTATAACAATGTATATGTGTATAAACATCTTTTACACACTATTGAACACTTTGTATACACTTATAAGTATATAATATACAAGTCTTGTATATAACCATTTGGGGTTGGGGATAAAATCGTACAGACATGATTAAATTTGGGATTATAATTATATTAAATTTGGTGGGATAAATTAGTCTAGATCTATAATTCAGAATAATTTAATTTGTATATCAAACAACTAATAAACTAGAAAAATTTAATTTCAGTGAATTTATTTTTAAACTTTCGAGTTTGAAGCTTAAATGAATAAAACAAAAACCTTCATGTTTTTCACGATCTATCAAACTTAACAAAAACAAATTTAGAATTGCGTGGGTTCCACTTTTTTCTTTCTTTTTTGTTGGAGTAATTTTTTTGTTTTGTTTTTAAGTCGATGAGAACAATCAATTATTTTATTCGCAAAGAGTAATTTAATTATATTATTATATTTTTGAATCCTAACAAATATAATAATTTGTCATTTTTCTAGCCATGTAAATAGTTTAAAACGTGAACTCTTTATGGTTTTGAAAAGAACACGTACATTAGGGGTGCAAATCGCTAATTATAAATTTGAAATTTTTTGTTTTTGTAATTTGAAAAAGTTTTGGTCTACTTGAAAAATATTTTAAACTTTAGATTTCTAAAATCTAATAAAATTTTATGGTCAAACACATATTAAATATAATTTTATTTTAAATTTCTGCAAAATTTGACCAAACATTAACTCTATACTCCCTCAAGTCCAATAGAAATGAATTGTTAATAATTACCACAATTTAATTTGCTAATAATTACCCTGATTTTTTCAAACACTTTCTAGAAGTAGAGATAGTCATTATTTGTAATTTACAATTAGTTGACTATGTCACTTAAAAGAGGACTTATTCTGAATAAAAATAATTAATACACTTTAAAAATTTGTAAAATTCATTTATTTCAAGTCATATAATATATTTTAATAATTCATTTGTATTGAATTAAAAGGAGTTTATTTTAACAAAAAAAAATTGAATTTAATTGAATGGGTCAAGGGTATAAATAAAGAAAAATGTGAGGGTGTATTTTCAAGTCAAGTCAATAGTCATATATATTATTTTTATTACATGTGAACAAAATCTTTTAATTGACAGGACCAAATATGGTCAAATGTATAATATTATGGTTTTGTATATGAAAAAATGTACAATGAAAGGTAAATTTAACTTATGATTAAAAATTTTAATATGATATTCAAAGAAAATTTTAACCCCTTAGTAAAAATTTAGCTGGCTCTGACACTATTAATAAATAATATTATGATTTTGTATATGAAAAAATGTACAATGAAAGATAAATTTAACTTATGATTAAAAAATTTAATATGTTATTCAAAGAAAAATTTTAATCCCTTAGTAAAAATCTAGTTGGCTCTGACACTATTAATAAATAATATTATGGTTTTGTATATGAAAAAATTGTACAATGAAAGGTAAATTTAACTTATGATTAAAAAAATTAATATGTTATTCAAAGAAAAATTTTAACCCCTTAATAAAAATTTAGCTGGCTCTGACACTATTAATAAATAATATTATGGTTTTGTATATGAAAAAATTGTACAATGAAAGGTAAATTTAACTTATGATTAAAAAATTTAATATGTTATTCAAAGAAATTTTTTAACCTCTTAGTAAAAATCTAGCTGGCTCTGACACTATTAATAAATAATATTTTACATATTACAAAATTATTAATATTATGTTGACAATCAAAATAGGAAAAAACATTATGAGCAACATTTTTTTTAAAATATATAAATAGGAAGGGAAGGAAAAAAAAAAACTCAAATCACATAAAAAGGTGTTAATTTCTTTTCCCTAGCTGTGGAGAGGACTGTTCTTCGAAAGTTGTATTGTCATTAAACTACATTAAGGTACTACTCAATTCTTTGCAAATTTTTTTTTCATATGTATATACGTCCTATATGATAAATTCATTTATATATTCTATATATCAACTTGTTAAATTTTAGATTTGATTTGTTTGAAATAGTTTAAGGAGATTGGTTATAGAATTTGAAATCGGTTGATATATGATAAATTCATTTATATATTCTATATATCAACTTGTTAAATTTTAGATTTGATTTGTTTGAAATAGTTTAAGGAGATTGGTTATAGAATTTGAAATCGGTTGATAGTGATTTGGACTGTCTTTTTAAATAAGATTTGGAAACAAAAATTATAGAAGGAGATTATCCACTGAGTTTAATACATTATCGTATGACATACGAACTAAATTATTCTGATTATAGTTCTAGACTAGTGGATCCCATCAAACTTAGTATAGATCTAATCTCATATCTAACCCTAGATATTCTATTTTGTCCCGAATCTCTAATAGTTATATACAAGACTTGGACATTATATATTTACAGGTGTAAAAAGTGTATAATAATATATAACAGGTGATACACATATATACACTGTTATACAAAGTTGACTCGGTCTTTTTCTTAGAGTCTCTTATGAGATTTAACTCAAATCTACTTTAGTTCAAAAAAAAAAATTCAAGTTTTGAGCTCTTTTAGGTGTTATGACAATCGATCTGAACAACTAATAAACCTTCAATGACAGAGGTACCCATTGTATTATCTTCTTAGTTAAAATGACAATGAGGAGGCCTTACCTCTTAGATGACCCAAGCAAGTCATTAAGTTATTGGATGGATCCTCTAACTGTAGTTCCTTAAGATCAAGTAGTAGACGAGTGATTTGGTGTGAAAATAATGTTGTTTGGTAACTAGGGTTGAGTGAGATTACGTGAAAAATTGTATTATTTATATTTGGTTATAATTACTTTTTCTTTCAAAATTTAAATTTGAAACATAAACAAATTAAATTTTATTCAGCAACTGTTTTGGCAAATTAAACTGTCATTCCACTCCCCTTTATTTGATTTGACTTGACCTAACCATTATTATAAAGTCTCTTGAACTTCTGCAGGATATAAATATGAAATTTAATAATTTTCTCTAACTAATCTAACATTAAGAATCTACTTTTTAAACTATTTTATATATTATTAATAGAATGTCATATCTTAAAAGGGGTATTTTAAATTTAACTGTTCATTTGATATTTGAGTTATAAAAATAAATTATTTTGAAATAAAATTTTGGTGTCTTGTTATGAGTTATACTGACATTCAGGATATGAGATTAGAATATCTTTTCTTGAATGGGGAAAGTTCGTCAATCAGGTTTTATCATTTGAAAAAATTCTCTTCAAATTTATACTAATTTCGTTACAAAACACTGAATTTCTTTCGACGACATTTCAATTCAATCTTAAGAAAACATTATTAATTAAACATCACAAGAATCAAAATCATAATTTTACATATAAATTTTTTGGAAAAAAAATATTCCATTTTCCCAAGATTGGAAGTTAGTTTAAAAACACTCTCAAAGGGTTAGTTGTGTGACTTATTGAGATATTGGGCTTCATAGATTCCAAGTGTTTATTGATTATTTTTGGATACATTTCTCTTAATATTTCATGTGATTTTGAGCTATTTTATGTCACATTATCTCACCAAAATTATCTTTCCAAATTAAGTAACTTCTTTCAATTCATAGACTTATCTGATTTTTAAATACTTTATATTTAAGATGTGATATTCTTTTTGTCCTTTCTAACATTATTTTATTTTATGTCAAGAAGAAACCCCAAGAAGTTAAAGTACTATTCTTTTTGGGAATACTTTTGAAAGTTCAAAAGTACTTTTTGAGTAAATAATAATTATATATTTTAGAGAATTAAAGTATTTGATCTATTTTTTTAATGAAGAAATAAGTGATTTTTTTGCATAATAGCATCATATTTTACTACATGATTTAAATGGTTTCAAATCAATTTCTTTTGAAACAAACTTACCTTCATTGTTTGCATTAGAGATTAAATCTATTTTCTTTCTATTAACTTTAAATATTTCTAATATTCTTTAATTAGATATTTTATCTAAATTATCTCCTTAGTATTACTCTGAGTCTCTTACTAGTAATAATAACATATTCAGTATAATATATTATACCTATCAAATATAAGAAAAAAAGGGACAAAGAAGAGAGAGAGGTGGGCCTCGTCCGTACGGTTTTTTCACCACTAAAAATACGGTATAATACTACTACTACTACCGGTAGCTGCAGCAGCAGCAGTAGACGCAGTGTGTGCCAATAGGGTACTTCTATTGCTACCCCATAACCGCTATATATACATACATTGCATACCTTTTGTAGTAAGCAACATTTTTCGTTCTGAGTTTTCTAAGGTTTTTTCTCCTTCTCTGGTTCTCTTTGTGTATGTGTTTTGATGGTTTATCTTGCTTTGTATATACAATATATGGGGTTTTCATGAGATGGGTGTGGTTTTTTTTTGTGTTCTTGATAAATTTCTAGTTTTTTGTTTGTATACTATATTATGCTCTGTTTCTCTTTGTGTATGGTTTTTCTTGCTTTGTATATCAATGGGGTTTTCATGAGGTGGGTGTTGCTATATATTTATATGGGTCTTTTGTGTTTTTGATGAGTTTCTTGTTTTTTTGTTTGTAGACTATATAATGCTCTGTTTCTTGATAGGTTTTCTTGTTTTTAGCTTGAACACATTATGCTCTGTTTCTTGATAAATTTTCTTGTTTTTAGCTTGTACACATTATGCTCTGTTTCTTGATAAATTTTCTTGTTTTTAGCTTGTACACATTATGCTCTGTTTCTTGATAAATTTTCTTGTTTTTTGTTCGTCTGCATTATGATAGAGGTTCTTGTTTTTAGTTTGTTTACAATATGCTGTGTTTCTTGAAAGATATAGGGTTTTGAAGAAAGATTTTTTTTATGGGTACGCAAGATATCACTGTATGTATGTGAAGGTTTTGAATATAATGGTTTTTTGATCTTTTGTTGCTTGGTCTTCCATGGATGTATCACTTTTACCGTAACCCATAGCATTGGAAATCGTTTTGTTTTCCGTTTTGGGTAAAAGGGTTTTTGAAAAAAACCATTATTAATCAGCCAGAAAAGGAAAAAAGTGCTTTTAATATCATAGCAGCTGTTATCAATCTCTATATCTCTACATTCTTTATTGTTGTAGTAAAGTTTTGTGGCCTTTTATAGTATTTAACCATCTGCTTATCCTTATAAAAGATTCTTGTACTGCCATTACTTACAAAATACTCTCTCTCTTGTGTATAGTGATTTTGTTTGCTCTCTGAATATGTGTTTTTTGGTATTCATCTTGATTCATATATGTATATAACACAGTATTTGTAACTTGTTAGAATATTTGTTTTTTTCTTGCTTTGATTTATTTGACTTCTGCTTTTTGTATCAGTGTGTGTCTGTGTTTTATCTGCATGCTGAGTTGTGTGTGTATTTAGCTCTTCATTAATGGAGTATCTGTTTAGTCAACCTCTTAGTCCAGCCCATGTGCTCTGAGTTTGTTTGCTAAAAATGAAATCCTTTGCTCTTTTTGGTCTACTACTGCAACTCCAGCAATAAAGATGAATTTTCCCCTCCTAAATAGCAATACAAATTAATAATTATATTAGTCATTTGTATAATGAAGGTGCATTTACTAAAAGATTTGCCAAAAAAAGGATATATTTGTCCTCTAGTTCTTTTTGAATTAAAGTGGAATAGGGATATGGTTTTATCTTTACTTACAAAGGCAAAGAAAATTTGAAAAATTCATTTATCTTAGCTGTTTGCAGAGGTTTTATGGTCTAATTTTAGAATGTGAAAAAGAGGGTCTACTTGCAATGTATATCCTTTCCTTCTCTGTTTCTCCTTATTAATACATTCAGATGCTTTTTATTTTTACTCTACATGTATGTGTTAATTATCTTTAGTTGAAGAGTTGGAATATACTGTATTTGTTGAATGGAATCATAAGGAAATTGACCTGCTGATTACTAGTCATTTTTTCTGGAGTTTTACTGTATGTTGTGGTTTAATGTTTTTCCCTTTGTTCTGAAAATAGGATACTACTGTATGTCATTTGAATCTTTCTGTTACCACAATATTGTAAGATGTGCCTAGCTAATCTGAAAGCTTAAGTTGTTCGAAATGGTGCATTTTTTGTTAATTTGAATGTATAATCATGTCTTTTCGCGTGTGCGTATGTGGAAGAATCTAAGGATCAAACTCAAAACATTAACATGCCTAGTGGAATAGTCCACTACCTTTATTAAACTCTTTAAAGGCCTTCCACAATCCAAATTTAATACACTAGTGTACTTTGTACGATGTTATTCTTCCTGTATTTACTATCTGCAGTTTGCCCCTAGCTTGAGCTGCATATGATAGAGAACCAATTGTAGCATGTTCTTTATTTTAGCATCTTCTTTCTGTTTTTTTCTTGGGGATGTTTCATGAATTCCTTGATTCTTTACTAGGTATTATTCTGCACTGATGTGAATAATTCTTATAGATATACGATTAAAGTAGGAAAAATATTTGTAGTATGGTTTTCATAATTTGTTTGTGTGGCACTCTTTAGCCAATGTATATTTGTATGCTAATGATCAACCATATAGATGGTTAATTGATAGGTAATAGTCTGTTATTCATGTTTGAATGTCTTTCTATTCTCATTTCATTTCAGCTTAAGTCTCTCTGTTATTCATGCTTCAATCCTTTGGTATGTGCCTCTACGTGTATGTGCATACATGTATGCTGAGTGACCGAATAAATAAAGCAGAGTTGATTATATCTATGTGTTTTCCCACTTGAATGATGATACTGTATCATTTTATAAAGCTAATGGCACATACAATTCCATTGCTGTTGCTTTAACCTTCTCTGATTAAATCATGAATTGAGTATATTTCCTTTGGTCCTAGGTTATTACGAATGGCCTCTTCAAAAGATGAAGGTACAGCAACAAAATTAGACCGTCTTCCTATGGCTCGACAAGGAACTGGGTCAAAGGGACAGAAGATTCGCCTATTCACCAACCATTTCAAAGTAGGGATGAACAACTCTGATGGGTTCTTCTTCCACTATAGCGTAAGCTTTCATCTATTCACTTTGCATTCAATTTCATTGAGCTAAATACAATGTGCAATGCTATGTGTTTGGCTTGATATATTTATAACTACACTAGATAATAATGATCATTATTGCTTCAGGTTTCTATAAATTATGAAGATGGAAACCCCGTAGAGGTGAAAGGAATTGGACGAAAAATCCTTGACAAGGTCCACCAAACATATTCGATGGAGCTAGCTGGCAAAGACTTTGCTTATGATGGGGAGAAGAGCTTGTTCACTATTGGTGCACTGCCTGGGAACAAGTTTGAGTTTGATGTTGTCCTGGAGGACGTCTCGTCATCTAGGTGCAGTAGTGCTAAATTTGTTTGTGCATTTTTATTATATGCTTTTGTTGTAATATAATCCAATGGTATTTATCCGCTAAAGTTTGCTTCATATGTACAGAACTGATCGAGGCAGCCCTGGTGGGAGCCCAAGTGATGTTGATAGGAAAAGATCAAAGAAGCAGCCATGGTCAAAGGCATACAAAGTGGTAATTAAGTATGCTGCAAAAATACCAATGCAAGCCATTGCAAATGCACTCCGGGGACAAGATTCTGAACAGTATCAAGAGGCTGTGAGAGTGCTTGATATAATTCTGAGGCAACATGCTGCCAAACGGTATGGAATGCTTATTCTTTTTCTTGGATAAGTGATAACTTATTCTGGTTTCCTAAAACTCGTGTGGTTTTTCGTTACAGTGGCTGCCTTATTGTGCGCCAGTCTTTTTTTCACAATGAGCCTCGAAACTTTGTTGATCTTGGTGGAGGAGTTTCAGGATGCCGAGGTTTCCATGCAAGCTTCCGGGCCACGCAGGGAGGCCTTTCATTGAACATGGGTAAATTGTTATCCAGAAAATCACTACATTTTCTCACCCCCCGTATCACTATCTTATGGTTTTTTAATTTGCAGATGTGTCAACCACAATGATTGTGAAGCCAGGGGCAGTGATTGATTTCCTTCTTGCCAATCAAAATGCAAAAGAACCTTACCAGGTTGATTGGTCCAAGGTAACTAGTACTTGTTCTCTTTTCCTTGCACCTGTAACTTCTAAATTTTCATATTTGCTCCTCTGTCCAGGCAAAGAGGATGCTGAAGAGTCTGAGGATCAAGACCAGCCCTTCAAATAGGGAATACAAAATCACCGGCCTCAGTGATAAGCCTTGCAATGAGCAGACGTCAGTTTGTTCATTATGAATCCATTTTGCCTTTTCACATTTTCTGGACTGATTTGATATCAAGCACATATTCAATCTAGTTTTTTTGCATTTCAGTTTCACGTTAAAGCAGAAAAATGGGGATGGGGGAGTGCAAGAGGTTGAGACGACTGTGTATGATTATTTCACTTATCATCGCCATATTCCTTTACAATATTCTGGAGATCTTCCCTGCATTAACGTTGGGAAACCAAAGCACCCAACATTTATTCCTCTTGAGGTACTAGACAACTAACACCTGCTAATATGCAACTTTTAAGGTTGTGACCTCACAGTTTTTCCTTGTCTTGTCAGCTATGCACTTTGGTGTCTCTGCAACGCTACACCAAGGCCCTGTCCAATCTACAAAGAGCTTCCCTTGTAGAAAAATCCCGACAAAAGCCCCAAGAAAGGATGAGAGCATTGACCGATGTAAGCTCTTGAATCAATTGTAGTTTGTCCTCATTTCATAAAAGCTATGCATTTCACCATCATGTACATGCAGGCCCTGAAGACCAGCAACTATAAGGCTGATCCTCTTCTTGGATCTGCTGGAATTTCGATCAGTGATCAGTTTACTCAAGTTGATGGTCGTATCTTGCCAACTCCAAAGGTGACATAGTCAATGTTCAATGTACCGCTGTTGTTGTTCTCTTGTCACTTTGAATTGCTAAATGTTTCTCAGGTTGCACTGTGGATTATAGGATTCGAGTTTGTATGGTATATATGACTGACAAGACTTCACATTTCTTATTACTTTTACTACAGTTGAGGGTGGGGGATGATCAAGACTTGTTTCCTAGAAATGGAAGATGGAATTTTAACCAGAAGGTAGTGTCTTGTTCATCATTTTTACTTTCTCCCCATGATTAATCCATGCTCAACCTTTAATTTGAGTCTTCCCAATATAGCGATTGGTTGAACCGGTCAAACTTGAGCGTTGGGCAGCTGTGAACTTTTCTGCCCGTTGTGATGTTCGTAAGCTTTGTATGGATCTACAAAGGTGTGGGAAAATGAAAGGAATTGTAAGTACCTTTCCAACTCTGGGTTGTGCAATATGTGCGTGTGTGTTTGTGTAAAATTATTTTTCTGCATCATTAACACGTTACATCACCAATGCAGTTCATCAATCCACCATTTCAGCATATCTTTGAGGAGAATCAGCAGAACAGGCGAAATCCTGCTCCTGTGAGAGTTGAGAAAATGCTAGAAGAACTGAAATCAAAACTTCCAGCTCCACCTCAGTTCCTTCTATGCATTCTTCCAGAGAGAAAGAACTCTGACCTTTATGGTAGTTGCCTTACAACTAACTTATCTTGGTTTCTTCAGGATCTTATATCTAATTATTAGTTTTAATAATAATGGCTGGAATATCTTTCTTAATTGTCTTTTTCCTGGTAATTTTCCATACTGAAGGCCCCTGGAAGAAAAGGAATTTAGCTGATCTTGGAATTGTTACACAATGCATTGCTCCAACAAAGATCAATGATCAGTACCTTACCAATGTGCTCTTGAAAATCAATGCAAAGGCAAGATTTGAATTGACAGTTCTTACAACAATTATAAGTTATTCCTGATTTTGATTAAACACTTATTTCATATCTGGTGCTTCTTTGCAGCTGGGTGGCATGAATTCCTTTTTGACTACAGAGCTTTCCCCTACACTACCTCAGATTTCCAAAGTCCCCACTATTATTATTGGGATGGATGTCTCTCATGGCTCACCTGGACGAGCAGATGCTCCATCCATTGCAGCGGTAGTAAAGATTATTGCTCATTTTACACTTTGCTTACTTCTCTTGGTCTTAGACTGTCACTGACTTTATGGATTTGAGATCACCAGGTGGTCAGCTCAAGACAATGGCCCTTTATTTCACGCTATCGAGCAGCTGTTTGTACACAGTCACCCAAGCTGGAAATGATAGATTCTCTGTACAAGAAAGTATCAGATACCGAAGATGAGGGCCTTTTCAGGTAGTTGCTGATTCAATGTAGTTTTTTGTGGTTAAGAGATTTTTTTTGTATACATTTTGTTGCTTAAGAAGTTTTTCCTGCTTCCAGGGAGCTGCTCAGGGACTTCTACGTTAGTTCTAAAAATGTTAAACCTGAGCATATCATCATCTTCAGGTATAATTTCAGCAAAACCTGTTTCTTATGTAATATTTTTTTGGTTTCTTCTAATTACTGCACATTAAAAGGTAATCATTGGTAATGATAAAGTTGTCTCTGATGTACAGAGATGGAGTAAGTGAGTCCCAGTTCAACCAAGTCATTAACATTGAGCTGAATCAGATTATCGAGGTTTGAATGTGCAGTAACTGCAGCTTAGTTTTTCCCTGAAATCTAATCTCTTTCTGATCACAAAATACGACTGTATTCTCTAGGCCTGTAATCATCTGGAAGAAGGTTGGTCTCCAAAGTTCACTGTCATTGTTGCACAAAAGAACCACCACACAAGATTTTTCCAGACCAACTCACCGGATAATGTTCCTCCTGGTTTGTAGTTTTAGCTACCTAGCTTGTGTTGTTAGTGGATTATGATTTGATTGATTCTGTAGAAATTTCCTTGAAATATCTTCCTATGCCAGGGACTGTGATTGACAATGCAATTTGCCATCCAAAGACCAATGACTTCTACATGTGTGCTCATGCTGGACCTATTGTGAGTTTGCATATCCCTTTTCTGAGTCTGCTCTGCAATTCATATTCGTTGCATCTATGATGAGCTTCTGTCATCTTTTTGCTATTCAGGGAACAACAAGACCTACACACTACCATATTCTGCATGATGAAATTGGATTCTCAGCAGATGACATGCAAGAGCTGGTCCATTCATTGTCTTACGTGTAAGCAAGCAAGCAATCTCCTTCTTCTATGAATGTCTGCTACTAATTTGATAAATCCTTCCTCGGGAGATTTTATTTTATCTTTTCTACTACTTGAATGCAGGTATCAGAGAAGTACCACAGCCATCTCTGTTGGTAAGAATAATCTGGAATTATGATTCTTTACTGGTTTTAAGGTGTTAAAGATAGAATATCATGACATACTACTACTATGCTGATCTGATGAACTTTTTTTTTTTTTTTCCGAGCAGTTGCACCTATATGTTATGCCCACTTGGCAGCAGCACAGGTGGCACAGTTCATCAAGTTTGACGAAATTTCCGAGGCCACCTTGAGCCATGGTGGAGTTTCAACAGCTGGTAGTGTTCTAGTCCCTCCATTGCCTCGGCTTCACAAGAATGTTCGCAGTTCAATGTTCTTCTGCTAAGTAAGGAAATATCTGGTTCTGTAATGTGATGAATCTTAAAACTATGTAGTGTTATCACTACAAGTCTTTTTTTTTTTTTAATCAACTTTTTGTTTAAGCGCCAATGTTGGTGGAGAAAACTAAATTATGCCCTGTTCGAAGTGCTTTTGCATTGTTATAGGATTGGGAGCTTTTGTTTTGCTGTTTAGACCTTTCAGCAAATTATTTATCTACATGATTTGATATGAGACATCTAATTATCTTTGCTATCTTCATGTTTTTCCTCAAAATATTATACTCAGTTGCCAAAACGAGTCTTGAGATGTTGATCATCGAAATGTTCAGGAAGCATTAGATGATGATGATAACAAAGTACAACAAGAAAATGCTTCAGTCACGTAGCTGATTGTAGATTAGATCGTAGGATTGTGGGTTGTTTTTCTATTTCGAATCGTAAACTTCACAGCCATTTTGCTGGTGAAGCAGAGACTTGTACTTTATCAAGAAAACTGCATCGCACTTGAACTCGAGCTAAATCCATCAGTCATTACAGCGAAAACTACAAGAACTGATGATGGAAATATACACGATGTAAGATAGACTTGTGTTTGAAGTTTACCAACACTAAAAATATCAAGTAAAAAGTTTGAGAATACAGGATGTTGCATTGCTATAGTCAGCCCTGTTCGATTCTGTGGCTTCGTTAATGGTGGCTACTCCTTCCTTTTTATTGTTGTAAGATATTGTGGTTTCTTGTAAGCCATGTGTTCCAGAGTGTCCCCCAGTCTATCTGCCTGTTGCAATTCTTACTCTCTATTGTTGGGTTAAAAAGCTACAGAGTACCAGACACATGTATGAATATTATCAGCAGCATCAATCTTCATGCATGGAAAAATGAATATCTGACAACTATTAGAGTGAAACAATCTCCATGTTGAAGCACCAGGGCACTGCTAATAAGTTAGTAAAATTGGCCTTTTACATCTGTGTATGATATCTGGCTAAGTTGGTTAGCTTCAAAGCATGCATATGGCGCGAACAACGGATAGTAATTATATTAGTTCCCTTAGAACAACCTGAAGGAGTATTTTTCTTTTTTGGGGGTCTATGTAATGAAAAAAGTTGGAATACCAATTACATTAAGCAACAACAATGAGGACCCAGTAACACTCAAATACAAAAATTCCTTGTTACACTATAACATAATTGTATCAATGAAGGAAAATTAATTGACGAACAAGGAAGCAAAACCAAACTACAATCACAATAATTACGACTACTAACAATACTATTTCACCAATATTCCAAAATTTCTTCATTTTAAGGTAAGGGGACAAAAAAATTGTATAGGACTGCAGTAAGTTCCTTTCGGTTTTACCCCCATGGGTCCGTAGTGCGGTTTAATTCCTTTGGTTTTACCCCCATGGGTCTGTAGTGCTTTAATTCCTTCTACCTTTGTTACGCTTTGTAGATACTGTTGTCCATCCGTCTGGGTCCACTTCAGCTGGCTGCTTTCTCACAGGTTCAACTATCATATCCTGACCCAAACTTGGCTGGCTTTCCATAGAATCAATTGCCATATCGGATGAATTATTGCCCAAAATCTCATTTCCGTCACCCCCATCATTACTACTGTCATCGTCATCACTAGCATCCTGGAAAGTTTTGGAAAAGTAAGCAATCAATTAATCATTGTTCACTTAAATCTACGAAAGTATTTGCTTTCTTCATAGAGATTTTCTAAAGCATATTTGCCTGCAAATAATTAGGAAAAAAAGATGAATTACACGGGCAATATTCAAGACTAACAATACTTTCAATACAAGGCACTTTCCACTTGGGAATGATATTGGTCAAGATGTGACAGGAATCATACTGAGATGGGAATTTATTTTGTGGCTGCTAAAAAAAATTTAAGAGGAGACAGCTAGAGAAAGTTCACGACATTTCATAGTACTCCTCAAGCACAACTTTTGGGGCTAACATGAAAATTCAGGAACACCGTCCTTTTGGAAGAACTCTGAATAATAAATAGCAAGTGGAAGTATTAATAATGTTCCCATCCCAGAAGAGGAAAGTGACATTTCAATAGAATAACAACATACAACAATTACGGGTAGGGAATTTTACTTTGCAACAGGGGAACAAATCTTACGATATTTATAACAAATTTGCATGGTATAAGAGGGTAGAAAGAAAGACCAATTTCTCATAGACTTAGGTACCTACTACCTCCCATCAACACAACTATCGAGTAACTATATCCACTAAGGCTTTAAACGAAGTGGCTATAGAGGTTTAACATCAGGCGGCATTAAAATAAATATGGTGTTGAAGGCTACAGGTGTTCCGGTGATGCTAGAACACCATGCAGCGCTTGGAAGGGCGTCAGATATCTTTGGCCTTGTTTTAAGGCTAAAATTGGTTTTGAAGTTTGTAATAGCAGAATAATTGCTTTTTGGATGAATCATTGGGCTGGTCATGGCCCTTTGATAGAGTTGAACAACACCAACAACATAACGTCATAACCAGTGTAATCCCATATGTGGGCTTTTGATGGACTTATTCCCTGATTAATTTACCATAGCAGTAAACAACACTTCCTGACTGGCTGACATAGAATCAATGGGTGTGGAACATCAACTTCAGAGGAGATTTAATGATTTGGAGGTAACTAGGACTCCAACATATAGTACAAACCCCCCTATATTTCCTCTTTCAAAGGTAGGGAACTTAAGAAGTAACACTAACGATGTTACTTGTATGCACACTTGCACAGATACTTTTATTCGAACGTCAATGAACATTATGAATGAGGTCTCATTCACTGCAAGATTACCAACCAACAGTAGGACTTGATCTGGAATTTGTTTAATGTAAAATAGTGTATTCCAAGAACAATTACATCATGACACAGCTTGTTTTGTGTATTTAGTGGCTGGTGAGTAGTGAAAGAAACCAAAGGTACTTCAACAGGGAAAGGAGACTGCCTTAAGTGAAATATAAATGTTTGGTTTTGATATATTTGTGGTGCAGAAGGCTGATGTATATGATGTAGACACACTGTTTAGAGTTTCTCAGTTCCTGGAATCAGATATGGAATTGAATTTCTTGCCTCTTGCACACTGAACATATTCAGCATTTTCTACAGTTGGTTTACATTAATAAAATGATTAGTTGACTTGTCAGATAGAATTTTCATATAGTGAACCCTAACTAATTTGGGGTCAAAGAGTAGTAGATTGATCAATATAATACCATGTAGGTAACATGCACATCCTAACAACAATTTTATATGTGAGAATGAGCACTGTCCTTGTTATGTTACAAAGTGGTTGCATATCTTGAAGGTACTCTTGTAGTTCTTCTCAAGTTCCTATTTCCTAAGAACGAGCAACACAAGTGCATAACCCTCAAACATTCACCTCAATTCTCATACAGTTACTTCTGTCAAATACCTGATATGCCCAGACTTCATTTTGTAAAGGTCACTATTTGTAATGCAGATGATAGGATACAGCGAACCTTATGCCTATAAAAAGGGATGCTTACTTGTCTGACATAAGTAGCAGGTCTCCTCCCAACATTTGTTTCCCTTAGCACTTTGATTGAATTGAAATCCCCTTCCAGACACTCTTCATGCATATACATCAATTTTTCTGCTACCTGATAGAGATAAAAAATATTAATTGTTATGGAAGCATACATCAGAATTGACTCTAGAACCTTAAAGAAATGCATGATGGATCAGACTGAAACAAAAAGAATCTCTAAACAAGATATTATCTGATGATTTAGGTCTGAATATAGCAGAGCGATTACAAATGATCCATATAACTTACCCCAATTTTGTCCAAGATGGAGGAATAATTAATTTATTAATTAACTTGGGAACAAAAAGGTCTTGGCCCTTCTAACATCATCTGTTCGTCATAACCAAAACTCAAGAGAACCTTGATAGCCACAAATTTCTAAATCTGTAAATGGGCCTTAGAACCCAACAAGCATCATCTAGAACTTTGATTGCTTGAACAGTTATTTCAATATCTACAGATTGCTCCTTATGAGGTATTGAAACATACAAAGCCACTTGAGGGCAGAGAGACGAGCCTACATTTTAAAAGCCCAATCTTTCTACTCTTTTTTTTTCCAGAGAGATATAGATTAGAGCTCAATCTTCTAACATACAAAGCAAAATTCCGGTTCCTCATTGGATAAGCACATATTTCTTCAAAGAATTACAATACTCAACACCGATAGGCAGAACTTCAATAAATACCTTCTCTTTTGATGTTCAAACTTCCGACTGCAAAGACTATATAATTAGACTAAGCAAAAATATATATATATCATCCATGTATACTTAATTTTTCCATGTCTACAAGAAATATTTCCTAAAAATATTTTGAGTTAGGCTAACAGCCAAAAAGCACAATAAAGATAATGCAAATTACACCGACAAGGGGTCCCCATACCTCCTCAAGGCTGCCATCATTGACTTCAGTATTTAGAGATATCATGAACTCATCTAGAATTTCTTCTATATCATCCATGTATACTTTTTCTGCATAACAAAACAAGGAGAAAAAACAAATACTTTAATCAAATAACACAAGGGAAAGAAATAAAGAAATACTAGCAGCTGTGATTAGCTTTAATATGCTACTCTCTCCCTTCCAATTTCCCTTTTCAGTTTCTTCCAAGAAGAATGATTTACAAAAATATATATTTTCAATTCTTGAACTTAGAGCCTAATTCAATAAACTGATGGTGTATTAATCAATTAGAAGTACCTTTGGATTGTGTAAAAGCGGAAAAAATGTCAACATTGAGTTGATTTGATTTTTCACGAGTATCTCGGCCACCCCACTCGTTCTCGATAGCCATCTGAAGAGCAGTCCATCTAGATAGCACCAAACCGATACCTTCCTGTAGCTGTGCAGCTGCCTCCGCCGTCAGCTGCTGAACTGGTGCGTTGCTGCTGCTACCGTCCATTCTAAACACTCCTCGCTTCTGCAAAAAACAATGAAGAGTCGTAATTGTTAACGGAAACAACAGTAGAAGAGAATTTCAATCCTTTCAGCCTGTCAATTGGGAGATTAAGTTAAGAAATCTTCATCTGGAGGAGAATTACCAGTAGGGTTTTTGCCGGAAGAATGAGTTTTGGGAGCAGAGGAAAAATGGTGGCGGGTCGAAAATTAGGGCTCCAGAATTGATTTTCGATTTATGTTTATTTTTTAAGTAAAAAATGAATAAATAAATATAAAATACTGTAGATAAAAATAATTGCTTTTTTGTAAAAGCTACACAAAAACAAACAAAGGTATATTCTATTTGAATTGGTTAGCAAAATCTTTGCTTTAATAATGAAATTATTTAATTTTCAAGTCACTACACTTGAAAGGATTAATTTATGTAATTCCATAATGTTGACAAATATGGTATCGCGATATTCTGAAATTTATATTATTTTATTTATAATTTTTTATTAAATAGTCTGAGTTTAGACTAATATAAATTTAAAAAATTAATTCATACTAATATAATTATTACATTGGCTAAAAGTCTAAAAATTAAGATGTCAGAAAATTTATTATAAAAATTTGATTAGAAATATTCTAAAAGTTTTGGTAGCTTTCATGTGTAGCTATGAAATATGAATATACATGTCTTGTTAAAAATTTGCTATTTATGATTATTGGGTGGAGGAAATAAAGTCAATCTTTCTTTTAAAAAATCATATGGAGAGAAACGCTAAATGTGTCAAACATAATACGAGTGAAATTTTTTGAAAGTAATAAAGATTGAACTTTATAATTGAATTTGATATAGTTTGATTTTTTTTTTTGTTTAATTGTTATATAATTATCTGGTAATAGGTAATTGAGCGTAATTACACTCTTTAATGCACAAAAAAATTTATAAAATTCTGATAATTACCTAATGTAAAATCAATTTATTACTTTTTATTTTTTTCTTTTTAATGTATTTTTTATTTTTAAAATATATTTATTACTCCGGATTAATATTATTATTAGATAAATAATTACTACTCTAATAATCATATCAATTTAAATTAGGCAACAAATCCTAAATGGTAATGTAATACTTTAATGAGTACTTTAGGTAGTTTGCAATTTTTGAGATTTTGAAAATTCAAATTTAAAACGACGCTTTAAAGTCAAAAGGGAATAGAGATCGAATCGGTTCAATTCGAATTCCACTTCCATTATATTTCAAGTTTTTACATCCCTCCATATTTCTTCTCCAAATTCCCTCTCAATTTCTAGGGTTTTCTTCTCAATTTCCCCCACAAATGTCAGCGTCTACAGTCTCTATCTCGGCTAATCCAGCCACGGCTTCAACCCGTCGCCGAGCCGTAGAGAAGAAGCAACCCACCGCCTTAGATTTAGCCGACTCCAACTTAGCCACCGCCACCGCCGCTGCAGCAGCAGCAGCGGCAGCCGATCCAATCTCCACCCCCAATGTTTCCTACAGAAGCGATAGCAGAGATGCGATTCAAGTGGTGAAGAAAACATTGCCCCATACCAATGTTCCAACATCCTCTACACGTCGCCCTAGCGGTTCGGCATCAGCAGTGAAGAAGCACACCAAGACGCCTAAGCCGAGGTGGTTGACTGTGGTTAGTGTTGTGACTAAGAATTTATTGTTGGTGATTGTGTTAATTGGTTTAGTTCAGATGGTTCGTAGACTTGTTGGGAATTCCTATCAAACGAGCGACTCTGATGGTCTCGCTGTAATTTCTGGGGATTTCGATGGGAAATTCGCTGAAATGGAGTCGTTTGTTAAGAAAACCACGAAAATGATGCAAGTGCAAATTGATGTGATTGATCAAAAACTGGATACGGGGATTAGGAATGTGAGAGATGAATTGAGTGTGAAGATGGATGATAAAGTGGAGGAATTGCAGTTGAAGTTGAAGGAAGTGAGTGGCACAAGCGAAAATCTGGAGAAGTTGATGGGTGAATTTAGAGAGAAAAATTGGGTGTCCAGGGATGAGGTAGAAAATATGTTGGAGGAATACAGGAAGATGAAAGGTAGCAGTGAAGTTGATGATAAGAGTTTGGATGAGTTTCGGGTATATGCAAGGCAGATGGTGGAGAAAGAGATAGAGAAACATGCTGCAGATGGATTAGGGAGGGTGGATTATGCATTGTCCTCAGGAGGGGCTCGTGTTGTGAAGCACTCAGAGCCATTTATTACGAAGTCTGGTAGTGGTGATGTTTTTAGTTGGTTAACTAACCGAAATGCTGTTAGTAACAATGCTGACAAGATACTCACACCCAGCTTTGGAGAACCTGGTCAGTGTTTTGCCCTTAAAGGGGATAGCGGGTTTGTCCAGATTCGGCTTCGAACAGCTATTATACCTGAAGCTGTCACCTTGGAACATGTTGCAAAGGTAACACTTTTTTCTATTGGATCATCTAATGGTTCTAATATATCATGTTTGCCTTTGTTTGCTTGTTATGGTGCTGAAACTGATAATTTAGTACGGTGTGATTATTTGAGCCTCACTTGTATATGTGATTATGCATGGGACGAGTAACTCTTTATGTGATGATTAAGCTTTTGTCGTCGTCTAATGTCTCCCCAGTTGTATTAATGTGAGTCATTATGAGCACAATTAAGTTTGAGCTTGGCATTTTGATTTCAATTGAAATTGATCCATGGGAGTTATGAGTATCAGCATGAATTGATCCCTCTATGTATAGACAACATATTGGATGTGTACAACTAAAATAGTTTTCCAGTTTCAATAGATCAAAAGTATTTTCCATCTAGGGTTGCCTATGATTTGTGTGCTTCACAGACTCACCTAGGGCTTCAATTAATGCATAAGTTAAGTTTATGGACTTAAAATCTGAAAGTGTAGGCTTGGGCTCAGCCAGGTGTATTCTCTTTCTTAGTAAGAGATTATTTTTTGCGTAAGAATCTTTAACTAGCAGAGGCAAACCCGTTCTTTGTTCATACTCTTAATGATGATGGATATTTACAATTGATATGCTGCCTTGTGTCTTAGTAATGGGAGCTTTCTGTGGAGATCCATTGCAATAGTGATGGTATTATATTAACAAAAAACAATTGTTGTCTGGAAAATTGATTGAATATAGGCAATCATGTGAGCGACATTCATACTAATTAGTCTACTGGCACTATCAAGTCTGCTCCAGATAACCATGTAATAGTTGAGACAACAACGACATACCCAGTGACATGTAATAGTTGAGAGTTTTTCTTATTTATCCTACTCTTCTCTTTTACTTTTCTTTTTTAATTTAGTAAGAAAATTCATCAAAGGCATCTAGAAGATGCATCAAAAGTTATAAAAGAGTGATAAAATGGGATAGCTCCTATAAACACCAGGGAGTTAACACATTCCAGAAAATAGTCACAACTAGTTATCAGGGGTCTGGACTAGCCAACAAAAAAGATTAAGCAAATGTTTTGCTCTAAGGATATGAATGGAGTTGAGATCCCACAAAACATTTTTGATTTCTTTCATTCCAGATACATCAAAAAATAGAAGTAGGCACCATTTGTCAATTTTTATTTTATTTTATGAACTTTCTAACTCTCCGTGAACACAAATTCTCTTTTACTTCCTCATTTGCCTTCATTACATCTCTCTCTTAGGAGTTTACCTCTGTCTTCGCACACAAACTGAATAACTGCTCTAATGACTAATGCTGCTGATATCCTAGCCTGAGGAACATTATGGTTATTGATTGCTGAGAATTTCCTGGTTAGGTTCTTATCAGGTGAAGGGACCTAAACCACTCAGACCAAGATGTATTCTCTTGTTTGCTTATATTATATTTCATCGTTGTTATTCTTTGCTGGCCGAACAGCTTCATCATTTGATCTCTTCCATCAGTTGAAGTGGACCTTATTTTTATGGCAGTTCCTACCTTTTTAACAATACTTGCTAGTCTATTTTGTTTGAATATTTCTCTGCCTTCACTGTCTATTGTTCAGTAGCATCACTATAAATATCACCTTTTGATTACATACTGCCCCCCCTTCCTCTCTGTTTTCCTTCCTTTTGTTGCTTTGAACTAGTAATAACATCTATTTTCTCATTGTTATAGTGTCTGGTCAGCCTATTTCTTAGTGAGCATTCATGGTTAAGTAATTGAATGCCATTGATTTAATATCCTTACATAGAGTATATGTGATCACAAGCTTCTACTAGACTTGCAACTCCTTTTTTGCTTTTTTGAAATAGGTAACTTTGTATTATGTCACAAAACAGTACATGGGTTTGTACTGATACCATTATATGCAGGTATCTTCTTTTCCACCTGTTTCAGTCTATATTGAGTCTAAACATCAATTGCTGATACAGTGTCATTGGAGTTTACTTGATTACACCAAAAACATAACAATAAAATGCAGTTTAACTTGACTTAATGGACATCCTTCTCAATGCTCTCAAAACACCTAGAACTCATTTCTTTCCAAATAGTCCACCATATACTAGCAGGGATAATTCTCTATCTGTCTCTATCCTTTGCATTCACCCCCTGCTGCCTCCCAACTCTTCAAAGCCTCTGAGACCTTCCTGGGCATGGTCCAGGAGATGCCTTTGAGCTTCAAAAAAATCCTCCATAGTTGTTGGGTATACTTGCAGTGTAGGAACATATGGTTCACTTTCTCTAATGCCAGAAAACAACTAGAGCATAAGGTTATCCCTCTTTTCTTCAAGTTATCTTGAGTCAGAGCAGATGGTACAACTCTTTTTTAATGAACACTAGGATTTATTTTGTTGATCATTCATCCAATAGAACATTTTCCACTTGTGCCCCAAGACCTTTGTTCAAGTGGGGAAGGTTGAGGTATTTGTGATTTAGGTCACAGATTTGAGCCCCATTCCATCTGAATTAAGCTTGTTATTTAAGTGGAAAAAATAGAGACGTGTGCCTATAATGATTCACAAATCGCGAGGTCCGTTGTTGTTTCCAAGGGTTGGTCCTAGATGAGTTTCTCGGTCATAAAAAACATTTTCCAATTGTATGAAACAAAAAGTACAACTTACATGGATATGCTTGTTGGCAGCAAGACTTGAGTTTTCAATAGTCCGTGTTGCAACCATTTCTTATTTAAGTCAGGTTGTTTAGAGGTTAGGATGAAGGGCAGTGCTTCCTATGGAGTTACACCGCTGCCTTATCTTTAGAATCTTATCTAAACTGCACCTTTATGCATTAGTTTGTGAACGATGAAGATGTTAGTTTGTGTCTAATGCCTTGTAGCACATCAACCAAGGAAAATTCCATAGCAAGCTAGAAATTGAGGCCTTAAAAGATTATGGTAATGACTAATGTGTAATTTTTTCTGAAGTGCTAATTTTATATATGGCATGTTGGACTTTCTGGGTTTTCAGTAACTACTTTTGCGATGCTTCACTCTTTGAGACTAAGAGGTCTAGCATTTATGGCTGTGTTGTTTGGCTATCAAAAAATGTTGCCATACTCATGTCGGATCTTCCAAAGGTACATTACTTTTGGAGGACGTGACATGCACCTGCTAACATTTTTGAAGAGTTCGAGCAACATAGCTATACGATGCACTTCTGTGCCTGTGCTCTTAGAACTATATTCATACCTTGAGCAAGCTGTTAATGATTTTATCCGTCGGTCATTAGGAATAGATCATAAGCAAAAGGGTGGTGTGCTGTAGCATGCATGTTGACCTTGCTTGAACAGTTGGAGGCCCTTAAATTACATTGTTAGAGATATATTAGTAAATGTCCTAATGGCTAATGTAGGATGAAACTGTATGAGAACTATTCCATTTGGGAAGTGAATCACTTAATATGGTATGAAAACATTGAACCATTTGTGTCCATAGGATAGAAGCATGTATTGTAAGCACTCTGCACTCCTCCCCCAAACAAACTATATTTCCCTAACACTTAAATTGAAAAACTCATCTGCAACGATTCATTTTACTTGATAAGAAAAGGTCAAATGGCAATAATGGATTCTGAGCTATGCCAATCTATGTTATCCTCTTGAGCTCTAGCCTTCAATCCTTGAATAATTGAGTCATTAACAATATAAAGCTTAGATAGATGCACTCTGGTAAGTATATTATGGCAATACTTATCTTCCCCAGCATGACACTACTTTTAGATTTGTTTACTCACTGATAACAGTTCTGTTGTGATTAGGACTCTATTCATACTACCATATACTTTCTGAAAAAAAACAATTGTGTTGAATGATTTCTGGTGCATAAGCTGGCTCAGATACAACCTTGTCAAAAAGGATTTTGGTTGTGTGTGGTTACATTTCTGTATCCAAGAAACTAACAACTTATGATTTTTTGAACAGAGTGTTGCTTACGATAGGTCCAGTGCTCCAAAGAACGGCAGGATATCTGGATGGCTCCATAATGAAAAGGGTACTGACCTAGCAGCTGATAGTGAGAAGATGTTTCTTTTGACGGAGTTCATGTATGATCTGGACAAGAGCAATGCACAGACTTTTGATGTTTTAGAGTCGGCAGGCTCTACTGTTGTCGACACAATCAGGTTTGATTTCACATCAAACCATGGGCAGCCACACACATGCATCTATAGATTGAGGGTACATGGCCGTGAACCAAGCTCCTTGGTAATGCAGTCTTGATGGTAAAATGATTTAAATTATTTTGACATTCCTCTCCTTAACTATGTAGTGCTATTGTGTCTTTCTGGTAGAACCCAATCCTACATGTGAGTTATAATCTTTTGGCTAAGTATGGATTTGAGATGCTTGCCCTCTGTGATTAACCTGCACCGAGTTGGGGCTAGGTGTATAAATGTCTTGTTTGTTTCAGCTGCTGAACTGCTGTAAAATTGATGATTTTATTCCCTTCTATGAGATGTAAAGATGATGACTCTCCTGTAAAACTCCAGTTTATTATTTGTGTTTTTTTCCCACAATCTTGTTTTTTTAGAGATGCAAACCTATGCTTTATAAAGCATTTCAACAGTCCATTTCATATTCTATTTTGGTTGTGGGTTAGGGGGTAGAACGGTTGGATTACTCAGACAAAGCGGGTCACTATATTAATAACTACCTCTTTGGTCATAAGTTTTTACGTATTTTGAATTGTCAATTATCGTGATTTGTAGTACTTTTGATATGTTTCATGTGCGAAATTCGAAGGATGACAGTATAAATTGTAGCAACTAAGCAGCGCACACCACCTTTCAGACTGTGTGTAGAAGGGGGAAGGAAAAGAAAGCTAAAAATGGTATATAGCAAAATATTTGGGTGTACACTCAAATGTCCAAAATATTTAACGATGTACCTTATTATTATATGTCAGTTAATGGATAAAACTGAAAGATTTGAATTTTATAGTTAAAAATGTTTATTTTAAATAATTAAGGTATCTGACATAGTTTTAAAGAAAAACAAAAGCAAGGGCTTTTGAAAAGGGTATATTATTCTCTAGAATCATGGAACTTTAGTCAAACACATATTGTTGATATATTTATTAGCAAAGCTGCGACTAATCAAACACATACTACTCTTCAAATATACTTTAACACGAAGTCCACAAAAACATGAATAAAGGCATATATATCCCTTAGAAATATAATCGAGGTGCACAAAAACGGACTACTCCACCACTATGACATGGTCTCTTGCTTTAGTTTTTTGTATAGTCATAGGCACTGACTTCTTGCAACCATTTGTAGTGAATACTTTGACAGTGAATGAAGAGTCCCTTTCATCATCATATATAAATATCAAGAAATATCCATTCTTCAGAGACTGATATTTTATGAAATCTTCCCATCCTTTTCCAATGAAAATAACAACTCCATCTTCACTCTTTTCAACACATACATCCCAAACATTCCCACACAAGTCTTTAATTTTGCTTCTTTCTTTCATTTTCTCCCCAAATTTTCTACTAAAGTCCTTTGGCAAAACCTGTATACAAACAAACTAGTGTAACTAGACCTTTTTATTTTTCTCATAATTATTAGATAGTTCTAAAAATGTATAATGATCTAGGGTGTGAAAATAGAGTAGATATAAGAAAATATAAATTTACAAATGATCATTCATCCATTTGTTGAAAAAATAAAAATTTAAAGTTGAAAAAATAAATTTAAAGTTGAAATTTTTTATAAAAAACAAAATTGATTTGTTTGGGGGTTGGTAGAGGGGCTGGCGGGGAGGGGTGAGGTAGAAGTTTAAAAATAAAAATTTAAAGTTAAAAATATTTTTAAAAAGCAAAATTAATTTTTTGGGAAGCGAGTGGGGTTGAGGGGAGGGCTGGCCGGTGGTGGGTGGGTGGGGGTGAGAAATCGGGTAAAAAATTAAAATTTGAAAATTAAATTTTTTTTTTCTAAAATTGTTGTTTTTCTCAAAAAAAATATAATTTAAAATTGGAGAAAAGTTTTGAAAAATATTTTCTTTAATTTTTGAGGAAAAGTCATTTTCCTTATAATTTTGAGGAAAATTAATTGATTTAAAAACATTTTTCAAAATTTTTATTTCAACCAAACATGAGAAAATTAAAAAATATTTTCAATAAATTTTTAAATGTTTTTACTTTCATACCAAACACACTCTTAATGTATATATATATCTAGGAAAAAGTGTAAATGTTAAGAGATGATGAGATAGAAAGTTACTAGTTGTTGAGAGCTCCGATCAGAAAGGAAGAGCTTGAAGAACTCCGGCGGCCGGCGGTTGACCGGTGAGGAAGTTCCGATGACGGCGACTTTTCCTTTTTCTTCATTCTTCCTGGGCCTTCCTCTTTTCCGTTTCTCCATTCCCTCTGAATACTACTAACTTCAATTAGATTATAAATGTAAAATATATATACAAAGAAAAGGATTAGAATTTAATATTAATATTTATTATTCATCGCTTAATTTATTGATCACTATGTCATACCCAGAGCGGAATTACATTGGATCCAAGATGTTCATCCGGTAAATTTTATGTATTTCTGTAGATGGATATATTTTGAACCCCTTAATAACAAATAAAAATATATGGCTCAATATAAGACTCCTGAATGTTAAGTTGCACGCTCAATGTTTGAATCCTGCAACAACTTTACTTATTATCCTTTATAGTTTCAGTTTATTCAAGCATTTTTATATTAAAAATGTGTCAAAAGTGTTGTCTTAAACAAATCTCTGCAAAAACATTTATTTATTTTTCTTTATAGTTTCTGTTTATTCAAGCATTTTTTTATATTAAAAATGTGCCAAAAGTGTTGTCTTAAACTCAAAAAAATTCAATAGGCCTATTTCAAAAGACTTATTTACACGTTATATTTTTATTTTTCGAATATCCTAAATGAAAAATCCGTCATTGATCCCACCATTAATATAATTTAAACTGTAAGAAAATATTATTGTGTGCAGAAGTGGGAAGGAGAAGATAGCTTAAAATGGTAAGTTTGAAATGTGCAAAGTAAAAAGTTGAATAATTTAGGGAAAATATATAAAATCTCCCTCGAACTTGTCACTAAAACTCACTTTAGCATCATAACTTTACGGATGTTTAAATATCCCCTTAAATAACTTATAAATGAATTAAATATCACCTTACACATACAATACCAGTTTCATACTTGGAAGGTGATGTACACTCGCGCCACATAAGCGCCACCTCAATGACACGTATATAACACATCTGATTATGAACAAATTTCATTTCATTTCTTTTTTCTTTTCCATATCTTTTTTTGTTCTCATATTCACTGTTCACTTCATCTTCTTCATTGTTCCATATTCTTCATTATCTCAATAATCAACACAATACAATACAAAAGTAATTGTTACCCTTCGCAAAAATTCAACATCCACAACATAGTTTTTAATAATTTAACGAACACTGTGTGAAACGGTGAAATGGCTATACACCGACTAGTGCTGTAACGACAACATTAAAAAAATTTATAATCATTGTTAGAGCTGGGTTTGTTGGTGCTACTTTTGCTCATACTCTTGGCAAATTTTATTTTCAATTTCATTTTTTGTTGTTAACTTACCATTTTTCCATATTTTTATTTGCAAGTTTTTGAAAGTTAAATCTTAACAACCATGCTTGCTCTAATGACAACCAACAACTGCTTCAATGCCGATCTCCGGAGTTATTGTTGTTATATTAGGCCCAAAACCGACAGATCTGATGACAAGTCACCGGAAAAGCAAAAAAAATGATAGCAAATAAAAAGAAAAGAGAAGAATGGAAGAAAGCTAGAAAAGGGTATGGCTTTGTCCATAGTTTGGTGAAATTTCTTAGCAATATTTGGTGGTCTCACAGCGGCTGATCTCTCTCAATAGCTTTTAACGATAATGAGTGAGGAACATAGGGGTTGGGTGAAGTCTGGCGATGGAAACTGGAAACAAATGGATGGTAAAACATTTTGAGAAGAAAGCAGAGATGGTACAAAGAAGACAAAGTGGGACCCACTTATCTTTCCTTTTCATTTTATGCTATATACGCGCTTAGAAATTTTCTATTTGCCACGTCAGCCTTTAAGGTGATTTTTAATTTACTTGTAAGTTGTTTAAGGGGGTATTTAAACATCCATAAAGTTATGATGCTAAAGTGAGTTTTGGAGACAAGTTCGAGGGGGATTTTATGTATTTTCCCAATAATTTATTATTCAATAGTTTTAAACATATATGTGATTTCTCCATAGTCTGCATGTGTCTGTGTATATACTTATTTTTATTTTATTTTTAAATATTTCTCAGATAATTCAAAAACTAACTTAAATTCAAACACCTTTTTATTTAGTAGTCAAATTTTAATAAACAAACATAAATTAATTTATTTTAATTAATTAAATTGATAATGAATATATATTAATCATTGATGAAATTCATACTTTTAAGGTTAATAATTACAAAAAGTAAAATATAAAGAGAGTATTATTTATGTATTGATTTTGTGAAATGATAAGTATTAAGGACTATCTATTTTGTTTTAAAAAAGACGACATGTATAAATAGAAATGAAGAGAGTATAAAATTACTAACTTATCGTATTATACATATATTTTTCTTCAAGAAACAAAATTGAATTAAAAAAATTTATAGTAAAAAGTACAATCCAACACAATTTTAATTTTGAAAATTTCAAATATTTTTATGATAAAACAACTACTTATTCAATCTTAATAATTAACAATTCGAAATTATATTTATCGACTAGAAGAAAGTGTCCCAATAACATATCATTTTTAATAGTAATAATTTTTTTTACTTTAATAAAAATTATATATAACAACTTAAAATAAGTTTTAATAAATCACATGCTCTATCTTCTATCTGCCAAAAGTCAAAAATACCCTCACAACTCTCACTTTGACAGGGACAAACTAGTAATCTACGTATTGGCAAAGAAAAGGGAAAAAAATAAATAAAAAATCCACTAGTTTGGGTTTAGCTAGGGTTTTATGTAACTTGTCTTCTTTCTCCTCCATTGTTACAAAGCCCTATCGCTGCTAAAGCACTGGCTTTGTATAACGTGAATTCAAGATTGATTTCAAAATCATATATTTGGGGAATTTCTAAAAAACCCTTAAATTTATAGCTCGCAATTTGCAGGATTCAGAGTAAACTTGGAGTATTAGTAGATTATGGGTCGTTTCAAGAGTGTAAGTAGTTCTGTTTTGTCTATTCTATTCTATGTTTACTTTTTTTTTTTTTTCAGGAGTGCAGTTTTCGATTTATCTAACTGGATTTTTAGTTGTTAATTCACATTTTTCGTTGATTTTTGGGTTTTAAGAGAGATGTGATGAGCAGTTTAGATATGGTGGTTTAAGTAAAAACTAGGTGTAAACCGAAAATTTATGGTTTTTATTTAATAGCAGCAACAATTATTTGTGACCCTTCTGCCTTGAAACTAAGATAGATGATTAGACTGAAGCTACTTTTAGCTGTTGCTTGTAATATCCCTAACGGCTTATACATAAAAACAAGTAATGATAATTGATAACTATGATTGAATTAAAGATCTGTTTTTTTTAGCTTTTTCCTGTATTAAAAAAGGGTTTAATCACCTGAGCTGAATTTTTTAATATTGTTGTGAGGAAGCCATTGTATGAATGGAAGATGTCATACTTTGTTTATCTGTTTTTGGTTTTATTGAAAGCAAAGGAAAACAAAGTTACTCACGAGTAACGGCTGTAACCTTTTGGTCTTTTTTTGAACGGAAACAAGAAATGATGATTAACTGAACACTGATTTTGTAGAAGATAGCTTTGTGTTCCATTTTTCTGATTTTTTGTAAGCTTTGTGACAATTTATTGTGGTGGTGGTTGAGCTGAATTCTTGAATACTCATTTAATCAGAAAAACAGGAAGCCGTTTGTCAAGCAAATTGCGAAGAAGACGCCAACTGTCGACCATGTTACTGGAGACAAGATTCCAAAGAGCTTGGTGTTTTCAAGGGGGAAGATTTCTGGTCCTCTCAAACAGTTGCAAATGGACTTGCGAAAATTGATGCTTCCTTATACTGCTCTCAAGCTCAAGGTAAAGCCTTAACATAGTATGTTTATTCGTGCATTCGGGTGCTTATCTGGTTTGTGCTCGAGAGTCTTGACTTTTACTAATTATTTTACCATCTAAAGTTGTTAATACGATTTGGACCTCTTTCTATGGATATTTTTTCAAGCTTCTTCTAAATTGGGACTCGATCCATAGGCCTAACAGACTAACATTTTATGAATACACGAAGCCCACTCTTGCAAAGAAACAGTACAAATCATCTTATCTGTAATGAAGTACAGAACCTCATAAACTGAGAAAATTAACCCTATGAAAAGTTCTACAACTGCTCCTACATTTGCTAAAATAACAACAAAAAAAAAAAAACAGTTGCTAAGATGCAAGCTGATAAATGTAATCCTCAAAAGTTACCTATTTCAAAAAAAAAAAAAATGTAATCCTCAAATACTGGAGTGAGACAACAGAAATGGAGCATGTCATTTTCTTTGCCCCTTCAGTATTGCATGGTTTAATGCTTACAGCTACAAATCTAAAGAAAAGGAAAAGGAACAAAAATTAGTTGATGTTTGTAAAGAGTGAGAACGGGTTAGACGTCTTTTTCTGCACTGTGACCTGTGAACTTTCGAAGAGATGATTTCTCTTCAATGCCTTTGGACATTGCGGAGAGAGTCAAGTAGGAGCTTGTTTAATTTGGAAAGGTGAAGGGGGGGTGTTTTGTTACTTGTACAATGTATTAGCTTTTTTCCGTTTAACTTGTGGACTAGACATTATGCCTGTTATTCTTCTGGCTGCTGAACTCCTGCTATTTGAAAGAAAAGCAGAAATGATCAATTAAAATGGCACGTTCATTGGCAGAACAGATCTTTTCAGTACTTCTGGCTTCTTTTTGTTCCCTCGACTTATGAGCTTTGTAGCTTTTTGCAGCAATACCTGATTTTGTCTTGTGATATAAGCTAGAAACATGAATATATTTATCTGTACCTATGTGGTTCTGCATATTACAATATACATCTGTTGTCTGTATTTTTCATATCTTTTGACCAAATAATGTTTCCTCAATTTAATTTCAGGAATCAAAACGAAATAAACTCAAAGATTTCGTGAGTCTTGCTAATGGTATGATGGTCACACATTTCCTCATATTGTCTAAAACAGACTCTGCAGCATACTTGAAGGTTGCCAAAATGAAGCACGGTCCAACTTTAACGTTTAAAATACATAAATATTCGTTGGCTGCTGACATTGCTCAATCTCAACTCCGTCCAAGATGCCCTCCGGATCTTTTCAAAAACCCACCGTTGGTAATCTTTTCTGCTGAATCTTAGATGACTACTTCACACCTCCCGACATGTAGATGCACCTATGAAAACATGCTCATGTTGCCATTTTATAAAGTTGGTTGTCTTGTATTAGCATTATTGTTTTTTCTCTATCTGGTCAGCTGAGCTCCAGAATTATGCTTGCAGATTGTGCTATCTGGTTTTGGGACAGGGGAAGAACACCTAAAGCTCACTACGTTTATATTCCAGAACATTTTTCCTGCCATTGACATAAATACAGTGAGTGAGAACCATAGCTAAATTTCTATTCTAGCCACAGTTTGTTTTCACCAGCTGTAAATGGAAAATTGTTATACATTGCAGGTCAAGCTGTCTTCATGCCAAAGGATTGTATTACTTAATTACGACAAAGAAACAAAGCTTATTGATTTCCGACACTACTCTATCAGATTACAGCCTGTGGGTGTTTCTCGCAGAATCAGGAAATTTGTGCAAAACCATCAAGTGCCTGATCTAAGAAGTCTTCAAGATGTTAGTGACTTTGTAACCAAGTACGTTTCAATGTTTCTCAGTGCTGCTATGGCTTTTTGATTGCATTCGATGCGATTATAGTTTTCCTTCATTAATCTGGTTGACTTATTATCATTTTTTTCATAGTGAATTAGACCTTTCTATTTCTTATCAGCCGAGTAGCTGGTCTAGAGTTAGTATGGCTGTCTGAATTTGTTATCCTTCTGGAATCAGGTTGTGTGGAACTGAGATCGTTGAATAACCGCAGAGATTCTATTCTTGCTTCTTCCCTATTTCCGAACCGATACTACCTTTCCAAACCCTCTTACTATTTGGATTATTAGCCCTTTAGAAGAATTCTGTACCACCGTTACTGTATCAATCCAAAAACCCATGTTCTATTCTATCTCCCACCTGCTAATCACTCCCCTCTTCCTTGCACACATATCCATTTCCATTACTTTTATATAAGTGATGATAATAAGCATGCAGCACATGGTCAATAGGGTTACCTGACAAGATGACCCTTTTATTATCTCAGAACATTTTCCTTTGGCTAGGAATGCCCCAGTACTAGAGAGGAAGATGTAACTGAAGTAGATGGGGGTTATATGTTTCCATTTATAGGCTATTATGGCTCTTGCTTTGCTTTGTTTAGTATGTCTTGGCAATTCTGCAAATACCATTTTCAGTCACTATGGGAAAAGTAAGCTGCTAGGGTGATGTAGTCCTGCTAATGTTGTGCTTCTCCTAATTTTTGTCTCTCTCTGCTTGAAGAGCTGGTTATGGATCTGAAAGTGAAGGGGATGATGAAGCAGCAACCGTTAATCTGTCATCTGATATTGGAAGAGTTAATCGAGCTTCTACGAAAAGTGCTGTCAAACTTCAAGAGATTGGACCTAGAATGACTCTTCAACTTGTTAAGATTGAAGAGGGCCTGTGTACTGGTGGACTCCTTTTCAATGAATTCGGTAATTTTCTAATAACCTCTTTTACTTACATGAAGCAAAAGACACTCCTTTTATTTTACTTGGTTACTTGGAGGTGGGCATATAGTATGAAGCAGGGAAATATGGCGTTGCTACGAAGGATATGGAATTTAATAGTTTGCTTATATCTTAGCGAATTGTTTGTAGTTGGAATCATATTTGTGAATTGGCTGGCCATTAGTTTATTAGCTATACCAACTACAGAAAATCTTCCACAATACTTGCGACATTACTTCAATTTATTCTGAGTGTCATGCTTGTTGCCTTCAGGTAACGTCGATGCTAAAAAATCGGAAAATGAAGAAGAGAATGAACAAGAAAGTGATGAAGAGATGGATATAGATGATGAGGAAGAGCTAGAAATTGAAGATGAGGAGGAACAAGAAATTGAAGAAGAGGATTAATTGCCTCTTTAATTTTGTTTATTTTGTTCTTGTTTTTTACATGTATTTGCCAATATGTATGGTGAGATGCTGGAAGAGGAAATAATTTCATTTTTGAATTTGCTCTCATGAGCTACTATACTATAGTAAGTAGTAACTATACCTACTAACTCCGTTTCAATTTGTTTCTCTTAGTTCGTTTTTTTTTAAAAAAAAATACCTCCTTTTTTTTGGTAAAGATTAAATGTTATTTTGATGCATTGACATATTTTTAATTAAAGACCACAGAATATTAATAAAAAAAGTTACTTGTGTTAAAATTTGCGCTGAGTAATACTCAGTAATTAATCCTTTGACATTAGCTTGACAAAAAGGAACTAAACTCTTTTATGGAGTTCAAATTACTTCCTCTATTCACTTTAAAAATAAATTTTCATTTTCTTTTTAAGTTAAACATATAAAAAAAATCATGTTCTACGCTTATCATTAATTACTTATTCTCCAAATTACTTTTGAAGATATTGATAGCAGTGTAACATATAACAATGAGTTTGTTTTCGAGATAACAAATCTCATTTTTTTAATGAAAGATTATATCTATAAATTTATATTTTGAAAACTTGGCAATAAAAATATCTTGCCATAAGTTAAAAGTATTTACTTACTTTTCAAATATCGTCTCTCTTTTATGGAGTATAAACATAATGAATGTTGAATGTGACATGATGCACGAATGGTACCAATATCCAAAGCAAAACTAATTTTCAAACAAGAAAGTCTATGATTTACACGTACTTAATTTTGACTCCGATTCATTTTAATTGTCGTTGTTTATTAAAAATAATTGATCTGAAAATAAGTACTTTATTATTTTGAAAAATCAAAATTTAATTATTTATTAATTTTCACCTTTACCTTTACTTGATAAACCTATGAAGAAATTAATATGATAAGATCACATAATTTTTTTTTAATTAAATTACCTTTTAAGCTTTTTTAATAACATATTTCTTAAAGACGTGTAAATGAAAAATATGACATGTAAAATTCTCAACAATAAGTTGAACATTTCGTTATCAAGTAAACATTCTCAAACACGTAATTTGACTGCTTTTCTTTGTCCACCCATAAAAGAAGAATCCAAAAAAAAAAAAAAAAAAAAAAAAACTTCTAGAAGACGTTTAAAATAGTTTATCTTAAAGCACATGTGTCTTGTCTTGGTTTTTAATATATTACACAACCAATAAATTATTTATAGTGAAAAAGAATTATTCAAAAGTTAACAGTACAAAAAAACATCTTTAAATAGTTTATCTCAGGAATATACTGTCAAGTGGCAATTTTTTTCTTAATTACTATATTGGAAGTGTTTTTTTCTTTAGCATTTATCCTAGTGGCACTTTATCAAAAATCATTTTTTTTCTTAATTAACGGTTTAGCTTCTTGTGATTTTAAGTTATTGAGTAGAGCCTAGATGAATAGTGTACGAAGAATCGATAAGTAATTCCATTAGGTATTGGTCGATTTAATTATTGGAACAACTCATTTGAACTATTTAAGATCTGTAATGGATATAGATCGAACCTATTCGATGTTTTTTCAACTCTTAATTAGTTAAATTTTGAATTTTCTTTTTTTGTATTGAAAGAGAATGAAGGAGAAACACACTATTTTCTCACATTTAATTTAGGTACTTGACCTAAAAAGCAATTCCATTTGTTCACATTAAACCAAACAAAACAGTAGAATAAAAGGCACCATGGTATTCTTGCCATCTGTCCTAGCCATAGTAGACCGAGTTATCTAATATCTATTATTGATGGGAGGTAGGCAAGTGGCAGATATCTTTCGAATTAGCTAGCGTTTGGCTATAGATTTTTAAATATTCTTGGCAAATATTATTTGGGTGAAATTTCACCATGTGTTTGGCCATAGTATTTGGGAACTATATTTCACTTTTTTAGAAAAATATGATTTATACCCATAAGTTTTAAAATATCAAAACTAATCATAAGTTTGTATTATACAAGTCAATTAGATCTTTATTACAACAATAACAAATAGTGTCCATGACACTAGAGCAATGCGATAATTTGAAGTGAGCGCAACAAGCTTCATTTCATATATCGTAAAATAGTCAAAACACATGACTTTGTTATCTTGAGTCGATTGTTCATCATTTTCATCAATAATCATATTGTCATTTAACATTCACAAATTATTTCATCACTACTTTGAAATTAACGAAAAATTATGTAATACAACGTAAACAATAATTATAGAAAGTGTCTTTGTAAAAGATAAAAGTTTGGGGTAAAATTTCAATTTTTAAAAGATTCCAAATAATGAGATTTGGCCCAAATACTAAAAAAAACTAGTATTTGAGAGTTTGGGATATTTGCCAAATAATGGCAAAGTGTATGGACAAATACTATTTGCCAAATTTTTCCTCAAATATTATTTGAAAAATCTATAATTAAACGGGCCCTTAATCGAGGTGCACAAAAGCTGGCCTGACCACTATAAATAAAAAATAAAAAAATGCCCCACGGTGGGGGTGGGGATGGAATTCCAACTATCCTCATTTGTCATAGGCACTAATGACTTTTACCAGAATAACACTTAGATTTGACCTATACCAAACAAAACATTGCAGCTGAGCTAATTACATTATTATTATTATTACAAGAATGAAGCATGTGATTTGTTAGAAAATACAAAGGGTTAGGCAAAGTAGGACTATAGACCTTTGACCATTTGACATCGAAAACTCACTGGTCCAACTAATTTAGATTTACACTGCACCAGGACCCCACTAAAGGATGAGCGCTTTCTACCAAAAATTTCTCTACTCACACAGCTCTCGAACTTGAGATTTCTCTCTGTTAGAATTCAAACTCGAAATCTTTTATCCCATACATCTCATAGAACTTCTAAATAGTTGGACTCAAGTCAATTGCATGTCAAAAAACCATGAAGAAACTTCATGATGTACACTTGCAGACTAATGGGAAATGGATGTTACACTTTGTTTTGCCATCATGGTGCCCTAAAAAGAGCTCGCGTAATATTCTTAAAACGCGATTATCAATCATGAACTTGTTCCTATCGCGTGAATCACGATCAATGGTGTAAATAAGAGCTGAGTTTAAAACATAATTGCATAGATAATATTGTGTTTAGCACTTACAATCATCAAAACATCAACTAAATCACAAAGAAACTACAATACCTGTATATATAAAGGACAGAGAGTTGATCACTTATCTAAACATATACAACCTATCAAGCCTTCATATAGGAAATAAGACAGTTTAATACTAGTACTAGTTCAGAGGTACCATGTAGATATATCCTGCTTTGTCAGCTGTTCCACGGCGTAGTCGCTTCCTCCCAAGTTGAACGGGGAACCAAATCTGTAATCAGTTATATCATTTATGTTTCCACCGAAGGGGGCGTCAAAGGACATTTTGCATTGATCATATTGAAACTCTGTTGAACGATAAGCAGGCATGCTGGTTTCTTGAGCTGAGGTCTCCATATGTCCCAGGTTGAAGTTGCCATCCATAGGAAGTTCAACTGTTTGTTGCTGCGGCAGGCTTTGGTTTCCTAGAATCTCAGAAATTCCGGAACAGATGCTACCATTATGCTGAAAGTTGTTGTCGTATGATGTTATGAGGTCAGAAATGATCCTCTGATCATCTTCAGGGAGTCCAAGCCCCGAGGCACTCATCGAAGAGGAAGCAGTGACTGACGAGACCGCTGGCTTAGAAGTAGCAGTTTGTGCAGGAAAAACTGTGTTCTGCTCATAGTTGATCATATACTTAGGTGTAGTAAGTGTTTGAGCAGAATTGAACCGGAATGGACAACTGATTTGGTGGTTATTTCTTGAAGTCCTGTCAAGGAATCCAGCTTGATAATTGCTGTATGGGCAGTGAAGGTACTCACAAGTATATATCTTTTGATCAACAGACTCCTCAAAACATGGTTGCTTCCTCTTTTGGATAAAATCAGAAGTTAAATCGATAATTTCTCCTTTCACTGGAGCTAAACCTGGCATCAAGATCCTATCTTTAGGTAACATAATTCCAGTTCGGAGATTGATGTCATGGGGTTTACATTCCACTTCATTGTTTCTCTCGTCATCCACTCCTTCCACATCGTAATCGCTAGCATCGCTGATGAAAAAGGAACCATTACCCACAGCTAAAGATCCCTGTGGATAGCTATCAGGATACAGCTTACGAGCCAAAGCCTCTTCTTGATTGATAATAGCAAGCCAAGTAGCACTCTCCTTAGCTGTCATCTTATCCTGCAAGCACTTTGACTGACGAACAAGCTTGCGAATCTTAGCAATGTCGGGAGAGATGTGTTTGATTACCGCCGTCAGAACACCAACCTTCCAGGCCTTCTTCAGATCATGAGGCTTCTTGTATGGAGGTTGAACTTGATCATTTGGCAGCCCCAACTGACCCCACCAGTCCTCTTTACCAGAGGGCCACCAGGGTGGAGATACCCCCTTCTCCAACGGAAACCGCCTCTGTGGAGGATCACAGTGCTGCATCAAAGCAGACAAAAGGGATCCTAGAGTTGTATCCTGCAGCTCCTGCAAAGTGTGAGGAGTGGAAACTATCACACTCGATTCCTCCACTCTCCCGGGAATGTGATTATCAGCCTGATACTTAGCAATAGCAGCAGGGCCATTTCTATCAAATCTGACCTTTTCCTTCCACCAAGCACGAAGATTGTCCGAAGCACCAGTCACAGGCTTCCCTTTCTCAGGGATAATTCCATAAACAAAACCCTGAGCATTACAAACCTCCATCATTTTCAGCATGTACTTCAGTATACCATCTTGTGCACGCGACATCTTCTTTCTACGAGCCTGCTCCTGCGACTGACGCTGCTTCGCACCATCCCCCACCTCTTTATTCTTGTTCTTCTCTTTAAGACGCCTCAAAAGCATTCGATCCCTCCACATCCTACTCTCGAGCTCATCCACATCCATCTCCTCATCACTATAATCCTCATCCTCCAACCCAACCGGCTTATGATCAACTTCTTGAGACACATCTCCTCCACATACCATAGAATCAGATAGAAACTCAAAATTTACAGGAAACACCATATCTTCAAATATCCCCATTTAGCAAATTCTGCAACACCAATTCTGATACAATAAAAAAACTCAACTTTTAGTAAAATCAACTCCAATTCAATCCAAAATCAATCATCTTTAATCTAACATGATCAAACAAAACACTCCAAAATTCCTCAAAACTAGATAATCTTTAACAATCATAAAAAAAAAAAATACTCCCACTATATACTACACATAACACATCATCATATAAATATAACTCTATGGAGAAAAAACACAAACAAACATAAATATAATAACCCCATAAAACAAAACTTTTCATCATTTTTTCTACTGATTACTGTTAAAAATTCCATCTTTACTTTATTTCTTTGTCAAAAAAAAAAAAAAACCTTTTAACAGAATTTCATAATTTTCTCTACTGATTACTATTAAAAAATCCATCTTTACTCTTCTTTGTTTGTCAAAAAAAAAAAAAAAACCCTTTTAATCCCCATATACACTCTGATCTACCAACCCCTTCAAGAACCATATTTCACAAGAATTCACAACAAAAACCAACACTCAAAAAACTTCAAAAAAAAAATCAAGAAAATGACTTACATGATTTTCTTGAAAACAGCTTGTTGAAGCTGTTATCTATGGCTATACTAATTTGATTTTTGAAAACAAAAAAGAAAAGGAAAAGAGAGAGAAGGGGGTTGAGAAGAATGTTAGGTGTATTGAAGTGATGTTTTCACTTTTGTTGTGTATTGGAAAGTATGAAGAAGAGAGGAAGGTGCAAAGACATTAAAGTAAAAACAGTGGAAAATGCAAATAAAATAGAAGGATAAGTTACAACCTTTTTTTTTTCTTTTTCTTTTTTTTAACTATGGATAAGTTAAGTTAACTGTGGTCCTATAAAGGAGTGTCCATGCTGACGTATTCATTACTTTTATTTTATCATATTAATCCCTATAGTTTCATATGTTTAGTTTTTTAACCCTACTAGTTTGTGATGATTAAAATATTAGCTTCAAATTCCACTAATTCGAGCTGAACAATGAACACTTGAAAAAAAATATTATAAAATAATATAAATAATGTTTCATTCTTTACAAATAACACGTGTGTTCAAATGTCTGAATTTTATTTATGTTAAAAAGTTGATATTATTCTATAAGTGGAAAATCGATTTATCTATTCCAAAAATGAAAAATCCTTCTTTATTTGAATAAAATTTAATTTGTAAAAAGAGTCAATAATTTGTCAATTAAAATCATTATTTCATATAAAATACTCATCAAAACAATTTATTAGCTTCAATACCGATTAACAAAAACAATATTTCATTGTTTAAATAACACGTATATTCAATTATTTGGATTTCAATTACGCGTGAATTTTATAATATTCAACGAGTAGTGAATAATTTGCTAATAAAAAAATTTTAAAAAATAAAAAAAATACAGTTGTCAGTAACTTTTAAAAAAATGATAAAATTATATTTATGCATAAATTTACTTATTAAAAAGTTGAAATTTTGGTAGTGAAATCATTATTTCATATAAAATACTCCTAAATCAATTTATTAGCTTCAATTATCTAATTTAAGCTGAAGACTGAAAATATAAACTTGTAAAATGAAATTGATTTAGATAATGTTTTTAGTATTGCAAATAACACACATGTTCAAAAGCCTAATTCCAATTAAAGTTAATATAATTCGACGGGCTTAAACTTGATGTTTTTTTAAAACTATAAAGAAAATCTTTTTTGAAAAAGGTATATAGTTATTAATGATTTTTTTTTTAAAAAAAATTATATTTGAACATAAATTTTACTTATAATAAGAGTTGAATTTTTGTGAGTGTAAATTATCATTTTTAACAGCTCCAAATTCTCTAATTTAAGTTGAAGATTGAAAAAATAAATTGTAAAACAATATCAATTATAGGCAGATGTTTCACTGTTTGCAAATAACACGTGTGATTAAATAGCTAAATTTCAGTTATAAGAAAAGTAACTGGTGTTTTAGACGCTGTGAACAGATTATTATTTCAAAATTAAAAGAAAACTATATATATATATATATATATATATATATATATATATATATATATATATATAAAAGATGTACAATTGTTAATAACTTTTTAAAAATAATAAAATTGTATTTGGACATATACTTTATAAAAAAAAATGAAGTTTTATGAGTGAAAATTATCATTCCATAAAATACTCCTCAAATCGATTTATTAGCTTCAAATTAAATTATCTAATTTAAGTTGAAGGCGAGTAAAATTGTAAAACATCATTGATTACCAATAATATTTCATTGTTTACAAATAACATATGTTTAAATATTTGAATTTAAGTTACGTTAAAAGTTAATTGTATTCTACGAGAAGTTAATTAATAATTTATTTCAATACTAAAATAAGTCTTTAAAAAAATTGCAGTTGTCAGTCACTTTTTATCGATATTCAAAAATTAAATCTCATTTTTTATGCAATCTTAATTGTTCAATTTATTTGGTTATCTGAAATCTCACATTCTCCGCTATATAGTTTCCTTCTTTATTTAAAAAATAAATTAAAAAATCTGTTTTTCAATTAAAAAAAGTTGATGGTGTCTTTTTTAATTTACTGTTTTATTTGGAGTAAAATTATAATTTGGAGGAGAAACATGTAAATATTTATATTTATATTTGTTCTAAGTATGAATAAAATAAATAAAACGTGTGCAGTGAAAGCACGAAATCAAATGTCTTTAATTGATTATGATAAAATATTTAACCTCTCTTTTATACTCAAATCAAATATTGAAATGTATTTCCATAAAAATAAAAGTAATAATATTAATTGCTTTAGTATACAAAGTTGGAAGCTATTTTAAATCTTGTAGTATATCACATTTTATGTATGAGTTAATAACTTAATGTCTGCAAAATAGTTAACATGTCATTAGTTTAACTAGCCAAAATAGATAATCAAAATATTAAAATAAAACTAAGAAGGAAACCTTACAAAATTGTTATCCTTTATAACAATATTTTACTATTACAGTCGAAATAAAATTAGAATTAATTTTTTTATATAATTTTTTAGAATCTCTACAACAATTTTTTTACCTATAAAAGCAACATTTTTTTTTTCTAGCAATACATTCTTTATAAAATTATCCTTCATGATAACATATATCTTCTTTTTTGGTGGTATAATAATTAGTCATTTTCATAGAGATAAAATCTCTAAGATTATCAATAATACATAGAGATTTTGATCAAATATTTTGGTAATTCAATACAGGATTAATGACAGAGAATATTTAATCATATTAATATTTGATTTCACCATTAAAAGATTTTCCTTCTTTCCACAAAGTGAGATTAAACTTTAGGATTTGATATTAAACTTCTCTATAATTATTAAATATTATTTAAATTTTCAAATATTGATAGAGACACATAACAATTCATCACTATAATAATTAAAAGATTTCAGAACCAGTGACGTTGCAAATAAATTTAATTGGATATATAAGGTTAAAAAATATTATTTCTATTTACAGATATTATGGTAAAAAGAATGTATAAGAGCCTTTGTTGCATATTTAGTACCAAAAAAGAATAAGAAAGATTAGAAATATTTTACCTCGTTTAAATAAATATAGAATATTCTAAATATAGTTGTTCAAAAAATATCTAGTTACTAATTACGAATTCGTTTTCAAGCTAATTCATTGCCTGTTTGATGTGAATATTATCTTATAGTTTAAGTTTACATGTCAACTATCTTATTAATCTAACTAAAAAGGTATTATATAAATAATTTAATTTCAAACTTTCATTTTACGCTACAAGAAGCTTCTATAGTCACACAAATATCATGATATACTTAAAGAAAATTATAATCATAAAGTAGACATTTTTCTGTGCTCGTAATAAAAAATAGACATTTCCTAAAGTTACGAATGATGCAAATAAAACCCGAATTTGAAACTCCATAATAATGATTATTTTCGAAAGATCGAATAATCGCAAAATTTCCATTCTCTAGGAGTACAAAGCATAGTAACAAAATATTTTGAGGGCAATTGTATCATTACGGAAACTTGGAGTACCTTTACGAAGTTGAAGTAAAGGGATTCGGCCGCCATTTTTGATTCTGATTTCACCTTTGCCTATTGTTTAATTATTATATTTTCACCCCCCAAACTTTACCTTATCACGTGCAAGGTACAATTTGGTGGGCCCTTACAATAGAAACTGGTCCTTGTATTTCTATTTAAAGCTAAAGTTGGTCCCATCCTTCAATTTTTGAGCTTATCCATTGTCATAGTGACAAAAATGATAAAAATGGTCCATTTAGTTTAAAAGTAGGTTCAAAATGGTTACTTAAGTGTACATTTAAGCAAGTATGCTCCTTTAAGTTTGTGAAAATCATGTTTAGTGTATGTGAAATATCCTTAACGTTTTTATTTTAATTGCGGCTTCAGTTATTTTTCTCGTTTTGAGAAAAATAATGAATAGAAAACCTATTTTACTCTTGAATACATGATATTCTTGTTTAATGTTAACAGTTTAGTCGGAAACAGATCAAGAAAATGACAATTATTTAAATTATTTTAAAAAGTGAAAACTGACGGATAACAATCAATTTAAAATACGTCATGTTTTTCTACTAATACTGATTAACCAGGGCTGGATTTTTAGCACATAGACCTAGAAAATGTGAAATCAATCTGCTTTAACCGTTTAAAATATTATGTAATTTTATTTTTTTTGAAGATCTAGAGAACTCGATCATTTTTTTTTTCAAAATCTAGAAAATTAAAGTCTTAAACCAACAAATAATCATGGTCTAGTGGTGGTAAAGATCAGGGTTTGACCCCAATGATGTATTTTAAGACTGTATAAAATAAAAATCAATCAAATCGTTCATTATTTTCAATTATTATTTATATATCAATCATAAATCTTTGATCAATTTTTGATAGATTTTCTCAAAATTTAAACGAATGCGTTTAGTTTGAGACTTTAGTAGTCTATTTTCATCTTTCTCCATAGAGTTATAAATAATTATGAACAAATTTTACCACTACTTCATGAGATAGAGAAATTGTTTTCAAATGTTGAAAATAATAATTATTATTAGCTAAACTGGCTATTAATTCGAGTACTACCCACTCTTACGTTTATGAAAAGTAAGTATGTTTAGTATATGTCAAATATATTATGAGTTCTATTTTTAATGTCATTTTAGTTCTTTTTCTCGTTAAAAAAAATAATAAATACAAAATACACTGTACTCTTGAATACATGATAAATTTCTTTAATGCTAAGAGTTTATAGGCGGAAACAATTTAAGGAAATGACAATTATTTAAATTATCAAAAAAGTAAAAATTAACCGACAATAACCGATTTAAAATTCGTTATATTTTTGTATTTTCTACTGATACCGATCAAGCACGGCATGATTTCAGCACAGATTCAGAAAGTGTAAAGCTATCCGAGTTCAATATTAATAATATCGTATAAATTTATTTTTAAGAAATCTACATATTTCAATCAAAATAGTTTTTAATTTTTCATTAAAGAGATCAATCGAACTAGATTGACTATTTTGAAAAAAAAAAGAATAAGAAAGAGCTAAAAGTATAAATAAACCATTGTCACGGTGACAAAAATAATGAAAATGGTCCATTTAGTTTAAAAGTAGGTTCAAATTGGTCATTTTAAGAGTACATTTAAGTAGTTATGCTCTTTTAAGTTTGTGAAAAATATGTTTCCTATATGTCAAATATTTTATGGTTTTTATTTTAACTGTCGTTTTAGTTTTTTTTCTTGTTTAAAAAAAATAATAAATAGAAAACATTTTTTATTAATGAGTACATGATAAACTTCTTTAACGTTAAGAATTTAATCGGAAACAGTTCAAAAAATGACTTATTTAAATTATTTTAAAAAGTGAAAACTGTCCGACAACAACCAATCTGAAATATTCTACTTATACCGATTAAGCACGATTGAATTTTTCGCACATAGATCTAGAAAAAATCAATCTAATTCGACCTTTTAAAATAGGGATAATGAACAAGTACCCCCTCAACCTATGCCCAAAATCTCAGAGAGACACTTATTCTATACTAAGGTCCTATTACCCCCCTGAACTTATTTTATTAATAATTTTCTACCCTTTTTCGACTTACGTGGCACTATTTTGTGGGTTCAACGCTGTTGACTTTTTTTTCAAGTTAGTATCACGTAGGCCGAAAAGTGGTAGAAAATTACTTATAAAATATGTTCAGGGGGTAATAGGATCTTAGTATAGTATAAGTGTGTCTCTAGAATTTCAGGCATAGGTTGGGGGTTCTTATGCATTTTCCCTTTAAAATATCATATAATTTTTTTTTGAAGAATTCTAGAGACTTCAATCATTTCTTTTTCAAAATCTTTTTTATTTTTCATTAAAGAAATGAATGGTATTCAGTTGGCTATTTTTATTTTATTTTTTTAAAAAAAGAGCTTAAAGAGTAGAAATAAAAATAAAATGAGAGTCTTAAACGAACAAATAACAATGGTTGAGTGGTGGAAAAAATTCAAGGTTTGACCTTAATGATGCATTTTAAAACCGTATAATATAAAAATTAACCAAATCAATTAGTATTTTCAAATATTATTTATATATAAATCAAGGATTTTTGATCAAATTTTTTAATATATTTTCTCAAAATTTTAACGAATGTCATTAGTTTTAGACTTTGGTGGTCTATTTTCATCTTTCTTAATAGTGTTAGAAATAATTATAACAACAAATTTTATCACCACTTCATGGGATAGAAAAACTATTTTCAAATGTTGAAAACAATAATTATTATAAGCCAAACTAGTTATTAGTTCGAGTAATACTCACTTTTAAGTTTGTAAAAAGTAAGTATATTTAGTATGTGTTAAATATCTTATAAGAAAAATAATAAATACAAAATGCACTTTGCTCTTGCATACATGATAAACTTCTTTAATGCTAAAAGTTTAGTCGGAAACAATTCAAAGAAAAGACAATTATTTAAATTATATAAAAAAAAACCGATAACAATGAATCTAAATTCGTCATATTATTGTATTTTTTACTAATACCGATCAAACACGGCATGAGTTCAGCACAAAGATCTAAAAAATGTAAAACTGATCGAGTTCAATGTTAATAATATCGTGTAAATTTATTTTTTTAGAAATCTTCATAATTCGAGCAACTTTATTTTCTATTTTTCATTAAAGAAACCAACCAAACTCGATTGACTATTTTTGAAAGAAAAAAAAAAGAGCTTAAAGAGTATAAATAATCCATTATCGTAGTAACAAAAATAATGAAACATTTAAGCAGTTATGCTCTTTTAAGTTTGTGAAAAGTATGTTTCGTTGTCAAATATTTTATGCGTTTTATTTTGGCATAATACATATATTGGACCCTAAACTTGGCTTCAAATTTTAACTTTGACCTCAAACTTTCATAGTGCACAAATAGGCACTTTAACTATACTATCTTTCAACAAATAAACACGCGATTCCTATCTGGCAAAATGCGTGAAATACACGCATTCTGCGCGAGTGAGAGGTAATTTTTGAGGCCCAAAACGATAAAAAATTGCTAAAATGACAATTCTACCCTTAATTAGTACATAAATTGGACCCTTAACTTGGCTTCATATTATAACTTTGACCTTTAACTTTGTTTGTGCACAAATAGGCACTTTAACTATCCAAAACTTAAACGAAAAAATACTCGGATCCTACATGGCAAAATACGTAAAATTCACTCAAATTAGGCGCGTCAGATGTAAAAATCGAGTGCCCAACAGTAAAAAAAAACACTGAAATGACAATTAAACTCTCTTTCTAATTTTTCAACAATTTTCCCCTCTTTTTTGCATTATTTGTTGTTCATTGCAAAATGCAAGTGACATTTAATTACTTTTTTGTTATTATGAAAAAAATTATAATGAAGTCTTTTTTGACAAGATGGGGTGAGTATACAATTATACAAATTGAATGCAATTTTTGAAGGCATTTTGATTAGATATCAGACTGCTACTCAAACTTGACAAAAATATGTAAAAAGTTCTATCAGACAATTTATCAAATACTTTAAGTACACCATTTCACTTAATAATTTTTAGTACTGTAAGTTCATTTGTTGGCCTCCAAAATTCATAATTGCAATTCTCTTCACTATGACAATCACAATACACAAAGCACCCTGTTTTTTCAGTCAAATATTTGACAACATAAAGCACAAATATACTTCAAACTAAAGAAAAGAAGGAGAAGTTCATTGAATCTCATGTCTTTCCATATTTATGGGTTGCTCTGAAATAATTTTGCAATAAAAACATTAGTTTCTTCTAGAGATTCTCATATTAGTTTGAACATTTGACCAACAATATGCAAATTCTTGTTTGTAAAATGTTGAATCTTGTTACCTTGACTAAATTGAGGAAGAAAAATAGATAACTCGAAAATTAAATTACAGCAAATATCTTGAACAATTTTTTCTTTGATTTGAATATAAGAAACATTAATTTCAGATTAGAAATTTTTAAGAGAGAGAAGAAAAGAGGTACTAATTTTTTTTTACCTAAAAAATGAATTTGTTTTCACTTCCACCTTATTCTATATTATAATTTATTTTTATAATTTTTAAAATCTAGGTGTATTTATTTTAGTTAGTTGGCAGCAACTGAGTGGTTTACTTTTCCACGTCAGAGCATGTGTGTAACACGCGTTTTGATTGAAATATTCGCGTGTTTTTTTGTTTAAATTTCGGATAATTAAAGTGTCTCTTTGTGCACTATCAAAGTTAAAGGTCAAAGTTATAATTTGAAGCCAAGTTAAGGGTCCAATTTATGTATTATGCTTAAAAAAATACGTGTAAATTTTTTAATTAGTTGGCAGCCACTGAGTGGTTTACTTTTCCACGTCAGAGCATGTGTGTAACACGGTTTTGATTGAAATATTCGCATGTTTATTTATTGAAAGATAGGATAGTTAAAGTGCCTATTTGTGCATTATGAAAGTTTGAGGTCAAAGTTAAAATTTGAAGCCAAGTTTAGGGTCTAATATATGTATTATGTGTTTTATTTAATCGTCGTTTTAATTCTTTTCTTCTTGTTTTAAGAAAAATATTAAATAGAAAATGTACTTTACTCTTGAATATATAATATACTTTTTATTTTTAAGAGTTTAGTCGGAAACAGTTGAAAGAATAAATTTTAAAAAAAAAAGTATGTTTAGAATATATCAAACATCTTATGAATTCTATTTTTGATATCGTTTTAGTTCTTTTTTTCATTAAGAAAAAATATAAATACAAAATGCACTTTGCTCTTGAATACATGATAAACTTCTTTAATACTAAAAATTTAGTCAAAAATAATTCAAAGAAAAAACAATTATTTAAATTATAACAAAAAAAATTAACCGTCAACAATGAATCTAAATTCGTCATATTATTTATATTTTTTATAAATACCTATCAAACACGGCATGAGTTAAACACAAAGATCTAAGAAATGTAAAACTGATCGAGTTCAATGTTAATAATATCGTGTAAATTTATTTTTTAGAAATCTACATAATTCGAGCAACTTCATTTTCTATTTTTCATTAAAGAAACCAACCGAACTCGATTGACTATTTTTGCAAAAAAAAAATGAGCTTAAAGAGTATAAATGATCCATTATCGTAGTAACAAAAATAATGAAACATTTAAGCAGTTATGCTCTTTTAAGTTTGTGAAAAGTATGTTTCGTTGTCAAATATTCTATGTGTTTTATTTAATCATCGTTTTAATTTTTTTCTTCTTGTTTTAAGAAAATGTTTAAATAGAAAATATACTTTACTCTTGAATATATAATATACTTCTTTATCTTTAAGAGTTTAGTCGGAAACAGTTGAAAGAATGAAGATTATTTCAAAAAGTATGTTTAGCATATGCCAAACATCTTATGAATTCTATTTTTGATGTCGTTTTAGTTCTTTTTTCATTAAGAAAAAATATAAATACAAAATGCACTTTGCTCTTGAATACATGCTAAACTTCTTTAATGCTAAAAGTTTAGTCGGAAATAATTCAAAGAAAAGACAATTATTTAAATTATAAAAAAAAATTAAACGACAACAATGAATCTAAATTCGTCATATTTTTGTATTTTTTACTAATATCGATCAAACACGGCATGAGTTTAGCACAAAGATCTAAAAAATGTAAAACTGATCGAGTTCAATGTTAATAATATCGTGTAAATTTATTATTTTAGAACTCTACATAATTCGAGCAACTTCATTTTCTATTTTTCATTAAAGAAACCAACCGAACTCGGTTGACTATTTTTGCCAAAAAAAAAAAAAAGGAGCTTAAAGAGTATAAATAATCTTCATCATAGTAGCAAAAATAATGAAACATTTAAGCAGTTATGATCTTTTAAGTTTGTAAAAAATATGTTTAGTTGTCAAATATTTAATGCGTTTTATTTTAATTGCTATTTTAGTTATTTCTTCTCGTTTTATGAAAAATAATAAATAGAAAATGTACTTTACTCTTTAATATATAATATATTTCTTTATCTTTAAGAGTTTAGTCGAAAACAGTTCAAAAAAATGACAATTCGAAAAATGAAAATTATTTTAAAAAGTATGTTTAGCATATGTCAAACATCTTATGAATTCTATTGTTGATGTCGTTTTAATTCTTTTTTCCGTTAAGAAAATATATAAATACAAAATGCACTTTACTCTTAATACATGATAAAGTTCTTTAATGCTAAAAGTTTAGTCGGAAACAATTCAAAGAAAAGACAATTATTTAAATTATATTTAAAAAAAATTAACCGACAAAAATGAATCTAAATTCGTCATATTTTTGTATTTTTTATTAATATCGATCAAACACGGCATGAGTTCAGCACAAAATCTAAAAATGTAAAACTGATCGACTTCAATGTTAATGATATTGTGTAATTTTATTTTTTTTAGAGATCTACATAATTCGAGCAACTTCATTTTCTATTTTTCATTAAAGAAACCAACCGTACTCGGTTGACTATTTTTGCAAAAGGAAAAAAAAAGAGCTTAAAGAGTATAAATAATTCATTATCGTAGTAACAAAAATAATGAAACATTTAGGCAGTTATGCTCTTTTAAGTTTGTGAAAAATATGTTTAGTTGTCAAATATTTTATGCGTTTTATTTAATCGTCGTTTTAATTTTTTTCTTCTTGTTTTAAGAAAAATTTTAAATAAAAAATATACTTTACTCTTGAATATATAATATATTTCTTTATCTTTAAGAGTTTAGTCGGAAACAGTTGAAAGAATGAAATTATTTTAAAAAGTATGTTTAGCATATGTCAAACATCTTATGAATTCTATTTTTGATGACGTTTTAGTTCTTTTTTTCATTAAGAAAAAATATAAATACAAATGCACTTTGCTCTTGAATACATGATAAACTTATTTAATGCTAAAAATTTAGTCGGAAACAATTCAAAGAAAAGACAATTATTTAAATTATAAAAAAAATTAACCGACAACAATGAATCTAAATTCGTCATATTTTTGTATTTTTTACTAATATCGATCAAACACGGCATGAGTTCAGCACAAAGATCTAAGAAATGTAAAACTGATCGAGTTCAATGTTAATAATATCGTGTAAATTTATTTTTTTAGAAATATACATAATTCGAGCAACTTCATTTTCTATTTTTCATTAAAGAAACCAACCGAACTCGATTGACTATTTTTGCAGGAAAAAAAAAAAGAGCTTAAAGAGTATAAATGATCCATTATCGTAGTAACAAAAATAATGAAACATTTAAGCAGTTATGCTCTTTTACGTTTGTGAAAAGTATGTTTGTTGTCAAATATTCTATGTGTTTTATTTAATCGTCGTTTTAATTTTTTTCTTCTTGTTTTAAGAAAAATTTTTAAAAAAAAGTATACCTTACTCTTGAATATATAATATACTTCTTTATCTTTAAGAGTTTAGTCGGAAACAGTTGAAAGAATGAAAATTATTTTAAAAAGTATGTTTAGCATATGTAAAACATCTTATGAATTCTATTTTTGATGTCGTTTTAGTTCTTTTTTTCATTAAGAAAAAATATAAATACAAAATGCACTTTGCTCTTGAATACATGATAAACTTATTTAATGCTAAAAGTTTAGTCGGAAACAATTCAAAGAAAAGACAATTATTTAAATTATAAAAAAAAATTAAACGACAACAATGAATCTAAATTCGTCATATTTTTGTATTTTTTACTAATACCGATCAAACACGGCATGAGTTCAGCACAAAGATCTAAAAAATGTGTAACTGATCGAGTTCAATGTTAATAATATCGTGTAAATTTATTGTTTTAGAAATCTACATAATTCGAGCAACTTCATTTTCTATTTTTCATTAAAGAAACCAACTGAACTCGATTGACTATTTTTGCAACAAAAAAAAAGAAGAGCTTAAAGAGTATAAATAATCCATTATCATAGTAGCAAAAATAATGAAACATTTAAGCAGTTATGATCTTTTAAGTTTGTAAAAAGTATGTTTAGTTGTCAAATATTTTATGCGTTTTATTTTAATCGTTGTTTTAGTTATTTCTTCTCGTTTTAAGAAAAATAATAAATAAAAAATGTACTTAACTCTTGAATATATAATATATTTCTTTATCTTTAGGAGTTTAGTCGGAAACAGTTCAAAAAAAATGACAATTGAAAAAATGAAAATTATTTTAAAAAGTATGTTTAGCATATGTCAAACATCTTACGAATTCTATTGTTGATGTCGTTTTAGTTCTTTTTCTCGTTAAAAAATTATATAAATACAAAATGCACTTTACTCTTAATACATGATAAAGTTCTTCAAAGCTAAGAGTGTGATCAGAAACAATTCAAGAAAATGACAATTATTTAAATTATTAAATAAAATAAAAATTAACCGACAACAACGAATCTAAATTCGTCATATTTTTGTATTATTTTACTAATACCGATCAAACACGGCATGAGTTCAACACAAAGATCTAAAAAATGTAAAACTGATCGAGTTATATATTAATAATATCGTGTAAATTTATTTTTTGTAGAAATCTACATAATTCGAGCAACTTCATTTTCTATTTTTCATTAGAAACCAACCGGATTTGGTTGACTATTTTTGCAAAAAAAAAAAACGAGAGCTTAAAGAGTATAATAATCCATTATCATAGTAACAAAAATAATGAAATATTTAAGCAGTTATGCTCTTTTAGGTTTGTGAAAAGTATGTTAGTTGTCAAATATTCTGTGCGTTTTATTTTAATCGTCGTTTTAGTTTTTTTCTTTTCGTTTTAAGAAAAATAATAAATAGAAAATGTACTTTACTCTTGAATATATAATACTTCTTTATTTTTAAGAGTTTAGTCGAAAACAATTCAAAAAAAATGACAATTGGAAAAATAAAAATTATATTTTAGCATATGTCAAACATCTTATGGATCATGGTTGATGTCGTTTTAGTTCTTTTTCTCTTTAAGAAAATATATAAATACAAAATGCACTTTACTCTTAATACATGATAAAGTTCTTTAATGCTAAGAGTTTGATCATAATAATTCAAGAAAATGATAATTATTTAAATTATTAAAAAAAAAATTAACCGACAACAATGAATCTAAATTCGTCTTTTTTTTTGAATTTTTTACTAATATGATTAAACACGGCATGAGTTCAGCACAAAAATCTAAAAAATGTAAAACTGATTGAGTTCAATGTTAATGATATCGTGTAATTTTTTTTTTAGAGATCTACATAATTCGAGCAACTTCATTTTCTATTTTTTATTAAAGAAACCAACCGAACTCGGTTGACTATTTTTGCAAAAGAAAAAAAAAAGAGCTTAAAGAGTATAAATAATCCATTATCATAGTAACAAAAATAATGAAACATTTAAGCAGTTATGCTCTTTTAATTTTGTGAAAAATATGTTTGTTGTCAAATATTCTATGCGTTTTATTTTAATCGTTGTTTTAGTTTTTTTCTTCTCGTATTAAGAAAACTAATAAATAGAAAATGTACTTTACTCTTTAATATATAATATATTTCTTTATCTTTAAGAGTTTAGTCGGAAACAGTTCAAAAAAATGACAGTTAAAAAGTATGTTTAGCATATGTCAAACATCTTATGAATTCTATTTTTGATGTCGTTTTAGTTCTTTTTTTCATTAAGAAAAAATATAAATACAAAATGCACTTTACTATTAAACATGATAATGTTCTTTAAAGCTCAGAGTTTGATCAGAAACAATTCAAGAAAATCATATTTATTTAAATTATTAAAAAAAAGTTAAAAATTAACCGACAACAATTGATTTAAAATTCATCATATTTTTGTGTTTTCTACTAATACCGATCAAGCACGGCATGATTTTAGCACAAAGATCTAGGAGTTCAATGTTGAAAAATATCGTGTAATTTTTTCTTTATGAAATACACAATTCAATCAATTTTTCATTTTTTATTAAAGAAACCAATTGAACTCTGTTGACTATTTTCGCAAAAAAAAAATGAGCATAAAGAGTATGAATAAAAAGAATTAAAGTCTTAAACCAACAAACATCAAGGGTCTAGTGGTGGTAAAGATAATAGTTTGATCCTTAATGATGCATTTTAAATTGTGTCATATAAAAAATCCATTAAATCGTTCAATATTTTTATTTTTATTTTACATTTATTAAGAATTTTTGATAATTTTCAATATATTTTCTTAAAATTTGACCGAATGTGGTTGGTTTTAAACTTTGATGGTACGTTTTTACCTTTCTCAATAGAGTTAAAAATAGTTAGATAAAAATAAAAATATTATGTCCGAGAGCAGGTATTAATTATTACAATTTGAATTATTGGATATTGTTAGTTTCGAAACAAATTCTAACTCCAACAAAGGTCTTAATTCTCTATACTCTAAAACACTCATATAGGTTCCATCCATTGTCATAAACCACTCAATTATAACATTTAATGGAAGTAACAAAATGATAAAAATGGCCTATTTAGTTTAAAAATAGGTTCAATATGGTCTTTTTATGTACATTTAAGCAGTTATGGTATTTTAAGTTTGTGAAAAGTAAGTATGTTTAGTATATGTCAAATATCTTTGGTGTTCGATTTTAATTATCATTTCAGTTTTTTTAATTAAGAAAAATAATAAATATAAGATGTATTTTACTCTTGAATAGATGGTAAACTTATTTAATGTTCAAAGTTTAGTCGGAAACAATTGAAAAAATAAAAATGATTATTAAAAAAAAAAGTGAAGACTGAGCGACTTTGTTATTTTTTTTGTTTTTTCAACTAATACCGATCCAGCACGACTGGATGTTTAACACAAAGATGTAGAAAATGTGAGATCGTTTGGGCTCAACCGTATAAAATCATGTATTTTTCTTTGAAAAAATCTACTGAATTCGATATTTTATTCAAAATCTTTTTAATTTTCATCGAAAAACCGTTATAGTTCGATTGACTATCTTTTTTTATTTTATAAAAAAAAAGAGAGCTTAAAGAGTATAAATAAAAAGAATGAAAGTCTTAAGCCAACAAAAAATAATGGTCTAACCGTGGTAAAGATTAGGGTTTGACCCCAACAATGCATTTTACAATTGTGCAATATAAGAAATCGATCAAATAAATCCGTATTTTTAATTATTATTGTTATATCAATCAAGATTTTTGATAGATTTTCTAAAATTTAATTGAATGCGGTTGGTTAGTTTGGACTTTGATGGTCTATTTTCATATTTCTTAATGGTGTTAAATAATTATAATAATAAATCTCATCACTATTTTGTGGAGGTAAAGAAATTATTTTCTAAAATTGAAAATAATAATTAATTTTAGATAAACTGACTATTAACCGGCTAATACTTACTTTTAAGTTTGTCAAATATCCTCCACGTTCTACTATAGTTATTGTTTTAATTCTTCTTCTCATTAAGAAAAATTACACTTTACTCTTGAATACCTGATATACCTCTTTAATGTAAAGAGTTTAGTTGGAAACAATTCAAAAAATAAAAATTTATTTAGATTATTTTGAAAAAAATGAAAACTCACCGTCCAACAATTAATTTAAAATTTGTCTTTTTTTATTTTTTTCTGCCAATACCAATCAAGCACGACTATATTTTCTAGCAGAAAAATGTAGAAAATGTGAGATCTTTCAGACTCAATCATTTAAGAATCGTGTACTTTTATTTGAAGAAATCTACAAAATTTGATAACTTTTTTCAAAAGAAAAATTCCGTTTAAAAAATCGATCAAATTAAGTTAAATATTTTTGCAAAAAAATAAAAGCAAAAAGTATTAATAAAAAGAATGAAGTCTTAAATCAAGAAACATCAATGGTCTGGTGATGGTAAAGAACAAATTTTGACCCACGTTGATGCATTTTATAACATTCCACACACATTTAACATTTAAGAGGATAAATATCAAGTTGTAATTATACTTTTTAAAAATAAATTACTTATAGCATATTATTATCATCTTATAGCACATCAATTAATAATATATTAATTAAAAAAAAATATTTAAATGTAAACTATTTATAGCAAATTATTATCAAGTTATAGCATATTAACTAATAATATATTAATAATAAAAAATTATTTTATAATTTAACTAATAGTTATTATGTTTAAATAATTAGTTTCATTTATTCACTTACCTTTTATCAATAAATTATTATTTATTAATCAATTACCTATTAAAGTTTTTAATAGAAATAATAAATTATTAAATATTAATCAATTACCTTTTAAATTTTTTAATATAAATAATAAATTATTAAATATTAATCAATTACCTTTTAATATTTTTAACATAAATAATAAATTATTATATATAAAATATTAATTAAACTTCATATTATATAGTTACCTTTTAAAAAACAAAATCTAAAAATTAGGGATTTTATTTTAATTAATTTCATATTATTTTGTTACCCAATAACTACTCACCCCTATAAACCAATACTCTTTTATCTTCCCTCAATACACTCTCCCCAAGCCTGAATTTATTGCATATTCTCCAAAAATCGCGCCTCAGTCATCAATTCAAAAAAAAACGCAGCCACTTTGTCATCTTTCTCAAATCCGCATCTTTCCCAAAATCACTCATATCAGTTCATCCTAAAACACAAACTAAAATCTCAGATCCGTTTCCCATTAATTTTATAGACAATATCGAAGAAAGGTAGTGAAAATTCAAGGAAAAGTAAAAGATTGGTCGATGAGAAAGACGACTTTCATGCTCCTTCATTCGATATATTGTCACAATCTCAACTCAGAAATCGAAGGAAAAAAATATAAAAAGGCAAAGGAAAGAGGCAAGAAGAGGAAAGGAAAAGAAATTGTAACATCGTCAGAATCCGATTCTAACTTTGTTGAAAAGACAAAATCGAAAAAATCAAAAGGAGTTGAAATTGGTCGTGCAACAACGAAGTCTTCAAAAAAAGATGCAGAGATTCAAGAAAAAAAATAAAACAAAAAAAAGTTGATAAGGTTAGTAAAAAGTTTATTTCAAAATTCAATCTACAATGTGTTGTTTTAGTGTTTTTATTTTTTTATATTATTTGTCAATAGTGTACTACATGAATTTTGTATGATTTATATGTCAATTGAGTATTATTTTATTTTTTCAAAGTCACAGATTATTTTTTTTTGAAATCCAATATGTTTTTTATTATTATGAATTGTATGATTTATATACCAATTGAGTATTATTTTATTTTTTCAAAAGTTACAGTTTTTTTTAAATCGAATATGTATTTTATTATTATATGAATCGTATATGAATTGTGTATGAATTGTGATATATAGTTGTATAAATTGAAATTGAACTGTGGAATTTAGTTGTATGAATTGTGTATGAACTCTAGCGTACAGGTGTATGAATTGTGTATGAAACTGTGATATAAAGTTGTATGCATTGTGGATGAAACTGTGTTATTAATATTTTATTTAGTTGTATGAATTGTGTGTGAACTCTAGCGTATAGGTGTATGAATTGTGTATGAAACTGTGATATAAAGTTGTGTTAATTGACGTGGATGAAACTGTGGTATTAATATTGTATTTTTTTGTTTGAATACTGTATGAAGTTTTTGTATGATTTATGTATATAGTGGTATATAGTTGTATGATTTTTATATATAGTTTTATAGTATATAAAAAGTAATAATTCAGTTTAACAAATTTTATAGGAGAAGAAGGTTCAAACACATTTATCTTCATGTATCAACATGAATGTGTTCGCTGTTATTTTCATGTATCAACCTGACGGCATCTACTGCAAGTCATCTTCGTCCTTTTGAATTTCACGTCAGCAAACCCCTTCCATCTTTCAAGTTTTGGTCTACCCGCTGTTCTCTTTGGACCTGGTGGCAGCATTTTAGGCTCTGAAATATAACTTGGTATATCCCATGTACTCTCGAATGGGATAGGCTCGACAATGTATTTTATCTCAATAGAATTTATATTTTCTTCTATATTAAATTGAGTTATTATTGCATTAACTAAACCAATATAGAGAGTAGACGCATCATATATGATGCCCTCCATCTGAAAATCGACGTATTTTTCTGTTTCACAATATTAAAATAATATTTTAGTAAAATATAATGTATAATTGCTATATAATTCATACACAAATGATACATGTTTTATATACATTTCATTCACTAAACAAATAAACTTCAGACTTCATGTACGCTATACAGAACATACGGTTTCTTTCAAAAAAAAAATTACAAACTGTATTACAGATAATACAGTTACCAAAAAAACTTAACGCTGTTTTAAATGTAAAAAACAAAAAACCAACAATTTATAATTAAAAGAAACAAATCATAACTAAAAACTAACCCGAATAATTTTACTTTCCACCATGTTTAATTAAAATTGACACAAAGTTATCCATCAGAAGTGAAATATGCAGCTATGAAAATAATCTTGAATTTTTGGGGAAAAAAAATAAATTATATGTTGAAAGAAATTTGAAAATAATAGAGAAATTTTGGAATGAAGAATAATTGTAATGCTAATCATTTATCTACCTTTAATTTAACTCAATAAAAAGTTAAACTCTTTAAATTCTCAGACATGCAACATTGAATAAATGCAGTAATTATCACTGACAAAAGCCACTTAATTTATGTTGTCAGAATTCTTAATCATTAAAATTAATTACTCATTATCACTTTATCCACTTAATTTTTAATTAATTTTTAATAACAACTCCTTTTAATAAATTATAATTAACAATAAAATGCTATAGAGTGAGATATTAAATGCTACAAAATAAAATTGAAACTCTAATGCCATAACTTGATAATAATACTACATATAATGCTATATACAAAATTTACACATGCATTTTATAACATCCCACACACATTTAACATTTAAGAGGATAAATATCAAGTTGTAATCATACTTTTTAAAAATAAACTACTTATAGCATATTATTATCATCTTATAGCACATCAATTAATAATATATTAATTAAAAAAAAATATTTAAATGTAAATTATTTATAGCATATTATTATCAAGTTATAGCATATTAACTAATAATATATTAATAATAAAAAATTATTTTATAATTTAACTAATAGTTATTATGTTTAAATAATTAGTTTCATTTATTCACTTACCTTTTATCAATAAATTATTATTTATTAATCAATTACCTATTAAAGTTTTTAATATAAATAATAAATTATTAAATATTAATCAATTACCTTTTAAATTTTTTAATATAAATAATAAATTATTAAATATTAATCAATTACCTTTTAATATTTTTAACATAAATAATAAATTATTATACATAAAATATTAATTAAACTTCATATTATATAGTTACCTTTTAAAAAACAAAATCTAAAAATTAGGGATTTTATTTTAATTAATTTCACATTATTTTGTTACCCAATAACTACTCACCCCATATAAACCAATACTCTTTTATCTTCCCCCAATACACTCTCCCCACGCCTGAATTTATTGCATATTCTCCAAAAATCGCGCCTCAGTCATCAATTCAAAAAAAAACGCAGCCACTTTGTCATCTTTCTCAAATCCGCATCTTTCCCAAAATCTCTCATATCAGTTCATCCTAAAACACAAACTAAAATCTCAGATCCGTTTCCCATTAATTTTATAGACAATATCGAAGAAAGGTAGTGAAAATTCAAGGAAAAGTAAAAGATTGGTCGATGAGAAAGACGACTTTCATGCTCCTTCATTCGATATATTATCACAATCTCAACTCAGAAATCGAAGGAAAAAAAAAAGGCAAAGGAAAGAGGCAAGAAGAGGAAAGGAAAAGAAATTGTAACATCGTCAGAATCCGATTCTAACTTTGTTGAAAAGACAAAATCGAAAAAATCAAAAGGAGTTGAAATTGGTCGTGCAACAACGAAGTCTTCAAAAAAAGATGCAGAGATTCAAGAAAAAAAATAAAACAAAAAAAAGTTGATAAGGTTAGTAAAAAGTTTATTTCAAAATTCAATCTACAATGTGTTGTTTTAGTGTTTTTATTTTTTTATATTATTTGTCAATAGTGTACTACATGAATTTTGTATGATTTATATGTCAATTGAGTATTATTTTATTTTTTCAAAAGTCACAGATTATTTTTTTTTGAAATCCAATATGTTTTTTATTATTATGAATTGTATGATTTATATACCAATTGAGTATTATTTTATTTTTTCAAAAGTTACAGTTTTTTTTAAATCGAATATGTATTTTATTATTATATGAATTGTATATGAACTGTGTATGAATTGTGATATATAGTTGTATAAATTGAAATTGAACTGTGGCATTTAGTTGTATGAATTGTGTATGAACTCTAGCGTACAGGTGTATGAATTGTGTATGAAACTGTGATATAAAGTTGTATGCATTGTGGATGAAACTGTGTTATTAATATTTTATTTAGTTGTATGAATTGTGTGTGAACTCTAGCGTATAGGTGTATGAATTGTGTATGAAACTGTGATATAAAGTTGTGTGCATTGACGTGGATGAAACTGTGGTATTAATATTGTATTTTTTTTGTTTGAATACTGTATGAAGTTTTTGTATGATTTATGTATATAGTGGTATATAGTTGTATGATTTTTATATATAGTTTTATAGTATATAAAAAGTAATAATTCAGTTTAACAAATTTTATAGGAGAAGAAGGTTCAAACACATTTATCTTCATGTATCAACATGAATGTGTTCGCTGTTATTTTCATGTATCAACCTGACGGCATCTACTGCAAGTCATCTTCGTCCTTTTGAATTTCACGTCAGCAAACCCCTTCCATCTTTCAAGTTTTGGTCTACCCGCTGTTCTCTTTGGACCTGGTGGCAGCATTTTAGGCTCTGAAATATAACTTGGTATATCCCATGTACTCTCGAATGGGATAGGCTCGACAATGTATTTTATCTCAATAGAATTTATATTTTCTTCTATATTAAATTGAGTTATTATTGCATTAACTAAACCAATATAGAGAGTAGACGCATCATATATGATGCCCTCCATCTGAAAATCGACGTATTTTTCTGTTTCACAATATTAAAATAATATTTTAGTAAAATATAATGTATAATTGCTATATAATTCATACACAAATGATACATGTTTTATATACATTTCATTCACTAAACAAATAAACTTCAGACTTCATGTACGCTATACAGAACATACGGTTTCTTTCAAAAAAAAAATTACAAACTGTATTACAGATAATACAGTTACCAAAAAAACTTAACGCTGTTTTAAATGTAAAAAACAAAAAACCAACAATTTATAATTAAAAGAAACAAATCATAACTAAAAACTAACCCGAATAATTTTACTTTCCACCATGTTTAATTAAAATTGACACAAAGTTATCCATCAGAAGTGAAATATGCAGCTATGAAAATAATCTTGAATTTTTGGGGAAAAAAAATAAATTATATGTTGAAAGAAATTTGAAAATAATAGAGAAATTTTGGAATGAAGAATAATTGTAATGCTAATCATTTATCTACCTTTAATTTAACTCAATAAAAAGTTAAACTCTTTAAATTCTCAGAAATGCAACATTGAATAAATGCAGTAATTATCACTGACAAAAGCCACTTAATTTATGTTGTCAGAATTCTTAATCATTAAAATTAATTACTCATTATCACTTTATCCACTTAATTTTTAATTAATTTTTAATAACAACTCCTTTTAATAAATTATAATTAACAATAAAATGCTATAGAGTGAGATATTAAATGCTACAAAATGAAATTGAAACTCTAATGCCATAACTTGATAATAATACTACATATAATGCTATATACAAAATTTACACTATTTTCAATTATTTATTTTATACGATCAAAAATTTAATTTGGGTAGCTCAGGCTTTATATGGGCCCAATGACTTCCATGATTGGGCTTCCCATTTCAGCCCATAAACGAAAGAAGTTTAGTTGAAGTTAAGAAAATGAATACCATTTATATCAGCAACAACCTCTGACAGAACTTTTTCAATAGCAATTCCTGCAACATCTTCATCTGTACATAACAAGAACATTTAAAATAACAGAATTGAATTAAAATATATGAAATATGTAATATATCTGTATAAAATCCTTCATTACCTATTTTACTTGATACTCTTTCAAAATTTTCAACATCAACAAATCTAACTGAAGTTTTAAGCACTTGAGATTCTTCATTTTGATTTGATCTCATAACATGAGCATCGTTCCCTCTCGATTCATTTACAGATGCATTAACACGGGAAGAAAATGCTGTATATGCAATTAACATATTATAAAAAAAAACATATCAAAGTTAACTGGAAAATGAAATATTAAATTCGTGTCACTTCTAGATTAACTGGAAGAAACTACTAGACTATTAACATTATATTATGAATATAACATAAATGTACTGAAAATATAAACGAACCTCCATTAAAATCTAATCCACCCGAAAATGTCTCACCAGCATGCTTCTTAGATGGTTCCCTGACTTCTCGAATAACAGAGCTGCTACCACCACTCTTAGCAAACAACAAAGAAATATCCTCCAATAATTGTTTGTTTGAGTTCACCACAAATTCTTTGATTTGATTGAATCCTAAATCAATCTTCTCTTCAAGCGCTTTGTTATTTTCATTCACCTAATAGATATTAAATCATAACGTAAATATTTAAAAAATAACAGTTTTAAAATAAAAAGCCTAAAGTTTAGTTTGTGTATACTTTTACAAGCTCTTTTCTCAATTCTATGACTTCATTGGTCAAAATGTCTAGACCATGATTTGATCCTTTAGGCTCCAATTTTAAAATTTCAGCATGGTAATCACGAATTTCAGGAAGCCTGAATTTGGATACTTCATCTTCACTGGCCACTATGTTCTCAAACTGAAAAATCAAATACACAAAATAACATTAGATATAGTAACTTGAGTTGAAATAAACAATGTAATAAAATGTATTAACTTTGTACAAATACCTTATTTTTTGTAGGCATGAAGAGACATTTCTCAATATATTTTAACCATGGACTTTCTGCAATTGTCTTCCAATTCAAGATTCTTGGAATAGAATCAGCAACACGAATAGCTATATCTTCATCAACCTTTGAACAACACTCAAATATCCAAATTTGAAGAGCAAGAGGCAAGCCACCAATTCTATAGTACTTATGTGTTGACTTAAGCTCATGTCTCACAGAATCAGACAACTTTTTGTAGACATCTAAACCCCACGGATATGAATTGAATTTTCCACTTTCCACAAGGTAAAAATCTCTATTGCTAATTTGGTATTCGTTGTCCTCATATGAAAATAAAAAATCATTAATGAAGTATAGAACAGCCAATGAAACAGCTGAGTCATCATCTATGAATTTTTTAGCTAAAAACAGTGCACGTAGATGACTCTTTGGAACTGTGATTTTTTCCGGGAAATAACTACTCATCAAACTACATCTAGAATTGGGAACATTGATAGAAGTGTCATCACTAACACAATTTAAGCCCGTAGCTATCCCAAATTCTCTAAGACCAAAAATAACTTTTTGTTATTTATTTCAATAGCAAACACATCATCCGGTGTGTGTTTTAACTCTCTATTTATAAGACAATGAATAAGTTGTAGTTGTGTGCTCGATTTTGGAAGGTCAAGAAAGTACCCAAAACATGTATTCCTAAACAACTCAAGTTGTTTATCAGATAAAGATAGTTTGATTTGTTCAATGACACTATGATTAGTGTAACATGACCACCTACTCGGAATATACACAACATCAGGATGTTTCCAGAATTTACGATCCTGCATATGCATTAAACATGAATTAAAAATGTGTTACTACATACTAAAGATGAATTGAAGATGAATTTCACATACTATGTGTCAAAGAAAGGTAGTAATCAGTTGAATAAAAGATGAATTAAAGTTGAATTACAACAATGATCACTTCTGGTTCAAAATCCAGAAACAACTTATCAACTTCAACACAAGCAGCCTAAACAATGATATAGTTAAAGGCTTCAACTCATATCGTGTTCATGCCCCTTGAAAAGTTTAAGGGGGATACTAAGGCAGTGAGAGGGAGCATGTTTGATCTTGAGTTTGTTATTCTAAATGAACTGCAACACCAACACATCATACATTCACAAGCCAACTCTCCTCTATAAGAGCTATTCATAAAGTTGATCAGAAATATTACAGAAATGCAGTTATAAGACAAATCAATTTACCACCAGAAAGAAAAACTAAAATAAACAGGTTAATGGTCAAATCTAAATATTAATTTAGAATCATATTGAGAAGGAATGATAAGTAAAACAACACTAGTAAGACAATAACAAACTAACATGACAATAGTTCTGTAACGTGAAATTGGACAGATCTCCAGAGATACTTTTCATAACTTGATTTGTTTCTTTCCTTTTTTTGGTTTTGGGGAGGTTCGGGATGGGGGATATGCTACAAAATACAATGTCAGAAAGTAGAAATTTCAAGTTGGGGAGGACATAAGATCTGGTAAGCATCTTATTGTTATTTTGAATTTACAGATACACTATGTTGTTGAATTTGTGCTGATATAAAGGTCACCCAATCAGCTATAATCTCATGGTGCACCATTGAGGAACTTTAGTAGTTAACCAACTATGAGCCTGATATTCTTCCTATATTCAATACACTAGGACACTCAAATCCCAATCTAGTTAAGGTCAGCACTCAGAATCCTACCTGCTCTATTCACTTCCTGTGTCATACTAAAGTTGAATTAAAGTTGAATTAAAGATGAATTTCACATACTACATCTAAAAAACAAGCAGCAATCAACATACAACCATTGCTAAACAACAAATAACAAAGAACTACTAGCACATACCGGATATCTACTCTCTGGTAGAATGACACTTTTGGGTAAACGATTTCGTGTTTTTCCATCATTCACCGGCTTTTTCTTCTCCAATCCATCTTTATTTTTCAAACTTTTTGACTGAAATTGAGGAGGTAAATCCTCAAAATCATCATCACTGTCAACGAGTTTCTTCGACGTAGATGCCAAAGTAACACATATTTTTTTCGATTTCTTCATTGTTTTAACCTCTTTAACTCGTTTCTTACCTTTCTTTTGCTTCTTGTTCTGTTCCTCATTGTTCTTCTCCTCATTGTTCTTCTCCTCATTGTTTTGCTCCCCCGATATTTGTGAGATTCCCAAACTAAAACTTGGAACTTCATCCATAGAAGTAGAAGACGAAACTTGCGGCTTCTTTCGACCTCTTCTATAAACTTTCGGATTCGAAGTATCAATATCTCTCACTAGACGCGGACTTCTTCTAAGAGATTTTCCATTACATTCTTCCATTAAAATTTGTGCAGAAAAATGGAGAAAAAAGAACAGAAAACCCTAATTTTTTGAACAGACGAGGAGAAGGAGAAAGAAAAGAGCGAGAGAGGATATGACTTATGAGATACGTTTTTACTTGGTTTAAAAATTGTATAAAAAAGGAATAAATGTGTTCTAAAATTGTTTTAAGTTAATATAGCTAAAAGTTGACAAAAATGGTAATAAATTAAAAGTATACTTAAAATTGGTAATTATAAAATAAAAGGTCTTTGTTTATGTAATTAATCCAAATTTTAGTTACAAAATGGCTATTGGCTAGTCAAGTTGAACTGTAGTCATACCTAAGAATATTTTAAAATGTATAAATAAAGTATATATAGTGTAGCAATGTACAAATATATTTTGATTCGTATACCAATCTCTCAAAATAAAAAAAATATAGTAAAATCTGTACAAGCCTATTCTACATTACTCAAGAACAAAGAGATTTAATTAACCTAATCTCAATATTCATAATTAGTATTTCATCCGTCTTAATTTACATGACACAATTTTCTTTTTAATGCATCCTGGAAAAAAATGTCACATTTCTATAATTAGAAAGAATTACTCACTCCTTTTAATTATTACTGTCCGCTATATTATTTTAGAATGTCCAACAATACTTATCTACCTTATGAAATCAATAATTATAGTCATTCCTCTATTATAGTTTTTAAGATATTGTATTTATTATATTCAAAAAATGACACAGTAAAATTATCATTCTATTTATAGTTTTCTTAAAAAATGTGCAAAATAAATAGTGGACAGAGAGAGTAACTTTTAAAATTATTCTTTAACCGAAATGATTAGCCACAAAGAAACTAAAATCAATTCTTAAATTTCATATCAAGTCAAACAGCGTCACATAAATTAAAACACGTAGAATAAATATTAGTTTTGACCAAGTCAATTGTGTCTCTTCTTGTTAGCCTTTCTCCTTTGTTGCCATTTGCTTATATCATTTCATGACCCACAATATATATAATACCCACTCGCCCGGCCAATTAATAAATTAATTCTATAATTAATCGGTCTAATTAATGATGTAATTAGGTGTTTTCTAATCAATCAATTAGATCAAAACTCAACATTTTCTCTCTTTCTTCTTCTTAAAAAAATGGGAGAATTAGATGTAATTAGAACAAGTTTAAGTGATGAATACGAAGTGACAGATATTTTAGGACGAGGAGGATTTTCAGTAGTAAGGAGAGGAAAAAATAGAACAACAAATGAAATTGTTGCAATCAAGACACTCCGACGATACGGGCCAGTACCATCGGAGAAAAAAGAAAATAACATTAAAATTAATAAGTCATCGAGAGTAGTACCAGGTTTGATATGTGAGACTTTATTGACAAATGAATTGTTAGTTATGAGGAAGATCGTTGAAGATGTTTCTCCTCATCCTAATGTTATTCATTTGTACGATGTTTGTGATGATTCTTTTGGTGTTCATCTTATATTGGAGCTTTGTTCTGGTGGGGAGCTTTTTGATCGGATCGTCGGACAATCAAGGTATTTCTTCGATTCTTTATGAGTTTGACTGAACATAAAGTTTAATTTTTTTGTCTTTCGTGATATATAGGAGTCACGTCATTAAAGGCATTGAAATTGTTATTAAACACTGATATACAAATACAATTAGCCTCTCTCCATTCTCTGCTCTCTCTAGCTCGTCTCTCTCCTCCCTCTCACAATCTCGCTCGGTGGATATAGAAATCATATGTATACCAGTTATATATATACAATTATTTGACAAATATACCTATACAATTCGTCTCTATCCTCCCTCTCCCAAACTCACTCGCCTCTCTCCTCCCTCTCCCGATCTCACTCGCCTCTCTCCCCCTCTCCCAATCTCACTCGCCTCTCTCCTCATTCTAACATGTAGCCACAAATCATAATTAGCAAACTATAACTATAGAGCATAATTAAGCTTTTTTGAGTGACTATATCGAAAATTCCCTTATTAATAAAGAGCAAAAATATCTCATCTTATTTTGGCCTATATAAGTCTATTGTAAAAAATAAAACCAGGGCCGGCGGCAACATATACGAACCCCTTTTGGTGGAAAATATTACTATTATATATGACTAAAATAATTTATTACGTATGTATTATAGATGTCGAACCCTAATGAAAAAAAATATTGAGTCTAGTTGAAGAAGTGAGTAGAATTTGATTTTCTCATACCTTAATAGTCGATGTGGGAAACTCAACAATACTACATACACCTAAGCTTGTCAATTGAAACGTAGACGATATAATACAAAGTCTAATATTAATAAACAAGAATTGAGATGGACATAACTCTGATATCGTGATAATTCTTAACAGGTATAGCGAGGCCGGAGCTGCTGCAGTGGTGAGACAAATAGCTAAGGGACTTGAGGCGTTACATGGGGCAAATATAGTTCATAGGGATTTGAAACCAGAAAATTGTTTATTTTTAAACAAAGATGAGAATTCACCATTAAAGATTATGGACTTTGGTCTTAGCTCTTTTGAGGATTTTGCAAATCCAGTGGTTGGTTTATTTGGTTCAATTGATTATGTTTCACCAGAAGCACTTTCAAGGGATAAAATCACTACTAAGACTGATATTTGGTCACTTGGTGTTATTCTTTACATTCTTCTCTCCGGGTTAGTACATTCGTATTCTTTAAGTTATAAATATTGATAGTATAAAGATTTTTTGTACTATGAGAGTATTAGGCCTACTTGTAGCTTAGAGTCAGAGGCGTATCCAGAGGGGGTGTCATGGGTTCACGTGAACTCATGCTCCCCTCTAGATCATATATAGTAGTGTTATATTTTTTAAAAAATATTTAAATATAGAGGTGTGAACCCATTTTCAAAGTATCATATAATAATATTGATAATTGGCTGCACATCTCTAAGTGAAAATAGAAACTTAAATCTTATATTTATCTTGTCTTTTTGAGTAACCACCTTTCAAAATTTTCAAGTGTGCTACATTGAATATTCCAACAAAAATTTAGCAATGTAATTTTTTATATAATTAAATCATATGTATATTAAAATTTAAAACTAGTAGTATTATATATTTTGAACCTATAATTTTTAAAAATTTAATGGTTCATATTAAGAACTAAAAGTCAAATCGATCAAATTTATATTTAAGATAAATTTTTTCGTAATCGTGCACCCATCTAGCCGAAATTCTAGATACGCCTTTGCTTAGAGTGATACAATAGTGTAAGAAATTGGTTAAACATCCAAAGAATAACTACTACGAATTTTCCCAGAAATTTTTTTAATTTGAATAGACTTCCTAAGAAACCACCTCAATTATTGGATTGTACATAGTTTTATTATATTGCTTAACATGTTGTATACATTATATTATTTATTAAACTTTTCTCATTATATAATTATTACAAAACCTAACTCATAGTACCTTCCCCAAAAATGACAATATTAGAAGTAGCCAACTTTAAAGTTTTTTAGGGGAAATAATATATACAACAATAACAAAATATTTAGTGTAATTTCACCTGGAAAATTACGAATATGTACTATAAATATTAATGCAGGTAATATTAATGTTTTATTAATATAAGATATAATAATGTCCGATATAACCTCAGGTACCCACCTTTCTTCGCACCGTCTAATCGTCAAAAGCAACAAATGATATTAAATGTAAGTCACACTTCCTATTATTTCACATAAAATTAATTTAATTTCCTCTAATAATTATTTCATTATTAAAATTTAACAAATTAATGCAGGGACAATTTAGCTTTGATGAGAAAACATGGAAAAATATATCTTCATCAGCAAAACAACTAATTTCCAATCTTTTAAAAGTTGATCCCAACATGAGGCCTACTGCTCAACAGGTTATATATATATACAGTATAATTCTTCGATGAAACCCTAATTCTGCTCACAACATGTAATAATTAGTTGAGTTGTGCATAAACTAAACTGACTCGACATATACTATATATGTAGATAGTTGAAGATGCATGGGTGAGGGGAGAGTTAGCAAAGGAAGAAGAAATGGACGCTGAGATTGTATCTGGTCTTCAAAGCTTCAACGCGCGGCGCAAGTTTCGTGCAGCAGCTATGGCTAGTGTTCTCAGCAGTAGTTTTAGTTTGAGAAGTAAAAAATTGAAGAAATTGGTTGGTTCATCATATGATCTCAAGCCTGAAGAATTAGAAAACTTGAGTCACATTTTCAAGAAAATGTAAGTTTATTATGTTGTACTAGTACTAACACGTTATGAAATTTGTTACGATTAAATTAAATATTGTTGTAATTTTGTAGATGCAAAAATGGAGAAAATGCAACGTTGTTGGAGTTTGAAGAGGTGTTAAAAGCAATGGAAATGACATCATTAGTGGGATTAGCAGAGAGGATATTTGATCTATTTGATAACAATCGTGATGGAACGGTTGATATGAGAGAGATAATTGGTGGTTTCTCTAGTATCAAGTATTCAAAAGGGGATGATGCACTTCGTCTATGTTTTCAGGTATCTCATGTTAATCAAGTATCGAAAACAATTCTAAACTTGGCGCTAATTATTAGTTTTGTTTATGAACTATTGACAATCTTAAAAAACACGTAACTGAACTTAAATACAGTCAATACATGAGTGAAATACACATCTAAATTCTCGTCAAGTTTAGGGGTGTTCTCTACATTTCTCTAGGTTTTTTTTTTTTAATCAAGAGTCGCATGCTCCTACAAGAGTTTGAAGTCACTTGCTATGTCATGTGACAGATCGAGGGTGTATATGAGTTCATTTAATTAAATAGAAAGGTATTTTTAAGAGCGTCAACAGTTTAGGAACAAAACTAATAATTTGCCTGGTGTTCTCAATACTTTTCTCTCGAGAAATTAAATGTTACGAGGTACCGATATATGATGCAGTTGTAATTTGCACCTCAATGAGTATTTATTTCAATTAATTTTGATACTTTCAATTTTTTTTGTAATCAGATGTATGATACTGATCGATCAGGCTGCATTAGCAAGGAAGAAGTTGCATCCATGTTAAGAGTAATATATAACTCTATTCCATTTTTGTTTTTGAAGAGTCAAACAATTTTTTCACAAAAAATGTACATTTTTATTTAAATAGTTTGACCCTTGTACGTCGATAGAATTAATAGTTTGATGAAAATATTGTAGGCACTTCCTGAAGATTGTCTTCCAATGGATATAACGGAAGCTGGAAAACTTGATGAGATATTTGATTTAATGGATGCAAATAGTGATGGAAAAGTCACTTTTGATGAGTTTAAAGCTGCTATGCAAAGAGATAGTTCTCTTCAAGATGTTGTACTCTCTTCACTTCGTCCTAATTAATTATAATTACTACTATATTTTAATAATTTGTACGTACCACACTAATTATTTATATTTATAATCTCTAACTTTTCTTCACATTGATTTTATTATTATTCTTATTATCACTACTCTCATGAGTAGTTAATTGGGAAGCTTTATCCTACCTATAAATATATTTTTCTTTTATCATTACTAGCTATTATCGCACGTAGTTTCTTTATCTTTTAATTTCTTTTATCTCAATTATCTTATTATTTTGTGTTATTTTTGTTATGAAGTGTTATTTCTTCTACTTCCTTAGAGATAAAAGGCTATACTCTATTCAAGCGTAGCTTGCTTTTATGGGATTACAGTTGTTATATATTATATTATATTATAATTTGGGGCCTAAAGACGTATAAAATCAAATAATCTGTCATAGTTGAGTTTTAGTAACATCAATACAGAGCTTTCCTCACTAGAATGAAGGCAATAAGAAGTGCTTTTCTGAAGAGAAAAGCTTGTGTGATGAAGAAGACAATGGAGCTTTCAGTGACGAAGAAGGTTCCGTTGAAACTTGGCCAAGAAACTCCACTGATCTGAACCCAATTCTTGATCAGTATAGAAAAAAATATTCTCTGAAAAAACAGAGAAACAATGTTGTTGTTGCAGATGATGTATTGTTCAAATTGAATTCCAAGATGGAAGCTGTCAAAAAGAGAATTGAATTCTTGAAAGAGAAATCAACAATGAATCCTGATGGTGGTGATGGAAAGAGAGAAGAATTTAGTGAAATCTTGAACGAAATTATGTCCGGCGGCTCAACCCTACAGTGGCAAGGCATGTCCGTCGGCGCAACCCAGTGGCAAGATACGTCTGGCGGCTCAACCCTGCAGTGGCAAAATATGTCCGGCGGCTCAACCCTGCAGTGGCAAAATATGTCCGGTGGCTCAACCCTGCAGTGGCTTTAGGCCCCAAAGAATTACAAGTCCTTCAAAGAAGCAGAAAATCCCCAAAATCCAGTTCGCTCAAATTACGAAGATGCACAGAAAAGAAATAAATTGGAGCAAGAGGCAACATTAAAGCAGATGAAGGTGATACATACACAGCCACATCTGATGAAGGCAGTGTAAAATTTTACTAATGGTGTATTAACACTTGGAAGAAACAAGAATATAACAATAGTTGTTTATATTATTAGTTTAAATACAATATTTGTTACATAGATTCTATTATATCATATCATATAGTTATGATCAATTTTTAGTACCTTACAAATATTTTACCACCAGCTTCGTAGCAATGAAAACACACTGCTAATAAAGAAAATCACGTAGGGAAACTAGCATGATAAAATATGGGTGCCGCAATCGCAATGCAGTGAGAGATTGTAATAGAAATTACTTTGAAATTGAATCATCAGATAATTTGGAAAGACAGGTTTGTCACATTTTCCTGAAACAGTGATTGAGAACATTGTTAAAGAGTTATCCAACGAATTCGAAAGTAGCCAAGCAAGGAAAGTGAATTATCATCTTGACAGAATGTGCTCTAAAACAGTAGAAGAAGAAAAAATTCAGCTGTTTCCTTCAGTTCAAATCAGCAATGAATAAAGCAACACTTCTCTCTACTTCTTTCTTGTATATAAGACAAAAATGAGCAAGCTGCTGTGGTATATTATGGTATACAGAGATGATGAAATCCAGTTAACTTTTAGTTACGATATCTCCACTTACCCGTCCAGCAGGCCTCGATAGATCCAAATCTCTGCCATTCAAAACTGATACAACTATGAACTAGTTGCGCTTCTTTTCTAGACTTGCTGCTACACGACGTTGCCTTTGCTTCCAGGCAGGCATCTTACCAGGGAAAGCCCACCTTAACAACCTTTCCCACGCATAGCAGACCAAAAAGGTCATGAACGCCCAAATCAGCAGCTTATCTCTCAACCCTTTTGGCATAGGAACTAACTTCAACCAGTCATTTAAGTCCCTAAACAAATCTGAGGTGATAACTGTGAAGAAACCCACTGCAGCCAAAAGTGCGTATAAGAATGGTTTGTTTTCAGGTATGCTCTGATTGAAAGGGTGGCCCATGTAGTTCACAGCAAAAGTTGCTACCTGTAGCATCAACCCCACCATGTATGAAACCGTATTAACAAGGTTTGGATGAAACTCTGAGTCTGGCTCAATGCATTCGTCCGGCATGTATTTGGTAGCTTCATTAACCGAGGAAATTAAGAAAAGTAGGTGGATAGCAAATTGTCCAAGGAGAGAGAGGAAGACATAGGCACAGAAAATGTTAGGATGGGGTCGCTCAGCGGAAAGTGTCGGAAGGGGCCGAGCATGTGAGATAAACAGAAAGAAGGCTGCAGTGAAGACCCCACTGATTGTAGCTTGAATATCACCTAACTTGACACCATCCAAGTACATTACACTCAGGACATAGGCAGTAGCAAGGCAGTTTAGTCCAAGTATCTTAAACATCTGCAGGGTGGTTACTAGAGTACTACGACCTTGACGGATGATATCAGTGGTAGGGCAGACAGAAGCATGTTTTGCAGTGAATGGTGATGCCATTGATGCGTCCCCAAGTTTGACAATTGGTGCCTGACCATCACCTCCTCCCTCATTAAGCTCATCCATGAGTTTCTTTAGCTTCTGCCGCTGCATCTCTGCAGGTGTAAGATGGCGATTACCAGCTTGGCTGCTGCTGGTAGCTTTACTTTTTGAAGCACCTTCACCATTTTCTGTAGCAGATTTAAGTTTCTTCAACTTGGCAGGTTTTGCAGTATCATTTTTAGATGATCCATCAGAAGACTTTTGCCCTTTAGGGGGAGGTATTGCATTAAGTAGAGCTACTCCCACATGTGCCTGAAAGAAGCAAATCCCACTAGTCTCACTTATCGGAAAAAGGGTTGTCACCCAAAAAGAATATTACAACACCGAAGAAGCATACTATGCAGTAAAGTAAAACTATAAAGCAGGCCAAACAGCAATGAATCAAAAAAGTGCAATAAACTGCATCTCCATCTCAGAATACACACAAAAAACGAACCCGCTTAAGTTGGCACAGTGATATCTACTTGAACATCTTCAAATAACATGCAAGGGACAGTAAGTGAGGGGAAAGAGGGGTGGATAGGAAGTTAAGCTCAGAGCATAGATAGTTGCTCACACAAATTGCCACATCAGTACAAAGAAACTAACGGCAATACACTGACAAACTACACATGATCAACTAACGATTAGTTATGTAAAACGAGGCAGCTCATCTCTGCCAGATCCCTACTACTACTACATGGGCAGAGGACTAGTCATTTTTCCAGATGTACTCGTGTCATACAAGTGTGACACTTGGTATGGGTACTCCATATAGATTTTTCAAAATACACAAACACTTGCTGAAAGGATTGGATGTACCCTAAAGGATAATTACCCATGCCAGACAAAGCCCAAGCAACAAAAGACCACAAGACTATTTCCTTGCAATGGATCAAGGTGCTAAGGTAGCTTCCAATTAAAAGGCCTCAGAAAATTGAAGCAAGTTCTGCACCCATTTGACAAATAATTTGTTGAAATTAAACAACATAATACCTGCTTTAGAGCTCCAACATCATTAGTCCCATCACCACACATCAATGTCATTCTTCCCACGGACTTAAAAGTGGTTAATATAAGTTCTTTTTGCTCAGGGGCAACCCTTGCAAATACCTGGGTAAAATGATAAATTTGTCAGGATATGAGTGAAAGAGTGTGTGTGTGTGTGAGAGAGATAGAGAGAGAAAGGGCAGGTTTTATCACATATTTCAAACCTTTACATAAGGAACAACTTTGGGGACAGCGGATGTCTGCTGCAACATCTCGATGCACTCGCCTCCAATACAGAGATCGTAAGCTTCTGATAAAGCTCCAACTTCATTTTCACTACAAATGTAACATAAGATTATGAAAGCTGAAAGAGAATATGATTGACTAATGTTTTATTTATTGCACAAAATATCTCAGTTAATTCATCTTATTTTTTATAGAATTTGGTACTACGCATAGACAAGTAAAAAATACAATTAGGTCACTTCTAAGGTAAGCATGAATTAGCAATCTAGTAAAAATAGTAACTTGCATGTTATAAATGGTTAACTCACACTACCAAACTGACCATGTACAAAACTTCACACTTTCAGCGTAATAAGTTAAAGCCATTTACATGAATAATATAGCTCAATATATTTACTAATGCATGGAAATTCATTAGCTTATGTTCCTTTAGCTAATTCTTCAATAAAAGGAAAAGCAAAAACAAATGTTTAAGATCAATGATGTAGATTCCCAATCTTGTTAGTACGACGACAACAAAGAACATAAAGCAATTGGGGACTGTTAAAGAGTAAAATCTTCAATAAAAATAAATAACAATTGTCAACTGTAGAAAAGCAGAGTTCTATACTGCACTAAACATTCATTTTCTACCTGTAGCTGACTATATCGGTCTCATCAGGAGAAACCCAGGCATATTCTTCCTTGTTCTTAGCACGTCCCAGGATCAGTGCTGGTTTTGAGATAATATGGACTTGTTGAGCCACGTGGCAAGCTGTCAAAGCTTGATCACCAGTAATCATGACCTATTAAACCATGGTTATAGATGAGTACTGGGAGCTTCATAAGTGGTAAGACTTGGAATGAATTCTCTTTTTTTCTTTTAGAATGTAAGTGGTAAGACTACACATGTAAAAATAGAAAATTGTAAAATCCAATATATGTGATGTGTTTTCACTATACTTCAAACCTTATTCAACGCTGAAATTTTAAAGAATAACCTAATTGAAGATGGCACTCTTAGGCTTTAACAAGTCAAATTAGGTGTTACTATTCATAGAGTCACTACATCAGAAGATTGATGGTCCTCTAGGCCTTTGTAACTGCTTCCCTGCCTAAGCAAACTACTGCTAAGTGACTCCGCTGGGGGCTTCAAAGATAATATGCCAAATACAAATTTCCTGACTAAGAATACAAGGACCGTGAATATAATGTCCGCAATTTTAGTTTCTGGTAAGCTTCAATAAGCATTACGTAATTAGTTAAGGACTTTTTGAGAAGGAAAAAAAAGTCCTTAACTAATTAGTTAAGGACTACTAACTAAAATAACATCACCAATTGTTCAGCACAGTACAAATAAGTAAGTGGCTGAGAACACAAGAAAACAAGGAAGAGAAAAAATCAGCCAAACCAAACCTACCAAATCATGAGATGATTGCTTTAATTCAGTCAAGACAGTGGCTGAGTCTCCTCTGATGGGGCAATTGAACACCTAATAAATCATCAAGAAGTAATACCAAACATGTCAAAGAGGCTGCACAATATCCCTGGAACAAACATCAGATCATTATAGCCCAAAATGGAAAATGAGTTTTTACCGCAAAACCAGCAAAAGTAAGCCCACTTTCCACTAAATCTCTCTCCAGGCTTCTGGCTTCACTAACCTTCACCAAGTTGAGCATGGAGAAAAGTTCAAAGAAATTGAAGTGTAAAAGAAGAAAGAAGGTAGAAAACTGGATACCATGTAATTATCAAACAATTGAGAGTTAAGAGAAATTTTTTGCTATGGAGGGGTTCTTACTGTCATATCTGGCAGAGACTTGAAAGCCAGAGCCAATACACGTGATCCTTGACGGGTGTATTTTTTATAGGTTGCCACGTAGGATTGTGGCACATCAATGAGCCTTTCCTGTATTGTCTCCGGTGCACCCTGGAAATATTTTTAGTAAGAGAAATTAATTTAATTAGCAAGTTGCATTATTAAATATTAACTGTACAATGGAAACCAATAAATGTTCTTTAGTGAAACAAGCTCATTTGAACTTGCGGACTGAACTGGAGAATCATTCCCAAATGCACTTACTTTAGCTTCAAAATAATCAAGCCAACCCAACAAACACAAAGAAAAAGTTCCCAAGAAAGAGTGGAAGAAAAAGTTGCCTAGAAATAAAGTAGCAGCACTGACTTTATCTGCCTCCTCATGTTATGCAAAACAATAAATCAAAAACATGTCTTATAGATATATGGACACACCGTTACACACAGCACTTTCAGATTAATCAAAGAGCTTCCACAATAAATAATAACTATCGTCAGAAAATACGTGTGCCACAAACACCAACTTTCTTTATCATTTGACAAGAACAAACATGAAATAGGTTTTACCATATCATGATGACAACTCCAAAGGGCATTCTTCTACAGTCGATTCCCTATAAAACTGCTCATATAGTGTACTAAGTTGCATTAAGCTTTACTTATACACTGTTTGGTCATCATTTTTGTTGGTAACCTAAACAATATTTTGTTAACATACGAATGAATCTATGTATTATTATATGTGGGATAGAAGATGGAATACAAATACGAGAATTAGTAGTATATGGATTAAAGCAACTAAAATGACCAAAATGACTCTCAATCCCTTTTAAAAAGATAAACAAAACACATATTTAAACTATACATTGTACAAGGAATGATACCCGCACTATGATGCACTACAAACACTACATTATCAATTCCTGCATTATAATCCCTATATTACAATCCTTGCATTATTAATCCATACATGACCTGTCTCTTTACTAACTGACCCTTAGAATTCTTTCAATGCCTCCACTTGGACCAACTGACCCTTGACCTCATTCAATCCAACAAAGCTGGATAAGGAACTAGACATCAAACCTTGACAAAAGCAAAAAATTGCTCCTGAATACGAACAACAACAGCCATTCTTTTCAAGTGAGAAGCAAAATGATGTCGCTGCACAATTTGAACAGCATCACCTCCACCTCTGCAGTAACCAGTATTAAGAAAGAAAAAATATCAACAAGAAGATAAGACAACTTTCTTTGGAAAAAAGGAGGATAAACAGCTATTTTTCTTGTTAGAAGTTCAAGAAGGAACAAAATCTAAGAAACAGATCCATTGCACATACGATAATTTTCTATTAAGCCATTTTCTATCAAAATAATCTCTCCATGTTACCCAGACTGTGTTAGATGAATACAGAGTAAAAAACAACTTAAGGTCATAAAAAGTTATCACTCTAGCTAAACTGATTCTAACAATAACACAACAATTGAAGTCTTCTATATCACAAGCAAAAGGTGAACAACAGTGGAGCTAGTATTGTTTGTTGAAGATTTGATGAAAATAACATTTGAATGGATTTGGTTCCAAAACAGAAAGGGACATTTACTTTTTTGAAGTTACGGCTATCTCAAAATTATGAAAACAAAATAGCTATTTGGAACTCCATTAGAAACTATTGGGCAATGGAAGTTGGTTTCTCAGCCTGTTTGGCCAAGCTTCCAAAATCAGCTTATTTGGAAGTGTTCTTCGAAAAAGTACTTCAAAGTACTTTTAGATAGAAACAATTTGTGTTTCGCTAACCAATTCGAAACACACAATATTACAACAAAAATTTGCACTTCCCCAAGATCTCAAAAGTGAATCTGGGGAAAAGCTACAATGTTCAGTTTCCGAAAAACAACTTTTTGTTGCTACTCAAAAACACTTTTTTCCTCCTAGGTCAAACACCCCAATTCTCTAAAATAAGCAATAACAACGTACCTAGTGTAATCCCTCAAGTGGGATGAGGAAAGGGTAGGATGTACGTAGACCTTACCCTACCTTTTTGGGATATAGAGGTAGTTTCCAATAGACCCTCGGCTCAAGAAGAAAAGTTTTCGAAACAACTCTAAAAAAATAAGCACTTTGAACTTCCCAAAAGCTTGACCAAACAGACTATATACCTTTTTTCATGGAACATGAAAAATAATAGAATAGATTATTCAAACTCATTCACCATCTGCCAGAATTAGTCAAATATTAACTCATAAGACTTGTGTAATTGATTATCCCTTTTCAAAAGAATGTTTAACTTGGAAAAATCAAATGTAAGCAGAGGCACAAATGGACAAGCAAAGAAAATGACATGAAAGGAAAGGAATAGCTGCAGAACTACAAGGATCAACTGAAGATTATTTAAAGCAGTAGACATCTGAGGCCAAAACTATTCTTTTCTAATAGAAGTAGGAAATGACATCCCAGGCAAAGCTTACTTTTTTGGCATGGCTTTTTCATCTGATTTATATGTCCAATCAATCCCTTTAAGTGCAGCCTTCTCAAGAGGATCACCCACCTACAAGAAAACAGGATGTTGGCACCAGATAAGCAAACAGCAACCGTCACCAAAATGAGGATGTTTTTAATGCAAATGAAAGATTATTTTGCTTTTTCCTGCCTTCAGATAAGTTGAGATAATTGCATTAAAACTATGGGAAATGCACAAGTCATATACATTAATGAATACCGTATATAAAAAAAAGAATGAGGAAAGTTAAGAGGATTCAGTTATTTCTTTCTTTTTAATAGGTAAATAATACCCTATTATATCTGAACACCGGCGGTTCATGCCTTGAAAAATATTGTTTCCGTGAACTAAATTCTCAGTTTCTTTCATAAAAAAAAAAAAAAAAAAAAAAAAAAAAAAAAAACTAAATTCTCAGTTTCTTACCCAACATTTTAAGAAAGCTCAATCCAAATGAAAGTCAAGTAAAATCAATTGAGAAAACCTCATCAAATGGCTAACATTTTTGATATCTGAAAACCCCACATGTTACTTAGCAGGCACACGCCTTAAACCACAAAAACTTTATTAAACAACTAATATAAAATACATGAAAGAGATCGAAATCAATAGTGGTCTATGGAATTTTTTTGTTGTCTATGGATGTTCCAGTGACTATTATATCAGAGCATGTGACGTACAACATAATAAACAAACATCCATGTGGCATGTAGATTAGAACCTAGTGGGTAGCTTTTCACCAACAAAAAGGAAGTTGGGAAGAACCAAAATCAATGTTGTTCTTACTTGGCCACACAAATAATATAGAATGAGTTCCAGGACAAAACTATGAAGCAAAATTAGTTACCAGCTTATTGTCCACAAAAACCAAAGAATGACAAGAAGCAAGAATTTCCAGAGTACGAGATGGAACTGTAGTCATTTCTCTTTCTAAGTCCTCACTGTCAGTCAATCCACCAACCCCTGAGAACTCCTGAAATTGGAACACCAAAGACATCAAAAAAAATTATTTTTTTTTATGACAAGGAAACCTGCAGCCGCTACCCTTCGGGTGCGTACAGGGTAAAACCCCGCTCCTATGCAATAGCTCGCAAACCACATAGGAGAGGTAACCCGCACTAGGCAGGTAGGCCTGGTGCGACGAGCTCGACCCAGAAGGCAAACCCCTTGCTTTTGCTGGCAAGGGGTTTCGAACTTGAAACCAACATGGAAGTCCCAAGCTCAAACCACTGGGCCACCCCGAAGGGTAAGAAATCAAAATGTTAAAGTTCAGCAACTAAGGTAGAAGACTAAAGTATATGACTGCCATACCATATCATCGGATGTCAAGGTTCCAGTCTTGTCGAAGCAACAAATATCAACCTGCAGGGAGAAAGGGTAAAAACTAAAAATCAAAACACAGAAGAGAAATTGGAGTCTTAAATCCAAAGAGCATATTGGAAAAAAACACTGATACACTGAACAATCGAAATGCTGCTAGTGAATTTTTAAAGGCTTAGAACACAAACTTGAGGCCAACACTAGAATTTCACATAAGACCAGGAAAGCACCATGAAAAGAATTTGAGCATCCACCCCAAACATAAAAGCAATAACGAGGGTTATTTCTCTGATATCCTTCCCCACGGCAACCTAATTCTACAACTTTGTGTATTTTTGTCCTTTTTAAAAAAGATTGAAGAGTTGACTTGATGTGCAGAGAGATTAGCCTCGATAGGCTGAAGAATGCACCCAAAGCAAGAATGCAGGCTCGATACAATGATGAGTGGGCCTAGAGTTGTTTACGCTAGGGAGAGAGACACGACTCAACAACCTAACGAGAGAATCTGGAGCAGAGTCAGTGGCTCAATGGGCTAAATTGAGTGAGAAATAAAAGAAGCCCAGTGCAGCTCGACGACCCGGGGTGTGAGAGAGAAGCCAAAAGCAAATACAACAGGTGGAGAAAAGAAATTTATGAAACTAGGCTTACCAAAATTTGGCTTTGATAACATGTGAAAGAAAACTTGAAGGCAGCACATACTTATATAAAGCACATAGCTTCCTCCATGAAGTGATGGCTTTTAATAACACCGATTATGATACTATGCAATCCATAGGGACCTTAGAACTCCATCCTTTTTTAGAATGAAAAAACAACAACATATATATATATATATATATATATATATATATATATATATATATGTTAAATGACTATAATGCAAAAGCCAGTGTTCTGTGGATTTGCTTCGTTTGATGAAACACGGACCCATCAACTATTTCCCGAGACCCAAAAAACAATAAAGAATATAGAGGAAAGAAGACATGCTACCCATCAAGACCCTCAAATTACTCCTGCCCAGAAGGTCAAGGATTTCAAACACAAGAAGAAATGTCCAATATGAATACTATTAGGACAAAATTCACCTTTCCAGCAAATGGGATCCGGAAAGGTTCTGTGCAGAATATCCCTCGTCGTGCTAGAGCAATTAAAGATGTATTAACAGCTATTGATAACTCCATTGGCAGCTCTGGAGGGATAACTGAAGTAATTATCAATGAACAACTGAGAAACAGCTTGTATTTACTTCTTGTTGGGTCCTCTAGCCCCTGCATATGAGCACGTGTGCCAAGGAGAAAAAGGGAAAGACATTAGCATCCCGCAACAAAACTTCATTCCTCTACAGTAGCATGGCCGGTCATCTGAGTTACTTCCCACAGCTGATTTGAAGGAGACAGCTGAAACTAGACAAGTCTAAGCAAATCCAATCAGAGAACGGAGATAATACCTTTTTAAGAACATATCCCGCTGCGATTACGGCAAAAACAACCAAGAAAAGAATAAAAAAACCACTTTCCCAGCTGTTAGCAGTAACCTACAAAAAGTAATATATATGTCATGTTACTTCGAAAATCCAAAGATAGCATCACTTGTAGAATCGCAAAAAATAATGCTCATCTTGAGATACCAGCAGATTAAAGAACAGTATTTACCCTCTCTGTGGAAAATAAAATAGTCCGCATAAGTTTGCCTTGACTTGTTTCAAACCCAGTTCGTAGAACAACAGCTAAGCATCCACCATCAGGGGTCTTCATTGGATAGCTCTACTCATAATGACAATCAAAGGAAGACAAAAAAGAAAAAGGAAAAAGTTAATGAATAAATTCTAGAAGCAACTAAACATAAAGAGTTATCAATCATTGACAACCTTATCGGGTGTATGCTGCAAAATTTTGGTTCCACCAAAGAGGACATGGGCTTTATCTCGCTTTGCAGACAATGTCTCCCCAATTCCTCTACCCATGATTGAAACCTGAATGAATAAAGGGGGAATGATTAAAACTACAAAATTATACACTCAGCATATAATAAAGACTTCGAAGCATGAGCACCACAAGTTGCAACAAGAGACAGCTTGATGAACTTAGACACTTATCATTCTGCATCTCCCGCTCATTATATTCAATAACTGACAGCTCATAAATTTGAAAAGGGCTCAGTGCAGCAATAGCTGGACCTAGCATTCGTAGCTGACACAGAAAGAATTGAACTCCGACAGAAGGATTTGCTACATCCATTAGACAATGGAAGCTGAAAATATGCAAATATGGAGGCAAGACATGCTCAGTCAAACTCTACAAGTACATATTCCCCTATTGACTGGGATAATGGCTATAAAGACAGCATTGCCCCTTGCAATCAATTTATCAAATGTCAGTACCTTAACATAACACTGAAAATACCAAAATCTACCACAGGTACCTCTTTCATATCTTTGAACAGTAAATATAAGAAAAAATAATGAATGCCAACTAAAAGAGCAGTTCCCCCAGCATCTTGTCTAAGAAAACGAAATAGATATATATAGTGCAGCTTCATTTACTTGTATATAAACAGCATCAAACAGAGAACAGAAAAGGAAGATTACCTTCCATTGTGGGGTTGATTCGCCTGTCAGAATAGCCTCATTCACAATAGCAGTTCCAGCTAGCAAAAGCATGTCAGCAGGTACAGACTTGTCTTCTCCATTTTGACCTACAGAGCGCCCGACAGACACAACATCTCCAGGTAACAGTTCAGTCCCAGAGAGTTTCACCCACCTATCATGCACACCTCTTAACACTCAGCATGAAGAATATGCATATCTATCTATTGATGTTTAAATTACAGTACATGTGGAAAAAATATATTATAAGGAGCACTGCTTGTCTTGACATACTTTCCACAGCGATACACCATCAAAGTCTGGCTGTCAACTCTTACACGCCTTAATTCAGACAGGGTCTTCAAGCGGCTTTTAGCCATTGTTGACTCAAACATAAACAGCATAAACAAAGTGAACAAACTGTAATACCAGTATTCATCTAAGCACCATAAACCCACACAAAAGACCTGCATGTAATGAGCACCTGTCAGATAATTTTGAAAACAAAATAAACAATGGCAGTGACTACAGTAGGAAACTATCAAATAGATAAATGATTTCAATCAAAACATACCTGGAATACAAAGAAAGGCTCCATGACCTGCTCTTTCATTAGTTTCTGAAATGTTGGCTGAGGATATTCAAACCTACATGGGTCAATTAAGCAAGGAACAATCAGTTCATTGAACTTGCATTTGAAATCAACAAGCTGGAAATGTTAATCGCATAAAGATATTAATTTGATTAGGTCCTAGTCATCAATTAGAATTAAAATAATAATAGCAAGAAAGGTTTAGAAGATACCATAGCAGTCCAAAAGCTATTATAACCTCTGAAGTATTAAGGAGTTCGTCAGTCTATTGCCTTATTGTAGGATTCAAATAAAATTACAACACTGGGCATTTCTTTGTTAAAAATTATGAATACCTTCTTTAAAGCTTACATTTCACCAACAAATATAAGATTAGAATAGAAAAGCAAGAATTCCATTCTTGGTCAGACATTAAATCAGGGAGAGAATTTTTTCAGTTGAAGAACTAGATTCTCTGTTTCTTAAAAAAAAATCTTGCCAAGACTTTTATTTCAAGAAAGAGGAGGAGGGAGGGAGCATAACATTGCAGGAGAGAACCACAAAATGTCTGATGAATGCTTGACACGGGACAACATAATGATCTACCAAGGGAATGCATAGAGAAGAGGGAGAACTCACACGTTCCGGCCCCATTTCTCACTTGCCGCAATAACTTTAGCTTCAGTTCCATGGCCAGTATTCTTAAGGTAGTATCCAAACGTCTCTTTTGAAGGGTAAGGAAGTTTGCTGAAAGTTCCTTTCTCCTTTGAATAGATGTACTGTTGCTTCCTGAACTCAAAATAAATCTCATCCACGCCCTCAGAAGACGAAGAACCAGCCAGCTGCATAAACAGAGGAACAATTAGACACAATCAGGAGAAGGAATAAAGAGTTCTCTTTTTGTTGGAAAACAGATAAACCAGTTCAAACCCTTAAATCTAGTACAGAGCTTGAAACACTAGATTTTTCCATGGATTGCCAGCTCTAGGGATAGCGATGGGAGAGGGTTGAAACCTTTTTTTTTTTTTAAAATCTAACAAGGAGCATGGTGGAATGAGGGCTTTGTAGATTATCTCAAAAAAATGAAGATGACGCTACTGGATGTAGAAATCTGTACCTCGGTTAAGCTAACTACTGGGCGTAGAATTCTGTACCTCGGTTAAGCTAGCTACTGGGCATAGAAATGGAAAATGAAGTATATAATGTATTGCTGCTGATTCCATCCTTCAGTCTTTGTGCATTATAATTCTTTTTTTGCTATGTGTACAAATATCATTATGTAAATTGTCACAACTATTTTCATCTGTTCTTACGATTGTGTAATTTGTGAGCCATGAATTTTACCAAACAACAACACACACAGTGAAATTCCACAAGTGGAGTCAGGGGAGGGTAGAATGTATGCAAACCTGACCTTGTGGAGGTAGAGAAGCTGTTTCCGGAAGATATTGGTAACTATTGGTAAATGTAATAAAGTCGATATTATATAAATAGCTCCGTAATTCATGTATAAGATCAGTACTTCACAGCTTTCTTATGTTTGCCATGACTAAAGCAACCAACGTATACTTATTTTTGATAAAGGACTGATACAAGCTTAACCAACATTTTCTTGTTGGTCCATTTGAGGACAAGTGGCAGAAGCATGAAGAATCCTGAATGCTCATCTACATGTTGCAATTTACTTCAAGTGACAGACTAAATCACTAAGATGGAGAGATTAGTACCATCCTAATGACATAAAAATGGCAAATGGGTCTCTTTTTAATCAAATTAAACATCTCATTAGTGGAAGAGAGTTAAAGGTTGTCATTAGTGGAGAGAATTTCTAGTGATTAACACCTACACTTAGACGAACAACTGTTTAATATCTTCCATCAATTGCGAATTCGAGATCTCCACACTCATAACAACCTCCTTCAGGTATCTCTTTGAACTTCAGTTCATTCTTGCAGTAAAAGTACCACGTTGACCCTCAAAATATTTAGTACTCTTAAGGTTGTCACTTAAGTCATAGTTTTCCTTTCTGAGCATCTTTTTTGCTGTGAAACATGGTCAACAAGAGGTTGTTATGTTTGGACTTCAAGAAATCCTAGGAAGGAACGCCTACAGGGCCCACTTCTAAGCACTCCAATTAGATTGAGACAGCAAAACAATTACCAAATATAGCAAGATTAGCAATAATGACACCCTGAGTTCAAGTATTTACATCCTTGATCTAATTGGCCACTTACCTCAGAAGGGGAGGGTAAAGGAGAGAGAAAAGGCTAGTTTACTCAATTAAGCATTTACAATTTACTTCAGCTTGTTCTGGTAGAGTTGGAATTGGAGAGCAAGCAAGACATCTTCTTGCTTCTCATCCAATCCTGCAAGGATGGTAGGATTGGGGAAAGCTGACACATTCTATATGTTTGATTCTCCTTTTTTAGTTCCTTATTAAAGGCAGTGTTGTCAAAGACACGCTTAAGCCCTGAAGCGAGACTCAAAGGTGTTGAGCGCTTTGCCTCGCTTAATGTGCATCCCAATCTCGTCAATGAGCCTTTTCTGAACAAGCGACACTAAACAGATATTTCACTTCATAGTGGTTTTGTCCAATTTCTTTATAGTTTATTCATATATTTGTTATTCATTCTTATAATTATTAGTCTTAGGCTAGCCATATATATTTATGTTTGTTCTCCCTTTGCGCCTTTGTCACTAAGCCCGCACTTCATTTGTGCTTTGCGCTTAATGGTCTGATGGGCCTTAGAGCTTTTTGTGTTTTTTGCTTTTGATAACACAAATTAAGGGAAGGAAGTAACCCTTGAATCTTTATGCTCTGCTCTGCTCTCCTCTTTTTATCAGAACTAAACTTAGATTTATAACCCCAACACCTCAATGCACCCAAAAAGGAAATGCTTGTCACACAATGTTAAGACTCGAAGAGTACAGCATACACATCTACGCTGGCTTTGTCTAAAAAATAGTCAACCTCAAAAAGTTCATAAAAATTATTATGTGAGGCAACTTCATAATTGTAACTTTTTCTACCATTATCAACCTTAGGAACAAGTACTAACAGTTAGTATGACTATCACGATAACAAAGAGTGTCAATCTACTGCTATAGCTCACTTACTCTATGAATAAGTAAAAGAACAATGCAGCCTGTTAAACTTGCTATCATAAAGGAACAATGCCACCTGTTAGACTTCTTACAGAAACGTAATAAAGAAGACAATTAAGTTCAAGAAATTGGACCCTGGACAAGTAAGGTGTCCTACTCCAACAGATATTACTCTTGGGAAACCTTTCAATTTCCGGTCCTCTTTTTTATTTTTTGGAATGCCTTCAATTTCCTGTCCTCTTTATTATTATTTTGGAACGCCTTCAATTTTCCATCCTCTTAATCAAAAAAAGAACACAACGTGGTAGAATTTCAGTCAGGTGGTGTTTAAAATTTTCGACCATTTCTTCTCCTTTTTTCTCATTACTTGCAAGTCCCTTTCCAATTACTTGAGATAAAGCTACAATGTAAGTACAAAAAACTAAAGATACATCTAGCAGAAATCTCCTTAAAAACAAGAAAAAATTAGGATCTGTACCTTTCGAATGTGAAGAGGCACAACTTCTTTACTTCCAGAGAACTTAGCTGGGGTGACTTTACAACAATCTGCTCGATGTATGTCATCCACCTGTCCAGGCAAAGGATTAAATTAGGTATTCCCAATCCTCCTCCTCTCATCCCCTTGAGTAACACAATAATTTACAAAATAGCTGGTCAAGATTCAAATTATGAAATAGGAGTCTAAATTGGTATTGAAGTAACTAGAAAATGTTCTATCTATAAATGAAAAAAAAAATCTGTTCATACAGAAGTGAGGAGACTGGTATTACAAATCTTCTTTGCATGACTGCATTGGGACCCTCTCAAATCTCAGTTCGAATTCTAAACATGTAGGATGACATAAATAGGTATAATCATAACAATTTCATATCCTGAACTCCATAATTGTCTAATACTTTACTAAATCCCCAAGCTATCGATCCCCCTCCCATTAGTATAAAACTGACAAAATTTGGCAATCAAGTAAAAATAAGTTGAGCAAACACGTGAGTCACTACAAACTCTTCTATGGCATAATTCTTACCATTAATGAGGTATCTGAATGAAGATATAAGAACAAAAGGTTCTATTAAATTAAGCATGCCTGTTTCTACAACTTCAATTCTTTTATACTTCATATAAAAGAAACTGCAGGAGAAAGGCAGCCTATCCACTTCAAGTGATACATAGAGATGGTACAATCAAATGGAAACTGAAGTATGGGTGGGTCCAACATTGAGGTCAAAGGCATATGCCAAGAGAAAGGAATCGTAACTTATATATCTAAACATAGAAGTACTACTACATATGCAAATTTGAATAGATCTATGTTCGTCTCATGCCGGCAAATTTGCTAACTCATTTTGTATTTAGGTCAAGTTTCATCCTTAATATATTTACTTGTCAAACAATTTACTAGAGTTTTAACTGCTCTAGCTAAAGTTAATTCCTACCTTTCCACAAGTCTTTACCCTCACACCCCATAGCCCTCATCCCCACCACCCCTATCTCCCCACATCCCACTGTATTTGTTTACATTATATATACTTTTAAGGATAGGAGTAATATTCTTTTCAAGAAACTAACTTATTTTCCCAGAAAACATTTTCATTCATACCAAATACACCCCAAAATCTGCACCACTAGCATTCCCCAAGCTTTCTTATCAAAACCCACAACAAAGATCATCTAATAACCCGAAATTTCACATTGAAACAGACAAAACAAATACTAAGTAAAAAAAGAAATAACAATCCGACAATCTAATTAACTTATTTACAAACCTTGGAATACTGAACAAAACGCTTGAAATCAACGGACCAAACAGTGAACAAGAAGACCAGAGAATGAAAGGCAACGAGGGCACCAAGAACTATGAAAGCATCCGTAATATCTAAGCTAGGTACTACAGTCAGAAGCCAAACACCATATAGGATAACGAAGGGCCAAACATCCAAACGCCATGACCAGTGTCTCTTCTTGAGTAAATCCACACTCTCCACCACTTTCCCACCCACTTGAAATCGCGTCATCTCTCAATTCTCTCCAATGCGCCGCCGCTGTCGCTGTCGCCGTCGCCGTCCCCGTCGCCGCCGATTGATACGATCTTAACGAACAATTAAAAATTCCGATCTAGTTGAATGAGATTGGGGGAGAAAGAGAGGAGACGGGGTTTCAGTGATGCGTTATAGACTTGTATATATAAATGCAAACGAGGAATTGGAATCTTGAAAAGGAAGTAGAGATTTTATTTTACTAGATTTTTTAGTTTTCAAAGCTTATATATTATGTTCAAAAATAAAAAGGGAAAATTGCACAAAACCTAAGCACTTGTTACAAAAAAAAGTAAATTATTATATGTATTTTATATTATCAAATAAAAAAAATAATTGGAGATAGACTTAAAAAAAGATTATGATAATCTATTATCGTCAAAATTATATGGGGTGAACAAATGAGGAAAGACTCAAAATAGTCCTTCATCTTTGGGTTAACGTTCAAAGTGATCCTTCAGTTTTCACATGGTGCACTAATAGTTCCTCATGTTTGTAATATTGGTGCACTTTTGGTCCTCCCCTAAAATTTTGCCTATTTTTTAACATTAATTTTGTCTAAAATTTTATATAAGGAATGTTCAATCGTCTTTATATATATATAATAGAAATAATAACTCTATCTGAGAGAAGGTGATAAGAAAAACACATTGTTCTTTTCACTAGAAATATTATTGCATCTAAACTAAAAATATCTTAACATATGAATTTGCAGGAAAAGAAAAAGTTGTACTATTGCACGTGAAATTATCGTGATAAACCTCTCGACTTTACCTGCAATACAATTTCTACTAAACAAAACAAAGTGTTTTTCTTCTCACATTCTTTCATATAGAGTTGTTATTTCTACGAAATATATAAAATGACAATTGAACATTCCATACATAAGTTATGGATAAAATTAATGTTAAAAAATAGATAAAATATTTTAGGAGGACCAAAAGCGCACTAATATTGCAAACATGAGGAATTGTTAGTGCTCCATGTGAAAATTCAAGGATCACTTTGAGCCTTAATCTAAAGAAAAGGGACTATTTTAATCCTTTCCTCGTGAAGAAACTTTCATTATTTATGATATCAAAAATCAAAATTATACTAATATTAATATATAAAAACACAACTCTAAATTTTACCATATTAAAAGCATGAGTTCCAAGGTGGTATTAACCTGTTTGTTTTTGTGTATTAAATCTCAAGATAAGGATATGTTTGTCATTTTGTTTCTCCACTTTGTACTACCATTTAAAGACGTGTCTTTTACTTTTGTTGCCAACACAATTTATCAGTTACGTGGCATTATTTTTGCTATTTCATAAATAAATTTATAAGTTTCTTCATCTTCTTTCATGTCTTTGTTCAATTATACATGCCCTTTCTCATTTGAATTTCATCAAATTTGAGATTAGCTACTCATTCAATTTTAGGCAATTCTTCTTATTTTGTTCTTTTATATTTTGATTATGATAAATGATGGCAATTGTTTGACATGGGTTTGATTGAACAAATTTTGCTCCTAAATATTATCCATTTCCCCTTTTCGATGTAGGATTCTTGATTCTTATCAGGTTTCTTTTTTATATAAAAAGGTTAGAGAGCAATTGCATGAGGATTACAAATTTTTGGATTCATCTTCTGGTAAGTTTAATTTTTAATTTTATCTGATTCTTCATCAAGGGATTTTATGTATTTAAAATTAAAGTGCCTATTTTAAATTTCTTCAAAATTTTGTAATTATTTTTGGCTTCACAATGATGTTTGGTATGGATAGGTGTAAATTAAATTTGGCTTTAATATGTGTCTGATCTCAACTCTTAATTCGAATATAACTTTCTCCTTCCAATCAGTCTTTGCTTCTTACTTATTTGCTGGTCGTTGTGATTATTGTTCTCTTGAGTGTGTTCAACTTTCTTCACTTTTGTATGTGACGATCTTTCACTTCCTTTGATTATTGTGTAAAGTCGATGACTATTTATAGCTATATATTACTTTGACACCAAAGTATAGTTTGATCAATGCTTAGCTTCTTCATTAATTTATAAAATTAGAGGAATTTTTGGTCGTCTGCTGTCTTATTTGCATATCAGGACATATAATATTTTTTTTCAAACTTAACATGTCTCTATTTCCATGAAATGGCATAATTGTAGTAGGAGAAAATGAACTTACTTGGTATTATTACTTATGGGTATTACAGTGTTGAGTTACTTTTCATATTATTCAGAATGTTTGAAGTTGGAATGTAAATAAAGCATTATTGATATACCTTGTATCCATCTTATACAATCTTACCCTCCCATTTTTTTGTTTGCAGAAAGTTTCTAAAGATATAAGTAAGCCCGTTATTTATAACCTCCCCATGTGTTGTGTCAATCAGAACTCACACAACTACAACGATAACATGAAGAACCAAACGACTTAGCAGTTGGTTGCGTTACTATTTTAACTCTCTCATTTTGATACTACTGCATTGTGAATGTATATGTACATGCCAACAATTCAAACAATCTGCTTACCTAAATAGTATTTTTATAAATAATGTTTGTAAATCACTCAACAGTAGTATACTATCCTACCTATTAAATACCTTTTAGGGATGGAGAACAAAGAAAGAGTAGGAATAGGTGTGGTGTTCTATTACTTGGCAAGTTTTCTTTCAAATATTTCCAACATTTCTGCCCAAATCATTTCTAAACCCAACGTCGTAGACAGATTTTGCATGGAGACAATAACGGATATATGAGAAAAAAACACCTCGTGAGTTGCAGCAAATTTACAACGAGGTGTTCAAGACCCAAAGGCACAACTTTATTATTACAATGTTGTTGACAAAGATTCTTACTTGTTATACAAACGAAACTCATCGAAGAAATTGATATTGCAGATCATCTCAAATATGCACATGACATTCCCGCTGTTGCAAATGATATACTCAGAGACTCCGATGGAACACCCTCCCCCACTTAACAAGAGAAGTCCAGCGCGAGTAGTTTTCCACAACAGTGACAAGAATCTTCATTCTTTCTGAACTTGATAAAGGTTGTTCTGATGCATTTGAATCATCTGCCCCCTTAAACTCCATTCTGTCACCTGTGAGATATATGTCTTCATTAATAAATCCCCACATTCTTCTACAAGAGCTTTCTCTCCGCCACTCACCCTAGCTAGTTCAGAGATTAAACTTTCTGTTTCTTCTGCCTTTTGCATAAAGTTCTGAATTTGCAAACCAATCATTTCCATCACCTTTGTAGATGAACTAAGAGCATCTCCTAACTCTTTTATATCAACATGAACTTCCGTGCCAATAGGAAGTCTCAGAGAGCAATTGCGCAAGGCATCAGTTGTACCTGACAGAGAAGTTGAGTAATCCTCTTCCAGGTTAGCCCATTCACCAAGACATGGTAATTGTGATTCAACAATAGTGGATAAAGTTTTGATCCTTCTCAAAAACCCAAGTTCAGCGCGTTTCTGGCTTACAGATTTGCGTAGATCTGATAATTGTTGTGCAAAGGAATAAAGTTTGCTCTGGCTGTCATGTCTTTGGGAGTGCATGGAGGCCTCTGCTTTGGCATTTGCAAACCGCCATTGAAGGTGATGGTTGTAGAGAAACTTCAGTGAATGCACATCTCCCTGATCACTGAAACCCTTCCTTCCTTTCCTAGCATCTGCTCCCAATTTATTGGAAGTTGGATGTGGAGGCAAGCAAAGGCCCCCCATTTTGAAAGATGATCTTGAAGCAAACATGTCATTTTGTTTAAGAGATAGCCAAGAGGAGGAGTTTTCGTTATTGGCTGTTGGCAAATGCAGTGAACGAGCGCAAGTAGAGGATGCAGATTTATATGAACTGCAGTCATCAACTGAACTGTCTCTATTTCTCTCCGTAAGACATCTATCAATCTCAGACATAGAAGACCTCATTGCTGATAATGTCCGCGTCTTATTGTTTTGAGGGCAAAGTGGAGAACTCGGGCATGAACTTCCCTTAGTAGTAGCAGTACCAGTGGCACAAGAATCCACACAAGGACTAGTTGAAACTTTTGAAAGCTTTCTGGAGATTAATGCTCCGTCATCCTGCGACACCGAGCAAGGATTTATAGGTGTAGCAGTAATCTCCCGCAATAGTTTATCAGCCGCACTAATTGTTCCTCCAGGAGTATTGGTTGGACAGTGACGGTTCAAAGACTGAGGAGTGAACTTATATCTAGATGGGACAACCCTAGAAGCACCAGTCACGGTAGGTGTGTCAAGTCTTGAGGAGATCTTACTACTTTTTGACTGCAAAGCATCTGCAAGTTGTTGTTGATGTGCTCTGGTGCCTCCATTGTCCTTGGGAACTTTAATATGCTGCTGCTTTCTCTGAGTGCAGACTGGAGAATTCGGGCATGAAGTGCTCTCAGTAGCAGCAGCACAGCCATCTACAGCATTGCTTGTTGAAACTTTCGAGAGCTTTTTATGGACAATTGATCCATCACCACAGGACACTGCACAAGGATTAATAGGAGTACCCGTAACCTCCTGCAACAGTTTAGCAGCAGCACTGACCGATGCATATCCAGGATTACTCGTTGAACTAGAACGGAGTACAGACTGAGGAGTTTGCCTATATCTAGATGGGATAATCCTAGCAGTACCTGTCACTGAAGGGGTGTCAGGCCTGGAGGACATCTTCCCACCCCTTGACTGCATAACATCTGGGTGTTGTTGTTGCTGTACTCTAGCACCTCCATTTTCCTTCTGAACATCTACAGATTGCTGCCTTCTTTGAACAGTGGACATTACTGCTGTTTAACTGAAGCAACTTGATCCTATTGAAGAAATTGTAATCAATATATACTATAACATGAACAGATATATCAACAGACAAAAAGAAAGAAAAGCGAAAATACGAAATACATCTATTGAAGAAATTGTAATCAATATATACTATAACATGAACAGATGTATCAACAGATCATACATATGATACTGCTTGCTCACAAAAAGTAAGAAGAGCGAAATACGAAATACATCTTATTGAGATATTAAGATATTAACGACCAAAGCACAAAAATTTGCTAAACATCAGCAACCAAAAGAAGCAGTTGATAAGCGAGATGATCACGCAGACTTGACAAGTTGCTACATAAATGGTACATGGATTAAGGAACGCCCAAAAGTTGAAAAATGATACTACAGTTGTCAAGCTTCAACAAACTAGCCTTCAAAGCAAATTTAGATAGATAACTTTGCAATGTAACATAAATTGATTGACTTCAAATAACTAGATCTGAGATAATTAGAAAATGAAACGCTACTGCAGAAAACTCATATTACAAGTATACAGTTCTACTGACTTCTTGCCTTTTCTTTCTCCCTAAACAAAGGCGGGGTAAGGTCGAGTACATCCGATCCTTCCCAGACTCCACTCGTAGAATTACACAGGATATGTTGTATTTACTGATTACCAGTACGAAATTAGCATGCCCAATACACAACAGCGGAGTCATAATCAAATCAGTAGCAAAATAAAATGCAGATCGGCATATAGAAATCACTAAGAACCTAGGTACAACAAATAAGAAACTTGTTCAGATACTTCTATTCTATTCCGGAGATGAGAAAAAAAAGAACTTACAGTTCTGATTTGCAGTGTAAAGAAGAAGTTTCAACGATGAAATTAGCCGCCGAAGAAGAAACTCCGGCAAACTGTAAAAAATTCAGATGGAAATTGGAGTAACTGACTGTCCGTCCTTCTCCGGCGAGGTCAATGAGGGATTTTGACAAATTAAAAAAAACACGACAGAGTGATGATGTGAGAGAAGTGTAACATAAAACTGCTGCAATAAAAATAGCCGTTGAAGAGAGAGTAAAAAGAAGTAGCCGTTGCCGATAAATTCGACCGATAGGGCGTAAAATATTGAGCCCATGGGTCCATGGGGTGGGCCAGCCCATGTATAAGAAAAGGAACTTTGACTGAGATGGGCCTAATTTAGAACTAAACGTGTTGGGCCTAGAAAAAGGGATCACTTACACTTTTTGTCCCTATGTTGTTTGGTCTTTAATTTAGGCCTTTATAACAAACAACTTCTTAGTAGAGCATGGTTTACCAGGAATTTTGACGTTCCTGCGTGCATTATGCCAATAGATTCCACCACCTATGAAGGTTTGTTCAAAAACTTTGTTAGAGAACTTGTATAGAGAAGGATTTTCCATGAGACAATAGTTCTTCCATACCAACTTAGTTGTTCGGCACTACTATTGACATAACAACTGGTACAACATAGTTAACTTAATCCAATCCTCTCAAACTAGGGTTGGCTCCTCAAATTCATCTCTTTAACACCAATGGTAGATAGAAACTGAACTGTATTCACGACGTTCTAAACCCAACTCACGTACCATTTAAATAGGCGAACAATTGAATCCTTGGGACCTCTATCTTACGAAGTTCTAAACCCAACTCACGTACCATTTGAATCCTTGGGACCTTCTTCAACCATAGGATGTGATGAGTCGATGTGTCAAACGACTTCAATGATAAGAGCCCTCGAGAGTCATCAACTTGTTATCCGCAACATACCTTTGATCCGTCAAGCGAAAATACTTTCACACGGGACTCCCATATCACTAGGCCATTTTCGTCTTTGTTCAACCAGTTGTGCTCACATAGTAAGTTTATATTTTTGTACCATAATATCCCACAAATTATGTCCAAACATTACTTCAATTTCTAAAGGACAAAAATTGAAAACCAATCCATTTAAATGACAAACATGCAATTTTATGTTCGAGGGGTAGTAAATGCTCAATTATAATCATTTCTTGAATAAAAACTTCAATAGTTAAATATAGTAAAAAGAATTACTTTTAAAAACCCCAAGGGAACGACAAAACCCAGGGCGAATTGGATAAAAGGGATACTTTGTAATGAACTAACCATTTTAAGTTGAATGAAAAGAATGAGCAATTGGCTAGTAATTAATGTATTTGTCATGATAAATTTGGTTCATTGTATAAGAGTATGGACATTATGAACTTAATAAATAAATAAACAAATAGATCCTTCGTGCCACTTTGAAACATTAGAGTTTTATCTTACAGTCCATACAACACTAATAAAATGTATATGTAAATTATTCTATGAGATATATATTACAAATTGTTGCCACATCCCATGACATTGATACTTCATTGTTCATCCAGCCAAAAGCCAGCTTAAACTTTACGTAATCCCATAAATAAAATCTGAAAAGAGTGGTGTGTACACGATCTCACTCTTATCCTGTGAAGGTCGAGGGGCTGTTCTGATAGACCCTCGGGGCTCAAGTAAACCACACGGCTTTTTATACCAACCCAAACAATTATACATATGACCATTTGATGATTATACACAGAACAAGATCAAATCAAACAGGTCCTAAAATTAACATTAAGGTAGGTAAATCAAGATTCCCCCTCAGATAACAAGGTTGAAACTGAAGTGTCTAACATATCATAAGTTAAACCTCAGCACAGAGGCCACCAACAACTGAAATTCAACCCCAACCTGCTTCATTAATGTCTTTCAGCCTCTTTCGTCTCCGACAAAACATTAAAGAACGAAGAAAAGAAGGAAATAAAACAGGAACAAAGAAGAAAATAATGATAAGAGATATATCCCTCAATTCCCGTAGGAATAGTATTAAGTATTAACACAGGCAGCTTACTCAGGAATACAAATAATAGACTACACACTTACACCTATCCTAAAAAAGAGAAAAAAAATTATGTTTTTTGTTAAGTTACCTATCAATGAAGCAAACTGCTACTAACCTAAGATGATATACATTCTTTGCTAAGGTCCTCCTTACTCTATGTACAGCTAGTTTTCCAGCATACAATTACATGGTATGTTGCAACTACATGAAATAGTTATAATAAGTGCTAACCAAAAATAGAACAAACTGAGTGGCTGGCTGGTTGGCTGGATGACTGCTAGAGATAACTACAGCTGTGAATAAGTATTCTCTCGGACTCTAGAAGCAATTTACAAGGAGTTCCTACATAATATGTGGCAAAAGACTCATTATTGTCATACATCAACAACACCTCATATGATGATGAGCAGCGCAGCCTTATATTTAGCAATCTGGAGAGGAAATATATCAAAATGATGAGCAACTAACAAAAGAGATGTAGGGAAAAGAAGTCTATCAATCTTCCAATAACTCCAATTTGGTCTTTTGAATGGTTTCCTTCTCTGACTTACTGTAGACCTTATTCAATCAAAGGATAGCCAAATCATGATGCTGAGGTAACAGATGTCCCTGACGTCTTTTTGCGTTCCCAAGATAAACGAAAGGATTAAAGAAAGAACATGTATTTGCCCCAAGAAGCCAAACTTCAGTCTTTTGCACTTTCTTTCTCTTTATTCAACAAAGAGAACTCTGCAGAAAATTAAGATGATAACTCTACCAGGTAAATGAGAAGTTCCACCACCAAGTTAGTGTTACTAACAGAATAACAGATACACCACAGAATTGAATATGTGGAGTAAAGAAATAAAAGCGAAGATGATACAATGAGATTTGGTGATAAAAGAATAGAAGACACCTATCTATATCTATCCTATATTAAAAGCATGAAGTCCTCTTTAATCATTTAAAAATTAATCTCACACTAGATAAAATAGTCTTTAATTATTCTCATAATATTTAGTGATTGTAATTTAATTATTTTCCTAATATTTAGGACTTAGAAATCAACTAAATTTTGGTTATTAAATCTTTCCTTATTTGAACCATGCAAGAAGTCTTGATACTTAACACTATAAAATCGAAAAAAATTGCTTGTTTGAAATTATGTAACAAATTATAACTACAACTAATTGTAACATTAGGACATTGAAGTCCGCTAGGATGTTTATTTAAAATCAACTGTCTCTCAGACTCTCGTGTGTTTTTATTTTTTGCACCACACAAGCATTATTGATAGGAACTATTGACATATTTGTCTTAGACTTGGAAATTAGTTACGTTTAAAGGTTTAATTATTGCTTTAAGAGTCTTTTTTTTTTTGTCTTTACTTTGTGATGCATTTGTTATTCATGGTAGATTGCTTTAAGAGTCAATTAATTGTTTCACTCTCCCATTGCATATTAGTGTGTAGTGTGGAATATGTTCAGATCCAATGGATTAGAGATATACTAAGTGGATGCTAAAGTATGGAGAATAGAAAGGGAATAGTTCCTTTGACACCTATTTAAACCTTTTGCGTGGACTCTTCACTTCCGAAGCCGCACCCATGTTGGATTCTCCATATATACACTAATTTTGGAGAATCTGACACGCACCAGTTGAAATTTTTGAAAAGTCCGAGCAACATAAATTTAAACCATAGAGAAAGAAATATAAAGCCTTTTGTATTAGTATGAACTCTTTCATTTGCTTGACACTTTTGGAGCACGTATAGTACTCCTGTATTGATGATACAATGCTCTTCTTGTATACAGCTCGTACGTGAGGTTCTTCCCATCAAATAATTATAATAATTAACTTCGTAAAGATCTCATCCTTATCTCTCAAAAGAATGCGGCTGATTCATCAGAGTGACTCAGATCCAATGTGCATTACTTATTATTGTTTGACTCACATGGATCCTATGTACTTTTTCCAACTCTGCTACATAGACTACCTCTTTAGAAAAACATCAGAAACGGAGCAAGCTTACAAATTTAAACAAGAGGTATAGAATCATTAAAGGTTGATGTATGCAAGATATATATCAACACAAAATATAAAACACTATTCAGGTGACACTTGCAATTTATTTCAATTGCTTTTCACATCTCAAATAAATCATTTGATGCTTCTACTTCTTATGAAAAGAATAACAAGAGAAGCAGTATTCACCTACTCAAAGTTGTTCACGAATGTAAGCCATCGATCTCAACATTGATCCTAGTGTATCCCTTGAAACTTGAAATTTCACTTCAGTCTCTCCAGAAGGTGTCTTAGTATCTTGAAGCTGTGGCAGAAAAGGACAAAAACTATCAGTTCACAACTTAAAGGACAGTACATCATTGCATTCAACTGACATTTATCTTCTCAATCGACAAAATCAAATGAGATTCAAGGCTGGTTGACAATCAAGATGATCAATTTTTCTATCTAATAGTACTTCATATGGATCTATTATCTCTTTATTCAGCTGTCATGAATGACACTTTGGAGAGTCATATCAGGGAATTAAATAGCAGAGTGTTTCATCAACATACATGGCGTGCTTTCCACCTGAATATAAAGTGATGATTATACACCACAAAAACTATACGTAGAATATGAAAGGGAAGAAGAGAGAAGGGACAGAGATCATTTCTTTCACGTGATAATTTTGGTTATTCACTGGTATATTGAATAAATAGGCCAGTGCCAGGTGATAGAATCGTCAGAACATCAAAAGAAAGAAACACTCTTTCCCTTGATAGGAAAATGGCATCATCCATCGACTAGAGAAGAAAATCCAGAACAGCAAAGCTTCCAGAAGCAATTGCAGTAAATTTAACAGTTATGCAGGTTGACTAAGTGATTAAATTTACAGGAAAAAAAAACATATTTAAGCTCATTAATATACTAATGTCAATATTAAGAGTGTCTTTGGAATGCCTCCAGTGTAACTAATCAGAATGTGCATATTGAATAAACTTGCTTTGCTCCAACTCTGACAAACTTGAAGTAATATATCTAAGATTGTGTGAAGCAGAAAAGCAACCATTCAACTGCTCCTCACTCATTTAATGAGATTCTGAAATAGGAAATAATTCTTGAAGTTCATAATGCATACCTTTAAATTAATAACAGCTACTCTATTTGCCGGCAGGGAAAGCTGTTGACTTATGTAAGCCATGGATTTCAGCATTGGCTCCAGAGCGACTCTTGTAAGTCTAAACTGAACTTCTGTTTCCCCAGCTGGGTTCTTGCCATAATCTTGCAACTGAAAATCGGGTGGAATATGTCCAAATAAAATTTCACAAAGGAAATTACTATCTCATCAAATTTATTTGTCAAGGGAGGAAGAAAAATCAACTCAACTGTTTATCTGTAAACAGCCAGTGTGCGACTCAAGAGGAGAATCTTTTTTCAAAACAGGTATACACACCTTCAAATTAATGACAGCCACTTTACTTGCGGGACTCTTGTTTTCGATCACCCATGTCATAGACTTAAAACAATTATAAACAACCTACATCAAACACAATATGTGACGGAGAAAAAACATATTAATTCATCTCCTTGGTAAATTCATGTATTTTCTTGTACTGTATATTCAAATGCAAATCATAAATGGAAAAAAAAGCATAGTTACATACAAGTTACAAAAGAGACAAGTTTTTGTTTTTCATACCACATTATCAGCAAGGCCACCATCATGATTTATAGCCACAGGTGTCATAGTGGGCTGATTTAAGTCACCTGCAGTTAAACCGCCATCATTAAGGTTAAAATGACGAGGCATTGTATCTTGCCAAGGCCATAAAGATGGTATGGTATCAGAAGTAGCTGGAGTTTTTTTTATGCTCCCATCCTGAGTACTTTCACTTCCCTGTGAGCTAAGAGGTTTGCCAACACTTTTTGCAACAACAGAAATCTTCCTCAACCCGTCTTTAAGAGCACTAACCGCTGCATGAAAGGTCTCTGCAGAAACTGCCCCTTCTTCTGCATATCTTAAAGCTTCCAGACATAGGTGGTTGAAACGTGAAGTGAGTGAATTAATTCCTTGTTTAACGATGTCTTCATCCGATCCTTGTCCAACTTTTGCGTTTCTTGTCCACCTCTTAAGTATATAAAGGGATGGAACTGTGAGAACATTAGTCACTGTAAAAACTGTTAAAATGTGCCTACATAAGATGCCTGAATACTCAAACATCTGACAGCTGCAACTTGCTTTCATCTGGGCAAGATTCAACATAACAATGTAAGCCTTGTCATCCTGTTCATATTTTGCAACCCTAAATTTGCTTAGAGTCTCATCACCATCTATCTTATTGGCAGTGTGGGCAAAAGTTTCAACTAGTTCCTCTTGAAACTTTGCAAAAACTTTTTTGGTGAAGAGATTAGCTGCTTGCTGTTCCATTGGAGATGGGGTCCTTAGCATTGGTGCGGTGCAATTTGTATCAAAATCAGATGCAATTTCCCTTTCAAGTGAACTTTCTAAAGCTCTTTCATACTGCTTAAAGAACATTGGTAGAGTTGTCTGCTGATTCACATATCCATCAAAAAAGGAGGTTACACCCTGGTTTGAGGGAAGTGCAGCAAAGAAAGTATCCCGAAAATATACTGGAGCCCACTGGTCACGAGCATTATATACAGCTTGAAGCCACTCATTTTTCCCCAGATCATATTTATCAAGTACAGAGGTCCAACATGATTCGAAATCCTCAATTGTCTCAGAATAGTTGATGCAGCTATATAGCTCCCCATAAAAGGAAGGATGAGCCATATATATGTGAGCCAATCTTTCCTGCCCTTCTCGTAAGATATGCCACTTACAGATGCAATGACGAGTACCCGGTAATACTAGGTTGACTGCTGCCTTAATAGCTCTATCCTGGTCGGTTGTAATAGAAACTGGAGGGCGGTTATTCATTGAAGATAGCCAGGTCCGGAAAAGCCAAGTAAAGGAAGACTCAGACTCATCTAAGAGTAATCCACAGCCAAACAAAACCATTTGCCCATGATGATTTACTCCAGTGAATGGAGCAAAAGGAACCTGAAATTGATTTGGTCTATACATTGTATCAAAAATAACAGCATCGCCAAAGTGACTATAAGCTATTCTTGATCTTGCATCCGCCCAAAAAGCATTCGTCATGCGGTTTTCATCATCAAGTTGAATAGCATAGTAGAAACCAGGATTTTCCGCTTGCATTTTTTTGAAATAGTCAAGAAGATTATGGGCATCTCTTCCAAGAGTTCTCTTTCGGCTGCAAGGCTGAATAAACATTATTGGTATGACAGGGCTAAAGTTCTTGGTCACACGATTTGACTCCATAGGAGGCGCATCCTTAACACCTTCATTAGAACTGACAAATGCATGATTCCCGTCAACCGGAACCACAACCGGTGGAACCATAATATCAGTTGGAGCTCCCGGTATCTCTCCAACAGTCTTGGAAGCACCAGCAAAGTGTTTACGAGGTCGAAGGTAATGCACCTTGCTAGGATTCACTATTGAATGATTGTGATCCTCAACGAATTTAGTCACAACCCAACCATCTGAACTCTTCCTCTCTATACGAAGCATAGCATTGCAACTCTCTGTATTCTTCCTTCTGAGAATTTCTTTAGAACAAGAGAAGTCCCAACTAATGATAGGTCCATCAGGCTTAGTGCGGCTGTACTGACCAACATGTATGCTAAAGCCCACACGCCTAGCATATGCGTCAAAAAAATTCTTTGCGGCTTCTTCTGTTTGAAACTCCATCCCCACATATGGCTTCTCTTCCCCATCAACCTCAATGATAGTGTCTCTTTCAGTAAAATTGTCCGGCAAACCCTGTTTGGGATTCTGATTTGGTTCAACAGCTCTTTCCCCACTTTTTTTCCTCTTCTTCCCTTCTATGTCAATTACTTCGATATTCATCTTGTTGGGGAACTGACATTGACAAATCAATCTATTTCTTCTTGGTCAAAACGTCATCTTGCCATCTCTTATGAAAAGAAACGAACAATAGCAGGCCTTAAAATCATATGAACTGGAACAAGGTAATCAGTGACTCGATATTTTATAATAATAAATATAAAGAATAAGACAACACTCCAGTTTTAAACACATGAGCATACTCCTTACTCAAACTTTCAAATGGAAATGCATATCAAATGATGTTTAGGATAAATACAAGATAAATTAATATTGTTTAAAACGTAAATATATTCCCAGTCACCAGAAAGCAGAAAGGTGATAAAGATCTCCCATCATGTTGCCTTCATTGGCAGGTGAAAAGCAGCTGAAAAGGTTAGCAGAATATTGATCAAAACTCAAGTGTTTGGGCTTCAGAGGAGGGACTTCATACATAACTTCTAATACCACAGAGAGAAGAAGACACCCCAGAATAGTATAAAAACAGTTCAATATTTTAAGGAGAGATATAGTATCAAACTCTGATAATTAAGAAACAGAGGAAAATAGAACATATTTTGGATAAGGGAATTCAATGTTCAGAGGAAGGAGTCAATACCCAAACTCTAATTCCATGAAGAAAAAAAAGAGCATAAATATTTTCTAGAATAGGAGGAAGGAAGGATATAAACAGACAAGTTTTAGTGATAATCAAAACATCAAATGGCCTTGGAAGCAAATCTGGAGAATCAAAGTGCCAGACAAAGTGTCATGCTTCACCTGGCTTAAATGTTTTCCAGAATAGTGATTGGAAATGTAGTATCCAGAAGAGAGACTCGGTACCCATATTCTTATAATATTATGAAAAATACTAGGTGAGTTCTTCCAATCTGTCCTAACCTTGGTAGACATAGTTACATTTGCTGATGAGAGGTAGCTGATTGTTAAAGAGAATTGCTCCATCAATTCCAGTCTTTAGCATGAAACTGAATTCATGCTAAGATTATAACAGTTTACAGTTTGTTATGTACTTTCAAGGAGAAGGAGAATCAAAGAGTAAATGTGTAACCTAAAAATTAGATAACCATACAGTTTTGAATATAGCAATGTCTTCAAGTTTCAACAGAAACATTCAGAAAAATAAAACATAGTTAGAATCATGAATCTCAGGTTCAAAACCCACAAACAGCAAAAATACTAGTGATTTCTTCCCGAGGTCAGCACAAGCACTGAGATCATCCGAGCTCCGTTGCTCAAAAACAAAAATTGTTAGCAAATTGGGTTGGGAGTAGATACTAACTATGGAATTAGCATAAAAGTTTAGAAAGTGAATGCAATTATATGGTATCGCTAAACCTTAGGAAGAATATAAACCTGAAATTCAGTTCTGAGTTCGAACAAACAGTATGTAGCTTCCTTCAGTAAAAGCTTCCAACATTCTTCATTAGACCAGAATGACTCATACTACTATTACCTCTCAGTGCTCCGGCACGCCGGCGTTGCTGGGTTTGTTGCCTCGGAGAAGGGAGAGGGGGCTCTGGACGAGTTGAAGAAGGCAGACGGAACTTTTTCTCTGTTTTCTTTCCACTTTCTAATTCTTTTTCTTTTGATTTGTTCTTCATTTCTCTTTCCTTTGATATATGTTTCTTGACTTAATATCTTAAAGGTGATTGAACGGATATTATCTAGCAAATTTATTAAATTTTTTTTGTATTAAAAATTTAATTTAAAATTTTTATTTTTAAAAATCACTCAATTATATATATTATTAAAATAGATTTGACATGATAAAATATATTATTTTTTATGTTATTTAATTATAAATCCCAAAAATAAATAATGTCATAGAATCTATTTATTATTATACCAGACCTAATTCAATTTTTTTTTTCTTACCTGTTTGATCTTATCATCAATATTTTTGAATTCTTGGATGCTGAAGTCTTTCAGTGGCTTAGTCCCCATCCTTAACGAATTTCAATCTCCTCGCCAAAAATTAATTTTATGAATAATGTATGAAAATTTTAATTTATCAACTAATAATTTATGTACTTACTTACTGATAATAGCATGTAGTATTTTTTAAAAATTGTTTTTGATTTGCTGAAATGGAGGAAGTACTAGGAATAATTATAAGAGTAATTTCTTTATCAAAGAACACTTTTTAACATTAAGAAGCTGATTTATTTTACATTTTTATTTGCTACTGTATTATTACTTGTTGCAGGTCTCATGACATTACACCGATAAGTATCTTTAATTGTACTAATATTAATTTTTCATATTATTGATATGTAAAAGATTGGACATGATTTTAATGAAGTTAAAAAATACTTTTAAGAAGTTAATTTCTACCATGAAGGAAGTAATTTGACCATGTTGATTTCTCATTTTTTTTTTATGTGATAGATTTAATTTTTCTAACTAACAATCGTAACATGCTAACAACTTCAATTTTTCAGTTGTACTATTTGCTAAAGGAAATAATGAAAATAAGAGCATGAATCGGGTATACGGGTTTCAGCGTGGGTTGGTATGATAATAAATGAATTTTACAAAATTTTATTTATTTGTGGGATTCATAATTACATGGCATCATAAATATTTTATTTTTTCATATTAAATTTATTTTAATGATAAATATAGTTGAGTGATTTTTGAAGATAAAAACTTTAAGTTGAATGATTTTATTGATACAAAACAAAGTTCAATGACTTTGCTAAATAATTTATCATACTTCAGTGACTTTTTAAGATATTAACTCTATGTTTCTTCTATTTTTCCTTTCTTAGTTACTAGTGCTTGACCATATATATTTCTATATATTTGGCTGAAAATCCGTCATATATAATATTTGCGAAATATATTTTATTTTTTTAAGAAATGTGATTTATATTTATAATTTTTAAAAATTATAAAAATTAGTTATAGGTTTGTAACATAGCACATGACTTTTTATCCTAAGTCAATTTTGTTCATAATTTTCATCAATAATTGTATCATCATTGAATATCATGAGTGGTGCCAACGGAAATATTACTATTTCTTTTTATGTATATATAGTAGATGTTGAACCCCCTTTTGATAGTTCTAGTTCTTCAGATTTTGAACCCTCTTATTAAAATTTTTAGCTCCGCCACTATTGAATATTCTATCACTATTTTGATGTTAGCGTAAAAGATTATGTAAAACAACGAAAACAACTACTGTAAGTGTAGAGGGTGTTGTTGCAAAAGATAAAAGTTTATTGTAAAATTTAAATTATTAAAAATTTTGAAATAATGAGACTTGGCGAAATACTAGTCTTTTCCGGTATTTGGACATTTGGATATTTGTCAAATACTGACAAATTATATGAAAAAACTAGGAATGACAATGGAGCGGGGTGGGATGAATCGAAATGAGCTTGACCGTAAGTTCTTTAATCCACACCTCCCCACCCCACAAAACAACTTTTTTCATTTATAACCCGTCCCATTCCGCATCGCATAACTTTTTAAATTTTTTATTTTTCTTGTTAAGTTTGATACTAAAAAAATTCATTATAATAAATTCTTTTTTTCATTAATTGGTATTAATTTAATAGAATAGTGAGTTAAAAAATTATTTTTTAGGGGTCAATTGGAAAACATGTAAGAAATTCTATCATTTTTTATTGTACCATGTTCATATGTTATCTCGTATATTCTAGTAGATTTATAAAAATTATCTTAATAAATAATGATCTATTACACAGCATGTAAAAAGTTAAAATTAAATTTGAACCCACATAAATTACATATACACCACCCCCCCCCCCCCGCCCAACATTAATTTTTAAAAAAACTCACTTCAAACTGCGATGTATCTCACTCGCCTCGCACAACCTTAAATTCGCCCCGCGCTATTGTCATCCCAAGGCCAAACATTGTTTGACAAAATCAAAAACAAATCGAATACGACTGATCTTTTAAAATCTAAAACCAAGCCGAATAAATTTGATTGATTTAGCTTGGGTTACCGATTTGAATAGATTTTTTTCAAACCGTAAGCATCTTTATATTTAACATATCTTTAATTTAAGATCATAATATTTAAAATTATTTTTTAATTTTTTTAAATTTTGTGTTAAATTAAAATAAGCAAATAAATTAAAACATGAAGAATACATTCTATTTCACCCTTAAACTTCACTCCTAATTTCTTATTAACTATTTAAATACCCAAAAAAAAGGGGGAATTTTCACATTGATTCAATTATTTACTAATCAATAATTTGATTGTTATTGAGATGTATGAGGTAAGAGATTTTCAGGTATAATTCACAGACTTAAAGACTTACTCTCGATAATTATACGGAGGTGTTGAGTGCATCCTCTTTTTAGTTTTTATTTTAAAATAATTTATTAGACTTTTAATTTAGTTAATGCAATATGAATTCTGATGTCACTTATTAACTTTTTCTTGAATCTTTAAGATAAAAATTTTATTTTGAAATATATTTTTGTTATAAAAATGACACTTATTTTGGAACAGATTAAGTATCAATAATGCAATATGATTACTAACAAAGAACATTATCAATGCACAGAAATATTACGTTGCTCAGACTCTTTAAATATGTCGCAAAATGCAATATGATTACTAACAAAGAACATTATCAATGCACAAAAAGGTTAGTTTCTTCAAATATGTCGCTGGCTGTGTGTCGATTGCTAACAAAGAACATTATCAATGCACAAAAAGGTTAGACTCTTCAAATATATCGCTGGCTATGCGTCGAATCCTCCAAAAGTAATATATTTTTGGAAAATTCAAAACAAATACGGCAACATTTTTGAAAAAGCCGAGCAATATAGCGGAAAAGCAAGTGTAGCTGGTGATATCAACAGGCAAATGAAACTGAAACCAAAAAAGTTTACTAAGCAACATTTCAGCTAAACTGCAGGAGTTCATATTTGGTGAAACTAATTGAAAAAAGGAGTCACAAGGCCTTCTGCTTGTGTCTCTATATTATCTAGGAAATATTAAAAAGCAACTAAAACAAGGAAGAAGGTTTCCTATCAAACTTATAATATACTTAACACCAAGCTGAGTTCTTATTCCAAACATCTTACATTGTCGAAGATGCCAAACCTCCATCGTCTTTCATGTCGTTAGAAATGGATGTTGTTCTTGACATGGATGATGATGAGGTAGGTGAGATGGACAGATTGTTCCTCACTTCCTCGTTATCAGCTTCAATCCCATCGATGATCATGCTGTCGGAGAATACATTCAGGTTGAACTCATTCTCACTTGATTGCTCATAGAAATCGAAGTCAATGTTGTTGTCAAAGCTGTTGTCACTGAAAAGATCCATCAAATCGGTTGGTTTGTCAAGAGAGAAGTCGGAAACTGGGAGCGAATCAAATGTGTTGTCCAAGTACATGTTCATCCACGGGTAATCCTCTTCCTCCTCGTGATCCTTTGCGTTAGCAAACTCCAACTTCAGAACTTTTGGTTGAGTCACTTCATCAAAATCAAGTGCAGGCGTAAACTCCAACTTTGGTACTACAATTGGTTCTGCAGCTAATTCTGCTAGCTGATAATCAAATTGGCTTTCTTCTTGTTGAACCGGCTGATACTGTTCGATCACCTCACTTGATTGAACTTCAGCAGAGGACTCTGTGTTTTCCTCCTTTGTTAACAGATCTGGTTCGCGGAGTTTCTTCAAATGGTCTGCATATCTGCTGATGTCGAAGTTGGTCACCGCATTAGGCCCTCTGTACTCAATTGCTGCCATATCATATGCTGCAGCTGCTTCCTCTTGAGTGCCTTCAGTAAAGAGAGAAGTAAAATACAAGGATTTCGAGAAATTCCAGATAATGTTACTGCACTCAACTATACGAGACCTAGTTTGAACCTATGTTTCCTCAGACTCTTCAAACATAGCGAGAAGTGCATGTCAGATCCTCCAAAAGTAGTGCATTGACATGGATACAACTTTGAAGAGTCCGAGCAACATAGTTTTGAACTAGTTTACAAGGTCACAACTAGCTTGCATTGTCTAATCGCCAAAGCATCAGTAACAACTAACAAGGAAACAAAACGCGACAATATAAATGCTCTACATTGCACTTACCCGTTCATATAAAACAACAAATTACGCCTCAATCGCAAATAAGTTGGGACTATATTGCTACTTACATTCGGAATACACCCCAAGTACCAGTAGTGACAAACTTAAAACTCTTTTTGAATGACTATATTACTACTTGTTCAACTCATCAATGTACATTACATGTTTCTCATGAATAAGGTCTCGCGTTAGAGCACTGAAAATGAAGAAAATCCTAGTATGGTCCGAGTTTAGACTAGTCAGATCAGTGAATTCCGAATACAAAATTATTATACTAAAAAAACAAAGAGTTGTGTAGTGAGTGTAATAGTTGGAGATGAGGATGACAAGACACTATGCATCAATCCAAAGGCATAATTGTCTACTAAGATTAAACATAAATTATTCACCCCATTAAGCATGAATCAAGGCTCTGACAATGTCACGAGCCAAGATCTAATACAGTCACATTAAAGAAAATTAAGATAATTACTTATCTTAATCACTATTCAAATCTCTTACTCATTAATACCTCACACTTAACCAAGTACATATCATTCAAAATTAGCTCAATTTTGTTCTCTAATTAAACTTAAAAGGTGCCCCCACATAATTTAAGTCCATATTGTATTTACTTAACATAGGAAGTAATTATAATTTCAAACATAAATTTAGCACATAACAAAAAATGGGTTAGGACTAACCCACTAAAAATAAATATAGGGGAATATTTTCAATTTTTATTATAAAGTTAGGAACAGAGAGTCTAACTTTATGTACGGTCCACAAAGATCTGCATCAAATATTTTAATTTTTGGACCACCTCAGCCTTTTAACTTTGATCTCAGTAAATAATATATAAAACACCAATGATCATGTGCCATGTCAGCTTTAATCCTATTATATCTATATTAGACCCGTAAAAGTGTTAAATCTTTTTCAAGAATTTGAAACTTATAAATTACTAAAACAATTTAAAGAACTCATTCATGAAACCAATACTCGAAAATCTAAATAAAACTCAATCAAAGCGATTATAAAGTTAAGAAACGTACTATAAGTTTCCAGATAGAGATACTTATTTCCATAGACCCGTCCAATTCGAGCCTCCCATCGACCATTGTGGTGGTGCCTGTAAATATCAAAATATAAAGAGTCGATGAATCAGATAATCAACAAACTAAACTATTAATATTTTCGTTGTCAATTTTTTTTAATATAAGTACATTTTATTTTCCTAAATAAGTATTACACATAAACTCCACTCAGCACACAAATAGGACAGTGAATCCATATGGGACCCACTAAAACAATGTCCCAGTGGGTCCCATAAGTCATGAAAATCCATAAAATTTGTTTGACTTCCAATACTGTACTGGCCTTGCAATTATAATTAAAAGAATTAAATTAAATTAAATTTGCATGTGTTTTGTCTCTTTAATACATTTAATTATTCACACTAATTAAATTTAGTATATACTAATTTTTTAAAATTAATTAAATAAAATACCTTGCAACACCACGATATTTGGAAACACCTCTAGAAAATCCACTGCTCATTCTCCTTAATGAAGCTAAGTACTCTTCCTTTGTTAGCCTCTGCATTTCTTCAAACTCTTTGTTATATCTTTCCACCTGCATTGTTTTGTTGTACGTCACGTTTCATGTCTTGTCCTCTTTACAGTTACTTTTTTGTCATTTTCCTCCCTTTTTTCCTCCAACACAGACAAAATCCCTTGAAAGAAACACCGCTTCCTTTTTTTTGGTTTAACATAAAAATTTAATTCTAAAATACTTATTTTTCGTTGGTAAAATAATTTATCGTCACACAAACAGAGTAAGAATCTACCGGAAAATTAAGTAGAGTTGTTGGTCCCCAATACTTAAGGGCAGCAAGATCATAAGTTCTAGCAGCAGCTTCTTCACTGTCATAAGCTCCTGTATATTCAAAAAAAAAATTAAATGACATTTTAGTAATTAGAAATCAATTTAGTCAAACAAATAATAAAATATTTTTTTTGTGCATAAAAAGTGTTGTACATAGTGCAAAAACACTAGTACATTTGTAAAAGATTTAGAGCTCACCCAAATAAACTAAGCAGCAAAGAGGCAAGTGAGAGAGAGGGGATCATCACCAACAAAGAACAGAGTCAGTAAAAAATTAATTAAATTAATATAAATTAAGAGTAATATAATATTACTGTAGATCTTGATTTGTAAATTTTTATTTTTTTTTAATCCATATATTAAATAAAAGTAAAAAGAGATAAAAAGAGTATTGTTCACTTTGTCTTCCTTTCTTGTTCTGAATGCTATTCCAAGTACTCTTGTCCCATAAGTGAGCTTCATATCTTCCTGTCCATCTATGCCTGCAAAAAAAAAAAATAATAATAATTTTATTAATCACATTTATTCATGCATGCAATCAAAAAATACAATTTTGATTTCTGGGTTTCTGTTAGATGTGGTTTTTACTCTGTGAATTTAATTTTAATTGGGTTTAAGCAAAAAAATAAAAAATAAAAAAAAATACCTGGTTACGCCTCTGAAAATGGAGCTTCTTCTAGCTGTGGATGAATTGTTACTTGGTGAATCAGCATTTACAATTTTCTTAGCTCGACTAGCACGTTTCAGTCTGGGCTTTGGTTTCGGTTTCGGCTTCGGCTTCAGGTTTAGCTTCTCTGTTTCTTCATGGATTTGTTCAATGCATGAAGATGAAGAAGAAGAGGAAGAGCAAGAAAAAGATGGAGATTTCTTCATTTTTTTTCTTTTTTGCCCAGAAAAAAATAATTTCAATTGATAAAAATGGCAATGTGGGTGTTCTGAGTTTTCAATTTTTAGGAGAAATGGGAGGGCGGAAAATAGAGATTGGGTTGGTGTTCTGAATTAAAAAGAAAGAAACAAAATAAGGTTCGTTTTCTTTTCTTCCTTTCAACTTTCTTTCCACTCTTTCTTATTTTGCTTTTCTGGTAAACCAAAGTGGTTTACCAAATTAAGCAGAGACAGAGAAGAAATACATGAATTGCATTTGAGGTGAAATGGAGTTTATAAGATGACCAACACCCACCCACCCACCCACTATGACTTGAGGGTAGGGGGGTAAGTAGGGGGGTAGGGGGTAATTAATTAACTTTGGTTAATTAAACTTGAGTTAATTAATTTTTAACTATGGACAAATGTAAGTTCAGACTTTCAGTTCAGAAACCATGATGCTATTATGCCAATTGGCCTTTTTTTTCACTTTCTACATGGGAATCTTTTTTTTAATAAAATTAAAATAATTTTTTTATTTTTTTTTTTTTTTTTTTTTACATTTGAGATTAAACTTGTGGGATTGTCAGCTGAAGAATTATGTCTTGTTCTACATATAGAGAAAGAGATGGACGCGTGGTGTAAACTGTGAAGGGGCAGAAGGGGAGATGGTGGTTTTAATGGTGAAAAGTTATAAAAATGGCATTGGTTTTTGTTATCAATTACGAGGCAAACCACACTGTGGGAGCGGTATTTTCTTCATGCCAAAATAAATGTTGTTTTAGTCAAAAATAAATTGTTAAAAGCACTTTCTTCGTGTTAAAATAAGTGTCATATTAGTCAAAAATACAAAATTAATACTGTCATTTAGAAATTCAAGACTACAATTAATACTTTGTTCATGCATTTTATTTGTCATGTTTTAACTTGACACACGTGAATTGTCATGGTTGTTTACTATTCTATAATATCTCTATTAATTGATATTTAAGATTAAATTTTTAAATAAAATTTGAATAATTAGTAATTAATATCAAGGATAAAATATGAGAAAAAATAATCTTTTTCTTAATATATTAAATTGTGACTAGTAAGAATGAAAAATCTATATTTAAAATTTTTGGACAAGTAAAAATAAATAAAATAGTTATTTTTTTAATTTATTTTTATTTCTTTCAATTTTGACTTTTTACGTCTTAAAAACAATTATTAATATAATTATATTAAGTCTTAAGAAATGATTTGAAAAATAAGTAATTAATATTAGAGGTAAAAAAAATTTAAAAAAATTGAATATATAAAAATTGACAAATAAAAGAAAACCTTTATTTTTGAAATATTAAATAAGTAGTGAACTGCGTGACGAGTACTCCTTTCATTTATTTTTATTTGTCCAAAAGGAGCCATATATAAGAATGACATAATTAAAAAGCCACAGTTGATAAAAATAAATTGGAAATCAAGTAATAAATTATTTTTAAATTGAAAAACATCCATATTTAATATAATAAACAAAAAAATCTATAATAAATAACTATTAAAATAATTATTTTCAACTATACTCTTATATTAATGCTAAAATCTTAACAAAAATCTACTAAAAAATATAAAGATAACTTTAGTAAATTTTACTATATCAATTTTTTAATATAATAATTTAATATTTTTAAAAAAAGTCACAGTTGATAAAAATATACTGGAAATTAAGTGATAAATTATTTTTTAATTTTTTGAAATTACACACACACAAAAAAAAAACATCCATATTTAATATAATAAACAAAAAACTATAATAAATAACTATGAAAATAATTATTTTCAACTATACTCTTATATTAATTAATGCTCAATTTTTATCAAAAATCTACCAAGTAATAAACAAAGATGGCTTTAGTAAATAGTATGTTATATTTATTTCTTTTTCTTAATAGGTGTAAAAAGAGTTTATGTGGGAGTTAATAATTTTATTTAATTTTTTGTTTAGGGAACAAATAATAAAAACAATAAAAGTAGGTATGACGACGAAGGAGCATTTTGTTTGGATTCATTTTTGCAGTGTGAAAAGTTCTTCCAAGTGTTCAATTTCATAGCTGTATCCATGCAAATTATTATTTTTTTATATAAAAAACAATAATTTTAAATAAAAGAAAATTTATGAAAAAGCCATGAAACCATGAAAAAGGAAAATTGTAAATAAATCAGTATTTTTGTTTCTTTTTTTTTTTTAAAAAAAAAAGAGGGTCTTTTTTAGGAGATTATAATTCAAATGATCCCTTAGATTTGAGAGTATACTCATTTTCCTCTCTAATATATTATTCTAAGCTCATATAATCAATTAAGCTTATTAAAATTAGCCTTTTTGATCCAATTGATTGAATCCTCAACTGAATTATGTAAAGATTAACAGAAATGTCATGTATTCGAGTAAAATGACGATTGTAATCGATTATTTTTTTTGTAAAATTTCATCTTTATTTGCTTTATTGAGATTTTTATTTGATTTATTTTTTATTTTTTTTGTTTCAAATGCTATGTATACTCATAATAATATTATATATATGAAAATAATCTTATTTTTAAATTTAGAAACCACATTTAAATTTGAAAACTCAATTTTGAGAATACAAAGTTTATCAAGTATAAATAATCATAATTTTTTGTTGGTTTGTAAGAAAATTAGGATTAACCTTATTTTCCCCTCTAAATATCGTATTTTAAAACATTTGAACACATTTTTTCTTATATTAAATTGACATAAGTTTTTTTTCTCCGGACATTTATAAGACGAAACTTATAGATATTATTAGAAAAAAAAAAACTTATAGTTATTAAAGATTTTATCTAGCACAAAAACTAAAAAGAAATATATAATGTTATTAAGTAGGAAAAATTATGCAGAATAATATGTTGGTTCTTTATTAGGTACTATAGCTATAGCTTAGAAAAATTTTAATTTGCGGTTACAGTTTAAGAAAATTCTTGCTATTTGTCTGATTTGTATAATTTGCTTGATTTGTATAAGTCCAATTTGTATAATTCAATTTCTGATTGAATAAAACCAGAATTTTATATGTGTTTATCCTAACTATTTGTATACTATTTATGAAAAATCGTAATATATTACCTTGTTTGAATTTTGATAAGTGAGATATACAAATGGAGTTCTAAAAAATTCTTAGATGTATTGATACAGAATTTGTATACTTTTCCTATTTGTATATTCGCAAGCGAATTGTTAAAATAAATAAAAATATACAAACCATAACCTCCCTAGCAAACAAAAATATATCCATCAATCACAATTATCGAACTATAATTATACAGCATTATTACGTCTATTATTTTTATTATTTCTAAAATTATATTAACCATGAAATAACATCATAGATCAATAAATAACTAGTGTTAACAATCAAAAGATATTAATGAACATTTTCTTTTACATAAAACTATCATTTAACTTCATATATCAAAAAGTAACTTTAATTGGATTTGATAAAGTTTCTACCTAAAATATGAGAGAAAATAATAAAATTGCTCTTTATAGTTAAGGATAGATTCACCATGATCCCTTAAATAGTAATTAATCATGAAAAACAATAACAAAGAGCGCTAAGAAATTAAATTTGGTGCTAGTATAACTCAATTTTGGTTTTAAAAAAATGAGCTTGATAAAATATAAAAAAATACATTAAAGAGTTATACGATAATAACATTAAGAGGAGACTCTTCAGTTGTCTGAAATAAAAGAAGTTCACGTGTTATCTGACAGCACAGAGAATCAATTAAATCATTAAAAACTGATGTTAAAGCTTTAGAAACGACAACATAATCTATTTAGTCTCGGTAACAAACATGACAGTCATCAGTTGTTTGTCAAGCAGCGTCTACATAAAAACACAACAAAATAGATTAAAAAACACAACGAAAGTGTAACCCAATTTTGATTTTTTTTAAAAATGAGGCTGATAAAATATTTTAAATAATACATTAAAGAGTTATACGATAATAACATTGAGAGGAGACTCTTCAGTTGTCTGAAATAAAAGAAGTTCACGTGTTATCTGACAGCACAGAGAATCAATTCAATTGTAAAAAACTGACATTAAAGCTTTAGAAACGACAACAGAATCTATTCAGTCTCGGTAACAGACATGACAGTCATCAGTTGTTTGTCAAGCAGCGTCTACATAAAAACACAACGAAAGTGTAACCCAATTTTGATTTTTAAAAAAAATGAGGATGATAAATTATTTTTAAAAAACACATTAAAGAGTTATACGCTAATAACATTAAGAGGAGACTCTTCAGTTGTCTGAAATAAAAGAAGTTCACGTGCTCTCACTCACGTGCTATCTGAGAGTACAGAGAATCAATTAAATTGTAAAAAACTGATGTTAAAGCTTTAGAAACGACAACATAATCTATTTAGTCTCGATAACAAACATGACAGTCATCAGTTGTTTGTCAAGCAGCGTCTACATAAAAACACAACGAAATAGATTAAAAACACAACGAAAGTGTAACCCAATTTTTATTTTTATTTTAAAATGAGGCTGATAAAATATGAAAAAAATACATCAAAGAGTTATACGATAATAACATTGAGAGAGACTCTTCAGTTGTCTGAAATAAAAGAAGTTCACGTGTTATCTGACAGCACAGAGAATCAATTCAATTGTAAAAAACTGACATTAAAGCTTTAAAAACGACAACAGAATCTATTCAGTCTCGGTAACAGACATGACAATCATCAGTTGTTTGTCAAGCAGCGTCTACATAAAAACACAACGAAATACAACGAAAGTGTAACCCAATTTTGATTTAAAAAAATGAGGCTGATAAAATATTAAAAAATACATTAAAGAGTTACACGATAATAACATTGAGAGGAGACTCTTCAATTGTTTGAATTAAAAGGAGTTCACGTGTTATCTGACAGCACAGAGAATCAATTAAATTGTAAAAAGCTGATGTTAAAGCTTTAGAAACGACAACAGAATCTATTCAGTCTCTGTAACAGACGTGACAGTCATCAGTTGTTTGTCAAGCAGCGTCCACATATTTGTTAAATTATTTTAAGTTGTTATTGATAATTGAACCATGAATATTTCACCAAAATAAATATATTTATTTGATATTTTCAAGTCTCTTCCATTCCCTTCACACATCTTTTCAATAAATTTTACTAATCTAGTATTATCTTATGAACAATAAAAAACTTAATATCTCATATAATGAGATTAATATTTATTATGGTATTAAATAGATCATGTATCTTTTAAATTTTGAAATAATTTTAAATAGTTTGTGAATCCTTTTGTTGCAATAATTTTTCCTTATAAAAAAATGAGAAATGCAACAAAGAGAGAAGCTATCAATTGAATGGAAAACAAATAGTAAAAGTATAAACAATTTTTGTAGTGATTACGCTCTTACTTAAACAAATTACATTCATTTTCGTTTTTCATTAAATTAAGCTCGTTTTTAATTGATTAAATCAACAAAATGAGATTAAATAAAATATAGCAACCATTTGAACATTAAATGATCAAATTTTGAGAACGTAAACTTTACCAAGTAAATAATCATGATATAATACTTTTTTCACTACGATAAAAAATAATTTTTAGCGGCATTAAATATTGACATTAATAGAGCATTAAAATCTTTACCGGCATTAGTTAAGTGTCAATAGAACCAATGTCGCTAAAGGCTTTAGGGACATATACAAAGAATGACAATTGCCGCTAAAAAAACATATTTAGCAGCAATTAAGAATTAAATGCCGCTAATTGTCATTTTTGTTATAGTGTTTATACTTTATACCCTTGTTCGTGTTCCATATCCACATTAGAGCCCGACTAAATATGAATTCACACCAAAAGTCCTATATTGGGAGGTGAAGCGGTCTCTAATAAAGGCGACTATGTATCCAGGGCTCAAACTCAAGACCTCTTAATTAAGAATGAAGAAATACTTGTCACTCCACCACAACCTTTGTTGGTCAATTTAAAGTTATTTTCATGACAACTTTTGTAAAAATAAACAAAATAACTAATACAAGATAATAAAAAGACAGAAAGCTACATAAAGGAAAATTAAATAAATAAATCATTAAAGATTTTTCATAAACAAGTAGGACATAAAATATATTCACAAGTTAAATTTCATGTCCATAGAAGCCCTTACTTGTTTTAGAGAAAACACAAAAATTTACTTGTTGAGCTACCGATATAAACATTAACTAAATTGTAAAAACCTAAAGCTTCTAAAATGAATGGTAAAAAGTAAGTTGTTAATCGATCGATCTATATATTAGTAAAAAAAAAAATCATTTAAGTTGATATTGAATATTAAAACCATCAAATTTCTACCAAAACAATAATATAGGTTTGATATTTTCAAGTCTCTCTCGCTTTTCATTTTTTTAATAAGTTTATTACTTTATTATTTTAATATCAATAGAAAAATTAGTATGTCTTATAAAATTAAATTAAATTATTATAATAGTAAATATCATGTAATTTTTTTACAATTTTAAAACATAGAATCATTTTAAGTTGTGTTTTTAAAAAATAAAAATAATGGGTTTTTATTCGGTGTCCAGTATCCCATTAAAGTTCGACTAAATTTAAATTCGCGCACGAAAATCCCATTGTAGACAGTAAAATTCGCATCGAGAAAATAGTAATTAAGAATGGGAAAGTTTTGCAACAATCGATATTTATTATTTCAAAGTATAAGTGTTACAAACTCTATGATTCATTTGAGTTTGTTTTTTGAGATATAGATTCAAGGGCTCTTGAGTTGATCTTGAACTTGATCTTCGATTCAAGGGCTTTAAAGTTTGTTCTTGAATATTCGATGAACTTGAACTTGAACTTTATCTTGATCTTGACTTTTACTTGATGATCTTGATCGTTCTTAAATGAGAAATTTATGGCGTTGTACCACGAGCTTTCTCTAGCTTCTTGTCTAGAATTTTCGATTCCTTTTCAAAATTATGAGGACCCCTTTTATAATTTAAAAATAGAGGATTGGGATTGGAACATGACTTTCTTCAGTTAATCAAATTTAAGTGACATGACATATGAAATTTATGGACCGGACTTTAATTAAATCTCTATTTATTGAATTTAAACAATCAACTCAATTATATTAATCCATATTTATTTGGACTAACATATTCATGAATTTAATATAATTTGAATCAATTAATAAATTATTACACCTACGTACGTTGGAGGTAAAGCGTTCCCTTACAAATATAACTTAAATCAGAAATCTCTAATTAAAAATAAAAAAGTGCTTACCACTCCATCGTAAATCAACACGAAAAAAATAAATAAACAAACAAAAATGTCCAGCAATTGTTTTTTTGTCTTCCATATAATTTGTAACGTTTTTTTCTTACTTTTTCTTTTGGGGTCCAATTGCCTTGTTCTTCCTATTCGGTTCATTTATTTTTGTATTAGTTTAAGAAGCAATGTGTGGTAGCTTGTTTCTTTGAAACACTTACGTATGTATAATGACATATATTTCATGTTGGGACAAAAGGGAAATTGTCCATATCTCCCTAACAAAACACATCATATAGTATTTTATTTTAATCGCGTTTAATTGACAATATAAATTGAAATTGAAATATTATGATTAATTTAGAAGACTCTATTTAGATGAGAGATATTTTTAAATGTTTTGATTATGATAGAGATAGTCAAACAAACATAACTAATAAAAAGAAACGGAATGATATATTTGATATATTGTTTCCTTCAATTAGTTTGAATTAGAGACAAAATAATAAAAGTGAATTTAGCAAAGCATTCAACGAATATTTATTTTCCATTCGAATACTCTAGCTAGGAACTATTAGTGTTTATTACATTTGTTCCTATCTAATGAAACACTATAACATCAAATGATAAAATGTTTTTTTTTTCTCAATGAGAAAATTGGATGAAATATAATCGGAGAAAGAATTCTCATTCCTTTAGTTGAGACGACGTGAGGTCATAATTGCGGTTAGTTATTTCTGTCGCGATTGGAGGAATTTTGTTAGGTTATCTCCACGATTGGTTATTCTTGTTGCTAAGCAATTACTGTCATTTTATACCTCGAATTTTTATACTACAAATGTATTTTAAAACTTATTTTTTTGTCGATTACGCCTTATACGTCACGTTTACAACACGAGTTCATCAGACGTGATTTACGAGTGACGTGATAATCTTAATTCCTTGCATGTATTTTAAATTTTTCATCAAAAAGTACAAAACATCAATCCAATCAATCAAGTAATGGAGTAAAATACTTTTTACTAGACACAATTTCATTTTAAGATTATATTGAATGCAAGACTTCTAATTGAGGATGATATTTAAAACTTTACTATTACAAAGCGTATACTGTCAAATTACCTTTAAGTAGCACACGGCGAAAAAAAAAATCTTTATTAAGATATTGCATTGTACAATCATACAAAGAAAGTTTAAATATAGTGATAGTAAATTCTCGTATATTTGAATATATTTTAAAATACTTTAAAAAAATATAAATAGGGCATAAATTTCTTCTAATAAAATAATTTGAGATGTCGAAGCTACATGCATTTAAGATAGGTGATTTGTTGCATCATAGTACTTTCTTTCATTCGCTTCACTCACTAGCTAGATTCACAAATAATTTTCTCATGACACCTATTGATTTACTATTGTTAGTGAAAAGTCGTAGATCGTTGAAGTGTTAATGTAATTGAGCATATATTTAAATAACAAATATTTCAAAAGTCCTTTTTTTTTCTCCAAAGTTAACTTTCTCCTTTTTCTACTAATGCTCATTATTATATGGATCTTGAGTGCGTCTGAGATTTAATTTCTATACTCAATATTCTAGAAAATAATTGAATCAAGGGTTTGACAAGCTACTAGTGAAATATTTGATATGCTAAAGGATTGTTCTACAGAGGAAAAATATTTATTATATTCATGTATTATTTGTTGTTTTCCTTAAGCCTTTTTATGAGTTTATTAAATTTAACAATAATTAATGAAAATTATAATTTTATCTTCAGAAGACTCCTTGCACCTCTAATTTCAATATGAGTTTGTGAAATATTTTAAAGTTTAGCGTATCTTTTTATGCTATTAGTACTACTATATATACATAATGCCTGCTTTTAGTGGAAGATATTTTTAAAATTTTAAATTTTTTTTTATTTGTTTGATTTTTTTTTATCTTTTTAATATGTTATATTAAAATCACAATAACTAGAAACTTAAAATATTTAACATTCAAATAATATATTTGATTGACTCTCGAAGATCTATCAATGTTATATAAATTAAAATAAAGAGAGTAATGTATATTATTTAATAATAATGTAAAAGGTACTATAAATCATAACAATAACAACTTAAAATATTTAATTTACAGATTTATTCTGCCAGTTTCATATGTGTCACATAAATTAAAATAAATAAAATAACATATATATATATATATATATATATATATTAAGCTTGTATGTGTATAGAAAGAATAAAAAAAAGCAAACAGCCTGAGTGGTGTAGGTGTAGATGAAAGTGGAATAACAAAAAGAATATATATAATGATGAGACAAATGAGGATAAAAAATCTTCAAACTCATAATTTTATTTTGCGTATTCCTATCGAATTTAACGAATAAAGTTCGATAAATATTTAATTCAATTTGTTAATGTCAACTTTCGACAAACCTAAAACATTAAAGGGATTATTTTGAACTTATTGTCAAACATTTGGTACTATTTTGGTTATTTTCTCTAAATTTCCTCATCTAAAGGCCTTTGGCCAGAGTCCACTCACAAACAAATCCAAATGGGGGCTCTAAGGCTACCCGCTCTCACTTCAATCTTCACTTCTTCCTCCTCCGTCAGGTCGTCGCCGGCGATATTTCCACTGAAACACCGCCTCAGGTTACCACTCCGGCGAACTTTCTCGGCGCAGAGCACCACCGAGAAAGTGGTAGCTCCAGAACTCGGAGATGGAAAGGGGAAAGTTGTAGATAAAGAAAAAGACAGAGTGATAACTCCTCGTTCCCAGGATTTCAACGCTTGGTATTTGGATGTGATTGCTAATGCGGAGCTTGCTGACTATGGTCCAGTTCGTGGAACTATGGTTATTCGACCCTATGGTTATGCTATATGGGAAGCTATACAGGTCCCTTTAATTATCCCTCAACTCGCTTTATATTGACATGATTATATTACTAATTGAATTCTGATTGATTGTTTTTCTCTTATCACCAAGTCAATTTCAATTTCTTTAATTTTTGAAATTGTGGGGTTTTAGTACATCTAAGTTCTAAGGTTTCTGGGTATGTAAATAGTTTATTTTTCAAATAGTAAGGAATTAAGGCCTGAGATCAATTCCCGGTTGTTCATTTTCTCGAATATGTATAATTGACTTACGTACTTTTATAGTTTTTGAGTAGGTAAAGATTGCATTTTTAGAAAATAAGGAACTAATGTCCAACATGAATTGAAGATTAGATGGTTTGATCTTATTATAGAAGCCCCATTGTTCGTTTTGGAACTTCTTTCTTTTCTATCTGTTTTTTTTTGGTTGAATGTATTTTATGAGCTTTGTTTTGATTGAGTTTGTGTATTGTTGATTGGTGCAGGAGTACATGAATGTGAAGTTTAAGGAAACTGGACACAGTAACATGTATTTCCCTCAGGTGGAGTTACTTTTTCAACATGTGGAGTCATCATCTTTTGACATTTCTTCTCCTTTCATTAATTAGTAACTATGAATCTGACTTGAAAATTGATGTTTCGGTACCCGGTGGATTAGGAGTTGTCTATTGGTTGATGTTTGAGTTATTATGTATCTTGTTGTATAAGATGAAATTAGTGGGCTTTCCCTTGCAAATTCATCTGCTTTTTAAAAAATATTCGCCTTCGTCTAGGGATAATATTTTGACAGTTTAACATGACATCTTTCCTTTGATTACCGGTTTCAAATCTATTAATATTGTGGTTTTATTGGATATCTATGTCTTCTATTTTAGTCTAATCATGTGGCATTCATCCAATTATTATTTCAGTTTATACCGTATTCCTTCATTGAGAAAGAAGCTAGTCATGTCGAGGGTTTCAGTCCAGAATTAGCTCTTGTTACTGTTGGAGGAGGAAAAGAACTTGAAGAAAAGCTTGTGGTAAGTGTCACTACCCTCTATCATGTTTATTTACTTTTCTGCTCCTTTTTGACATTTCTAGTATAGTGTGCTAGTAAAATGGTGTGTGCACTATTAGGGATTATTTTATCCATGTTGTACCATGATAAAAGGGATTTGAGGGGAGTGGAAAAGGAAAAAAACATGTGCTGGTAAGTAGCAAATATGGCCCTTACCTAGTCAAGGAAAAATTGGAAATGCCTCCACCTCTTGAAGTGTAGCTGATTTGGTCCATCCAAACCAAGTAGAAGAAAATAAATTCCTCCGCTCTTGAACATTGGCAGGCAGCCTTCACATTTCTAATAGCTTTAAAGGCCAGCATGGGGTAACAGTCAATGTTTGAAAATATCCAGTTAAAATTTTAGTTATTTAAGATTTTTAGAAGGCGTTTGGACTTTGGACTCAAAAATATGATATTTGAAAAAAAGTAGTAATAGAAGAAAGTTTAAAGGGTATTTGGACGTTAAGTTGTGTTTGGACATGCATTAACTTGAAAAAAAGTTGAAAACTTTGTGAGATTCCACTTGAAAAACAGGTAAAACCACTCTTTTAAAATTGAAACTCTTCAATTTTATTTTTCTTCAAAAAATAACTCCAATGTATGACTAAATGTTGTTTTGATAAAAAGTGAAAAAGTAGTATAGACAAATGGGAGCGTCATCTTTTTGTGATTTTTTTTTTGAGAAATAAAGAAAACGTAATTTGAGATACGTCATCTTCAATGCCGGTTGTATTTCAACATTATGATCTGAGTATGGGTTTGATGTTTTACCTTCTTGAGGTTCTGGCAGGTCAGACCTACTAGTGAAACAATTGTGAATCATATGTTTACTCAGTGGATTCATAGTTACCGTGACCTTCCTCTCATGATCAATCAGGTTCTTTCAATCACATCCATCATTTTTATTGTGTTACCTCTGGGAAGTGAAACTATTCTAATTATCGTATTATCTCATTCTATGTATTTTCAGTGGGCAAATGTCACGAGATGGGAGATGCGAACTAAACCATTTATTAGGACACTTGAATTTCTTTGGCAGGAGGGCCATACTGCCCATGCTACTGCCGAAGAAGCAGAAGAAGAGGTTTTTATCTTTTTTATTTGCAGAGTATTCTCCAGTTAGTGTTTTTATATAACACGTTGCTACTTGATGCACTTCAGGCAATGCAGATGATCGATGTATATACAAAATTTGCTTATGAGCAAGCTGCAATACCTGTTATTGCAGGTAGGAAATCGAGGGTGGAGACGTTTGCTGGTGCTTCAACAACCTATACAATTGAAGCAATGATGGGAGACAGGAAGGCTTTACAGGCAGGCACAAGCCACAACCTTGGTCAGAACTTCTCCCGTGCATTTGGAACACAGGTAAATTTGAAATGTAACAATATGAATATGTTGATTATTGCCTTCACTCAAAGTATTTATGACACTTTGTAGTGAATTCTCATATGCGTTAAGTATCATTTCAGTTTTTATGTGGTATGAAATGTATCATGTTGCTGTTGAACACGCTTCAGTATCAGCAGTCAAACATGGTTGGGTTGGCCAAGTGTTGTTGTCTCTAACTGTTAGGATGAGTCAGTAGTCAACTTCTGGCGTAGTTTTAAACGATTGAGCCAGGAGATCTAATATTCATTAAAGTCGAGTTTTTAAAAAAAAATATAGAACAATCAGATATCAGACAGTACGTATGTCCCTTGTCTTTTGCTTTCACTTATGATTTACGTGTTACAACTTCTCTATCCTCCAATTCATGGCTTGTCTCCTCCAAGATTACTGATATTTTTCTGATCACAAATGATACAAATGTCAAAATTATCCCTGTCAAAAAATCATACAAGTGTCGAAATTACCAACTCTTATGCTCAAGTCTCCAGTTTGCACTTCTAAGTATTAATGTCAACAGGGCAATACTGATTGCTGCAAACTGAAGTGACAAGTAAACGATAAAAGTTGGAGATGTTTATTCGTGCAGTTCCTTATTGATGACTACGAAAACCCTGGCCCGCTCTTTTTCTCTTGGTGACAGTCTGCAAGATTTGTGTTTTGGATTCCTTTGTGTGATTTTCTGTGATTCCTTTTCATAGTCCAATATGTATTTCCTCTGAGGCCAACCCATGACATGACTCTTACCATGCGACAACTCATTTATAGTATGCAAACGTTGTGAAGTATCAAAATTTCTGTTTTGGTTCTATAATTATATTGCTTGAAGCTCTAGCACCCTCTTCGTTAACCAGTTATTTTTAGTATAACGGTTTTAATGTTTTAACAGTTCACGGATGAAAATGGGCAACGGCAACATGTCTGGCAGACATCATGGGCAATAAGCACTCGTTTTGTGGGAGGTATCATCATGACACATGGGGATGATGCTGGCTTACTGCTACCCCCAAGGCTGGCACCTGTGCAGGTTCCTAAAATCTCCTTTTAACTGGTTAATTTTTGTATCTAGCAAGCTTTGAGTACTTGTCTCAAGTTTCGTGACTTCTTAGTCTATTTGTTGAGTGATGGATGGCATTAAAGGTTTTGATTGTGAATCACCATGCTCAAGTAGTATGACAGTAATAGGAAATTCTAATAAATGGGTGGACAAAAGTTGAGTTGGTCTGGTTTATTCTCTGCTATGTGTTCTATTTTAGATTTCTAGCTGCATTTCTTCTTTTATCTTGTGTACTAGTGCATATAAAGGCATTCTGTAGATAGAAATTTCGGCTAGTGGGTCATGGTGATTGAATATTTTCTTGTTGAATGCTCCCAGGTCATTATTGTCCCAATATGGAAGAAGGACAATGAGAAGGCAGGAGTTCTGACTGCTTCATCCTCTGTGAAAGAAACTTTACAAGCTGCAGGGATAAAAGTGAAGATTGATGACTCTGATCAGAGAACACCTGGCTGGAAATTCAACTACTATGAAATGAAGGTATGTATTGACCTCTGTAGAAACTCAGAAGTTACAAGATAATAACCTGTAGTTCAGAGGAAATTATTACCAAAATATAATTGAGAAAACATGCATTTTAGTGTTTCATCAAGTAAATATTTAGGTGCGTTAGTCACCGACAGTTCTAAAATGTTTGTGAGGTTGTAGGCCTTAGTTTCTGATGCAATTTCTCTTCCTTGGATCAAGTTCTTTGTCTAGACAGTTTTCTTGGATTAAGATTATGTAATCTGTGCTGAAAGTTGGTGTACGTGGTTTTAGGCTTTATCAGCCACCATCACTAGGGACAAGCATGAAGTTATTTGTTTGATAGTACTCTGTAATGCACCCTGCTCCTATGTAGGGAGTCCCTTTGAGGATTGAAATTGGCCCGCGAGATGTTTCAAGTGGAACCCTGGTCATCTCTAGAAGAGATGTTCCTGGAAAGCAAGGGAAAGTTTTTGGAATATCCATGGAGCCGTCCGCCCTGGTGGCTTACGTCAAAGACAAGTTGAATGAGGTTCAATCATCCCTTTTGGAAAGGGCAACAACTTTTCGTGATAGGTAAGTTCTAACCGTTGTGTTATTTTGCAATACAATGAACTGCATTTTCTGCCGTACACTCTTTCCCCGTTCGTCTTTGATGATAACTTGTAGTGGACACATTTCCTTCAGAATTTGTACCATTAGTTGGATAACCTTTTACAGGAAGGAAAATGTTTCCCTAGAAAACGTTTTGTAGGGTTGCTTGCTATTTTCTAGTGATTTCCAAGTAAGCAAAAAGATTTACGCATTGTCATTTGCTCTAGACTTCAGTGTCTGCGTTTCATGCATCTCTCTTTGTTGGATATTGAGTTTCTTTCTGATTTTCTGTTGCACAATCATACTATTCCAGTAACATTATGGACGTGTCTTCATATGATGAGCTTAAGGACGCAATAGCTCAAGGAAAATGGGCAAGGGGGCCTTGGTCAGCTGGGTAAGCCTCGTCTTATACTTCCCTTTCTTGTTTTGTCTGGTGTCTAATTGCTTATATATTTTGTCGGTAATCTGCGACTCATGTTGTTGATGCCATACTTAAAAACAGTGACGAGGAAGAATCAAAGGTGAAAGAAGAGACAGGTGCAACCATTAGATGTTTCCCTTTTGAGCAGCCTGAGGGACCAAAGAAGTGCCTGATGACAGGCAATTCAGCAGATGAAGTTGCAATATTTGCCAAATCTTATTAGCAGCTTCTTGATTTCTTCTACTGTGCACGATGATGCTGAAGTGCATCAATAGAAATTTTGTTGTTGTTTATTGTCGGCATTTTAGTTGGAGATCTAGTTACGCTCATAGTGATAGTTTATAGTTTTCTTGTTATATTTAAGATCAGCAAGAATGCAGAAGTGAGAATGTCGCCCAAAGCTACGAAATCATGTATGTAGACTCATTATGCTACAAAAAGCCACACACCACATAAAGTTGTAACTGCCATCAAGCAACAAAATTATTTCTATTCATTTCTCCTTGGTGTTTAAGACCCTTGATTTCGACATTTTTTTTTTGTTTCTGGTGCAAACAGGATACTGAGTCAGAGTCAATTATAGACATCCTAAGTTCTTGTTAGGATTTTTGATTCAGTTTCTCTCTTTGTGTACTATTCCAATCAAATATGCACAAATGTTACCTTCTTGCAAAAAAGTTGGAAGAGAAGTAAAATGAAAGCGCATTCACTAGATATTGGAAAATTTAATTTAATGTACCAACAAGGGTTGTGGTGGAGTGGTTAAGTACTTCAACTTAAATCAAGAGGTCTCGGGTTTGAGTCTCCTTTGGTATATACTTGCCTTTGTCAGGGAGCGTTTTACCCCGTGGACTTTCCGGCGCGAATTCGGAGCATTTTACCCCCGAATGTGGATTTTTCGGCGCAAATTCAGATTTAGTTGGATTTTAATGTGAATACGAAAAAAACAAAATTAACTTAATTTTAGCGTTACTATAACTATGTAGGTTGTAGGAGGAAACCACGTGGTACGCGTGGATGGTTTGGATCCTATTATATCTATGCATTTATCCTTCTATTGGATGACGTATTAAAAATTGTAAGGTGTCGATGAATATTAGTCTTATTGTATGATTGTTTGGTTATTCGTTTGAATTAGTACGTAGAAGAAAAACATATTAAATACTAAAATGACGTGGATGGTTTGGATCCTATTAAATCTATGCATTAATCATTCTATTAGAAGGATGACGTATTAAAAATTGAAAGAAATCGATGAATATTAGTCTCCTTGTATGGTTTGCTGGTCATTCGTTGAATTAGTACGTAGAAGGATGACATATTAGATACTAAAATGTGTATCATGAGCATAAATGTTCTTAAACGGTTTTCTTGTTCAATTATTAGGTGGAAGGATGACGTATTAAAAATGAAACGGTGTATAAATGAATATTGGTGATCTTATAGGTTTTTCTCATTATCGTTACTCGTTAGACTAGAACGTAAAAGGATAACGTGTTAAAAATTGAAAGGTGTATCAATGAATATCAGTGTTCATTGGATCAGTACGTAAAAGGATGACGTATTAAAAAAAAAACATATCAACAAATAGAAGTGTTCTTATGATTAAGTGACATACAATACGTAAAAGGATGACACATTAAATGTCAAAAAAATATATCAACAAATAGAAGTGTTCTTATAATTGGCGTACAGTACGTAGAAGGATGAAAAATATAATTAGTAAATAAGTTATGTTCGTTGTTTCTATCATGTTCTCTAATTAGTCATACACCTAGTCTTTTGTTGAGAATGTAGCGACAAATTCGGAATGGGGGATTTTTACATACCTTGATTGATCATTCTACTCATTGGTAATAAGAGAAGTGTCGAATAAAGTATGAAAAGAGATAAGTGCTTTTAATGGAATGTCTATTGTTATTTACCTAATTATCAAACCTAGTACTATACTTTAAATAGTTTGCCATAATTTGTGGTGTTCTTTTTATCTTATTTGAGATGATAAAGTTGAAAGCTCACCACATTTTTTCAAGTATAGTTGATTGATTTATCTTTTCATACACTAAATCCCACTACATATTTTGGAGAATTTTACCATTTCGATTTTAAATAAAAACTTCATATCAACAAATTATAATTAAAAAATTAATTAAATAGATTGAACGATTTTGTAGATAAAATATTCATAGTTGAGTGACATTTTGAGTTAAAAGAGCGACCATCTAAGATATTATTTCTGCATTCAAAGTATTCTAAAGACACAGTGAGACATGAAATAGATGTTTTTTATCAAAAAGTAAAGTCACATACCAAACGAAAGTGAAATGATACAATCAACACCAAAGGCAATAAATTGAGAACATTTATAAACTAAACCCTAGCACTTGTCCTCAACAGCATTTCCATTGTTTATAGTGTCCATGTTTATAGCAGATTTATCTTTCCTTGGCTTAAACCATGTAGCACAAATTATATATAGCACAAAGTTTATGACTCCCAATATAGCTAGAAGTCCATAAAAACAATCAAGCCTTCCATAATTTATGTTATCAGCAAGCCAATCATGACCACCATTGCTTCCAGTAACCTTCTTGATAATAGAAACTAAAAAACTACTAACAAAGAAACCAAGAGCAAGTGTTGTTAAGAAAAGACCAGTGCTCATAGTTTTCATCCCTTTTGGTGATTGTGTTATGAAGAAATCGAGTTGCCCCGTGTATATAAATCCTTCCCCTGCTCCAACTAGAAAGAATTGAGGGATCAAGTAAAACACACTAATAGGTAATGTTGATATGTTACGCCCCGTAGACTTTGCTACTGATAACCTTTTCATCTCAACTAATGCAGCTATTCCCATTCCCAGTGTTGACAACACAAGTCCTATAGCTATTTTTTGAAGGCTAGTAAAACCTGCATTACCAAAAATTCCAAAACAAAAGTATTAGTAATTAATTAACTCGTACGTTGTGTTTGAATGTGTGTGTATATATACCTGGTTTTCCTTTCAATTTCTGCCATAGTGGCATGATGAATCTGTCATAAATAATCAAAGTGATTAAAATTGCAGAGACAAAAAAGACGGTAAGAGAGCCTGCTGGGATTTTGAATTTGCCAACGTTACGTTCCATAGTAGCAGCTTGTTCAACTGAAAATGTGATCATTTGTGCATAAGTTGTCCAGAAAAGTATAGTTGTAGCCCAAATTGGGATCAACCTAGCCATCATTTTAACTTCCTCTACTCGAGTAACCGTGCACAGCTTCCATGGATTTGGATTCAAATCATGATCCTCAAAATCACCTTGTGCTACAATAGCAGCCTTGTCCAAACACCGAAATTGATCAGTGTGTTGAATCCTTGATGAACCCTCTGGATTCGTCTCGTATAGCATACCAACATCATAAGGAACATCCATCTTCCTTTTCCTTGTAGCAGCCAAAATAACTTGAAATATTTGAACTATAGGACTTCCTGAACTTCTCTTATACCGATACCTTTTAGTACCGGAGAAGAAGATAATAATCGCAATCACCATAGATATACAACAAATACCATAAGCCCAGCTTCTCCCAACTTCATCCTGAACATAAACAAGCACAGTAACTGCTGCCAATGTTCCAATACTTATAAATATGAAAAACCTATTGAAAAAATACGCCATTTGTGATTTTTCCTTTTCGTCTTTCTCATCAAATTGATCTGTGCCAAATCCAGACACACTAGATTTTAATCCACCAGTGCCTAATGCTATTAGATATAAAGCCAAGTATAATATTCCCATCTGAAATCCATTTGCCGGTTCGCAGTACTTGTCATGAGGATGACAAGTAGGTGGCCTTAACTGTGGCAAACCTGTTGTCACAGTTAACATGCCAGTTCCCTGAATTCGAATTTGAAAAATATTAATTTTTAACACAAATAAAAGGTAGACGATTGATCAAATATTTGTTTAGTTAATTTTACCAGTGCTTGTATAAGAGCGAAGATCGCGATGGTTTTGTATCTTCCAAGGAAAGAATCAGCTAGAAAACCTCCAAGTAATGAGAGGAGAAAAGCTGTGCCCATAAAATCTGTAACTATATTGGCTGATGCTGCACTTGGTAAATGCATTGTACCACCCAAGTATGTAACAAGATTTACTGCTATTCCCATTGTTGATAGCCTTTCATTTATTTCAATTCCTGTCAAATTCAGTAATTAAGTATCTCGTTTATGCATCGCGATTTACAAATTCAACTAAATAAAAGTCCCCGTCCTCTTTTCTGATTTAAGTTTGACTTTTTATTTTTCTGGTTCTAGAAAACACCAAGGAATAAAAAAAAAAAAATAGGTGTGTATCTCCCTACTTAAGATGATATGTCAAGCAGAAAATGACATGACAAAAAGCCATTTCAAAAAGGTGGTCCCACAAAATATTGATGTTTTAGAATTATACTCCACTTAAAATAAATGTTATTTTAATAGAAGTAATCGTCGTAAAGAAATTAGCGAATATAATGTGTAGTTTGAGAAATTATCCTTATTTAATAAATGTTTCTTGAAAATTGAACACTATTAAGTAGATGAAGTATAAAGGTATAGTTGGAAAAATATACGGAGTACTAATTTTTGTTTTGAATACCTAAACTGACATTGGGATGATTTTGTTTTTGCGCTAAAGTTACACTTATTAATTTTGAGTAATTAGCTGTAATTAAACAGCCCAGGAGATTATAAATTTAATACTATATTTGAGTATATAATATAATTTAGAACACATAAAGTATTGGAATATGATAGTACTTTAATATATGATTATATTCCCATTCCTAAGTGAAGGGAAAAGTTGATATACTGATTCTGGTGGAACTTCATCTCATGGCATTTGTATGAACGAACCAAGCTTGTTTTTCATCCTCCTCATGACTAACCTAATTTTTCATTTTATTTTTGTGCATGGCGAATGTAACGGCACAACTTCAGATTACTGAGGGCATGTGGAGGTCGTGTATTAGTGGTAGAAGGTTAGTAGATAGTGGAGTGTTGTCTTACTTTCGACTTTTTAGGGTTTGGGCTTGTTTGGGGTATGTAGTTGTACTATCAGTATTCTTGTAGTTCTAAATTGTGTTTCGGCTACTACACTAACTAATTTGTTGTTGTTCATATTCTTTTCTTGTAGGATTTTCACTGCTTCTCTTATTAGTTGTTATGTTATACCTGAAATTGCTCCACTTGAGCCGAGGGTCTTTCAGAAACATCTTCTCTATCTCCACGAGATAGTGGTAAAGACTACATACACTCTATCCTCCTCAGACTCCACTTGTGGAATTTCACTTGGTACGTTTTTTCTCTTCAACTTTTAAATTCAAAGAGTACAACTACTAGAGTTGAAAATATGGAAGAAGGAATTAATACTAACCAAGAACAAGAGCAGCAGGCACCCAACCACCAGTTTTAGTTCTATCAGCAGGGAGACCCTTGTAGTTAACAGCATCTGCAACTGTCCAACTCATCTGTAGTAAAAACGCATATTAGAAACAGGTTATTCCGAGATTAGAAAAAAAAAAAAGAAGAAGAATATTGAATCTACATTGACTATTTAATTAGATATAAAAGTAAATATTCTATTACCATTTCTTTTCCAAACAATTCTGAAAAGTGAATAAGCCTTGGGAAAATAATATTATGTTGTTATTGACACTTGGTTTTGCTAGTGAGTTGTATCCTTTATATAGGCAAAAGATTTGTTATTACACTGTAAAGTGACCCCCCACTATACAAAATTTTAAAAAGACAGAGTTTGGTGTTAGGATTAGGCCTATCCCATTTTAACATGGAAGGTTCTGGGATTTTGATTGATATAATTTAGTTTTCTGGTTCTCAAGTTTGATGTTTTAAAGTTGATGTTGATTTGTACAAAGTGGGAAGATATTGGTGCCAAAGAGAATCTGGAACATGCAATACCCTCCTTTTTGGTGTATCCAATTGAAGATATACATTGGTTTTGGATGTTGTGAGTGTGTCCCATGCCTCATTTTTGAATTTTTTAAGTGCTTTTGTTACCCCACAACTTGAAGAAATAAAAAGCTAACACCTTTTGTTTTCCACCACTGTCTTTCTGTATGGACATAAACATATAGTACTTGACAAGAAGCTACTAATAATGATCACTATGGAAATTGAATTATTCTCCATCAGGTATAGTGATAATACTGATAAAAGACCTTATATGGAATAAATAATGGATGTGTATTGACCCATGTGATAGACTTAACCATTGCTTCAAAAGATTATAAAGTCAATGTGCACCATGATCTTGTCTTGGAAGCAATTAGTGGTTTTGAAAGAAAACATTCAGATAATAATTCAGAAGTTTGTCTGTGCAAGTCAAAAGCACATCCAAATTACTATTTGACAATTTGATCTAGTTTGGTTGGGTACTTTTTTGGTTAATTTAATTATGATCTCTTTTGTTTAATACTTGGCATTTTTGGATTGGACACATAAGAACGTGCTTTGGTTGGGTAATAACAGGCACTAATAGGATCTTGTTTTAGGCATTTTTAGGTACTTGCTTGTGAGTTGTGTGTTTTATTTGCCTTTTAAGTTCAAGGACACATAAATGTTAAAAAGTCAAGATGAATAATAAAAATAATGATACACTATACTCGAACTCAAAGTCTCTTGCCAAAAGTAAAAAGTAGTCCATAGGAATAGTTCTTTCATCGGTAAATTCCAAAGGAATACTTACAGATAAAAGAATATACTAAAATTTAAGTTGATATATAAGCTCCAAATGAACCTATTTACAACCAGAAATTACAAGGTGTTAAAAAGTGTAAAATTAGCAATCTTCGATCTTCCATTTCTTCTTTCTTTCTCTGATTTTCTACAGTTACTTCTAAATCTTCAAAAAGTTGAATACATTTTTGACAAAAAGAACAAAAAGTGAGACCCTTGTTAAAGGGCCGGATAATTATCAAGTAAAACCAAATGGAAAACAGGTAACTGGAAAACCTCCATTGCACAGGTGCAAACCTCCAGAATTTATCCTGTTACTGAAGGCTACCCTGCCAAATAGTAAGCTTTCTGTATGACCTTGCAATTTGTACTCATTTGCATCATAAAAGGTGGTGGTACTATCTGAGTTGAACACATCTTTATTTGTATCTTTCTCAAAATGCTTGATGTAACTCCTTAAGTCATCATGAGCCTGATTGCTTTCTGGTGACTTCTGACCAAAAGAGAACTGAGATTGTTGTCCTGGATCACTGCCTCTTTGCGAGACTTGATACAGTGGAGGTTCATTGTTGCAGCTGTTGGCGGTTAAACTTGAGTCTTCATGACTATCTGTGTGCTGAATGCGGCGGCCAGCTATTATCTGTTAAAAGAAATCAACCATCACGATTCTTCACTGTATTTTAAGATGTTATTTCCTATTGTGTGACTATGAGTCTATGACCAAGGGTAAGGAAGGGGGGGGGGGGGGGGGGAGTATTATATTCATAGGTTCATGACAATATGTGTTTTCATGAAGTTGCTTTGTCTGCTTGCCTAAGGTGATGAATAAACAAGTGAAATGGGACTTTAGATGTTCCAATTCAATACATAATTTGCTAGTCTAGTGCAGGGAATGCTAGAGCTTGCTGCCAGAAGAGGCTAGCTGTGTTCTATTCATTGTATATGCATCAACATTCATGCTTTACAAAGAAGGCTTATGGAGGTGGCATATCAAATCTCATATTAAATATATCACAAGCTCATCATATCTGGAACCTACGCAAGTTAAAAATAAATTCACTGAAAAGGAACAAAAAGGGACAGTTGCAAGGGAAGTTGTATCTCCATCTACACAAGGGGCAGGATATAATCTAGGGAGCCTTATAAAACTGAATTTACAAAGCAATGGTATGTGAGCTGCTTACTTCATCAAAAAAAAAAGTGATTGTCCAGTTCCTATGCGATCTCAATCCCCATTGATTAAAGTTTTGAATGAAAAGAAATGTTCTTGATTTGGATTTATGAGGGTCAACAAAATTCCTTTTGGATAACCGAGAAATCCCCGAGAACTACGCATGATTTGCAACTGGGTGGAACAATGATCCGCCCCTTTACCCGTCTCCACATTTATACCAACTTTACTTGCATGGCAGAGTTCGAACTCGTGACCTAACCCATACATCACACGTCATACTCAAACCTCTAGAACAAAGCCCGTGAGGGTTTTATAAATTTGAGAAGAAAGGTTTTGGATCTCCACGATGAAGCAAAATAGGCATCAGTAATCTTCCCATGGTACAAACAGTAGAGTACAATACTATCATGCCTTAAATGTTCCTCCTATTTTTAGTCGTAATAAAGAACTATTCTCCCATATCAATATTGCTCGTTAAAATTATATTCACCTGTCTTTCTATTTCATTACTATTCAACTTGAGGTTTGTTAACGTTAATTTGACTAGACACTTTACGTCATTAACAATGTCTCATCTCACTTTGTTTTAGCGCTACTTCATTTCGTATAATAATGACGATTTCTCTTTAGTTGTGCGGCTGATCCGGTCAGAGCGAGATACCACATGTTATATACTACATCTCTTTTGGTTTAGGCTTAAATTAATAATAACTTGAGTTCTTATATGTTCTCAACTGCTAACTATCAAGTTCCCTTGTAGAAGTAAGAAGGTGAAAGCGAAACAATCATGATAGTGCTTTATCCTGCGCTTTTTTACTGCCTGCCAAACTTCCCTGTTCAGCGTCTCTTCTTCAAGAAATTCTTTGCTTCATCCAAATTCCAAACAAAACTATACAGTACTCCCTCTGTTCTCTTTTCAACCTTGTTGTCTACCAATCCAATCTATTGATCATGACTCAAGAATGCAAGGCATTTCTGCAGATTTGCAGGTACACTAAACAATACTCCCTCCCCAGAATTTTATATGGCACTATTTCCTTACTACTCTCCAAAAAGAATAAAACCTTTCTACATTTGAAAACGATATTCTAAAAACTTCCAATTTTACCCTTAATGATATTCCTATATAGCCACAGAAATATCATGGCATGTTTACGACCATAAGTTCCAAAATCTTTCCTTCCTAAACTTGGTGCCCGGTCAAACCACACCACATCATCAATTCAAACGGAGGGAAGTATAGTAACGGAAAACACACTAACCTAAATGACGTCAACTCTACTTCCACCAGCTGCAGATAGAACCTTATAACCAGCAATGATAGGGTATCTACAAAGATACGGGTTTAACTTTGAGTCTTCCAATTGCAGTCTACTTTACTTGGGTAATTATATACGTTATTAAGATGACTTTAGCCGTCAAAATGAACAGTGAAGTACATATATGCTTACTGTTGATACCCAGAAAACCTAGATTCTCACAGACATCACCCTTTCAATGAATAAGTAAAACCAGTGTTTCAGTTATTTAAAGATCAGATGATTTTGATGCTGTATAATAAAGTTAAACCTTTGTCAGATTGAGAGAGACCTGTTTGCAGTTGCAGTAACTTACCGGGAGAGACGTTGACATAGCACTTGGACTCCCTTGTAGGACAGGAACAGCTACACCAGTTGTAGTAGTAGCTCCAACAGAGCTGTGAGATGGGTATTCTGGTGCTGAGAAGTCAGAGCTATCAAAAGTTGATATGGATACACACTCATCAAAGTATGTCAGTGCTTCTTCAGTAAGACGTTTTGTCATTTTTTTCCTCTCATTACTTCTCTGCAGTGAAAATATAACGACAGAGTGTAAGCATACATAGTAAGAGGTCAAAAATCAAGGGACAGAAGACTCATTCTAAATTGCTCAGATGTCTATGTCATGAGGTCAAGATGCATTAAGTAATTGCTGAAACTGAATGACAGGAAAGATGAAAGAAAGTAACAAAAGGACATGACCAAGCAACTTTATCTCATTTTATCTAGTATGTGTAATACTTGCACCTTTTGGTGGATGCAATAACTGCTAATCTAGTCTAATTTTGTACAACTGCATATCCATCATAAATTCCACCTTTCTACAACACCTCTTGTGGATAAATTTAAACTTCTGGCAAACATAGCCCATACGGGTCTCACAAATTTATAAAACTTGCATTTCACTTTGTTATGTGATTTCTTGTCGCATAGCAGACCTGTAGCACTACTCCATTTCAGCCAGGAGCCAGAAAAATGTAAGGAATGAACAAGGATATTCTTGTGAGAAGTGGCCACTGTCTAGGGGTAAGCAAGAAGAGAAGACGAAAGGGCCAGCAACTCCCTTAATCTCAAGGCAGAGGATGAAAACAAGAACTCTGATGCACCTATTTCTACATATGCTACTGCATACACACTGTCACTGCTATTAATAGTTCTGTTTGCTCTCAGAGCATCCAGGATGCCCTGGAAACTAAAGCAACAGCTAAATAAACAAGTCTACCTACTTAATACGCTACATCAACAGGACATAGATATAGCTAAAATTTTGCACTTCTTTTTCTGTTTTCTATGTAAGTTGGAGATAGAGAAGGAAAAGACTAAGAAAACCAACTTTTCTTCCTGCACGAGATCTCTGAGGAGGTGAGGGCTTTGGATCAGACAGTATCTCCTTGAGAATCCTGCTTATCTCCTGGCCTCGATGCTCTTCAACAGCAAGATCTGATCGAAGTTTTCGAGCCCTCTCTTCAGACTGCAAATTTTATGTAACAGAGAACTTCAGCAATGAATGACAAGGAGATAGAAAAAGAAAAAATATGATTACAGTCATAACTTTGAGACACTCCACATGCAGAAGCCTAACATACAAGAGTACTCCCCATGACAGAACTCTAAAGAACCCCAAGAAAACAGTCCTTCTTAGGATGTACTCAAGCTTCTTAGCATTAGGAACTGCAAAATTGTGATATTCTTTATTTGATTTTATTTTTGTTGACAAGGGAAATATTCTTTAGTTTTATCCCTATTGCCAACCGAAGAAGTAGCAAAAACTGAGCCAAACAACACAAAACTGGTGAATCTTCACTTTTAACAATAGATACAGAAGCCCTCTATATGAGAATGGCCAAAAGAAATATCCCTCTACCAATCGTCAATGAAAGAGATCACCTCATCAAGTTTTCTGGCATATTCCTTTCGAACGTCTGACACTAATTCAACAGCCTCAGGGTTGACCAAGTTAGGTGGGAAATCAGTAATATGAGCAGTTGTAAGAGCATTAACATTGTTCCTTCGGATAGCCTAAAATAAAACAAAATAAAGAAAAATGTAAGAGAGACAACTTTTAAGTAAAAGGCATGCATGTCAACAGTACAAGCTTAAGTTGAAAATAGATTAATCTTTATCCCAGAAAGAAAAATTGAAGATACATTAATCAGAATTTTTCCAAGACCAACATGGACATTGAATATAAGATATTCTTCTGCAGACAAAAACTTTCACCTTCCACGTCTTTTGATTTCCACTATCTCTAGTTATCAAAAGCCACATGCATATTTGAATCAATTACCAAAATGAATTTAAAAAAAAGACACATGGATTAAATAGCCACATACATATTCATATTAATGACCAAACTGGATCAAAAAGCAACATGCATAATCAAAGTAATAACTTGAAGCTCCTCACAAAAATAAGACTGGCATCCTTGCAAAAGCAGATTTGTAAGACGGCACTTACCAAAAAAGAAAAGTATTTGAAAAGCGTTAATCAAAAATCCTCAAGTAGGACAAGCTAAAATTACTAGTGCCGACACTAACCAGTCTGAATACCATCAGATACCAGGACATTTACTTGAGAGGTAGTTATTCTTGTATACATGATACCATTGGAACTTACATCTTCAAGGTCAGACTGAATATCGGAAATAGCACGCCTCACTTCGGAGCGAACAGTCTCATATATTCCGCTAGTAGCAGTATCAGCACCCCACTGGTCACTTTGAACTGACTGAAATATAATAAAGATACAAAACCATGTTACATAGAGTTTCTTCAGAAATGAGGAAATCAAGCTTTTTGTTCCTTAACTATTCAGTCTTTGACAATATTATATCCTGGTTTCTGAAGTTTCCATCCTTGTCCCCAATTATATCGCATTAAAAGTTTGTTTCCGCCTAAGTCAAACGTCACTACATCTTAGTAGAGAATGATTTTTACTTTCCATTTGGTAGATATATAAATATAGTTCATCCACTACAAGTGAAAATGAAACTATTGAATGTTCTTGAGCAAAAATGAAATAGAACCACAAAAAAACTATACAGCTATCATGCTTTTTGTTTTTCCCGATCATATAGGTGTATAATCAATATATGACGTAAGCAGTAAAGGAGGTGCTGCATGAATTAAGTTTCGAAACTTCCTGCCTTCAAAGAAGTATTTGTTTGCTTTCAACCAATAATCAATGTAAAATGAATAGAAATGTGAAAATCCACTTCCAGCTGTCTCGCTTCCAACTGATGGAGACAACACTACTCTCTAAAAATTTCTATTGACGGACGCTACAAACATACTCTCTAAACAGTGTTGAGGAAGAGAGGTGATAACTACATAGTTAGATAGACAGCAATACAATATGGTCACCTTCATTTGCTCACAAACAGCTTTTATGGTCTTCTCTTCGGCTTCTGACAAAGAACATGTTGAAACTCCATCTTCCCAATTTGCAATATGCAGACTACTCTGGAAAAGAAAACGATATCTGAGATCACAACTGCAGCCTAAGATAATTGAAAATAGTACTTGTGCTACCACACAAATTATACTTACAGCAGAATCATCTTCAGAATATTCAGTGACTTGACCACGCCTCATTGCTCTTTGTGAGCTCTTGGCTTGGCTGCTTCTATCAGTATCATTTCTAACGATATTGATATTTTTGGAACTGTTAGCTACCTTTTTCGATGAAACTCTCTGGACGGTGCTTGATTGCAGCTCCTTTTCACTCTACAATCATATTAAATTTAAGTAAGAATCTAGTACGTAAAAGGGGTCCAACCTGAATACGATTCCGACACACTAAAACAATAAGAAAAAAAGCAAGTTCAAATCTAGCAGAGGTCGCAGATATATAGGAGACAACTTCCAAAATACATGTTTGGTTTCTGTGATACATATACATCATATATAATACCCATTTCAAAGTCAACTCAACGATAATGAATAATATCCATATCCGTTTGTGAAGCAGAATGAATAGCATCCATATAGAAACTACCCAATCACATCCAACAGTAATAATGGTTCACCAAGTCCTTGTCAGTTGACTACTTTTACTGAAAATGATGGTACTACTTTTGAGCACCATGGCATTGCATCAACCATACTACTACATATGCCGAGGTGGAGTACTATTTGGTCAAATACTTTATCGATTTTCTCTGCCTATTTCAATCAGCTGTAAATCATACAAGTTAGAACGACCAGTTTAAGTTATGACAAGCAACCACATGTTAAGAGTTACTAACATAAACTATACTTCCAGGTTCCAATTTATACAATACATTTCAGATTCACCTACTAGTTGCAAAGACAAAATACCATTCCGTACAAAAATAGAACAAATGATAAAAGGAAAAGTCAAAATTGCACAATCTAATACTCTAAATCACAAATTGCAAACCTCATAAGCAGATCCGTAGTGTCCTCTGGACACAGAACGACCTCGAACTCTTGAAACACTCCGCCCAATCCCAGGTTTAACACCGGAGTCTCTGGTAACCGTCCGTCCTCTCTCTTCCACAACATCACTAGCTGAACTTCTCCTCGTAACACCAGAATTCTCCTTTTCCTTGAGTTTACCTTTGTCATTCTCGGTGCAGAAGAGAGGATTATCGCATTTATTGGAGAATTCTGAATCAATGTCGAATTTCGATGAAGTTCTGGAAATTGCGCTTACACTCAAGGATCGTTTTCGAACAAACGGAGGAGCTTTGGAAGATGAAGAGTTTGAATTGGAGTTGGCGGTTCCTCTACGTGAAGTGGATTTGAAGGCGGAAGTCGCCATTTCCAAATAGTCACGAGATATCAGTGAAGCTTATCCGTAAAGGAAGAAAGTTTCTATAGGTTGGACTTTTGGAGAGAAAGTGGAAATAAAAATAAAAAGCGGTAATTACGAGAAAATTATTAAATTTAAGACCAAAAGACAAACTACAGTTTATATTTATTCGTATATATGTACTAATAATAAAAATAATATAAAGCGGTGTGTTGATTTGATTAACCAAGTAGTCAAGGTTGATGCACTCACTGATTGAAAAATAAAACCGTGTTTAGACGTTAATTTCATTTTTTTTTTATAATTACTTTAGAAAGATGAACATGTCTCTGAGTTAACATGTGTCATATACATATGTAGCTCCATGTGGTTAAATAAAAATTGTTAAATATTATATTGTATTTTTTAAAAAAAAAGTATTTATTGTGAAATAATATAATTATTTTAGATTATCCTGATGAAAAATGAGATATTCAAAGTAAATAGACTTCAATTTACTTTTTACTGATTTATTAATATTTTTTAAAGTAAAAATCGTTAAGCATCACTTGAACATTTAGGAAGTATTTGTTTGAAAGATAATTATGACTTAAGATAATAGTTAAGTTGGCGTTATATATATGATATGTAAAATATCTAAAATAGAGAGTAATGATTTTTTTTCTTTTATTGGAAAAGAAGTAAAAAGATATAATATTCATTTTAGAATTACGTGATGCGAACTGCGAAGTAAACAAAGGAAAGGGTTTTAATTCTTAGACAAATCCAAGATTCCATTTACAATGAATATAATCATGATTATAACTTGACCGGATTGAAATTTATATTATTTATATAATATGCTAATTATTTTTTTAATTTATATTTACTTAGGCAAATAAGATGGGGAGGAATTTTTTTTAATACTTAGGGTGTGTTGGTATGAAGGAAAATGTTTTCCATGGAAAATATTTTCCTAGAAAATGTTTTTCCGGAAAACAAGTAGATTTTGGACTTATTTTCTCATGTTTGGTTGGTGAGTAAAAAATATTTTCCGAAAATGATTTTTAGTGTTTGATTTATGAATGATTTTTTTTTTTTAGAGACATGTTTTATTTTTACTAGAATAAAAAATAATTTATAAAATCAAAAATATTTTTTAAAATCAAAATTATTATTTTTTGGGAGTGGGATGAGGTGGGGTAGCGGGTGGTGGGTTAATTTTTTGGGGAGGGGTTGGGGTGGGGGTGGGGGGGCTGGCCGGTGAGAGGGGGGTCAGGGATCGGGTGAAAAAATAAATTTTTGAAATTGAAAATATTTTTTTAAAATTGATGTTTTTTCAAAAAAAAAATGTAATTTGAAATTGGAGGAGAGTTTTGGAAAATGTTTTTCTTAATTTTGAAGGAAAATCATTTTCCTTGATTTTGAGGAAAATGAGTTGATTTGAAAAATATTTTCCATAACTTTTATTCCAACCAAATATGGGAAAATTGAAAAATACCAAACACACTCTTAATATATATTGTTAGTTGTGTAAGGATGGTTTGATTTTTGATATTGAACGAGTACGAGTATGTGTTGCTTTATATATATATATATATATATATATATATATATATATATATCAAATAGTACTTATAGAAATCTATAAATCGGCAATACTAATTTCATGTTTTGAACTTATCCACTAATTCTTTGGTTAATATCAAAAATGATTTTTAATTATTCAAAATAAATCAATTTTTTGATAAACGTTTTCTTAGAAAGTTGAAAAAGAAATATGAAGTGAAATATTATTGACGATCTCTCTAATGCTAATTATTTTTTTACAAATTTTTGATATTTTTAGTCAAAAGTAGTTATTATTATCATTTTCTTTTTCTATTGTTTCTACTTATACAATAATATTCAGGGTGATGATTCTTTTTTACAAAGTTCCTTTAATTTTTTTTATAATGATTGTCAACAACATTTCACAATAATCTATTGTTGATAACTGGACAATCAAAAAATTATCGAATAATATATATGAGTATTTTTTTGACAATTTTTGTAATATTCTTGCACGATAAATGCATATCAAACCTTTCAAGTAAATATTTAATGAAACTAAAACAATTGATATGAAAATTATAAATAACTTTTTGTTCCTTAATATATTCACTTTTATTGGATTGTGTTGGATCATATGTACATATTCAAACTTCAAATAATCTTATATTTACACTTTAAAAAAATAGCCAAGTACTATTTGACTAATTAAAATTATAATTATCTTTGACTAACTTGTTGGAATTTTCGAAATGATCACATTTTTTTGCACAAAAATTTCTAACCTAATACTGCAGTAATTCAGAACTGAACACTAGAATACTACCATTTAGGGTGTAACAACAACATCAAATCTACTCATATCCACCGTTCTGGCTTGAGTTCCTCCGCCAAAAGACTTTGTCAAGCTAAACACTTATGGTGTTTTCAACCCTCGTAGCCAAACTCAATGAAACGGCGGAGTCTTTTGTGGTTTTTATAGAAAATTGAATAATTGATTTTGCTTGAGAAGTAAATGCAAATACACCGTTGCAAACAGAAGCACTTGCAGTGTTTCACGACCTACAGCTTGCAATAGCTTATAATTTGATATCACTGCAAATCAATATAAATGTCAAATGGTGTTTTCAAACATATCGAAATCATATCTAACTCCGATATGTCAATTTTTTATGATTGCAGTCACTTCCTCAACCTCCTGAATGATCCATCATTTCCACATGTGTACATGGTGTAAAATATAGTTGATGACAAAATGGCACATTTTGAATCTTCAATGAATGGTGCGAATATTTAGTCAACTCAATCCTTTATTTTTGTTACACATCTCCTTAAAACGTATCAACGAGTTGTTATAAAATAAAAAATTATAGCACATGCTCCATCCAACACAAACAAGGATATTCGTGTGATTAGTTCACAACTTTTTTTCCTTAATTTTTTTTAATATCGACAATAAAAGTACAAAGTATAATGCTAATCATCCTTCTAGTTCTCAGGATAAAATAAAACTCACTCTTTGTATCTCATCTCAGTGATAGAAATTGTAGCTCATGTGTACTTTTTTTTTTTTTTTTGAAGTTAATATAAATTAATCTATTCTATACAAACATAATTTTATTTTTAATAACTAAAATTGTGGTAAAAATTTCTCAATTTTGAGTAAAAAGCCACATAAGATAAGCCTCGAGCCATGGTCCCTAATCTTGGCGCGCAATAAACCCTTCTCCAAAATCTCTAGGGTTTTAGCACACTTCAATCCGACAAAGTTTCCGATATCTTCGTCCCCAACATAGCTGAACTTGTTCAGGTTCCATGCATGAAACTTCACACGCTTAACCCTCAAACCTCATTTGTACAATCCAATCCCATGGCCTTTTCAACTGGCATTCGTCTACTACGCTGCTACCACCACCACTTCACTTTCACTGCAATACCATCCCGCTTCTCGGGGCTCCGAAAAGCCTCGTCGGAGCTCCGGTTTCTTTCATCAGTGACTCCGTCGAGGAAGCAAGTACGACCGGTAAGTGCCCGGCGGAAAGTCACTGAGGAGGAGGTTGGAGATGAAGGTAATGGAAGTGTTGTTCTTAGAAATAGAGACGGAAATGAGTGTGGAGGAGGAGGAGGAGGAGGAGGAGGGGAGAGAATTGTACATACCGAGCTTCACAAGGAGGCTACTGAGGCATACATGTCTTATGCAATGTCAGTGCTGCTGGGTCGCGCTTTGCCTGATGTTAGGGACGGGTTGAAGCCAGTGCACAGGCGAATACTGTGAGTTTTCTTAGTTGATAAATGTGTGGAGAAATGGTAGTAACCGAAGGGATATTGGTATTAAAGCTCATTTTGGAGGAATGGAAAAAAATTACTCTAGTTTTGCTAGTCTTTGTTGCTTATTTTTGGTGATTCTCAGAGCTGAACCAGATACATGGTACTTCATTTGTGGAAGAAATTGTAGATATGACTAGAAGCTATGCCTAAATATACTCCTAAAGTTAATTTCTATGTCAAAATAAGAAGTACCTAATAATATAAAATTGTTTGACTTTTGGAAAGCGGTAATGTTTTAGTAGGATCGAGGAGAGCAATATGATATTTCAGTTGTCCCAGCCTTGGTGATTGAATTACATGATACCTGTGCTTGTGGGAGTTGACATGTATCCTATGGAATTAGTCGAGGTGTGGGCAAGTTGGCCCGGACACCAAAACTATTAAAAGAAAATACTACTCCCCCAATTATGAAAATGTATATGAGTAATGCATTTCCGGATATACACCTTATCCCACTTTTGCTAACAACAAACTTTTACTGTAAAAGAATATACCCACAGGCCTAGTCTTCTATCTGATTCATGTTGATCACGGGCAAGTGTGTAGAACTAACTTCTAATTTGAAAATGTGGACTAGAGATTTGTTTGGTAGAGTTTTCTTTGCTTATATTAGATGTTTCTGTAATATTTGCCTTCTTATCCTTTGAATCTGTACTAGATTTATAAGTTATCATATTTTGGCTACAGATATGCAATGCATGAGTTGGGGCTTTCTTCCAAGAAACCGTATAAAAAATCTGCGAGAGTTGTTGGAGAGGTTGTAGCCCATCTCTTCTTTCTCCTACACATACATGATAAATAGATGGTTATCTGCTGGAAGTACTCTCGTGCCATCCCTATTGCAAGTATCTTATTGCCTTTTTCTCCTATTTAAGGTTCTTGGTAAATTTCATCCCCACGGAGACAATGCAGTCTATGATTCCTTGGTCCGAATGGCCCAGGTAATGTTCCAATAAACTAAATCTTACCAAAGGATTATCAATGTCCAATAGTTGTATAATACATTCATGCTTGCAAGTATTAGTTTTGATGGTAAACCTTTAACTTTTCTTGAAGACAAATTAATTTAGTGTTGGTACAATATAGAAGCTTTCTTGAGAAAGAAAAGTATATCTAAATAGAGCTCAATGGATACAGATTATTCATAATGCCTTCCCAACTAACTTGGTATTGCAGCTCTGTTGAATGATTCGATTAGTTGTTTGGCGCTTTTTTTTTTATAAATGCTTTTTGCAGAAACACTCTACCTTCCCTTTTTCCATAAAGATCACCACACTCTGCCTTATTAATGTCCTAAATTCATTTTCCCGTTAAACTCTAGAACCTCAGAAATCATGAGTAAGGAGGCTAGGACCAAGAATAAATTAAAGGAGAAAAAGGTAGGCTAAGTAGTTTTTTGTCGTAAAATTAACTGAAGCAGACTGTTATGTTGATCTACATCTCTGAATGAGCATATATTTTGTGAGAATGAAAGCTCAGCCTCTGTCTGCTGTAAATCCAAAAATATCTTCTCAAATAAGAATTCACGAGTTCCTGTGAGGTGTTTTTATATATATTGGAGTGGGGTGGGGTGTTGCCGGGAGGAATAGGCATGCTCTCTGAAGTCAGTTGGTCATCCATTGGCAGAGAAGATCTTAGGAGATTCCAAAGAGTCAATCTATCTCTTGTGGGAGGATATGTATTTGTACATCTGAAAAAAAGGGTGACAAACTGCTTTAGCTCCTCCTGTAAAATGTTAAAAGTAGTTCCTCTAATGGAAAGCTTATGTAGAGCTTGCTGGACAAGGTCTCTTTATAAGTTCATTTTGGTGGTGCTCATAATTGTAGGACTGTAAAGTTCCTATGACCTAAATAAGCCCCGAGTATCTAGATCTTGAGTTCACCATAGAACTCATCATTAAATGCTTGGACTAGATCATAAAAGTGGATTTTCCGCTTTTTCCAGTTGGGATCCTGAGGGCACCCAATATTTTTTTCTTTTTTTGTGTGTTTGGCTGCTTGGAGAGCAGTATTAGCTGTTAGAATTTGAGGAAGAGGAGCATCATACATGTCAGCTGGTGTGGTATGTGTAAATGTTCAGGAGAGGATGTAGAGCACTTACTATTACATTGTCAAGTAGGTATGCACCTGTGGTGGAGGTCCTGAAACTGGTTTGGAATACAGTGGGTTTTGCCAAGAACAATAAAGGAGGTAATGTATAACTGGGTTTTCAGAAGAAGGAGAAGAAGACCCAAGGTATGGGATGTAGTTTCACTAGCAATTAATGGTTAGTTTGGATTGAGTGGAATAGAAGAGATTTTGAAGGGGTAAAAAATGATTGTACATGTGAGGAGTAACCTCTTGTCTCTAGTTTCTTTTGGGTGTACCCATGAGGCTCTTTTTTGCATATATGATTTTGGTGACCTTTGTGGAGAACCATATTTTGGTTTTGTTTTTTCTACATTTTTATATACTACTTGTATTTGGGGATATCCCTTCCATTAATAAAATTAATTTACGTTATGAAAAAATTGGCCTAGGTTCTTTCTGCTCTACGTTTTGCAGTTGTGCTTGGCTACTGGGTATTATTCACTTCTATTACAAATTTTGTAATATAATGTTTTTCAGGATTTTTCCTTGCGGTCTCCGCTCATTCGAGGGCATGGAAACTTTGGTTCAATTGATGCAGATCCTCCTGCAGCCATGCGGTACACTGAATGCCGTCTGGAAGTACGTTAAACTAGCTTTTATATGTTCTCTGAATCTTTGGTTGTGCTTGCCATTTGAAAATCGTTGCTTCGTAATAAATTCCGAGAGACTCGAATCCTAAAGGCTACGAGTATGTACAAATGAGACTCATGCATAGACTGTGTTTGATAGTGGTAGAGAATAAAAACTAGGATCTCCTATCTTTTCCTGAATCTAGTCAGAAATATAGGTTTTATCGCTGTTCAAAAGTCATATATTTTGATAAATTCAGCTATATGAGTACATAGTTCAGATAAAAGTTCTATGTCTGTTTTTCTGTGTAGCAGCTTTCTTATGTCATAGTGAAACTGATGTCCAAACCTGCATATGTTTTTACTTCTGAAGAATCTTAATAAATGCATATCACGTCAGTAATTACTTTTTGGCTTATGTTTTTTTTAAAACCGGTTATTCTTTTAAATTTTTGATGTTACTTCCTTGTGGGAATTAATAGCGTTGAATTGTTCCAAACGGCTATGTTTATTACTGTCGTTACAATTTCATTAACATTCTCTTGGAAATATATTAAGCTCATCATCGTTCCTTCTCAGGCACTCACTGAGGCCATGCTATTAGCAGACCTGGAGCAGAACACAGTCAGTTTCTTTCCTTAAAATGTGTAATAAGTTACAGTGTAAGGATGCTATGTCTTGGGCTTCTTAACACTATGGTTGATGTGTTGCAGGTAGACTTTGTCCCAAATTTCGACAACTCTCAGAAAGAACCATCGCTACTTCCTGCTCGTATTCCGAACTTGTTGTTAAACGGTGCTTCTGGGATTGCGGTGAATCATTGACTCACTTGTTAGCTATTTAGTATCTTTTTATGGCCCCATATTCTGATGTCCTGTTTCCAGCGGGCAACTAAATTTCAGAAGCATTTCTCAAATGTGATAAGTTTTTTCCACACTCTGCTGTTTTCAGGTTGGCATGGCTACCAATATTCCCCCCCATAATCTTGGGGAGCTTGTGGATGCACTATGTGCATTGATTCATAATCCAGAAGCTACGGTAGACATATACCTCTAGATACATGCTCATGGATTATGGATATATCCTCTTGCCTCCTTATTTTTTTTTGTGTGAAATCATTTTTTGCTTTCCTTCGCAATGAAAAAAGAAGAGTGGATAGACAAGTGTTCAAAATGTTTGTTGTCTGTTATACCAATTTTATATTAATTTCCATGTTAGGTTTTTGTGATATAACCCTGGTCATCAACTTCATAACCATCACCTTATGAAACAAAAAACATTGTTGTTTGGCAATGTTTTTAGGTGCCAAATGCTACTTCTGTACGGCTTGCAGTAAGATTCTGATTCATACATCTGGACTTGTTGTTTTCCAGTGTAGTTCATGTGTGAATTTTATTGCCTTGCAGAATAGGAGGATTATGTACATAATCATTGTCTAATTTTTGAGCATTCACATACTGGGAGCTTTTATGTGTTTCAACTTTAATATATATAACTGAATCTTGTAATATGCAAACCTTTTTTAGTTCAAATTGTTCTAAGTTGTCTGTTTTGTTTTCCCTTTCCTTTCTGGGGGTTCGGTTGACTGTTGAAATTGGAATCATTTCATAGCATTTGACCATTGTTTGAATAACAGAGCTTTCTATACTTAATTGTGTAAAGACTGCGATAACTGTCTTCTTGTTTTCTATCTAGCTGCAACAACTGTTGGAGTACATGCCTGGTCCTGACTTCCCAACTGGCGGAATAATTATGGGCAACATTGGGTAGATTTTCTGAGCTCCTACTTATTTCTCTTCCCACTTGCCACTTACTCTTAAATATGGAAGAGAACATATTATAGAGTCCTTGATTTAGCTCACGGATACTTTACATAAGCGGGAGTGGTGTTTATTTTTGTACTTGTGGACGAGCTTAGTACTTAAAATCCCCTTATTGCGGCAGTTCCTTGGAAGATCCTCTAAACTTCTGACACGTGACTCTTGTCTTGGTGGATAACACAAAGAAAATTGATGCATGTATATCTAGTGTATAAATGGGTCTTAGATGTGTCTAGTCCCTTATGTTTAGTTTGCCATATTTGAGAATAGGTACCTGTGGTAGTGGTTTCTTAAAATTGCCAAACAGTCAGTTTACCACCTAGCTTTTAGTTTTTCTTTAACAATATATGATTGGCTAGGGTGTCATATAGTGCTTAAAGCATCTACTCAGCTAGAAAATTGCTTGATCGTTCCTTATGCCCTTTATCTGAAAGTGTTAAAAAATAAATTTTATCCTCAGATGTTTGGTAATTTCTTGGCTACACAGTGGGAAGGAATGAACCTAGATGAACTTGTAAAAAAAGTTCATTTGGTTTGGCAATCCTTTTGTTAGAAATTGTTAGTTCATGGCTCTTCTGCTGCTTTTCATGTTTTGATAGTAATCTACTTCTTGAGAGATCATCCTTTTTTAAGCTAGTGATAAAATTTGATAACCTGATTGTTCTCTCCTATTGGTTCGTAAGAGTTTGAGGCGCATTTCCATGCCATTATACTTTTTCTTGTTTTGTGAGAACTGAGAGTCCATTAGAGATTTTCTTTTGTTTCCTTTCATTAGGAAGGTTAAGATCCCTAGCGAAATGAAGTATATGGTCTTTGATTTATGCAAGATTGAACAGTGTGACCAATTATATTCTTTGTCTGTAAAGAATTTTGGAGGCATATAGGACTGGAAGAGGACGAGTAGTAATTCGAGGGAAGACTGATATTGAATTACTCGACGCCAAGACAAAACGCGCTGCAATAATTATCCAAGAGGTTCCTGTCCCTGCTTTTTAGTATATTTATGTTAGAAGTGGATGTTGTTTGCAATTTTAGTCTGGTTGATATTTGCTTCTTATAAATGAAACAGATTCCTTATCAAACAAACAAAGCGTCCCTTGTTGAGAAAATTGCTGATCTTGTGGAAAATAAGGTACCTTTCTGATTAGTAACGTGTACTTTTGTTATTAGACTAGGGATTTCCTGGGAGTAATCACATGTTTGGCCAAGCGTGCAAAATCTACTTATTTTGGAAAGCACTTTTTGCCAGGAGTGCTCTTTGAAAAAGTGAAAAATACTTTTGGAGGATAGCAGTTTGTGTTTGGTAATCAATTTGTAAAACACATTTGCTGATATTAGAGCAACAATTTGTGTTTGGCCAAGGTTTCAAAAAAATTCTTTTTATTTTTTTTGGGAAATCTACTTTTTTCAAATTATGAAAAACAGCTTATGCCACATTATCAAAAAAAACAACAACTACTTATGCTACTACTTAGAAGCACTTGCTTTTCCTAAAAACTTTCTCAAACACCTCAACTCTGTAAAATAAGCACTTCCTTGAAAATACACAAACTCGTGGCTCCCCAAACAGGCTATTAGTTGGTGCAACTCCAGTTGGCTCACATATTCACATGAGCCTGCTTCTCTACCCTTCTCCCACTTATATACCAAGCTCCTTCCGGAAGAAGAGAACAAATAATCTATGTGTTACTTTGGTTTGTGCCACTAACTTAGTGGCATATGTTATTGTTGCCCCTCTCCACTTATTACCTGTCTCTTTGTGTAAGAAGGTAAAAATCCACTTACTGATATACTTTACTCTGTACCCTCAAAAAAGATATACTTCACTCTGATGAGCAATGTATATTGTTGTGTTTTCCCTTCTTTCAGAAAAATAAACTTGTGCTTTTCTCTGCACCCTTATTATCTTGATATCCTTCCCCTTTCTGACATCTCTTGCCTGTTTAATCTGTGCATATAATAAGTCTACGCTAAGTAGATGTTTGCTGCCATGGACACAGTGATACCATGTAGTGGGGCTACATGACCACCTAGATGTCACTTATTGTGCCTATTTGGTCTCCGTCCATCCTCTGTGAACCAGTTGTTGGTGGGAGGTGGCATGTTGGAATTAGCCGAAGTGGCCGCAAGTTGGCATGGACATCACGATTATCAACAACAATAATTACAGGGGCTAAAAAGGACTGGGAAATTGGATTTCATACTGTTTATTCTGTATACAACTACTATTGACTCAACAAAGGGATAGTTGAAAATGGAAGGGACTGACAGCCAACAGAGAGTTTGGGGTAGATGTTTAGCAGTCTCATGCAGAAATATGATAGATGACGAATTCCATTGAAGGCTCTTTGGAATCTTCAAGCACTTAACGGTTACATTTTCTATGGTTATCAACATGGGAGTCCATTTTTACTGTGGGCAGCCTACAAAAAATAAATAAGCTATATAGTAGATGGTTTGCTTAACTGAGACATGGTCAATGTGGATTCAAATAGCGAACCCCAACTTGGTCGGGATGAGGCATAGTAGTTGTTGTATCTGGTGTTGCAAATCATATTTTTGTTGTCTGCTAGTTATTTTCATTTGGTGTAAAGGAGCTCCTTAAGCAATAATATTCTAAAGTTTAGAGAATTACCCTCTCTCTCTGACACGGCTTTTTATGGGGAGCAGAATCTCAACACTTTTGAAGAGTGCAGATTTCTTTAGGGAAGCATCCCTGTTTCTCTTCCTTCTTTTGTGGGGAATACACATGCCATCTATACTTAATGTATATCAAAATTCACACCATCTCCCTTGATATATACTGATGTTGTTACCTTGGTTCTTAAACTTCGACACAGATCAAATTTTTTAACCTATTGTAGTTGTAACGTTCTATAAGCATGGGGTCCTTCCTTTGTTTAATGTAGTGTCTAAATATGTAGTTTCAGCAGTTTTCTGTAAGTTTGTTTGAATCTTCATTAGTAATTGCTGGAACGTGCTCTTATTTTCTAAGTTCCTCTGATATCTTGATTTGGTCAAGAGTTGAACACGGCACCTGATTTGTTTTTGTTCCCTTTCTTGTCAGACTTTGGAAGGAGTAAGTGATATCCGTGATGAGAGTGATCGATCAGGAATGCGTGTAGTCATTGAGGTAGTGAGAACACTAACATTCCCTCTTTCTCCAATTTGTCCATGTCATCATATTCCATGGCTCATTTGTAATGATTAAATATTTTTTCTAAATGTATTAATGTTTAGCACTGATTGATAGTTGGCTTTTAATTGTTTTCCAGCTTAAAAGAGGGTCTGATCCAGCCATCGTGTTGAATAATCTTTACCGTCTTACTGCTCTGCAATCCAGTTTTAGTTGCAACATGGTCGGGTAAGTGATTATCACCCCCTTTAAGAGGTTATATGCTTTGTTTGCAAAAGAAGGAAACTCCAGCATCTGGATCACTCTGTTATGATAAGATTGCCTTTGTAACCAATTGCATGATAGAGGTGTTTTCCCCTATAGACTGCCCCGAAGTCCTATGATATCGATATCAGAGGCGTTGAAAGTTATTCTTCAAGAAGTATAATAATAGCTTTCAGCCTCTTGAATTTCTGTTTTTGCTGCTCCTTTTTTTTTTTTTTTGGGTAAATGATAAGGGTCAATATTGCTGATGTCTTCAGTACTAAGATGGTGCTGAAGAAGTAAACTCCAAAAAGCAAGAAAGCAAAAGTTTTCCTGTCTCTCTGTGCATGGAACCCACAATATATATCAAGGTTTCCATATCAATTACAAGGTCCATATTACACTGACATGCAAACTGAACAGTCAGCTTTCTTTATTTTAGTTAATCTCTTCTGACATTCCAAGCTAAAATATTAAGTTTCATATGATAGCTCTAGAGTATTATGCTCTCTCTGCTTGAAATTTATTCTCCATGCCTGACTCTTGGCATAGTTAATTGAACACGAGGCATTTTTGAGTTCTCTTGTTCTCCAAGGTTTTGATGTACTGTCCGACTGCGATGTACTGCCAGATGCATTTTCAGTCTCCAGCTTTAATGACTTCTATCAATAGTATTAATGACGTTTGGGGCATATTCTTATTCGAGCAGAAGTCAATTTATCTTCTTTTCTCTTTAACATATTTGCATTAATGAAAATGTTTGTCCATGAAAAAGAAGTACTTACATCTATTAGTCCTCTATAGGCAGTAGTAGGCTGAAGATGCCCCTCTTAATAATTAAGCTGATACTATAGCATACTAATGGCAAATGAAATGAAGTTGGTTGCAACTGAATTCTCAAAATTTGACATTATTAACTAGTATGTCTATTGCTGAGGTCTCAATTTTATAGATTTCCAATGTAATGGGTCTTAAATGCATTTTCACATGCTGTTTTTTCAGCTTATGAGGTTTAAAATGTCCTTAATGTCTATTTTAGTTCTCTCCATATGTTGCTTGACCGTATTGAATTCTACGTTGCTCACTGCCATCCATACTTGTTTCATACCACTACCTAACTACTTATCACTCAACATTTCTTCAGTATTCTCAGTGGTCAACCAAAGCTGATGGGGTTAAAGGAATTGCTCCAGGTGACAAATGTTTCCTATAATATGATGAATGGTTTGTATGTATATAATTTCACTTTTCATTAAAGACTGTTTAAGCAATGATTGTGTAAGTTTTGTCTTTTCTGTAATCATCTCTATTTTTATCCCTTTTTTTTTCCTTCTTCTTTCCATCCAAAATTGATATAATAACATTATGTCTTCCGATATCTTAATGTTATTTGTTTGATGTCCCTTGATAATTACAATCAAGGTGATCTTTGACTTGTATCATCAATGCATTAATTAATATACCTTTTTGTATCTGGCAGGCATTTTTGGATTTTAGATGCTCTGTTGTTGAAAGGCGGGCTAAGTATAAACTTTCACAAGCACAAGAAAGAAACCATATTGTTGAGGTATGTTAGTTTGTCCTTTCCCCCCCTCTTTGATCAGAAGTCTTAACAACAACATACCAGTGTAATCTCACAGGTGGTAAGGTGGTGTCTGGGGTGTGTAGTCTGTGTAGAGTATACACAGACCTTACCCCTACCTCGTGTAGGTAGAGAGGCTATTTCCGTTAGATCGTCGGCTCAAATAAAGCATATCAGAGCAATTTGAAAAAGAAAACCCAGAAGTGAAGAAGAATGGCAAATAATAGGGAAATATTACTAGTATTCTTGAAAAGAGGAACAGTAACAAAAACAAATAATGCGACAACCAAAACACTTCATCAGAAGCCGTACAATGTTAGAATTAAAACACTAGAAGCGTAAAGTTCTTAAGCTATATATCGTCTCACATTAGACAAATATCATATGAGTATTGTGTTTGACACCTAGGAATAGGAGGGTCTTGTACTCTCCATTTTATCTTTATGGTAGTTTGCTTTTCTTATTTCTCTACATGGTGTCTGAGCCTGTACTATCTTTAAAGAGGCCTAAACAGGTTCTGCCTACAAGAAGGCACGGCTTACGCCAGTTACCAGGAAAAAGTTCTTTTCCATTCTGTAGTTTTCCTTGTCGGGATCGTTCCTTCTTCCAGTAACCGTTTGATGGCAAGCGCCTATTTCTGATCACTGTTCTGGAAGTGCCATACTTTTTTTCCTGGGACAGTTTTGGCAAAAATGCCTCTTGCTGACCGCTGGTCTTGCAGCAAATTTTCCTATGAATTTTTGGCAATTGAAACTTTTGGTTGAGTTTCTCTGTCATAAGGACATTTAGGTGATTTTCGGACAGTGTTTCAAGCAACCATTCCTGTAACTATTTACTTATCTTTTTCAACTACTTTTATCAAATAAACTCTAGTTGGTTTACAGACTTTGGGAGAGCGTGTTGATAAGTCTTTAGAATGCTAGAGTCAGAACATTTGAAAGCTTAAGGTTTTTAGGTTAGATAGTCATCAATTGGACAAATTTTATATGAGTAGTTTCAATTTACTTCTCTCAAAAATCAGTATGTGTTTGGCACGTGTAAAAGGTATATCTTGTTTCTATCAAGTCATTTATACATCTGATGATTTATTGTACCTCCATAATACCTACTAACAATTTGGATCTCTTTTCTCTTTAGAAGTTTTGGGCATACCTCAACTCCAAGTGAAATATGCTGAATTTATGAATAAAGGTGCTGATATACTCCCCCCCCCCCCCCCCCCCCTCCAATCCCCACTGTTGTGATTTAAGGGTATTATAATTGGACTTGATAACTTGGATGAGGTCATCAATACAATCAGAAAAGCATCAAGCCATGCGCTCGCAACTGCCAATTTGAGAAAAGGTAACAGTATTACAGATGTATATCTTCATGTTGCTAGATTTTTCACTATCGCCTGATCATAATTGTGTTGGAAATTGTATTGGCCTTCCTTTTTATAATTTTCTAACAGCAGTAAATCACTGCCAAAATTTCTTATCAACCTGCACTTGCAGAATTTGAATTGACTGAAAAACAAGCTGAAGCTATATTAGATATAAGCCTGAGAAGGCTTACAGCACTCGAGGTATGTCATGAGGCCGCATTTGGAAATTTGATGGGTGCTTTAGTTGTTATTGAACTCCATCCAACATTCTGTTTCTGTATTGGTAATGCAGAGAAATAAATTTGTCGACGAGGGGAAATCCTTGAGAACACAAATTTCCAAGTTAGAGGAACTTTTGTCTAGTGAGAAGCAAATACTCCAGGTAGCCTCATGAGAACTGGGGTTTGTTCTTCTTATCAAGCTTAGATATGAATTAATGCTCTTCTACCATTTTGGTTTTTTGAAGAATCAAGATGCCAGATGTTTGTCTATTTATTGGTTGTTCTTGTACCATTATTTGTCAAGAAGTCAAATTTATGTTGCTTCTACTCAAACATAATTCTTTTAACAATCTAATAGAAATACCCAGCTTATGAAATACACTGTAGAAGCAACCTGTTACTACTGTTGAGCAAGTTAATTCATTTCACATATTGCTCCTTTTCTTCATTTGTGTTTGTCAGCAATTTAGGGGTGGGGTGCTTCTGTTAGGTAGTATATTGATATTTTGATTGTTCACCTCCTTTTACAATACCATTCATATATCATTGTAGTGATACTCACTTACCTTGTTAGTTGACATTTGTCTCCTTGCTTTTCAATTTTTGCAATATGAACAACTAGTTGATTGAAGAAGAAGCACTTGAAATAAAAGACAAGTATTTCACTCCGAGGCGTTCACAGTTAGAGGATACAGACAGCGGTAATCTTGAAGATATAGACGTGATTCCGAATGAAGAAATGCTACTGGTAATCAACCTGCATGCTGTCTAGGTTTCAAGGTTTTGTGTTACTTTTTTCCTTTCCACTTTGTTTTTATTTCTGTTTCTCCTTGATTTCAGGCAATTAGTGAGAAGGGCTATGTTAAACGGATGAAACCTGACACGTTTAATCTACAAAATCGAGGGACTATCGGCAAATCAGTTGGTAAATTAAGAGTAAATGATGCAATGTCTGATTTCCTTGTTTGCAGGGCCCATGACAAAGTTCTCTATTTTAGGTAAACTTGCTTTCACCTTTTTACCTATGTTTACTAGATTTTTTCAGCATATAAAATGGAGCAAATATATAATTGGTTTTCCGACATTTTTCTTTCCCAACTTATATTTATGGAAGAGGGAACTTGGTTTGAGTGGATTTGGTATCCTTACAATCCTGTTTCATCGTCTCATTAATTACATCATTGTTAGCCCTCAATATATTTTATTCAGTTCTGTGTTAGTGGGTGACTTAGCCAATGATGGGCATGCGGATGTTCTTATTTCAATGTTTGTTTTGATTCTAATTGGCAGCGATAAAGGTACCGTGTACTCTTCTCCAGCTTACAAGATTCCTGAATGCAGCCGAACTGCAGCCGGCACTCCTTTAATTCAGGTCAGTATTTACCATCTACAGAAGCTTGACTTGTTGCCTTCATTCCTAATTTCTTGATCTTTCCCTTGATCAGATATTGTCCTTGTCTGATGGCGAGAGAATAACTTCAATTATTCCTGTGAGCGAATTTGCGGGAGATCAGTATCTTGTGATGCTTACTGTGAATGGATATATCAAAAAAGTATCATTGAACTATTTTGCCTCTATTAGGTCTACAGGAATAATTGCGATTCAATTGGTTAGTCAGCTCTTTTCTTTCCTTTGAATTAGGAATCTTGGACCCAAAGCAAGCTCAGACATGATACTTTGATCTGACAGGTCCCAGGTGATGAATTAAAATGGGTGAAATGTTGCTCAAATAATGATTTTGTTGCAATGGCTTCACTAAATGGAATGGTGATTTTGACGCCTTGTGCAAATGTAAACTCTCTTGTTCTTTTATTTCATGGGTACCTTGTTTTCAGTCTTTGTTATTGTTTGTTGTGCTGCTGTGCCAAAATACAAAATAAATTGGTGCTTCGGTTCATGCAGAAACAAGTTTGTTAGTGGCATAAAATTCTATTACAGGATCTGAATCAAGTAATGTTTGTACTTATTCTAATCAGCAAACTGGGTATACTTAATCTGTGCGTGTGTGTGTGGAGAGAGAGAGAGAGAGAGAGAGAGAGAGAGAGAGAGAGAGCAAGGGGCCGCCTACCTGTCGCACATGGCTGCAGTTTTTGTGCTTGATCAGTTGAGGTACATACGTAATTTGAAGTGAGATTATTTAAAGAATGTAGAAAGTTTGCTTTCTCATGGTAGATGGAACATCACTGTCTGAAATAGATTTACTTTTGCATCTCTTCGGTGAGATTTTTTTTTGTTGGTAAATGGTAACCCATGCGATTCTTTTTGTGAGTTAAGGGAATTGAGATAGTGGAAGTCTCTTGTGCTGGATGATGAATAGAGAGCTGTCTTGGAAGGATATGTAAAGGGTTCCAATGCTGTGGTTAGGGGTATTGACGGTTTGGTTCAGTTTTTCCCTAGAAAGAAACAAAACCAATAAAGTGGGTTTTTGTTGCTTTGGTGGTTGTTAGTTTATTCGGTTTTTGTTGGGCCTTCTATAAAATACATGACAATATTGTTACCTTTGTCAAAAAATACATGACAATATACTTCCAAGCTCAGATTAGGTTGACTGTATATTTTGTTTTGGGTGAAGTAATTAATGATATTAGAAAGCATCAAGAAGATGCAAATTTACAAAAGCACAGGTGCAAGAAAACTGCTCCAAACAGAAATATATGGAGCTAGCTTGGCAAAAACCTGTGAAATAGTCAAAAGGGAACTCTACTACTCTACCCTACTAGAGATAGGGGACTAACAAAATACAAAAAGTTATCGACACTGTTTACACTGTCAAGTCTCCTCAATAACCAGCTGGCATAAGCATCCTAGACATTTAGGTTGACTGTATTCCAACAATAGTACCAAATCAAATACTCTGAGAAAAAAAGGAAATATATTATTAAGTTATATATGCAGCTTCTCCAAAAAATCTTTTGCATTGTCCAAGAATTTAGCCATTTTCAAGGAACTAAAAAAATTCTTATATGAATAACTAAATGACCCAGATAAATTATTTTGAACATGAAACAGATTTTTGGAATTATCAAAGTAAAAATTTCTAATCAAATCAGAAAGTGAAGGCAAAAAGATTGAATTACTATAGAGGAAATCACCTAGATTACGAACCAAGAGTGCAAAGGATTAACGAACATTAATGTGGATTGTTTAGAAAGAGAAATATGAGAGCTTTAGAAGTAGAGTCGAGTTTCTCCCGGGCTTAGTACTCTCTGTTCTCTTATATTCTTTTGGTGCACATATGAAGTTCCTGGTTGTATAGACGATTCGTTATCTTTTGGTGCACATAGATTCGTTATCTTTTGGTATACGGTATACCCCTTGTATTCAACCAGTTATGGCCATGTTGATGCACGAAACTACTTTTACTTGATAAAAAAGAAGGGCATTTTATAGTTTGCAGCTGTCTTCAGAGATCTGGTTCCCCTTTTCCTTTTTTGTTTTTCTCGCTTTTGGATTTTGATAAAATATTACGTAGGTAAGTACTTACATGTGCACTCTTTATAACTTCAATTTTATTGGGGATTTATTTCCATAATAAAATAGGTAGTGTTGGTATCACTTTTTTTTTCTACATCTACATGTTACTGGGGTTATTCTTGATTCTTTAATTTGTTGTCCTTCATGTACTGTCAATTTCTGCACAGATAAGAGCACTTAGTAGAAATACTAGAGGCTCTGTTGCCATGAGACTAAAAGATGGGGATAAAGTGGCTAGCATGGACATTATACCAGATGCTTTGCAGAAGGAACTGGACATGACCTTGGCAGTTCATCAAAGAAAGTAATCTTTCACCTATCACTCTGTATATTCTAGTTGTCTTGATTGTTGTTTAAGGCTAGCTTGATACCCGGTTAAGCCTGAAGTAATATGGTGGTGAGTTGTTATGGTTTCATTTTGCGAAATTGATGTTAGTGTGAATTAAGCTGGTAAAAGAGAGTTTGATTTTGTAGTACATCATCTAACATTTTTTAAAATCTTTTTTTTAAAAAAATTGGTTACTTGTATTCCTCAACATTAAGGGCTATGCTGGCCACCTCCAAAAAACTATCAACAATGAGCCTAGGAAACTCAAACTAATTACAAGGATCTTAGGAAATCTATGGATTACATCATCTATTTTTCCTTCTTTACAATAAAAATGGAACTTTGCAATACAGTTCTCCTTAATCCTCTGCATGGAGTTAAATCTGTCCTCAAAGCACCTTCCATTCTTTTCCTTCCAAATTGTCAATGCAGGAAGGAATTACTCTCAATCATCTCTTCTGTGATTTGCTACCTCTTCTTCTAATCCATGTACTGAGTAGGTCCGATATATGTTCAGGCATGGTCCATTTCACTCCTGTGAGGTTAAAGAAAAGGGACCAGAGTTGAACAATCACCTCGCAATGCAGAAAAAGGTGGTTGTTTGTCTCTGCTTACCTTAGGTTATCTGAAACTTCCTCTTCTGTAAAGCTTCATGTGTTATCACTGACGGGTACTCTTCTATGCTTTTCGCATCTCTGGTAGTCTCTAGGTTGATTTTGTCCCCTAGGCTGCTTCTTGTAACAGCATCGGCTCTCCAAAAATGATTATTATTACCAGCATGTCTTGGCTATTTGTTGCCCGAAAAAAAACAGATTTCTTGCATCAATTGTTTTGAAAGCCTGCCTTATTTTTCTGTTGCTCTTTGATTTGTTTGTAACGCTCTCTGTATCTTCAATATGCTGTGTACCAGTAAAAGGAGCACGAATGGCCCATGGCTGCTGTTCGTGTCAGAAAGCGGTTATGGGAAGCGAGTTCCAGTTAGCAGATTCCGCACATCACCTTTGAATAGAGTCGGTTTAATTGGTTACAAGGTACACCATAATGCTTACAAGCGAAAGTATAATCAATGATAAAAATCCTTATCACTGCCTTTCCTCTCTTCATATGAAAAAGGAGGGAGGTTAATTTTTATTATCTTTGTTCAGCTTAGTCAACTAATACGTCTGATGCATTTATTCAGTTTTCATCTGAAGATCGCCTGGCAGCAGTATTCGTTGTTGGATTCTCCTTTGGAGGTACCGTAATCCTTTGTATTCTTCTGCGTAGTTTGAATGTTTTGAATACTAGCAGACTTCAAATATTGTGGTAATAATAAATAATTGAAATGCTTTAAGCAGAAGATGGTGAGAGTGATGAGCAAGTTGTTCTTGTGAGCCAGAGTGGAACGGTGAATCGCATAAAAGTTCGGGACATCTCTATCCAGTCCCGGTATGCGAGGTATGTCAGTGTCTTGTAGCATTTGTCTTCTTTGATCTGTAGTGCTATAGTTTGCTTTTCAAGTATACAATTTCTGCACTAGTACATTCTTTGAATGCTGATTACCTTTTTATTAGAGTGCCTATAGGCTTAAGATCTATTTGTCGTTGTTCCCAGGAGTCTTATTGTCCTTAGGTCTTTCATAGGGATGTAGTTTGACTATATTTTAATACCATCTTGAGTTCTGCGAAAGCTCAAAGTCATTTTAGGCTAGAAGCTTGGGTCAATAGGCTTGCTCGAAAACTTATATTTAAATGATTTGACATCAGCCAACAAAAGACCCAGAAAAGTTGATGAGTGAAAAAGGAAAGGGGGTTTGTGCATAGGAGAGTGATAATGATGGAAACTAAGGGGTTGTTTGGTAGTGTATAAAAATAATGCTAAATAGAATGTATTAGTAAAGCTTGCATTAGTAATGGTTGTATCAGTAATTCATAAAATATTTTTATGCATTGTTTGATTTGATGTATTAAGAAAAGTATGTATTGTATAAAAATATTTATTTACAAAAGCATCCTCCACAATTATGGCGGAAAAGATGTAAAATTGCTTTTGAGGGGTAATTGGGTCTTTAACAATGCTAATGCATGTATTAAATCTTTTGCATTACTAATACGTAAAAATCCATGGTGTAACCTCTTTTTTTAGATTGGTAACTGTTTCTATTTCTTTAAATCAGTACATGGGTTGTACTGAAAACCATTTTTACATAATGAACTCTAAAGACATTGTCCTATCCCTATAATGAGTCTAAAACATCAATGATAGAGACTGTCAATAGAGTAGATCTGATTACACCAAAGTTAGAATACAATTCAGTTTTACTTGCTGCATATTACTCTCCCTATTCTTAAAAACTCTTTAAGGTTTCTCTCTTTCCAGATAGTCCACCAAATAGTAGCCTGTTGATTCTGTTCTTTGCTTGTAATCCTGCTACTTCCCAACTGTATAAGGCCCCCTGCCATTCTACCAGGCATGACCCATGTGATGTTTTGAGCCTTAGGAATAGACTCCACAATTGGCCAGTGACCTTGCACTGGATGAAAAGTGATGGACTGTTTCTGCAGTTTCCCCACAAAAAAACATCTAGAGCACAGTGTAATCCCCATCTTCATCAAATTATTCTCCTGTGTCAACACAGCTTCCTTAGCCAGTAACCACACAAAACAGGCCACTTTGTTGCACATAATTTCAATTGTGATAAATTATGTTGAAACAAGATGCAGCCTAGAGGGGCTACAGAAGAACTCTATGTTCTCTATTTCACAAATGGAAATCATCTAGATTTCCTTAAATAGCTTAGTTGCACATAATTTCTGTTGTGATAAATTATGTTGACAACTTCATGAGAAAATGACTGTATTATGGAGAAACAACACGGTACACTGAAGTGCTTTTGGCTTCTGACCAATATCTCTGATGTTCTTTTTTTTTTATCTTAATATCTCAGATGTTACTTAGTCTAATATATTTTCTCTTACCATTCTCCAGAGGAGTAATTCTGATGCGTCTTGAGCATGCTGGGAAAATTCAGTCAGCCTCATTGATCTCAGCAGCAGATGCCGATTCAGATTCAGATTCAGATCCTGAAGTTGAAGATGTAGCAGCAGTAGAAGCATAATGTCCCTACATTTGACCTGTATAACGTGCAGGTTATTTGCAGCGTGAGTAGCTGTGGGATGATGGGTACCATTTTGTACAGCTGATGATGTAATCTTGTAGATGCACTTCTGTACTTCTCTAAATATCCCTCTTTAATGGTTGCTGGGGAGATCTATCATTTTTTACCCGATGGGGAGGACCTAATCTATGTCAGTTGTTTTGGTCTCTAGTTTTTCCCGTCTACCCCATTCAAAGATATAAGGTAGGTAGTATAAATCATCGCGAAACAGTTATTGAAATTATTGTAAGAGTGAAATCTTGTTGATATACAGAAGATAATTGTATGTCTAGTATTGTATGTTCTTAGTTATCAACGGATAAATTTTGAGATTCTCCTTAAAAGTAGTGAGGCCCTTTGAGAAATTTTGGGGTACGCTAGACGATGACTTTCCATGTTCTGTTGGAGGTTTTTGATAGTTTTTCCCAATAATATGATCGTTAAAAAATCTATATATTCCTTTTGTAACAATTTTGTTATATTTTTAGTAGGATATTTGTGATGATTATCGACATGTTTGGATGTAAATACTTAAAGGAACGAGGAGTTACTAGAAAAAAACCAACACATTGTCATCCTTAAATTAACAGATATCATCTCCATGAATTTTGTCATCCTTGACCATCTCAAATGTTATTAGAAGATACCATATACTTCAAATCCACGAGTAGATACTGTATCATACACTAGACGGAAGCAATTAAACAGATCTAGTTGGTTACAATGAACTCTTTTGTGCATTCAATTACCAAATGTACAAGTAACAAATTTTTGTGTCTTGCATGGAGAACTGTAACATGAGGGAATGTTCCTGTGCTTACAAAACCATAATTCAGAATAAATCAACTCTTCATTTCTTTGTTAAGGAACTAGAATCAGGTACCACCATTGATTGTGTTACCTTGTAATGCCTGCATAATGTAGACTTCTCTGTCCCTTATCAAGCTGAATTATGTAATTTCAACTCGATCCATGGGCTCCAAGTACCCAAACATGCAAAACCTAGGCAAACCTAACCTTCTGATATCCCCTTCTGGCTCTCTTCAAGACGGGGTGGGAGGGGCACTTATCTTTTCCCCTATTCATCCTATCTCCGCTCTTCCATTCAAGCTTTGACATAAATAAACTTCTATAAGGCACCTAAAGCAACAAATTGGCCCTGAAAGAGCGTGCTGATGCATGAAGCTATTTAACATGCTTCTTCTATTTCACCTGGGAAATTATCAGAATTTTGGAAAGGAAAAAGTGAGGAGTTGAAACATCATTTTATATTGTTGTTCTCATTACTGGTTAGAAAACCAAAAGTTGAAGTTACAAGTAGAAAACCTGGTATCAGAGATAACTTTGACCCATGTCTGATAGATTCCATAATCTTTCACTCTGCAACAGATCAATCTAGGATTATCACAACTTTCTCAACTATTCACAGATTAGGAGAGCATATAGAAGAAAAGATTTGACAGTATCAACAATAAACAACAGGTAACCATGTCGAGGAACTTCTAATAACATAGTAAGAACAAAAGCAGAAATTGGAAACCTTAAATAAGGTCCCTCTGGCAGCAGAAGCACAATTATATAAAACTCTAAATTTTCCTAATTTCATGCCATAAGGTAGTGTTTGGGAACTACCCAAATCTAGTTTACTGAGAGCAACTCTAGTCCCATTTTCAAATCCTAGATTAAGAACATCAGAACCCATATTTTATGAAGGCTCGAGTTTGTCCTGAAAATGTTAAATCTCACTTGAAGCAGACCAAATCCAAATCATAATAGCTACTGATAAAAAAGGCCCCCCAGTCTTTTGCCACTGCTCTCCTCCTTTAGTCATTTCTTTCCCTTTTTCATTCTTTATTTTATCTTTTCCTTCCCCTCAGAATCATAGTTAGCTAAAATCACACATGTCGGGGTTCTACGCCTTTCTTTGAGAAGGTTGTATCATGTATGTCTTATACAGCAGCATTAAGTAATTACGGGTGAGCAAAAGACAAAGGGAAGCTCCCTTCCAATCTTGTAGGGATTTCTAGATGCTAAGTATGGCTTCTGCATCATTTACTGTTTCTGATGGCATCAAGTTTAAGTTTGGATAGTATCATGGCAACTCCAGCCTTCCCATGTAAAACAATTTTAGAACACACTTAAGACAATCAATCATCACAAGCTTTTCTTCATGCTACACTAGTTATTATAACAATCAGACCTTATTGGACATTGTTGAATCATTTGACAATCTTATCAAAAGCTTAGTCTGTTAGAGGGATTCTCATAGTGGTCCCCAAAGTTTTTTGATGCCCAGAAATGAACAAAAAGTATCTAGTTAAACTAAATCTTGATCAATGAGCAGTCCCATTCATATATAAAGTAACTAAGAGTTGTTCTAAACAAAGCCCTAACTACATCGCCGACATTATATGTAAGACTGGAAGAAGTTGCATCTGCAAGTCACTTACAAGAATATATCATCGGCATCAACTTCTTGCAACAAATTGACGAAAAAGCGGAATCCATCTGGACTAACATCTCTGCATAGAAGTCCTGCGAAATTTGATCACAACTTGAGCATCACTTTCTATGTGATAGAATTAGAATCTGCAGACCATACCTTTGCCCTCGGCTGCGAGAAGGTGCTCTTTAGCCATTGCTGGAGCAATTCCCAAAGTCATTGCAGCATCACTAGCAGTGACCCCTGCTCGTAAAGCATCAGGTGTAGTAACCATAGATCTAATTCTAGTAAATACCTGCAATTTATAGCAGAATTGTGGTATTAAAGTTATAGAAAGTATATTATACACCAGATCTATTTAACAGGAATGGAGAAGGGCAGATTTCAAACTTCAATTGACTATTGAGAAGTCATTTTTTGCTTCAAATTTAGCTGCACTCATGGTTATGTTAAGGAAAGGTACTCTTGGAATTCATTGAGGAGTCTTTTAAGGTATGAACAAGCCGTCATCATCTAGGATCTCAGTATGCCATAAGGGATCATATGTGATGTCAAGATTGCATCTTATGTTATGAATAAGATACTAATTTTTTAATTTTTTTTTTGAGAATGCTAACATAAGTTACTAACTCGTAAGATTGCTGTTTACAAAGTGATTCCAAAGTGGTGGCTCCTTTAGCCAAGAGAATTCGACGTAACTTGCTTCTCCTGGTCGCACAATTATTTCCTTAGCCTGTCCACGTGATATCTATCTCTCTACTAGAATCAATGAAGAATGGTGTAAGACCTTCACATGCACCTTTAGATGACATTGGACATTAACATCCTCATTTTTGGGGGTTCACACATGTAATTGGATGCGGAGTAACGGGTGTGAGACCAATTTTTTGAAGGTTGACTATGATACCACAAAGAAATAAGAGAAATTTCTGGGATAAGTTCCCAAAACGGCCAGCATAGTGGCCTGATGAAACGGTGCTGTAAGAATCATCACTGAGGAAAGGTTGGCGGCGCAGAACAGTCAGGGAAGGAGGATGATCAAGCGGAGCAGATACTGAAAAATTCAAGTGTTGCTGCTGGAATGGTCACCAAAAAGGACAAGAGTTAACTTATGAAGAGAAGGAAAATTTTTGGCCTGGAAGACGGCCTTTGAGAGCCTGTGTATCGGTAGGAAGAAGCAACTTGTATCTCTATTAAGATTGTTGTCTCTGATACCATGTGAAAGAAACTAAAATCTAAGTATCAAACCTATAACCTTAAAACAATGCATAGAGTGGCCCAACTGCCCAAGACCTATAAATACCTTAGCAAATCCCATTATACCCTTTTGTTTGGTATTATATAACTCAACACTCTCAACACCGACTCAGTCTTATACAGTAACTAGACTTATTTAACTATTTAATTATGGTCTACTTCAGCAATAACTTTTATAGGAATTCTACTTTGCCTATGATTAAATATTGAATGAGTTGGATCTCGGCTACCATCAGACATCTGCTACTTCAGAGAATGATTGATGACATATACAATCACGAGAACTTGGTTTGACTTAACCTATTCAGTTATGATCTTTATAGGAATTCTACTTTGCCTGTGGATTAAATATCTAATAAGTTGCGTATTGTCTACAACCAGGCATCTGCTACTCGAGAGAACAATTGATGACAGATATGATAACAAGAACTTGAGTTGTCAAAAATAATAAGAACTTGTTTGACCCCAATATAAAGAAGGAGAACGATATCAAGGCTAAGAATTACTTAGAAGACTACAACCCTTACAATAAGTTGAAGAAACACAATATAGGATGTAATCAGAGAGATCAGGGAAGACCCAAAAAAGCAAGAACTATATTGGTAGAAAGGAGATGCTCAAACAGCGAAGCCAATATAAATGTTTTACCTCAAAATCACTGTGGCTTTTGCTCTGGATGACCATGACACCACTATCAAACGTCCGAAGCATAACTGGTCTGTAAAAGTGAAGTGTTATTTCCATTTTTTTATGGAAGTAGTTGAAAGAACCCCAAGTAACGTAAAATCTATAGTTGAGAACTAGCTCAAGAATGAATGTAGATGCAAATATGTACATGTGTGTGTATGTGTAGGAAAAAGGGAGGCATACACGTCAAACTTCTCCCAGAGAGAACACGCACGCAGCAAATCGTCAGGTGAGATCAATTCTGTAAAATTGCAATAAAGAAGTTATAACAGCTTGTAATGGCACTGCCAAAAAAATGAAGAAGAAATTATTAAGAAACTAAAGTGACAGACTTTGAGTTGACGACTGAATAGTCAATAGAACAACATACCCAGTATATTCCCAGGTGGCTCTGGGTAAGGTAGGTGTACGTAGACATTACCCTTACCTCCTAGAGGTAGTGAGGATTTAATAGTCAATAAGAAAGAAAAACAGAAAAACTTTACAAAATGACCTGTTCCACGAGCCCGGTTGAAAAGGCAATAAATGTCAATAAGATTAATCATTCCTCCAGCTCTCTCCAGTGGAATTTTCGCAAAATCTGCCAACTAAGTAACAACAAATTGTTATTTTCGCATATTACTGAAAAGAAAACATTTTCAAGATCACAAGGCAAGTAAAAGTATTCTATTTCTTGGACAAGAATAACAAAGAACTTAAAGAAACTGATATGTCAGCTTTCTTCTACCCATGCCTTACCACTGTCCCCACAAAAAGCTGGACTACAGTATCAAAGAGGTTGAAAGAACAGAAAAGTGACAAGGAATCTGACTGGAAACCTTTTGTACAAGAGGTCCACTAGCACAAGAGTAACTCTCCAACAGTTTTAGCCCTAAGGCATTGCACAAGTATATATTTAATAAAGCACTAAAATAAATAATTAATTTCTCAAATTATTCTTGTAGGGTTCATTTCTGATAAAGCTGCAAAGCAAATCGGAATAGGCTTGGGAATCTGAAGGATCGCTCAGGTTTGACTATGCTGTTGACAGCACTTTGTTTATGGCATTTAGCTTATGCTTGTGTGTAGAAACTAGCGATGTTTTACTAAATAAGGTATAACTTACATGGGAATCAAAATATTACTTATATGGGATGGAATGCAGAATAAGAATGTGTGTATTAGCAACACGTGGTTAGGAGTTCTAAAGACAAATATACCCTTAAACTATGCAACCCTACATAACAATTCATGTATTATTGTCACTGCATAACAGTGGTTGCATTATTATTCACCACATAACTATCCTTTCATCATTATTGAATACATAGACAAACCCTGCATTACTAGATTGTCGACCAAATGAATTTGAAGTTTTCGCTTTCATATCTAAGGGACTCAGCCAAACATGTCAAACAGAAAATATCAATCTATCAACAATAGGAAAACTAATAAAGTAAAATTTTAATCTCAACGATTCAAGCCTTAAAAAAATTGATAAGGTAGATAAAAAACAGGAAACGTAACTGCTATATTAGCTCAGGAACCAGTCACAAAGTTAGTAAAGAGCATTACTTAACAATGCATGCTCACATCATCCTTCGAATATGGACATGCATAAACTCCATAAGTTTATCTATCAGGCCACCTTTGGCAATTTCACTCCTTGTCTTCAAATTCTTGCGCCAGAATCCCGGTCAAGAGCAAGTCAAACTGATCTATGATATATCAGCCAATCCTAACTTTGACACTTAAGCTATTTATAGTTCTCACAGTACTATCAAACCAAACTTTCCTGGCCTTCTAAAAACTTATTTAATGAGACAGTAGCACAACACGACAATAGTAAGCAAAGTAATATCAAATACATCAGAACAGACTTCTATAAATATATCATGAAAGAGCGAGGGGGGGCTTCTACAACCAAAGCTCTGAACTTGGAAGATGACTAGTTCAAGATTCTACGTTATATTTATTTTGTTACCTCTTTTGGTAGATTTTGTATGTTCGAAGTATAAAAGTAAACTAAATGAAGTCATTCTTTGTCCAGTTAAGGTTCTGTCGTGTATTGAAGACTATTCCATTTAAGACATTGACGCTACAAGGATGGATGATATGCACCTAGATAAGAATAATTAGAGAGCATCATTGCGAAGTGGTAGGACAAATGTGGAATCACATGCTTAATTCATTCACCATTTATTTTGTGATACCTTGGTGAAGACAAACAGCTTATTTTTTATAAATAAGATATATCAATAATAGGCCCCAGTAGATTCAAGTAATTACAATAACAAAAGAGATGTTATCTCCAGTAAAACATTTGACTAGGGCACTAGGCTAGTGATAAGGAGCTGATAAGATCCAAAAAGTGGACTGGGCAATTTACATTAGTAAAAAAGTTCCAGCAATAGAGACTAACTACGCATCTAGACATACAGTTTTTGTGCAGGTGTAGTTTGAAGAAGGAATTCAAAAGCCTGGAAAGTTGTCCATCAAACAGTCATGTGGGTAGTTAGGAAGGGAGAAATTTCAGGGGCTTTGAGGCGAGCAAAAACTCTTTATGCCAGATGCTTAGGAATCATATTTTCTGTAAACCTTTTTGGGTCCTCACGCACCACCCCATATGTACAGATGACTTGCTTGACTTTGTATGTAAGAGCTTTTGACCTAAGCGTTCACGTATTAAGCCTTTCTGTGACTTATCAGAGAGGAACAATGAAAGACTATTTTTAAGGCGAGGAGTGGTAGAAGTTGTAATGTCTCACTCGGGCCAAATTACATTCTATATCAACACATTAGAAACTTTCTATATACTCTTGATGTGCTCTATATATTATTAAGAGTCAAAATAAGTTCTCTTTGGTGGCTACTTGCTTAACATTCTCATGATCCACTTTGAAATTTGCAGCAAATCTGTCGAGTAAGTTATGGTCTTACATGGCCTGAATTACAATTAAGATTGATACCTGTAGTCTGTGGGAAGATCTGTTGCACTTGAAAGTTTTGTTGTTTTTTTAAATATTGCTTGGCTCTCAGATAAATCACTGGTTCACAGGTCCAGCAAAAAGAACGATATCAAAGATTTAACAGCAAAAGGGAAATTATCAGCCATGGGAGCTGAGATTTTTCGATTAAATCATCAGGTAGCAACATGTTGTTATCAAAGTCAAAAGGCAAAGACAATATCTTGTATGTGCTTGCGAACATTGCCATCTAACTTTAGCTGCACTTATAATCACGACTAGATCATAAAAATGGATACACTTACTAAAATAGCTACCAGGATAAAATACCTGCCGAGATAATTGTTGATGATACAACGCACCAGCAGATTCTTTAGTAACAGGAGACACAATACCAACACTTAATAGCAATTCTTGCATCTCTTCTTTGGTTCCATTTTCCTCATCATTTGTGCCAGTGGCCTGACTAGTTGAGCCAGAGAGAAGCTTTGCTCTCATTCTTTCTGCTAGTGTCACCATTTCTTTAGCTTTATTCTGTACATGAGAATTATATCAACCAATAGTAGAGACAGATGCAGATAGGAAACTTAAGTAATCAACCAAACAGACCGATTTGCATATGTAAGAGTTACTAGAACTCCTAGAATTTTCAGTTAGCCAAAACAAAATAAATATAGCATAATAAAATCGATAGGCCAACTGTTGAGTATGGATTGTAGTATTGTCAATTATACATGTAACCCCTGATATCTGAGTGTTACTATAAGAACTTAGTCCATTCAATCATTACACTGGCAAGTTCTCCCAAACTTTCTTCCTCCTTGATTTTGGCATCAACATCAATTACTTAACATGAAATATCTAATCTTTCTTTCTTTTTATTATGGATAAATTCCACTGTATATATTCCCACTTCCAAATAAATCTTAGTTACTACGTTGTTATAATTGAAAACCAAATTTTCCACAGGCGAACTGTTGCATGCTTCATTTTATAACGGCAGTATCTGGACCAGTGCACCTTAGCTAATTCCACAAGATACATGTCACCTCACGACAACAATAAGTACGGATAACTCCGTCCACCAAGACTATGACAGATGAGAAAAAATCACCTAGCATTTTTTGTCAATGTTGGAATTTAAACCAAAAACCTCATGGTTCTCAACCCATGTCATTGACCACTAAGCACATTGATGCCAAACCTCACACATTTTAAAGCTAATACGAATGTTTATTGCACCTATTCTTTACATATTCACCAACTTTCCAAGTCTACACATAAAATAACCAAAAAGATAAAAGACTTAAACTTTACCATACCATAAGAGCGTTCAAATCCTGAAAAGCTTCCTGCAAGCTCTTATCAGTATTCTCCCATATTTCCTGCTCTTTCCTCAATATCCCAGCTACCCCAACAACCGGCATCCTCACCGCCAATCCTCCATCACCACCCGACCCGTGACCTGACCCTAACCCAGAACCCGAAGCCTCCTGCCCAGATTTTTTCCCATCTTCCCAAGCCTTCTTTCTCCATGCTTCCCAAAACTTCTCCACGAAAGACTCAATATCCGATTTCCCCCTAAGAATCAAAGTGATCACCACGACCCCTTTCGTGCCCTTTTCACCAAGTGATGCCTGAAATCGGAATCTTGGGCTAGCGAACATTGACTTGATGGACCTTTTGAGGGAGAAGATGTGGGTGACGGCTGAAAGAGGGATGAAAATGGCAGTAGGGGAGGTGGTGGATTCTTGGACCCAGATAAGACGGTGAGTTGTGAGAATAACGAGGCCGACTTTTAGGTTAGGGAAACTGGGGGTTTCTTCAGAAAAGAGGTCTACGGAGGAGAGAAGGCTACACTCTACTTCCCCTGGTTGAAGAACCGGCCGCCCACTCCCGGTGAGCTGTGCCGCCGGTAGCCAATTTCCGGCCATACTGGCAAATTTTCGGGAAGTATTACTCTGAAGACGAACTGAATAAACTACTATAAATTGACTTCACAGATCAAATTTAATAAATTAAAAGATTTTTAGATAAAAATATTTTTTTGTTTTTGCTCTAATAAGTTGAAATTTGCAGTTTCTCTACAATAATCATAACTTACAATTATAGTGGCAATTATTGTGTACGAATGGATGATGATGCCATTCAATAACTAAATTAAGTGGAATTATATGCAATGGATAGCATATATACTAGTTATAATAAATGATAAAACATAAACTAAGAATTAAGTGTACATTTGTTGTTCGATATCCCAAAATAATGTAGTCGATAGCTATTATTGAACTGGAATAGAAATTTGCTTCATTCATGATAATTCCCTGAATTCAATTTATTAAATACCATATTCGAGTTAAAAGAGAGAAAATAAATAATTCTAAAAAAAAAATATATTTCATATTAATTGAATTTGTGAAGCAACATATATCGATTAAGAAAAACATTTAAAGATATAATTTAAATGATACATTTCACTATTGCCCTTAGGGGCCGTTTGGTTACTGGTTAGAGTTATGCAGGTATTATTTATGTTAATGAAATGATAGATACAACTTTGTAAGTAGGCACTCCCTATGTTTTACACTCTTTAAGAAAAATAAATTAAGACATAAATTGAACATAATTTTTCATTTTTATATTTATTAATTATTGTCAAATTTATTGAAGTCGTCACATTGAAAATTCAAATAAAGGGTAAATTGAAAAAACACTATTAAAATAGTTTTGAAAACTGAACAATTAAATTAATTTTAAAAAATAAAAATACCTAAAAAATCAATTATTATGAAATAGAGGGAGTAATATATTTTCGAGAGTATATCAAACTTCATTTAAGGAAAGGACAAATTTAAGAAAAACATTGAAACTTCCATATTAAACTTTGAGCAATTCAATTATTTTAAATAAGAAAATTAATATTTTTTTGCTAATATGAATTAAATGAAGTATAATAAAAGAATGAAAACCATTTGACTTCTTTTTTAATTTATTATATGATTTTTTAATATCTTATATAGACTTAATAATAATTGAGGATTATTGATTTGGTAAAATACTTGAGTTAATATATTTTAATAAATAATTATCGATTTTAGCGATACTTTTATATATTATCATTTATAGTAATATTGTGTTAAATTAACAATATATATTAAAAGTGAATTATGTATGCAATAAATATGTATTATACTGTTTTTAAAAATATATTATACTAGTTTTGTAAGAAAGTGACAGATTGTATTATAAGTGTATTAAAATATTGTGATCAATGTATTAATCATCAATAAAATTTGTATTATATGTAAATAATAAAATGTTCTTTGTAATATGTATTAAAATTATATTATAAATATGTTAAAAGTGATCAAGTGAAGAAAAAATATTATTAATATAAATGATAAATATTTTTTTAATATAATTTATTTATGTAAGTTTCCTTATTGATTTACAACATTTGCTTTTTAAATTTGAAAAAACTTTATTACTTGAATATACAATACTTTGTTTTCTCTTTATCTACTTCGTAATAATTCATTTTGATAAACATGTACTATATTTTTTCTCTTAAAATAATTTTCTTTTCCATTTGAATGATACATAAACAATATGTATATAAATATTATTAATAGATTTTTCCAAAATAATAACTAGATTTATTATTCAAAAACTTATTTTAGCGTAAGATAAATATATTATAAATATCAACTTCCAACGGTGTCATCTTAATGTTTGGTTTGAGCCCCTGTGTCACAATGATGATAACTTCCCTTTTTTGCTAACAAATCAAATTATTCAATCGTTCTGTCGCTATTAAGTATTTATGGTTATCAAAAGAAAATTCATTGATTAGATGATTTTTTTGCACAAAACAAAGTTATTGATGTTCATTAGTCAATTTCTTTTTCTGACTGATTTGAGTTGATTGAGATTAGAAATAAACGAATATGTTTTCTATTTCCATTTATCGAGTTTATATCTGTTTTTTGTTTTCTTGGGAGGAATTTGTTCTCAAAATACCACGAGTAATTTCCCTAGATAGTCACACATGTTTGAGAAATTACCTAGGAATATATGTTTGTTTTAGGACTACAATATCAGCCAGCTTTATCTATTTTTCTCAAATTATACTTGACATAAAAAATACATTATCTCTCTCCTATTAGGATGTCATGTCACATTATTATTTATTTATTATTAAAAAAATATGCTTTAAACCTATTTAAACGTTAGGCTTCAATATGTTTTTCAATTTTTTTTTCTATTTATGTTTTTTGAAAATGTTTGTTTTTTTAGATATGTTATGATAATTTTAAAGTGAATGAAAAAAAAGTACTCTATTTCTACAATTAACTACTAATGGACTGTTTTAATTATTTTTTAAAATAAGTTTTTTAATTTTTTAATGATAATTATTATTTTTACTATAAGTTTTAATTAATTTTTTAAATAATAATTATAGTTTTTTTTATGGTGCATTTTTTCTTCTCCTATTTAGATAGGTATTTTTACATTCCATTTGTTGGAGCATTCCCTAAAATCACTGAAAGTGTAATAACTATAAATAGACATTACAATATTTTTTTATAAAATAATTCAATTTTCAGTTTTCATTTTTTAACATTAAAAATTGAAAATTTGAAGCATTTAAAGATCTTTTATTTTTTTCCCGTAATAGCCATTATTGTTTTTATAAAAAAAAAAGTTCAACTTCATTTTTTTCCTTTAAAATTGAAATTAGAGGAATTTAAAAATCATCCATTTTTTGTCGTTACAGTTTTTTTGTATTTAAAATAGCTATATTAAAATTCCTGTTTTTTTAGTTGCATTTTTAGAGCATATTAAAAATGCTTTTTGAAAAATTAAAATTTTTGAATATTTGTGGTGCTGACATATGACAATTTTTACTTTTCCTGTTATATATTTAACAAATAGACAAACCAACATATTATATCCAGTAAAAAAGTTACATTAAGAACCGTAATATGAGCTGCTCCGGTTCTTCAAGAAAATATGTGGGTTCCTCCGATTCTTTAAAAGAATTAGAAAAGTATTATTTTTTTCGTTCCAAAAAGAATGGTCTAGTTTGACTTGGAGAGACGTTTAAAAAAAAGAACAAAGCTTTTTAATCTTGTGGTCCTAAATTAAAGTTATGTCACACGTACTAAAATGCCCTTTAATCTTGTGGTCTTAAAAATGTCACGTGGAAAATTAAAGTTAAAGTTTTGCCAAAAAATAAAATGGGTCATTCTTTTTAAAACAGACTAAAAATAAAATAGGGTCATTCTTTTTTAAACGAAGAGAGTAATAATAAATTAAAAAATGACATGACATCTTAGTAGAAGAGAAATAATGTAATTTTTTGTGTCAAGTATATTTTGAGGAAAATAGATAAAATTGGGTGATATTATAGTATTAAAATAAACACAAGTGATATTCCTAGGTAATTTTCCAAACATGGGTGACTAGGGAAATTTATTTTATACAATATTGATACATTATACTTGCAGTAATATTTTTTGTTACACATTGTTAATTTTAAACTATTGTTAAATAAAAATAATAGGGTTTATCATGTATTTATGAAAATTTACCCAAAATATAGCCTTTCGTTTACTCTAAAACCCTAGAAAACTGGAACTTTGAACTGTCCTTAAACCCTTGTCTCCCTCACTGTGCTACATGAACTCTTGCTCTTCGAAGAACCATGTTACCGGGTAGAAATTCACGGCCTCGGCATCCTTCTAAGTTTCAGGCCAATGGAACTGCTCCTTCACCTCCCCTGCAGGTTCTCCTATATACGTTTTTTTGCGTCTTATGTTACTATTTCGTCTCTAAGTAGATTATATGTTTAGATTCTTGATTTTGATTATTTTGATTAAATCTCATCAGGTTAAGGGTAACCCAGCAAGTTTTATGCCAAACCATATGCAAATTCAGTCTCAGATGGCAATTCCAAACAATAACCCGAATACCCAGTTTTCCTCTGGGCAGCTTTTGGGGTACCAAATGAATCAGATGAATAATGCTAATTTTCAACAAAAAGGTCAATTCTTGGGACAAAATATTGTTAACCCACCTCAGTTCTTGAATCAGAATGTTGGTTTTGGGGGTATGCCCAATCCAATGCAAAATATGAATCAGTTTCTGCAAATGCAAATGGCTTTGCAAATGGCAAGTTATGCTCAGGCTCTTTCAGGGAGTGTTCCCATGTATCCAAACCAGGTGCCTCAGGGTATGGGAATTCAAAATTCTAACATTGCTATGAATAATGCACATCTGGGTCATGCGAATGCAAGTGGAAACTTGTCTAAGCAAATGGCCAATGGAAGTCAGCAATTGCAAGGGCAGTCGTCGGTGATGAGCTCTTTTGGTGCTGTTCAGCAGCAACAGACTCAGAACTTCAATTCTCCTGCTTCTGCTAATCCACAGGTCAATAGAATTGGTTCCTGCATTCTGTTTTGCTGTACTTCAAAAGCACATTGTGATTAAGCTGGTTTAATTTCTTGCTATGTAGTGCTTTGGTTGTCTTCTCTTAGACCGTCTTAATATATCGAGTGCAATATGTTTTACTGGTTAATCCCATATGTTATATGCTTCCTTTCGGCTTTCTCTTAAGATGATGAAGCATTGATAGATTGTGATGAGCCTCCTTAGCTAGTAGCATGCTAGGAAAAGAAGTAACATTGAGCTAAGCAAAGTGTCATGTCGTTTGTGTACTTATAAATGATGTTGTCTTAAGTAACAGCGTAGCTGTATAACTACATTATTTCTCGTAGCTATGTCTCTTATTTGACACTTTCTACAGAACATAATTATTGTTAATGTGAACTGGAGTAAGCTGTGTTATAGAGGAACCCTGTTCCTGTTATTGGATGCACGCATATGTGATGCTTGTTTTAGCCAGCAACGTTTGTTAAAGCATGTTTCTGCTTATTGTTCATACCATGTTTCTCAGGGTATGGGCCCTCAAAGTTCCAACTTTGGTATGAATGCACATTTGGGTCTTGTGAATGCCAATGTAGCCGCCCTGCAGTCTAAGAGTGGCTTGTCTAAGCAAATGCCTAATGTGACTCAGCAATTGCAAGGCCAGTTGCCTCTGATGAATTCTTTTGGCTTTGTTCAGCAGCCACAAACTCAGAATTTTAATGCTCCTACTTCTGCTAATACACAGGTGAGTTCACTTGGATCCTGCATTCTGTGTTGCTGTACTTTAACTCCGTAATGTGTTTGAGGTGGTTTATTTTCACCAAGTAATTCTTGGGTCATCTTCTCTTAGATCGTTTATTCTATTGACAGCAGTATGCATTACCACAAAAACTCCTAAATAGCACCCTGCATTTCGCTTAAGAATCAAGATTATGTAGCATAGATAGATAGTGATGAGCCTCCTGAGTTAGTAGCATGGTGGGGAAAAATGTCATCTTACAACTGGTAAAGGATGTTGTCTAAGTTGTAGCCTTGTGGTATGAAAGCATTATTTCTTATAGCTAGGTCATTGGTAACTTTCATCGGACACTTTCTACATGACATAATTAATGTTTGTTCAAGTGAATTGGAGCTAAGCTGCATTATAGAGGAAAACTATTCCTGTTTGTGCTCATGTAATGCTTATTTTAGCTAGAAAGTTTTGCTAAAGCCTGTGTTTGTGTATTGTTCAAACTAGGTATGTCAGGGTATGGGGCCTCAAATTCCCAATTTTTCTATGAATGCGCATTTGGGTCTTTTGAATGCCAATGGAGCTGTCCAGCAAATGCCTAAGGTGAATCACCAATTGCTAGGCCAGTTACCTATGATGAATCCGTTTGCCTTTGTTCAGCAACCACAAACTCAGAACTTCAATGCTCCCGCTTCTACTAATACGCAGGTGAATTCACTTGGTTCCTGCACGACTATTTTGCTGTACTGTAGCTGTGTTGTGTGTTCGCAATGGTTTGAGCGTTTTTACTAAATAGTTTCTTTGGTTATCTTCTATTACAGTCTTAATCTCTCATCCACAGCATGCATTACCTATTTATATAGATTAAAGAAATGGAACTGCTTATTCGAGAGCTTACTTGAAATTCCCACGGTTTGAGCACTATCTTTCACTTAACATGATTAAGGATAAATGCATTGTGAAAAGCCTTTTCAATTAGTAGCTTATTAGGGAAAGATGTAAAGTGAAGACTAAGAAAAGGGTCTTGTAACTCTGTACTTGGTAATGGATGCTATCTTTAGCTTATTTTGTTCTTCTATGGCAAATTATTTCTTGTAACTTGTTCATTTGAAAGTCATATTTGACACCTCCCACTGAAATATTATTGTTTGTTCTTAATGAAGATTGGAGTATACAAGTTACTTTATAGAGGAACATTTCCATTTTTTATTTGTGTCAATAGCATGATTCTTGTGTTAGACTGAAAAGTTGCTAACAAATGGTTCTGCTTATTGTTTCAATATCAGTTTTGGGGTAGGATTTAATTTTAAAGAATACTTGACCGCATGCTTATTCTAAAAATATTATATCAAATTAGAAGGCTTTATAACTTGCACAAAAGTTACAACATCAGATTAGATTTCTGTAACTTAAGTTACAAGTCATTGGTAAGTCTCAATGCATCTAGGATCACAGATTTCTGTAACTTAAGTTACAAGTCATTGGTAAGTCTCAATGCATCTAGGATCACAGTGATATAATTTGCGTAAAATAATATAAAGTATTTAAAAACAAATAGATAGCATAAAAGTCTTCTTGATCTATGCATTTTTGCTCTGGGAGAATCGAGGGCCAGTTGGGCTATTCACATTTGATGTTTCTTCTGTATCATCTGAGTCCTATTAATTATTTTGCAGGCAAATCCTGGATGCGTTGTTGGGATTAGCCCATCAAAAGGCAACCAGCAAAATTCTTATAATAGTAACTTCTCGAGGAATCAAAAGCACGACGCTAAGTATGTTCTACTCTTCTGGTTCATTTATGTTTCTTTGTTCTATATATAGCTTTTATTCATTTATTCCTTTCCTGATCTCCATTTTCTGCATATCTAGGAAGTCCAAGTTTGGTAAAGGGAAGTTCTCAACTCATAATAAAAACCTGGAAAAAGGTGAGAGTTGTGTTGTTTTTTTGCTCATTTTTACATCTTACCTATCCCTATGATTTGTCAATTCCAACATGTCCCTTTTTTTGGATGAAGCAAGTGATTTCATGAAAAAAGCATAAAAAAGACGCATTAGCTCAGGATTTGTCATTGGAGATTACACAAGAGTCTGGCTTCTATATAAAAAAAAAGACTGTCGTGTTATTTGATTTTCCACTCGCATGAATTGGATGTTTAGTTTTGATTGGTGAATACAAGCTCTACATGAATTGGATGTTTAGTATTTCCTTTATAAGCTTCATGATATAATTTAACCATTGTAGTAGTTGGAGATGCAACGACCAGTACTGAATTTGTAGGTTTGAGTTCTGGTTAGAAAAGAAGAACTTTGTAAAGAAACACCACTCATCTTGTATACTGTATCTTTCTCACTTTATGTATATCTCATTTGTTTCTGGATATATGCTGCTTGTAAGGTCAGCAGTTCTACTTGTATATTGTGTATCATTGCTCTTGAATTGCTTGTAGTAACTACTTTCATTGACACATTTTTTCTCAGGTCATCACAGAAATGGGGAGAAAAAAAATATTCATTCTAATTCAGTGAAACCTGAGATGGAGAGAAAGAGGTACTTCTCGGTTTTAGTGGAATATTGTGTTGCATTATATGCAGCAGTAAGAAAAGTCTTATTGGCATTTATTTAGTCAGTTTTGAGAAGTTCTCTGACTACAATTTTGCAAGGAAGTTTTTTTTTTTTTTTTTTTTTTGGTGTGTGCGGCTCTTTGTCTTTCTTGGTGATCAGCTTTTTAACTTTCTTGAGACATTGCACGCCATTAGTTTGTTTTCAAGAAGTTGATCAGCAAATACTTCAAAAATTCAATGTGGATAATAGGATTTTTTTTAGATTCACTAGCAATAAAGTCGAAAATGATCTATTTTATTACCAACTAATAGTTCAATTATAACAAACGTTCTTCAACAATCAAATTGGTTTTTCTGTATGTCATATGAGAGAATGGAAAGTCCTCGTAAAATTGAATGTCGCCTATATCTTTGTACCCGTGCTTGTGGAAAGTAGTGGGTACCCAGTTGAGTAGTTGAGGTGCATTCTGGTTAGCCCACACACCTCCTTCATAAAAGAAAATGCTGAAGGATTGCATAGCATGATGGTTTCTTGTTTGATTTCTATTTATGATGGGATTTTGTTCTGAAAAGCATAGCAGCATAATCAACTCCTATTAACTTCTGCCATGTTTCAGGAGTTGATCTTTAGATTTTGTTGTTCTTTTGGCGGTTGTCTTCACTGTTTTCTGAACTGCTACCTCTCAAGTCTTCTTCATTTAAATCACCTATGTTTTCTTTTACTTTATATTTGTTTTTCACTTTTGTTTGATTTTTGATTTATTTTCTGTGGATATTACTGTGTTGCAAAGACCTCTCTTGGTGACTTACTCAGCGCAAGAAATTCAACAGTGGCGGGAAGAACGCCGTAAGAACTACCCTTCAAAAGGAAACATTGAGAAGGTTGGTTACCTCTACTTGAAACTGATGTTTGTACTTGAATGTATAGGAACATGACATATCTTAAGAATAAATATGCTTTGCTCAGCAGCTGACAGGGAAAATGGTAGAGTCCGAGGATAATTCGAGTGCTGCTAAGTTGCGCCGTCAGGTATGTTGATATCTCAAAATTAGTATCCCGTGTCATCAGAAGTTTCTTTTAAGATGCGAACTGTGTAATTTGTTTTTACGATTAATACCTGTTATATCTGTGTGCATGCGTCTCTGTGTGTAGATTAATGTTGTCTAGGTGCACTCCTTGTCCTGTGACATGAAAGTCCTAAGGTTTTTATTTACATATTTGTTTGCTGAACTGGTTATCAAAAAGATAAAAAAAATTTGAACTCAGTAGCTGTCCGTCTTTGGCTTGAGGTTGGCAACAAATTTTTTTTCCTCAAGCTTAATTTACATTTTATGCATATTCCGCTGTTGATGAAAACCACTAGTTTTAAGAAGAGCACATATCTGCAGCCCAGGGTCTACAGTTTTATTCTTTTCGCTGTTTGCATTGTGTTGTACATGAAAATATTATCTTGTAGTGCACATAGGCTGAAGTCAGTGTAGCTTAGGTATATTGTCCAAACTACACCTTTTTCTTGTTGTATCCATCCTCCCATTGGATGCTATATTGAGATACTACAGTAGAAATGAGGAACACCAAAGCTGCCTGTTTCTACCCCTTCCTGCTCCATAAGAAAAAGGGAACATGAAAGGAATGCTATGGAAGAAATGAATGAGCTATGCGTTTCTTCTTCTTTGCAAAAAGAGGACATGTTATCGAAGTGAGTGAAATTGTATGATGAATCCCTTTGTTAAATCAACTAAAAAAATGTGAGGATAGTATTTTGATGTCCTCTCTTCATTTGGAGCTTCATGATGTTTCTAATGTTTTCTATTCCTAGAGATGCTATATTAATACCATTGAGGTCCATGCTAAGTTCAAAACACATATTCCTTCCCTTAAAGAAAGACATGAATCACGTACTCTGACTATCTTCCAGTTGTCACCAGATTTTGTGAGAATTTGTTTGGACTATAATGCCTCTTAAGAATCAAGGAGGGTGAATGTATGAAAATTGAATATTGGTGAGTGGAAAAATAGCTGGGTCTTTGGTTTTCTCTAACTCTCTGTTGAGACTGGAGAACTAGCGTACAGTCTTTATAGGATGTGATGTTAAGAATTTGGCAGCTCAAGTAGGAAACATGAAGGTTTTCTGAAATTCTCTCTTCCATAATAAGCAAAAGATCTTGTGCATTCCTCCTCTAATCTAAAAGCCTTCTCAAAATTCCTTTCTTGCGTAGCAGGTTCTAGTCTCAAGATCACGGAACTGAACCTTTACTCATTGTTTGCTTTCTTTACACATTTTAATTAACACTGCATGTCTTATGAGGATATCTCACATACCTCCCAACATTGGACGTTTTCATTTAACTCTTTTGTTTGTCCAAAGCTTCTTTTATAATTAGCTAAAGATGCAAGCATGTTATAGCTTTCTTCTGAGGTCTGAACCTTAATGACCGATGGTTTTGTTATCAAGACTTGCAATTTAAACATATGCTGAATTTGCATTTATGCTACATTTTAGAGAAGTTCCATACTTGGAGGAAGTAAATGAACAATGGTTCCCCTTGTCCGTTCAATCTACAGACATTTTCCACAAATCTCTGTTCATCACACGAATAGTTTCCACATTTTTGCCCCTCAGTTACCTTAGAATGCTACTCATCTTTACACCACTCTGATTGCACTAAATATATTCTACTTCCTGTACATTCCTGATCGTCCTGCATGGCTAATGTAAATTGTCCATGGACCTATTATTTGGTCATATACTTGTATTATTTACTCTTTAGCAAGTTTAATAAGGCTCTTTCTCTCTCTTCATCCGTTTCATTGTCTGTATTTACTGGCGAGTCTTAACCATTCATGTTGGTTTAATTAGTTGAACTTTCTGCAGCAACTTAAGGAAATTCTAGCCAAGCAGGCTGAGTTAGGTTTTGAAGTTGCGGAAATACCATCATCCTATCTGTCAGATACTGAGAAACAAGTGGATGGAATGGAGCAAAAAAGGCCACTGAGTAGAAAAGAAAGGTTCCAAAAAAGGTTCAATAAAAAAGAAAAGTTCAACCGAAATGATCGTTTCTCCAAGAAACGAAGATTTGGGAACTCCGATTCACCAAATACTTGTGATCAAAAGGACTTTCCTGCAGGAAAACAGGATGTGAACCGTGAATCTGCAACTCAGATTACAAAAAGTGCGAGAGAATCAACACTGCTGCAGAAACTATTGAGTTCAGATATTCGAAGAGATAAACTACGCCTATTGCAGGTCTTTAGGTTCATGACCATGAATTCTTTCTTTAAAGATCAGCCTGGGAAACCCTTGAGGTTTCCTCGAGTGTTACTTAAGGAAACAGGAAAAGAAATTGAAGCTGCTGAAGTAATATCTGATGCTATAGATACAAACATTGAAAAATCATCATCATCATCAGACGACGACAATGACAACTACGAAGAAGACAATATTGCTGAATTTACAGAAGCAGTTAGTGAGTTACAAGAAAATAGTAGCAGTGAAAGTGAAGAACCTGAGGAAGAACAAATCTCTAGTTAAACTAAACAGCCTGTATCTCTGTCACTGTTTATTGTATATGCTTGTTTGTTATCTTCATCTTAATTATGTGTAAATTCTAATGTCTAACTATCATTTCTGGTACTGAAATTTTGATTTTCAAGGGTTATTTGATGAAACTTTTGAGCATGTAGAATAACAGTGATGTCTGTTAATATTATTTTGTTTATTTCGAGTGTACTAAATGAAAGTTAGGGGAATAAGAGAAACGCAACCGTGGTTGTTTCGTTTTGTAGTTGGTTAAAGTTATTCCTTGGTTACGTACATGATTATATGAAATGTCAATATTGGAGGGAAAATGAAAAAATGTTCATTGAATTTTTATTAATTAATTAGCAATAAAATACACAAACTAGTAGTTTCATGATTGAGAAGAGTGGTGGCATTAGGCTGTTGAATATACCATTCCAGCTTTATAAAACATTACATAATTATTATATTCTATCAATTTGAATTCAACAAGTTAATTTCCCTAAGAAGAAGCCAAATTCAATTATTTGATTTGGAACGTAGTTTAAAAATAAAATATGTTGAAATTAGTCAATCAGAAGATTCATAATGTGTAGGAGTCAAATAACGATCAAGAGTTTAGATTAACATCACTTATTTTTCTCACGTTGAGTAGAGAATAGTATTAAAATATCTTTGATAATAATATAGCAATATTTGCTATTATAACTTTTGTTAATTCTCTAATTAACTAGTAAATTTAGTAGATAATAGTATTAAAATTCTACTACTTTTTTTTTTTGTGTGTTGATATGTAAGTAAAAATAATTGTTCTAGAAGCATATATATGTAATTTAAACAAACGATACGCAAGTAGGTGGTAGGGTAGGGGTAGAGAGGGGGCTACGGAGTTGGGTTGATATGATGCGTGTTGGAGAGCAGGGAGGATACTATTAACATAAAATGTCACTTGTCAAACTCTCAATAGTGAAGTTGTTTTTCTTTATTTAAGAAACTTATTTTTTAAAACAATATATTTTTCAAAAATTTTGAAGAACCAAACCCCAAAAACAAAGACAAATTCAAATCTCTAGAAGTGGAAAATTCTATTACGTACTATTCTTGCTTTGCTTGGGTTGTAAAATTCAAGTTACTCCTCTGTCTCTAATTATTTATCCATCTTTTATTTTAGTTGTCATTAATTACTTGTTTATTTTGACAAATCAAGAAAAAAATATTTTTTTATCTATTATACCCTCAATTCATTATTTTGAATGAAAAACTTAAATTTTTAATTCGCCCACTTCATAAATTAATATAGCAAAACGATAAAATTACTATGTCAATTATTATTTTCTTAATAGGTATTATCAATTTAAAAGTGAATAAATAATTAGGGACAGAGAGGAAATACTGTGGGAATACTATTTAGATAGAAAGTACTAAAAATTATTTGAATTTAGACTAGAAATTCTTGCAACAACGGTCAAAATATGATTTCTTTCTCTAGGGGTACCGCGTATATAGGGGAAATAATAATAATAATAATAATAATAATAATAATAATAATAATAATAATAATAATAATAATATTTTTAAAAAACGTTGAATTCTTTGGCGGTTGATTTACGAAAAAGAAGATTCCAAAAAATGAGACATCTCAAAGTGATTGGTTCAAATTATTGAGAAAATTGCATAGTGCGACTTTCATAACGTGTAAAACCTAGAAATAAATTCGCGTGCGGTGTATAGTTTTATATTTTTTATTTGATAAATAAAAAAGGCAGATGAGGAATACTTATCACTCTATCATAATCTTTATTAATAATAATTTTTTCTTTCTTAAAAGACAATAAAAAATTCAGATCAATAATTAACTACATGGTTTGAAATATAATTGTTCATGAATAATTAAAAAGGAATAATTATGCCTGGTATTAAAGACAACATTATATACTTAGCTCTTGTTAATTAAGTGTTAGATCACATTAGGTTTATGTAATATTATTTAATCAAATAATAAATCGATTAAATATAAGAGAAATGTTTTTTATATCAAAAATAATTCTTAAATTCTAGTGATGTGTAGGTTAAGTTCTTATATAGTATTAGATCACTCCAATGATTTACTAGAACGATTTTGAAAATAAATAGTCTTAAATTTTTTATTTAATTCTGTTTCATTTATGATAAATATTTTTGACTTTTAACCTTGAAGATTATTTTATGAAAAAATAATATTTTTTTTTTAGATTGTTATATGTAATGCTCTTTATAATGGACCAAATAGTTTGGCAATGTACCAAAATCTACGTCATAATATCAAGAACCTAAAAAGGGGAAGAATAAAGGAAAAGAGAAAGGGAAAACAAAAACTTAATGCATGAAAGTAAATTATATATCGATAAAAAATTTATAATGGAATGATAAGTACTTTATTTTTAATTAAATAGCTTGAATTTAAATTTTACTAAATATAAAATCTTTTTTATTAGTAAATGTTTTACTTTTAATAGGAGACAGTGGCGTAGTCACACTGGTGTCAAGATGTCCAATTGGACACCCTTCGTCAGAATATTATGCCTTATATATAAGTAAAATGATAAATTACGTGGTTAAATAACATATTTTGGACACCCTTGATATAACAATATGATGTAGCCTAGTGATTTCAGACGCCTTGAAAGAGTAACGAAACACAAATTTGAAGTGTTTGTTTGTTCGAATTTAACTAATAGAAAAAAAAAATCACTTTTTAAAAAGAGCAGATTTACTTTAGCACTTGGTCACCCTTCGTGAAAATCCTGGCTCCGTCATTGATAGGAGATTTTCTAAAGTGAATTTTAATTTGACGGAATTTTAATATAAATATGATAAAAATAAAACTACTTGCAAAAAAATGAAAGTGACACATATTAAAGTGGAAGTAGCAATATATATATATATATATATATATATATATATATATATATATATATATATATATATATATATATATATGCAAACTCTCAATCATATTTAATTCTTCAGTTAACTACAGTTTTTATATCACCATCAATCATGGTTTAGTTTTATATATTTATGATATATTTTCAAAAAAAAATTCTATTGTAGAATATGGTAATTTACAAAGAGTGTTACTATAGTTATTATTACGAAAAGAAAAGGAATTTTACACCAATAGTCAAATAGATGTATGATTTATTTATTTTAATCTATAAATAAAAATTATTTATCAATTAGCTGTTTTTAATTTAGTCTTATATGGATTAATTCTTCGAAAAAAAATAATATCGAAGTGCAGTAGGTTATAATTTTTTAAAAGAAAAGTTAATTGAAATTTTGACCCTAACTTTTACTTTTAAGTCATATAAACACTCAAAATTTATCTTCTTTAGTTAAATTTATTGTAGTAACTCGAAAATGCCCCCAGTAGTGTCCATGATAGAATTAAAGATTATATATGTATATATAAGTTAGAAAGTGAATTTCTTTTTGATTTAAACTATGGGACAAAATAAGAATAATATTAATGATTAATAATATAAAGAATTATAAAAAAAAAGATCTACTAATATCAAGCTGTCATGAAACAGTACTTTAAAATTAATTTCCTAGTAAGCCATTAATATTAGATTTTAATACTCTAAATGCAGGTTATTCGAAAAGACTGAATGAGCATATGAACACATGAAAAAAATATTATTATTAAATAATTTTGATTTTAATTTGAAAAATACTTTGTGTGTGATCTCAAATATTCATTACGATAGAACATGTCTTCTCCTTGAATTATATACATTATCCTCAATCGGAAGTATAGGACATGTCTTAGGTTTTACTGCTTCTTGAGACTAATTCGTACAATTATAGGATGTGATATATTCAAACGATTAACTTATCTACTTAAATAGACATTTGAGAATATTGACAAAATAAATAAACAAATCAAATTTTGAATATGTTTAGGTGTTGAGTTTAAACAAATCGTAGTTTAAATGTCTAAATGAAATTTATTGATAAATTTGAGGCGTTGTGTATATATTTGCCAAATTTCAAATACCAATTAATGATCACGGCCCGCAGTCGATAAATTCAATTTGACTTATTACCATCAATCTATAGATATGTTAAATAATTAAATAATTATAATAAAAACTGTCAATCAGCTATTGATCGTCATCAATTTAAATTGATAAGACTTCATATTAAGGAAATCTTCATTAAAAATCAATTACTAACCTCATGATAAATTAAATATTACTCTTGGAAATTTAATAAGGTAGTTTAGAATTTATAAGTAATTACTAAAAATCAAGTTTCATTAAATTGACATCTAGTACTAATTTAGAAGAAGTATTAGTAGCACATGATGCTAAAAGGATTAATTACAAATAGAAAATAATAAGCATAAAATTTGATAAACAATTTTAAGTAGTATTCTTTAATTTTTTTTATCTCATATCATTAAATATTTATAATAAAATAAAAAAATAAAATTTAAACTGATATACGAATAACATTTGATATATTTAAGTTGAACATCTTGTAAATTTTTTTTTCAATCTTTACGAGATAGTAATAAAATCTATGCTACTCAAATCCTACATCATGGAATTTACTAAATATGATATTATTCTTATATTAATGACATATTTCGATTTCGATTTCGATTCAAAAGAATATGCAATCATAAGGAAAAAAAGAAGTTTGTCACTGCAAAAAAACACCTGTAGAAAATATATTTGCAGCCTTTTCTTCTAGAACAGCGGCACAACTTCAAAGTTAAACTATTTGTAACCATTTTCTTGTTTTTTTTTGCCATTTTGGAGCCTACCATTAACGACTCTCTTCCCATTTCTTTGTTTAATAATAATAATCCTTTTCCCATCTTCTTGCAAATTTCATCCCACACCCCATAATTTTCAACAAGAACAGCTTCTATGATGTCTTTGACCTTTGAATTTCATCTTCACTTATATCCCAATTTTATAAATTATTATACTCATTCCACCTTGCACAAAAGAATCTCAATTTCATTTATTCTTTATTACATCTATGCAAGTAAGTTGTGATTTACATCTATAGCTGATGACCCTTTTTGTATTTTTATGAGATATACCATTTATTGTGTGATTCTTGATAGTTGACTTTTTTGGGTTGTAGTCTATTGTGAGATTTTAAAGATTGAATTTTTAGATTTTTTTTTTGTTTGGGGTTTTGATTGACTATCTGGGGTTTTGATGAATCTGATGAAGTTTAGTTTTTTGAACTTTTTGATGGGGTTAGTGATCATGTGATTGTGGTTTAAAGATTTCTGTTGTTGTTGCTGATCTGTTTAAACCATCTGTTCCTTATAGCATTGATTGTCTTGTGAACTAATATGGAGAATAATTCTCCAGTTACTGATTCTATTATGATGAAATCATCCTCTATAAGAAGTATGTCATCTAATAGGTCAAGGGCATCTGGTGGGGGGTCTGTGAGGGAGGTGAATTTAGGTGAGTTTGGATCGAAACCTGTGAGATATGGGTCGCGGGGTGCTGACTCTGAGGGGTATGGAACATCTCAAAAAGAGATTAGTGATGAGGATTCTAGAATTGTTTATTTAAGTGATCCTGAAAGGACAAATGAGAAGTTTGAATTTTCGGGGAATTCAATTAGGACTGCGAAATACTCTGTTGTGACCTTCTTGCCTCGAAACCTGTTCGAGCAGTTCCATAGAGTTGCATACATATACTTTTTGGTTATTGCTATTCTTAATCAGCTTCCTATGTTGGCTGTCTTTGGTCGGGGAGCTTCAATTCTTCCATTGGCTTTTGTGCTATTAGTTACAGCAGTTAAGGATGCCTATGAGGATTATAGGCGCCACCGTTCTGATAGGATTGAGAATAACCGGTTGGCATTGGTGTTGTTGGATGGTCAGTTTCAAGAGAAAAAATGGAAGGAGATAAAGGTGGGTGAAATCATCAAAATTTCATCAAGTGGTACCATTCCTTGTGATATGGTATTGCTCTCGACAAGTGATCCCACTGGGGTTGCCTATATCCAGACTATTAATTTAGATGGGGAATCAAATCTGAAGACACGGTATGCAAAGCAGGAGACGCAAATGAAGATGCCAGAAAAGGACAGTATTAGTGGGATGATCAAATGTGAGAAACCAAATAGGAACATTTATGGTTTTCATGCTAATATGGAAATAGATGGAAAGCGTGTTTCTCTTGGACCTTCAAATATAATCCTCCGTGGCTGTGAGCTCAAGAACACTAGTTGGGCTATTGGAGTTGCAGTTTATGCTGGAAGAGAAACTAAAGCTATGCTCAACAACTCTGGAGCTCCATCAAAGAGAAGCCGTCTTGAAACCCGAATGAATAGGGAGATCATTATCCTCTCTTTCTTCCTTATTGCATTATGTACTCTTGTCTCCGTTTGTGCCGGTGTTTGGTTGAGGCACCACAAGGATGAGTTAAATACCATTCCCTTCTATAGGAAATTGGACTTCTCAGAAGACGAAGTTGAAGACTACAATTATTATGGCTGGGGACTGGAAATAGTGTTTACTTTTCTGATGTCAGTCATCGTCTACCAGATTATGATCCCTATATCACTGTACATATCCATGGAGCTTGTTCGTGTTGGTCAGGCCTACTTTATGATCCAAGATAATCGAATGTATGATGAAACTTCAAATGCAAGATTCCAGTGTAGGGCTCTTAACATAAATGAGGATTTGGGCCAAATAAAATACGTTTTCTCTGACAAAACTGGTACCTTAACTGAGAACAAGATGGAATTTCAATGTGCAAGCATTTGGGGTGTAGATTATGGTAGTGGAAAATCAGATTCTCAAGAAGAAGTAGCTGGATTCTCTGCTCAAGGTACTAAAACTTTCTTTATCTTTCAACCCCACCCCACTTCTTACATAAAGAAAAATAACTCGTTCTTTGTTGCCGACATTTTTAACACATTTTCTTTCTTATTTGGCAAGTAGATGGTCAAGCTTTAAGGCCAAAAATGAAGGTGAAGGTTGATCCTGTGCTTTTGAATATATCAAAAAATGGGAAGCATTCAGATGAAGGGAAACATGTTCATGATTTTTTCCTTGCCTTAGCTGCTTGCAACACAATTGTCCCTCTTGCTGTGGAGACATCTGATCCGGCTGTGAAGTTGGTTGATTACCAAGGAGAGTCTCCGGATGAGCAGGCCTTGGTTTATGCTGCAGCAGCTTATGGGTTTATGCTCATTGAGAGAACATCAGGCCATATAGTAATAGATGTTCAAGGAGAAAGAAAAAGGTAGTGTTGAACTTAGTTTTATCCCTTCCTCAACTTCTGTGCTTGTTTAATTTTTCTTGTACTGCTGGAGATCCAACCTTACTATGTTAATTAGGTATGTGTTACTTTAAATGCTCAGCATCTAGAATTACTGATTACAAGGAAATTCAATGAAATGTGGATGTTTGAAGCTTTAAATTCATGAAAAGCTAGTTAAATCATGCTTATCAAATAAAAATTTGTGAGCGCACGTGCACACACCTTCAATCGAAATTCTATTTTAGCTGTGAATCAATCTTCCTTCTTTTCATTTGACTGATGGAAATTTAAACTTTTAAATATTGGAAACAACTTTCTAGCATAAATAGATGGATTCAGCTGTATCTGTTATGCAACTCTCATATCACGCTGTCCCTGATGTGATGCCATTTTAGTTACCCATGACAGTCTAATGACTCTACTTTCCATTTCATGGTAATTGCAGATTCAATGTACTAGGCTTACATGAATTTGACAGTGATCGGAAGAGGATGTCAGTAATATTAGGCTGCCCTGACAACACAGTAAAAGTCTTTGTTAAAGGTGCTGATACAACCATGTTTGGTATCATAGATAAATCATTGAGCTTGAATGTAGTGCGAGCAACAGAAGTGCATCTACACTCTTATTCATCAATGGGTCTCAGAACTCTTGTAGTGGGGATGAGAGAAATGAGTGCTTCTGAATTTGAGGAATGGCAGTCGTCCTATGAGGCAGCAAACACTTCTGTTATTGGTAGGGCAGCTCTACTTCGGAAAGTGGCTGGCAATGTAGAAAAGAACCTCACCATATTAGGTGCCTCTGGTATTGAAGATAAATTGCAGGAAGGTGTACCAGAAGCTATTGAGTCCTTAAGAGTGGCAGGCATTAAAGTTTGGGTTTTGACTGGGGACAAGCAAGAGACTGCAATTTCAATTGGCTATTCCTCGAAACTTTTAACGAACAGTATGACTCAGATTGTGATAAATAACAAATCTAAGGAGTCATGTAAAAGGTCTTTGGAAGCTGCACTGACTAGGTGTAAGAGTCTAACACCACAAAATGCTGAGGAAAATATTGGAGTTGGAGCAAGTGCAATTGCTTTAATAATTGATGGAACAAGCCTCGTTTATGTCCTTGATGGCGATCTTGAAGAACTGGTAATGCGTGTAGATTTTAAACTCTCTCTCTCTCTCTCTCTCTCTCTTTGCTTCTGTATCTATACATAAATAAATCAGTGCTGTTGCATATCCCCTTTACTAAAACCTGTTCTTCATTTCAATGCAGCTATTCCAGTTGGCCAGTTATTGCTCTGTTGTACTCTGTTGTCGGGTGGCCCCATTACAAAAGGCTGGAATTGTTGCTCTCATAAAGAACCGCACTGATGACATGACACTCGCAATTGGGGATGGTAAGTGTTGTACTCTTTCTGATGGGGCATTAGGAGTTGTACTGCCTGAAATAAATCTACATGACAAGTGACAAAAGAAAAAAATTTCATAAGCAATACTGATCTAAAATTCATTTTTATAACTTCAGGTGCAAATGATGTGTCAATGATCCAAATGGCTGATGTGGGCATTGGCATCAGTGGCCAAGAGGGACGTCAAGCTGTGATGGCATCAGATTTTGCAATGGGACAATTCAGATTCTTAGTCCCTCTTCTGTTGGTTCATGGCCATTGGAACTATCAACGAATGGGTTACATGATATTATACAACTTCTACAGAAATGCTATCCTTGTTTTTGTCTTATTCTGGTTAGTGTACTTGTAGTGAGAGGTCTCTCTCATGCTTCTCACTATTTCTAGCCTCTAGGACTTGGTAATTTAGACACAATTCAGTGGGAAAGTACATTTAGGCATTAGTACTAAACCTTTCTAAGTTTAAAAAATAAACATAGCTTAAAATACTCACGCAATGGCTGTTGTCAAATCGGAATATAGTTATGAAGAGTTAAGTAGTAATGAGTACTACGTTCTCAAAATGGGTAATATATGTTAGGCCATTAGCCAGATTGTTTAATGATGTATGACTAAAGTTTCATGTAGAATGTTAATGGTCCATAGACCATAATAGAGAACACTAAAGTATGGATTTGTGAAATAATTTTGTGAATTTTCCTTTCAGCAACAGTTGACCCTTTTTAATTGTTCTGCTCAGGTATGCTCTCTTTACAGCTTTCACTTTGACCACCGCTCTAACTGACTGGAGCAGCATGCTATACTCCATAATCTATACTGCGGTGCCTACAATAGTTGTTGGGATTCTCGATAAGGATCTAAGTAGAGTGACTCTTATGAAGTATCCACAACTCTACGGTGCCGGCCAAAGGCAAGAGAGCTATAACAAGAAATTATTTTGGGTAACCATGATTGACACCTTATGGCAAAGTATAGTGGCCTTCTTTATACCTGTTCTAGCATACTGGGAAAGTGAGATTGATATCTCAAGCATTGGAGATCTATGGACACTTGCTGTTGTTATTTTGGTCAATGTACATCTAGCAATGGATGTGATTCGTTGGTCTTGGATTACTCATGCTGCTATTTGGGGATCTATAGTAGCCACTTTTGTTTGTGTCATTGTCATTGACTCGCTGACATTTCTACCTGGATACTGGTAAGATCACTCTGCTGATATTCTTATAGATAATCTATTCTTGTTTTCTGTGGACACTGCACATCATTTGCTCATACTGTATTTATATTTAGTACAGTTTTAGTGCACTCCCAGAGACTCTTTCATACTACTTGTTAGTCAGCGGAGAAAATTGCTAAAACTAAAAGATACAAAGAAATCCAAACATAAAACTTTAGTTTCTGAAGATGGTTGCTTCTTTTCCTTTAAAAGCTAAGTGACCTTTTAGCTTGAGATGCAGTACCACAGAAAACTAAGACTTCAATTCCACTTATAGTTAATCTGTCTCTAGGCCTGGAGACCTTTGCACACTTAACCTGTATTTGAGTCTTTTGTGCAAATCCAACAGCAAAAGAGAGCAAAATAAATAAATAGACAAACTTGGTAGAATATGATTCTTCTTTACTCATATCCTGCTAACTTCAAATATACCTATTATGCTTTTGTTTATGTCTCGTTAAAAATTGATGTCCCGTATAGTAGTGTGTGTGTGTGTTTCATTGCAGTTTTCAGATCCCTGTCCCTTCCAAAATTTAGGTCTGCCAGAGAATGTATTTGAAATTTGATTTCCCATGCAGAAGCTGCACTTGCTAAAAATGAATCACGATGGTCATTAGTATATCTGCTCGTATCTTGTAAATCAATCAAGAAAACTTTTTTCAGTTTTAATTTTTCTTCACAACTTACCAGTTCCCATGGTAACAAAGTAGTTTTCAGGATTCTCTTGATTTATGCTGACAAACTAATCAAGTCAGAAGTATATACTGATTTGCATGTAAAATCATTTTTGCAGGGCCATTTTCCATGCAGCCGGGGAAGCTAAATTCTGGTTTTGCTTGCTTTCCATAACAATTGCTGCACTTGCACCTCGTTTTGTCGTCAAAGCTTTCATTCAGCATGCCAGACCTCGTGATATTCAGATTGCAAGAGAAGGAGAAAAGTTCAGAAATTTAAGAGACTCTCAGACTGCAGAAATAGAAATGAATCCAATTGTTGACCCTCCTCGACGATGATTGAGCTTTTTGCTGAGTTCTCTTCTCCATCACTTCTGCTTGTAAAAAGTTTTTTTTATTATATTTCTTTTGGTTACTTTGGAGATTTCCTCCTCGTTACCTGATTTTGTTTGTTTTGGTATCCAAAGGATAGGAGTAGTTAGTATTCAGGTCCATTCTTTGCTATTCATGCACATTAATTGTACATTAAAAAAACTGTACAATAGTGGTTATATACCCTCATGTAACACCAATTTTCATCAATAGAATGAGCATACACACTCAAAGTTTTTTTTAAAACTTTACTTCCCTGTTTCTATCTAGATTATTGCATCATGTTACACTTTATCTAAACAGCCTCGAAGTAGTGGTAAGGTCTGCGTACACTCACTTGGTGGATATGTTGTTACGCTTTTCTTCAACTTATTGCTACTCCTTGCATGGTGTTAGTACCAAGCCAGTGAATTGTGAATTTGCTTGTGTTGACTGTTAAAAGGGTCATTGATACCTATCAAGGTTCCATGTATTATGATTGACTACTTTTTTAATTCTAGTTTATCTAATTTGCTTAGAAACCAAGAAACTCTTTGTGGTAGGCTTCATTAGTCAACCATATCATGTGTTTGAAAGTGTATGTTATGTGGTAGAGAAGATGTGATCTTATAGTATGTACGCATTTCAACTTTTTAACTTATGAAATGTCATGAAAGAATGCATAGATCCACATGATTTTCCATGAATTCAGCCCCAATTTTGAAACGTAACATGATATTTTGTCAATGAAAATTATGGTTGAACGAGTCTCTATGGTCTCATATTTCACAGAAGTTTCCATAAAAAAAACATATCTCTACAGAAATTTTCAGTAGATACTTTTTTTGTCGTGTTTATAAATTTTGATAGATAGAGTTATCTACGCGCAACAAAGAAAGTGACTTAGATCAACAAGAATCTGAACGGTTTTCTAAAAAGTACAAAAGATTGATTTATTCTTTTCTTAATAAATGAAACAATCATTTTGACTAAAGGGTGGTTTTCACAAATAGCATTTTTGGCCTTGTTAAAAAAAAATTGCAATAATAACCATATTATGCTTCCAAATTTTGGCTCAAATGTAGAGTTAACCTCAAAAGAGTACTGAAACCTCATAGCCAAAAGTGTTGCAATAGAGACTACTAAATAATTGAAACTAATTACTACTTATCCTAGTGGTATAATGTTACATTTTGTACAAGAAAAGGTCCATTGATCATTGGATATTTGCATAAGTTCTTACACATGACCAGGGGACTCTTGGTTGCCATAAGTGTCTCTATTCCAAGGGTCTTGGACCTGAGCTGCAAACTGCAAGTTCCATATCAAGTCTTCTACAGAAGGACGTTGCGATGGTTCATCTGAAAGACATTTTATGCATAGTTCCATTAATGTTCTAAGAGAACTATCTGAGCATTCCTTCCTAACAGCTGGATCAATGATGTTCCTCCGTGCTATCTCGTCAGCTGTTAAGCTAACTATTAGCTGCAATAAGAACAACAAGAAAAGATTTTAACAAAATAGTTCTTCAACTTGATGACATGAAAGAATTTCTCATAAGTGACTCTTACAATGTCTTTGGAAACATCTATATCATTTTTTGTATCGATTGTCCTTCCCGATATGATTTCAAGTAAGATTACTCCAAAGTCATACACATCATTTTTCTCCTCGTATTTTAACCTGCATTCAGGAAGATATTAACAAAAGAAGGAATTCATTAATAGAGTACTATCTGGGGATCTCCTAAGACGGTCCAGGTATATGGCTCTATATATTGTCTCCAGGAATCATAACCAATGAATGGCATGATGGTATAAAGGTGCCTACCCCCAATAGCAGTGACTGGAGAGGTGTTGTCTAGAATTAGTCGAGATACACTTTAAGATTCTCTAAAACCTTTTTAGACCAATTTGCATCTAGAAGTATAACAAGATTAGTTTCCAATAGGTGCTTCAGAAATTGAACCATAAAAGTGGAGTAATGAAGACCTAAAATGTAGCAGTAGCAGCTGAGAACGATGAGAACATTTACCTTTGCCCATCATTTCCCTTTGATCCACTAGAAGACGGTACAGCATCCTAAGAACAGTTGCAATAACGAAATGTGAATGTTCAAGAATAATGAGTGATTAATTAATAGAGAATATAGTAGAGAAGAGAGGTTTGCATACCATTTTCTTATTTTCAATTAACAAAGGCAGATTGTATTTGCTAATCTTTACGTGGAAATTCTGATCCAGTAATACATCTGTAATCTTCAATTGATTGGAGAATATCCCAGGTACTATTCCAGTATGAAGGAACTGAATTCCCTTTGCTATCCCTATTGCAGCTGACATCCGTTGCGTCCATGTAAGCTTTTGAGCTGAATTTGCTACTACAAAACCGAGCATTTGCAAAGAATTCAGAACAACTTTCTTAAAGACAAAACACGCCTGTACATTTAAGCATCCGGGAAAGAAGAAACAACGCGTTGCATAATCTAGGAGAAAGTAATTAAAAGCATTTCATGTCTCCTTGAAATTCTTCAGCACTTTTGTGAAGAAGTACAATTTAGTAGGCACTTGTCGTGATTGAGAACAATATAGTAATATGTATCAAAACAATATGAAACAGATTGTTGCAAAGATGCTGTGATACGGTAGAAATAGTCAAATAGCTAAAACTAAATGATCAATTATAAACTGTTGTAGTTGTTGTGCCAAATGATAACCCGCGAACAGATGAACTTTTCTAGACTATATACCTGATATGACCTCCCGCAGCGTCACATTTGGCACAAATTCAAAGACTAAACATATTCGGCTAACACTTGAGTCATCTTGGTAGCACTCAAAGCAGTGTCCAAGAGTAGTAACTAAGTGGCAGTATCTGATCTTTGAAATACGCCCTGGTTGGTGAGTGTAGGACTGGACAGTATGCCTCTTCTTCAGTTTTATGCTTCTTATAGCAACCACAGTGCCATCTGTGAGACGGCCTTTGTAAATCTATTGTTCAGAATATAGAAAAGCACAATCAGCATTCACCATACATGCAAGAGAATTGAAGAATGAACTACAAAACAGTCCATGTGGACTAACATAGTTCAAACAGTCTTACAGTATTTAGTAAGGAAATCCATACCTGCCCACTGGAGCTTGCACCAATTAGATTTGATATATCAAAGTTATTAGTGGCCTCTCGAAGCTCATCCAAGACAAACGTTCGATAAGGAGGGGGCCCAAGCAATCCCAACTTCCTCGTTTCAGAAAGATACCCTATCAAGAATCAAAAATCAAGATACATCTTGAAATTTAGGCAAGAACAGAGTTTATTCCAACAACACAGTATTGGACAATTTCCTGAAGCAAACTGATATTTTCAATCTATATATAAAGAAACTCCTTTTGTGGAATAATGCTTAAATTCAAAATGTTTATAGACTTTCAACTACAATGACAACAATAACAACAACAACATACTCAGTGTAATCCAACAGGTGGGATTAGGGGAAGGTAGAGTGTACACAAACCTTACTAAACATTAGATTTACAATTATCAGGCTCTAAAAACTTTCACAAGTTGAAATCATTGACATAATGTGTTTGTGTGAGAGAAAGAGAGAGCTTACTTGCATCATTAAGCAGCTTAAGAGTGTGAGCAGGAGAGACTTTTTCAAGTATCAATCTTGTTTGAGGGGCTTTGCTAGCTTTCTGCTTGGCATACTCTCTTCTAACAACCACGAAAGCCAAGCCAACAATCGCTGCTACTCCAACAAAACCTCCTACCATACTTGATGCAAGAACAGCTTTACCATTTCCCCCTTTAACCTTTCTCTTATGAGGCTCAATACTAACAGCCAAAGCTTCATTATGGCAAAATGAATAAGGATGCTGCCATTGCTCTTTATTCGACAGACAATTTCCAGAAAACAATACTATCTTGGAACCAGAACTAGGGTGTAAGCAATCAGGCAACTCCCCTGTCAAGTAATTTGATGATAAATTCACAAATGAAAGGTCTTGACTACACGTCACATTCTTTAGAAGCTTCCCAGTTAGTTTATTTCCAGAAATATCCAAATAGCTTAGTGATGGCAATGATAAAATTGTTGGTGAAAAGGGTCCAACAAGCTCATTGGAAGAAATGTCCAATTTCTTTAACTGATAACATGAACTCAGTTCTTTTGGTACCCCTAAACTGAACTTGTTCTTCCTAAGTACCAAAGATACCAACTTGGTTGGAATATTAGGGAAATTAGGTCCAAGATTGTTACTTTCCAAATCAAGAACTTGAAGATTTGACAGATTATGAAGGTTTGGAACAACCCCAGAAAAATTATTACCAGAAATAGAAAGGATTCTGAGGGTTTGTAAATTTGACAAAGAATTAGGCAATGAACCAGAAAATGAATTGTTCTTGAAACTCAAAACAGACAAAGAATGAAGTAAACCTACCCCTTCAGGAACTTGGCCTGTAAACTTATTATCATCCAATATAAGTGTCTGAAGACTCTTCAAATATGAAATCTCTCCTGGAATCTCACCATAAAAGAAGTTTGAACTGATATTAACAATCTCCAAAGAAGATAAAAATCCAATCTTTTTAGGTAAAGTTCCTCTCAAACCTAAAGAAACCAAAGAAAGCACCTTTAAATTAGGCAAAAGAGCAAGATTAGAGAAAAGGGTATCTGTAGAAAACCCCTGAGGCAAATTAGGAAACCAGTTATAGCCAGAAATATGAAGCTGTGTTATGTTATCTTCAAAACACATGAGTGTTAATGCAGTGTTTGGCTCACTGTTACAAAAATCTGTATTGTCACTCCAACTACTCAAATCTTGAGGGAAGTTCAAAAGCTGCTTGATTTTCACTATAGCTTCAGATTGTGAAGGTTCTAAGAACTCATCTGATAAATTAAACAGAAGAAACACCATGAATACAAGAACCCAACATGAACCCTGCCCTGTTTTTGCAATTCCCATGACAAATGCAAATTTTTTGCTGATTCTTATCAGGAATTAAAACAGTAAACTTCAAGAAAATGATGAGGTTGAAGAAGCTGCATGCATTTTTAAAAAATACAGTCACTAAAAAGTAGAAAAAGTATGTTTCTTGATAGTAAATTTAGGATACATAGAAACCTGCTCTGTAAGCACGTTTTTGAGTAGTAATATATGCTTTTCTTTGTATCCTTCCAAAGCTTTTGTTTTTCGAGAATTAAATTATTTGGATTATGAATTTATAATTAATATTTTTTGTTATTGTAATATGAGAAAAATGATATTGTTTCATCTGTTTTAGTTTATAAGATTAATCAAATTATGTCTCGGAGAAAACATGATAAGTTAAAGTAAACGAATGAAATCTATTTTATTTTTGAAGATTAATCAAATTAATTTTCAATAGAAAATGTGATAGAGTTAAAATGGACGAACAGATTAATTCATCCTCTAGCGTATTAAAAATTAATCACGTTCATGAACGATATTTAGTGCTATGAAGTTTTTTTTCTTTTAAATTGATGAATTTGTATAGAAAATTTTTTAGGTGCATAGTACATGGACCATTTACAAGAACTTAGGTGGTATGAATATACCATATCATATTATTTTTATTATGGTTAAGTCGTAGATTGAGGTAAGTATGTACACTAATTATAATTACGATTAAGTAACTTTATTATGGTTAAGCACTAGATTAAAGTTTGTGTGTTAGACAAGATACATGTCACCTTCAATTAATAAATTGTACTCACCTAAAATAGTTATCTTGAGTAGAAGGTGATGTGTACGCGATTTTATTTTTATTTATCATAACATTAATATTTAAGAAGATAAATTATTTGTTTAATTGTAGTATTGAAGTATTTCTTAAATACTTCAATAATATTTTTTTGAATTGTTTAATGCATATCTGAAATTTGAAAAATCAATTACTCCAATTCATATTTTAAATATTAAATGTTTTGACCCTTATTTTATTTTCAATATCTTTCATTTATTTTGGAATGTTAAAATTTTCTCATTTTATCAACTGAAAAGTCGATTACTAATTTAGTCAAAATATGGCTGAACATATAATTATTAATTACAATAATTTCATCAATTTTAATAAAAGCGTAACATGACAAATAATTAAAATATTTAATTTTTTTGTTTAAAATATCAAATTAATATACTTTAATTTCACTTTAAAAATTAGTCTAATTAATTTTTAAAAAACGTAATATGACAAATAATTTTGAATGGAGGAGTACTTACTACTATAGTTGACCTCGTGAAGCGCAGAAAACGTAGAGCACAATTTCCAAGACAAACAGAAGAATAAATATATTGTGACAATATAATTTGTCCCAAAATTAACTTCATACTATAAAGTTTTTTGCCCAAAATAATTTCATCCATTATCTTGAATATTACAGTTTTACGTCCCAATATACAGGAGTCTCCTATGTAAAATTTAAGCCACAATTACTTTAAAATTCTATAAGAGTTTCTATATTTATTAATAATATAGATAAAGTGATAATTTATTTCTTTAGTCAAAGAGAAAAACATTTCTAATTTGCATGGTTCAATTATTATTGCAATACTTTCTACAATAAATTGGGTAGGTCGTTAGTATAATTTTCTATTGCTAAAATAATTTAGAATAAATCTTCCAGATGTGATAGTTAAATAAGTAAATACGATTTTTAATTTCTGCTTATGTACAACTCTACAAAGTACCAAAAACACTCTGATTAGATTAGACTAATATCAATAGATCCTTAATCCTTCGTATATTAAATCATAAATAGTGACATAGATTTTTCGTTCATTTTTATTTATCCATTATTTTAAAAATAACTTTTTACTTCTACTTATCATTTTAAAGATATTTTTAAATATTATATTTTTTATATTTTATTCTTAACATAATAAGTTATTTCACAAATTATTTTCAAGACCTCATACAAAACCTTAATTAATTTAAGGATAACGCTAAATAAACAGAAAATTTAAACAGAATTTGGCTAGAAAGTTAAAAAAAAAAATTATAATCTTTTTTTTTAATTTTAAAATAAATTAATTTTTTTTATTTTTTTAATTAAAAGATATTAAAATTAAAAAGATTTAAAATTTTTTTAAATAAATAAATAACATAAAAAAAATATTATTCTAGCCAAATTTTGTGATCAAGTTTTTCCCCCTTAATTTAGTATAGGTATTATGATAAAATACTCAATCCATTCATTATTATTTTTAAGAAACATGTGATATGCAATGTGAATGAATAAAGTATTCAATTAGAAAGGCTTCGTAATTGTCAGTATAATTTTATTTAATTAGGTATTGCAGCAGAATCCAACCTGAGTACATTGAAAATATCAGTTTAATTAATTATGTGAGCAAAATCCAAAGAAGAGGTTAGTTAAAAGGGAATATAAGACAGTAATTAATCAAAAATAATCAGAAGTAGTACTATATAGCACTTGTAACAAAAAGAACCAAGTGGGTATCTTCACACTATGCACACAACTCCACGATTGATTGATTAGAGTTATACATGTATTAATAATTAATAATAAAAAATAATATAATTTTATATACAAAAATAATTATCATTCTTAACTTATATATATTTTAATCATGCTAATTTTTAATTGCAAATCAAATATCATAATTTTATATTAATCCTAATCAACTATTGTTTGTAAAGGATTTACCAAAAGAGGTGATTCGGTAATTATTTAGAGTTATTCAAATATTAATTAATTGTAGAAATGATTTTATCAAGTTCAAACTCCAAAAATCATTCCTAAAGATTTTCCATGTTTTATTTGAATTTTGAGTGTAGTATTATTTTATTCAATTTTTCTTTTATCACTAAAAAGTTACTACTAAATATCGAAAAAACAGTATCACTTTATTAAAATAAACAAAATTATAATCTTTTTAATTTTATATAAAAAACTCAAAAGATATGAAAATTTTTCTTCCAAAATCAGAAAAAGACTTGTGGGGACTGGTAAAGTAATTGTGCAGTGAAAAGCCCATTTAATTATCACAGAGGACAAGTCACATTATTTTGTCATTAACTAAACATTTAGGAAAGTGACTTAACAAAAAAATAAAATCTCGAAGGATCGACCAACATTTCATACACCAAAAACCTTTTTTCCCACAAATGACAAAAAAAAACTCTAGAGGGACCCCTCTATGTTTCTTATAATTGTAAAAAAAAAAAAAAAATTAACAATTTTTTTGTTTATAAAAATATACGTTAGAGATTCGTATAATTGAATTCAAAAGTATAAAATTTGAGAATCCAAGGTCAAAATGGACCTTGGACTCAAGAAGACCATGGGTCTCTAGGTAAGAAGTCGGCCTCCCAAGGTCGACATAGGTAATTTATCTAATTTTTAGTAAAATTTTATAAGTTAGTTCAAAATAAATTAAATTTGATCAATTTCAACTCATTTAAATCTTATTCTAATTTAATCTCTAATTCAATATGTTTTAAAATTCCTTATATAAATTAGTGCAATGTAGGTTTCCAGGTGACTTTCTATCACAAAATCAATAAATTGTTTTTCTATTTTCTTGAGTCGATATGCAACTTATGGTTATAAAAGATAAATAATAATATATTAAAAGTTAAAACTCTTGAAAATTTAACTAAGTCATGACTTAACTCAATGGTTAGCTCATTTAAACCCAAAATAAAATAGGTCATGACGCAACCTTATTTCCAATTCAACCTATTCAATTTCTCTAATTTCCACTCAATCTGTTTTCTCTTACTTTTTATATAGGGAAAAGGGTCAAAATTACCCCTTGACTTTGTTTTATTGATTGACTTTACCCTTGCCGTTAACAGCAAGTTATTTTTATCCATGTTATTAATAAACTTAATAAATATATCCCTCCTTGGATGGAAAACCCCAAATCAATTAAAATTATTCAATTTTAATCCGATCCAACCCACTTAATAATATAACTCATTACTTTTACCCAAATCAACTTTGTTTTCCCCACCATCACCATTGCCACCAAAGCTTCCACCTCTCCGAGAAATTGACTTTTGCTGAAAATTCTAGAGGGCATTTGGTCTTAGAAAGCAAGAAATTGACTCTTGATAGGGCTAGCTGCTGACTTGAAGGAGGTAGAGTAATGGGAGAGGTGGTGGTGAAGGAGATCTCGGAGAGGATGGTGGCTTTGGTGGTGGTGGTGATGGGAAAAACAAAGTTGGTTTGGGTAAAAAAAATGGTCTATATTATTAAGTGGGTCGGATCGGATTAAAATTGAATAATTTTAATTGATTTGGGGTTTTTCATCTTAGGAGGGGTATATTTGTTAAGTTTATTAACGGCAAAGGTAAAAATAACTTACTTTTAACTGCAGGGATAAAATCAACCAATAAAACAAAATCAAGGGGTAATTTTGACCCTTTTCCCTTTTATATATTGATTACTAAACACCATAGTAGTATATATTTTAGCATATACATGCCAATTATGGTTTGATTGGATATATTTATATTTATATATATATATATATATATATATATATATATATATATATATATATATACTTCTTCCGTTTAAAAAAGAATGACCCTATTTTTATTTTAGTCTGTTTAAAAAAGAATGACCCATTTCCTTTTTTGGCAGCACTTTAACTTTTAACTTTCCACGTGACATGTTTAAGACCACAAGATTAAAGGGTATTTTGGTACATTTGACATAACTTTAAATTAGAACCACAAGATTAAAAAGTCTTATTTATTTTCTTGATTTTCGTTCCAAGTCAAATTAGGTCAATCTTTTTGAAACGGAGGAAGTATATATATAGTAGCTACAGTTGATGACCAATAATGTGGTAGTCCAATATTGTCCAAACTAGTGTCACATGTCACAGAAAGGAAGAAAAAAGTAGCCATTTGGTCACTGAATTGAGAGCAACATCACAAACTGTCTTTTTCCCTCTGTTGAAATATTCAAGAAATTAAAGTAGCTATTATATAGTGTTATATATAATTATAATAATATATATAGAGACACACACTAGAATCCATGTTACATATAACATCAGAGTGTCACGGATGTGCTTGTGACATTCTGAAATAATATCAATCACAAGTAATTATCTAGGTTTGTTCGTAGCTCACATTAAAGCTTCGATTAAATTCGAATCGCGTTTTATAGAGCTCATTTGAGTGACGTTTTCAACATGATTTTCTTCATATCAAAAGCTCGAATTCAAGACTTTTGATTAAGGGTAAAACAGCCTACAACCCATATTGTCATATATGCCCACTAGAATTTGGATTTTGCATATACGATTTCGGTACATTTGAATGGGACTGACTTCATTAGGAACAATATATTTATTTAAAGGAGTCGGTGATAAAATTATTTTGTTTCACATAATTAAAGGATATTTTTTTTATCTCTTATCTAATAATAATTAAAAAAAATTATTTCTGATGAATCGTACAAATACTCAATTTTGGAGTCACTATTTAACTTGTACTTGTTTTTATTATTATTTTTTTGTAAATTTATTCGCTTCAAAAATATTTTTTTTACTTAAGATATTTTGTTTGAAGTGTGGTCTTGTGAGGGCCAAATATCAAGATTTTTTTTTTGTCAAAAATAAATAAATTATTCTTCGAATCTCAACAATTCAACGCATAAAAACTCTTGTCAGATCAAAACTTATGCTTTACGAATTAGATACTACATAATTTATGCCCGAACAATACGAAACTAGATCATAACCAAGAGTACTTTAGCTCATGGGCAAAAGTTAAAGTCCACTAATTTGAGGAGCAAAAAATGAAAGACCAACTTATAAGATATATGTTGGGGATAAAATGAGCTTATATTTTGATAATTCGTCTAGTTTGCTCATATTTTAATGGATTGGATGGAAAAAAAATTACATGGGTAAAATATGGGTTGATACCCATATTTCAACCCATACAAATATAGTATAATATGGGTAAAGTATGAATTAGTCAAATTGGTTACGCTTCTAATTTTTATTCACTATAAATTCATGATATCACTAAAAAAATTGGAGTAATTTTTCTTGCTTTTTATGTTGTTCTATAGAACTAACTATTTTCATTATAATTGAAAAGATGAAGTCTTTAGCCCTCCCAAAATATATATTTTAAATGTACATTTCTTTTGTCACTTATAATTATATTTTTTATTGGATAATAAATATATAGTGTAAAATAAGCAAATCGCATATTAATATTGACATTGCTTGAAGTGCATTAAGCGTGTTTTAGTCTTAAAATAAAAATATTCATTTACTTTGAAATCAAAAATATTCTCCCCTTGTCATTTACATATTTTATTTTATATTGAAAAGTTATAGTATGATTTTTTTTTTACTTTTATAATACAATAATTGAATAAAACATTTTCAACATTTTTCTTCTAAAAAAGACTAAAATATTTTCTCCATGTTGAATTCTTAAGTAGTAAACTATGTACTCATGAAAATATGGGTAAATTAGTATTTTACCCAATTCATTTTTATTCATATCAAATATGAAAAGGTCGAATTATTACCTGTTTTATATTGACTAATTTTCAACCCGTCGAAATTTGACCCATCCATCATTTGGCAACACTAATTGGGCCTGTGAAACAATAGAAATGGTTAACTTGGCCCAGCCCAACAAGGCAATACATAAAATATTTGAAATTATTTCACATGGATCCAAGAATCAACAGAAGGACACTTGACAACATATATATCATTTAAACCAGGAAAAAATATATGGATAAATTATATATATACATATCTTTATTTTCCATAATTTCAATTATTTCTACTATTTTAAAATATTTTCAAAATCTCTTATTTCCCCCCAATAATTAAGTCAACCAGATACATAAGTATCCAAGCCCTGACACATGATTTTCTTTCTTTTTTTCACTTCTTTATTCTCTCCCTAATTTCACTCTACAATCTTATCAGTTACAATTTTCATATCAATTTGATTTTCAAAAAAATTCTCTACAATCTTATCAGTTTGAATTTTCATATCAATTTTATTTTCAAAATGATTCACTCTCCGGAAAACAAATTCAAACTACTCAATTGATATATTGTGTTTCCTTCATAGTCTTCTTCTTCAATTTTATTATTTTTAGTCTTTATTTTTTTATGCACGTGGATTTGAATCATTCTTTTCGTGTTGATATTAACTCAACTAGTCGAAGAAGGATGCATCTTTGTATTCTATGTAGATTGTGAAAAAAACGCTCAAAAATGTGAAAAAGTCTATCTACTAGTGACTTTGGTAAGGACTTTGGATCGAAATTCACGGGTGACGTCTATGTTAATAGTAAAAAAATGATACAAGAGTGAATGTTGAGAAGGAGAATGAGAAGAAGGATGTATCTTCGTTTTCTAAAGTAACTGTAGGAAAAAGTTGATGTACATTTGTCTTCTAAAGTAATAGCTGAGAAGAGGAAGTCAAAATATATCAGATTGTTGATTACTTTTTTTTTGATTTCTTCTTGTTCATCTTTTAATGATATATATGAGTTCATATTTTTAATGTATCAAGTTGTTTTTGTTTCTTAAATTAATGTGTAATATTTTCGTTTCAACATTATGATACATTATAATATATTATGTACAATATATCGAGTTCAAATTACTAAATTATCTTTAATGTATAATATATCGAGTTCAAATTACTAAATTATCTTACGGTTATAGTTTGGGATACATTAACTAGATTTTTAATGTATCTAGTCAATTTTGTTTCTTAAATCAATGTATAATGCATTTGTTTTAACACTAAGATATATCATAATTTTATCATACACAGTGTAACGTGTTGAAATATTAGTTTTGATACATAAACTTAATTAGTTTTGATACTTGATATAAAATTTCTACCAAATGTATCAGTTATCATGTATCTAGGTGTTGCTATGTATCTTTTATCTTATTTAAATTTAGAAGGATATGTATTTGTACACAGTACATGATACATTAAGTGTCACACAATTATGTATCAGATTCATAAACGGTGATACGCAAATGTTATTATCAAAAGTTTGTATAGTTCGAGTCAAAATATGAAGTTTTTCTGATATAATAAACATGGAGCATAATATATATTAAATCATGTATTAGATACACAACATAATGAATTATGTACACAATATTTTGTCTTTTAAACAGTGCTAAGATCAAATACAACTTTTTTTATCAAACACAACTGCACAAATTGTGTGTTAGATAAACAATTTTATGATACACAATATTACATCTACTAAACCATATGATTGATACATGATATAATGTATCGGATACACAACATTCTATTATTGCATGAACAAATATATAATTTTCTAGACATGATACGTAAATTTAAATTTATACTAATTGTATCTTAGCAACTACCACAAAGTAATGTATCAATCTCAAACCTTACATCTTATGGACAATAATTACTTATTTAATGAATCAGGTAGAAATACAACAATTATCAATTTAAACGAGATACATAAATAGTAATGTATTGATAAATCTATCCATCTTACAAACAAAATTCAGAAAACGATTACACAACATTATAAAAAGTATGAATGATTCATCAAAATTATACATCTCTTTAGCCTTTCTGTTTGTTGTATCAATCCATAATGGATACATTGAAAATTCAAACTCTTATTTCTTCGCCTCAACGATGTATCAAATCGCCGTTTTTTCCTCAACTCATCGATCTTTAATTCAAATGCAATGGTTGACTTGAGATTCACAAATCAATTTTTTGACCAACACTAATTTCATCACTTTTGTATCATTCATACCTCACCTCATTTTCTCAGGTTTTGGAATATCTCAACAAGATGGACATGTTCATGTTGTATTAATACAATTTATCGACAAGTTTTATTTAATAAATTGGGATTTTTTAAAAAAGAATAAGAACAATTTTAGGATACATAAACTAATGTAGTTTGAAATAAAAATTGAAATGTTCAGTAACTTCTTTGACCATCTCTTATTGTTGTGCCACGATCGAGATGAGATGAAGAGTATGACAAGCAGCAGAATCAACATTTTTTTGCGATTTCCTTCTACTATATATCGAATTTTCAAGTTTTTCTCATCTCATCGATCTACTGCAATGTTGTATTTATGATTCACGAAAGAAATTATTTTTCAACTACTATTTATTATGTATCTTATCAAATTTTTGGCAAATTTGAATTTAATTTGAATGAACATGAGACAATGAATAGAGAGAAAAAAAATAAATTTTGAGTTTCTTGATTTTGGAAGGAGGATTTGGAGGAGAATTGAGAGAATAAAATTTGAATTTTGAATTAATTGAAATTGTTACCGTTTGAGAAAGATTGACAACAAATTGATTAGTTTGATTTGGGAAACTCAAATTCAAAATTGATTCCCTTTCCTTTAAAGGTGCAACTGATTTTATTTTAATGTATTGAAATTGATATATCTGAATTATTTTCTATGTATCTTGATAACACTAATTTTGAAGGGATTTTTGTAAATTATAAAAGAGTAAGGATAAAATGTTATTTAGGTTTTACACTATGGGATTTAGGTAAATTATACAAAATATATTCACATTTGAAAAAGGGTTGTCATATTCATTAATTTTAAAAATGTTTCAATGGTAAAAAAAAAGTAAAACATAAAATGCAAGGGTATTCATATCTGTTTTAGATCGAAAATAATTTTATTACACTTTTAACTGTATATTCAAAGAAAAAAAGAGATAGAAGGACTCCAAATGAATAAAAAAAGAAAAAGCAACCAAAAAAAACGAAAGGAGACGAAATAACATGAAAACTTGTTTCTTTTTTTTTTATAAAGATTGTAGAATATTTATTTTGTGAATAATATGATAAAACAAGTAATATTTTAAAACATAGTCCACAATTTATTTGTATCATGAGGCGCGCATTGATAATATCTAAATATTATTTAAATATATTAATAAAATTTTTGTATAAAAAAAGGGTAAGCTTGTGAAATTATATTCTACAATGAATTCACTTTTATTTATATTTTATATGAATTTTTAAATAAATAAAATCTCTATTTATATGAAAATTTGATGAAAGATCAAAAATCTGACATTGAGGTAGATAATAATTTGTCCATATCATCATTAATGTTTATGTGTGTTTACATTGGAATTGACTAATTATGGATTTGAATATAAATGAGTTTAACTTTAAACTCAGCAATTACAATTCTTAGATTTTTCAAACTTAATGGCTAACGAATTAACAATTGATATATTTTGATCTAGAATATAAAACAAACATGAAATTAGATCGTATTGTTTGTTTGACTAATGTTGACATAAACTTTAGCTTCAAACTAATGTTGGGAGATGGGTCGTATACGTTGTAATACTATGTAACATAAAGTAAATATTCGATTTGTAAATGACTACGAATAAAAATAATCACAAGAATAAGATTGTAAGGGGATATATATATATATATATATATTACATAGTATTAGAGCGTATCTATATATATAAGTCATTTAAAGCATTAAACTGAAGTTAGAAGCTAACGGGAGCCTTATAATAAAAATTCAAATTGAAGGCTTTATTGCGATAAAAATATTTCAAATTATTTAATGCACGATTTCACTTTAAACAAGTATATGTCTTGATATAATGAGAGTTAGAGGTATTATCATTATAACTAATAGCTATTCATATGACTCCTTTCATGTAGAGTATTCATAGTATTCATATTGTATGTATAGTAAATTATAACTTTTAAAAGTTACATAGTATATATGTTATTTGTCTAAGAAAAAAATAACTTGTCACAATATAACGTAATTTAGTATACTTCATCACAAAATGAAGTCATATAATAAATCAAAAATTAGTAATTGAAAGGCAAATCACTAGTCTAAGAGATTTAGTTATTACATAAAATTACAATTCAAGAGGTAAATGATCTTTTGTATAATCAATTTATTATAGGTCTATATGACAATATTTCATATAGGTTAATATTAATGATGAAAGAGTAATCATAAGCTATTTGATACGTGCGTGCATGTTTGCGTGCGTGCGAGCATGTGTGCACGCTTATTAGAATTTCATTTAAGTATTCTGATCATAATGAGCATCCTTATTTGTTTACTTAGTCATTTTATATGTTTCTTATACTAGTGTATGTTGCATATGTATTGATCTTCATAAGTTTTGAACTTTTTGATCATGAGATGTTATTATTCGAATTTTGACTCACATAAATGATAGTAAGACGTTTTAATTATTCTCAAGTAAGTTCATTGATTATAATAATATAATTTCTCATCGATGACTGCTGTAGTCAAACTTATTTATTAGTTCGTTGAATATTTCATATTGCATTATAGGTTATTTTTTAAAAATAAAAAAATGGACAATCGAAATAATTACTTATACGCTAAAATCTAAAATAAAATAAATTCAAGCCTATTAAGTAATTGACCGTCTAAATCTCACATCGAAAGTAGAGCAACTTATACAGACTTACTACTTCTACATAACATTGTTATAAACGAAGATACAATAAAAAGTTTATATTTTATTTTATCACTTTATGTTCTCGTAAGAATGAATCTCTTATGGTTTCAAAACTGCTGATGAACTCGAGAGCTAAAAAAAATATTTTTAAGGTGTTGTATGTATAACTATTTATTTTTATTTTCTTCTTTCTCAAGTTGATTTTTATGAGTATGCATTCATTTATTTGATACTTAATTTTAATGTCAATTTAAACTCAATTTTTGTTTTAGAAGTGAATTTTGGTGAAATTATCATTTGAAGTGATTGCTTGATCAAAATTGAAATCTATTATATTCTGTTGAATCATAAAATGCACTGCTTTTTTAATATTTGTAAAATACCATCAAAATCTTATAATTTCCGTCAAGGTGAGTGATTTTAGTCACACAATTATTTTTTTGAATTTAACTAATAGCCTTTGTATTTGTTTGTGAAGTCTCACTTCATTTTCTATGATGTGATTAATGTAAAATTTTGAAATACCAAATAAATAATTTTTATCAAATTCAAAAAGGTAAAACTAGATCAATTTTAAAGGGTGGACCGTAATTCAATTCATCTCCTGAACTTCATACTGATAAGATTAAAATATTTTTTTTAAAAAGAAGAAGATAAGATTATAAGGGGGTACATATATATTTATAACAGTCATTTAAAGCATTGAGCTGAAGTTAGATGTCAAGGGGAGCCTTATAATAAACTTTCAAGTTGAAGGCTTCATTGTGATAAAATATTTTAAATTATTTCATGCACGATTTCACGTTGAACAAGTATATGTCTTGATATGATATACTAACATTTAGAAGTATTATCATTACAGCTAATAACTATTCATATAACTCTTTTCAGATAAAGAATTCATAATATTTCATATTGTATGTATAGTAAATTATAACTTTTAAAAGTTACATAGTATATATGTTATTTGTCTAAGAGAAAAATAACTTGTCACAATATAGCCTATTTTAGTATATTTCATCACATAATGAAGTCATATAATAAATCTAAAACTAGTTAATTGAAGGCCAAATCATTAGTCTAAGAGATTTGGTTATCACATAAAAATTACAATTCAAGAGATTGATGATCTTTTGTATAATGAATTTAATATAGGTCTAGATGGCAATATTTAATATAGGTTAATCTTAATGATGAAAGAGTAATCATAAGCTATTTGACACTTGCATGCTTGTATGCGTGCAAAGATGGTTGCGTGCGTGTGTGCGTGCGTGCGAGAGTGTGTGCGCACTTATTAGAATTTCATTTAAGTATTCTGATTAAAATGAGCAACCTTATTTGTTTACTTAGAAATTTTATATGTTTCTTATTCTAGTATATGTTGTATATGTATTGATCTTCATATTTTGGACCATTGATCATGAGATGTTATTATTCGAGTTTTGATTCATATAAATGATAGTAAAACGTTAAAAGTATTCTCAAGTAAATTCATTTATTATAATAATATAATTTCTCATCGAAGACTGTTGTAGTCAAACTTATTTATTAGTTCGTTGGATATTTCATATTGCATTATAGGTTATTTTTCTAAAATAAAAAAAATGGACAATGACAATAATTACTAATGCACTAAAATCAAAAATAAAATAAATTGGGGCCTATTAAGTAATTGATCGTCTAAATCTCACATCGAAAGTAAAACAACTTATACATACTTATTACTTCAACATAACATTGTTATAAACGAAGAAACAATAAATTAAAAAGTTTATATTTTATTTTATCACTTTTATGTTCTCGTAAGAATGAATATCTTATGGTTTCAAAACTGTTGATGAACTCGAGAGCTTAAAAAAAGTATTTTTAAGGTGTTGTATGCATAAATATATATTTTTATTTTCTTCTTTCTCAAGTTGATTTTTATGAGTATGCATTCATTTATTTGATACTTAATTTTAATGTCAATTTAAACTCAACTTTTGTTTCAGAAGTGGATTTTGGTGAAATTATCAGTGGAAGCGATTGCTTGATCAAAATTGAAATTGTTAATATTTTGTTGAATTGTAAAATGCACTGCCTTTTTAATATGGGCAAAATACCATAAAAATCTTATAATTTTCGTCAAGGTGAGTGATTTCAGTCACATTATTATTTTTTAAATTTACCTAATAGCCTTTGTATTTGTTTGTGAAGTCTCACTTCATTTTCTATGATGCGAATAGCCGAATAATGTAAAATTTTGAGATACCAAATAAATAATTTTTATCAAATTCAAAAAGGTAAAATTGACCAATTTTAATGGGTAGGTCGTAATTCAATTTCTTATGAACTTATATTGATAAGATTAAAATCTTTCTTTTTAAAAGAAGAAGATAAGATTATAAGGGGGTATATATATATATCTATAAAAGTCATTTAAAGCATTAAACTGAAGTTAGAAGCTAAGGGGAGCCTTATAATAAAAATTCAAGTTGAAGGCTTCATTGCGATAAAATATTTTAAATTATTTCATGCACGATTTCACTTTGAACAAGTATATGTATTGATATACTAACATTTAGAGGTATTATCATTATAGCTAATAACTATTCATATAACTCCTTTCATATAGATTATTCATAATATTTCATATTGTATGTATAGTAAATTATAACTTTTAAAAGTTACATAGTATATATGTTATTTATCTAAGAGAAAAATAACTCGTCACAATATAGCCTATTTTATCATCTCATAATGAAGTCATATAATAAATCTAAAACTAGTTAATTGAAGGTCAAATCATTAGCCTAAGAGATTTGATTATCACATAAAAATTACAATTCAAGAGGTTAGTGATCTTTTCTATAATCAATTTATTATAAGCCTATGTACAATTTTAATATAGGTTAATTTTAATGATGAAAGTGTAATCATAAGCTATTTTACATGTGCGTGCTTGCGTGCGTGCGAACGTGTGTGCTATACGTGCGTGCCTGTTTGGGTGTGTGCGTGCGTATGTGTGCGATTATTAGAATTTCATTTAAGTATTCTGATTAAAATGAGCTTCCTTATTCGTTTACTATTATCTTTATATGTTTATTATACTAGTATATGTTGTATATGTATTGATCTTCATAAGTTTTGGCCCTTTTGATCATGAGATGTTATTGTTCGAGTTTTGACTCACATAAATTATAATAAGACGTTATAAGTATTCTCAAGTAAGTTCATTTATTGTAATAATATAATTTTTCATCGAAGACTGTTGTAGTCAAACTTATTTATTAGTTGTTGAATATTTCATATTGCATTATAGGTTATTTTTCTAAAATTGAAAAATGGACAATTACAATAATTACTTATGCGCTAGAATCTAAAATAAAATAAATTCGAGCCTATTAAGTATTTGACCGTCTAAATCCCACATCGAAAGTACATCAACTTATACAGACTTACTACTTCTACATAACATTGTTATAAACGAAGATACAATAAAGGGTTTATATTTTATTTTATCACTTTAATGTTCTCGTAAGAATGAATCTTTTATTGTTTCAAAATTGTTGATGAACTCGAGAGCTTAAAAAAATTATTTTTAAGGTGTTGTATGTATAACTATTAATTTTTATTTTCTTAATTCTCAAGTTGATTTTTATGAGTATACATTCATTTGTTTAATACTTAATTTTAATGTCAGTTTAAACTCAATTTTTGTTTCAGAGGTGGATTTTGGTGATATCATCATTGGAAGCGATTGCTTGATCAAAATCAAAATCTTTTATATCCTGTTGAATCATAAAATGCGCAACTTTTTTAATATGGACAAAATATCATCAAGATCTTATCATTTTCGTCAAGGTGAGTGATTTCAGTCACACTACTATTTTTAAATTTAACTAATAGCCTTTGTATTTGTTTGTGAAGTCTCACTTCATTTTCTATGATGCGATTAATGTAAAATTTTAAAATACCACATAAATAATTTTTATCAAAGTTAAAAAGGTAAAGTTGGACCAATTTCAATGGGCAGGCCGTAATCCAATTCTTCTTATGAACTTCAAATTGATAAGATTAAAATAATTAAAAAAGAAGAAGATAAGATTAAAATAAATCAAAGAAAATTTAGGATAAATCATGAAAAAAATATTACATCTCGTCAATAATGTTTGATTTTTAAAATTAAGTAAACAAAAAGTCTCGATTCATTTTCTATGATGAGATTAATGGATACGATAGTAAAATTTTGGAATATCAAGCAATTATTTTATCAAATTCAAAAAGGCTAAATTGAATTAATTTTAATGGATAGATCGTAATCCTACACATTTCGTAAGCTTCAGATTGATAATATTAAAATAAATCATAGTAAATTTAGGATAAATCATGAAAAAAAAATTAAATCTCATAAAAAATATTTGACTTTTAAAACTAGGTATATAATAAACTTTGCCCTTCTATCAATTTTCATAAAGAGAAAGTAGACCAACAAATTGATTTTTTTCTCAACTCAATCAAATCAATCCTCATCTAGAATGAATTAATATTTTAATTGATTTTTTATATGTTAAATTATTTGTATACTAGAATAATTTCTTATGAGTTCTAAAATTCAAATACTCTTCTATTACATATAAAATAAATGTACGTATTTTGATACATTTTTAAAAAAAAAGTATTTTAAATATGGCTTCTTATGTTCTTAATGCCTTGAAGATGTTCATTATGAATAATTAAGTTAATTTATTCATAATTTTAAACGTATAAATAATTTCTTATGAAGTACTCTTACTATGTTACTTTTTGTATTTATAAATCAAATAAAACAAAAAATGAATAGGTTGTTTTTTTATTTCCACCTATCATGTTTTGTCAATTTTTCTTTTCAAACTCTTTATATTTATTTCTCATATAGGCATCCAGTGCAAGTAAATTAAATAAGCTCATATAAGTGCAATTGTTTTTTTATATATAAATATATATTATTTTTTGTCACAAAATATTAAATTTGAATGAATTGTTTAAGAGTTTATTTATCACTATTCTTACGGAGTGTTCACCAAAAATCAAAAGAAAATTTTGATATTTGAGTAGTATGACATGACCTTTTTGATTTGGTTAAATTTAATTTTTGATTTTATAATTTTACTTAGTTATGATGTTAAGTAAGAAATAACTAAATAAATTAGCTATATAAATATTTATTTAAAAAATTATAATTATTATACATATATATGTATGTATGTAAATTTTTAAATATTTTACTGCGCAAATTAACCTTTTGCAATTTTAGTTGATAATTTATGTATGTATTTTAATTATTTGCTTTACATTTTAGTTTGATTTGCCACTTTTATTTTTCTAATTTTAAAAATTAATTTCACATTTTAATTAGTTTGTATCTGAGTCTTTTTTCTGTTCATTATTATTTAATTCATTTATCATTAAGATATCTTGGTGTATATCATAACTAAGGACATACCTATTCATGATTTAGTTTGAATCGGTTATTGAAAAAATTAAATTAAATCAAACCAAATAAAAAAATAATCGTCGATCTGGTTATTATAATTTAGTATATTATCCCCCAATTTACTATGAAATTATCCCTTTTAATAAATGGTAAGAAAAAAGAAAAAAGACAACCTTAATAAATTGTTCTAAAACCCTTTTTTCACAGTTTCAAGAACCCCCACTTCAGAAGTAGTCGTTTTTCTCTCTTTCTCAGCTACTGGAGAAGTTCACTGTACGAACAGTTTTGTTTAATTAAAATCTTTTTAGCCCAAAAAGATTGAATTTTTCTCTCTCCAATTGGAGAATCCAATCAACATATAGTTCAAATTTCTCTATTTTAGGTTTTGGTTTGCATGATGGATGCTCCTATTATTGGTAAGCTTCTGTTTCTTGAAACACTTGTACAAAATTCTTGATTTTTCTGTTTTTTTTTGTGTGATTTTCTTGAAGTGTAGGTTGAATTGATTGTTTTTACATCATTTGTGGGTTTTGTGGGTTTCTGAAAGGGTAAATTTTGTTATGTTTTTAGCTTGTTCTTGTGGTTGTGGTTTTCTTGAAGAAAGAATCCAAAATACACAGGTAGAAAGATCTTCCATTTTGCTGTTTAGTTGTGTTGTTATTGGAGGAAAGGACCCCTTTCTCCAAGAAAACCACAACGCAACATGACTAAGCAGAAAAGGAAGATCTTTGTACATGGGTGTCTCAAACATAGGTGCGCAAAATAGGGATAAATTTGATTCTTTTCTTCTGTTTAATTTCTGTTGATATGTGCTTTGTTGACATGTGCATTTGTTTTTTGGGTTCTTTTCTGGTATTAAGACCCACTGCAGGGGGTTTTCCCTGAAATTATAGAGGAGTATCTGGAGAGTGGGATCATGAAGTGCATAGCCTTTAATCGTCGCGGCACCCTTCTTGCAGGTACTGTGAATAATTCTTTACTGAACTCCCTTTCCCTTTTGATATTGTGCTTTTGACATGACAAACATGACTTCAAGAAAAAAAAGAAAGAATGAAAGCGAAAGAGTCACATGAATCAGAATTGTGTTGATTCATGTAGCTCTTTTGCTTTCGTTCTTTTTTGTTTTGTTCTGAAGCATCATGCTGAATGTGATAATGATGTCAATTGATATCTTGAAGCAACTCAAATATCTAGTTGTTGCCAAAAAAGATGAGAACTTTTTGGTGGTTGTTTAGATTAATAACTTTTAGGAAATATATACCAATAAAAAAAGTAACTTTTAGGAATTATATGCTGCCTTTGATTTTACAGCTGGATGTGCTGATGGAACTTGCATTATCTGGGATTTTGGGACCAGAGGCATTGCAAGAGAATTCAAGGACGATGACTCTGTTGCCTCTATTACGAGTGTTTGTTGGTCAAAGTATGGTCACCGCATACTTGTCTCCGCTGCTGATAAGTCCTTGTCACTCTGGGATGTTGTCAGAGGAGAGAAGATTACTCGGATCACTCTACAGCAAACCCCTTTACAAGCTCGCCTATATCCTAGGTCCACTACTCCATCTATTTGCTTGGTGTGCCCCCTTTCATCTGCTCCTATGATTGTTGACTTGGAGACAGGAAGTGTGACTGTGCTCCCTAGCTTGCCTACTGAAGGAGGGAATGGGGTTGCTCCTCCTTCAAAAAATAAATTTTCAGATGGATCTGCCCCATTTACTCCTACTTCTGCTTGCTTTAACAAGTACGGAGATCTGGTGTATGTGGGGAACTCCAAAGGAGAAATACTAATAGTTGACTACAGAAGTGTTCAAGTGCGTGGTATAGTTCTTGTTCCAGGCAATGCTGTTATAAAGAATATCGTGTTTAGCAGAAATGGACAGTATCTCTTAATAAATTCAACTGATCGTACAATAAGGATTTATGAGAACCTTCTTCCGGTAAAAAATGCTCTTGCGGGTCTAGATGAAGCAACCAAAGACCTGAATGATCTGGAAGGGGTCGAGAAGCTGAAAGCTGTTGGAGCGCTATGTTTAACTTTGTTTCGGGAGTTTCAGGATTCTGTCACCCGAGTGCACTGGAAAGCTCCGTGTTTTAGTGGTGATGGTGAGTGGGTTGTTGGTGGTTCTGCTAACAAAGGGGAGCACAAGATCTACATTTGGGATCGGGCCGGTCATCTTGTGAAAATTCTTGAAGGACCTAAGGAAGCGATAGTAGATCTAGCTTGGCATCCTGTCAACCCTGTTGTAGTCTCTGTTTCTCTGTCTGGGTTAGTCTATATATGGGCAAAAGACTTCACCGAGAATTGGAGTGCATTTGCTCCCGATTTCAAAGAACTTGAAGAAAATGAGGAGTATGTTGAAAGGGAAGATGAATTTGATCTCAATCCTGAAATTGAGAAGGTGAGAGTATTATTTGTTGGACTCGTTGAATAGGAAAGAAGCATAGATAAGGCATCCTTCCTATTTTTCGTTTTCTGTTTTTGATATGAACATGATGCTGCAGGTTAAAGGGTCTGATGTCAACGAGGATGAAGATGTTGATATAGATGGTCTGGAGAATGATTCAACTTTCAGTGATTCAGATTTATCGGGAGATGAAATTTGCTTTCTGCCTGCTGATCCAATTCCTGATGCTCCAGAGCAACAGGACAAGTGTGTTGGTAGTAGTTCAAAGCTAGGTGAGAGCAACCAATCTGGGTCTCCTCTTTCAGAAGAGGCTGGACAAAATGGGCCAGTGAATCATGAGTCCAGTCCATTTGAAGGCGGTAAGACATTTTCAACTATATTTTAAATGAATCTAACGATTATGAATCCTGTGATTCCAAATTTCATATCCTTGGTGAGTGTAAACTCCTTGTTATGTCATGTGAAAGAAAATGTTGATAAAATCTATATCCAGCTGACAATCCTAAATGGCAGCCTTCTAAGGTTAAGTTTTCTGTCTTCTTCTTGTTCCAAATTTCAATGGAAATTTCTTTACTTGATCTGGTTCAGACATTAAATTTTACTCTCCTTCTTAAGTTTTCTGACTTCTTGTTGTTGCAAAATAATAGATAATGAAAAGATCAACGGTCTTTCTCTATTGCATCTCTATTTCAGAGGCTATAACTTTGTTTCTCCTCATCTCCTACTAAAATATTCTCTGTGCATATGAAGCTGCTGCTGATGTATTTTTGTACTTATGTGCAGTGTACTGATAGTCTATCCCATGCATTTGTTCCATTCATATCATTGCACCAGTTGAAACTAAATTTACAAAGTTGTTTGCTATTTTAGTTAGACTTCTATATGAATCTTGATAATTAGGTAACTCATAATAATTCTGCTGCAGAGGACACAGGCACGACAGGCTTGAAAAGGAGAAGAAAGCCTTCAGAGAAGGTATTGGAACAGCAAGCTGAGAAGGTTAAGAAACCCCCACAGAAGACGAAGCCATCTGGTAAACCTCGAAACTAAAAGAATGCCTGCAAAACATTTAAGATGTTTTGGATAGTAACTTCCAACTATCAAACATCTTCAAGTTTTTATTTCCTTGTTGTTGTTGAAAGGCCTCATGTGGTCACCTTTCCTGTTATAATGGGTGATACATCACTCAAACCTTTATTTATGTCCATTTGAGTACTATGTTTGACTCAAGAATTAGTATGCCTATGAGCATTCCTTGAGACGTTCCTATGAAGTATGAACTTCAGTTCTAATGGATGTTGTGTTTAGTTTAGCTTTTGGTTCAATTCCTTTTGTCTATCTGAAACCTTCCCTCCTCCCCACTCTATCTCTCTGTGCCTTCCATGTGAAGAGAAAAAGCTTTTTGTTATTAGTGTGAGTTAGAATTGATGTTTGATCAGAGGCAAACCCATGTGGTGGGTTTGGGGTGCACATGCACCCGTGAACTTTGGAAGAAACTGGTATATATATGTCTATACTTTGAAGAAATATCATATATTTTAAAAGGGGATCCCTCCAACATATTTGTTGGATTGGATCATTTGGTTAGTCATCAGTGTGCCCCTTGGGCTCTTGAGCTTTGGTGCATGGCACATGTTCGAATCTTGGCTGCTACATTAGTTTTTGGTTTTAAGTGAACAGTAAGAAAAATGCATAAAATATGTATGTGGCAGGTTTCAAACATGCAACCTAAATTATGTATAGTGGTTCCCTGACCGCCAGTTCATGGAGCGAGTCTCACCCTATTCTGCTTTCCTTTTTCTTAAAAATAATTTATATATACATCAGGACATCAGAGTCTGAGACGGTGTTACGTGACATGCTTCAACAAACGTGCATCTGTCTTTTGTGGTGCTCCTGTTATCTTCGAACCCTAGGTCTGCTTCTTTGTTTGATGGATATAGAAATGGAAATATTTTGAAACTGTTGTCTTTTTTTCAATTTTTTTCTTTATTAGGTGTTTCTTGAATTGCCACTCAACTCTCAAATACAGATTCTTTAAGTTCTTTTTTTTTTTGTTCTTTCTACATGACACCATGTACATAACTGACCTTTGAAGGTGGAATTTTATTAGCTTGTACCTTTTGATTTGTCATTGCATGACCTTCACTTTTTTTCTGCAAAGGACTAAACTAGCCCCAAATTTGATGCCCATAATTCACTATATACTCTCCAACTTTAGCTTACTAGGCTTTAAAATATTTTGAAACGTTCAAATCTTCCAATTTCTATGTAATATTTTTTGTTTTATGCTATCTATTTCCTTACCATTTCTTTGTTAAGAGACATTTACATCATGGTGCATGAGCTTGTGTGAACTTGTAAACAAAGAATTTACAGAGGTTCTTTTAATAGAAAATTTTACTTGTTTTTCAGATACAGAGGATTAATCTTTTCTCTCTAAACATGATCTTTATTAAAACGTAAACAACAATAACCTACCCCGTATAATCTGACAAAGTGGGGTCTGAGGAGGGGTATGTGTAAGCAGACGTTACTCCTACCGAGGCGGTAGGGAGGTGGTTTCCAAAAGATCCCGGCTCAAGGAAAAACAGTTCAAAGTAGTTCGGTAATCAAGGATAGAAAATATATCCAAAAATCAAGAATCAATCAGCTGGTCTTTGATACATTATAATAAAATATCTTTTTTTTTTTTTTTGAGGATAGACCAAAAATATCTTTCTGTACTGGTGAAATTACCTTTATTATTAGATATTATTTACGCATTTTTTTGAATAGAAGTTCTCATTTTAGTATAAGATATATATACTATGGTTTTTGAAGTATAAATGCTTAGAAGTACCAACATTTAACTTCTATGTCTTTAGGGAATATAAGTAAATTCTGTTATTCACTAAGATAAGGAATTGAAACGAATTAAAAGTTTCTGACAAGCTAATTGGATCAGTTGTTTGAATAGTTGATTCAGTAAATTGTTAAAGTGATTGAGTAATTTACCTGTAAAATGTTTGTTAGCAGAGAAGAATTGGAAATATATGTTTATCTTATTGTAAGGGAAACAAATTAATTTTGTTACTCAAATAATTGATTTCCTATGTAGATATTTCACCTGTAGAAATATGTTTTCTATAGAATTGTAAATATTTGTTTTCCGGATATGGCTGCAAGTATCTGACATGGTTGTGGATTTATAATTATCACATAGATTTTGCGATTTGCTGTTCAGATTAGAATAGGGTACAGCCGTACAAGTGTTCGGACACAACTTACAATAATTAATATACTTCTGTTGATAAAGATAAGTATTGATAAAGATAAGTATAATATACTCTCCTTATTTTTGGTTTCCTGTAATCCGTATACAACAACAACATGCCCAGTGAACTCCCACTAGAAAAAGAAGGCTAATTCCTGTAATCTGTATACATTTCCTTAAGGTAAATTATTTAGATTTCCATCAATTCATAAGAGTAATATACTTTCCTTATTTTTGGATTCCTGTGGTGCGTATACAACAAGAACATACCCATTAAACTCACACCGTATACATTTCCTTAAGGTAAATCATTTAGATGTCCATCGATTCATAAGAATAATATACTTTTCTTATTTTTGGATTCCTGTTTTGCGTTACAACAACAACAACATACTTAGTGAAATTTTCACTAGAAAAAGAAGACTAATTCATGGTCTCCGTATACATTTCCTATATGTAAATCATTTAGATTTCCATCCATTCATCAGAATAATCTACTTTCCTTACTTTTGGATTCCTGTAATCCGTATACAACAACATAGCCAGTGTTAAACCCACTAGAAAATGGGGGCTAATTCCTGTAATCCATATCATTTCCTCAATTTAAATCATTTAGATTTCCATCAATTCATAAGAATAATATACTTTCCTTATTTTTGGATTCCTGTGGTCCGTATACAACAACTACAATACCCAGTGAAATTCCACTAGAAAAAGAAGGCTAATTCTTGTACCCCGTATACATTCCTTAATGTAGATCATTTAGATTTCCAGCACTTCATAAGAATAATATACTTTCCTAACTTTTAGATTCCTGTAATCCGTATACAACAACATACCCCGTGTAAATCCCACTAGAAAAAGGAGGCTAATTCCTGCAATCCATATACATTTCCTTAACGTAAATCATTTAGATTTCCATCAATTCATAAGAATAATATACTTCCCTTATTTTTGGATTCCTATGATCCGTACACAACAACAACAAACAACAACATACCTAGTGAATTTCCACTAGAAAAAGAAGGCTGATTCCTGGAATCTGTGTACATTTCCTTAATGTATATCATTTAGATTTCCATCAATTCATAAGAATAATATACTTTTCCTATTTTTTGATTCCTGTAATCCGTGTACACAACAGCAACGGCATACCTAGTGAAATCCCACTTGAAAGAGGAGGCTAATTCCTGAAATCCGTGTACATTTCCTTAATGTAAATCATTTAGAATTCCGTCAATTAATTCGTGTTGTGTTTAATTAAGTTTTGTCTTACAACAAGACAGATTCATTTGTGTACAGTTTCTTGTATAATTACTCCAGTTAGGTCAAACTTTTTTTGCAATTGATAGTCATTTTGATCAAATTAGTTTCTATACTTATCACAGCTACAAATAATTCATATGTTATCAATTTAGTAAGTCAATAATATCGACATCCAAGTCATTTTGTCCCTTAGTTTTTACGTAATCAATCATTTAATATTGTTGTTTCCCTCTTTCATTCATGTTGCTTGGATCCTACAATAATGTAGCCACAAGTAATTCATATATTATCAATTTAGTAAGTCAATAATATCGACATCCAAGTCATTTTGTCCCTTAGTTTTTACGTAACCTATCATTTAATGTTGTTGTTTCCCTCTTTCATTACAGTAATGTAGCCACCTCAGTGTAGGGTTCTTCAAAAATGCAAATTGTATCCCGCCACTTGCCAATGAAGCTGAGTGGTGACTAGTGAAATCATGATCATATAATTAAATCAAACATAGGTCATAATTACAAAAAAGATTGACCATTTGTTCAACTTATTAAATAGGAATCGAGTTAATTAACATTCTTGACTAATGATCTAATTATTTATCGACAATCTTAGTAAATAGTATATTTTGCTTATTGTGAAGGTACCATGTATATAGATAATCTTCTTAACTAATATTCATATATATTATTCTCATCTTTATCAACATAAGTATATGAATTGTTGTTTCCTTTTCAACCTTCCTAAAATACAAATTAATAAATGAGTGTGTCCTGTTTCCTCTTCATTTTTCTCTTTTTCTTTTTTCCTTGCATTGATATTTGTGTCATCTCTGAGAATACCTTGTTGTTATTTTGGATCATTCCATATTATGATGAACCTCTTCAATTAGGTTTTCTTATATTTTTACTGCATATTGTGACATTTTGCAGGCTAATATTTGACTTGGACGAAGCATATAAAGAGATTGCTTCACGAGAGGTCACATTAATTTACAACAGTAAGCTGTGTATTAAGTGTAAACAAGCTAATGATTCCATCTATAAGTGGGATGTATTAATGGACAGATGTTTTTTAGCAGAGTGGTAGCAATCAGTCCAGATTCTTGGAGGGACTACTAACTGTTAACATGAACTGACATTAGAACATTGCATTATATTTAACCCCTGCTGACGGAAACAACTGTTAAAGGGACAGCATCTGAATTCTGAAGAACTGGATTGCTTTCAGTTGTGGAGTTTGTTGGCTACTTGTATATACGACATGTAATAGGAAAGCTGAACTGCAAGTTTAGGGGGTGAGTGGCTTGGCATAGGCTGGTAGGGAAATGCACCGAGTCTCTATGTAATTGACCGATTCAATTTTTTTTTTTGATTAACTTATAGACTTGAAAGAATGATTTATTCTTATTTTCTTAAATGCACTTGTTAACCCCATTTTCTTTTATTTGCATTAATTAAAGGCATTACAATCCATGTAAATTTTGTACATTTTTACGTAACTCAAGTGTTGGTTGTTTTCACTCAGTTCTCCCTGATCCGATGGAGTAGTAAACATAAGCCCCAAGAGCCATAATCACCATTACAGCAGCTCCAGCATTAACAAGCAGTTGTCTCTCTTCATTTAGTTCCACAAGGCTTTTCTTCAAGTTGCCAATACTGCCAGGATAAAAAGAGGTACCAGCAGCTACATTACTTGTACTTTCCTTTTCTTTTGATCCTTTCTGCCCAACCTTTTCTTGAAACTCTTCTCTTAAATCTTTAATCTTTTCGGCAACAATCTTTCCACCTGCATCATGGCTCTCTTCCTCTCCAACGTCCTTGCCACTTTTGATCAGTTCTGTTCTGTTCTGATCCAAGTTTTCTTCTTTACTCTTCTGAATCTTTGGCTCAATACTCCCAACTAGACCTTCCAAGATTTTCTTCTCATCTTTTGGTTTTTCCCTCTCACCACTAGTTTTTCCTAATGTTGTTGCCCTAAGAGCTGGAAAATCTATATCTTCATCACCCATTTGAGTCTTTGATGATTCAGGGCTCATCAATTGATCGTCAAAGAATTTCATTTCCTTAACTCTAGAATCTTGATCTTTGTCAGCATTTTCAGGCTTTGGCAATTGAGCTATGGGTTTTAAAGGGGTTGGTTTTTTTGGGGCTGCTTGAATAGTTGGATAAGTTGTTTTGGGAGTAATATTATCGCCGTTTTGAGTCTTTGATGATTCAGCACTCCCCATTGTCTCATTTCTTGTAGATACTTGATCTTTGTCAGCATGTTGAGGTTTTGGCAGTTGAGCTGTGGGTTTTAAAGGGGTTGGTTTTCTTGGGGTGGCTTCAATAGTTGCACTCTCCAATGTCTCATTTCTTGTAGAATCTTGATCTTTGTCAGCACGTTGAGCAGTGGGTTTTCTTGGGGTTTCAACAGTTGGATGAGTAGTTCTGGGAGGAACATTATCATCCTTATGAGGGATTATGGGAGCGGATTGTTTTGTGTGTTCATCTACTAACTGCTTTGGCATTTTCCATGGCATAGTGATAATGAGGATTCCATTCTCAAATTTGGCATGGATGCCTCTCATGTTACAGTCATCAGGTGCTTGGAAATCTTCTTGAAAGCGATGCCAGTTGTTGCCTCCTACAAACCGTTCTCCACGCACTCTCACTGTGTTCTTGCCTTCTGTACTCACTCTGATGTTCTCCTTCATGAAACCTGCAGGTGAGTTCTATTAGCTTCGCGCTCTGTGTGAGTATTTTAAAGTAAACTATTGTCGTGTTTGGTAATTAACCAAACTATTGTTATGATTGGGCTCAAATAGTGCTATTTCTAAATATAGACTCACCAGGAAGATAAATAGTCAGTTTTTCAGCTTCTTCATCTTGATGCCGCTCATGAACAGGCCTAAAATCTTCGTAAACTGCACGTGCTGCAGGTCTCCGATTAGGGCGATTAGGTCCAACGCCACCGCCTCTTGGTCTCATTGCCATTTTTCCCCCTTCTAGTAACAACAAATAAAAGGTTTATTTATCTTTGAAATGGTTGTTGAGAGTTTGAAATGTTTGATGAATATTTTGTGGGTTACAACTTCTTCCATTTTATATGTGTTGGGTTTCAAGAATTGCAAGTTTGGTTTGTGTTTCTTTGAGATGAAACTATTCCAATTTCATTGCTTCAAAATTCTCAGGTTTCTCCAAATGGAGAAGCTAAAGCAACAAAGCTTCTTTTTTTGTGCTATACTCTTTCCCAAACCTTTCCAATTCATTAAGTTTGGGTTTATAAACTCTAGATTTTTTTTAATGAGGTTTGAAATAGATATAATGATTACATTAAAAAATATATATTTATGAGTAATAATACGAAAAAATATATTTGACTTTATGATATTATTCATGAACTCAACTACAATATTTTGGAGTTTTACATGTACAGAGTTGAAACGCCATATTATTGTATCGGATATTTGAACAAATAGTGGAAAGAATTTTTAAAGAATATTAGATTGAAGCTCCAATACATTGTACTGGAGTTTCACTTGAAAAAATTTCAATTTCTAGCACATTTGGAGTTCTACTAAAATTTTTATTTTATTTTATAGTTTAGATAACGGCTAAATATTGAATAATTGCGATCGTAGTTAAAACTTAATGAGAAAATTTAGTGATTTATACTAATTATTCATCATAACTATAGTTTGCTATAATTACCACTCGCGACTAACATTTAATTGTTAATTATGTGATTTGACTTGGAGTTTGTATAATTAGCCACGTTTATATAATTTGCAATTAGAAATTCTTCGTTTGATTTGTATTTGTATACGATGGTTTCTATTTGTATATGACTTGTATTTGTATATGACGATGATTTCCTTTGGTTTTTCAGCTTTGTCACCATATACATTCAATTTTTTTTTATAACTTTTTAAAGTTTGTATCAACGTGTAATTTTATGATTTTGTATAATATAATTTAGGTTTATGTTTGTATCAATTTGTTATTTCGAGTTTTATTATATTTGTATAATTTAAGACTTTATATTACTTAATTATAAAAAAAACACGAATTATACAAACATACCCGCGAATTATACAATTGAGATACATACGTATAATATACAATTGTCTAATCGATATACATGTACAATTCACCTCTCTCCATCTCGCTTTTCACTCTTCTCCCTATAACATGTAGAGAGAGTAATCACAATTAGAAAAGTATAGCTATTAAGCGTAATTAGACTATGTTTGAGTGACTATATGCGAAAGTTTCTCAAACTTAATTATGGATTTGATAAGTGGCTATATGCCACAATTTCTCCCAGAATTTCAGGTGTTATGGCCCATAAACAAGTCCTGAAAGCCCAATTGAGAACTCAATTTACTCTCATAGGTCCAAGCCCTTCTAAATAAATAATCGTAATCCTAATTGCCATTTTGAAGGCCCATTTGTTCTGTCTTCTTCTTTCTTCAGATACAGCAGAGGAGTTCAGATATATAGTTATACACATCCACAATTGGGTGAGAGAGAGAGAGTTGCCGACTCGCCGACTCGCCGTCGATCGGAAAATGGAGAATTGCGACGTGTTAGTATCGTCAACTGCACCATTGGCGTAGCATGATTTCCATCCGCGCATGCGTGATCCGAAGCCCTACGATTTCATCAAATCCGTATCAATCTTCATCTTAGTTAAATCTAAGGTAGCTATATCAATTTATATATACTGCATATGATGTAAAGCTCAGTATCTCAGTTGAGTAACACAGAGTCATAATTGAAGAATGATTCAGCTGAACCTTTTTTTGTTTTCTTCTCGTCAAATGCTTGAGTTTTATTGTAGTACAACAACTACACCTCAGTCCCAAACAAGTAGCTCAATGATTTTATGGAGAGAGCTCTCTATGCAAAGTGAAATTAATGGATATTGATTATAAAAAATGAATTATCTATATTAGGATTCTGGAATAGCTATGGAATGGTTGTCTTAGTAATGGTTGTCTTAGTAAGGGAGGCATATCCAGAATTTTGAGAGGATGGATGCATTATTAAGAAAAGGTGAATCCAAGATGTAAATTTCACCGGTTTAATCGTCTTCTGTCAAAAAAAATTCAAATTTCTAGCATGTATTCACTGATACGCCTACGAAACTTGTAATCAGCTGGTCATCTTAGCATAATTTCTTCCCATACTAATAACATAGATGGATGAATTCATGGGCTCTGGGTTTATACTACTAACTGATCTAAAGTCCTATAACATACTACTGCATATTGAATATTTGCATATATTTTATCAGTTGAAATTAACATAACCAGCTATGCTTGCCATTTTAACTCAACTAGGAACCTGAAGAGGTTTAGGTAGGTATAAGTATGTCCATTCGAGAAAAAATGTTAATACTAATTGGAATCTCAAGGGTTTTGGTTCAATAGTAAGGACACAACTTGAGATGTGCAGCTAGGGTGCAAATCACAAGTTTGAACACTGCCGCCAACAAGAACCCTAAAATTTAACATGATAGAGGAGTAGGCCTATACTCAACCGAGTTTCAAACCTATGATATCTACATGCTGATTTTCTTAGTATACTGAAGATTCAGGATGCTCCATGATAATATCAAATCACAAAAGCATAAGTAACAGAAGGAAATTCTATCCTTCAGTAACAGATCTACAGATATCTCTACATTGAAGGGACAAAAAATTTCGGATTCTTGAATCATCTATGTTTTCCCATGTCTTAATTAGAGTTGCTATTGGTAGTGTGCCTAGAATTACCAAGTCTGATTGTCTCATTTTTCCTTTTATCTCAACATGCTTATATATGTCATACCTTTTCAGAAAAAGGTTCAGGTTGATGTTTACACAAACTTACTCCCAACATATGGAATCAATGGATTGTGTTATTCATGGATATCACATTCTCTATACTCTATGCTTGTGGATGGCTGTAGGCTGCATATCAACTGATTATAAGTTTAGTTGTTGCTGTGATGTTTGTACTTTGTTTGTTCATATTCATATTATTTCAAACAAGAGAGACTTTAGAAGTATGTCATGAAAAAGCTATTTACACGTACATTTGTTGATGAATGGCTTCATGAGAAAATTACTTTGATTCAACAATTTGTTAGGCCTGAGAATCTGGATATCAAGCCAACATAAAAATGAATCATCATGATTGGTAAGTGAACTCTGTAAAAAGTAAATTTCTGGTGAATCATTCATTGATTCTATTCAAGATATTATGAAACGGATGCAAGTGCAGGGATTTTGGGTCTTAACTGCTACTATTTTTGCAACTAGGATAGGATATGATTTCTCACTTGATTACTTTTGTTGGGATTTGGGCCTGTCACTCATAGAATGATGATGCGGGCTAAGCAATAATATTACCAGTTTTTATATAAAAGAGCAAAATGCACGTGTCTTTTGACAGTTTGATGGTTCAGTAGTCAGTACATTTACATAATTTTCCCAAACAAAATGTTGTGGGCAAACAGTTTCTCTTATTGATTTTTTTAAACAAAAACTAAAGCAAGCCTTGCATCTTTTGTGAGACTTGATCATTCCTTGACCTCTTATCAATTACCATAATGTGAGTGTAGGGATATATATATACCATGTGTGGGTTTACACACATTATACACACATTATATTCGTACAGCCATCTGTTTACAGTAACATGTCAAGGCCTGGAGTATGCAAAATTCAGAGAATATTTTCAATGAACCAAAGCGCACACACTTTTTCCTTTATAGAAACGTCTTCTTTAGGCTGTCCTTTTGAGTTGTGATCTTGATTACAATAAGTATAGCTCTTTCACCCTGCCATAAATTAGCATAGATATTTCGTGAATGTCATTCTGCGATGAGATGTCTAACTATTTCATTACATGCTACACTTTTTACAGCTTGCGCAGAAGGAGCTACAAAAGATAAATATGTACAGGGCACCAAGAGACAAACTTGTGTGCATTCTTGATTGTTGCAAGTTTATAAATAACCTCTTGACTTTTATTTCAGCAAAGGATAACCCTCCAGGAGCAGATGATTTTCTTCCAGATCTCATTTATGTCACTCTAAAGGTAAGCTAGCTCATTTGCACTGATCTGATATACTACTTCACAAGTGAACCATGAAAAAAATTTCCAAAAATAGTCTGCACAACCTATTTTTGTACTTCCTTTTTCATTTGATCTTTTCTGCTCAACCTTTTCTTGAAACTCTTCTCTTAACTCTTCACTCTTTTCAGAAACAATCTTTCCACCTGCATCATGGCTCTCCTTCATTTCAACTTGCTTGCCACTTTCTGTCAACTGTGTTATGTTATGATCCAAGTTTTCTTCGTTACTCTTTTGATTCTTTGACTCAATACTCCCTACTAGACCTTCCAAGAATTTCTTCTCATCTTTTGGTTTTTCCCTCTCACCACTAGTTTTATCTAATGGAGTTGTTCTAAGAGCTGGATAATCTATATCCTCATCACTCTTTTGAGTCTTTGATAATTCCACATTAATCAATTGGTCGTCAAATGATTTATTTTCCTTCACTCCAGAATCTTGATCTTTGTGAGCATGTTGAGGTTTTGGCAATTGAGCTGTGGATTTTGAAGGTGTTGGTTTTCTTGGGGCGGCTTCAATAGTTGGATAAATTGTTTTGGGAGGAACATTATCACCTTTTTGAGTGTTTGATGATTCAGCACTCCGCGATGTCTCATTTCTTGTAGAATCTTGATCTTTGTGACCATGTTGAGGTTTTGGCAGTTGAGCTGTGGGTTTTAAAGGGGTTGGTTTTCTTGGGGCGGCTTCAGTAGTTGGATAAGTTGTTCTGGGAGAAACATTATCACCTTTCTGAGTGTTTGATGATTCAGCACTCCCAGATGTCTCATTTCTTGTAGAATCTTGATCTTTGTGAGCATGTTGAGGTTTTGGCAGTTGAGCTGTGGGTTTTAAAGGGGTTGGTTTTCTTGGGGCGGCTTCAGTAGTTGCATAAGTTGTTCTGGTAGGAACATTATCACCCTTTTGAGTATTTGATGATTCAGCACTCCCCGATGTCTCATTTCTAGTAGAATCTTGATCTTTGTGAGCATGTTGATGTTTTGGCAGTTGAGCTGTGGGTTTTAAAGGGGTTGGTTTTCTTGGGACGGCTTCAGTAGTTGGATAAGTTTTTCTGGTAGGAACATTATCACCCTTTTGAGTATTTGATGATTCAGCACTCCCCGATGTCTCATTTCTTGTAGAATCTTGATCTTTGTGAGCATGTTGAGGTTTTGGCAGTTGAGCTGTGGGTTTTAAAGGGGTTGATTTTCTTGGGGTGGCTTCAGTAGTTGGATAAGTTATTATGGGAGGAACATTATCACCCTTTTGAGTGTTTGATGATTCAGCACTCCCCAATGTCTCATTTCTTGTAGAATCTTGATCTTTGTGAGCATGTTGAGCTGTGGGTTGTAAAGGGGTTGGTTTTCTTGGGGTTTCATCAGTTGAATGATTATATGTGGGAGGAATATTATCATCCTTGTGAGGGATTTTGTGAGGAAATTGTTTTTTTTGTTCGTCTAATAATTGCCTGGGCCTTTTTCGTGGCACAGTGATAGTGAGCATTCCATCCTCAAATTTCACATCGATCCTTTTGATGTTACAATCATCAGGTGCTTGAAAATCTTCTTGGAAGCGACGCCATGTGTTGCTTCCTATAAAAAGTTCTCCACCTACTCTCACTGTGTTCTTGCCTTCAGTACTTGCTCTAATGCTCTCCTTCATGAAACCTGCAGGCAAATAAACACAATTTAAAACTTCTACTTTAATGCATATCATAAAAGTTCTTCTAGATGATGATGACAATTTTATATCCTTTTGTTCAAAAGAGCAAACATATATATTTATTCGAAGTAGTGAGAGTTTGGTTAAATTACAATACATAGTGTGAGGGTTTGAATTTTATTTATTTCGTTGTATACACTTAGTGCCGGTAAAATGAGCTTATATTTTCGTGACCCGCCCAAATCGCCCATATTTTAATGGGTTGGATGAGTGAAAAATATGGTTAAAGTATGAATTAGCAAAATGAGTTAATCTTCTAACTTTTATTCACTTAAAATTCATGATATCACTAAAAATAGTGTAACTTCTCTTTTTTTTTTTTTATGTTATTTCATAGAACTAACAATTTTCTCTCTAATTGAAAAGGTGAAATCTTTGACACTCCAAAACTATATAATTTAAATGTACATTTCTTTTGTTAATTATAATTACATTTTATTTTATTTATTTAATTTTATATTGAATAATCAATAATAGTATAAAATACGCAAATCATGTATTAGTATTGACATTGTTTAAAGTGCATTAAGCATGTTTTAGTCCTAAAATGCAACTATTCATTTACTTTGAAATTAAAAATATTTTCATCTTGTTATTACATAAATTTATTTTATATTGAAAAGTTGTTTGGCCTTTTTATTAATAATATTATAAAACTAAGCATGTTTAACAATTTCTTTTAAAAAAAGACTAAAATATCTTCTCCATATTGAATTCTTAAGTAAAATACTACCTTCGTTGGGTATTGTTTGTCATGTTTTTTTTTTTTAGGGTCAAACAATAAAAACTTTGACTAACATTTTAAGATGTATTTTTTCATCATATTAATATGAAAATTTTTTTGCAATTTATAGTACTTTTCATATAGTTTTAGAATGTTATTAATATTTTTTAAAAAAAATATTGAATTAACGTTATCTAATTTAACTTTAAAAATTAGTCAAATTGACTTTTGAAAAGCTTAAAATGACAAATAATATCAGACGGAGGGAGTATTCATTCATGAAAATACGATTAGAATATGGGTAAATTAGTACCCAATCCATTTATTATCCAGTTCATTTTTACCTATATCAGATGGACGAGATTGAATGATTACCCATCACATTTAATCCAATCTGGTCATTTGTCACCTTAATATACACCGATACGGAACGAATCAAATTGCTAGTATTTTTAAGTAAACTATTGCTATGTTTCTTACTTAACCAAGCTATCATTATGATTGGTAAATAGGAATCAAAGTAATGCTATTTTTATTTTTTTTCTTGAATAAGTACTTGTTCTGTTAAAATAAGAATATAAATGAAGAAACCCACCAGGAAGAAAAATAATTAATATTTCAGCTCCTGCCTCTTGATGCCACTCAGAAACAGGCCTAAAATCTTCATAAACAGGTGGCGACGCTCGATTGGGTCCAACTCCACCGCCTCTTGGTCCCGTTGCCATAATTTTTATGAACAAATAGAAGTGCAAATCATTGTTTTATTTATTTATATTGGAAATGGTTATAAGACTTTGATACTATATCTTCCATTTTATAGGCGTTAGGTTTCGAAAATTGCAAGATTGCTTTGTGTTTCTTAGAGATTAAACTATTCCAATTTCATTCCTTCAAAATTCTCAGGTTCCTTCCATTGGAGAAGCTAAAGCAAAAAAAGCTTCTTTTTTTGTGCTCTACTCTTTCCCAAACTATTCCAATTCATAAAAATTGGGTTTATAAAAGTTCAAACTCTTAAGAGAATTTTTCTATGACGTTTGAAATAGATTTATAGACCTATGTAATATTTATATAAAGTACTCATGTGTATGGGTAATTATACCAAAAATATAGTTTATGGAGTTTCACTTGTAAAAGCTTCAACATTCAACACAATACACCTTTTTTTTTTTAATATATAATTTAGATAAGATTTCCTACATTAACGAGAGGCTAAATACTGAATAATTTGCTAGTTAAAAACTTAAAGATGAGATTTCTGTCATTTTTTTAAATTAGCGATCTGACATGTGGCTATTTGCCACAATTTCTCTCATAAATTCAGAGGTGTTATGGCCCATAAATAGGTCTTGACAGGCCCGATTGAGAACCCAAAGCCCAAAGTCCTTCCAAACAAATGAATTGCAAGCCCAACTTCCACTTGATTTCGGGGGCCCATTTATTCTGTCTTTCTTCTTCTTCTTCTTCTTTCTTCTTCAGTACAGTATCAGAAATTCGTAGAGAGAGAGAGAGAGTCGCCGGCCGTCGATCTGAAAATGGAGAACAGCGACGTTTTAGGATCGTCTACTGCACCATTGACGTGGCATGATTTCCTTCAGCGAATGCGTGATCCAAGCGCTGCTGAGTTCGTCAAATCCATCAAAAGGTATCAATCTTCATCTTAATAAAGCCTATTCATAATTGTGAGTGCGAAAGGTAACTTAGGAAAATTTAGATATATCTAAGAATACACCTATTTATGGTAAAAGATAAATGGCTAAGGTTTAGTTAGATAATCGGATTTATATGATTTTGATTACCCAAGTCAACTTAGGCCAATTAACTGGGAAAACCAGAGTACTTAATTAGGCTCTTTTACTTATTTTTGTTCATATGTAGTTTGGTAGTAACTTATCGTTGACGTTTGCTTAAACTAGATATTGGAAGATTGCAATGAGAAAAAAATGTATATGATGATGGTGATAAAGGGACGTGTACTCATTCCCTCAGTTGAGTAGCCCATAATCATTATTGAAGAATGCTTCAGCTGAACCTCTTGTTGTTTTCTTGTCTTTAAATCTCTTCAAACCTGCTTGGGTTTTAGCGTAGTGCTACAACTACTTCTCAGTCCCAAACAAGTACCTCAATGATTTTATGGAGGGTGTTCTCTATGCAAAGTGAAGTTAATGGATGTTGAGTATAAAAAATGGTTGTCTTAGTACTAGGAAACTTATAATCAGCTTGTCATCTTAACATAATTTCTTCTCATACTTTTCATAATAATAAAGCACGTAGATGATTAATTCATGGCTTTGTGTTTCTTCTACTAACTGATCTAAAATCCTATAATATACTGCTGCATATTGAATATTTGCATAGTTGATTAGTTCAAATTAACATAACAGCAAGGCTTGCCATTTTAGTCAACTAGGACCCTGAAGAGTTGTAGGTAGGTATCACTTGAGAGAAATAATATTACTAATAGGAATCTTTTGCAGTTTTATTGTATCATTTTTGAACAATGCTCCAGACGCAGAGAGGGATAGTGCAGCCGTGCAGGAGTTCCTTGGAAATATGGAAACAGCATTTAGAGCTCATTCACTTTGGGCTGGATGTTCTGAGGAGGAGTTGGAGAGTGCTGGTGAAGTGAGTACGCCTATATGCTGAATAAAGCTTTAGCAAGAATGTTATCAGTCTGTTTTTTCATTTGTATATCAAATCTCATCAACCTACCAGCCTTCCATCCAACCCTATTACCCTACAAGTCCCTAGGGTTTTGGTTCAATATTAAGGACACAACTTGAGATGTGTAGCCTAGGGTGCACATCACAAGTTCGAACACTGTTGCCAACAAGAAGCCTGAAATTTAAGTGGTGCATGACAGAGAAATGGGCCTATACACATCCGAGTTTCAAACTTATGACATCTGCATGCTGATTTTTTAGTACACTGAAGATTCAGGCTGCTCTATGATACTAATAAATTTCTAACCTTCAAAGCATAAGTAACGGAAGTAAGATCCACTGATATCCTTCAGAAAAACGGATCTACAGATATCTCAACATTTAAGGAACAAAAAACTTTGTATTCTTGAATCTACTGTGTCTCTTAATTAGAGTTGCTATTGGTACTGTGCCTAGAAGTACCAAGTCTGATTGTTATCATTTTTCCTTTTATCTCAACATTCTTACATATGTCATACCTTTTCAGTAAAAGACTCAGGTTGATGTTTATACAATTTTACTCCAACATATGGAATCAACATATTGTGTTATTCATGGATATCACATTTTCTATACTCGATGCTTGTGGATGGCTGTAGGCTGCATGTTAGAATGTCAACTGATTATAAGTTTAGTTGTTGCTGTGCTGTTTGTACTTTGTTTGCTCATGTTCATATTATTTCAAGCAACAGGGACTTGAGAAGTATGTCATGACGAAGCTATTTACACGTACATTTGCTTCACTTCCTGAAGATGTGAAAGTTGATGAAGAGCTTCATGAGAAAATTGCTTTGATTCAACAATTTGTTAGGCCTGAGAATTTGGATATCAAGCCAACATTTCAAAATGAATCGTCATGGTTGGTAAGTGAACTCTGTAAAAAGTAATTTTCTGGTGAATCATTCATTGATGCTGTTGCAAGTGCAGGGATTTTGGTTCGTAACTGCTTCTTCTTTCTTTTTTACTACTGGAGGAAGGGATATGATTTCTCACTTGATAACTGTTATTGGGATTTGGGCATGTTTCATAGGATGACGATGCGTGGGTGAAGTTATTAAATTACCAGTTTTTATATTTCAGAGCAAAATGCATGTGCCTTTTGATAGTTTGTTGGTTCCGAAGTCGGTACATTTACATAATTTTTCCGAAAAAAATGTTGTGGGCGAACGGTTTTTCCAATTGAATGTGTTTGTGGTTTTTAAATAAAGCCACCCATTTCATCTTTTGTGAGGCGTACTTGATCATTCCTCGACTTCTATCATTTAGCATGATGTTAGTTTATATTTATATGCATTGTGTGTGTGTGTGCACTCATTATACACATACTGACACACACACAATAGTATATGTGCGCGTGTGTGTGTATCTTAGTGGGTTTATGGGTCGCTGTTGGAAGAAACATTTTTTTTCTCGCAACCAGTCTTTGGAACTTTGGAAAAGATCCACATTTCTGGAACAGGTGTAGTTTTCAAATAAAATAGTTTTTTGCACAGCTAATTTATTATACTAATAACTGGTAAAAGAAAGAGTATTTTCACAAAAAAAAAACAAGAGCTAACCTTCTCGTCATTGTGCATATGTTACCTTGACAAGATGGACACTGTTTACTCTGGCAATTACCTCTAGTATTGATTTCTATAAAAAAAAATTGAGTTACTTTCATATTTTTTATTTAACATGGTAACTTGTTGGTTAACTGTGGACCCAGATTTTCAGAGATTTGCTGCAGAAGTTTGTAAACTGGGTTTTTAATGGGTACAACCGTCAGTTTACAGTAACATATCAAGGCTTGCAGTATGCAAAATTCAGAGAATATTTTCATAGTACCGGGGCACACACTTCTCCTTTATAGACACGTCTTCTTTAGGCTGTCCTTTTGAGTTGTGATCTTGATTACAATAAGTATAGCTCTTTTACCCTGCCATAAATAAGCATAGATCTTTTGTGAATGGCATTCTTCAATGAGATGTCTAACTATTTCATTACGTGCTACACTTTTTACAGCTTGCACAAAAGGAGCTACAAAAGATAAATATGTACAGGGCACCAAGAGACAAACTTGTGTGTATTCTTAATTGTTGCAAGGTTATCAATAATATCCTGACTTCTGTTTCAGCAAAGGATAACCCTCCGGGCGCAGATGATTTTCTTCCCGTTCTCATATATGTCACCATAAAGGTAAGCCTGCTTATTTGCACTGATCTGATGTATTAGTCTTCACAACTGATGAATCCTTTCGGTTCTGAATTGTGGTGTTTGGTATGCTCCCACGTAACTCGTGTAGATGAACTTAAGTGAACCATGAAACAGATTTCAAAGGATAGTCTGCCTTTCCACACCAATTATCTATAAAACTCGTGATTTTATTGCAGCAATTTCTTCTACTTTTGTGTGAAACAACACAAGTGGTTATAATGTTTCTCCTGTAACAAGGGACATCCTGGAGGAGTATTTTCTTCTGTCCTACTTGGAACTGTTTAAGACTTCAATGCAGCACATGCTCAATGTTTTTTCTTGGGAATATTATCAGAATCTACCTATTATATTCCCTCGAGTTCTTTTCATTTTCGGACAAATTTACTGCCTTTCTATCACGATTATCAGACTGGGGATTTCCCAACTGCATATCTTTTGATATTTGATTCCTTAACTCTGCGCTCATTTTCTGACTTCTATGGGCTAGTCTACTGTCTTGATTTGCCTGTAGGGAAGTTGATTGCAGAATTAGAGGTCTAATAACACTGAACAATATTTGCCTGGATAGTAGTCCAACTTTGCTACATGAATAAGGGAAGGGATTGCTGATACGACTGAATTGTCTTGGAATTTTTTGCCCAAGATGACTAACAAGGGAAATTTTATTTCTCTTCTAAGGAGTGAACAGAAGAAACATTCTTATTTCTTTATGTTGGAGATCATGAACACTGAATGCATCCGAAAGGGAGGCATCCAGATTAGTGGCCAAAGAGTCCATTGTTGCACCTTTCGCTTTCCTATCATCGTCTCATCACTTCTTGTACTTCTCATCCCCCAAATATCTTGCATATGATTTCTGATTTGGGATGACATTATATGAATTTTAACTTTATAATTATCCCGCAGAAACAAAACAAAAAAAAGTGGACTTTAATCTCAGTTAGATTCTCAACAGAATCCTTGATTTGATGAACCTTGTGTGGAATATTCCCAAGTCCTTGACGCACCGTCCTTCCAAAATCTTTTTTATAGATGAAAATCTTTAAGTGGAGAACTAAAAGCTTGTTTGTTTTAGTTCTGTGTTGTCTTCAATACTGAAGAATGATTAAACTTCTTTCTGCTCCCGTATTTTAAATTGTACAACTTCTGTTGTGTCCTTGCATTCAATTTTTAAATTACCTTTCATTTTATGTCACAATCAGGCTAACCCCCCTCAGCTGCACTCAAATCTGCTGTATATACAAAGGTTTAGGCGGCAAACCCGCTTGGTTTCTGAAGCGGCATACTTCTTCACAAACATTCTATCTGCAGAATCTTTCATTTCGAATATTGATGCACAAGCTCTTTCTATGGATGAGACCGAGTTTGAAACAAATATGGAATCTGCTCGAGCACTTCTTTCTGGTCTTTCAGCCGACAACAATGTACTGGACCAGAGCGATCAGAACGCTGGACCTGTTCCTGGTGCAGACACTTCTGACACCAAACAAAGTTTTAGGTCAAATAGGCCTCCACACCCTGCTACGCAGCCAAATTTCTCAGTTGCATCAACAGAAACAAACATTAAGAACGAGGATCAGTATTCTAAAAGTCAGTCATCAATGGAAAAGATCCCGTCACTGTCAGACTTAGAAAACAGAGGGGCTAGTATGCTTATCAAGGAGGATAGCATCAGCCAAGTGTTCCAAAGTTTCCCCTACCTATATTCCCAGGCTGGTGATCTAACAGTGGGTGATATCGAAGAACTACTAACCAATTACAAGCGCCTTGTTATCAAGTATGTTTGCCTTGCTAAAGGATCAGGCATTGACAATCCATCTCCTCCATTGCCCAATAATGAAGAACAAACTCAGCACCCTGAGTTTGAATTCAACACCGAATCTGAAGCTGCCTCAGCAGGAGAGCCAGTTGGTGAGACACAGAAAGACGAGCCAATCGATGAGACACAGAAAGATGAGCCAATTGATGAGACGCAGAAAGACGGGCCCGAGGATTCTTCAGTACTTCCAAAGTCTCTTGAGTCTGATGAATCAAAGGTAAAGGAAAATGAAGAACTTTCAAGTAAGGGTGAAGAAGGGAGTTAAGTTCTACAGATGAATTCAGTGGAAAACTCATGTAGAATCAATCATGTGATGTCTAAAGTTGTATCTGTATTTTTAACAGCAAAATGAGGATCCACTTGAATCTTTCTGGACAGTATGAATAATCTGGGTAAATCTAAGCTGCCACTTTTTTGTATTTTACTTTTTTATAAATAATTACACGAACCTAAGGTAGGATCAAAGAAAAAGTTGTTTATAGTTTTACAATAATCAGCATATTAGAAGTCTATTGCTAATAAATAATAAGGTATCATGCATTAGACACTTCCGAAATAAACTGAATATGAGATATATCATGGAAAATATGTGGAATATTTTTAAACTTATTGGTAAATTTTATTTAAATATTTAAACTGTAATATTCTTTGATTGATCACCTGAATACTTAAAACATATTATTAAGAGTTCATATTAGATATTTTTGATTTAAATTTTGAATATTTTGAGTGTGTTCTAAAAATGTCTATTATATGAAAGTAAGTTAGTAGTATAGTATAGTAGTGTTTAATTGAGCACATATAAATTAGTTAGAATCAATAAATAGTTCTTGATATTTTTTGCTTTAAGAAAGAAGATGCAAACTCGTCAGTACAAAAGGTTGAGTTCCCCACATGAACTGTCTTTCTCGAAATTCTCAAATCTCTGGGAAAAAAAGGTTCAACACCCCACCCCACCCCACACACACATAATATGTCTATTAAAATTATCACGAATTAAATAATTTATAGACATAAAACATAATTAAGTAAATCATGTATGAATATGACAGTTTAATCATTATTTCAATCACTAACTATACAGTTACACATTCATTATTATACACTCATTAGACAGTTACAACTTATAATTCTCACGTAATAGGGTTTTTTCTCGTGTGAAGGATAATACCAAGTAGTCTTGAGATTAAATTATAGTGTCATTTAATTTGTGTTTGGTTACAAGTTCGAAATAACTTATTCTGAAATTATTAATTAGTACTGGGACAAGTTATCCCTCCCACTCCCACTGGGAGGTACTCCCTCCGTCCGAAATTGTTTGTCATATTACGCTTATCGAAAGTCAATTTGACTAATTTTCAATGGTAAAATTGGATCACATTAATTCGATATTTTAAACAAAAAATTAGATATTTTAAAATTATATGAAAAGTACTATAAATTATAATTTTTTGCATATTAATATGATGAAAAAAATACATCTTAAAATGTTAGTCAAAGTTTTTATAGTTTGACTCTAAAAATAAAAACCATGACAAACAATAACGGACGGAGGGAGTATAATAATTCCGGGATAAAGTAAGTAAATGACAAAAATGTTTCTTTCAACCATTTTGTTACATCACTTTTTACATTCAAGAAGGACATTTTTGTAAACAAATAAATTGTTCTTAAAATTTATTATTTTGAATACAACAAACCAAACACTCAATTAAAAAAAATCTCATCATGACTTATCCATCATAACTAATCTCATCATAATTAATTTCATCATAACTTAAATTCAAATCGAACGACTATATTTATATTTTTGGTATAAAGTATAAAACTTTTTTTTTGTGAATATAAATAGAAAATTCAATTTTAGAAAAGTAAATATATAAATTTAAAAATTTATATCTATTTTAAACAAATAAAAGTAAATATAAGAGTAATATTTTATCTGTCCAATAATATATAGTTAAAAAATAAAAAAAGTATAAATATTATAATTTCTTGTTTTTTCATATTATATAAATATTATGGAACAACTATTTTTAACGCTGTAAACAAAAAAAGACATAAAAATAGAGTAATAATAAGTTGCTTAAAAGGGGGTGTAATATATATTCTTGGCGTATATATAACCGTTTAACTCTATATAAGTTTTTCAAAGAATATCTCAACTTTCACTCCTCCTTTTAGACTCATCTTTTCCGCAAAACACAGCACACTCTCTGTTACTGTATTTTTTTCACTAAAAACTTTCAAGATCCTGCATTTTCTTGCACCCTTTACCCTACATTTTTCTGGGTATTCACTTAAATTTCAAGTACTATCTTGAAAAAAAAAATTATCACATTTTCTTGATGTTATTGTAGTGTTGAGGAGTTTGAAAATGGGTAAGAAAAGTTGGGTTTGGTGGTTTGTGACTATGGTGCTATGGTGGAGCAGGATTGCAATGGGTGAGGAGTACATCAAGTACAAGGACCCAGAACAACCAGTTGGGGTTAGAGTTAAAGATCTTCTTGATAGAATGACCCTTCAAGAAAAGATTGGACAGATGATTCAGATTGATAGGACTGTTGCCACAATTCAAATAATGAAAGACTACTATATTGGTAACTTTTTAAAATCTGCATCTACTATTATGGTTTCCATGTTTGTAATTTTTCTTGTGTAGTTGGTGTTTACTGTTTACTATCTCCATTTCAATTTGTTTGTGTTTTTTGACTTGATACGGTCATATGGAGTTCAAGAAAGTAAGTAACATTGACAGATTTTGTGGTTTTAAACTAAAAATAAGTATAGTAAATGTAAGTGCACTTTAATCTTGTCGTATAAAATATGTTTTGGTAAAGTTGGAAATGAAGAGTTGCCAAAAAGGTAAAAAAGACATTCTTTTGTACATGGGGTAAAAAAAGAAAGTAAGACAAACAAATCGAAAGAATGGAGTATTTGTTTTTCGAGATCTGATGATGTTAGTCTGAAGAAGATTGTTTGGAGAGCAGTAAGCCCTGTTTAACTTGGAGTACTACTTCAGTTACATCTCACACCTATATAGTTGTGTCATTTGAATAATTGTTTAGTTTTTCTTTTTTGTGCATTTTTTTGTTAGTTGCTGTGTGTTACTTTCCTTGTAGATTAAATAATGACATAGTGAAGTAGATAGTTACGAGAAATAGAGTATATGATGCCCTTGTTTATAAAAACAATACATTGGGATTTCACATCTGGATTTTCTTGATAAGGAACATTCACAATATATAGTATAGTCAAACCTTTTTATAACATGGTCGCATGTTCCAATATCTTTTAGCTGCTAAAGTGAAATGTTATATAGAGAACATATATGTAACATAACATGAAAGATCGGTCCACAAAAAACATGGTTGTTATAGTGAAATGTTGGTTATAGAGAATTATTGTTATATATAGAGGTATACCTGTAGTACCTTTTACATACTTTCTAGTTTTCTGTTTTTTATGCATCTCTTGATCAATATTTGTTACCAGCACTTATCTTGGAGATTGAATTAAATAGTTGTAGATTTATTATGTCGGACACTGCAGAAAAAAAATAGTTATGAGTATTCATGGTTACTCCAAAGTTACAAGATCAGGACATGCAAAATTGAATGGATACAGGGAAGGAAATTGAGCTAAAACAGGCTTCTTTTTTCACTTAATCAGTTTCTTCTTCCAAGTTTGAATTTTCCAGAGTACAAGAGTTAAGGCTGTCTATGGAGTTCGAAAGCATGTTCATAACACCTTTTTGTTATACACCAGTCTTGGCTTTCCTTGATTAGGACATTTTGAAAAGTGAAACCAGGAAACTGGAAGAAATGATCATTAATCGCAAATCAAGTGATTGGAGAAATGATTATTAAGTGCAAATCACATGTAAAAATGAACGTTCATCTTACAATATTCTACTTTTCGTTTTGTCAAATTCTGATATGATAGTTCAATGAAGAAATGGCATGTATGAAGCAGTGACTAACAATGAATCATGAACTCAGGATTATCTTTTAAGGAAAAAGTAATAACAATAAACGAAAAAAGAGATGGACTGTTAGTACAACTTGTTTTGCAAATTAAGATGCAGGTTTAAATCCCAATCAAAGGCCCTACACTTCTGTTTAAAATATCTTGTCGGCATGGCAAACAGAAAATTGAAGTTTATGTTTGGTTATTCTGATTCAGGGAGTGTATTAAGTGGTGGAGGAAGTACTCCACTTCCGAAAGCTACCGCCGCAGATTGGGTTAATATGGTGAATGACTACCAAAATGGTTCTATGTCAACTCGCCTTGGGATTCCAATGATATATGGGATTGATGCTGTTCACGGACACAACAATGTTTTCAATGCCACCATATTTCCACATAACATTGGGCTTGGAGCTGCCAGGTAAGGAAATTTTACATAGATAATTTCAAGTACAAAACACACACTGCTGAGGTTGACATATCAAATTTATATCATTTGTTATTTGCTGGTTTATAGAGCATGTGTTCTCATTGGACTTTTAATTTGTTAGCTAGTGTACTACCAAGAAACCTTTTGTTACCTAAATCAAGCTTCATATTTTTTTCTTGATAAAGTTTAATAATTTCATTTGCAAAGATAACATTACTGCTCTGCTAAATGACAACAGTTTCAAGATATATTGCAATTTACATAGCTTAACCCCAGTAACTGTGTGTCATATGTAAGTTATGTCTAGGAAATATGAATGAATTGTATGTCCAAAAACTTCATTTTGATATTATCTACAATTATTTTTACATCTTCAGAATTATTTCCCTGTTCAAGGTAACATGATGTTGGCCTTATCCACTTGCTAATAAAAGAAATGATGTTGGTCTTATCTGAATGTTCTACCGAATATCTATTCTTCAGGGACCCTGAACTCATGCGAAGAATTGGTGATGCTACTGCTCTTGAAGTCAGAGCTACAGGGATTCCTTATGTATTTGCTCCTTGCATCGCGGTAGGTGATACAATCAGATTGATGATTGACTTTCTAATTAATCTTCTCACAATTAATGACATTTTTCACTTCAAATTGTAAATCAAGTTTTGTTTCAACATTAAAGTTTAAAGCTTTGTGAGCAGGTTTGCAGAGATCCTAGGTGGGGTCGCTGTTATGAAAGTTATAGTGAAGATCCCAAGATTGTTCAAGAAATGACAGATATTATAATTGGGTTACAAGGAGAGATTCCTAATGGTTCAAGGAAGGGGATACCTTATATTGCTGGAAAGTATGGAAATTTTGAAAGCAATTCCATGCTTATATTTTAATATGCTTTTCTTTGAAAGTTAGAACAAATATTTACAGTTGTTTTCCTCATCGTTGTTCTATAGTTGCTTGTTATCATTAGAGCACAATGAAGTCCAATATGAGATGCTTTTATGCTAATGCTGTTTTCCCTTTTTGTTTGCCACTGTTTTGTAGTTATTATCAGTTTTTTCATGAGCCTTTTATGAATTAGTTATAGATCTTATATTTACATTTTGATAATGGTGGTTCTTGTGTAATTAAATTCTATGTTTTGCTTGTAAAAGGATTCCCTGTGCATAAACCTCTAACTCATTCAATTTTCAGGAAAAAGGTGGCTGCTTGTGCAAAGCACTTTGTTGGTGATGGGGGCACAACTAAGGGTGTTAATGAGAATAACACTGTGACTGACAAGCATGAGTTGCTGACTATCCACATGCCCGCCTATGACGACTCAATTATCAAAGGCGTTGCTACGGTTATGGCTTCTTATTCTAGCTGGAATGGCAGAAAGATGCATGCTGACCATGATCTAGTTACTGGTTTTCTCAAGGGTACACTCAGGTTCAAGGTAATGTTCGAAAAAATGATATGAAAGATTTAGATAAACCTCAGTTGTCAATTCGAAAGCTTGGTTAAAGGCATCTTGTTATTAAGCAGATGAGAATTACAGAAATGTGGAATTAACATCCTCCGAAATATATTTTTGATATTTCATGTGTTTGTTTCATGCCAACTCGTTGTATCACTTATTGTTTCTCATGAAGCATTAATTTCATAATTTGGAGGTGATTTCACTGATTGATGTTGATAATCTACCAGGGTTTTGTCATCTCAGATTGGCAGGGTATTGACAGACTTACCTCTCCACCTCATGCCAACTACACTTATTCAGTTGAGACTAGCATTCTAGCTGGTGTCGACATGGTAAGATTTTTTCCCCTACACCAGTGTCAACATTCAACTAATTCAGATGCATTATGTTTGGGAAATGTTTTGGTGTTCAAGCTAAATCAGGAAATGTCAAATTGGTCATTTGCAGGTTATGGTCCCATATAATTTTACCGAGTTTATCAATGATCTGACTTACCTCGTCAAGAACAATTTTATCCCAAAGGATCGGATTGATGATGCAGTGGAGAGGATTTTGTCAGTTAAATTTACCATGGGACTTTTTGAGAACCCCTACACTGATTTCAGCCTGATCAACGAGGTTGGCAGCCAGGTAGGTCACTTTACACTTTAAGCCTCAGTTACAATGTTAGTGCATGCATTGTATATGGCATTGTTTAGTTGTTTGTTTTGGGTTAATCTTTCCCCCTGCTTGAAGGATATGTACTAGATATCGTGATCTCAAGACCCTTTCCACTTGCCTGTGCTGTAGTTTGAGATGTATACGTTTTGTACTGTTTGAATTGTAAGATTCGACTTTTGTGGTTATAATAACCCCTGGTTTCCATTCAGGAACACAGGAACTTAGCAAGAGAAGCTGTGCGGAAATCTCTTGTGCTGCTGAAGAATGGGAAAACTGCTAATAACCCATTGTTACCTCTTCCTAAGAAAGTGTCTAGAATATTGGTTGCTGGTGGCCATGCTGATAACTTAGGTTATCAATGTGGCGGATGGACTATTACTTGGCAGGGGTTTAGTGGTAATGATGCTACAAGTGGTATGTTTTTTCTTCTGATGCGCTTCACAAGACCTCTAATACTACATTTAATGACTTAATGTTGAATAGAAAATTCGTAAAACCTCTTGACCTTATTATTTCTTGAATAATCTCCCCCACCAGCCATCCCAACAAGATTACAGGGGGTAAAGGAGAATGAGAACAGAAATTTCTCTCAGAAAATATACTTGAGCTGTACACAAATCATTATGAAAATGTTATAAACTCAAATATATTGGTAGTTCAATATAGGAAACTTCAGCAGGCTAACTAACTAATGTTGTAATGCATAGATAACCATTTGCTATTTTCAGTTGGCTAGCATCGAAAGTTGACTGAACAGAGTGAACGCCATTTACAGGAACTACCATCCTCGGTGCAATAAAGTCTGCAGTTGATCCAGGAACAGAAGTCATCTATTTTGAGAATCCTGACAGCAAGTATGCTACTTCTAGTGGCTTTGACTATGCTATTGTGGTTGTCGGTGAGCACCCTTATGCTGAGAGTGCAGGAGACAGTCCTACTCTCACAGTGGCAGATCCTGGACCTGATGTCATTAACAATGTTTGCCAATCTGTGAAGTGTGTTGTCATAGTCATATCTGGTCGACCACTCGTTCTTGAACCATATCTACCTTCAATTGATGCACTTGTCGCAGCCTGGTTACCTGGAACTGAAGGACAAGGTATCACTGATCTTCTCTTTGGGGACTACGGATTTACTGGAAAACTTCCAAGAACATGGTTCAAAACTGTAGATCAACTTCCAATGAACGTTGGTGACCCTCACTATGATCCATTGTTTCCCTTTGGATTTGGACTCACAACATCTAAGTCAACTATAGCAAGGTACATATCAATCATTCAGTCCAGATACTTAATTTAAATAACATTTCTAGTCTTCCATATAATTTTTCTCAGTATGTATATTCACTTCCTTCATCCGTAGTTACTTCCCTATTTCACATTGATGTCACTAAAACTGTTTTCATATTGCTCAGGCATAATGTTTAACTGCACATGAAAGTAATCATGTCTACACCAAATGTTGTTTCCTATCTGCTGCTTCAAAATTATCAACATGATCCAGCATTGTATCACTAGATACTGATTCCTATAGATTTATTATAGTGCTGCTGAAGTTTATTTTGACATAGTCATCAACTCATCGATCAATATAACGTTTGTAATAATCTCTTTGTTGATAATTCTAATTTGGTGCCATGTTGCACAGGTCTGTATCGGCGGGTGCTGCTGATGAAAGGCCATATGTTCTTGGTATCATGGTTTCTGTAATTATTGGTTTGTATATCCAATGTCTTGTATTAACTTGAAACAACAAATTGTTAGAAACTGGAGGAGTAGAAAGACTTGACATTTATGTAGTAACTCTATTTTTTTGTAGTAGAAAAGACTTTAAACACTTCTCCCTGTCTTAACTCTTAAACATGCAGAAATTATTTGTCCATTATGACTAAATAGATGAAGAGTCCGGACCAACAAGCTGTGTGGAGTGGTAAGTACTCCTTCATTCTTAGCCAAGAGGTTTTGGATTCGAGTCCTCTTGGAAATTCGAAAAGTGCCATATAAAATGAAACAGATCGAGTATAATTTTTTTTTCAAGAGTGAATTTTGTTTTAAGAAGCACATGTCTTCCCACATACACTACAAATGGGATGCAAGAGGCAGACTACCATTTAGTATTTTTTGGCGCTTTTAATGAAAGAGTTCGTTAATAACTATCACATAGATAAACAAGCGAAAAAAATAAGCTGGAGCACACAAAGTGGAAGGGGGAGGTACCCCTCCCGTGCTCCCCAATATTAAATAAATTCATGAGTCATGATACTTTATAAGTTTTGATAATATCATTATGGACAACAAATCACTAATATATCGATGATTTTCAACTATTTCACCAGATCATATAATCCATAAGAATGAAGGGCGATGTATATAAAAGAGCTAAAGTGAACAAATAATTTTTTTATATATTAATATTTTTTTTTACTTGAGGAGATAATATAACACAAGGCCAAAAAGACCAATTAAAAGAAACAAAAGACAATTTGTATATTGTGTATATAAGAACATATGGAAAATACGTAAGGATGATAATAAAGCAGCTCAAAACCTAAATTTGGTCGAAGCGGAACAAGTACAACAGTCTTCTCTTCTTCAACAAGTTTTTGTTTTTCTCTCTGTATCTGAAGTAGCTACTTTCTCACTGTATCCCATGTAAGTAAATCTGTGCAACTCTACATTACACTGCTACACATATATATTCACAATTAAATTTCTAGGGTTTCTAGGTATCTTGGGTTTTCCCCTTTTTGGTTCCAAAAATCTTGTACTTGTTCATGGATACTCTCAATTCTTTGTTTATAACGTTGTCCTGCTTGGTAATTTAAGAGATTGTTGGTTAATTTTTGATGGGTCACTGTTTTCTTGAGACGTTTTTGCTTAATTTTTGATGGGTCACTGTTTACTTGAGATGCTTTTTGCTTTATTCGTGATGGGTCACTGTTTTCTTGAGATGTTTTTGCGTAATTTTGATGGGTCGCTGTTTTCTTGAGATGTTTTTTTTGCTTAAATTTGTATGGGTCACTGTTTTCTTGAGATTTTTTTGCTTAACTTTTTATGGGTCACTGATTTCTTGAGTTGTTTTTTACTTAATTTTTTATGAGTCACTGGTTTCTTGAGATGTTTTTGCTTTCTATCTAATTGCTATTGCATTATGTGTTAATGTTCTAATTCTCATGTCGACAGTTATGGTTTTGGGAGTTATTGAACTGTTTGGGGTGGTTTAGCTAGGGTTTAAGGCCTTTTTGATATTGGGATTTTATGGCAGTGATTATAACTCTTTTTCAATTAGTATTTTTTGTGTTAGGTGTTCTAATTCCCATTTTTGCACGGTTTACATTCGGTAATATTTGAACTAGCTCGTTTCTCTGGTCTACATGTATGAAATTTGTGATTGGGTTTTGTTGTGTCAATGTTGAAGTTCTATCTGGTTTGATTACTGCTGCATTATGAAAAATGTTTTCTAATTGTCATTTATGCTCAATTCTATTTTATGGTATTGCTGAAACTGGGTCATGGTGCTTGTCTTTTTGTACTAGTTTTCTGATGGTTTTTTCCTGTACTCTAAGGGGTCATTTGGTATGAGGGATAAGGATTTATTTCGTCCCGCGTTTGGTTAGGTATTTTTCCAAGACAATCCTTATTTGCTCTCACCCTGGTGACTATGGAATTTCTTTTATAGTAAGCACAATGCTTTCTGGTAGAGGAACCATTTTTCCTTCGATAGTTGAAAAATGAATTCCTAGTTTAGTAGTTGCTGCTTAAAATGAAGTCCTATTTTTTGCTACTATTGTATTAAGAAGTTACCTTTTATGAGCTTTTTTGGGTGGCAATGGTCAGCAAAAGTAAGATTAGTATTAGTTTTGCTGCTGCTGACTAAAATTGTTAAGTAATGAACTTATCTAGAAAAAAGATTGTTGAGTAATGAACTTTTTAATTTTTTATGTGGATCCTTTCTTTGTATACGTGTGGACTCACTCCTTGATAATATTATCTATCTATCTATATATATTTTGCAGTAAAGAGATCATGGAGGAACTTGATCTTATCAAACAAGAGACTATGGATGAACTTGATGAAAGCCTTAATCAACATGAGAATGAGGTAGTACCTGAGGACTTACTCCTTGAGGTGAAAGAAGAACCATCACTCCTTGAGGTGAACCAAGAGCAAGAGCAAGAGCAAGACCAAGACCAAGACCAAGACCAAGACCAAGAGGAAGACCAAGAGCAAGAGCAAGAGCAAGAGCAAGAGCAAGAGCAAGAGCAAGAGCAAGAGCAAGATCAAGAACAGGAACAAGTGCAGGAACAAAAACAAGAACAAGAAGGTGTTGCTGCTACTGGTCGTGGCGAAAGGTGGCCAGGGTGGCCTGGAGAAAGTGTATTTCGTATCTTGGTCCCTTCACAAAAAGTAGGTGGCCTTATTGGACGCAAAGGAGAGTACATCAAAAAGATTGTTGAAGAATCAAAAGCTCGTATTAAGGTTCTCGATGGTCCTCCAGGGATTACTGAGAGAGCAGTAAGTCCCACCTATTTTACATATTCTTGTAGACAAGATACCTCTCAAAATCCACTGCGTTTTCTTCTGTGACTTTTGTTGCCTTGCTTATAATCCATGTTTTTCCTTTTCTACCTTAAAAAACTTGGTATTGTTCCCCACCACCAATTTTTTTTTTAAAAAATAGAATGGGAAAATACACTTCCAGAACAGATAAAAGACTGGTTCAAAGGGTTCTGAAAAGTTTCCTCCTGCTCTTATTTGTCTTCCTTCCCATCTTGTTCTCTTCCTCTCTTGTCGTTGTCAGGGTATGATACTTCCTGGTGAAATAACTTTGGATGGATGTGAACCTGTCTAACTAATATTTCCATATCAATACTGCTTGTGTAGTTGGTCACAGTTTGTAAGTATCTATAAGTTGAGTTGTAAAATAGGTGACTGCTATTGGTTGAGAGTGAAATGGGGACATTTAGTAGTTGATGGGAAGTGAAGCAAGATGGTTGTAATGTCTGTTTCAACAAATCACTAGGATGTAGGTATTGAGATTGCTGCCATGTGGCTATCCTTTAGTAGCAATTAACACTGAATTTGTGGTCATGAGCCAGCTTTGAAATTGAGTGTTGATAAAGAACCAAACACTGACAGGTTTAACATTCTCTGGAATGTTTGGCTCACATATGGAAGTGCATTTTGTAATCTTAGTCACAATTACCAAGAATAATAAATAAAAAGCTTGATTGTCTGAAAAGGGAAACAATCTGGGACGACCCAACATAGAAGTTAGGCAGATGATTTGGCACATGAATATTCAACATAAAAGCACATCATCTAGACCCGAAGGCCTCGATGATGGACTAGTGGCCCCTAACATCTTCTTTTAAAACACTTTTTAACTATGTGCATCTTCTATTGACAAGAATTTAATATTAGTCTTTTACCTTTCTTCGAGTATGGTCTGTACTAATGAAAAGAGAACATACTTAATATGGATGTATATATATCAGTAATGGAAGAGAATACTCATTCTTCAAATTCATAATGCGGAAGCTTGCATTGCTGCAGTTAAGTTTTAAAAAAATTTAATCTAGGTATGGTTAAGTTATTTATTAATTGTATTGTGGTTCGATGGTGAAGGTAATGATATCTGCCAGGGAGGAGCCTGAATCCTCTCATCCACCTGCTATAGATGGTCTTCTGAGGGTCCATAGACGTGTTGTGGATGGGCTGGAGAATGATTCTTCTCATCCTCCTCCAACTGTAGCTGGAAAGGTCTCGACAAAGCTGCTTGTGCCAGCTTCACAGGCTGGAAGTCTTATTGGAAAACAAGGGACAACCGTCAAGTCCATTCAAGAAGCATCCAGTTGTATTGTTAGAGTTCTTGGAACAGGTTCTTTCCTTTCCTTTTTAGATATCTCTGTTATTCAACTTAGTAACAAGGATTTTACCATTCCAGCCCATGTATGAGGGACATTTCTTCCGCCTTTTATTTCTTCTTTTTTGTTCCGGACTCTGATATCAATTAGTCATTTTCAACAGGTGATCTGAGCTGTGACTATTGACTATTACTCCCTGTGATTTCCTTAATAATTATGTGTGTTGAGTGTGCTTCTTTGTGTAACAGAAGTTATTTTAGTATTTCATATAATAAGGAATTGAACCGGTCAGTGTTTTAAAAGGCGAGGGCGTGAGGTGAGGTGTTTTACTTAGTATAGGGCGTGCGTAAGCCTCGAGACGTGGGGCGTAGACCCTATTGATCTTTAAATTTTTAATTTATATTATAGTATAATAATATAATAACACAAAATTATAAAAATAAATCAATTGTTTGAAATAATTACAAATATGATTAAATACTAATAGAAATAAAAGTTCTAACATGGTTATAAGTAAAAGTAATCTAATATCATAACTTTTTAATAATAAGAGAATCATTATTTCTCAAAAATATTTTTTTATCATACTATACGATTTACCCCCCTAAAAGAAAATAATTAATAGCCTTTCTAGTATTATAATAAAAACATCACTCCATCATGAATAAAAATAAAATTACTTTCAAATAGCTAAATAAAATATAATAATTTTGAGACATATGACAAAACCATGAAGACCAATGATAAGTGAAAGTAAAATTTCGCGATGTATTTATGAAAGAAATGTTACGTAATATATAATTACTTTCACAGTCTTACAATATAAGAGAGATGCGGTACAAAAACTTGTTATTTGAGTTATTCTCAATCTTCTTTATCTCTATAGATTAAAAATTGTTATGTATCTTTCAATTATTCAAAAATTATGAGGGTCAACAATCTTAACTAAAGAAGTAAAACATAATTTGTGCAAGATCTGATAGGTGAGCCTCGAGCGTTGAGCGTGCTTAGGGCGTTGGGGCGTAAGGCTTACAGAACTAAGTCCCACACTTGAGTATCGAGGCGTTTAGCTAAAGTAGCGCCCTAGGGCGAGCCCGAGGCGAGTCCCAACAGAGTTTTTTTTAAAACACTGATCCGGTAATCATGTAAGGATGAAAATAATAACAGTTTGAAGTATTTATTCAAAACAATAATAGCAAGAGTTTGAAGTTCTATTGATGCTAGTGTTTCAAACATCTAAAGAAGAGAACTAAAGGGTACTAGAAGGGTGTTCTCCAAACTTTCCGTTAATGAATTTGTATCAAATCTTTTTTTTCCAGAAGAATTTTTCAAAAAAATATTATCGATTTCATTCTACTAGAAATAGCATGTTTAATACGTCGTAGTTTGTTACACTTGAATGGAATCAGGCTTATACAAGTTGCTCTCATGTACATTGTAAATGTCGCATCAAGATGCTGTGTATCCTGTATTAAGTAGTAAACCAGGAGCAGAAGTTCAGGAGTTTTTTGGATCAAAGTTAGGATTTGCTATTATTAATTGAGCTGATTTGATCCAAACTAGTTGGGATTGACGATATTAATTTTTTTGTCGACATACATAAATGACCCCTTGAAATTGTTTTCAACGACCAGATTGACACCCCAACTAATCCAGTGACCAACTAGACCTCTGGCTGGTCCCTCAAAATTGTGCTTCATAAACCGCCAACTCTGGCAGGATTTAAGTGTGAATTACAAATGTGGTAAAAGCAGTTTAAGTGGTCCATAATTTGGCTACACGTATCTGAGTGGTTCAAATGAAAATTAAAATAACTCCCCTCCAATAATATTTAATAGATAAATAAAAATTAAAATTAAAAAATAAGCATTTTCCATGTTCATCTAACCCATGAATCAACCCCTTCACCATTCTTTGGTCCCCTCCCCTTTCCCTGTTGGTTTCCCCTCCCCTTTTGCTTCTACTCCCTCTGTTCTCGTTGTTTTTTGGCCTCATTTCTTAATCATTTTAATGCCCCCTCCCCCTCTTAGGTTCTTCTTCCTGTTTGGAATGAAGAAGTTTTGGGGTTAATTTTAGTTTTTATGGGTCAAATAGGTGCGCTGGCAAAGTAGATAATCAAAATTTGATTAATTTGTTGTTTAGATCCTAAAACTTTTTTCAAGGTTGAAACTTTTTAGACTCATTAATGGTGAATGGAAATTTGAAGGAGTAAGGAGGAAGATTGTGAAAACATTGGGCCTATATAACTTTAAAAAATATAATTTACAAGGATTCACACACCAAATTTGGGTGAAAGACAAATTTTGTCATGCCAGCCTGAGGAATGCATGAGGCACAACTGTGTCAAGTGGAGGTGTCTATCTGGTCACTGGGGGTCAGTTAAGGCATCTATCTGGTCATTGTGGACAACTTAAAGGTTCGTCTATGTATTTCACCTTTTTTTTAATAATGAAGTAATGCTCTCATTAAAAGGCATCCAGTGGATCCAAAACTTGTACAATAACATTGGACTTTTATGTAAAAGCTAAAGTCAACAAATGCTAAAAACTGCAACGCGTTATTACATTTGAGCATTTCCCCAAATTATATAAATCTTTTGTATCTATTTAGCTTTATTCAGGCTCATTTCATTTATACATCTAAAGATCTATCTTTTAATGCAAAATAGGACTTGACTAAACTAGATTTTTAACTTCCAACTTACTCTTGCATTGACATACGTCTGATAAAAATACGGGGAAAAAATAATGAGTTATCTTAATTGAAGGATCAAATGAAGACCATAAATTTGGACAATAGAGTGATTGTCTAAACTAGTCTTTTGCAATCTCCATCGGTTTGTAGCCACTTCAAAAGATGGAGTCTTCTTAATAAGACATTGCAAATGAAATACGGGGTATACTTCTTTTCGACAAAGAGTTGGTTTGAGAAGTGGGTGGAACTCAAGATGAAGATCACCATATACAGAAGAAAAATGCAAGGACAATAGAGTGATTGTCTAAACTAAATCTCCAAGCCACTTCAAAAGATGGAGTCTTTTAATAAGACATTGCAAATGAAATAGGGGGTATACTTCTTTTCGACAAAGAGTTGGTTTGAGAAGTGGGTGGAACTCAAGATGAAGATCACCATATACAGAAGAAAAATGCAAGAATCACTAAACAAGAGGCCTTTTTCTTAAAAATATTTTGTTATTATTATTTATTAAAAAATTACGAGTGTCATTTTTCTTTAAACAAGTTACACATATTACTTAGTAGTATATTTATATAAGCACGGACTACACAAAATAGTGTGATCCTATATAATTACAGTGAGTTGTCCAGTCTGATCTTCTATAACCTAGACTCTCATAAGTCATAAGTTATCCTGCTTTGAGGTATTCTTGTTCACACTAAAAATAAAAAAAGGACTGATGAATTCATCTTCAACCTCTGAATGGAACTGCTATTGTCCCCAAAACATCTCTGGTTCCTCTCCTTCCAAACTATCCACCGGATGACAGATACAAGCTTGGGACAGTTCCATCGTGTTCTGTGTCCTGATAGGTTCCATCTCTATTTCAGCAAGCTAGACTTCCTGGACTCTCCTGGTGTGGACCACCTGATTCTCTTAGGCTAATGGAAGTCTTCCATAGTTGATCTGTCACTCTACATCGTAAGAAGAGATGATCTATTGTTTGTCTCAGCACCACATAAATTACACCTGTGTAGCATAATTGGATTCCCCTCGTGATGAGATTTTCTTGAGTTAAAAATTGCCTCTTTTGCCAGTAGCCATGATAAACATGATACTTTGTATGGAACTTTGACTTTCTATATCATCTTCCAAGGACAACATCCAATCTTGTTGTTTGAACAATTGAAATATCTGTATGCTGAATTAATTGATAATCTGCCATGAGCATTTCCATTCCACAACATGCTCTCCTCATTAGTAGAAAAACCTCTAAATTGTTCAAGAGTTTTGTTGAACTCCGTTATCCTATCCACTTAACCTATCATTAAGTAATCTTCTGAAACTGAGACAGCATGCTAGTTTTCCTTACTTTCTTGATGTTGCTTTCTGCTGCTGGTTCAATATGTACAATTCAGGGTATAATTGCCATCATATCTATAATCTGGTAGGATTGATGTCAAAGAAGAAAAGAGGAACACAAGACTACAACTCAAGCCTCAATACTTTTCTTTTATATCACTATCTCCGTGTTCATGAAAATTTATATTATGTATTGTACCTATATGCTCTACCTCCAAGGTAGGGGACCTAGGGGTAAGGTCTGCCTACACCTACCCTCTTTAGACCTCAATTTGTGGGATTTGTTGATGTTGTTTGTATTGAGCCTGCAAGTATATGTGTATTTCTAGCTTTGTTTCAGCACCAATCTTGTTCAAAATGATTTTAAAAAAAATGCCTCTTCCCTTTTTTTTTTTAACTTTTCAGGTCTAACTTTCAACACGGAATGTTTAAGACCTCAAGATTAAAGGGCATTTTGACATATCTTTAGTTTAAAACCACAAGATTCAAAAATCTTTTCTTCTTTAACTCTGCGCCAACTCAAAACCAGGTATAAACAAATTAAAATGGAGTACAATTAAGGCTGGATCTCTGGCAACTTTGAAGATATGAAACAAAGAGGAGCTGTGGGTTTTGGAGGAGAAAAGGTTTCTCGTGATATGTTTAAAATTTACAGCTTGTTTGTGAAAGATTAAAAGTGCACCAAATTGCTAAATAATAAAGACTATTAACATACCATGTAAAAGAACAAGGATGATTTTATATCTCCACTCAAAGATATGGGACCATTTGGGCTTTCCCTCATGATCTCCAACTTTGGTTATCTAGGAATCACCATGTACTTGTAAAAAGAGTAAGAATAAAATTCTTCAGGTGGTTGCTTCATAAATCATTCACAGCTCTGAAATTCTTTCCTGACAAAAATTTGCCATCATATGGATGTATTGGAAGATGTAGTTTCAAATATTTTGCTATGCAACTTTACTACAGTATGTTTATCTCCTGACCTTCCCTAACCCTCCAAAACTAATGCTGGAAGAGGACAATCAAACCTAAAGATCAGGAAGTGAAGGCATCTCCTTCAGATATGCTTCACCAACGTTTTCATGCTTAAATCTTCGCTTCACTTGCTTCCAAATGAAAGAAAGCAAACATTATGTATGAAGACATTAGTGAAGCATCCCTGAATGAGTTTGATGCCAAGGGTGTGGTCTTGCTCTGTAGTCATTCTGGTCTAATTTTGGATTTGTAGTCAGGACCTCTTACATCTCATTGCGTGTAGGACTATGTTGTTCCACACTTTGGCTCAAGAGCACGTGCTGATCCTCCTAGCTCAAGGAGGCATCAAATCTTTTTGTACTCTAGGTATGTGCACTGTTTGTATGCATAGGCTTGAGCACACTGAATTAAAATTCACCAAGCTTAGAAGTTTTTTCAAAACTTGCACTTACTATTGCCAACTGAATTTGGTTTCATCCTTCTTTGGAAACCTTAAACCTGAGATTAAACTAAAACTTTTCACATATTTGTAGCAAGGTAAAAACATGAAAATAATACGTTAGTGGAAAGCTCAAACATGCAATAAACTATAAAGTGGAAAAATCACGTACCTGTTGTGTATGTTTATTATTTATCCCTAATTTAATACTAGAGGAGTTAAGTGCGGTAAATTCCCATGGTTAAATTGTTCAGCTGGATTTGGAGATCGCGAGGTCCTTAATTGGTACTATAGCCTCTCTACTTTCCGTCATGAACTATTCTTTCAGGACTGTTATGTTCAATTTGCATTTTTAACTGTGACTGAATAACTAGTTCATGTGGTCTTACTCCTTTCTTCTGATGCTTACGTATCATTGCAGAGGACCTTCCCATGTTTGCACTTCAAGATGATAGGATAGTTGAAGTAGTCGGGGAACCTATTGGTGTACACAAGGCAGTTGAGTTAATTGCTTCTCACCTGAGGAAATTTTTGGTTGATCGTGGCATAATCCCAGTATTTGAGATGCAAGTAAGTCTCCTTTTAGTTAAATATTTTCGGACTGGAGCTTAGCATCTTTTAATGGAACTTCTTTGCTGTTTAGATGCAAATGCCACCAAATCCACCTGTGGAACACATGCCACCTCCCCAAACTTGGGGTCCTCCTCCCCAAGCTTTCCCACAAAGCGCTGCTGGAGGTCCGGGATATGGTAATAGTCCTCATTTCATGCCACCATCCAGGCAACATGATAATTATTATCCACCAGCTGACATGCCACCTCCTATGGATAAACAACCTCATCAAGGCATTTCTGCATATGGAAGAGAGGCTCCAATGTCAATGCATTCATCATCCAACAACCCAGCAGCACCGTCTCTTATTACTCAGGTATGCTCTCTTACTTTGTTTTGGTAATGGGGACTTGGCTTGGTTAAATTTTTACTGGTTCTACATGAGGAAAACAATTCAGCAGTTTTTTTAACCTCCCCTTTGTCTCTCTATACCAACTTTCTGTCATGTGCTAAGAGACGGATGCGGATTACCGAAAAGGGGGGGGGGGGGTTGCTAAAACGTTATGCATTTCAGTAACAGGTATGAAATGCTTAAATGTTGGGGCAAACCTTTTTGGGATTTTATTCCCAGGTAATTATGCTAACCATGACTTAGTGGGGCAGCTCCTAAGTCTCTTGAGGAATACTCACTGGCAGGTTTTTGGAGTTTGAGGATCAACATATCTGATTTTGTATGATATCGGAGTTCGGACATGAATCTATTAATTTTGTAATAAGAAATTTTGCATTGTTGGAGTTGGGAGAAAAATTTGTAGTTGGGAGATATTAATATTAATGATGAGATCTATTATCTCCTTTTTCTTGTGCTCTAAAATGTAATCTTTTAGTTGCAAATATTCTTGGTATTTTTTCCATGAAGACTGCTCAATTAGTTACTTGATTTTCTAGGCTTATTTTTTGCCTGCTCTTGTATTCCCTGTTTCTTGTTTCTCTCAGCTTCTGTTGCGACTGACCTTGGTTTACACTAGTACCTTATTAAATTGTTTACTTATTTGAGGATTAAGAAGTCGCTCTTGTGAAATACCTTTAGCTCGCTAAGTTTTTGGCAATTTTAATGCGAGACATCCCAAGTAAACCTGACATGGTTTTGATGAAGTGCTAGTAAACAAAAATGGGAAGAAGAAAGATATTCGCGTGCTGATTTTTGTGTTATTTGAGTGGCATATTTTTGCAGATTACACAGCAGATGCAGATCCCACTGGCCTTCGCTGATGCTGTGATTGGAACAAATGGTGCAAGCATAAGCTACATCCGACGGGTTAGTGGTGCTACTGTTACCATACAGGAAACAAAGGGTGTTCCTGGGGAGATGACTGTTGAGATCAATGGAACTGCTTCTCAAGTCCAAACAGCACAACAATTGATACAGGTAAAATTCTTGCTTGGCTTTTTAATCAATCATTAATATTTTCTGATTCATGTTTTGCATTTTTTATTGATGATTGCAAAATAATGTGGAACATGCTACAGTGCTCTTCCTAGCCCCCTAAGCCTCTTTCCCTTTCAGCTCAAATTTTAGGGTTTTGCTTCTGCCAGAATTACCGTGGTAGTTCAAACGTATTATATAAATATTGATAGGGGATCAGATGTAAAAGTCCTGATGGATTTCGTAGATCTCAAGCCTCTTGCTCACAAGGAACATTTTTCAATGCTAGGTCAAAACCTTCACTCGTAAACCCAAGAATTTTACTTGTAATTCTATTGAAAATCTCAGCTTCTACCCTCAATACCAAACATTGTTTACGTTATCCTTCTCCACTAAGTTTTCGCAATAATAGCTTTGGCCAGAACCACCTCACTCGGAAAGCGATGTTAATGATTTGTTTTCCAAAGCAAGTTAAGCACCGCATGTGGCGACAAGAAATGTAAAACAAGTTATCTGATTATACATATTTTTTTTCGGGTCACTAATCAGATAAAATGGTACAGAATAGTCATTTGAATCGAGAAAGTAGGCTGATAGGGTTTTATAGTTGTATGAAGTGCTAGAAAAATGAGTTGTTTGTGAGTATTTATCTTTGGGCCGGAAGGCTCCTGAGAAAATGTAAAGGAGATGAGCAAAATTTGTGCCTACTCGTGCTTTGTTTTTAAAGATTATTAGCCTTGCTGCAAAGGCAAGTCAATCCAGTTACCCAATGTTTGGTGGTGTAGCTTGAGAAGTAACGGAGTGTTCTCTGTGAAATCTTTCTATGAGAAGCTTTTAGTTAAGTAGGAGCATGTTTTCTCATGTAATGCAATATAGATTCCAAAGGTGCGGAGGAAAGTATGCTTTTCCACTTGGTTAGACGCTGGAGGGGTGATTTCGACACTAGAAAACTGAGGAAGTGGAAGGTTGTTTGCATCAGTTGGTGTTATATGTCTAAGGAGATGGGCAAAGACGTGGATCATCTTCTTCCGCATTGTGGGTTAACCATGAGGTTATGTTGGGTTATTTGGTGGTTTGACACTCCATGGGCTATGCTGAAATTGTGGAAGAGTTGACGTCCAGCTGTAAAATGGTAGGAGGAGAAGACGTAGGCCTGGAACGTGGTTCCATTTGTTTTAATGTTTGTTTTGAGAGAGATGAGAGATCTTTTGTAGGAGTAGAGTCAAGTTACTCTCAGTTGAGGAGTAGTCTCCATTCCCCTGGTTTTCTTTTCCTTGTTGTATAGGTGATTGGGTGGAGTTTGCAGAGAATCGTATCCTTTTGTAGATTATTTATCCCTTGTATACGGCCATTTTGGCTATGTTTATGAATGAGAGTACTTTATTTGATTATTTTTTTAAAAAAAAGAACTTCACAGCTAGAGGATATATGGGAGATGTAGCAATCAAAGGAGGTAGATAGACAACTAGACAAGTGACTACCCAGAAAGGAGGTAGTATTACACTTGGTTTGTTGTTGTTGAAGGGGGTAGAGAGGCAAATTATCCACACTAGTCATGGGAAGGGCAAAATATAGCTTTGATATGGTGTCAAATCAATTTGTGCCACCATGAAAAGGCTAAATATATCATGTTTGGATAATATTAATAGGTTCTCCGGCACATCTGTTGCCGGAAGATATTTTCAAAGAGATTTGAGGACAGGTGTGGAGGATTTATTGAGATTGATGAATAGATATGATACTCATCTACAATGGGCAAGAATATGTTGAAGATGGTAAATTAAATTTTATTTGGTGACAATTCAGATGATGTGGATTCCAAAACCCAGTTTGGTGAGTCGATAAGGTCGATCGTCAATTTTTTAAGGTACTTGTGTTGGTATGCCACGTGTTGGAAGAAGACCATAATATCTGATGAGCTGTTGGTATTTGAGCAAGTTCCGAGCTCGTGGAAGCCCTTACATTTTCTTCAAATGCTAAATATTATAGATGTCAAAAACAGCACTAAGTTCTGTGGCACACTTTCACTATCTATTCATTCCTTTTTACACCAAAAAAGATATCTGCAAACTCTCTTAAGATGCTTAGATAGGCCTTCTCGGCTACTACAAAACAGCAGTTCTGCCTCAGATCTTGGTATTTGCCCATTTGATAACCAAAAAGATTTAAGAAAAATCTTCCACACATGTGAAGTGTATCTCTCAGTGTTGGAATAAATGATTGCTAGTTTCTGCTTCATCGCACCTATAGCATCTGTTGACTATTTGAAATCCCCTTTGTAAATGGTTATCATGTGTTTAACAAGTTTTCCTAAACATAAAAAAAAAATCACCTTCATAGGGCCCAGTGGTAGCTGATTTGCCTCTCGAATAAGCAGATTGCATCCCAACTAATTTGACATTAACTATTAAGGGCATCTCCAAATCTATCCTTTATTTTGCTCCATAAGTATAGAGGTTTCTATTTTTTCAGACAATCAACTCTATAATTCGAGAGCAGAGAGGGAAATAGAGATGGGTTGGATAGGACATTCTCTATTTTTCTCTCCAAATCTTAAGGGGTCGTTGATTGAGTACATAATATTAAGACGCCTTAAATATCGTTATGTTTAGCCGATTATTATGCTTGCTTGTCGTGTCCTATCTTGAACTTAATTTGTGTGTTGCAGAATTTCATGGCAGATGCAGGGGCACCTCAGCCACAGACAGGTCCACCATCTGACCAAGGCTACAACCCGTATGGAGCTCCTCCTCCTATGTATTCATCTGCCCCTTCAAATGCAGGCGTTCCGGGGCAATCTGGGGGCTATGGTTCAATGTATGGCAACAATTATGGCTATTGAACTGGATCTGTCTGCATTTAATTGGGCGAACAAAACTAATAATCCTTTCGCGAGGGTGTTTTGTATTTTGTGTTGTACTCTTCAGTTAGGCCTAGTGACATGGAATTCCTATAGATAGTGTGATGTATGCATTAGGCTCGTTTACCATCTTCAATCTACAAAAATGCTTACTTTATTGTTGTCCTGTTTCCTCTCTATCTGCACCTTTCCATTACTAATATGTTAAATCCTCGACAATCTCTTAACTATTTCATATGTGCTGGGAAATTTCTGTATAGTGACAAAGAAGTTGATTCATTTAGACTCTTTTCTTCTGGACCTATTTGACTCAAACCCTAATCATTTAGGTGTGAGAATTTAAGATCAAGTTCCTCAACGGAATCAAGGATATGATTTGATTTCTGGGTAAAAATAATTAGGAAAAAGATGTTAAATATCCAAAATCAATTGCTCTTATACTCCTATGCCTTAAACTTCTCTTTCGTTATCTTCTCAATTTTGTTCATTTGACTGTCAACAAAATTGTAGCTCCCAATCTTGTTCTTCTTAATACTACATTGGATTTGGTTTAAGGAACCTTAAGAGGGAATTAAAATTGAACACTACCATGGCAGTGTCATTAATTTGTGTTGATTTTCATGAAAAAACCAACCACCTGCGAACTATTATAAATTTCCAGAAACACTGTGGACTGTTATTTGAGAACAATCTGTTTCGACCAAGACGATTTCAATTTCTTTTTTGGGGAAGTATTAGTTCTCGACTTCTTTTTCCATCCACAAAACGTAGACCCAAAAATTTCATTATAAAAGTATAAACTTGTTAGTAGTAGTTTATAGATACAAAAAGTTTAGTTTCATCACGACTTTCTAGCACATTTGACTTTTTTGGATCTAAATCTACTCTTTTAGCACGTTTGATTTTATTTTTTAAAAAAAATAAACGTGAAAGATTGGTCCTAATACTAAATGAAGAGAAGCTTAAAAAAGCTAAGTATTCACAATAGGATTCGATCGCAAGAGTCAATTTACCACTGCGTTACAACTTGTTTCTTGTTTCTTGTTCATGAAGGGGTTCAAGATTAATCTCACAACATTTCCAGATTCTTATTATATTCATAACCTGAATAAAGCATCACAGAGGGCAGATAGTTTCATATTTTATAAAGTGATTTGAATGAGTTCAGAGGAAAGCCAAGATAAATGACAAATGAAAACCTACATTCAAGCTTTGATTGCTCAGATGTTCACTTTATTGAGCCCAAATGTAATGACAGACCTAACAAGCGGAAAACCTCAAAACAGAGAATTTCACACATCTACTATTTCTACTTGGTTGAAGGTGCCTTCTCCAGCTTTCGTTCTGGCTTAAGGAAGGGATCCTGCAAGTTGGCAGTTGAATAAAATGTATCAAATGAGAGGACATAAACTCTAAAATCCACCTTTATAGTAAATGACAAATCAACAGCCAGAAATGCACATTACTTTCTTAGAGAACTTATTAGCAACCAAAAAGGGTAACAACAAAATAAATTGCACCAAAAAGAAAAAAATGCAGATTTATTATCTATCAATCAGTGCTGTGATACAAAATTCTATCACAGAAAGCAATGATGTATGTTATCTTTTGCCCACTTGAGATTTTAACTGAGAAGGAACTTGCCGCTAGCTTATAGAGTCCTCAACATTGAAACGAGGCCCAACAATTATCACGTCATTTTACCTTGCAGAAATAGGTCTTTTTCAGAAATTCTGCCTAAAAGACAATCAAAAAGCAAGGTCCATTCAGCAGTTCAGCTTCATTCCATTAAGCATCTACTATCCCTACCCCCAGGGAAAAAAAAAAAAGTGGGGGGGGGGGGGGGGTCATCTCCTAAATATTTACTTGCTCCATGACAAGTTTCTTTACTCCCTTCCCGAATTACATCTTCAGACTTCATCAGGGTCCTCTCCATACACCACATGAATTTCAATGGTTATAAATAAGACATACCTTCAACTGCAGGCTGCAGCTTTACAGAGATCAGTATCCAAATACTTACAACTCACATTTCCAAAAAATTTCAGCATTGACTAAGTCATGATTTTAGCAGAATAAAAGAAAACACTGGGTTTTTTAATTAGAGAAACCCTACGTATAACCCAAGGTGCGTCTTGTGTTACATCTTCAACACAGCAGTTACTGTTGGACAGTCTCACGGGGCTAAAAACTAACAATTTTTGCAAGATCTTGCTGAATGAAGGTGGAGAACTGAGGAACTCGCCATCACTTATCGGTGGGCTATGAAAAGATGTTGACTGTTGATTAACAATGCCAAAGACTACAACAGTCACAGAAGAAACAAAAAGGAAGAAGAGTATAATGTATCAGAAAAACGAAAAAGTGTCAGCAGAAAAAATCCAGTAGGGGCAAGTGTAGCTCAAGATTGAACAGCCAAAGAAAATGATTTGGGGTTGTTTGGGGGTTGTGTGTGGGAGTGGGGAGGGGAGGCGGCAAGAGAATTATAGAGAATGGCAAAAGGGTATTCCAAACTTTACACCGGATCAGAAGAAAAATGCACATACGGAGATGAAGTAAAAATGGGGACTTTCTCATAATCCTACTAAAACTTTAGCTTCTACTCAAGACTTTCTTCCTTTATTCTGTGGCCTTTTAGCTACAGCAATGAACAAGTAGTTACTTGGTTTAGCAACAGAGATTAGGCGTCTCTTTTATTCCCTGTCTCTTTATTATACAAATGCCTAATCAAGTAAGACAACTAGGTATTTTTTTCCAAAAAATAAGTTAGAGACACATCATACATGCATAAAAACAAATGCTACTTATATTTATATGGCCTAGGCTTAAGCTCCCCATTCTGCTCATCTCCATGGATATATGCTGAAACTTAGCTCAAAAGCTACTTGAACCAGCTCAAGCTCAATTTGGCATCAGCAACATTATCTAGTAGAGGTGAAAAGAATTGGAAAGAGGAAGGAAAATAAATAACAACATTATTCAGTAAGGAGTAAAATTAGAGGGTTGGGTAACTTTTTGGGGCCCTCTAAAGTTGGAGGTATAGAAAGAAGCATACATCTTTCACTTCTCTTCACTTGTACAAAGCAAGTAGAAGTAAAAGTTGTACATTCAGGGATGCCAAACGATGAATGCCTCTCTTGTTACCCACTCCCTCTCATTTGTGGAACTGGAACCAAATGTAGACCATTCACATCCACAGGTACCGTTGTTTCGTACACTCTCAAGACAAGCTATCAACCAGAAGAAAAACCCATCACCCAGTAAATACCTTCTACAGATTAATGATTTCAGTGATCTGCTTGCAGTTCAGACCCTCCATAGACTTGAACCACTGTACATGAATCCAAATGAACTGCAAATCAAGAGCCCCTGGGTCCCAATTTACCTCCGCAAACAACATTATTTCAAGACTTTCTAGTAGGAAGCTCCCAAAACAATCTCATTATCAATCTCCTATCCGTATACATACAGAGAGACCACTCAAGTCAAACTCCGACACCCTTGTGTGAGTAGGTTACATGTGTTTCTTCATTTTTTTCTATATGTTGATTGTGTCTAACGTGCTAAGACATGGATATGAGTGTTTCATTCAGATCCCTCAAAAAAACACAATCACACTCACTTTCTCGGATAAATTAAAATAGTTTTGAGATAAGAGATTTATACGAAAAAGCTCAAACCCAAAACACCTCTGCCCTTGGATTGAGATTTAGAAACACAAAATCTTCATTATACGGATTATCAACTCAAAAATATCAAGAAAACCCTAATCTAATACCGATCTAAAACATTCAACAAAAATCAACGACGAAAGAGCTTCAACAACCATTCCACTAAGGTAAATAACAATCGAACAAACACTAGCAACGCCAATACACGAGGATGATTCACAAATCCAAAAAGGACGTAGAACAAATAGAAAAAAAAATTAAGAAAAGCTAAAATTACATAGAGAGCTTACATTTTGGATAAAGATAAAATTAGCGACGACAATACTACCGACGATTCCGCCGAGTATAGCAACCGGACCGGTTAACAAGCTCCATTTTCTGTGAATCATCTTCGATATTCTTCACCTTCTGCTTCTCTTCTCTTCTCTTCTCTTCTCTCTCGTAGAAATTTCTGTAAATCCCAATTAAAGAAAAACACAGTTCGAGGTACCAAATCAAATGGGCCTCTTAAATTCGGGTTTTTGGTTGTCGGTCCTTGATGTTTTGCCTTCTAGTTGGTTACATCCTTATTGTTTTCTACTTGGCAAATGCATCCCTTAAGTTTTCCCAACTTAACCAAAAACATCCCTCGGTTATATTTTCCGTTAAATACTAACGTGGCTTCACGTTTCTCACTTCACAACACAACTATAAGACATCTCCAACCCAATCCTCTATTTTACTTTTCAAATATAGAATTTTCATTTTTTTTTAGATAATCAACTCCAACCTAATTCTCTATTTTACTTATTAAAAAGCAATATTTTTCTCTCTCTTTAATATTATATTATTATTTCTATTTCATTTTTATTTTTTTATTTCATAATATAAACGGAAAATGATCAAAACTATTCTTTAACTATTTGAAATAGAACACATATACCATTCAACTATGTTTTGATTCAAAACTACCCTTCATGTATTACTATGGGATCACTTCTACCCTTCCATTTAACGGAATAAGATGTGGCATTAACAGAATAAGATGTGGCATTCAATGTGTAAATTATAATGCCACATGGAAGTCCACCTAAGCACACCCACCCTACCCACTAAATGATTTAATCTCCCCCCCCCCCCCCGACTTCCACCATCAACTCTACAAACAATAATTTCTCCGGCATTATTTTAGCCCTAACTGACTTTATTTTCTCCTCCGAAATTCGCACATCCCTGCCATACCCTTCCTCTCTTCTCCTTCGTTACCACAGTCCCAAAACCCCTCTCACTTGGTTCAGCCTTTTATCTAATGTCAATGGCGTTGAGATTAGCCTAACTTTGTTCAATAACAATTGTCTTTTCATCTTCAAAAGTTCTACTATAAATGTATCAATTTCTTGGACAAAGAATTCAATTGGGTTTGTTAAAATCAGGATCTCACTGTTCATGGAATCGATGGTGTATTGGGCCACGAATCTCTTCTTGATCACACAATCAAAGCATTGAGGAGACGGCGATTTCACCATTGTTGCTACTACGTTAACCATCAAACAACCAGAGTTGTAAAGTTTTACTTCTGTTTCCGTTTCTGTGACCTTCAGATATAACTTTATTCTCACAACCTGATGGTTTTTGTTACGATTACCCTCACCATATTATTCTCCGACGGTACCGATTTAGGGGTCTTGCTAGAAATGCCAAAGGTTTATGATTTTGCAGATCATTGCTTAGAACAAGACTTTAATTGGAGGTGGGGCGGGGGGTGAGAAAGATTGAATCATTTAGTGGGTAGGGTGGGTGTGCTTAGGTGGACTTCTATGTGGCATTATAATTTACACATTGAATGCCACATCTTATTTTGTTAATGCCATATCTTATTCCGTTAAATGGAAGGGTAGAAGTGATCCCATAGTAATACATGAAGGGTAGTTTTGAATCAAAACATAGTTGAAGGGTATATGTGCTCTATTTCAAATAGTTAAAAGATAGTTTTGACCATTTTCCGTAATATAAATCATTTATTTCTTTTTTTCCAAATAATTACCTTATATAATTTTTAATGTGATATAAATTATATTTTATCTTAAGTTTTTAAATAACATAAATTGCAAGAAAATATTAATACATAAATTAGGGGGGCAAATTCAAATCAAAGTGACATACAATTACATAAACACTCAATTTTCAAAATCATTACGCTGCTTCCATAAATGCTCTATAATGCATTACGGAGACAAAAATGAGCATTTTTGTCCTTGATTTTCTATGTCTAGCTAAAAATCGTTCAAATCAGAGATTTTCATCTACAATAACTTCTATAGTTGGAGTTGGAGCCTCTACGACATCTTGAATTGGCGCATTGAGAAACTATTAGTGATCCAAATGTTCGTGATTACATGCAACGAGAACAACAACGAATACTTGAAAAAAGAAATCAACAATAACAACCACAATCACAACAATTTTTGGAATTATATCCTAATTTTTTTTCGAATAGTGCTAGATCTAGAAACGACCTATTGGATTACTAAATTATTATTGTGATCAATTAATTATTATGTTATGTATTGTATTTTATCTTGTCTTTAAATTATTATGTTATGTATTGTATTGTTGTCTTGTAATTAAATTATTATATTATGTATTGTATTGTTGTCTTGTATTTAAATTATCATATCATGTATTGCATTTTTAAATTAAATTTTTCATCTTGCCATTTTAAAATTTTGTATGCTTTAAAATGAAAATTAATAATAAAATAAAATTTTATTATTGATGAAAATTAGAAAAAATATATTAATTTGAAATAAAGTAGTATACATTAAAAAACATTTTTTAAAATATTATAGTACATTTAAAAAAGAATTATGAATATTAGATATTTAATTAATGAAATTATATATAAAATAATATATTAATTAAAAAGTAATAGAAATAATAATATAATAATGAAAAAGTGAAATAGAGAGTGTGAATGGAGAATAGAGGACCGATTCCGTTTGGCCATAGTTTTATCAAATAATATTTGAGAAAAAATTTGGCAAATAATATTTGTCCATACAAATTTGCCATTATTTGGCAAATATTTTTGGCAAATACCAAATTTCCAAATACTAGTTTTTTCTAGTGTTGGGTCAAATCTCATTATTTGGGATCATTTGAAAATTAAAATTTTACCCCAATTTTGTATCTTTTACAAAAACACCTTCTATAGTAGTTGCTTGCGTTGTATTACATAATTTTTTACGTGAACACCAAAATAGTGATGAAAGATTTAGTGAATATTAAATAATAATATGATTGTTGATGAAAATGATTCAAAATTGGCTCAAGGTAACAAAGTCAATTGTTACCTTCACGATGTATGGAATGATGCTTGTTGCACTAACTCTATATTACCACATTGCTCTAGTGTCATGGACCCTATTTGTTATTGTTGTAACGAACATGCAATTGACTTGTAATATAAACTTATAGTTAGTTTTGATAGTTTTTAGAACTTATGGGTATAAATCATATTTTTCTAAAAAGGTAAAATATATTTCCCAAATCCTATGGTCAAACACATGGTGAAATTTCATCCAAATTTTTACTCAAATAATATTTGCCAAGACTATTTGGATATCTATGACCAAACGCTAGCTTAGAGGTGGATTGGAGTGCTCATTCTCTATTTTACTCTCCAAATATAGAGAATAGAGAGTAAAATAGAGGTGGGTTGGAGATGGTCTAAGGAGTTGTTTGGTACAAAGATTAATAATGCAGGGATCAGTAATGGTGAGATTAGTAATGCATGAATTATTTTTACCAAGTGATTGGTTCATTGTTTCCCAACTCGTCTTTTGTTTGGATTAAAACTTTATAAAAACTTCTTTCCAATTATACCCTTGAATTATTATGCAATTGGGCTAAGATAAATAATTATCGGATAATTTTTTTTTATGACATTCAAACTAGCTACGAAAAAAATATTTTTGTTATCATGTTTGCCTTTTTTTTTACTTAAATTATTTGAGGATAACTAATTGTCATCTTAGTAAATTGATCACTTACAAATGTCAATTTTCAATTTTTTTTTAAAAAAAAGATAAACTTTGAACTTTTAAGATTGAAAAAAATGGTAAACAATAGTAAAATTGAATAAACCATCTACATTTACGCATAAAATTGCAAGTTATAATTTTAATATGTATTCAATTTTATAAATTGTTCAAAATACAAATAATTAAAAAACCGCACAAACATCTCTCTCTCTCTCTCTCTATATATATATATATATATATATATATATATATATATATATACACTAGCACAACTATAAAACATAAAATCAAGAAAATAAATAAAATAAGTAAAATATTTTAAGGAATATTTTTGTCTGTAGTAGACTTATCACATATATTACTAATACCTCCAAATGAAAGGTATTAGTAATACATCATATAATATCATGTAAGAGGTATAGACCCAATTTCCTACCAAATATAGTACTAAATAATATCGTCCATAACACGTGAACTATATATTTTAATTCGGCCTACCAAAAGACCCCTAATTATATTTGTATAATATATTTAAAAAAAATAATTGACCTGAACTATAATTGACGCCCTCCACCAATGCACAAGTATGTAGCATAGTCATGTAGGAAACAAATTGCACTTAGGAGGCCAAGTAGAACATATATATTTACTTATTAACTTTATATAAATATTGGCTCCGGTGCATCCAAGTTTTTCATGTGTCAATGCTCAAAAAGTACATAGATGATCCAGTGCCTATCCTTCCTTAGAAGGTTTAGAAGTTGATAATATCTAATTTATAGAGGTTCCGATTGAGATTTTAGACCGACAAGTGAAAAAGTTGAGGAATAAGAAATGCACACCTAAAATCAGAGCACTACTGGTGTAAATCAAAATTTCGGCTTAATGTGGGCTTCTATTTCCTCAATGCAAAGCACTTCGTTAGTCGCCTTTAATTTCTACTAAATTTGTTTTCTTGTCATTTTTAAAAACAGGTCAGTGACAACGTTTATTTTATATGGCAACATCCTGTATGGATATAGTCCTTTTATGTATTAACATGAATTGTGATTTGATGGGATGATTGAAATCATTTTATCGTTAATTAGAGTTTCGTGTTTAACTTTTAAGTATGAAAGAATATTATAGAAAACAAAAAGGATCATGCAACACATTTGAATTAATTGATACCAAGCACCAAAGATAAAAAGTGAAAAGATCGTCCTTTTTATAACTTGAAGACAATCACAAAAGAGAAATCCAATATTTTGAGACACGGAAAATAAGTTCGATAATGGGATCTCAACTCCAAGTAAAAACGATCCAAAAGTAGTATGTAGAAAAAGTTAATGGAGGTCTCATGGTAAAATACTAAAAAAAGCATGACAAAAACTATATAATATGATAATCAAAGTATAAGAAATATAAGATAATAACATAAATCGAAGGACAAGATACTTACTACCTCCGGGCTCCCACCAACACAAATATTGGAAGACAATACCCACCAATGTGTAATTAAAACCGAAGAAAACATTTCTTTTTTTTAATCTACGCTAAGATTTGAACTTTGGTTAGCTATTTTATTTTTCACACTTTCAGACCACTAACCTGCTCCGTGGTCTAGAAACACAGTTTAACCAATAAAAATGAAAAGAAGAAGAACTAAGCCAAAGAATATAGACAACAACCTAGAAGAAACAGCAATAATACAATGACATTGACTCTTAGCCAATCAAAATCACACAGAAGAAGTGATTAGGATAGACTAGAATGCTTGTCTATGTACAACAAGCTTATAGCCAGCCAGCTACAAAACTGGAAACTTCATTATTTGATACCAGACCTGGGCATCTTTAACCAAACATTTGTTTGGAACATAAACAAAACAAGGGACTGCTGCACCTGCACTCAACATATTGTTAGTTTACTATAAAATAGCACGCCAATTGAGAAGGGGGTGTAAATTGGATAGGGCATCCACAACTTCAGAAATCCAACTTTCATCATATCATAGGGTCATAATCACCAAATCTATCCTCTGTTGCGATGAGTTATTAAAACAAATCCAAAAACAGGCATAAGCTTACTAGACTAGTTGATAAAAAGTTATCACTATGGACTGAGAAACTAACTAGAAATATCCTTCATAGAATATAAGAGAGATTCTGCACAGGAAAAAGGGTATATCACACAGACATCTTCCACAACCAGTGAAGAGTCTGCTGAGAGAACTCAAATCGGAGCTGCACATGTAGTCCTGAAGTGGCCAGTCTGATTACAGCGGCTGCAATGAACAACTCGCTTCACCCTACCACGGTCTTCTGCTCTAACCCGCTTCTTCCTTGGCCTGCCAGGAGGCCGGAGTGACTTGGGTGGGTTTATCATAACCTCAACAGCTTGAGCAGCATCGGGATCTCCCTCTGTCATCTCCCTCCATGATGACTTATCTGGAACAGGATGAATAGTTTGGGAATATGTCTTCCTGTACGTCGCAACAGTAAAGCAACTCTCAGTAAACCGGTGGACATTTTGCCGGCAAGAAAGTAGTGCTGCCACAGCATGTGCACAGGGCAAACCATAGAGTTGCCAGCCCTGACAAAGGCAGCGACGGTTCCGAATATCAACAATATTGGTACCCTCATGAGATATCACCTCAAACTCAGCTTCATTAGCACGAAGAACCTGGTAAGTCCGGGCACGCTCAAGAGCATCCGCAACTCGCATCTCCGCTGTAGGCACCAGGATGGATGTCCACTGCATACTGGTTTCTCGTCGTTCATTGAACCAAGTCATAAGCTGTCTCCTGATGCATTCCATCATCTGAATTATTGGAAGTCCAGAGGCCTCTAGAATCCAATTATTCAATTGTTCCACTATGTTAGCAGTCAAATGCCCAAACCTTGTTCCCTCAAAATAAGCTGTGGCCCACAATCGTGGAGGAATCCGCCGAATCCAATATGCAGCATCTTGTGATATTTCCTCAATCTCGAGAATTTTTGCCTCGAACTCAATGATTGTAAGAGCATGTGCAGCTTCCCACAACAGGTTAACAAGCATTGTATTATTGAACTCCTTACGGAAGCTTTCACTCAAATGACGCATGCAAAATCCATGGAAGGCAGTGGGAAAATTTGCTTCAACACCATCCACAATGCCCTTCTGCCTATCAGACAAGATGGTAAGTCTTGGCATGTTTTCTGTATTGACCTCTAGCAAGGTATGAAGTTCAGAGAGAAACCACATCCAGTTATCATCATTCTCCTCATCAACAACACCAAATGCTAGAGGAAAAAGACCGCCATCACCATCAAAACCAGTAGCTAAAAGTAATGTACCAAGGTATTTACTTTTCAAGAAGGTCCGGTCAAGCCCAAGAAGAGGGCGACAAGCATTTAGAAAACCAAAAATAGACGCCTGGAATGATATAAAAAGCCGCTGAAAGCAATTATCAGCAGGGCTTGCATAAACTGATGCTATACTCCCTGGATTGGTCCTTTTAACTTGTTCACAGTACTGAGGAAGAAGGCGATAACCTTCTTCAAAGGAACCGCGCATGGCAGCCATAATTCGTTCCTTTCCACGCCAAGCTTGCTTGTACGAAAGGGTGATTCCATGAACCCGGTGAATTTCTTCAAGGATCTCTTTTGGCTTGCAATTTGGGTTTTCCCTAAGCCGTTGCTCGACAGAGTTGGCCACCCACTGAACTGAGGCTTGCTGATGGCCTAGATGCGCGATTCCTCCACATGTATGATTGTCATGAATTGTTCTGATAGTGAACGTGGGTACACCAGGAAGTTTCGCAGCATGAATGCGCCAAGGGCACTCCTCACTGGCACATTTAGCAGTAAAACGAGTTTTATCAGATTTTATGGTCTGAATCTCAAAGTGAAGAGCAATGGCTGTGTCACGTAAGGCCCTTCGGCAGCTTTTGACATCAGGGAATTCTTGTCCCACATGTAACTCAAAATCAGGTGCTGTTGACATAGTTCGAGCCTGAAGTACATGAGTTGACGAAGCAAGAACCATCTGGCCATCATGGAGTTCATATTCATGTGCAGGTTCAACACCCATATCATGATTCTCAACAACAGCTAATTCCAGGTTATCATCAAGTTCTTGGTTTTCCTCGATCCCCAACTCATCATGTTCAGAAATATCTAACTCATTGTTTTCATTAGGCAACTCCTGGTTTTCATGCTCGGGCTTCTGCTCCATAGATAAACCATTCTGGTGCTCATACTCATGCTCATGATTCCCCTCGTGATCTTGGCTCTGCCCTATACCCATCTCATGCTCATGGTTATGGTTCTGAGCTAGTTCCAGTTCATGGTTATGGTTCTGCGCTAGTTCCAGTTCATGGTTATGATTCTGTGCTAGTTCCAGTTCATGGTTATGGTTCTGGCTTATGCCCATCGGATGAGTGTGGTCAAACACTATTTCCTGGTTCTCGCCATCAACAGCTAAGTCGTTATTTTGACCAAGGATCAACTCATGGTTCGCCATTCCTCTTTGCAGAAGTAGCTCTTTCAATCAATAGACTGTTCTACCACACTGAGAAATATGTAGACACCGAACTTTGTGCAACTGTACCAACGAAAGATCAAACGACTAACAAATACCCAAACCTACTTTTTTGCTTCAAGTGACTTCACTAAGACCTGCTTCAAAAAAGCACAGACAATTCATGATCTGGAATATTAAACGAGAGAGAAGTAAACACAATAACCTAGACCCATTATCAGTATCCAAAACCAGAACAAACCAAAAAAAAAGGGCCAAAAAATTAATTGAATACAGTCTGACCTACTCCCAACACTATATTACTCCAACGCACCGATCAAACACCAAACACTATATTACTCCAACGCACCGATCAAACACCAAACACTATATTACTCCAACGCACCGATCAAACACCAAACACTATATTACTCCAACGCACCGATCAAACACCACGAAATAGTAGTTAAAAGAACGAATCAAACCAACAAAATTAACTATACGAATCCCTAAAAAAAACAAAACAGCAAAGGATCATCCCATCAATCTACTTATCAAAAGGGGAAGAAACCACAAACCAAATCAGTAAGCAGGAACCCAAAAACTCACCATAAATTAGCCCAAGTCAAAACACAAACTCCTTCAGATCACGATCGATACTTGTGAAACAGCCCTAAAACTCCAAGATTTCACCTTTTCCAATCAAAACACCAGGAAACACAGAACCCATCTCATAATTCGATCAAAACCAAACGAAAAGGTGGAAGGGTGAGTAAAATTTTGAATATGGCGGGGAAAAGATGGATGAAGAGAGAGAGAAGGAGAGAAATGGGAAAATCGGAAAAGTGTAGAAGGGCAAGGAAGGGAAGGAAGGAGGGTGAAGAAATTGAGGGGCAAAAGGGAATTGGGGATTTGCGATTGTGAGGAATTACAGAAATAAGGGCTAAAGCTGAGAACGATGGGTATTTAGGTCATAATGGGGCACCCCTTTACTCCTTTTATATTTTGTACTTACCATATTACCCTCTTTTTCTTTATTTATATTTTCTTTCATTTGGTCCCTACACCCTTTCATAAATATTCATAGTTGAACATTTTTTATTCCCCCTCTCCATGTTATTTGAGATATTATTACTATTTAGAATTAGAATACTTACAAAAATTCTAGGTTATGATCTAAGTTTCTCATGAAATTTTCCATTCGTAAGACATAATAAGCTTGTATTTTTTATCAAATGAAGGATGGGTTAAGTGCAATATGAGTCTCTAAGTCCTTAGAATATAATTAAGAGAAACTGGAGAATATCTTGGAGTTTAACAGAAAGAATATACAAGATACAGGAAATAATGACTATCCTGCACATTCAAGTGGTGCACATTTTTAGAGAAGTTAACCAACAAACGGATTGCATCACAAACATAACTATCAATCAAGAGAAAATACAACAGTACGTAAGTTTTTATGATCTACCAAGTAAGGCAAGAAAGATACTAAATATGGACAAGCAACAATTACCAGCAACCAAAATAAGAACAAGGAGCATCACTAGTACTAGTCGTCATTAACATGATAAACAGAGAAAGCTCACAGAGTTACATAGCTATTACATTTACAAAAAAAAAAAGTTTGTGGTGGGACTATGGGCAAAATATCTATGCGAAAACTAACTAGCTTAAGTTATGTCAACCAACAAAAAAGTGATTATCAGCAAAAAGCGAGAGTTGTGAAACCAAATCTACATGGGCATCTTTGTGTATAGCTAAGAGATTGAAAGAAAGATACCAGAGAGAAATTTGCATTGGCTTTATTTATCTTGGCTTCAACTGTGAAAGAGACATCAATCAGAAAAAAAGCAGTTTAGTTATAAATTAGAGGGACGAAAAATACTTACATGAATCCACGAAGCTGAATATACACGATTTTGACTCTCCCTGGATTTCTTACAAACTCATAAACCCTCATCGAATTGTATACCTACAGAATAAAAGGATTAAACATGGATATGGATGAACCGAAGAACTTGAAAACAATAAATAAATATAGTTGATAGCTGACCAAATAATAATGGTCGTCTCCACGATGAAGAAAATTGATAAACAGAAGCGAATGAGGATAAAGTTTATGTTGGAACTCCATAGAAACGTCTTCAGCAGTAAAGAGCAGCGAAGATCAGAGAAGAAAAAGAAAAATGAGGTTGAAGTCCAGTTTAAATTAGACTATGGGCAAAATACAAACTAACCAGCTTAAGTTATATCGGCTAATAAAAAGTGAAAATTACCAACAAAAGACGAGTCATGAAACCAGATCTGCATAGATGTCCTTGTGTACAACTAAGAGATTGAGTAAAAGTTACTGCATGGCAACTTGATTTCTCTATCCTGGCTTTATCTGTGAAAGAGACATCGAAAGAATGCAACTTAGTGATAAAAGAGGGGATGAAAAACACTTACATGAATCTACAAAGTTGAATATACACGATTTTGACTCTCTCTGGGTTTCTTACAAACCCATAAACCCCACCGACAGGTATACCTACTGAATAGAAGGCATAAACAAGAAAATTGGGATGAACAGAAGATGATGAAGACGGAGAAATGAATACCTTTGAAAGATGATCGAGTAATAATAATTCTCTCCATGATGAAGAATATCGATAACCCAAAAGCGAAAGAGGATAATGCTTGTGTTGGAACTCCATGGAAATTGAAAACGTCTTCAGCGGTGGAGATCAAATAAGAAAGAGGAAGATGAGTCTGAAGTCCACTTTAAGAAACCCTACTTTATAGGGCTTTGTTTTTTTTCACCCGAAGATCGATCACTTCTGGACCGATCTTATATATATATATATATATTTGTTTCCTTTCTGGCTTTTGTTTAATGGGCTCACTTTAAGTCCATTGAATTTCCTTATCAATAAAACCGAGTCACAGTTTGAATTTGATTCTAAAAAAAATTCGTAATTTTTCATGTAGAAGTTGCCCACTTTCTTTGAATTTTTCTATGTTAAGACATAAAAATATTGAAAAGACTTGGATAGAAACATACTTTCCCTTAGACATCTTTTGAAACAAGTATTATTGAATCAAAATGACTTGTTAAGATCCATCTTAAGTTTTACATATTTTTCAATTTTAGCCATAAACCTCTTTAAAATTTTATAAAAGGAAAAAAAGGCCCAATATAGCTTTTAATGTGATAAAAAAATAGCAATTTAACCCTTTGTTTCAAGAGTGTCTTGTTCATAACTTTGTTGCTAGTCAAATGGTCAGAATTTATCATTATTAGCTAATAAAAATCGCTCTCTTTATTTAAAAATATAATTTAATTTACAAATATTATCAAATTGACTTATATTTTGTAAATACGTCATGTGCTTTCTCTTCCTCGTCTGTATTACTCTATAAAAATTCTTACTAGTTTTATCAATCATTTCGCACACCATGACAACAAATAATGTTCATATATATTTGCATATGCTAGTAAAACATAACAAAAATAACTGATAAAATAATTTCTAATTGCAATAGATAAAACTGACATCATCAAATATTTTCCTTTTAATTTTCTCCTTAATTTCTAGGTGTAAAAAAGTCAACCTTAAAGGTAAGAATAGAACCACAATTAAATATTTACTTAAGCGGATTATTAGTTAATTAAATACCCATTTGATGAGTAAGAGCACTATTTCTTCAAACATTAGAAGATATTAATACAATATTTTCCTATATAAATTAATACATGTTAGAAATTGTCATCAGATAAATATTTTTACTATCTTTTCATGTGTAGCTATTAAGTTGCTCTACAATGATTATTGTTATTCACTATTGTCAATCATCACTATTATTAACTGTCACTTATAATCATCACTCATAACAATATCCACAACGTTAACAATCACTATCGTACACCACATTCATCACCTAGCTAACAACGTCAACTTCCATTATCAATATTATCGTTAATCATTACTATCACCTACCATCAACACTAGTATTTTCTTAATTCATTTATAAACAAAGTTTTTACATATACTAAAAAATAAATAATTTTAATGATTCAATATTTAGATCTTACACCATTTCATACCATATTCATACATGTTGTGAATAATAATAAGACAATTTGGCAACCAAAACCAATAATTCTACTTTTATTTTCTCTTTTTTTTCTCTTTTTCAATAAAACAAAAGATTGAAAAAAAAAACTACTTTTTTTGGTGTATGACATATTTGTAATGGTTGGATTGAATATGGGCCACCTTTCGGTAGCCGCCCAATTGTAATTCTTGTAATTGGAAAGCCAACTTTCTATGACTATCATTGTCGGTTTCTTCTTTTATACCTCTATTATATTTTTTTATAATATATGAAAAAATTATGCGAAATGATAAATATTTATAGTGTATTATTTAATTTAGCTAGAGTTTTAAATATTTATGATTTACGAATATAATTTTTTAAATTTTATTGTAAATTATATAATTTGGTTTCTAACTGTATAAATTTGTATATGTTTATCCTAACTGTCTGTATACGATTTTTCGATACATTTGATTTGTACGTGATATGAAAAAATTCAAAATAAATTACGTTTTTGTACACAAATAAAATATACAAATGAGATTCTGAAAAATTCTTAAATATGTAGATACAAAATCTGTATATACTTACCTTGTTTATATATTGATAAGCGAAATATACATATAGAAATCATGTTTGTTTCTTGACAAGTGAAATATATAAAAGAAAATACCTATAGCAAACGAAATTATAACCATGGAGTGTAATTAGACTAACAGTAGCTAAGGAGGGTTATTAAGTTTAATCTCTTTTTATGAACTTTTCTCATTATATATTGCACTTTTAGATCGATACAGTGCAGTGAATATGACTCTTTCCTTCTTAATTAAAGTTTTAAGTTTTGAATTTTATTGATAAGCATTATTTCTCTTGAGTAGGCCTTACACGACGTGAATTCAATTAATTAAGTTTTAACATAAATATATAAAACGATGCGACTTTCACAGATCATAAAATAACGAATCAGATAGTCCTTTCGTTCATGTTTGACTTGACATACTAGCCAAATACTACAAAAAGATGGGTACTAAAATAGAAGTACTGAATACTTGTGGGATTTCTTTGTAATTTATTTTACAGTTGAAAACAACGTGCATTTCTGACATAAACGTTCAAACTCTATATTTTTTTTATAAAGTATATTAATTATAGTATATAGTATTAATATAGGTGCATTAGCATAAACATTACATGTACCCCATTTATATATTTTCTGTGTCTGATCTCTCCATTTCTTTTTGAGACTTTTTGGAATTTTGTTTCAGAGTAAAAAGGACTTTCCTCTAAGGTATTTTTCTGTTTCTTATTCTGGTGAATTATGATCTGTTGCTTTCATATATTTTTTTGGTTTCTTGAAGTTGCTGCTATATATGTGCATATGCTCTTTTTTTTTCTTGTTTCTTGGGTTGTTTGTTAAGTTCTTGGAAAAAAGATTGGTTTTTTTATGTTTTTTTATTGGATTTTCTTGGACTGTTTGTTGAGTTTCTTGATATGTCTGAGGGAATATTCTGTTTATGTTTTTGGGGTTTTGGATCTTGTTTGAGAACTGGGTTTTTGACTTGGATTGATTTGATCAATTGAGTTGTTTTTCAGGGGAGGTATTGGACTTTAAAGTATGTGATTTGATTACTTTGCTAGTTAAAATAAACCCCAGTAGAAGTTTTTTTTTAGTTTAGTTCTTCCCTGATCCTTTTTCTTTTTGGGTTTGGAAAGTAAATATCTCCCTCCGTTTCAATTTGTTTGTCTGGCTTGAAGTTAACACGAAATTTTGAAAGTAAAAAAGCTTTTGAATCTTGTGGTTTTAAGCATGATATGTGAAAAATTAAAATTAAAGAGTTGTCAAACAAAAAAAGTAACATTCGGACTAAAAGGTAAAGTAAGATAAAATATGTAAAAGCAGAAGCTTTGAGTTTATGCTGCAGGCGTATGAATATTAATAGTGTTTGCGGTTCAACAAATTTGGGTGATGCATGAAAATTATTATAAGGTTCTGTAATTGAATTCTTGATTTTAAAAAAATGCCATTTTTTTTGTGTGTAAGTTGAATTGTATCACATGCATATAAAGTCTGGTTGTGTTTTCTTGACATATCTTTTTATTGTTTCATTGCAGGGTGCATCACAGATTTCGTTGTGCGTAAGTTTCAAAATTTTCCTGTTAGTTGCGTTCAATTATCATTCTACCATTTCACAAATATGGATGTAATGGGGGACTATGGTAAAGGAAAAATTAAAGGTCCTATTAGTATAACATCAGCTTTAACTTCAGCATTTCTTGAATGGTTGCTCATGATTTTTCTGTTTATTGACGGTGGTTTTGCCTACTTAGTCACGAAGTTTGCCCAGTATTGCCAATTGCAAGTTCCATGTTTGCTTTGCTCGAGGCTTGATCATGTTCTTGGCAAAGAAAGAGCTGGATTTTACTGGGAATTAATCTGCCCTAATCATAAGTATAGGATATCTTCATTAGTTCTATGTCATAATCACAATAACCTTGTTGATGTTCATGGGATGTGTGAGAGTTGCCTATTCTCGTTTGCCACAGTAAATAAGTCGAATGCTGAAACCTACCGATTGCTGGTGGGAAAATTGGGGGCAGAGCCTCACCTAACTGATGAGGATCCTTTACTCGAGGAGAAAACAAAGAGTTCGTCAGGAGTAAGAAAATGTTATTGTTGTAAAGAGGAATTTGTTACCGGAGGATATGCTCAAAAATTGTTCAAGATTACATCTTCGTGTGCTGACACCGTTGAACTCGATGCACCTTTGTCTGTGACTAATGGACAAGAGAGGGGTGACCCCAAGGAGATTGAAAATGAGGCATCGACATCAGTCTTTGTTCCTTCACCTCGTTTGGAGTACAAAAAGGTAAAGGTTATCTCCGATTCTGAATCAGAAGCTGCACACTCGGATAGTGCTAGTGCTAGTCCTCTAATCCGCGCAAGGGACTATTCTATAGACGATTTATCTGATAGATGCTTGCATCCAGAACCCCAAATTTTTACCGTCACTGATGACTTTGCTACCGAGAAACTAATACATTCGGCTTCAGTGCCTGAACCATCACTTCTGGATCAAGAAATAGACTTAATGACTAGAGATTTTTCATCTATTGCAACCTCGGCTGCAGTTGTTGGGCTTGGATCAGAGGAAGTTAGCTGGCAGCAACCTGAAGGGAAGACTGATGCATCTGTCCCATCTGATCTCATAAGTTTTGATGAAGTCAACCCGTTGTCCAATGTCAAGGAAAATATTGTTGATTTAGCAAGAGAGACCTGTAAGTTCCGTTTCCTTATTGTTCCATTTCTCTTTTTTGTTAACCATTTAAGTGAGTGCTCCATATCTCTTTGTTTCCCCTAGATCAAAATGCCTTACAAGTGAGAATGATTTTTTTAATTTTTGCTGTCCTTAACTGCCAGATGTTTTACTTTCAACTTCCAAATAGGAAGAAGATAGAGAAAAAGTAATTACAGATGGATTTACATTTTTCTGTTTTTGATCTTCAACTACTACTTCTGTTAATTGTTTTCTGTCTTGGAAGCTATAGCAGCAGCTCAATCAATTCAATCCCTTCCGATGTGTTGATTTTCATGTAACACTAAAAGAGCTGTTGAATAGCTTTAATACATTTGAAGATGGTCTATCAAGCGTATCTTTCACCTTTTATAATAATTTACCGCACTGTCTTCCGTATTTATTGATATTGCTATGCTTTCTACAGCAGCAGGTGAGACGGTCTACCAAGTTGTCGAAGATTGTGGGAAAGATTCTAGGTCAAAAAGTGATGAGATCCCAAAGAGTGAAACAGAATTGGATTCTAAACCAGAGCCAAATGAGAGTACTTCACAGACAGATGATGCTTTTGATCTAGGTGATGCTTGTAAGCTGGCCGTTGGAGACGATTGCGGGGAAGTTTCCAGGTCAAAAAGTGATGAGATCCCAAAGAGTGAAACAGAATTGGATTCTAAACCAGAGCCAAATGAGAGTACTTCACAGACAGATGATGCTTTTGATCTAGGTGATGCTTATAAGCTGGCTGTTGGAAACGATTGCGGAGAAGTTTCCAGGTCAAAAAGTGATGAGATCCCAAAGAGTGAAACAGAATTGGATTCTAAACCAGAGCCAAATGAGAGTACTTCACAGACAGATGATGCTTTTGATCTAGGTGATGCTTATAAGCTGGCCGTTGGAAACAAAGGGAGGCAATTATCCGGAAAGTTTTTGGAGCAGAGGTCATTCAAGGATTCTACACGAATGAGTGAAGATCTAAAGGTCCTACTTACACAACTGTCTGCTGCTCGTGGTACCGATTCTGTATTGAGTGAGATGAGCCCGAGGGTGTCTGTAAATGCTGAGGAATTTAGAACTCTTGAAGCTTCTGGCTCTATTGGAGTGCAGATACTTCATCAAAGGATCTCGCTTGAGAGAAATGAATCTGGTTTATCTCTGGAGGGAAGCACAGTGAGTGAAATTGACGGTGAGAGTGTGTCTGATCGTTTGAAACGGCAGGTGGAGTACGATAGAAAATTAATGGCTGCTCTCTATAGAGAGTTGGAGGAAGAGAGAAATGCATCCTCAGTTGCTGCAAATCAGGCGATGGCAATGATTACAAGATTGCAAGAGGAGAAGGCAGCACTACACATGGAAGCTTTGCAGTGCCTAAGAATGATGGAAGAACAAGCTGAATATGACAACGAAGCACTGCAGAATGCAAATGATCTTCTTGCGCAGAAGGAGAAAGAGACCCAAGATTTTGAAACTAAACTTGAACTTTACAAGAAGAAACTTGGGAATATGGCTCTCTTTGAGGATGCACTCGAGGCAAGTTATGATTCAAATAAAGCCAAGCAAGCTGATACAATGTGCAGTGATGACAGTTCGACTGTTCCTGGCAACGTAATTGCTCATAATCCCACCAGCAGCAGTAGAAGTGGTGAGGTCTTGACACCATTGGGAGTGGATAACATAGATAACGGGAGCCCCTTGCTTGATTTGGAAAGTGAAAGGGAGCAACTTGTGCTTTGTTTGAACAAATTGGAAGAAAGGCTCCATTTACTCTCTAAGCATGAGGCTTGTCAAGACTTTGCTAATGTTAACTGCGAGTTTTCAACAGAAGAATGGGTTGAAGTAGGTAATCTGGAAGAATTGGACCATAGGGAGTCTTCTAGAAGTAACGGTAAAATAGAGGAAAATGTTCCCCCAGAGTCAATCACAGACAGAAGCCCTTCTGGTGAAGAAGGATCTATTAGCAAGTTTCCAGAATCACTACAGAAAGGAAGGGATGGGAGCAAATCTGGGCAGTGTACTAATGGAGATTCTGAGTTAGTGAGTCTGAAAAATGAGTTATCAGTTTTGAGCAGCAGACTGGAAGCACTTGGTATAGAACATAGCTTTCTTGATCAGTCCATAAACTCATTGAGGAATGGAGACGAGGGACATCGATTGATTGAGGACATAGCTGGTCACTTGCGACAGTTGCATTTTGTTTTGGATAGATCAAGTGGTGAACTTGCGCATTAATAAAGGTGATCATCTTATAAATCAAGCTATGTTCATAACCTTGAACTTCGCTGTTTTCATATTTTGAAAATCAATGGATTTTAGGTCCACCCATTTTACCATTCTCCACTTGACTATCATACTTGTTTCACTTTCAAACACTTCGATTCAGTACTTCTTTAACCTGCTCTCTGTTGATATGAGTCCTGCCTCCTGACTATTGCCTCTTGTTTCACATTCTTTATTACCTATGTTTCATATAAGAAAAACTAAATTTTGCCAATGATGCAGCATCAAAATATTTTGTTCTGTTTCTTCCTAGGATTGTGATTAGAAGCTGGTGCTTTCATTTTCTGTTTGCCTTAATTCACATTCAAGATCCATGACATGTATATTTCACTTGTTATCTTATGCTGTACCTTGGTCATTTTCTGCTGGTGGTACTAGCATGAATTATTGGAGATGTAGCTATTCATCAGTTTTCTATGAACCTCTTGTCTTCTAAGACTACCTTTCCTGAAATCTCGCGCCTTGGAATTGTTGATACTTGAGTCTTGGTAATTGTAAGCCACTGCCCTCTTCAACCAGTGATTTTGCATGTCGATATTGATAAAGTCTCTGGCTTGGGAAATGCGATCATAAATAGAAGTTCGAAATGAAACTATCATCTGTTTGGACTCGTTCACTCCCAAATCCACTTTGTATATCAGTTGAATTTCCTGTTAGTTTTGTTCACCATTTCCGCGTCTATGCTTTTATCTTTGTTAAATTTCTCCTGTTTTAGGTGATGTAAAAGATTTTTATTTGACGTATTCATTTTGATTTCCTTGCAGATTAAATTAAAGCTGACTCTTTCTCCTAGAGCATGAAGTGTACAGTTTTTGGGTGAAAACAAACATGGTTTCTCCCATTGGTAGAAGTCTACAAACAGCATTTTAGCTTTGTATGATATGGGTTTTTCAGTGATTTTTTTGCTTATTCATCCATTTTGATTCATTATTACATTTGTTTGAGTAAAGATTGTTTGTAAAGTTGAAACTCAATATCCCTATAATTTGATGTAAAGTTTTGCTAGAGTGGCTTGAATCATGATATTAATTTGGTGGATTAATGAATTTGTTGTGATAAAATTAGCTTTGGTTATGTTTCTATTTCTAGCCTGTTTGACCAAGCTCTTGAGAGATCAAAATTTGCGTCTTTTAAGTAAGTCGAAGTGTTTTGGGGGAGTAGTAGAAACTGTTTTCTCAGAATCCCAAAAACCATTTTTCAGAGAAAAAAGTTACACTTGAAAGATTTTAAAAAAGATTGGCCAAACACAAGGTATTGCTCGGAATCTTTAAAAATGTCGAGGGGTTTCTGGTCTGATCCTCCAAAAAGTATTTTAGTTTTGGAAGATTCAACACAGGTGCCCGAAGCATTTTCGGAGAGTCTGAACACCACAGCTGAAAACAGAAAAACTACATAATGGAGAAAATAAAGTATCCAAACAGAATGACAGAAAGCAATGTGTAAAGACACCAATAAACATACTAAAAACTAAACAGCAATCATATTATATATGTGCTGTATCTTTGGGAGATACAAGTTTGAAAAAGGGAACTGCAAAATGTGACAAACTCTATAAGTTATATGGAGGCAAAAAAAAAAATTCCTAAAAGTCACAACTCACAAACAACACTCCTTGATGAGGTTTGCTTTTGCTGTCACCCTATATTTAGCCTCTCTAACTTTTAACATAATAGTAGCAGTAATAATAATAACAAATATAATAAGAAATAATAGCAGAATAATATGATATGTAGCATCCTCATATCTAGACTGAGATACAGTAAGAATGAGATTTGACACAATAACAAGTAGCATCCTTTCTACTTCTTGGTTTGCTCCTTAGTGTCATTAGTAATAGTATTCTTGTTGGTTGCTGAACCATCTTGTGCTACTGCACGATCACTATTAGTATTGCTTGGTGTCATCAGCTTATCGAACTTCTCGCTCTTCGTCAACACTATCTCAATCTGCAAATTCACAAAATTTGTCATGATCAATGCACTGAGCTGCCACTATGTGCAGAGTTAGGGGAAGGGGAGAACCATGTATTGTTTAAAGATGTTGTCATTTCTGGTTCCAATTCTACAAATGTTATGCATTTTAAAGGATCAGATACATGTGCAACAACATTCCTGTGTTGCTGCAAGCCTTCAAAATTGATGCCACTTTTTTGTCGAATTCTCCAAATATTATGCATTTTTGGAAGATCGGATACAGATGCAGCATCATTTTTGGAAGAAGGTCGGCCACATTGCATCTAGCATAGCCTATGTTGATTGAATCCTTCAAAAATGATGCCACATTTGTGTCGAATTCTCCAAACATTATGCATTTTTGGAGGATCCGATACAGATGCAACATCATTTTTTAAGCAAGGGTTGATCACATTGCATCTAGCATAACCTATGTTCCTTGAAGCCTTCAAAATTGATGCCACTTCTGTGTCGAATTCTCCAAATATTATGCATTTTTGGAGGATCCGATGCAGGTGCAACATCATTTTTGGAGGAAGGGAAGGCCACATTGCATCTAGCATAGCCTATGTTACTTAAATCCTTCAAAAATGATGTATCTTTTGTGTCGAGTTCCCCAAATTTTATGCATTTTTCGAGGATCTGATACATGTGCAGGCTACATTGCATCTAGTTGCTTGAATCCTTCAAAAATTATTCCGTTCCGTATATTATACTCCAGATATTATGCATATTGGACTATCAAACACGGGTGTAACAACATTTCTAGAGAATTCAAACGACATTAATTATAAAAAGAATAAATTGCTTACTCTTGCTTTCTGAACCATGCGTCCTTTGGCCTCATCTTTCATTCCAACTGTGGATGTTAAAACCTCTGCATCAAATAACAACTATATATCAACGAATGCAATTTTCTTTTTAAAAAAAATTACTCTTCATTTTTGCTTTCATTTTCAAAAGCTAAATAAGCAGGTAGTCGAGCCTGGTTTAGTTTTCCTTACCAAAATTATCATCAATAACTCTCATGCTATCATATTGTTCGATTTTGCTATTATCTATTGTTTTCTTTATTTCAATCATCATACTATTTGTCGTTGCTACTTTTATCTTCTACATACTTTATTTGTGCAAAAAGTCTATCAGAAACAAACTCTTTTCATCGGATGAGGATAATGTGATCTATACTAAATCACAAAACATGAATAAGATACGTATAGGGATCACAATAACTTACTCTTCTCCGTCGCAAATCCACCATTCTTCAAAATCTCAGCTACTGTGACAACCGTAGTGATCGCTGTTGATAATTTAATAGAAATAAATACATTAGCAAGAAGATTTATTTACATTTGATTATGATTTTATGATTTATATATATCAATAAGATTGAAGATTGTTAATTACCCATGCCCAAAGCAGAAAGTTCAACCTCATTATGCTGCTGCATGTACCTCTGCACAAATTGGTAAAACAAAATTTGTTATATAATCTCGTAAACCTTACTCCTACCTTGACAGATATAGAGTTTGTTTCCGATAAACTCTATAACCTACCGGATTCACATTTAGTAGATTTCTCATTAACACAAAACTATTGAATTCTGTCAAACCTGTAACTATATATTATTCATCCACCTAATGGTAGGATAGCAAATGTCTAAATGAGTCGAAATTTAAATACTGAATCCGCCTCTGAGCGTTTATACCTTAGCAAGATTGACATAGAAGAAAAGTGGTTTTTTGGTGTTAGAGACTTGAATTCTGTTACTTTTCTTCTGAGCGTCATTGTTGTTGTTTGTTGGTGCAGATGCTGGTGTAGATGCAGGTGTAGCTGTGGCTGGTGTGGGTGCAGCTACAGGTGCCATTGTTTCAATTGGCATATTATTATTTGTCTTAATAAATGTGCACACAAAAATTTTCAATTAAATTTGGGGTTAACTTTTTAAAATTTAAATTAAAAAAAGTATATTGGAAAAGTAATAGAAGAGAGAGTTAAATATAAATAAAGAAATGATAAGTATAGAGAGGCCCTATTCAATAGGATTGAATTGACCAAGTAAACATCCATTGGTAGTTAATTAAGACAAAAAAAACAAGTAATAATGATTGGTGATTAAAGCAATTAAACAATGGTTATGCATCTTACTAGACCTACTACTAATCCATTCATTTCTTTGGTTTTCCCTCTAATTAGGAACACTAATTAGTTATCATCCTAAATTATCTTAGATTCTCTTCTTTTCTATTTTTGTTAGAAAAAAAAAAGATGCATTTTGGAGAATATATATAAACGGAAGAAGACTGTACATTGATTAATTAGAAATAACTAACAACACGTGCTTTATATATAAAAAGAAATTGGACAATCTTAGTTAATTTTTTTTGAGGTTGCCTCATTTAATTAATACTCACTTAATATTTTATTTTGTATGATTACTTAGTATTGAGTAACCTTTGTCTGAATTTTTAGCCCATTTTTATAAATTAAGATGATGCTAAATGAGTTTATTTATATTTGTCATTGATATGACAAAATAATGTTTGAGATTTGTTCCTTGTGATACATGAAAGTTATACTTTCAATTTGTGATTATTTGGAGTATATTTGAGTGTTTGAAATTTGAAGGATAAAATATTATATTTGACAAATTAAAATTTTCATATGCACAAGATTGAAATTTTAGTCAATTTTAATATCACGATTATACATGAATTTTTTTTTAGATGAACGTGACTTAAATTCTAATCAATTTAATATGTGCTTCAATCATGTATGACTAAAAGTCTGAAACTCATGCACACATGAAAAAAATGGTGGTAGATTTGTTTAATTTATTGTTGTTTTGAAAAATAATATTGAATAGATGAAACTTTTTTTTTTCCAGACTAAGTTTATTTGAAATAGATTTAACTGTTGAATCATTGAAATTAAAGAACAAAAAGGTTGACAAAATAAATTTAGACACACATTGATGAGATTTAAAACAATTTTAAATGCATATCAGACGTAAAATTTTAACTTTAGTTGTGTACAAGTTATTTTTAAGTGGCTAAACTTGTAAAAAGCATACAAAGTGGATATAAGTTAAATGAGGACCCCCAAATTGGAAGAGTTATGTGATCGCGCAAGGTGTTATATTAACAAGGGAAAAGGGTCAAACATGCCCCTAAACTATTCGAAAAAGTCTAGATATACCCTTCGTTTAAAGTTTGGCCACTCATGTCCTCGACGTCCAACTTTTGGTCCAAATATGCCCTTATGGGCGTTAGTTGTCATGTTGGAAATATCCAACTCATTTTTTTTATTTTTTAAATGCTACATGGAATTGTCATGTCATTTTGACCTTACCACATTACATTTATATGAAAATGGAAAGATATTCGGACTCATAAACCCCTAATCCGACCCATAAATTAACTCCTTTTAAATTCACTATCCGATTCATTTTTAACAATTTTATTTAATTTTTATTTTTTCGATAAATCCCTAAATGAGTAATTGATTAATAAAAAATAGGAAAAATATGGAAAAAAAATATAATTAACGCCAAAAATTCACAAATAAATATAGTAACCTTAAATATAGCATTTCAATATTTTTTTAAAATTTTTATTTTTCAGTAAATCTCGAAAGTGAGTAATTGATTAATAAAAAATATGAAAAGTATGAAAAAAATATAAATTCACGCCAAAATTTCACAAATAAATATAGTAACATTTCATTCTACAATTTTTTTAAAACTTTTTGTTTTTCTTCGACAATCCCAAAAATGAGTAATTTATTAATAAAAAGGGGAAAAATATGAAAACAAAATAAAAAATTTACGTCAAAATTCACAATAAATATATTAACCTTAAGTTCAATAATTTCAACAATTTTTTTTATTTTATATTTTTTTCATATTTTCCTATTTTTTATTTGTGGATTGTTTGCGTTATTTTTATATTTTTTCACATTTTTTGTTAATAAACTCATTTTTGGGATTTTCCGAAAAAATGAAAAATTAAAAAAATATTTAAATTATTGAATTTAAGGTTACTGTATTTATTTTTTAATTTTTGGCGTTAATTTTATATTTTTTCATATTTTTTTAATCAATTACTCATTTTCGAGATTTATCGAAAAAAATAATTTTTTTAAGAAAAAGGGTTTAAATTGAATTTAAGGTTACTATAATTATTTGTGAATTTTTGGTGTTAATTTTAGATTTTTTTCATATTCTTCCTATTTTTTTTATTAATCAATTACTCATTTTTGGAATTTATCGAAAAAAATAAAAATTAAACAAAATTGTTGAAAATCGGTCGAATAATTTATTTAAAAGGGGGTTGATTTATGGGTTGGATTAGGTGTTTATGAGTCCGAATATCTTTCCATTTTCATATAAATGTAATGTGGTAAGGTCAACATGACATGGTAATGTGTCATTTAAAGAAATGAAAAATGAGTTGGATATGTCCAACATGGCAACTAACGCCCATAAGGGCATATTTGGACCAAAAGTTGGACAGCGAGGGCATGAGTGAACCAAACTTTAAACGGAGAGTATATCTAGACCTTTTCGAATAGTTTAGGGGCATATTTAACCTTTTTCTCTATTAACCAAAAGTATTTAATAACACAGTTTTAAATTTTAATAGAGATGAGGTGTTAAATAGGTCACGCCTTGAGATAGAAATGTTGAAATGATAAATTGTATCAACTTTAGATATTTTCGTATGTATTAAGCATAAAATAACTATTTCATCTCCTTTATTTTACTTATCCTTAAATTAATAATAATTTTTTTTTTTACTTATTAGCAAATCAAGAGATCTATTATAATTATTATTTTCAAAATTACCCTTATCATTAGATACCTATAGTCTACTTAAATTTTCAAAATTATAATTAATAAGAATAATTTACTAAAATATACTCTTCTAGAAGGAGTGTTAAGTCGATTCATGGCAAATAAAATAGAACGAAAAAATTACATCAATATTAATCCAACCCTTCCAATTCCTCATTGATGGAATCTTGATTGTGAAATTTGAAATTCTAATCAATTACAATACAAAAATGGTGATCAATATAATAATGAACATGATCATCATAAAAATTCTTGATGGCTAGGTTTCTTTTTTATTTTCTTGAATAGGTTGCTTAATCCTATTTCTTCTCCTCTGCATAAATATATGTAGAGATTTTTTGAGTGATAATCCATATGGCCTATGCAAATGAAATTGAAAAGATGATGTAATTTCCAAGTTTGATGATTTTATTCCTCCTCTTGCAAGCCATAGAATGGCTAAGGCCTACACAACAAATTTCAATTTAATTATAACAAATTTAAAAAAAAAAATATTCTCCAATACAAAAGAGAGAAAATAAAGGTAAGGAATATTTACTTTGGAAAAATAGAGTATTATTTTAAGCTCTCTTCATTTCGAATTAAATTAAATTAAATGCCTTTTTGCTTTCTGTAAGTCAAATTTGCATAATTTAGACTAATATTTTCGTACGCTTCATGTTGTTTATTTTCTTTTGATCAACACCGTGAATCTGTAGTCTAAAAATGTAAAATTTTCTTCAAATTTTAAAAATAATAATTAAAATAGCAATGATAAAATTAACATTAATATAATAAATAAATTAAAAAATCACCTGGAGTTCAGATGTATCATAAACCTCAACTTGTGCATGATGAAAAATTGTGATATGCTTTATTGTTGATGAGCAAGTCCTGCATATATAGTCATACAGGTATACAAAACCAAAATCATATTATTTTATTTTTTTTAAAAAATACTTTTTTTATCACATAAATGGCATTAGAAGAGGACTATGTGTGTAAGAATCAACAAACAAAAAAATGTAACAAATAATAAGAGATATGAAATCATAACTTTAAAAATATAATGAATTCAAGGAAGAATTTATAGGATGAACACACAAATCTTAGATCCATCTCTAATTACGGTTGGGAAATAGAACCTTCACTAACAAGGTGAAAGATCAGGTAGCCAATCAACTGAACTAATAAGATTCTCCATTAAATAATTTTCTTGTATGTGAGAACTAACATGATTTGGTCAATACTATGAATTTAATTCGATTAAAAATTAGTTGAATTTATAAAAATAGAATTCAAATATTTTAGTAGATAGTAAATAAAATAATCGATATGTGCAGAAGCTAGTCAGAAACTATAAAAATAAAATAAAATATGATGATATGAGATATATAACAAATTTTAAGATGGAATTATGAGACTTACATAGAGTGATCATGAGCCAATGGATGGGAAAGTTGAAGGACAAGTCTGGATTTCTTCTTCATGCCTATATATATATAAATATAAATATTTCTCACTTTTTAAGTATTAAATTTTCAATTGCTTATAAATTAAAAAGATTTTTTCTAAAGCAATTGTATAAGTTATATCAAGAAAACAAAATAGTAAAAGCCTAGTATAGAATAATAGTACTATTTATTAAAAGGATATTGTTAGGTTCAGAATCCATAAAAATTTTGCTACTAACAAAGTCAAGAAACATCACTACATATATAAAAAAAATATATGTCATATAAAACATGTTGTTCACATGTCTAATGACCCTGCCTACCTAACTTACTCTCACGTTTAAATAAATTAAATAATGTTATTATAACTTCAGTTTCAAATCTCAAACTTCTTAAAATTTTGGATCTTTTTAGATGTAAAATTTCAAATTTTATTTTTAAAAAAATATAAAACTTGTCTCATGATAAATTCATATTTTATAAATAAAAATCATTATTTAAATTTGGAAAAAATAAATAAATTCATGCTCGATCTAAAAGGATTATATTATTTGTATTATGTGGAAGAATTAAGTTAAAAAGTATTTATTTTTTGTTATTGTTGACTAGTGAATTTTGTAGAATTTTGTGTGTTTGAAAGTTATTGTAATATCATCTAATCATAAATATTTATTTATAAAATAAACATGGAGTATGTGATTTATTTATGTTGTGCCTTATGATATTTTGATAGCTTAGGTTGTTTCTGAACGATGATTTGCTTATTAGGTAAAGTTGTACAAAAGTTGAGGGAGTTTTGATAGTTTTCACAAATTCTGAAACTTTAATATATATTTATGAGAAAGAAAAAAAAATATGTAAAAATCAAATTGCATTTTCAAATAAAATTTCAATTACAAATTGTCATAATCTCAAATTACCTGTTTTCATAATTTTAAATATTCAGTAAATTCAATACTAAAACCCTATAAAACCAAACTTGTTTAAATTGTGGATCTATCTCTAATTATAGTTAAAAATAAATCTCTATTATAAATTATTACTAATTAGCAAACCTTATATCCTTAAAAAAAGGATAAAAATCCCCTCAAACATCCTACAAAATGATCACCTTTTGAGTTTTGTCATTATTAGTATAACATTTAACTACTTTATACTAAGTCCACAACCTCTAAACTTAATAAAGATCAATAATTATAAAAACAAACTTTATAATTTCTCATCAACTTGAGACAAATGATTCCTTTAACAGAAATGGAAAGTTGTTCTTTTTTTTAGTTGATTTTATTCTTTTGATGTGCCCATTCTTCACATTTTATATATTTAATTAACTAATTATGACACATAATTACTTGCCAAAAATAGACATAAAGTCACATTTAACAAAAAGTTATGAATTGCATTAATCATGAATAAAGAATAATATGATTTACTTGAAAAGGATTAGACATTACTTCATCACATCTATATATCATTTCACCCTTCCCCAAACATTCACTAACAAAGTCGCGATTTTTATTTACAAGCTCTAAATATATACATAGAAATAAATATATAAATAATTTAATGATATAAATAATATATTTTTTATTAAAAAATATCTATATAAAACCCTCGGTCCTACCTAGCTCTGCCTCCGCTAACACCCTAGTAATGTTTCTTGGACAAATTTGAGTTGTCATGAGGTTCAACTAGTCTTTAAATAGTTTCCTATTATGGAAAGCTAGTTGTTTGGTACACCAAGAATTTATGGGTTTGTTTGGGCTTCCATTTTACAAAGAGAAAAACGAATTGAATTCTTTCACTTTCACTTTGATGTGGACAAATTAAATGTTTTATCTTAGGCAGTTTACTTAGTAACTAACTTCCTTTAGATATCTTGCTGTCATGAAATAATAGGAGGCGTGTCAATTATATCATCCTTAAAGATATTTCATCGATTTAGAAGAAAAAATGACTTTATATAAAATAGTGTATTCAAGAGGGGTCATCAGGTTCACGTTAACTTATGCTCTCCTCTTGAAAATATATATATTAGTGTTATTTTTCTAAAAAGTATTTAAACATAGATGTGTGAACACACACTTGAATTTTTTATTTATCTTGTTTTATTTTCCTTTCTAAAATTGAGTAACGCCTCTCTAAGTGGTTTGACAGAGAAAAAATAATTTTAGACCTATAATTTTAAGGAAAAAGGCTCCCATCGAACTTCTAGAAAAGGCTCATTTATGCCATCAGTTAAAAGTTTGGCTCATTTATGCCACTACCGTTAAAAAAAAGACTCATTCATGCCATTATTTTTTAACAATGGTTTTGCAAAACATTTTTGGACACGTGGTCGATTATAATTGATGACATGGCCGAATTATAATTGGTCACGTGTCAAATATGGTTTTGCAAAACCACCGTTAAAAAATAATGGTATGAATGAGCCTTTTCTTTAACGTTAATGGCATAAATGAGCCAAACTTTTAACTGATGGCATAAATGAGCCTTTTCTGAAAATTCGATGGCATATTTGAACCTTTTCCCTAATTTTAAAATGTTAATGATTTTCAATGATAAGATCTAAATGTTAAACCAATCAAATTTATATCTTAAATTCACCTTTTCATAATAGTGCACCCATCATTTCAAAATCTTGAATACGCCTATGTGGATATAAATAAACATCTCACCATCAATATCAGATCACTATTGGCAGTAAAAAAAAATGCTAATGAATATTGAAGGGTATATATGTTACATACGCTTTGAACTAATTGGAATATTTGATATGATTTACACTAATTGATTCAAATTTAAGCTAATTCAAAATGATTGTTGCCCATTAAGGCCATTTCACAAGATATATCACTATCATATATAACTAACACCCTCACGTGAAAATTGAGAATTATAAATTATGATGACGATACATCAGATGACACAAAAAAACTATATAGAAACATAATATTGTTAATTTTTAGCGGCATTAAATATTAACATTAATAAAGAGTGTTAAAGTCTTTACCGGCATTAGTTAAGTGTCATTAGAACCAATGTCGCTAAAGACTTTAGGGACATATACAAAGAGCGACAATTGCCGCTAAAGATACATATTTAGCGGCAATTAATTTTTAAGCGCCGCTAATGATCATTTTGATGTAGTGAATTGACCTGAAAAACTAAAATAAAATAAAGCACATTTTTTTTAAACGACTACATTGTTTATACTATTAGGCTCGCAAAACATGTGTTGGCATATCACATGGTACACTTTTAATTTAAGCACGTGTATCTAAGCTTACCAAACAAATTAAAAGTTATGTGAAACTCATTTGTGATGTCAACTACTCTTACAAACCAATCTTTAATTTGCCACACAAAAACCATCAAATTGTTGATGGGCTATGTTTGAGTTTCCTTTTTTAGAAATAACATTGATATATTTGAAAAATATGCATTTTAAACATGTTGTATTATATGCTAAGAAAATTCTTTTTGGTTGCCAACTTTAGTTCCACTCAACTTATTTTGAGTTTGCTTTTAGTAACATCTTAAAGTTTTCGACCTTGATGATCAAGTTTAATTTAGGGTTATATATAGTTATAGTAAGTTAATTAGTACTAATATGATTAAAGATATATAGTTTAAAGGGAGAATTACGCGGCTAAGCAAATTTATACTATTTAATTACTCATCATAGCTATAGTTTGGTATAATTACCACTCGCGACTAACATTATACATTAATTACGTGGGCTGACTTCGAGTTTGTATAATTAGTCACGTTTGTATGTGTATAATTCGCCAGGATATACAAATACATATGTATAATATACAATTATATACATATACAATTCACCTCTCTCCCACTCTCTGCCTCTATCGCTCGCCTCTCTCCTCCCTCTCCCAATCTCGCTTGCCATATATTCAAATGCATATGTATAATATACAATTATATATATATACAATTCACCTCTCTCCCACTCTCTGCCCTCTCTCGCTTGCCTCTCTCCTCTCTCCCAATCTCTCTTGCCATATATACAATACATATGTATAATATATAGAATTATCTAACTAATATACATATACAATTCACCTTTCTCCCCACTCTTTTTCCACTCTCTCTCGCCTCTCTCCTCTCTCTCCCACTCTCACTTGTCTCTCTCCTCCATATAACATGTAGCTACGAATTGTAATTATCAAACTATAGCTATAAAAAGTAATAAGACTATTTTTCAGTGGCTATATGTGAAAGTTTTCCTTTATTAAACCTATAGTCGTTTTTGTTTCTTTGAGTGTCTTTTGTTGGATTGTGTTTTATTAATTATTTTCTGTGAATGGAGTTTGATTGCATGACCTTTGAATTATGTTGTGAATTGAGGATGAAGGGACTTTTGGTTCTCCCTATATAAATTTGTTATATGAATAGAATTTTTTTATTTTCCTCGAGTCTTTTTTCCTTTGTGTAAAGTAGGGGTATCCATTGTTTTATGTATTATCGATTTTTAGATATGTTAATTTGATAACAAATTAATAAGATATTTTTATCGGTGTTCGATCGTTATCGATTTAGTTTTCGATTTACCCAATAAAAAAATATCTGTAAATTATTATATGACTTATCACTTCCCTAAATGCTTCGATATAGTGAAACAAGAAATATAATGAAAAATTGCATCAATAAGAGAAAATATAATACGAAGGCTATAATTATAATTTACATGTCACCGCTAAAACATATTATGAAATTTCTTATGTTAATCAAATCACATACCTTTACATACATGCAAAAGCTACAACCTACAATTACAAATTAAAACTAAAATCAAATAACTACAATTATGAACCCTTACTTTAGTACTTAGATTTTGAGTAAAAGCAAAGCGGCCTAATGTGAAGTGGGTTGAGGACTAATAATTTGATATAGTTATAGGGGTCTAGTTATATATTTACTTATTAATATTTGATATTTAGGAAGGGTAAAATAATAAATTATTACCATCTTATTGGATTCTTGATTTACCCAATAAACCAATACTAAAAACCAAAACTGAACTAATAACTCAGTAATTTTTTTTATAAATCCATTAAAAACAAACTAACATTTTTTCAGTTCGATTCATTTATAAAATAAACAGGGAGTATGTGATTTATTTAATTTGATATTTCTAGAGCATATAATAGGGAGTAGGGACGTTAAGATTGGATCAAATTTGTTAAGTCTGAGACGAATTAAAGGTTAAATGTGCAATATTCAATAATAAGTGAACTGAAGTTCACAATCATAACTGCATTTTCCAAGAAAAATAAATAAAAAACAACGAAAATTTTGGCGGGAAAATGTGGAAGCAACTTTGAAGTTGAGACCCAAAGGTTCAAAATTTTCGAAGAGAGAAAAAAATGGCGGATTTTGAAGATGAAGAATTCCTATCTCAGGTCGCCGCAGCAGAAGCAGAAGCCATTTCCACCGCCGCCAAGCGTCGACGGATCTCTGCCTCCGTAACCACTACCACTACCACCACCGCGATTACCACGCCAAAGTTCAACGTCAACTCCATCAACAATACCAGTGTGGAAGAAGGAGCTTATCTAGCGGTTCTGAGAGGGAACAAAAGTGTTTTACTCCAACAAAAAGGATCGATTAATGCCTTTTCTACTCCGATTAACAACAACTACAAATCAAATAGCAGCAATAACTGGTCTAGTTCCGATGCTGGCGGCTCGTGCTTTAAGTGCGGGAAATCAGGACACTGGGGTCGCGATTGCGATACTAATCCACCGACTGATGATTCCGTGAGCTTTCCTGAGAAGATATGTGCGTGTGGAATGGGTAGTTGCCTTGTACTCACTGCCAATACTGAGAAGAATCGCGGCCGTAAGTTCTACAGATGCCCTATGAGACAGGTACTACCACTTCAACATAATGTACAACACTTTCTTGCTACTAGATTTGTATCTGTACTTATTTTCTAGGTGATAAAGGGGAAATAGTGTCTATCAATCAACGTAGGTTGTGGTTTTAACCTATTAGTTTCTGGTATGCTATTGCGAGTGCTAGAATTTGAGTATCCGGACTTCCAGTACTGTTTAAATTTCCATTCTAATCCAGATCTGAATACTTTCTCAGGAGAATGGTGGTTGTGGATTCTTTTTGTGGTGTGACCAACCTCCGGTTACTGATTCTCTGACCACCCGAGGCCCGAGTTACTCTGTCAGTTCCAACTTCCCGGAACTTACCTGTCCATGTGGTTCTGGGACATGCCTAGTTCTGACAGCCAAAACAGGAAAAAATATTGGTCAGCAATTCTACCGATGCCCATCGAATCAGGTTTAGTATCACCTCCCTTTTCTGTTTTACTAGGTCTCTACATATCTTAATGAGATAAAATGTCTAACTACTTGAAATGCTTCACATTGCATAGATCTGTATCTGTGTAACATAGGCTCTTTTGATTGCACAAAAGCCTTTTTATCATCCAGACCAGTTGATATGTTACCCTTAATTTCCTGCTTTATATAATGTCTTGACAATGACACAAAATCAGAATTCAGCAAGTAGTTCTAGGAACTCATTGCTGTCTAGAATCAATCGGGGTGAATAAACTGATCAAGTCTTTTGAGTGATGATTGGTTTGAAGGAAAAGAAAAGAGTAAAGTTGTTTGGTGCAAAATGAAGAAGGTTCAAGTGGTCACTTGCAAGTTTTTGGCAGGTTAGGTGAACAGTTTTGTACTCAGGTGGTATTGGATAAATATTGTAAAAAAATTTGTACCACCCAGATGGTAATTGGACATATAGTGTAAACTAATTGTATTCAGGTGGTAATGAATAGAGTAATGTTAAACAACAAAAAATTTCAATAGTACATTAGGGTGCGAGGATTGAGAACTAGGTATCTTAGGTGAAACTTGACTTTGATATTTCCATTTAAATATCATGCTTTTGTCTGAAGTAGGGCTCAAAGCCCCATGATGTGCGCCTAAACCACTTATCACGTGTTGCGTTCTTTCCACCAGCCCTAGTAAATTTCGTGGTTATTAACAGAATCACACCTGAATTTGCGACTGCACATAGTCTTTTGTTTTTGCCTTTGAATATAGGTTATATCAAGAAACTGAGGATTGATGGTACTGTAGAATAGCTTGATCTCATCCAGTGTTTCAAGCTTAAGAAAGCTCTAAGGTTTGTTGGAACTTTAAGCGCAAAGGGAGAAAAAAAATACAAATATATATTTTTAGTCCAAGACTAGTAATTTTAAGCATGAATGACAAATAAATTGATCTTTTTAAAACGATAAGGTGAAATATCAACGTTTAGTGTAGTATCTTCAGAAGAGGCTCACCAGCAAGGAAAAGCATGCCTTAGAACCTTGATGGCAACACTGAAGCGTACATTAAGCAAAGCGAAGTGCTCAACACATTTTGAGCATCACTTCAGGGCTTAAGTGCGCCTTGACAACACTGATCTCATCTAGACTTCAATGAGAACTCAATATGAGTATGACTGGATGAACCGTTGAGGTTCTAATTTCTTAATCATAGTTAAGAAAATGGACCTACAGGGAGATAGTAACTCATTTCCTAACCAACGCGAGTCACTTTTAACATCCCATGCACTCCAGAAATTGTTCAACTTGAGTGCGGATAACATAAGAGGAGGCCAAACATTAGTAAACACAACCATAGGGATGGGTTTGACTCTTATACTATGTTAAGAAAATAGACTTTATCTTAACTTAATCTAGAAAGCTAGTTCATGACGTGAAGGATTGATCAATGCTATCTAAAGAAGAGCACAATCCACTTTCTCAACTGATGTGGGACACCCTAACAAACATGTTGTATATACGTCATGGATCATGACCAATTTCGGTAGGGATTTAATAACTGAAAAGTGAGGTGTCCAAAGATGTCGTGCATTGTGCTCTAGCACATGTGCATACAACAATTTAAGTGTTCAATTTCAGTTCCCAGTCTTTACCAACAAGTATATTTGCTGCAAATTCATAAAAAAAATGTCTGCGGAGGTTACTGTTTCTATTTTTCTTTTGTTTTTTGTTTTTTTCTTTCTTTTCTTTTCTGTGGTATCAAAGGAAGGTAGCCCAAATACAATGTATTCATTATGTTTATGTCTGCTAATATGTTGTTACTGTTCTTAGGGAGGTTGTGGGTTCTTCAAATGGTGTAATGACAACACGACCAATGCTAGCTTCTCAAATTCATCTAACAGCTCTCAGACTTACCCAAAAATGGATGGGTCAACCAACAAAATCAACAATTCAGTCACTTGTTTCAAATGTGGCAATGCTGGGCACTGGGCTAAAGATTGTCCACAGTCGTCTTCTCAACGCTCTGCTGCTGATGGAGGAGTACAGTATTCCAATTCAAGCACTTGTTTTAAGCGTGGTAAGTCTGGTCACTGGGCCAAGGACTGTTCATCCAACTGATTCCAGAGCAGTGATTGTGCGAAGTGGATTTCCTCGTGGTTTTGATGACACCTGAAGCACTGCTATAATTTTGATGTAAATATTGCCACCCCAACTTTCTAGGAAAAGATGTTTTGTTTTTCTTTGAATACTCAATCAGCCTCAAGTTGCAGTTAATGAGTATATGTGATCTTGGATTTTGCTGATGTTTTGAATGTTGACCTCCATGTTAGATATGACACTATGTAACAGCTTTCTTCATTGTTTTGCTGTTTAGTGATGGTTTAATAATCCCATTTCCTCTAAATCTTCCAATTTTCCACCTTTGGGACATGAGTATGTTTAACTTTGCGATTAATTTTTTTTTCCCTTTAAAATAAGTGGTATGAAAGGAAAGAAAGCATCCTGAGGACTCACTTTTTGTTTTTTAGTATGTCAAGCATGCTAACTTTGATATATTTTGTAAAGCTCCCTAAGGATTATATGCAGTTGGGTGCTCAATCAGGTTTTGCTCAGACTGATTCTGGCATCCAGCGATCTCTCTAATAATGTCAAAAAGAGCCCAAAAATAGGCAACTCACTCGAAAATACCCTTCACCGTCTTGCTTGCTTCTGAAAAGCTATCATAGGAACCCTAGCTTTGTTGCTCAAGGGCTATATCCTGGACGAATGTTAGCTGTTGATTATCAACAGAAATAAAATGGGCAAGTATGAAGTGATCTCTCAATTGCTGTCCAAAATGCCTCAACAAACTCAAATCAGGTGAAACAGAAGCATATCATTGGATGAATTGACTGAACAGGAAAAATTGATGAAAAACACAAGATACCAAAATTCAGAATAACATTCAATGTGCTGGTAAACTTTTGATTTTCCAACAGTTTTTTGCTAGTTCAATTTTTCTCCCATATAGCTAATTGTCTGTAAAATTTGACTTTGATAAAAATAAACATAACAACAAGTAATTCAAGAAGAAAAAAGCATCACAAGACATGTCTGGAAGAGAACAAATCAATCATCTCAAATCCATGATATTTGTAAATCTTCTCTTGTGAGCAAATCCATATAGGATATGTCATCTCTTGCCAGCAGTTCCCTGAAGGATATTTCTTCGGGTTGCGGCAACACTTGATTCTCATGGTTTTGTGAGTTAATCTGCTGCAAAGAGTTCTCAAATGTATTGTTTCCTACTTGGCTGAAAGGCTGTTGCTGCACCATTTGTCCTGCTGATAACTTCCCAAACTGATCATTTCCTTCTTCGCTGACAGGCCTTTGCTGCTCCATTTTTCCAGCTGGTGAGTTCCCAAACAGATCATCTCCTACTTGGCTGACGGGCAATTGCTGCACCCTTTGTCCGGCTGATGAATCCCGAAGCTGATAATTTCCTTCTTCGCTGATGGGCCTTTGCTGCACCATTTTTCCAGCTGATGAGTTCCCAAACAGATCATTTCCTACTTGGCTGACGGGCAATTTCTGCACCCTTTGTCCTTCTAATGACAAACTGAGCTCGGTACTAAGGGGCTGCGTTCCATATAGGTCATAAGTCAGGGTGGAGATGTCTTCACCCTCTGTTAGCAATCCCTGATAAGAAAAGTCTGGCTTTCTCTGCATGTTCTGATAGTTACCAACTTGGCTGTAGGATGATTGCAGCAGCCTGCGTTCCTCTGACGATAAGCCCTGATCAGTACCAAGCAAGTCTTGGTCATTTAGTAATTCTTCACCGGTCAATGTTGAGGTATTTTCATTCCCCTTTAGTAAATTCATTGAAGAGAAATTACGTGGCGCAGACACAGATGTCCTCTGCATGTTCTGAACATAGTTCGGACTGAATCTTGATGGGCCAATAATCCTGGATGGATGAACTATTGTTCTTGGCTTACTAAGTAAATAATTAGGACTCACTTGGTTCATGTTTTGGAACTGCAAATTTTGGCCACTAGAATGATCATTGCTCGTTCCCAAAAATTTGACCATTTCTTCTGATCTGGAATTCTGACTTCTCTCAGAGATACTTATACCTTTATTTCCTCTTTGAGCACGATAATCTGCAATACTCATAATCTTGTTGTTCTCCTTACGAGTCATATTCCCTTCTCGTGCTGCATCCAAGCTGCTCTCACGAACTCTTGTATGTGCAAGCCTTTGTGCTGTGCCTCCCAAGTCCTTTGCAAACTCCAATGGCTTAATCGCATAGTCAATGTTCCTCTTTTGAACCTAACAGTAGAAAGAAAGAAAGAAAGAATTATCAAAATCTCTTCTTTGTCACTATATAATAAGCTTAGTAGTAGTAATAATTTAGCATATATGATTTAAGTATTGTCAAATACTTAAAAAAAATTACATTGAAGCGCATCCAATAGACAATATAAGGATGTGTAAATTAAGTTTTTCTTTTGGTTACCACCCATGGTATATCCGAATTTGGACCATGTGAAGCCATATAAAGGAGAAGTACTTCGAAATTCTATTCATCCCACCACAATTCTCAATGCTAATGGTAAATAAGTGGAAGTAGAGTGTATGCGATCACTTACATGAGCAAGCTGGATCCCATTTGTCTCCTGTTGTGTTGGTTGAACCAATGAAGATTCCTTGGTCGATTCATCAGAAGGATTCCAGGTATTGCGCTCTTCCTCTAAATTATCACTTGTAGTTTTAGCATTTACAGCACCTCCACCTATATACATACATAATGAATTAGCACGTAAAAAAAAATACAGAATTAACATAGTAAATAAAATGAAGAAAACAAAACATTTACCTTTGGACTGAGTATTCAACATTGAGCTATTGGGACAGTATGCTCTTCCTTCCTCAATAGTTTTTGCTTCCTGCTAAAAAATAACAATGTAAAAAAGAGATAACTGATAATTGTATGTACATCATTCAAAAACTAAACTATATATTGGAAATTTGCTGTGGCGGCTTCACCCATAAATATTTATTTCTCTCCCATATGATTTTTCATTTACATAGTGGATTCTCGTCTCTTCCTTTGAATGTAAGTTAATTGATCAAACCACATTAACTTTCTGTTCTCCTCCATTTTTCTATATTATTGTCTCATTTATTGTTAAACAATGTTTACTTTATTACTTTCCACATGATAACTAATTATCAAGCTACTTGAAAGAGTATGAAGATGGGAGAGAGTAGCTCTGTTGTTGTGGCCCGTGAAGAGCCCATGGTGTCCACGCCTTCAAAATCCAACCATGCCCAAAGCTTACTTGGGTTAAGATGGGTTGAGTCAAGATAGGCTAACTGACGGGTCATAACTCAGCCTCCCCAATTTAACTTAGCTTTTATTATTTCCTTTTAACCAAATCCACAACAAGTCTTCATAAATACTACAGATTCTCAAGGTTGGGTTGAAACGGGGTTAAAGTCTTGAGTCAGGGTCGGATCAAGGTGCAATTATCTATCAAGGTTGAGTTGGGAATAAGGCTAGAGTCAGAGTTGGGATAAGGGTAGGGTCCCCAAGTTTGGGTTAGGGTTGAGTATGAGGTCGAGTCTCGAGTCAAGGTCGGGGTTGAATCCTAAATTGAGGATTAGAGTCAGGTCTTCAGATATAGGAATGGGGGTTAAATCCTATGTAAAGAACCTAGGTTGGATCCTTGTTCTAGGTAGTCAGATATAGGAATGAGGGTTAAATCCCAAGTCACGTTCCGAGGTTGGATGCTTGTTCTAGGTCTATATTTGGGGTTTAGATCTCTAGTCAAGCCAAGGTTCAAATTCTACTTGAGGGTTGGGTTGGGGTCCTAACATTTGATTAGTGGTCGGGTCCTGAATTAGGGGTTGAGGGTTTAGGTCTCGGGACTAAGTCAAGGTGAGGTCTCCAGTCGAGGGGTGGGGTCTCGAGTCGACATTGTGTCAGGGGTTGAGTCTTGGGTCTTAACTTGGTCAAGATCAGAATCATGTCCTAGTCGAGATTACGGTTAGGATCGTGTCTTAGAGTTAGGGGTCGAGTCGGTTGAAGATCGTGTCTTGAGTTAGGGTATGGCTAGGAGTCGAGTCTCAGGTCGAGGTCATGCAGGGTGTCAAGTCTCAGGTCGAATCCCAAGTTTTGGTTAGGGTCAAGGTCAGGTACTCAATCAAGGTCTACATCAGATCTCGAGTCGAGGTCAAGGGTTGGGTCCTAGGTCATGGTAGGGCTGGAGGTTGAGTCTTAAGTTTTGGTCAAGGTTGAGGTCGATGTCAGGGGTAAAAATAATTAAAACGAAAAGTAACACATCCAGCTAATGCCAAAATGTCCCATGTCTTACTTGGTCAGACCAATCCAACCTATAAATTCTAACACCTATGAATCTTGGCAATATGTCCTACTATACTTAGTTTGAGGTAAAATAATTGGATATGCAAAAAAGTTCCACATTAGAAGTCGAGACAAGTAGGAAAGACTTTCTACTAGGGATTAGGGCTCCCTCTGTAGGCACAACCTTTGACAGGTCAGAATTAAGACTAATTAGACTCGATTTTTGACCTAGTAAAAAATTCCCAACACGAGCACGAACCAACTTGACAGAGTAACAAATATAAAATTTAGATGTCATGTTTTCTAAATCAGAAGAACAATCCAACAGTCTTATCACCTAAATTAGGGAAAAAAATAAATTTCTCCCTTTCATGTAAAACCCTTGTCGCTCCGCTCAGTTGATTTTTTATATTTCATAAGAGCATGAGAATCGGGAATTGATTTTTTGATTTTGAGTTGTAACAGATCTGAAATGTGATTCACATACAACATTAAACAAGGAATTTAAAGAAAACGATACCTGTTGAGCAGAGGAAGCAGCAGCATTAGCAACTTTTTTTTCAGCTTCATTTGTCTTTCTCTTCCGAAAATAAACAATTGTCTCGTTTGCTTGGTTCTTTGACGTAGACATTATATCTTCTTGAAAAGTCGGCGTTTAATTAGCAACTTTTTTTTCAGCTTCATTTGTCTTTCTCTTCCGAAAATAAACAATTGTCTCGTTTGCTTGGTTCTTTGACGTAGACATTATATCTTCTTGAAAAGTCGGCGTTTCTATTGCTAGTTTTGCTTCTTACCTTTCAGTTAAACAAGTTATGCATGTCCTGTCCTTTATATAGATGGAGAAATGTTACTTCTTGACTACTATATTTCAGCTTAACTTTGGGGAAATTGAGATATGAAAAAATTGGTTTCAGTTTAATCGCTACCGACAAGAATAATAAATAATGGTGTGACTAATTAACCAAATATAAATAAGAGAAATTTGAAGTTTGTTTTTTTATAAATTCGCATAATCTTATAAACAAAGTGAATGTGGACGGATTTAGATCAAAAAGAGAAATTTCATATTATACATTTGTCGTTTCTCTAACAATATTAAGGGGAGTTAGACACATTGATAATATGATAGATTTTTACACTATGACCTTGGTTTATCCGTTGTATAAGATAAATTAGTCAAAATTCCAAATACAACAACAATAAACCTAGAGTAGTCCCAAAAGCGGAGTTTGGGGAGAGTAGAGTGTATGCAGACCTTATCCCTAACTAGAGGAGCTAGAGAGGTGTTACTGAGAGATCCTCGGCTCGAGTAAAGAACATGAGAGCCGCTAAAAAAAATACAAAAGTAGAGAGGACATAGATAATATTAGGGAAAACATAGTATAACATTCAAAAGAGGAGCAATAAGAATAACCAACTAATGTGATAACAAAAGCACAATAAATAACGAGGAGTACCATAAGTCTTTGTCAAAAATACAAATGCCTAAGCAACTAATTTCTTACTAATACTTGTTTATATATTTGTTAGTATAATACTAATATATATGAATTGTATATGTGACTGTCAAAAGCGACACTTGGCGTGGAGGCCTTGCAACAATAGATGCGACTGGGTTGTTGGTGCAAGGGGAATCAAGTGTTGCCGCAACCCGAAGAAATATGCTTCAGGGAACTGCTGGCAAGAGATGACATATCCTATATGGATTTGCTAACAAGAGAAGGTTTACAAATATCATGGATTTGAGACGCTTGATTTGTACTCTTCCAAACATGTCTTGTGATGCTTTTTTCTTCTTGAATTAGTTGTTATGTTTATCATTATCAAAGACAAATTCAACAGACAATTAGCATATGAGAGAAAATTGAACTAGCAAAAAACTGATGGAAATCCCATCTTCATACTCTTTCAAGTAGCTTGATAATTAGTTATCATGTGGAAAGTAATAAAGTAAACATTGTTCAACAATAAATGAGACAATAATATAGAAAAATGGAGGAGAACAGAAAGTTAATGTGGTTTGATCAATTAACTTACATTCAAAGGAAGAGACGAGAATCCACTATGTAAATGAAAAATCATATGGGAGAGAAAAAAATATTTATGGGTGAAGCCGCCACAGCAAATTTCCAATATATAGTTTAGTTTTTGAATGATGTACATACAATTATCAGTTATCTCTTTTTTACATTGTTATTTTTTAGCAGGAAGCAGAAACTATTGAGGAAGGAAGAGCATACTGTCCCAATAGCTCAATGTTGAATACTCAATCCAAAGGTAAATGTTTTGTTTTCTTCATTATATTTACTATGTTAATTATGTATTTTTTTTTACGTCCTAATTCATTATGTACGTATATAGGTGGAGGTGCTGTAAATGCTAAAACTAACAAGTGATAATTTGGAGGAAGAGCGCAATACCTGGAATCCTTCTGATGAATCGATCAAGGAATCTTCATTGGTTCAACCAACACAACAGGAGACAAATGGGATCCAGCTTGCTCATGTAAGTGATCGCATACACTCTACTTTCACTTATTTACCATTACCATTGAGAATTGTTGTGGGATGAATATTATTTCGAAGTACTTCTCCTTTATATGGCTTCACATGGTCCAAATTCGGATATACCATGAGTGGTAACCAAAAGAAAAACTTAATTTACACATCCTTATATTGTCTATTGGATACGCCTCAACGTATTTTTTTTCAAGTATTTGACAATACTTAAATCATATATGCTAAATTATTACTACTACTAAGCTTATTATATAGTGACAAAGAAGAGATTTTGATAATTCTTTCTTTCTTTCTACTGTTAGGTTCAAAAGAGGAACATAGACTATGCGATTAAGCCATTGTAGTTTGCGAAGGACTTGGGAGGCACAGCACAAAGGTTTGCACATACAAGAGTTCGTGAGAGCACTTTGGATGCTGCACGAGAAGGGAATATGACTCGTAAGGAGAAAAACAAGATTATGAGTATTGCAGATTATCATGCTCAAAGAGGAAATAAAGGTATAAGTATCTCCAAGAGAAGTCAGAATTCCAGATCAGAAGAAATGGCCAAATTTTTGGGAACGAGCAATGATCATTCTAGTGGCCAAAATTTGCAGTTCCAAAACATGAACCAGGTAAGTCCTAATTAATTACTTAGTAAGCCAAGAACAATAGTTCATCCATCCAGGATTATTGGCCCATCAAGATTCAGTCCGTACTATGTTCAGAACATGCAGAGGACATCTGTGTCTGCGCCACGTAATTTCTCTTCAATGAATTTAGTAAAGGGGAATGAAAATACCTCAACATTGACCGGTGAAGAATTACTAAATGACCAAGACTTGCTTGGTACTGATCAGGGCTTATCGTCAGAGGAACGCAGGCTGCTGCAATCATCCTACAGCCAAGTTGGTAACTATCAGAACATGCAGAGAAAGCCAGACTTTTCTTATTTGGGATTGCTAACAGAGGGTGAAGACATATCCACCCTGACTAATGACCTATATGGAACGCAGCCCCTTAGTACCGAGCTCAGTTTGTCATTAGAAGGACAAAGGGTGCAGAAATTGCCCGTCAGCCAAGTAGGAAATGATCTGTTTGGGAACTCATCAGCTGGAAAAATGGTGCAGCAAAGGCCTGTCAGCGAAGAAGGAAATTATCAGCTTCGGGATTCATCAGCCGGACAAAGGATGCAGCAATTGCCCGTCAGCCAAGTAGGAAATGATGTGTTTGGGAACTCATCAGCTGGAAAAATGGTGCAGCAAAGGCCTGTCAGCGAAGAAGGAAATGATCAGTTTGGGAAGTTATCAGCCCTGTCAGCGAAGAAGGAAATGATCAGTTTGGGAAGTTATCAGCAGGACAAATGGTGCAGCAACAGCCTTTCAGCCAAGTAGGAAATAATACATTTGAGAACTCTTTGCAGCAGATTAACTCACAAAACCATGAGAATCAAGTGTTGCCGCAACCCGAAGAAATATCCTTCAGGGAACTGCTGGCAAGAGATGACATATCCTATATGGATTTGCTCACAAGAGAAGATTTACAAATATCATGGATTTGAGATGATTGATTTGTACTCTTCCAGACATGTCTTGTGATGCTTTTTTATTCTTGAATTACATGTTGTTATGTTTATTTTTATCAAAGTCAAATTTGACAGACAATTAGCATATGAGAGAAAAATTGAACTAGCAAAAAACTGTTGGAAATCGTGATATGAAAAGTTTACCAGCTCATTGAATGTTATTCTGAATTTTGGTATCTTGTGTTTTCATCAATTTTTCTTTCAAATTATGTTCAGTCAATTCATCCAATTGATATGCTTCTGTTTCCCCCCGAGTTAAGTTTGTTGAGGCATTTTGGACAGCAATTGAAAGTTCAGTTCATACTTGCCCATTTTATTTCTGTTGATAATCAACAGCTAACATTCTTTCAGGATATATCCCTTGAGCAACAAAGCTAGGGTTCCTATGATAGCTTTTCAGAAGCAAGCAAGACGGTAAAGGGTATTTTAAATGGCTTGCTTCATATTTATGTTTACTACTATATGTTATTATGCTACTTGGAACATTAACTATCATATATGCAAAATGCATAATACATATATTGGACCCTAAACTTGGCTTCAAATTTTAACTTTGACCTCAAACTTTCATAGTACACAAATAGGCACTTTAACTATACTATCTTTCAACAAATAAACACGCGATTCCTATCTGGCAAAATGCGTGAAATACACGCATTCTGCGCGAGTGAGAGGTAATTTTTGAGGCCCAAAACGATAAAAAATTGCTAAAATGACAATTCTACCCTTAATTAGTACATAAATTGGACCCTTAACTTGGCTTCATATTATAACTTTGACCTTTAACTTTGTTTGTGCACAAATAGGCACTTTAACTATCCAAAACTTAAACAAAAAAATACTCGGATCCTACATGGCAAAATACGTAAAATTCACTCAAATTAGGCGCGTCAGATGTAAAAATCGAGTGCCCAACAGTTAAAAAAAACACTGAAATGACAATTAAACTCTCTTTCTAATTTTTCAACAATTTTCCCCTCTTTTTTGCATTATTTGTTGTTCATTGCAAAATGCAAGTGACATTTAATTATTTTTTTTGTTATTATGAAAAAAATTATAATGAAGTCTTTTTTGACAAGATGGGGTGAGTATACAATTATACAAATTGAATGCAATTTTTGAAGGCATTTTGATTAGATATCAGACTGCTACTCAAACTTGCAAAAAAAATGTGAAAAGTTCTATCAGACAATTTATCAAATACTTTAAGTGCACCATTTCACTTAATAATTTTTAGTACTGTAAGTTCATTTGTTGGCCTCCAAAATTCATAATTGCAATTCTCTTCACTATGACAATCACAATACACAAAGCACCCTGTTTTTTCAGTCAAATATTTGACAACATAAAGCACAAATATACTTCAAACTAAAGAAAAGAAGGAGAAGTTCATTGAATCTCATGTCTTTCCATATTTATGGGTTGCTCTGAAAAAATTTTGCAATAAAAACATTAGTTTCTTCTAGAGATTCTCATATTAGTTTGAACATTTGACCAACAATATGCAAATTCTTGTTTGTAAAATGTTGAATCTTGTTACCTTGACTAAATTGAGGAAGAAAAATAGATAACTCGAAAATTAAATTACAGCAAATATCTTGAACAATTTTTTCTTTGATTTGAATATAAGGAACATGAATTTCAGATTAGGAATTTTTAAGAGAGAGAAGAAAAGAGGTACTAATTTTTTTTTACCTAAAAAATGAATTTGTTTTCACTTCCACCTTATTCTATATTATAATTTATTTTTATAATTTTTAAAATCTAGGTGTATTTATTTTAGTTAGTTGGCAGCAACTGAGTGGTTTACTTTTCCACGTCAGAGCATGTGTGTAACACGCGTTTTGATTGAAATATTCGCGTGTTTTTTTGTTTAAATTTCGGATAGTTAAAGTGTCTCTTTGTGCACTATCAAAGTTAAAGATCAAAGTTATAATTTGAAGCCAAGTTAAGGGTCCAATTTATGTATTATGCTTAAAAAATACGTGTAAATTTTTTAATTAGTTGGCAGCCACTGAGTGGTTTACTTTTCCACGTCAGAGCATGTGTGTAACACGGTTTTGATTGAAATATTCGCGTGTTTATTTATTGAAAGATAGGATAGTTAAAGTGCCTATTTGTGCATTATGAAAGTTTGAGGTCAAAGTTAAAATTTGAAGCCAAGTTTAGGGTCTAATATATGTATTATAACCTGAATATAACTTAATTTGTACATATTTACATTCAATTTAATTAACTCAAAATCACCTCTAAACAATCTCAAGTTTTAGATATGAAATTTTCTGAATGTTTAGAGTCTTTTGATATATAATTCACTCAAAACAATTCATATTGTTGCAGTACATCACATTTAAATAAAAAGAAGAAGAAGAAGAAGAATGACGATGAAGAAGACGAAGAACAGTAGATGAAAAGAAGAAATATAAAATAAGCAGAGAAGACGAAGAAGGAAATTGGCCAAAATTGTAAAATAAAAGTGCTGAATGGCCATTTGTTGTAATAAAAGATTTATTTTGTATAAGAAATTTAACCTAATGTACATTTTGTCTAGTTTGCCCAAAAAAATATTGTTCAGCAATTCTATGGATGTCTATCTATTTCCGTTTTACTATTTGGCTGCATACTTAATGAGATCAAATGTGTAAGTACTTGAAATGCTTCATAATGCAAAGTTATGTAGTGATCTCATTCTCTATAAAGTCTTAATAATGAAACTGAATCAGAATCCAGAAAGTAGTCTTATGAACATATTGCTGTCTAGAATCAGTTCGGGTGAATAAACTGATCAAAGTATTACGAGGGATGATTGGTTTGATGAGTGAAATTGTTTATGCAAAACGAAGAAATCTCAAATGTTCTTTATAAGTTTTTGGCTGGTATGGTGAACAAATCTGTACTCAGGTGGGTAATTTGACTAATATTGTAAACAAATTTTGTATTTCAGGCGTAATGAATTAGATAAGAGTAAAGTCAAGCAACACAAATCTCCAATAGGGTTGCGAGAATTGACTTTGACTTTTCCATTTAAATACTATCAAGTATTTGTCTGTGGTGCACCTAAATCACACATCATATGTTACCACTAGCCCTCATGAATTTCTTGGTTATGAAAAAGATTTCTCTTGAATTCATGACTGCACAGTAGACTTTTGCCGGGTTGATTAGATGAATGACTGAAAGCAATTTAAAAAGAAAAATTGATGAAAAGACAAGACCAAAAGGATGGGAAAAATATGAAGTACAAAATAAAAACTTTTGATATCAGAATTTCCAACAGTTTTCCAGTTCGTTTTTTTCTTACATACGCTAGTTTATTTGTAGAATCTAACTTTGATAATTGGATAGCTACACCATAAGGAACTAAATATAACAACAGATTCAAGGAGAAAAACATAAAAGGACAGGTCCAGCAGAATCTGAATCACGCATCGAAAGTCCATGATGTATCTTCCCTAGTCAGCAGATCCTTATAGGATAGTACTTCTCTTGTCAGCATATCTTCACATGATATATCATCTCTTGTCAGCAGATCCATGTAGGATATATCATCTCTTTTCAGCAGATTCATATAGGATGTTTGCTGGGGTTGCTGCAGCACTTGATTCTGATAATTTTGTAAGTTGACCTGCCGCAATGCGTTCTCAAATTGATTGTATCGTACTTGGCTGCAGGGCTTTTAACTTGTTTTAAGACTCTTTATTTGCATTGGTGATCTTGGATTTTGCTGATGTTTTGAACGTTGACCTCCATGTTAGATATGACACTATGTAACAGCTTTCTTCATTGTTTCGCTGTTTAGTGATGGTTTAATAAATCCCATTTCCTCTAAATCTTCCAATTTTCCACCTTTGGGACATGAGTATGTTTAACTTTGCAATTAATTTTTTTTTTCCCTTTAAAATAAGTGGTACGAAAGGAAAGAAAGCATCCTGAGGACTCACTTTTTGTTTTTTAGTATGTCAAGCATGCTAACTTTGATATATTTTGTAAAGCTCCCTAAGGATTATATGCAGTTGGGTGCTCAATCAGGTTTTGCTCAGGCTGATTCTGGAATCCAGCGATCTCTCTAATAATGTCAAAAAGAGCCCAAGTAACTCGCTCGAAATTTTATACGTTGAACTCAAAATAATTTGAATTGTGTCAATCTCAGCACATTCATGCCTTCACTCTTAAAAAATCAATTGTAAGACTCTTTATTTGCATACTCATTTTTATATATATTTTTTTGTTGAGAATAAATCCGTAACAGAAATAATATTTGCGGTAATAAAGGCAATAAAATGCGGAACACAACAATACGGTTAATCAACGAGAATAAAAGAGAAATAATGACACCAAGATTTTACGTGGAAACCCTCCTAAATAAGGGAAAAAACCACGACCCGAGAGGAGCAACGAATATCACTATAGTAAGGATCTTACACTTGTAGATCCGAGCAAAAACTCCAAAGATCACTACACACTCAAAATAAATAACCCTCTTTTGATTTTTCCACCTCGCTATAATATCGCTCACACTCTCTATTTTTTCTCACAGATTATTTTCCTCTGTGATGCCTCACTCTTCTTTTCTCTCCTTTGTAATTTCCTTTTGGTGTATTTAGAATGAAGAATTGTCCTCCCTTTTATAGAGAACAAATACACTACCCTCCAAATGTGCTACAGAAGAAAAACAATTTTTTCTTCTTCATAGCTTACCTACTCTACCAAACTTTGAAATTGGCAGAAAACAATTTTTTCTTTACCAACTTTGCCAAACTTTGAAATTGAAGAAAAAACAATCTTTTTTTCTTTACCAACTCTGCCAAACTTTGAAATTGGCAGAAAACAATTCAAAGTTTGGTACATGGGGATGGACCCCACAATCTCCCCCTCCAGACCCATTCACCTGAAGGAGGTAGCTCTAGGTTTCTAGCTTGAGTGCATGCCGACAAGTTCTTTGCATAGCTCAAACTTGTCTCTTGGTACCACCTTGGTCAGCATATCTGAAGGGTTTTCACTAGTAGGGATCTTCATTAACTGCATAGATCCGTCCTCTATCTTTTCACGAATCCAGTGATATCTCACGTCGATATGCTTCGTCCTTGCATGATACATGGTGTTCTTACTCAAGTCTATTGCACTTTGACTGTCACAATAGACGACATACTCCTTCTGATTCAATCCAAGTTCTTGAAGAAATCGTTTCAGCCATACCATCTCTTTGCCAGCTTCAGTAGCTGCAATATATTCTGCCTCAGTTGTAGAGAGTGCGACACACTTCTGCAACTTTGACTGCCATGATATAGCTCCCCCTGAAAATGTAAACAAATATCTAGTAGTGGATTTTCTATTATCGAGGTCACCTGCCATATCAGCATCAGTATAGCCCTTCAAGATTGGATCAGATCCTTCAAAACACAAGCAATCTCTTGTGGTACCTCTTAGGTACCTGAGTATCCACTTAACTGCCTCCCAGTGTTCTTTTCCAGGATTTTCAAGGAATCTGCTAACAACACCAACTGCATGAGCAATATCAGGTCTTGTACACACCATCGCATACATCAAACTCCCCACTGCTGAAGAATAAGGAACTTTAGCCATTGCCTCTTTCTCCTCTTTTGTTGTAGGACACATCTGTTTGCTCAATTTCAGATGACTCGCAAGAGGCGTGCTAACAGGTTTAGCACTCTTCATGTTGAAGCGTTCTAGTACACGTTCAATGTACTTCTCTTGAGATAGCCACAACTTTCTTTTTGTTCGTTCTCGAACAATCTTCATCCCTAGAATTTGTTGTGCTGGGCCCAAGTCTTTCATGTCAAATGACTTGGACAAATCTTTCTTCAACTTTGCAATCAGCTCTTTGTCTTGTCCTACAATTAACATGTCATCCACATATAACAACAAAATAATAAAATTGTTGTCAGAAAATCTTTTGAAGTATACACATGGATCAGAATAGGTCTTTGTGTACGTTTGACTTTTCATGAAAGAGTCAAACTTTTTGTACCATTGCCTTGGTGCCTGTTTCAACCCATAAAGACTCTTATTCAATTTGCACACCATGTGTTTCTTTCCTGATACTTCAAATCCCTCTGGTTGCTCCATATAAATCTCTTCCTCCAAATCTCCGTGAAGAAATGCAGTTTTCACATCCAATTGCTCCACTTCAAGATCTAGACTAGCTGCTAGGCTCAAAATAGTTCGAATAGAAGTCATTTTGACAACAGGTGAAAAAATTTCATCAAAATCAATACCTTTCTTTTGTTCGAAGCCTTTTACAACCAATCGAGCTTTGTACCTGACCAACTTGCCATTTCCATCTTTCTTGAGTTTAAAGACCCACTTGCACTTAAGCAGTCTTTTCCTTTTTGGAAGTTCAACTAGATGATATGTGCCATTTTTCTATAGAGATTCCATCTCTTCGTGCATGGCTTTCATCCATTGGCTCTTTTCTGGATGAGACAACACCTCCTTAAGATTTTCTGGCTCCCCTTCATCATTGATGAGGACATACTCCGAGGAAGGGTATTTGGATGACTCTACCCTTTGTCTTTCTGATCTCCTCAGAGCTTGAGATTGTTCTTCTTCTTCTGGGTACTGCATTTGCTCGGTATTATCACCAAGTTGCTCCCCCTGCTCAACAATCTCATCAGGTTGCTCTTCATGCTCAGCAACTTCATCGATTGTACTTTCTGCACTTATGGGATGGTTAGAAGAAGAAGGAATGGTAACAAGATTAGGGACTATACCATTCTTTTTCTTGGCCTTCTCGGATAGATCATCAGCAGTTCCAACTTCACTTTCTCGAAAGATTACATCTCTGCTTCTGATGACCTCTTCTTTACAAGATCCCATAGTCTGTACCCGAACTCTTCATCTCCATATCCGATGAATATGCAAGGAACTGATTTATCATCTAGCTTGGTTCTCTGCTCCTTCGGTACATGTGCAAAAGCTTTGCAACCGAATACCTTTAGGTGCGAGTAAGACATCTCCTTATTGGTCCAAACTCTCTCCGGAATGTCAAACTCCAACGGAACTGATGGACTACGATTGATAAGATAACACGCTATCCGAACTGCTTCACCCCAGAATGTCTTAGGTAATTTAGCCATTCTGAGCATGCTTCTCACCTTCTCAACAATGGTACGATTCATTCTTTCAGCTACACCATTGTGTTGTGGGGTTCCAGGAACTGTCTTTTCATGTCTGATTCCATGGTTTGAACAGTACTCTTCAAATTCTCTTGAAGTGTACTCACCTCTATTGTCAGTTTGGAGACGTTTTAGCTTTCGACCTGTCTCTCTTTCTACCAGAGCATGAAACTTTTGAAATACTTGAAACACCTGATCTTTGGTTCTCAAGATATAAACCCACAATTTTCGAGAAGCGTCATCAATAAAGGTAACAAAGTATTTATTACCTCCTATCGATTCTATCTCCATTGGATCACAAACATCAGAATATACCAAATCAAGTATATTCGACTTTCTTTCAGATGATGTCTGAAATGAAACTCTATGTTGTTTACCAAATAAACAGTAGTTACAAGGTTTTATTGTTGTACCTTTGGCAAAAGAGATGAGTGATTTTTTGGAAAGAATTTGCAATCCCTTCTCGCTCATATGACCCATTCTTTTATGCCATAAATCTGCAGAATTCTCTTCGTGAGCCGCATTTAATTCACCTTGGCATATTTCTGCATTTGTCCTGTACAACGTGCCACGAGCAACTCCTTTTGCAATCACCAATGCCCCTTTGGTGAGTCTCCATTTTTTATTTGCAAAGTAGTTCTCATATCCATCTCGGTCCAAAGCAACTCCCGAGATCAAGTTCATCCGCAATCAGGTACGTGGCGCACATCTTTCAACACTAATGTGCATCCAACATTTGTCTTTAAGCAAATGTCTCCGATCCCCGCAATCTTTGAGTAACTAGTGTTACCCATTTTCACATTGCCAAAATCACCGGCTACATATCTGCAAAAAAGATCTCTTACCGGTGTGGCATGGTAAGATGCTGCTGTGTCGACCACCCATTCCGACTCTACACCTGCCAAGTGCATGCATTCTTCTTCCTCATTTATGAGGAGAACAACACTGTCATTATTTTGCACCATGGCAGTTGTGTTGTCATCATTCTTCTGGCCGCTGCTTTCCCCTTTGCCCCTTTTTGGATTTGGACAATTTCTTTTGAAGTGTCCTGGTTGATCGCAATTGTAGCAATTTCTGGCATTCGATTTTGATCGGACTTTGGACTTTCCACGAGCTCCGGATCTACCATAGTTACTTGAGCTCCTTTGGTAACTTGTGCCTCTACTTTCTGTGATGAGAGCCTGTCCATGATTTTCAGGCCTTTTTTCTCATCTTTTCATTAAGCAAAAGGGCTGATGTGACATCCTTCAACTCAATAGAGTCCTTACCATGTAAAATGGTTGTTGCTAAAGTATCGTAGGAAGATGGCAACGAGTTTAGGAGCACTATGGCTTTATCTTCATCCTCGATCATTACTCCGAGGTTTGCTAGCTGCGTCATTAGTCCATTAAGTACATTTAAATGAGACAAAAAATTTGTACCTTCACCCATATGTAGCGCATATAACTGCTTCTTTAGGTACAATTTATTTGTCAGCGTTTTGGACATGTATAGATTTTCTAACTTTGTCCAAATGCCACATGCACTCTCTTCATCGATGATGTTATTAACTACATCATCTCTTAAGTGCAATCTGATTGCACTGGCAGCCTTTTCATCCATTTCTTCCCAATCCTCAAGTTTCATGGATTCGGGCTTTTTGGATTTGCCGCCTAGTGCCTTGTGCAAACCCTGTTGGATGAGCAAGTCTCTCATCCTTCTCTGCCACATTGAGAAACCGCTATCACCGTTGAATTTTTCTACCTTGTACTTTACTCCAGATATTTTTTTTTTCACTGGGTATAGTACAATAAGCTGCAAAAATATTTCTGTAAATGAGCAGAACCTGTGCTCTGATACCAATTGTTGAGAATAAATTCGTAACAGAAATAATATTTGCGGTAATAAAGGCAATAAATGCGGAACACAACAATACAGTTAATCAACGAGAATAAAAGAGAAATAATGACTCCAAGATTTTACGTGGAAACCCTCCTAAATAAGGGAAAAAACCACTACCCGAGAGGAGCAACGAATATCACTATAGTAAGGATTTTACACTTGTAGATCCGAGCAAAAACTCCAAAGATCACTACACACTCAAAATAAATAACCCTCTTTTGATTTTTCCACCTCACTATAATATCGCTCACACTCTCTATTTTTCCTCACAGATTATTTTCCTATGTGATGCCTCACTCTTCTTTTCTCTCCTTTGTAATTTCCTTTTGGTGTATTTAGAATGAAGAATTGTCCTCCCTTTTATAGAGAACAAATACACTACCCTCCAAATGTGCTACAGAAGAAAAATAATTTTTTCTTCTTCATAGCTTACCTACTCTACCAAACTTTGAAATTGGCAGAAAACAATTTTTTCTTTACCAACTTTGCCAAACTTTGAAATTGAAGAAAAAACAATCTTTTTTTCTTTACCAACTCTGCCAAACTTTGAAATTGGCATAAAACAATTCAAAGTTTGGTACATGGGGATGGACCCCACATTTTAAACCCAATTTAATAACTAATTTTAACTTGTTTTAAGACTCTTTATTTGCAATGGTGTAATGTATGTTCTAATGTATGCATTACAATCTATTCTATATCTTTTACTAGAATTTATTTATCTATGTGTAATATTTTTTAAAATTTTTTTGAGTTGAAATTCAAATTATAATTGTAAAAAATAAATAATAATATATATTTAAATTATTGAGATTAAACGTGTCAAGAACCAATTTGATCTTAAATTATACAAACCATTAATTCAAATTAAATGTTATAACGACAATTTGATTTACTTATAACCCGTAGCAAACAGTTGTCATTCTTCTCTCTCCCCAGTTTTATATAAACATAGATTATACAAATTACAATGTATAATTTGTGTTGTATAAAGCTAGAGAGAGATATTTAATATACAAACGTTTTATTTCGATTCAATTATGTACAAATTCAAAATTTTACATAGATATACAAACACATAAAATTGAAGAGGTTGCCAGCGATTTATACAAATCTGATACTCCATAGTATACGTAAAGTTTATTATGTAGCACAATTATACAAACCATAGCTATAACATATGGATATAATTTTTATGTTTGTTAAACCTAAAATTTACTCTAATTTTAGCCCAAAGTAAATTTGGAGTTCTCATGACCTAACCCAATTTCTATTTTCCAGCTTAACACAACCCTTCCATTTGACACCCTGCGTCTCCTCTTCTACGTATTGTTCTCCAACATCTTAGCCTGGTTATGGTGCTAGGCTGTATTAACTGTATTCAAGTAACATAATAGCATATAGTAGTAAACATATTAAAAATACCCTTCACCGTCTTGCTTGCTTCTGAAAAGCTATCATAGGAACCCTAGCTTTGTTGCTCAAGGGCTATATCCTGGACGAATGTTAGCTGTTGATTATCAACAGAAATACTATGGGCAAGTATGAAGTGATCTCTCAATTGCTGTCCAAAATGACTCAACAAACTCAAATCAGGTGAAACAGAAGCATATCATTGGATGAATTGACTGAAGAGGAAAAATTGATGAAAAACATAAGATACCAAAATTCAGAATAACATTCAATGTGCTGGTAAACTTTTGATTTTCCAACAGTTTTTTGCTAGTTCAATTTTTCTCTCATATAGCTAATTGTCTGTAAAATTTGACTTTGATAAAAATAAACATAACAACAAGTAATTCAAGAAGAAAAAAGCATCACAAGACATGTCTGGAAGAGTACAAATCAATCATCTCAAATCCATGATATTTGTAAATCTTCTCTTGTGAGCAAATCCATATAGGATATGTCATCTCTTGCCAGCAGTTCCCTGAAGGATATTTCTTCGGGTTGCGGCAACACTTGATTCTCATGGTTTTGTGAGTTAATCTGCTGCAAAGAGTTCTCAAATGTATTGTTTCCTACTTGGCTGAAAGGCCTTTGCTGCATCATTTTTCCAGCTGATGAGTTCCCAAACACATCATTTCCTACTTGGCTGACGGGCAATTGTTGCATCCTTTGTCCGGCTGATGAATCCCGAAGCTGATAATTTCCTTCTTCGCTGACAGGCCTTTGCTGCACCATTTTTCCAGCTGATGAGTTCCCAAACAGATCATTTCCTACTTGGCTGACGGGCAATTTCTGCACCCTTTGTCCTTCTAATGACAAACTGAGCTCGGTACTAAGGGGCTGCGTTCCATATAGGTCATAAGTCAGGGTGGATATGTCTTCACCCTCTGTTAGCAATCCCAAATAAGAAAAGTCTGGCTTTCTCTGCATGTTCTGATAGTTACCAACTTGGCTGTAGGATGATTGCAGCAGCCTGCGTTCCTCTGACGATAAGCCCTGATCAGTACCAAGCAAGTCTTGGTCATTTAGTAATTCTTCACCGGTCAATGTTGAGGTATTTTCATTCCCCTTTAGTAAATTCATTGAAGAGAAATTACGTGGCGCAGACACAGATGTCCTCTGCATGTTCTGAACATAGTACGGACTGAATCTTGATGGGCCAATAATCCTGGATGGATGAACTATTGTTCTTGGCTTACTAAGTAAATAATTAGGACTCACTTGCTTCATGTTTTGGAACTGCAAATTTTGGCCAATAAAATGATCATTGCTCGTTCCCAAAGATTTGGCCATTTCTTCTGATCTGGAATTCTGACTTCTCTCAGAGATACTTATACCTTTATTTCCTCTTTGAGCACGATAATCTGCAATACTCATAATCTTGTTGTTCTCCTTACGAGTCATATTCCCTTCTCGTGCAGCATCCAAGGTGCTCTCACGAACTCTTGTATGTGCAAGCCTTTGTGCTGTGCCTCCCAAGTCCTTTGCAAACTCCAATGGCTTAATCGCATAGTCAATGTTCCTCTTTTGAACCTAACAGTAGAAAGAAAGAAAGAAAGAATTATCAAAATACCTTCTTTGTCACTATATAATAAGCTTAGTAGTAGTAATAATTAGCATATATGATTTAAGCATTGTCAAATACTTGAAAAAAAATACATTGAAGCGCATCCAAGAGACAATATAAGGATGTGTAAATTAAGTTTTTGCAGAGGTACTTCGAAATTCTATTCATCCCACTACAATTCTCAATGCTAATGGTAAATAAGTGAAAGTAGAGTGTACGCGATCACTTACATGAGCAAGCTGGATCCCATTTTTCTCCTGTTGTGTTGGTTGAACCAATGAAGATTCCTTGGTTGATTCATCAGAAGGATTCCAGGTATTGCGCTCTTCCTCCAAATTATCACTTGTAGTTTTAGCATTTACAGCACCTCCACCTATATACCTACATAATGAATTAGCACGTAAAAAAAATACATAATTAACATAGTAAATAAAATGAAGAAAACAAAACATTTACCTTTGGATTGAGTATTCAACATTGAGCTATTGGGACAGTATGCTCTTCCTTCCTCAATAGTTTTTGCTTCCTGCTAAAAAATAACAATGTAAAAAAGAGATAACTGATAATTGTATGTACATCATTCAAAAACTAAACTATATATTGGAAATTTGCTGTGGCGGCTTCACCCATAAATATTTATTTCTCTCCCATACGATTTTTCATTTACATAGTGGATTCTCGTCTCTTCCTTTGAATGTAAGTTAATTGATCAAACCACATTGACTTTCTGTTCTCCTCCATTTTTCTATATTATTGTCTCATTTATTGTTAAACAATGTTTACTTTATTACTTTCCACATGATAACTAATTATCAAGCTACTTGAAATAGTATGAAGATGGGAGAGAGTAGCTCTGTTGTTGTGGCCCGTGAAGAGCCCCATGGTGTCCACGCCTTCAAAATCCAACCATGCCCAAAGCTTACTTGGGTTAAGATGGGTTGAGTCGAGTCTCAGGTCGAGGTAATGCAGGGTGTCAAGTCTCAGGTCGAATCCCAAGTTTTGGTTAGGGTCAAGGTCAGGTACTCAATCAAGGTCTACATCAGATCTCGAGTCGAGGTCAAGGGTTGGGTCCTAGGTCATGGTAGGGCTGGAGGTTGAGTCTCAAGTTTTGGTCAAGGTTGAGGTCGAGGTCAGGGGTAAAAATAATTAAAACGAAAAGTAACACATCCACCTAATGCCAAAATGTCCCATGTCTTACTTGGTCAGACCAATCCAACCTATAAATTCTGACACCTATGAATCTTGGCAATGTGTCCTACTATACTTAGTTTGAGGTAAAATAATTGGATATGCAAAAAAGTTCCACATTAGAAGTCGAGACAAGTAGGAAAGACTTTCTACTAGGGATTAGGGCTCCCTCTGTAGGCACAACCTTTGACAGGTCAGAATTAAGACTAATTAGACTCGATTTTTGACCTAGTAAAAAATTCCCAACACGAGCACGAACCAACTTGACAGAGTAACAAATATAAAATTTAGATGTCATGTTTTCTAAATCAGAAGAACAATCCAACAGTCTATCACCTAAATTAGGGAAAAAAATAAATTTCTCCCTTTCATGTAAAACCCTTGTCGCTCCGCTCAGTTGATTTTTTATATTTCATAAGAGCATGAGAATCGGGAATTGATTTTTTGATTTTGAGTTGTAACAGATCTGAAATGTGATTCACATACAACATTAAACAAGGAATTTAAAGAAAACGATACCTGTTGAGCAGAGGAAGCAACAGCATTAGCAACTTTTTTTTCAGTTTCATTTGTCTTTCTCTTCCGAAAATAAACAATTGTCTCGTTTGCTTGGTTCTTTGACGTAGACATTGTATCTGCTTGAAAAGTCGGCGTTTCTATTGCTAGCTTACCTTTCAGTTAAACAAGTTATGCATGTCCTGTCCTTTATATAGATGGAGAAAAGTTACTTCTTGACTTCTATATTTCAGCTTAACTTTGGGGAAATTGAGATATGAATAAATTGGTTTCAGTTTAATCGCTACCGACAAGAATCATAAATAATGGTGTGACTAATTAACCAAATATAAATAAGAGAAATTTGAAGTTTGTTTTTTTATAAATTCGCATAAGTGAATGTGGATGGATTTAGATCAAAAAGAGAAATTTCATATTATACATTTGTCGTTTCTCTAACAATATTAAGGGGAGCTAGACACATTGATAATGTGATAGATTTTTACACTATCACCTTGGGTTATCCGTTGTAAAAGATAAATTAGTCAAAATTCCAAATACAACAACAATAAACCTAGAGTAGTCCCAAAAGCGGAGTTTGGGGAGGGTAGAGTGGATGCAGACCTTATTCCTAACTAGAGGAGCTAGAGAGGTGTTACTGAGAGATCGTCGGCTCGAGTAAAGAACATGAGAGCCGCTAAAAAAAATACAAAAGTAGAGAGGACATAGATAATATTAGGGAAAACATAGTATAACATTCAAAAGAGGAGCAATAACAATAACCAACTAATGTGATAACTAAAGCACAATAAATAACGAGGAGTACCATAAGTCTTTGTCAAAATACAAATGCCTAAGCAACTAATTTCTTACTAATACTTGTTTATATATTTGTTAGTATAATACTAATATATATGAATTGTATATGTGACTGTCAAAAGAGACACTTGGCGTGGAGGCCTTGCAACAATAGATGCGACTGGGTTGTTGGTGCGAGGGGAATCAAGTGTTGCCGCAACCCGAAGAAATATGCTTCAGGGAACTGCTGGCAAGAGATGACATATCCTATATGGATTTGCTAACAAGAGAAGGTTTACAAATATCATGGATTTGAGACGCTTGATTTGTACTCTTCCAAACATGTCTTGTGATGCTTTTTTCTTCTTGAATTAGTTGTTATCTTTATCATTATCAAAGACAAATTCAACAGACAATTAGCATATGAGAGAAAATTGAACTAGCAAAAAACTGATGGAAATCCCATCTTCATACTCTTTCAAGTAGCTTGATAATTAGTTATCATGTGGAAAGTAATAAAGTAAACATTGTTTAACAATAAATGAGACAATAATATAGATTAATGGAGGAGAACAGAAAGTTAATGTGGTTTGATCAATTAACTTACATTCAAAGGAAGAGACGAGAATCCACTATGTAAATGAAAAATCATATGGGAGAGAAATAAATATTTATGGGTGAAGCCGCCACAACAAATTTCCAATATATAGTTTAGTTTTTGAATGATGTACATACAATTATCAGTTATCTCTTTTTTACATTGTTATTTTTTAGCAGGAAGCAAAAACTATTGAGGAAGGAAGAGCATACTGTCCCAATAGCTCAATGTTGAATACTCAATCCAAAGGTAAATGTTTTGTTTTCTTCATTATATTTACTATGTTAATTATGTATTTTTTTTTACGTCCTAATTCATTATGTACGTATATAGGTGGAGGTGCTGTAAATGCTAAAACTAACAAGTGATAATTTAGAGGAAGAGCGCAATACCTGGAATCCTTCTGATGAATCGATCAAGGAATCTTCATTGGTTCAACCAACACAACAGGAGACAAATGGGATCCAGCTTGCTCATGTAAGTGATCGCATACACTCTACTTTCACTTATTTACCATTACCATTGAGAATTGTTGTGGGATGAATAGTATTTCGAAGTACTTCTCCTTTATATGGCTTCACATGGTCCAAATTCGGATATACCATGGGTGGTAACCAAAAGAAAAACTTAATTTACACATCCTTATATTGTCTATTGGATACGCCTCAACGTATTTTTTTTCAAGTATTTGACAATACTTAAATCATATATGCTAAATTATTACTACTACTAAGCTTATTATATAGTGAGAAAGAAGAGATTTTGATAATTCTTTCTTTCTTTCTACTGTTAGGTTCAAAAGAGGAACATTGACTATGCGATTAAGCCTTTGTAGTTTGCGAAGGACTTGGGAGGCACAGCACAAAGGTTTGCACATACAAGAGTTCGTGAGAGCACTTTGGATGCTGCACGAGAAGGGAATATGACTCGTAAGGAGAAAAACAGGATTATGAGTATTGCAGATTATCATGCTCAAAGAGGAAATAAAGGTATAAGTATCTCCGAGAGAAGTCAGAATTCCAGAATAGAAGAAATGGCCAAATTTTTGGGAACGAGCAATGATCATTCTAGTGGCCAAAATTTGCAGTTCCAAAACATGAACCAAGTAAGTCGTAATCATTTACTTAGTAAGCCAAGAACAATAGTTCATCCATCCAGGATTATTGGCCCATCAAGATTCAGTCCGAACTATGTTCAGAACATGCAGAGGACATCTGTGTCAGCGCCACGTAATTTCTCTTCAATGAATGTACTAAAGGGGAATGAAAATACCTCAACATTGACCGGTGAAGAATTACTAAATGACCAAGACTTGCTTGGTACTGATCAGGGCTTATCGTCAGAGGAACGCAGGCTGCTGCAATCATCCTACAGCCAAGTTGGTAACTATCAGAACATGCAGAGAAAGCCAGACTTTTCTTATCAGGGATTGCTAACAGAGGGTGAAGACATCTCCACCCTGACTTATGACCTATATGGAACGCAAACCCTTAGTACCGAGCTCAGTTTGTCATTAGAAGAACAAAGGGTGCAGAAATTGCCCGTCAGCCAAGTAGGAAATGATCTGTTTGGGAACTCATCAGCTGGAAAAATGGTGCAGCAAAGGCCCGTCAGCGAAGAAGGAAATTATCAGCTTCGGGATTCATCAGCCGAACAAAGGATGCAGCAATTGCCCGTCAGCCAAGTAGGAAATGATCTGTTTGGGTACTCATCAGCTGGTAAAAATGGTGCAGCAAAGGCCTGTCAGCGAAGAAGGAAATTATCAGCTTCGGGATTCATCAGCCGAACAAAGGATGCAGCAATTGCCCTTCAGCCAAGTAGGAAACAATACATTTGAGAACTCTTTGCAGCAGATTAACTCACAAAACCATGAGAATCAAGTGTTGCCGCAACCCGAAGAAATATCCTGCAGGGAACTGCTGGCAAGAGATGGCATATCCTATATGGATTTGCTCACAAGAGAAGATTTACAAATATCATGGATTTGAGATGATTGATTTGTACTCTTCCAGACATGTCTTGTGATGCTTTTTCTTCTTGAATTACATGTTATGTTTATTTTTATCAAAGTCAAATTTGACAGACAATTAGCATATGAGAGAAAAATTGAACTAGCAAAAAACTGTTGGAAATCGTGATATGAAAAGTTTACCAGCTCATTGAATGTTATTCTGAATTTTGGTATCTTGTGTTTTCATCAATTTTTCTTTCAAATTATGTTCAGTCAATTCATCCAATTGATATGCTTCTGTTTCCCCCCGAGTTAAGTTTGTTGAGGCATTTTGGACAGCAATTGAAAGTTCAGTTCATACTTGCCCATAGTATTTCTGCTGATAATCAACAGCTAACATTCTTCCAGGATATATCCCTTGAGCAACAAAGCTAGGGTTCCTATGATAGCTTTTCAGAAGCAAGCAAGACGGTAAAGGGTATTTTAAATGGCTTGCTTCATATTTATGTTTACTACTATATGTTATTATGCTACTTGGAACATTAACTATCATTTATGCAAAAACCTGAATATAACTTAATTTGTACATATTTACATTCAATTTAATTAACTCAAAATCACCTCTAAACAATCTCAAGTTTTAGATATGAAATTTTCTGAATGTTTAGAGTCTTTTGATATATAATTCACTCAAAACAATTCATATTTTTGCAGTACATCACATTTAAATAAAAAGAAGAAGAATGACGATGAAGAAGACGAAGAACAGTAGATGAGAAGAAGAAATGTAAAAGAAGCAGAGAAGACGAAGAAGGAAATTGGCCAAAATTGTAAAATAAAAGTGCTGAATGGCCATTTGTTGTAATAAAAGACTTTTTTTGTATAAGAAATTTAACCTAACGTACATTTTGTCTAGTTTGCCCAAAAAAATATTGTTCAGCAATTCTATGGATGTCTATCTATTTCCGTTTTACTATTTGGCTGCATACTTAATGAGATCAAATGTGTAAGTACTTGAAATGCTTCATAATGCAAGGTTATGTAGTGATCTCATTCTCTATAAAGTCTTAATAATGAAACTGAATCAGAATCCAGAAAGTAGTCTTATGAACATATTGCTGTCTAGAATCAGTTCGGGTGAATAAACTGATCAAAGTATTACGAGGGATGATTGGTTTGATGAGTGAAATTGTTTATGCAAAACGAAGAAATCTCAAATGTTCTTTATAAGTTTTTGGCTGGTATGGTGAACAAATCTGTACTCAGGTGGGTAATTTGACTAATATTGTAAACAAATTTTGTATTTCAGGCGTAATGAATTAGATAAGTGTAAAGTCAAGCAACACAAATCTCCAATAGGGTTGCGAGAATTGACTTTGACTTTTCCATTTAAATACTATCAAGTATTTGTCTGTGGTGCACCTAAATCACACATCATATGTTACCACTAGCCCTCATGAATTTCTTGGTTATGAAAAAGATTTCTCTTGAATTCATGACTGCACAGTAGACTTTTGCCGGGTTGATTAGATGAATGACTGAAAGCAATTTAAAAAGAAAAATTGATGAAAAGACAAGACCAAAAGGATGGGAAAAATATGAAGTACAAAATAAAAACTTTTGATATCAGAATTTCCAACAGTTTTCCAGTTCGTTTTTTTCTTACATACGCTAGTTTATTTGTAGAATCTAACTTTGATAATTGGATAGCTACACCATAAGGAACTAAATATAACAACAGATTCAAGGAGAAAAACATAAAAGGACAGGTCCAGCAGAATCTGAATCACGCATCGAAAGTCCATGATGTATCTTCCCTAGTCAGCAGATCCTTATAGGATAGTACTTCTCTTGTCAGCATATCTTCACATGATATATCATCTCTTGTCAGCAGATCCATGTAGGATATATCATCTCTTTTCAGCAGATTCATATAGGATGTTTGCTGGGGTTGCTGCAGCACTTGATTCTGATAATTTTGTAAGTTGACCTGCCGCAATGCGTTCTCAAATTGATTGTATCGTACTTGGCTGCAGGGCTTTTAACTTGTTTTAAGATTCTTTATTTGCATTGGTGATCTTGGATTCTGCTGATGTTTTGAATGTTCACCTCCATGTTAGATATGACACTATGTAACAGCTTTCTTCATTGTTTCGCTGTTTAGTGATGGTTTAATAAATCCCATTTCCTCTAAATCTTCCAATTTTCCACCTTTGGGACATGAGTATGTTTAACTTTGCAATTAATTTTTTTTTTCCCTTTAAAATAAGTGGTACGAAAGGAAAGAAAGCATCCTGAGGACTCACTTTTTGTTTTTTAGTATGTCAAGCATGCTAACTTTGATATATTTTGTAAAGCTCCCTAAGGATTATATGCAGTTGGGTGCTCAATCAGGTTTTGCTCAGGCTGATTCTGGAATCCAGCGATCTCTCTAATAATGTCAAAAAGAGCCCAAGTAACTCGCTCGAAATTTTATACGTTGAACTCAAAATAATTTGAATTGTGTCAATCTCAGCACATTCATGCCTTCACTCTTAAAAAATCAATTGTAAGACTCTTTATTTGCATACTCATTTTTATATATATTTTTTTGTTGAGAATAAATCCGTAACAGAAATAATATTTGCGGTAATAAAGGCAATAAAATGCGGAACACAACAATACGGTTAATCAACGAGAATAAAAGAGAAATAATGACACCAAGATTTTACGTGGAAACCCTCCTAAATAAGGGAAAAAACCACGACCCGAGAGGAGCAACGAATATCACTATAGTAAGGATCTTACACTTGTAGATCCGAGCAAAAACTCCAAAGATCACTACACACTCAAAATAAATAACCCTCTTTTGATTTTTCGACCTCGCTATAATGTCGCTCACACTCTCTATTTTTTCTCACAGATTATTTTCCTCTGTGATGCCTCACTCTTCTTTTCTCTCCTTTGTAATTTCCTTTTGGTGTATTTAGAATGAAGAATTGTCCTCCCTTTTATAGAGAACAAATACACTACCCTCCAAATGTGCTACAGAAGAAAAACAATTTTTTCTTCTTCATAGCTTACCTACTCTACCAAACTTTGAAATTGGCAGAAAACAATTTTTTCTTTACCAACTTTGCCAAACTTTGAAATTGAAGAAAAAATAATCTTTTTTTCTTTACCAACTCTGCCAAACTTTGAAATTGGCAGAAAACAATTCAAAGTTTGGTACATGGGGATGGACCCCACAATCTCCCCCTCCAGACCCATTCACCTGAAGGAGGTAGCTCTAGGTTTCTAGCTTGAGTGCATGCCGACAAGTTCTTTGCATAGCTCAAACTTGTCTCTTGGTACCACCTTGGTCAGCATATCTGAAGGGTTTTCACTAGTAGGGATCTTCATTAACTGCATAGATCCGTCCTCTATCTTTTCACGAATCCAGTGATATCTCACGTCGATATGCTTCGTCCTTGCATGATACATGGTGTTCTTACTCAAGTCTATTGCACTTTGACTGTCACAATAGACGACATACTCCTTCTGATTCAATCCAAGTTCTTGAAGAAATCGTTTCAGCCATACCATCTCTTTGCCAGCTTCAGTAGCTGCAATATATTCTGCCTCAGTTGTAGAGAGTGCGACACACTTCTGCAACTTTGACTGCCATGATATAGCTCCCCCTGAAAATGTAAACAAATATCTAGTAGTGGATTTTCTATTATCGAGGTCACCTGCCATATCAGCATCAGTATAGCCCTTCAAGATTGGATCAGATCCTTCAAAACACAAGCAATCTCTTGTGGTACCTCTTAGGTACCTGAGTATCCACTTAACTGCCTCCCAGTGTTCTTTTCCAGGATTTTCAAGGAATCTGCTAACAACACCAACTGCATGAGCAATATCAGGTCTTGTACACACCATCGCATACATCAAACTCCCCACTGCTGAAGAATAAGGAACTTTAGCCATTGCCTCTTTCTCCTCTTTTGTTGTAGGACACATCTGTTTGCTCAATTTCAGATGACTCGCAAGAGGCGTGCTAACAGGTTTAGCACTCTTCATGTTGAAGCGTTCTAGTACACGTTCAATGTACTTCTCTTGAGATAGCCACAACTTTCTTTTTGTTCGTTCTCAAACAATCTTCATCCCTAGAATTTGTTGTGCTGGGCCCAAGTCTTTCATGTCAAATGACTTGGACAAATCTTTCTTCAACTTTGCAATCAGCTCTTTGTCTTGTCCTACAATTAACATGTCATCCACATATAACAACAAAATAATAAAATTGTTGTCAGAAAATCTTTTGAAGTATACACATGGATCAGAATAGGTCTTTGTGTACGTTTGACTTTTCATGAAAGAGTCAAACTTTTTGTACCATTGCCTTGGTGCCTGTTTCAACCCATAAAGACTCTTATTCAATTTGCACACCATGTGTTTCTTTCCTGATACTTCAAATCCCTCTGGTTGCTCTATATAAATCTCTTCCTCCAAATCTCCGTGAAGAAATGCAGTTTTCACATCCAATTGCTCCACTTCAAGATCTAGACTAGCTGCTAGGCTCAAAATAGTTCGAATAGAAGTCATTTTGACAACAGGTGAAAAAATTTCATCAAAATCAATACCTTTCTTTTGTTCGAAGCCTTTTACAACCAATCGAGCTTTGTACCTGACCAACTTGCCATTTCCATCTTTCTTGAGTTTAAAGACCCACTTGCACTTAAGCAGTCTTTTCCTTTTTGGAAGTTCAACTAGATGATATGTGCCATTTTTCTATAGAGATTCCATCTCTTCGTACATGGCTTTCATCCATTGGCTCTTTTCTGGATGAGACAACACCTCCTTAAGATTTTCTGGCTCCCCTTCATCATTGATGAGGACATACTCCGAGGAAGGGTATTTGGATGACTCTACCCTTTGTCTTTCTGATCTCCTCAGAGCTTGAGATTGTTCTTCTTCTTCTGGGTACTGCATTTGCTCGGTATTATCACCAAGTTGCTCCCCCTGCTCAACAATCTCATCAGGTTGCTCTTCATGCTCAGCAACTTCATCGATTGTACTTTCTGCACTTATGGGATGGTTAGAAGAAGAAGGAATGGTAACAAGATTAGGGACTATACCATTCTTTTTCTTGGCCTTCTCGGATAGATCATCAGCAGTTCCAACTTCACTTTCTCAAAAGATTACATCTCTGCTTCTGATGACCTCTTCTTTACAAGATCCCATAGTCTGTACCCGAACTCTTCATCTCCATATCCGATGAATATGCAAGGAACTGATTTATCATCTAGCTTGGTTCTCTGCTCCTTCGGTACATGTGCAAAAGCTTTGCAACCGAATACCTTTAGGTGCGAGTAAGACATCTCCTTATTGGTCCAAACTCTCTCCGGAATGTCAAACTCCAACGGAACTGATGGACTACGATTGATAAGATAACACGCTATCCGAACTGCTTCACCCCAGAATGTCTTAGGTAATTTAGCCATTCTGAGCATGCTTCTCACCTTCTCAACAATGGTACGATTCATTCTTTCAGCTACACCATTGTGTTGTGGGGTTCCAGGAACTGTCTTTTCATGTCTGATTCCATGGTTTGAACAGTACTCTTCAAATTCTCTTGAAGTGTACTCACCTCTATTGTCAGTTTGGAGACGTTTTAGCTTTCGACCTGTCTCTCTTTCTACCAGAGCATGAAACTTTTGAAATACTTGAAACACCTGATCTTTGGTTCTCAAGATATAAACCCACAATTTTCGAGAAGCGTCATCAATAAAGGTAACAAAGTATTTATTACCTCCTATCGATTCTATCTCCATTGGATCACAAACATCAGAATATACCAAATCAAGTATATTCGACTTTCTTTCAGATGATGTCTGAAATGAAACTCTATGTTGTTTACCAAATAAACAGTAGTTACAAGGTTTTATTGTTGTACCTTTGGCAAAAGAGATGAGTGATTTTTTGGAAAGAATTTGCAATCCCTTCTCGCTCATATGACCCATTCTTTTATGCCATAAATCTGCAGAATTCTCTTCGTGAGCCGCATTTAATTCACCTTGGCATATTTCTGCATTTGTCCTGTACAACGTGCCACGAGCAACTCCTTTTGCAATCACCAATGCCCCTTTGGTGAGTCTCCATTTTTTATTTGCAAAGTAGTTCTCATATCCATCTCGGTCCAAAGCAACTCCCGAGATCAAGTTCATCCGCAATCAGGTACGTGGCGCACATCTTTCAACACTAATGTGCATCCAACATTTGTCTTTAAGCAAATGTCTCCGATCCCCGCAATCTTTGAGTAACTAGTGTTACCCATTTTCACATTGCCAAAATCACCGGCTACATATCTGCAAAAAAGATCTCTTACCGGTGTGGCATGGTAAGATGCTGCTGTGTCGACCACCCATTCCGACTCTACACCTGCCAAGTGCATGCATTCTTCTTCCTCATTTATGAGGAGAACAACACTGTCATTATTTTGCACCATGGCAGTTGTGTTGTCATCATTCTTCTGGCCGCTGCTTTCCCCTTTGCCCCTTTTTGGATTTGGACAATTTCTTTTGAAGTGTCCTGGTTGATCGCAATTGTAGCAATTTCTGGCATTCGATTTTGATCGGACTTTGGACTTTCCACGAGCTCCGGATCTACCATAGTTACTTGAGCTCCTTTGGTAACTTGTGCCTCTACTTTCTGTGATGAGAGCCTGTCCATGATTTTCAGGCCTTTTTTCTCATCTTTTCATTAAGCAAAAGGGCTGATGTGACATCCTTCAACTCAATAGAGTCCTTACCATGTAAAATGGTTGTTGCTAAAGTATCGTAGGAAGATGGCAACGAGTTTAGGAGCACTATGGCTTTATCTTCATCCTCGATCATTACTCCGAGGTTTGCTAGCTGCGTGATTAGTCCATTAAGTACATTTAAATGAGACAAAAAATTTGTACCTTCACCCATATGTAGCGCATATAACTGCTTCTTTAGGTACAATTTATTTGTCAGCGTTTTGGACATGTATAGATTTTCTAACTTTGTCCAAATGCCACATGCACTCTCTTCATCGATGATGTTATTAACTACATCATCTCTTAAGTGCAATCTGATTGCACTGGCAGCCTTTTCATCCATTTCTTCCCAATCCTCAAGTTTCATGGATTCGGGCTTTTTGGATTTGCCGCCTAGTGCCTTGTGCAAACCCTGTTGGATGAGCAAGTCTCTCATCCTTCTCTGCCACATTGAGAAACCGCTATCACCGTTGAATTTTTCTACCTTGTACTTTACTCCAGATATTTTTTTTTTCACTGGGTATAGTACAATAAGCTGCAAAAATATTTCTGTAAATGAGCAGAACCTGTGCTCTGATACCAATTGTTGAGAATAAATTCGTAACAGAAATAATATTTGCGGTAATAAAGGCAATAAATGCGGAACACAACAATACGGTTAATCAACGAGAATAAAAGAGAAATAATGACTCCAAGATTTTACGTGGAAATCCTCCTAAATAAGGGAAAAAACCACTACCCGAGAGGAGCAACGAATATCACTATAGTAAGGATTTTACACTTGTAGATCCGAGCAAAAACTCCAAAGATCACTACACACTCAAAATAAATAACCCTCTTTTGATTTTTCCACCTCACTATAATATCGCTCACACTCTCTATTTTTCCTCACAGATTATTTTCCTATGTGATGCCTCACTCTTCTTTTCTCTCCTTTGTAATTTCCTTTTGGTGTATTTAGAATGAAGAATTGTCCTCCCTTTTATAGAGAACAAATACACTACCCTCCAAATGTGCTACAGAAGAAAAATAATTTTTTCTTCTTCATAGCTTACCTACTCTACCAAACTTTGAAATTGGCAGAAAACAATTTTTTCTTTACCAACTTTGCCAAACTTTGAAATTGAAGAAAAAACAATCTTTTTTTCTTTACCAACTCTGCCAAACTTTGAAATTGGCAGAAAACAATTCAAAGTTTGGTACATGGGGATGGACCCCACATTTTAAACCCAATTTAATAACTAATTTTAACTTGTTTTAAGACTCTTTATTTGCAATGGTGTAATGTATGTTCTAATGTATGCATTACAATCTATTCTATATCTTTTACTAGAATTTATTTATCTATGTGTAATATTTTTTAAAATTTTTTTGAGTTGAAATTCAAATTATAATTGTAAAAAATAAATAATAATATATATTTAAATTATTGAGATTAAACGTGTCAAGAACCAATTTGATCTTAAATTATACAAACCATTAATTCAAATTAAATGTTATAACGACAATTTGATTTACTTATAACCCGTAGCAAACAGTTGTCATTCTTCTCTCTCCCCAGTTTTATATAAACATAGATTATACAAATTACAATGTATAATTTGTGTTGTATAAAGCTAGAGAGAGATATTTAATATACAAATGTTTTATTTCGATTCAATTATGTACAAATTCAAAATTTTACATAGATATACAAACACATAAAATTGAAGAGGTTGCCAGCGATCTATACAAATGAGAGGCTGGCTGCCAGCGATTTATACAAATCTGATACTCCATAGTATACGTAAAGTTTATTATGTAGCACAATTATACAAACCATAGCTATAACATATGGATATAATTTTTATGTTTGTTAAACCTAAAATTTACTCTAATTTTAGCCCAAAGTAAATTTGGAGTTCTCATGACCTAACCCAATTTCTATTTTCCAGCTTAACACAACCCTTCCATTTGACACCCTGCGTCTCCTCTTCTACGTATTGTTCTCCAACATCTTAGCCTGGTTATGGTGCTAGGCTGTATTAACTGTATTCAAGTAACATAATAGCATATAGTAGTAAACATATTAAAAATACCCTTCACCGTCTTGCTTGCTTCTGAAAAGCTATCATAGGAACCCTAGCTTTGTTGCTCAAGGGCTATATCCTGGACGAATGTTAGCTGTTGATTATCAACAGAAATACTATGGGCAAGTATGAAGTGATCTCTCAATTGCTGTCCAAAATGACTCAACAAACTCAAATCAGGTGAAACAGAAGCATATCATTGGATGAATTGACTGAAGAGGAAAAATTGATGAAAAACATAAGATACCAAAATTCAGAATAACATTCAATGTGCTGGTAAACTTTTGATTTTCCAACAGTTTTTTGCTAGTTCAATTTTTCTCTCATATAGCTAATTGTCTGTAAAATTTGACTTTGATAAAAATAAACATAACAACAAGTAATTCAAGAAGAAAAAAGCATCACAAGACATGTCTGGAAGAGTACAAATCAATCATCTCAAATCCATGATATTTGTAAATCTTCTCTTGTGAGCAAATCCATATAGGATATGTCATCTCTTGCCAGCAGTTCCCTGAAGGATATTTCTTCGGGTTGCGGCAACACTTGATTCTCATGGTTTTGTGAGTTAATCTGCTGCAAAGAGTTCTCAAATGTATTGTTTCCTACTTGGCTGAAAGGCCTTTGCTGCATCATTTTTCCAGCTGATGAGTTCCCAAACACATCATTTCCTACTTGGCTGACGGGCAATTGTTGCATCCTTTGTCCGGCTGATGAATCCCGAAGCTGATAATTTCCTTCTTCGCTGACAGGCCTTTGCTGCACCATTTTTCCAGCTGATGAGTTCCCAAACAGATCATTTCCTACTTGGCTGACGGGCAATTTCTGCACCCTTTGTCCTTCTAATGACAAACTGAGCTCGGTACTAAGGGGCTGCGTTCCATATAGGTCATAAGTCAGGGTGGATATGTCTTCACCCTCTGTTAGCAATCCCAAATAAGAAAAGTCTGGCTTTCTCTGCATGTTCTGATAGTTACCAACTTGGCTGTAGGATGATTGCAGCAGCCTGCGTTCCTCTGACGATAAGCCCTGATCAGTACCAAGCAAGTCTTGGTCATTTAGTAATTCTTCACCGGTCAATGTTGAGGTATTTTCATTCCCCTTTAGTAAATTCATTGAAGAGAAATTACGTGGCGCAGACACAGATGTCCTCTGCATGTTCTGAACATAGTACGGACTGAATCTTGATGGGCCAATAATCCTGGATGGATGAACTATTGTTCTTGGCTTACTAAGTAAATAATTAGGACTCACTTGCTTCATGTTTTGGAACTGCAAATTTTGGCCAATAAAATGATCATTGCTCGTTCCCAAAGATTTGGCCATTTCTTCTGATCTGGAATTCTGACTTCTCTCAGAGATACTTATACCTTTATTTCCTCTTTGAGCACGATAATCTGCAATACTCATAATCTTGTTGTTCTCCTTACGAGTCATATTCCCTTCTCGTGCAGCATCCAAGGTGCTCTCACGAACTCTTGTATGTGCAAGCCTTTGTGCTGTGCCTCCCAAGTCCTTTGCAAACTCCAATGGCTTAATCGCATAGTCAATGTTCCTCTTTTGAACCTAACAGTAGAAAGAAAGAAAGAAAGAATTATCAAAATACCTTCTTTGTCACTATATAATAAGCTTAGTAGTAGTAATAATTAGCATATATGATTTAAGCATTGTCAAATACTTGAAAAAAAATACATTGAAGCGCATCCAAGAGACAATATAAGGATGTGTAAATTAAGTTTTTGCAGAGGTACTTCGAAATTCTATTCATCCCACTACAATTCTCAATGCTAATGGTAAATAAGTGAAAGTAGAGTGTACGCGATCACTTACATGAGCAAGCTGGATCCCATTTTTCTCCTGTTGTGTTGGTTGAACCAATGAAGATTCCTTGGTTGATTCATCAGAAGGATTCCAGGTATTGCGCTCTTCCTCCAAATTATCACTTGTAGTTTTAGCATTTACAGCACCTCCACCTATATACCTACATAATGAATTAGCACGTAAAAAAAATACATAATTAACATAGTAAATAAAATGAAGAAAACAAAACATTTACCTTTGGATTGAGTATTCAACATTGAGCTATTGGGACAGTATGCTCTTCCTTCCTCAATAGTTTTTGCTTCCTGCTAAAAAATAACAATGTAAAAAAGAGATAACTGATAATTGTATGTACATCATTCAAAAACTAAACTATATATTGGAAATTTGCTGTGGCGGCTTCACCCATAAATATTTATTTCTCTCCCATACGATTTTTCATTTACATAGTGGATTCTCGTCTCTTCCTTTGAATGTAAGTTAATTGATCAAACCACATTGACTTTCTGTTCTCCTCCATTTTTCTATATTATTGTCTCATTTATTGTTAAACAATGTTTACTTTATTACTTTCCACATGATAACTAATTATCAAGCTACTTGAAATAGTATGAAGATGGGAGAGAGTAGCTCTGTTGTTGTGGCCCGTGAAGAGCCCCATGGTGTCCACGCCTTCAAAATCCAACCATGCCCAAAGCTTACTTGGGTTAAGATGGGTTGAGTCGAGTCTCAGGTCGAGGTAATGCAGGGTGTCAAGTCTCAGGTCGAATCCCAAGTTTTGGTTAGGGTCAAGGTCAGGTACTCAATCAAGGTCTACATCAGATCTCGAGTCGAGGTCAAGGGTTGGGTCCTAGGTCATGGTAGGGCTGGAGGTTGAGTCTCAAGTTTTGGTCAAGGTTGAGGTCGAGGTCAGGGGTAAAAATAATTAAAACGAAAAGTAACACATCCACCTAATGCCAAAATGTCCCATGTCTTACTTGGTCAGACCAATCCAACCTATAAATTCTGACACCTATGAATCTTGGCAATGTGTCCTACTATACTTAGTTTGAGGTAAAATAATTGGATATGCAAAAAAGTTCCACATTAGAAGTCTAGACAAGTAGGAAAGACTTTCTACTAGGGATTAGGGCTCCCTCTGTAGGCACAACCTTTGACAGGTCAGAATTAAGACTAATTAGACTCGATTTTTGACCTAGTAAAAAATTCCCAACACGAGCACGAACCAACTTGACAGAGTAACAAATATAAAATTTAGATGTCATGTTTTCTAAATCAGAAGAACAATCCAACAGTCTATCACCTAAATTAGGGAAAAAAATAAATTTCTCCCTTTCATGTAAAACCCTTGTCGCTCCGCTCAGTTGATTTTTTATATTTCATAAGAGCATGAGAATCGGGAATTGATTTTTTGATTTTGAGTTGTAACAGATCTGAAATGTGATTCACATACAACATTAAACAAGGAATTTAAAGAAAACGATACCTGTTGAGCAGAGGAAGCAACAGCATTAGCAACTTTTTTTTCAGTTTCATTTGTCTTTCTCTTCCGAAAATAAACAATTGTCTCGTTTGCTTGGTTCTTTGACGTAGACATTGTATCTGCTTGAAAAGTCGGCGTTTCTATTGCTAGCTTACCTTTCAGTTAAACAAGTTGTGCATGTCCTGTCCTTTATATAGATGGAGAAAAGTTACTTCTTGACTTCTATATTTCAGCTTAACTTTGGGGAAATTGAGATATGAATAAATTGGTTTCAGTTTAATCGCTACCGACAAGAATCATAAATAATGGTGTGACTAATTAACCAAATATAAATAAGAGAAATTTGAAGTTTGTTTTTTTATAAATTCGCATAAGTGAATGTGGATGGATTTAGATCAAAAAGAGAAATTTCATATTATACATTTGTCGTTTCTCTAACAATATTAAGGGGAGCTAGACACATTGATAATGTGATAGATTTTTACACTATCACCTTGGGTTATCCGTTGTAAAAGATAAATTAGTCAAAATTCCAAATACAACAACAATAAACCTAGAGTAGTCCCAAAAGCGGAGTTTGGGGAGGGTAGAGTGGATGCAGACCTTATTCCTAACTAGAGGAGCTAGAGAGGTGTTACTGAGAGATCGTCGGCTCGAGTAAAGAACATGAGAGCCGCTAAAAAAAATACAAAAGTAGAGAGGACATAGATAATATTAGGGAAAACATAGTATAACATTCAAAAGAGGAGCAATAACAATAACCAACTAATGTGATAACTAAAGCACAATAAATAACGAGGAGTACCATAAGTCTTTGTCAAAATACAAATGCCTAAGCAACTAATTTCTTACTAATACTTGTTTATATATTTGTTAGTATAATACTAATATATATGAATTGTATATGTGACTGTCAAAAGCGACACTTGGCGTGGAGGCCTTGCAACAATAGATGCGACTGGGTTGTTGGTGCGAGGGGAATCAAGTGTTGCCGCAACCCGAAGAAATATGCTTCAGGGAACTGCTGGCAAGAGATGACATATCCTATATGGATTTGCTAACAAGAGAAGGTTTACAAATATCATGGATTTGAGACGCTTGATTTGTACTCTTCCAAACATGTCTTGTGATGCTTTTTTCTTCTTGAATTAGTTGTTATCTTTATCATTATCAAAGACAAATTCAACAGACAATTAGCATATGAGAGAAAATTGAACTAGCAAAAAACTGATGGAAATCCCATCTTCATACTCTTTCAAGTAGCTTGATAATTAGTTATCATGTGGAAAGTAATAAAGTAAACATTGTTTAACAATAAATGAGACAATAATATAGATTAATGGAGGAGAACAGAAAGTTAATGTGGTTTGATCAATTAACTTACATTCAAAGGAAGAGACGAGAATCCACTATGTAAATGAAAAATCATATGGGAGAGAAATAAATATTTATGGGTGAAGCCGCCACAACAAATTTCCAATATATAGTTTAGTTTTTGAATGATGTACATACAATTATCAGTTATCTCTTTTTTACATTGTTATTTTTTAGCAGGAAGCAAAAACTATTGAGGAAGGAAGAGCATACTGTCCCAATAGCTCAATGTTGAATACTCAATCCAAAGGTAAATGTTTTGTTTTCTTCATTATATTTACTATGTTAATTATGTATTTTTTTTTACGTCCTAATTCATTATGTACGTATATAGGTGGAGGTGCTGTAAATGCTAAAACTAACAAGTGATAATTTAGAGGAAGAGCGCAATACCTGGAATCCTTCTGATGAATCGATCAAGGAATCTTCATTGGTTCAACCAACACAACAGGAGACAAATGGGATCCAGCTTGCTCATGTAAGTGATCGCATACACTCTACTTTCACTTATTTACCATTACCATTGAGAATTGTTGTGGGATGAATAGTATTTCGAAGTACTTCTCCTTTATATGGCTTCACATGGTCCAAATTCGGATATACCATGGGTGGTAACCAAAAGAAAAACTTAATTTACACATCCTTATATTGTCTATTGGATACGCCTCAACGTATTTTTTTTCAAGTATTTGACAATACTTAAATCATATATGCTAAATTATTACTACTACTAAGCTTATTATATAGTGAGAAAGAAGAGATTTTGATAATTCTTTCTTTCTTTCTACTGTTAGGTTCAAAAGAGGAACATTGACTATGCGATTAAGCCTTTGTAGTTTGCGAAGGACTTGGGAGGCACAGCACAAAGGTTTGCACATACAAGAGTTCGTGAGAGCACTTTGGATGCTGCACGAGAAGGGAATATGACTCGTAAGGAGAAAAACAGGATTATGAGTATTGCAGATTATCATGCTCAAAGAGGAAATAAAGGTATAAGTATCTCCGAGAGAAGTCAGAATTCCAGAATAGAAGAAATGGCCAAATTTTTGGGAACGAGCAATGATCATTCTAGTGGCCAAAATTTGCAGTTCCAAAACATGAACCAAGTAAGTCGTAATCATTTACTTAGTAAGCCAAGAACAATAGTTCATCCATCCAGGATTATTGGCCCATCAAGATTCAGTCCGAACTATGTTCAGAACATGCAGAGGACATCTGTGTCAGCGCCACGTAATTTCTCTTCAATGAATGTACTAAAGGGGAATGAAAATACCTCAACATTGACCGGTGAAGAATTACTAAATGACCAAGACTTGCTTGGTACTGATCAGGGCTTATCGTCAGAGGAACGCAGGCTGCTGCAATCATCCTACAGCCAAGTTGGTAACTATCAGAACATGCAGAGAAAGCCAGACTTTTCTTATCAGGGATTGCTAACAGAGGGTGAAGACATCTCCACCCTGACTTATGACCTATATGGAACGCAAACCCTTAGTACCGAGCTCAGTTTGTCATTAGAAGAACAAAGGGTGCAGAAATTGCCCGTCAGCCAAGTAGGAAATGATCTGTTTGGGAACTCATCAGCTGGAAAAATGGTGCAGCAAAGGCCCGTCAGCGAAGAAGGAAATTATCAGCTTCGGGATTCATCAGCCGAACAAAGGATGCAGCAATTGCCCGTCAGCCAAGTAGGAAATGATCTGTTTGGGTACTCATCAGCTGGTAAAAATGGTGCAGCAAAGGCCTGTCAGCGAAGAAGGAAATTATCAGCTTCGGGATTCATCAGCCGAACAAAGGATGCAGCAATTGCCCTTCAGCCAAGTAGGAAACAATACATTTGAGAACTCTTTGCAGCAGATTAACTCACAAAACCATGAGAATCAAGTGTTGCCGCAACCCGAAGAAATATCCTGCAGGGAACTGCTGGCAAGAGATGGCATATCCTATATGGATTTGCTCACAAGAGAAGATTTACAAATATCATGGATTTGAGATGATTGATTTGTACTCTTCCAGACATGTCTTGTGATGCTTTTTTCTTCTTGAATTACATGTTATGTTTATTTTTATCAAAGTCAAATTTGACAGACAATTAGCATATGAGAGAAAAATTGAACTAGCAAAAAACTGTTGGAAATCGTGATATGAAAAGTTTACCAGCTCATTGAATGTTATTCTGAATTTTGGTATCTTGTGTTTTCATCAATTTTTCTTTCAAATTATGTTCAGTCAATTCATCCAATTGATATGCTTCTGTTTCCCCCCGAGTTAAGTTTGTTGAGGCATTTTGGACAGCAATTGAAAGTTCAGTTCATACTTGCCCATAGTATTTCTGCTGATAATCAACAGCTAACATTCTTCCAGGATATATCCCTTGAGCAACAAAGCTAGGGTTCCTATGATAGCTTTTCAGAAGCAAGCAAGACGGTAAAGGGTATTTTAAATGGCTTGCTTCATATTTATGTTTACTACTATATGTTATTATGCTACTTGGAACATTAACTATCATATATGCAAAAACCTGAATATAACTTAATTTGTACATATTTACATTCAATTTAATTAACTCAAAATCACCTCTAAACAATCTCAAGTTTTAGATATGAAATTTTCTGAATGTTTAGAGTCTTTTGATATATAATTCACTCAAAACAATTCATATTTTTGCAGTACATCACATTTAAATAAAAAGAAGAAGAATGACGATGAAGAAGACGAAGAACAGTAGATGAGAAGAAGAAATGTAAAAGAAGCAGAGAAGACGAAGAAGGAAATTGGCCAAAATTGTAAAATAAAAGTGCTGAATGGCCATTTGTTGTAATAAAAGACTTTTTTTGTATAAGAAATTTAACCTAACGTACATTTTGTCTAGTTTGCCCAAAAAAATATTGTTCAGCAATTCTATGGATGTCTATCTATTTCCGTTTTACTATTTGGCTGCATACTTAATGAGATCAAATGTGTAAGTACTTGAAATGCTTCATAATGCAAGGTTATGTAGTGATCTCATTCTCTATAAAGTCTTAATAATGAAACTGAATCAGAATCCAGAAAGTAGTCTTATGAACATATTGCTGTCTAGAATCAGTTCGGGTGAATAAACTGATCAAAGTATTACGAGGGATGATTGGTTTGATGAGTGAAATTGTTTATGCAAAACGAAGAAATCTCAAATGTTCTTTATAAGTTTTTGGCTGGTATGGTGAACAAATCTGTACTCAGGTGGGTAATTTGACTAATATTGTAAACAAATTTTGTATTTCAGGCGTAATGAATTAGATAAGAGTAAAGTCAAGCAACACAAATCTCCAATAGGGTTGCGAGAATTGACTTTGACTTTTCCATTTAAATACTATCAAGTATTTGTCTGTGGTGCACCTAAATCACACATCATATGTTACCACTAGCCCTCATGAATTTCTTGGTTATGAAAAAGATTTCTCTTGAATTCATGACTGCACAGTAGACTTTTGCCGGGTTGATTAGATGAATGACTGAAAGCAATTTAAAAAGAAAAATTGATGAAAAGACAAGACCAAAAGGATGGGAAAAATATGAAGTACAAAATAAAAACTTTTGATATCAGAATTTCCAACAGTTTTCCAGTTTGTTTTTTTCTTACATACGCTAGTTTATTTGTAGAATCTGACTTTGATAATTGGATAGCTACACCATAAGGAACTAAATATAACAACAGATTCAAGGAGAAAAACATAAAAGGACAGGTCCAGCAGAATCTGAATCACGCATCGAGAGTCCATGATATATCTTCCCTAGTCAGCAGATCCTTATAGGATAGTACTTCTCTTGTCAGCATATCTTCACATGATATATCATCTCTTGTCAGCAGATCCATGTAGGATATATCATCTCTTGTCAGCAGATTCATATAGGATGTTTGCTGGGGTTGCTGCAGCACTTGATTCTGATAATTTTGTAAGTTGACCTGCTGCAATGCGTTCTCAAATTGATTGTATCCTACTTGGCTGCAGGGCCATTGCTGCATCATTTGTCCTACTGATGAGTTATCAAACTGATAATTTCCTGCTTGGCTGCAGATCCATTGCTGCATCATTTGTTCTACTGATGCGTTGTCAAACGGATAATTTCCTACTTGGCTGCAGGGCCATTGCTGCACCATTTGTCCTTTTAATGCCTTGTCAAACGGATAATTTCCTACTTGGCTACAGGGCTGTTGCTGCACCATTTGTTCTTCTAATGCGTTGTCAAATGGAAACTTTCCTACTTGACTACTGACCCATTGCTGCACCATTTGTCCTACTAATGCATTGTCAAACGGATAATTTCCTACCTGGCTGCAGGGCCATTGCTGCACCGTTTGTCCTACTGATGCCTTGTCAAACGGATAATTTCCTACTTGGCTACAGGGCCATTGCTGCACCATTTGTCCTGCTAATGCGTTCTCCAACTGATAACTTCCTACTTGGCTGCAGGGCAATTGCTGCGCCGTTTGTCCTTCTGATGATAAACTGCAAAGAGCACTAAGCAGCTGCTTTTCATAAAGGTCATTGGTCAATACGGAGCTATTATCATCTTCCATTAGAAATTTCATATAAGAGAAGTCTGATGTTGCTGGCACTGATGCTCTCTCTGTGTTCTGAAGACTTCCTACTTGACTGCAGGGAAATTGCTGCACCCCTTGTCCTTCTAATGGTAAGCCCTGATCAGCACTAAGCAACTCTCTTGCATATAGTAATTCTTCATCAGTCAGTGTTGAGATATTGTCCTCCTCCAATAGCAATTTCATCAAAGAGAAATTACGCGGTGCAGACACTGATGTTCTTTGGGTGTTCTGATCATAGTTTTGGCTGAATCTTGATGGGCCAATAATCTTGGATGGATGAACTATGATTCTTGGCTTATGATGTTGTCTTGGAAATACACTCATTTCCTTAATACTATTACTAAGGAAATAATTAGGACTCACTCGGTTCAAACTGGTCCTATCTTGCGACTGCAATTTTTGGCCACTGGAATGATCATTGTTTGTTCCCAAAAATCTCGCCATTTCTTCTGATCTGGAATTTGAACTTCTCTCACAGATAGTGATACCTTTATTTCCTCGTTGAGCATAAAATTCTGCAAAATCCATAATGTTGCTGTTCTCTTCGTAAATCTCTTTTCCTTTTCTCTTAGCATTATAGGTGCTCCCAGAAGATCTCATCATGCAACAAACTTTAGTAAAATGCAAACTTTTGTACTGCTTCTCCCAAGTCCTCGGCAAATTCCAAACTTTTAAAGGTTGTGATCTTACTTTCGAGAAGTTTGTTGGATTCTGCACGTGAAGTATTTGAACTCTCTAAACATTTCTTTCGACAAAAAATCCTGCTAAAAATAACAATGTGAGCAGATAATAGTACATCATTCAAAATCACATTCATCTCAAATGAAAGGAGAGAATTTAGTTCAAGGAGAGGATTTGTGAGATATAAATTTAACCATCACTTGTATGAACCGGTTTTAAAATAAATTTTATGAGACTATACCCTCAATATTAATACTAATCTCCCGCTAGTTTTCTCATTGAAATAGTGAATTTCTTGTCTCTACCTGTGTATGTAAGTTAATTGATTAAACCACATTAACTTTCTGTTCTTCTTGTTGTGTGGCCTATGAAGAGATGCATGGTTTGATGGGGTGGACGGCTTAAATTGCACATTTGCTCTTAAAATAAGTTGGTCTTTAACTTTTGCCCTTATAATGAGTTAAACATTTGCAAAACTTGACAAATATTATGACACGAAAACATAAGCGACAAACTAAAGACCAGGACAAAATAAGAGTAGAAGTGCAAATGACCCCTTGCATGTCTTTGCCCATAGTTTGAAGGAATACAACAAAAGGAGAAACTTGTGGGCTGTGACTATTGCTATTTGTAATTATTCAATATGATGTGGATGACATAAATTGTATCTCCAAATAAAAAGTGAGGAGCAAGGTCCATAGACTTGTTTTTGTTAAGCATCATTCTTTATGGAGTGGATATCATATATAAAATGTTTGCAGTGGGGGATGCTTCTAAATCACTATGTAATCAGTACTTATAAATGACTAGGTAGTCATACTTGGATAGACCAGCCCAATCAACAATTTTCGACACCTTTGAATCTTGGCGATGAGACCTAAGACACTTTGTTTGAGGCGGAATAATGGGATACACAAAAAAAAGTTCCACATTAGAAGTTGGTGCGACCTTGGACAAGTCAGAAGTGAGACTCATTAGACTCGTTTTTTGACTCATGCAAAATGAACCAACTAGGCGGAGTAACAAATGTAGAATTTAGCAATCACATTTTCTGAATCAAAAGTGCATCCAACTTGGAAGAGTAACAAATGTAGAATTTATTTATGGCATTTTCTAAATCAAAGGTGCATCCAACTTGTCAGAGTAACAAATGTAGAATTTAGCTACCACATTTTCCCAATCAAAGTGCATCCAACTTGGCGGAGTAACAAATGTAGAATTTAGCCATCGCATTTTCTGAATCAAAAGTGCATCCAACTTGACGAAGTAACAAATGTAGAATTTAGCTACTGAATCAAAACTGCATCCAACTAAGCGGAGTAACAAATGTAGAATTTAGCTACTGAATCAAGTGCATCCAACATGGCGGAGTTCCAAATGTAGAATTTAGATATCGCATTTTTTGAATCAAAAGTGCAATCACTTTAACTTACCTAAGACCCAATCTTCTCAAGTCTAATTTAGGGGGAAAAATAATTTTCTCCCTTTCTTGAAAAACCCTTTTTGCTCAGGTTATTTTATTTTTTTATATTTTATAAAAGCGTGAAAATTGAAGATCCATTTTCTGATTGTGAGTTGCGAGAGATCTAAATGTGAATCACAAACAACATTAAACAAGGAATTACAAGAAAGATACCTAATTGAGGACCGAAAGCAACAACGTGAGCAACCACTTCTTCAATTCTTTGTGCCCTTCTCTTTCAAACATAAACAATTGGATCATCTACTTGGTTGTCCTAAAAGTTGTGGACTCTATCTAAGCTACTTTGTCAAAGTTGAAACTGATTAAAAACTTCGTGTTTCTATTGCTAGTTTTGCTTCTTCACTTTCAATTAATCAGTCTAAGCAAGTCCTTTATATAAATGGAGAAGTGTTACTTCTTCATTAACTTCTATTTTCCACTTTAACAGTGGGAACTCATCTAAATTGACTTATGAACAAATTGGTTAAACAATTAAATCAAAAACTGACAACAATTCATAAATAAGGTGTTACTCACCAATGTAAAAAGGAGAAATCTAAAGTTTGCTTGTTATAAATTCCATAAACTTGTATAAACCAATTGAAGCAGGTGGATTTAGGTACAGAAAAAGAAAAGAAGTAGCATATTGTACATTCGTCGTTTCACCAACAATATCAAGTGGATATAGGCAAAGAAAAACAGAAATATCATATTATACCTTTGTCGTTTCTCTAACAATATCTACAAAGCTTAGACACACTGATAATGTAATAGATTTTCACACTATCACCTTAGTTTATCAATTGTAAAAGATCATTTACCATCTTAGGAGTATCGAGTTACATGTATTTTCAATTTTATGTTAGTGGAAATAATTTTTACAGCATCCATTCATAGATACTAACCTCTAGCTTAATCATTAACTAAATTTGTAATTAAGTATTAAATGGAAGGTGAGAAAAAACTACTTAATATTTACACCAAGCCACATTAGTTCTATCATGCTCAAGTGATTAAATTAATGTGAGATCACATATTGATTAATCATGGTTAAGCGAAAATATTGTCATGCTTTTAACAATTTATTTCCATTTTGGCAGACGTTATAACAACGAATTTGACTTGCTCAAACAAAAATCAAATTACAATAAGGGATGCTAAATAAGACCATGCACGATCAAACATATCATTGTCAACTGTCAAGACAACTCAAGAATCTGTCAATGGTAAAATTATACTTCCGTCTATCATTAAATACCAAACACTGTATGTCTCCCTCCTGTAAGAAGAATAGGGACTCGAATAAGAGGTCATTAGGTTGAGGGGAACGAATAAAACCACAAAAATGGTCAGTTTGGTTGAGAAGACTCTTTTTTCTTCTTAAAAGTACACTAATAGTACATGAACTTTTTTTTTACTAGTTTAGTAAATCAAAATCACTATGTATGTTGTTGTTTGATGATGAAAATGCTCAGTTTACCCCCACAAAGCAGATGTTATGACCAATAAACCATTATGCCGCAAACTGAAAACTAAAGTGCTAGTGAACTTTAGCCATCAGCAGTCTCTGTTAGTTGCCGATGGTTCAAAATGATAACCCAATCCAGAAAAGGGAAATGGAAGAGGTGATAAGTTCTACTGCTTTCAAAGTTTTGATGATCTCCTCACAAGTGCAGCGACCCGGTCCTCTGCAGAGTATGTTCGTCCAAGTCACAATGCTCTACAGCTGGCAAGCTGTCATTTCAGCGGGTTGGTGAGACGCCAGTGTTCTAGACCAATAATGGGCGTAGTTTTTTGCACATTGGACAATAGCTTTTCATAGTAACAACAAATTCTTTCTTTCGTTCAAAGACAGAAAATCAAGCCTCGAAATTGCAAGCAATCTGATACTCGCATTCCAGCTTCCTATTTCGAGAGCTTGTATTTGTGCATATATTGTAAGAATCGTTTCGTTTGTGATAGAAACATTTCATTTTTGTGTGGATCTTTGTAAGAACATAGTTAGTAATAACTTTGTGTCTTACACTCAAAGTATATATTAATCAGTCAGAATTAGTATAGTGGACAGTGTTGCATCTGCTTAGGCTCAGTTTTAAGTAATAGGAGGTATTACTTTTGTTTGAGATTAGTAGGTTAATCTCATGTTGTAAATTGTGTTTTACTATTGCTTGTGATGTTTAATGAAAACATTTTGAAAATTCCTGTTACGACAGGTCGTAGTTTACTCCCTTGAGCAAGGAGGTTTTCACGTAAAATTATGTATTCAAGCTTTACTATTAGCATTTGTTCCTTGTCTGTTGTTGACATCGTATAGAGGACCTCGTCCTAAAGTAATTAGTGGACGCATACATTCCAACAAGAGAATCCTAAATAAGCAACCAATTGGCTCTCTCTCTCACCTTGGTCGCTACCATAAAGTTTAGAGAGATTATGAGTTTTTTCATCAAATACTCTACCACATTGACAGATGAAGAAGGAGAATATGAGCTTGAGTTTCTTGTATTCTTCATTAGGACTATCGGTTGAATGAGTTTACATAGATGTATAATTCTCAAGCTCAATTCAAGTTAACCAGAATCCAACACAAGCTAATTGTTTTCAGCAAATTTTCTAGTTACAAAAAAAGGTGTATTTACATTATAGATGCTAGGGCATTCAGGAAATACTAGGAGAGAGGGACGTATCAAGCATAACTTTTGAGATTGAGGCTACTTACAAACCATATAGGATATGTATCAAAAGGACACTCTGCAGAAGCTTTGCAACAATAGATGCGACCGAGATACTGGTGTGAAACCTAGGTGAATCCCATACTTGGTTGCCCATCTGAGAAATGATGCAACAAATATTGCTAACAATCCCTGACTGCAACACTGCGAAAAGGACTAAAACTATAACATTTCTTCGCATCCTTAATCTGTAAGATGTGCAAACTGGCAAATACGTGAAAGAATCATTAGATTATTCCATCATTTAGTCTAGAGACACAAACAGCTTAAATACTCCCTACTAAAAAGAGGGTTCAAATTGCAAGAGAACTCATCTAATTTCAGATATCAGACTCTTGATTTTGTTTATTGAAGATATGACAATAGGGTTTACTCAAACCCCAAAAGCTAGTTCCTGAGGGGAGGAGTCCATATAAGTAGACCACCAGTTTATTCCCCAACCAATTAGTACTCTAACCCACTGTAACAGAACTAAAACTTACTCAGACATGTTTAGGAACTAAACAAAAAGTAATATGAATACACTTCCTTAAAATTAAAATATTTTAAAACATGTTTGAAATGCCACATTCAAAGAAAAAATTGTTGACTTTTCAAATTGTAATGTTGTAATACTTGCTCAAAAGTATATACGAGCACAAGACACCTTCTTTCTTTCATGCATCATAGTAGGCAGTAAACCACGGAATTTATGTCTATCCCGTCACTTCTCAGATGGGCTATACCAAGCATATGGTGTGAGGGATGGAATATAGAGCAAATGCAGAGTCGCACAACTCAAGGCTGGGCAAGTTCCTAAGAATCCACCTGCCCACTGTTCATTGACATACATATTAGGCAAGAGTTAGAAATCAAAAGACCTCACCATAATTATCTTCAGTTGACTGTGGCTGTGTCAGAGATATTGTTCGGGGTCAGCTCTTGTTGCTTGAATTAATTAGGTACTCATTCACCAGCAATATCTGTGGGTTCATCTATATCCATATTTTCTGTCGAAACATTGTCCATATTGTCTTTTTGATCATCTACATATGCTTGGGAGCTAACTACATCCCCCATCAAATTTTTATGCTTCAGATTGCCTGCCAAAACAAAGAAATGGGTTAAGGCAATCAGTACATGTGAGGACGAAATTCAGATATGTTTGACCTACAAAAATTTAAGCCTGATGCATCAAGATTTTCTACAACTAGACAAAGCTTAAGTTATCAATGCACCAAACTGTTAATAAACTTTCATGTGTGTGGGGACACCAGAAAGAATCACCAAAAGAATGAAATTTGATCATTATGTTGTTCTAAATCTGGAAAAGGACCATCACGCCCTCGGCTTTAAAAAGAATTCTCCTAGCATCATAATTTGTTTGGCATAGTTCCTATAAATGTAACAGATGTGGCGCATGCTTTCTCAAAATGGATTAAATTGATATCAGATCAATCAAATCCATGCATGTATTGAACATGGAAAGATTTAGGCTTTTAAATCACAGCAAACTTGATTAGCACAATGAATAATACTATAAACCACCATTTGATCAACTATCTGATTAAAAATATAAGGTAAATGCATTATCAAAATACCCATCCAAAAGGTGCATCCACTTGACGTTGAGTGAAGAAGTTCCTTAACACGAAATAAGAACCGCTCCATAGATCTCTTGGTGATGGGGATTTTGCTGGTTATTGCTGTTTGTTTCATGCCCTGTCAGAAAGAAAAGAAAATACAAATGAAAGTCCAGAAAGATGTCTAGGACACAACGAATGAGCATAACTTGACCAAAACATATGGGATTTCTGTACAAACCTTTGCGTCTGAACAAAGCGTCTGGATAGTTCTAGTTGCTGTCTGAAGCTCTCTAACCTGGTAATAAATATAGAGAGGCTCCTTAATCTAAAGTCAGTTTTTTCGCATCTACTATAGTTCAAGCCAGTAATTCACTCATCTTACCATCTGAATTATTTGCTCACGGTGCAATTCAAATTGCCCCTGTAAGAAGCCAAAAGCTGAAGACATTTGTTATTTCAGTTAGTTACTAAGTTTTAGGACTGCAGTTTTATTTATTTAGTGCAGTAAATTAGTATTTTTAAAGTAACTTGTTTTCTAGTCTTTAGGAGTTTGTTTATTTTCAGCAGATGATGTGTTGATATTTAGGTTGTTAGTTAGTGATTTATTATAAATGTAAGTCTTCATTGCAGTGAATAAAACTAATTTACCACATCAAATTCAAAGTTTTCTTCTTTCTAGTTCTTTGGTCCTTTTTCTATCTTTATTTCTTCATATTCATATTCATGAGTGTTTTGTTGTTCTTTTTCCGGTTTTCACTCAATTTAAACAACAGTTGGTATCAGAGCATTCTTGGACGGAGAAGCAAGTTTTTCTTCAATTGAACTATCAGCTTTCAATGGAGAAAGTTATCAGATCTGGGCAGTTAAAATGCAGACAGAAGCTTTGGATCTGTGGGAGGCTGTAGAAGATGATTATGAAATTGTTCCCTTACCAAACAATCCCACGATGGCACAGATGAAAAAACACAAGGAGAGAAAAATCATAAAATCAAAGGCAAAAGCATGCTTGTATATTGCAATGTCATACACCATCTTCACTCGTATCATGTCCTTAAAGTTAGCAAAAGAGGTAAGGGATTATCTCAAGACTAAGTATGAAGGAGATAAAATGATTTGAGGGATGCAAGTTTTGAATTTGGTACGTGAGTTCGAGCTGCAAAGGATGAAGGAAAGTGAAACTATAAAGGAGTATTCCGACCGACTTCTTAACATAGCAAATCATTCAGATTGTTGGGTACCACTTTTAACGATTCAAGGATCGTTGAGAAAATCCTTGTAACAATACCTGAAAGATTTGAGGCTACTATTACAACCTTAGAAAATACTAAAGACTTGTCTAAAATTACACTTGCAGAGCTTTTAAGTGCTTTTCAAGCACAAGAGCAACGACGTGTAATGAGACAGAAATGAGTTGTTGAAGGAGCCCTACTAATAAGACAACAAGACGATGGAAAAAACAAGAAGCAGCTGAACAAAAAGATACAAGTAGGGAACAGTGATAATATTGCGAAAAGCAAGAAGGCTAACTATCCCCCTTCTCGGCACCATGGTAAAAAAGGTCACCTTCCTTTCAAATGTTGGAGGAGACCTGACGCAAAGTGCAGCAAGTGCAACCAGCATGGACACGGAGCTGTAATTTGTAAATCCAAGACCCGTTGAAGCTCAAGTTATTGACCGAGAAGAACAAGATCAACTCTTTGTTGCAACTTGTTTCACATGTCTTGATTCAAGTGAAAGTTGGTTAATCGATAGTGGTTGTTCTAACCATATGAAATCTGATAAAAAGTTGTTCATAGAGTTGAGGAACACAGAGAGAAAGAAAGTTAGAATTGGAAATGGTGAGTGTCTTTCTGTGAAAGACAAAGGCATCATAGCCATTACAAGTTGCTTTAGAACTAAGTTTATTACAGATATTTTGTATGTCCCGAACCTTTATCGAAACCTGATAAGTGTTGGTTAATTAATGGAGAAAGGATTCAACATGTGCGTGATAGAAGATCCATCAGGCCATGAAGTATTCAAGGTCAAAATGGAGGGAGATGTTTCTTGCTCAATTCTATGGAAGAGAAGCAAACGGCTTTTTTTTATTTCAGACAACTCTACAGAAGTTTGGCATTAAAGAATGGGTCATTTTCATCATAAAGGTATAATGTTGATGCGAAAAAAAAGAAACATGTGAATGATCTACCATTCATACAGAATCATTGGTCAGATTGTCAAGCTTGTTTACTTGGCAAGATGAACATATTGCCCTATCCCAAAATAACTTGGAGAGCATTAAAAAGGCTTCAGCTAATTCATATAGATCTATGTGGACCTCATAGAACACCATCATTAAATGGTAGTCTTTACTACATTGTATTTAATGATGATCTAACAAGACTGACTTGGATTTTTTTCTTAAAATTCAACTAAGAAGTTGCTGATGTGTTTTGCAATTTTAAAGGAAAGGTAAAAAATCATAGTTGCACAATTCAGACTTTAAGGTCTGATAATGGGAAAGAGTACACTTTAGAGCAATTCAAAATATTTTGTGACAAAGCTGGTATAGAACATCAACTAATTGTCCCTTATACTCCACAATAAAATGGAGTAAGTGAGGAAAAATAAAAGTATAATGGAGTTGACAAGGTGCATACTACATGAGAAAAATCTACCAAAAACGTTTTGGGCGAAGACTTCCAGAACTGCTGTGTTTTTGCAAAACAAACTTCTTTATAGAGCCATGAAGGATAAAACACCATATGAAGAATGGTATGGTCATAAACCCTCATTACAATTACTTGGATTTTTGGTTGTTTCTGTTTCTTTTATGTGCCACAGGTTAAAAGAGATAAACTTGATAAAAAGGCAGTTCCTGGCATCTTTACAGGTTACAGTACTGTTTCCAAAGCATATAAAGTCTATCAACCTCAAACGGAGAAAATTCTCATAAGTAGAGATGTTCACTTCAATGAGGACCGACCAACATTGGTATTGGGAGAATCCCAAAAGCAATCCAACAATTGACACTCTATTAGATCCAAAAGATCTAGTAGATGATCTTCATGTTAGAGGCATGAGGTCGATCTCTGATATCTATCATAGATGCAATATTGCAATTTGTGAGCCCGCGAGCTATGTTTGAGGAAGCAGAAGGGAATGAAAAATGGGTGGCTGCAATGAAGAAGGAGATGATGATGATGGAAAAAAAGTAGACCTGGGAACTTGTTGATAAACCTCAAGATCGAAAGATCATTGGTGTAAAATGGATTTTCAGAACAAAGTTGAATGCAGATGGATCCATATACAAACATAAAGTGAGGCTTGTGGCGAAGGGCCTTGCTCGAATTTTTGGAGTAGACTACTGAGAAACTTTTGCACCAGTTGCTTGACTTGACACAATCAGACTATTTCTAGCCATTGCAATGGAAAAAAGTTGGAAAGATTATCAACTTGATATTAAGTCGGTCTTTCTCAATGGTCTTCTCCAGGAGGAAATTTATGTTGAACAACCAGATGGTTTTGTCATCAAGGGACAAGAAGACAAGGTTTATTTGCTAAAGAAAACTCTCTATGGTTTAAAGCAAGCATCAAAAGCTTGGTATAGTTTAGGATTTAAGAAGAGCCTATCTAAGTCTACACTTTTCATTAAGTGTTCAGGTGCGGTCATACTTATTATTTCTTTGTATGTTGACGATCTATTTGTCACAAGAAGTTAGACTTGTCTTATAGAGGATTTCAAGTTGGAAATGATGAAGGTCTTTGAAATGACTGATGTTGGACTGATGGCATACTTTCTTGAAATGGAGATCAAACAAAATGAAGACGAAGTGTTCATTTGCTTGAGAAAGTATGCTCAAGAAATTTCATATGGAAGATTGTAAATTATGAGTCTCCAATGAACCAAAAGGAAAAGTTGTCCATAGATGATGGAGCAAAAAAGGTGGATGAGGCATATTATAGAAGTCTTATTAATTGCTTAATGTATTTGACTGCAACCAGGCCTGATATACTGTATGCACTATGCAGTGAGTCTTTTGTGTCGGTTCATGCATTGTGCAAGTGATTTACACTTGAGAGCAACTAAAAGAATTGTCAGATACATCAAGGGAACTGTCAACTATGGTGTTAAGTTTCACAAAAGTCAGAATTTTAGACTTATCGAATTTTTCGATAGTGATTGGACTGGTTCATTTGATATGAGGAGTACTTCGGGTTTTTGTTTCAATCTTGGATCAGGAACTTTCTCTTGGTGTTCCAAGAAACAAGATACAGTAGCGCAATCAACAGCTGAGGCAGAATTCATTACTGCAACAACAGTTGTAAATCAAGCACTATGGTTGAGGAAAATCATGTGTCATCTGAACATGGAGCAAAAAGAAGTGATAGAGGTTTATACTGATAACCAAGCTGCAATTTCTATTGCTCATAATCCAGTTTTTCATGGAAGAGCTAAGCATTTCAATGTTAAGTTGTTTTCTTGAGAGACGTGCAAAAAGATGGAGATGTGAAGCTTCTTTACTACAAAAGTGATGAGCAGGTTGCTGACATTTTCACCAAGTCCCTTCCCCTCAACAAGTTTGAGTTTTTCATAAAGAAACTAGGAATCTGCAGATCCTAAAGCAAGGAGTGTTAGTTTCTATGTAATAGGACTACAACTTTTTATTTACTACAGTAAAGTGGTCTTCTTAAAATAACTTATTTTTCTAGTCTTTAGGAGTTTGTTTATTTTCAGCAGATGTTGTGCTGATATTTAGGTAGTTGAAGTTAGTGTATTATAAATGTAAGTCTTCATTGCAATGAATAAAACTGACTTACCACTTCAAATTCAAAAGCTTTCTTCTTTCTAGTTCTTCGGTCCTTTTTTCCATCTTTATTTCTTCTTACTCATAAGTGTTTTGTTGTTCTTTTTCTGGTTTTCACTCAATTTAAACAACAATTCCAATACATCATGTTTTGTAACAATCACAACGATGAGGTCAAAGACTACACCCTCCCTTAACTGAAATAAATAAGTCATTGTACCCTGACCCGTGATAGAGGTAGGTACCTTTGAGGAAAGAGTCAACAAACTTCCCACCAAACTTGACAGCAATTGCACGGACGTTGACCTATTAGTCAACACCAATTATGTCAGTAGCATAAAGCTAAGAGGCAATCAAATAAGAAATTTAAGCAAGATAACCAACCACCTTATCATGGGTCTTGCACAAATTGACTAAAGAAACAACCACATTAACAGATTGTTGTAGTTTCTTCAGAAGGCATTTGACATCTTCCACTTCACCACCCCTGGCTTTCTCCAGAAGTGAAATTTCCTTTACCTAAGCAAATAAAGAAAACATAATAATTATTTTCATCATGGAAGTTCCATCTGTTGATGTGTAGCTTCTAAATAATATGCAATATTTTTGGTACCGACCAAGCGGTTAATCATGGCAAGGTTCTCTTCATGCTGCAGCATCAAGTCATCATCAGTAAACGTCTTTTTAGAACGCATAAAATATCTCGGAAAGATAATGCACACAGATTTAAGCGCATAGTGGAAATCTTACCAGTACCCGGTACCAAATGTAAAATGTTGCAGGACAGAGAGTAGGAAAACGACAGCGATCCTCCAATGCAGATCTGTGTGATGAAACCTGGCATTTAAACAGAATAGGACTAAGTTAGGGTTTTCCTAGGAGCGTATCACGGTTACAGATCACTAAGAATATTATATGCTAACATTATCTAGAGACTGAAACCCCATGACCAAAAAATTATAGAACATTTTTAAGACATTGCATTTCAATTATTATAATATTAAGAATATGTAAACCTTCACTTAAATCTTGCCACTTAATATGCAAATATTGCTGCTTTCATAATTTTTCCAATATGTTTGAAGCAATCTGTAAATGCACTTGGCTAGGTGCAATCAAACAAGTATTGCATAGTCATGTAGTAAGCTTATTTAAAGTGATAAAGGAGGTTATAACGAATCCTTAAGGTCTCCATTTACACCTTTGAACTAGAAGCATGTTGGATAACAGATAGAAGCTCAGCAGAAGGTTTTGATGCAATGTGTTAAAAACATAGCAAAGTTTTAGCAGAATTGTAACAGATAAGCTCACAGCAGAAAGTGTTGATGCAATATGTAACAAATCTAGGAAAGTTTTCACTTTGCTTCAAGCACAACAAATGATCTGTCAAAGAAATAATTATGTAAAACCACCTAATATATGCACCTGGGGCAAAACAGAGCAGGCAAGCTCACATAGGGAATCGGAAGTGGACTGGCAATTTTCCAAGTGAATTCGTAAAAGCTTTTGAATTACCTCTGCCTGCAAATAAAATAATAAATCAGACTAGCAACCCTAAAATGAAGAAAACATATTGAACAGTCAGCAGTCATCAAAGAAACATGATGCTGATGTTTGCTGTAGCCACTAGATTAACCTACTTTGACTTTCTGACCATCTTCAATGTCATTGACACCATCACACTTTTGCATCAAGAGTTTGTAAGCAGAACTGCCCAGCTTCTTGGACAGAAAAGAAAGTAGCTCTTTTGAAAAACCTGTACGAATATCTTTTCCAATATCGTTGAGATCGTTATCTAGGATAGTCCGGAAAGACACAATAACTGATTCCAAGCTTAACAATACTTCGGAAGCCAAAGCAAATGAGACAGCACATGCTGCAAGGAAAAAAGTCAAGTGGTATGGGCTAACATATTCTTCAATGGTAAATGAAAGAAATATGTGATCAAGAAGAAGAAATTCATAAGCAGCATACCTGCATCAAAGATGATCCCAACAAATAAATATGCACCAGCATATAAATAACCTATATCTCCTGGTGATGGAATCAATTGCATGCCTTGGAAAAAGCAATCTGAAATGCTGATTGGCTGGAATGCCTCCAGAAGATCAGAAAGTACTGACCTGTCTCTCTGAACATTAGGTATGTTTAACGTCTGCAATTGAGGTAAAAGGAAAAGAAAACAATGAGAAACAAATTTGATAAGAAATTCTAGGAAAGAAAAAAGAAAGGTACTTCCCCACCCTCCATTTCCTTAGGTTCTGCTTTTTAGACCGAAATGTTTTACCTTGCCAAAGCATTGAAGTGTCTCTTTTATGACAGATCTAGATACTGATTGTCTTAAGCTTGTAATGTTGGGTAAATCAGGATTTCCAGCAAAGGCAGAATGAGTTCTCCAATGATCTGGGCATGTGTCTGTATCTGCATAAAATCCCTGTAAGATATTCTAAAATTTGGCAATATTTCTTCCAAGGCATCTGACAAAGTCAGCTGTAATACCTTTTCTAACACCAGATACTGCAGAATCCAAATGTCTTCTAAGGGAAGGAAATAGTGGCTGAATTTTGCTTATGAACTCTATTACTTTCATCTCACCAAAAGCAGGAGGAACACTCATGCGTCTAACCAATATATGCCTTCGTGGACTGAAGTAGTCCAGCTTTTTGTTTAGATCCCTCAGAAAATAAAGAAAAAGGGGCAACTGGTACCACCAGGGAGTTAGATACTCTCAAAGAATGAAGTCTAAAGACGAGTACATATAAATTTACGCACCAATTTCCAAATATTATAAATATGAACAATTAAAGAGGAAGAAGGAACTGAAGACGGGTGTGAGAGATTCATATATACACTAGTGAAGAGGGCATGACTAAAGGAGCTCACTGAATACCTCAGACGCTGGATCTGCACAGCAGGAATCCTCAGTCTGCATTGAAAAACCATACTGAAACAAGTTAGAAACGCTGCACATGCCCAGCAATGATTTCTGGCAGCTATTATGTGAATTTACAAATTGCAACGATATCAAGTGTCAACTTATTATCAGAACTCTCTCTCAGTTCAGAAAAATCTCTTCTCTTTTTGTACTACTCTTAATTGAAGGAAAATATAATTGAATAAATTGCCAGAATAGAACAAGATGTACCTCAAAACTAATGGCCTTAGAAAGATAGGTCACTTTTCCTTTTACAAAAATTATAACAAGGGAAGGTTAAAACAATACAAGAGGAAGATGCAAGTTAGCAATGAAACATATCAAGTGATCACAAGAGTAAGGGCTGAGTTAGTAGACAATCAATCAACTCATAATCAGAACAAAAGCCTATATGCATTTGGTTAGAAAACTAATTATGATTATTTCGATGTGTTGATTCAACAATAAGTACAATACTACAATATTAACTACTTTCATCAGAGTAATATTGTGGCTGTTAGTCCATAAGGTGTCATTTCTGCGTGACAACCAAATATTAAGCAATTAATGAATTTGATAAACATTGATGAAATCAGGTAAATCATTCAAATCACACAATCCCCAAGTCTTTAATCAAATAACTAATTCTTTTCTTTTGAAAAGGTATCTTAGAGTTCAATACTCTATCTACTTAAAGCATTTTGTGCTCAATAGAAAATTGTGAAATGGAAAATATCACGAAAATGCCTAAGAGGTGTACTCATGGTAATGAACTCTCAATTATCTTCTTAACTATCTAGATGTTTGACTAACCCATGATTGAAGAAGCAAGATACAGTTCAATAATCAAACAAAGGATATGTATCAAGATGACACCCCCAGAAAAGTAACACCTCAGTGGCTATTTGAAGATTTTGTGTTTTTTAAATTTTAAATTATGCAGATTTAAATTGTGTTTTCAGTTGGCTATTTGAAGCCCTCTTGTGATTAATAAAATTATTGAGAGACAATTTCAACCCTTTTTTGCTACCCCATCTTTTAAAAAAACATACAGAAGACCTGAGATGCAAGAAATACCCAGCCCACAGTATCCAGATAGAATGGCCAGGAGAAAAGGAAAATCAAATGAAGGTTGTGCACTAGAGGAAAAAGGATTTGAAAGAGTGACACTAGCAAATAGACCCATATACTTCAGGCACTAACTTGCTCAAATGACAAACCCATTGAGACAACGAAAAGAAGGAACTCATTTAAACACTAACACTACCTTCTGAAAAGCTAAAATAGCAAAACAATCCAGCAAAAGAGGCCTGAATTTGTGTCTTTGTGCTTCGACATGCTCCACAGCAGTAGAAACATCTACATTCGCTGACATATTAACATTACGTGGTTGATTCACTGATGGCTCAGGCGCACTACCTTTAGAACATGTTCCAGAAGGACCGGTGCTTGGTTCCTGGCTTGGAACTGCACCTGCTTTCCTCAAAACATCCATGATGGTTGGCTGCCTAAGTTTTCCATCAGTAAGTGATGCTTGGCTGCTCTTCTTCTCTTTCTTCTTGTTTTGTGATGGACCAACGTTACCATTACCATTACCATTCTTCCTCTCCTGATCTCTATTATGATCAAGTTGGTTCGGTGACAAGGACTCCAGATGAGGTTGGAGTTCAGGTAAGGAAAAAGAGCATTGTTTGAGGGAAATGTTTAGCAAGCTCTCCAAAAATCTGAATTGGTAAACTTGTTAGCTTTATGAAGTTCTGTTGTCACAGCATGATTCTTTATTGAGAATAAAAATGCCTTGTGGTCAAAGTTATAATACAGTTGCTGATGCATATGTATATTGCAGAGTAAAGTTGCTAGAGAGAAGGAACACACATTAAGGAAGTGTACTATAGCAAGATAACACATTCATCCAGGTCTGACATTTGTAAAACTAAAGTATAGAATGAATACAGAATGGAAGTTAATCATTTGAAAATTTTATAATTATGTATTTGTATATCCTTGTAACCTGCAGGAATAAAGATTTTTATAGAACTGCTTCAAATCACTTTGCAACTAGTGAAGACCCATATAATTGAGCAAATATTACCATGTACAGAGTGATTATCTTATTCTGATATCTCACAGAAAATTCAGAAGTAGTGGGTGTTCCCTATAAAATACCGGGACAATGCATTTCCTTTTACCATTAAATGTTATTAGGTATAGGATCTAAGAAACAGATAATCATCCTTCACAATTTGTTTGTGACAGATGCACGATGAACAGGGTTGACAACTAGTTAGGAGATCAAAAAGGGTCCTCAAAACCTGCGGGGGTCAAAAGTTATATCATGCATGGCATACAAGAAAAGGACATGTGGACATACACAAGGTTCCTCAACCGCTTAAATAGTTTAAGAGTTATCTCCTCTCTTGTTGCTTGACTGACTGCACTACACTCATCAACAGCTTGAGTACAGAAGGCATTGAGCTACATGATATACCCAAGAAGTCAGATAGCATGCTTAAACATATCAAGTTGTCAGATATAAATTACCAAGATCACTGGCGAGATTATCAGCACTACCTACCAGTTCCCGCAGCCAATTGGCAGCATAGTACAATGATAGAACAATGATTTGCTTTTGCTTTCCACTTAAAGAGCCCCAAAGTGGTTCACTGAAGAACTGATACAAATATAATAGACACAATTAGCACATGGAAGGCATGCAGCAGGCATAACATTATCACGGTATAAGAGTACAACTCTCCCACCAGATGGGAAGAAAGAGTTTGAACCATCAAGTTTCATCAACTGCCAAGTGACTAAATATTGTTTTCCGAATAATTCTAGCTTATGGGTGAAGGATCACCACACTTTAAAACTTGAACAAAATGGTAACGCCAAATGTACCAACTAATTTCACAGTGAGTGTGATTGAGATGGTTTATAAGAGTAACTGGGAAGGCACTGAATCCCACCTTAGAGGAAGGAAGGTGTATAGGACAGCCAAGAAGTGCATCAATTCCTGCTAGAGATCCTTGATTCGCCAACCCCTCAATCTAACAAAGAGTTGAGATCAAACATAGAACATTCAAGGATTTAGAGGACGAAATTCTTTTTAAAAACTGAATTATGTACTTACTGAAGATAGCAAAACAAAGTTTGCTGGAAGAATTTGCAGTGATGAAGCAGCCCTGCATGAGTTGTATAATATGTGACCATCTATGCAGAATAACAACACTGATAGGCAGAAACTTACCAGAACGTAAATATATATCAATAAGTCTAAGGTTACTTTGGTGATTTTGACTCAGATAGAAATTTGATAGAAATTCAGTTTTAAACAGCAAAGGAATACTAGGAGAAATTTTTATCATCGACACTGCAAGATTGCAGTGTGGTGCAAATGTCAAATTTTCCCTCAAGCCCATACATCATCTTCAAGGTGCAATGAAACATCTCCTAGCTGCATTGTTTTGGCACAATTCATTCCATAAGTTAAAAGAGGGCAGTGGGACTAACTGATAGATGTATATAGTTAAATCAAAACCGCTCCACAATTTCTGCAAAGGTCAGCGTTTCCTCTAACTTCAGAAATGTCCTTGAAGTGCAGCAAAATATCTCCTAGAACCTTTTAATCATATTTCATAAAAAGTGAAGGCTGAGCATAACAGTTTTCCTAAGGTAGTCAGGATAATATCTGAGTAAAGCAGAGCCTAAGAGCAGAAAATAATTCTGCACCAAAGAATTCTTTTCAGATTGACAATTTTAATTCCTAAACCTGATAATCAAAAGTTCAAGCTCCCATGATAAGTTAGTGATTCTCTGGCTTCATAGTATCAAGCCATTTAGTAAAAGTGAGGTAATAAAAGTAGGTGTGTCCTCTCATTTAATTTTTGTTTGTTTCCATACTTGAAATTTAGCATATAAGGGTGTATAAGCTTTTCAAGCAGTAAGATGAAGAAGAAGAATTACAAAATTACCGCAAAGAAGAGGATACAAGTGGCAAGATATTGAGACATATAGGAGATATGTCTCCGTCAAGGTTCATCCATAAGTCTCCTGCTTACAAACAAAGGTCATAACTTCAATTGGTGATTAGTTAATGGAAATTTCCTAGTGTAAGTTTCTGGAATGCACCTGTGGAGCTTACCTTCCAAACCACAATATAAGTCTTTGACCATAAGTTTCCCACCATCGAGGTCACACAAAAACTTTGATTCGAAGTCCCCAACATGTTTGCTTGTCCTGTGAGTAATGCACGTTTTATGGACTGTGATGTAAATCTTTGGGGATAATCATGTGCTTACCATTCCACTATGGCTGGATGAAGTGCTTTTTTCTTCAATGTTAAAGCCAGTTCATCATAAAACATAATTAATGGTAGTGGTAGCTGCTTGCAAGAGTTCATAGATGTTTCCAAGAGCTCCAAAGCTGCCTCATAATTTGACTTCTAAACCAAATCTCAAAATCAATAAATACCAAATCTCATAAGTTGGAAGCATCATAACAAAGTAGCAATGGCAAGAAATTTTTAAATAGAAGCTCAAATATCTGAAATATCATGACAAATAAAATAGGGAAACACAACATGAAAAACCAACTCAATGGGAGACATCTCGGAAATATTACAAGATAATTCCTTCTTTTTAGGGGGGAAGGTAACATTTGTGTACATTGACAAGTTAGTACATACAACTCTTGAAACCTGTGTGAAGAAACACACAGCTTGATATCTAGTAGTTTGAGGGAAATATCAAATATAGCAAATGGCTAAGTAGTTTTTTGTTTTAAAATGCGATCAGCACATTTACTCTCATTAATCATCAGAAGTTGTGAAGGCCAAAAGGGAATATTACCAAGCACTTTAATGATGATATATACATGTAGTTATCATGTTCTAAAATAACAGTGTTGAAATTAGATTACGATATTTTTAGATGATAAATTTGTCTACCAGTAAAGAAATAGAAGATGTTTTGAAGGACAGGTCAACAATATAATGAAGATCAGATCTGACTGTATTATTTTCCTCTGGTTGGTGTAATATGAGTTTTGTAAATGATGTGGAAACTTTATCACGGTGTGTAGAAAGCTTACATAGATAGGTTAAAGTTTTCCTCATTTGGTTGTATGGTTTTTGTGGAGAATGCACTCGGGCATTTGTGATATATCAATATTACTTACCATTTCAAGAAAAAAAAAAGTTTACCAGTAATCATACAGGGAAATTATTTACTGTGATACCAACATAGAAGAGATTTACCAATAAAAAGACTTCCGCTGTAAGCAATATTGAATCACATTCATAACCTAGAGCACTAATAGACAAATTTAAGATAGTCAGCAAAGCACAATAATCTCGTAATACAGTGTATCTAAGTAGAACCAAATGTAGTCAGTACCTTTTCATTTCCTCCACTTTCTCCTATAAGTCCTAGCTACTACTAGACCTCCATTACTGAATTCACATAAACTATATTGCTACTATTGGCACTAGAAGTTGTACTCAGTTTCATTTTATAATGCCAGTTGACTACATAAGTTTGAAACGTTAATTAACTTGTCCATTATATTAGTTTTATTGTAAGAAAATATTATAGTAATAGCTGGAAGTTAATTTGACATAGAAAACATAATATCGAAATTCAATTTTTTGAATAATTAAATGAATTTGAACTCTAAAAAGCTGTTTAATAACGAATGGTATATGTTGGAATATTTCAAATTAATTTGAGCCTCACTATAGATAAGGGGTTTTGGTCATGCTTTGAATATAATGTTGAAGTATGTCTTCTGGTTTCTATTAGTAGTCCTCCCTTTTGAGAAGACTACACAATATAAGTATTAAATGAATGATTAGCTAGTGGGTATACTGATATATATGGCTACTAATAACAATCAGAAAGACAAATTTCAGCATTAAAGGATTGGAACAAGGTCAAACAATACATGATTCAAAAATACTGCAACATCATGTTGTTTAATTTGAACAATTGGAATAAGATAAAGTTGCCTCAAGTATCAGCAGGCTACCTGAGATGATGGAAGATGTGTCGTAGTTTTTGCATCCCCAAGGTAGGATAGTATTTTAAGAGTTCCAATTAAGCCCATCTTCTTATAAGTAAGATCGGGATGACTCAACTGCCAGAAGATTTAAAGAGGATAAGTTGTCATTGTGACTCAAGAGAAGGATACTGTCACAATTCCTAGAGAATGTCATATTATCCATTTACATATTTACCTGCTTTCTCACAATCACTAGTAGTTCATTTGAAATAGGAGATCCAAAGGGCCCTGTACTCACTTCAGCAGAAAATGCCAGAAGACTGAAGACTTCATACACCTGAAACATAAAAAGTGCTCCTCAAAGACAAGCCAGGAAATGGCTCAAGTCATGATGCCAAGAGAGGCACGGTGATGGCTTCACCAACCTTATGCAGGTTTTCAATACGAAATGTCTCCAAGTAATCTAGGATGCCTGAAAATAAGTATAAAGATAAGCATATAACTAAAATTTATGGCAAAATTTTCTAGTCAGCATTAATATTGATCCAACAAGCACACCAGTTATATGAGAAGAAAGTGGAATCAACTCCTGTGAGTACTTCGAGGCTAGGAGGACCATCACATCTATAGCAGAATTCACTTCATGACTTATCCCAGAGCCCACATGAGTAATTAATGCTCCAAGGACCTTCAAATAAAAAACAGCTAATTACACTTGGGGCATGCAATACAACCTTTTGCATTTACTTCCAAAATCAGGAGAAACTATTTATTAAATGCTTCAAGAAAACAATCTTACTTCCTGCCTTGAATAACTATCCACAAGGTTTTTGAACAGATCTGTGTACATGCGAACGCCGAATTCCCGTACGTTATCTTCTTTGCAAGCCAGTAAGTACTCAGAAATGGAAAGGAGGGTAGGAAGATAATCCTAGTATAGAGCAAAGTAAGTCAACTACAAAGAACTGCACCAATATAGCTTGCACAGGAAATAGGAATATAAGGTTTTGCACTGCGATGAATACCAAAGTGTAAACCATACCCGAGTCAAATCTGTATTCCCAGAAATACATTGATCAAACATAGTTTCCACAATACAGCCCTCAAGAATTTTTTTCTTCAGTAACTTCTCAACAATCTTTTGTAAAGGCTCGCTGTTCATGTATATAAGCGTAAGCAACCATATGTCTATGATCTTATGATCCTGAACTTTCTCTAGGCTTTTCAGTTCATTCAATGTCTCTTGGCAAATTACCTACCAACAATTCACCATGTATAAAGAGCAGAACAGATGTAAATATCTATGCCTACTGACAAATGACTCAATGAAATTATCAAGTATAAGGAAATAGAAATTGTAAATCCCACTTTATTAAATCGAAAACTTGTTCGCAAGGCATCAAGTATTGAAGCTTCTGCATTGTTGACGACTGACTTTCCCTTCATCTTACTCTGTTGTGTGGTCCAAACGTTTGATGCTCCAACAAGTTTCAGTTGATGTCGGATGTGTGAAATAATCCTACGAGTATTGGTTGGCGTAGCCAAAAGCAGTAAGAATCTCAATAGGTAGGGCATATGCTCCACATCAATAGTTCGGATACAAGATAACGCCACTGTAATGACCTTTTACAAGTTTCACAAGAAAAGGAACTGTTATTAAGGTGAAAGTCAACATTTAGTAGATCGACCACTGATTTTAATACATGTTCAACAAAACAACCTGTTCTTGCAACATATCATCCAGATGGAGGTTAGAGAAACAATCGAGCATGGGAACAATAATTGAAGAATCCTCTTGAAGCATCTCCTGAAGCGAATCTACAACAGTTTTGTTGTTTTTCTCCCCAATAATCTCGGGCAAGGACCCAATTATCTCCTTCTTCAAATGAACCGGGCAAATAGATAACACTTGAAACAGTTTTTCTGTAAATGCTTCTGAATCTACAAGGAAGTCAAGCCACCGGAATTGGTTAAGAATCAACCTTGCTATGTCCTCTTCAAGACATAAAGAATATGATCTCCCTCCAATTATTCCAGCAGGGTCCACATCAAAATACTCAGGAAGCTTTTCAAGCAGCAAGTTTTGAATGTCTGACTGGACTGCAGGAACCAGTAGCAGTACTCTTGCCAGGCTGTCACTCCGTACTGATCCAAGTCCATCTCGTTTTGAAGGTGATAAAATGCTGTTGTAACCAAATAGTTGCAACAGTTAGACATGCCGATGAGAAGCTTTCTCAAGCATTTATTTCTTATTTTGGAAAACGAATAATAAACTTATTGTTCCACAAGTATTTTGCATCTCGTGTTTCAAAGATGCCACAAAAAGCCTTTTTTTACCATTCAAGATCAACTTATTGGAAAGCATAAAAATGATACCTACAAGGGCTTCCCATGTATGAATCTAAAATCCCATCTGTTATAAGTGACCAAGTAAGAAATGATAGTCTACATTTATCATTTCCATTATTTCCTATACTAAGATTCGCAGTCCCTAGCCAAAAACCATGTATCACCCTTGAGACATCTGGTAGGCGGTTAAAAGCTAGAGTAATACCATCTTTTTGGGTTGCAATAAAGGAGTTCACTTGTCATTTAGATTCCTGATATTCTAAACACAGAAGTGCATAAAAAAAAGAATTGCTAATATATTTGGCGAAGTAATACAATGTTCCACAGGAAGTGTACATAAAATAAAATAAAATAAAACAACATAAAGCTCTTTCATTGCTCAAAATATTATGAATGTTCATTGATTTTCAACTCTCATATATCTGTGAGGTTGAAAAGTAAAATGTCTTCACCACACAACCCTCTCTCACCCCCACAAAATAAGATAATGCTCTTTCTGACCCAACATAAGTCCAATTTTAATCCAAAGTAAACTCTTATCTATGCAAATTTCAAATTAGTTTACACGCTTAAACCTTATCCAATGATGCAATGTTTCCACCGACGCTCTAAGGTGCTTTTCATTTACTTACTAATGCAATATACAAGTAATATGGGAGGGAAGGAGGGAATTAATGAAAAGAGCAGTCCTTCATGCTTACCGCCGAAGGTTACTTGGAGAGTTGACGTAAGACGAGAGACCCAGGAGGAAATCAGACTTTAGAGAGGAATCAGATGAGAAGAGACTGTTGAGTTGGTTCCGAAGCTTATGTAGATCAGATGGTAGACAGGGCGGACCCGAGGGGTTGATCAATGTACAGCCGGCATCTGCTAGAACTGAAATCATTTTCTCAATCGAATTTACAGTTTGTGACTGTCTTAACTTTGGCGCTTCCGATTCCGATGCTGTTTGCGGAACATTTTCCTCGTTTGCGACAGCGGATTTGGGAATTTTGTTGGGCGGAGCAAACGGAGTAACGAATCCAGTTTTCAATTTCACCGGACGTTTACGAGGACCGATTTGCTTGTTCTGGGGAAGAACCATTATTCTTGTGCTAGGGTTTCTGAGCTGAAGATTGTGTTTGAAGCTTGTGATAATGGAGGCAAAAAGGCGCCAAATTTTTGAGAAATTTTGAAATTAAGAAAGGAGGGTAATTTATATGTTTAGCCCAAAATTGTTCAAAGGGAACTTACATAATATATTTCTTTTTCACTTGATCACTTTTAATTTATTTATAATACAAATTTAATTCATATTATAAAAAACAATTTTTTATTTTCATATAATACAAATTTTAATGATAGATAATTCATTTATCACACATTTTAATACACTTATAATACATTGTTTCAAATTTTTACCAAGCAAATCTAATATATTTTAAAAAATAATTATAATATATATATATTGCATACATAATTCCATTTTAATATATATTGCAAATTTAACATAGTATTGCTATAAATAGTAATAAATAAAAAGTATTGCTAAAATCAATAATTATATATTAAAATGTATCAATTAATATAATTTTTTCTTAAAATTGCAAACTTTGCCACTCAATGGTTCATATTTTGCACTTATGCCCTTTGTCAAGTTGGGATTTTGTCCATCAAGCCCCCAAACTACTTAAAGAGTCTTCACTGACCCATAAACATTTTAAAATTTGAACGTAACACCATGAAAGTGTGGGTGTATCTTTGGGCTTTTCTACTTTTTGACCCATAACCTTTCTTTTTCTCTTATTTTATCTTGGAAAAATTACATGAATTGGTACATTTTAGTAAATAATTATTTATTTTAACAATATTTTTTATTTATTATTATTTATAGCAATATTATGTTAAATCTGCAATATGTATTAAAAGTGAATTATGTATGCAATATATATGAATTATACTTGTTTTTAAAGTATATTATGTTTGTTTGGTAAAAATTTGACACATTGAATTATAAGTGTATGAAAATGTGTGATAAATAAATTATCTATCATTAAAATTTATATTATATATGAATAAAAAATTGTTCTTTGTAATATGAATTAAACTTGTATTATAAATGAATTAAAAGTGATTAAGTGAAAAAAATATATTATTGCTATAAATGGTAAATATTTTTTTGGATAACTTTCACATATAGCAAATAAAAAATTCATATTTGTATGTTATAGCAAAGTTCGCATAATTGCGCTCCATAGGAACATAGAAACTGTATAATTCGCTATACATATACAGTTGAAGCGAATTGTATAAAACGAGAAAGAGAAAGACACTTGGGCAGAGACTTGTATAAAAACGAATTGTATGATTATAAGTGTATAGAACGATTATATACAATTTGAATTTGTATAAAATGAGAAAGAGGGAAAGACAAAAGAGACTTGGCAGGGAATATACAATTGAATCGAATTGTATAAACGAAAAAGAGAGAAATTAGATACAATTTGAAATTTGTATAAAATGAGAAAGAGAAAAAGGCAAAAGAAATTGGGCAGGGGAGTATTTTTATTGTATAATTATAAGTGTATAGGATGAAAATATACGTACTTGCATGTGTATATACAATTTTTTCACGCTTTATATAAACAGAAACGCAATTATACATTTCGCTTCTGTTTGTATAAGTGAGAAAGGCGAGGGTGGCGAGCGAGATTTGGGAGAGTGGCGAGTGAGATCTGGAAGAGGGGAGAGAGGGGAACAAAAATATATGTATTTATACAATTTCCTCTGCTTTATACAATTAGAAACAATTTTTTTACACTTGTGTTTGTATAAAAAGTGAGGAAGCGAGCGAGAGATTGGAGGAGAGTGGCGAGCGAGATATTTGGGAGAGAGGCGCCTGACAATTTTTTGCAAACGTTTGCTATGGAGCACAATTAAATCAAACCCTAGCTACTCCATTTATTTTAGGTTATTAGTTTGCTATTATATATAATTATCCCTATTTTTTTATCATAGTATATTTATGTAAGTTTCCCTTTTATCTTTCCTAACTTGTTATAGCAACAATAATACACCCTTAATATAATTTCATATGGCAAAAATCGAAGAGGGTGATATACACGTATTTTATTTCAATCATTATAAGATAGAGAAGCTATAGAACCGTTGATTTAGTTATCTTGCAAAAAGTTCTACGGCACATATCACTTAAAAAAATAGAATATAATACAAGTCCTCAAATTATATCTCGTAATTAAACTAAAAGAATATGAAGTCTATCTCTTTAAAAATACATAAGGGCGCAAAATTCAAAAAAAAAAACTTGTAAAATAACTTGTCAATGGGACTCTAAATATACTATAGCACTTAATAAAAAGTGTATCTTTCGGTATATTTGGTTTATCTCAATGATAACAGAAGTAGGTAATTTGTAAGGAAGTCTTTGCTAAGTTTTCTTTTGACACAATGCATAAATATGACCTTTAACTTGATGTTAGTTGAAAATTATGACCTTTAACTTTGGGTGTGCACAAGTAGACATTTAAACTTGTATAAAAATTGAACAAATTGACACATTCGTCCTGCATAGCACCCTACATGATAATTTTGTGTTTTATGTGACGTCCAACGTATATCGTGTCATGTATGACATTTGTGTCTACTTATTCAAACTTATACAAATTTAAGTGTTTTATACGTGTGCACATTCAAAGTTGGAAGGCATAGTTTTTCACTGAATCCAAGTTAAGGATTATGTTAATGTATTATGCATTTTCTTTTTATTATTATTCAACATTAAGGGTGTGTTCGATAAAAGAATATACTATATATTTTCTTGAAAAAGAAGTGGACTTATTTATACTTTTTTCTTCACTTCTTCAATTTTGCTGCTCTTCTCCTTGTCTAATATATGAATTAAAAATATGATCTTAAAATTTTTTATATATAATTTAAACAATACTATTGAATGTCTAATATAAATTGTGGAGTGTGAGTGAAGATGGAGTGTGTTGAGCGTGAGGAGGTCGATTTGATAAAAGCATGTGTTGAGCCCTTTCTTCTAACCGCCTCTCCAATCCTCAATTCGTAAATTAATATCTATTACTCATTAGTTTAGTTACAAGTAACAAATTCCGTTGTAGTCTAGTTGGTTAGGATACTCGGCTTTCACCCGAGAGACCCGGGTTCAAGTCCCGGCAACGGAAATATTTTTTTTAATTTTTTGCTATAATTAGTCAAACAAATATTTTTTTTTAATTTTTCGCGAACCTCAAACAAATATCTCTAAGTAAAATAGGATGGTACCTAATCATCTTTCTAAACATGTTTTTTTCTATGTTTTGCTAATCTCTAATAAATTACTCTAAATAAAATAGGATTAGTACCTAATTATCTTTCTACATATAATTTTTTCTATTTTTTGATAATCTCAAACAAATTGCTCTAAATAAATTAGGATTAGTACCTAAATATTTTTCTACGCATATTTTTTTTTTTCTATTTTTTGATAATCTCATACAAACTGCTCTAAATGAAATAGGATTAGTACCTAATTATCTTTCTACACATCACGTGTAATACATACTCAAAAACAAATTACTCTTAATAAAATATGATTAATACCTAATTATCTTTCTACACATCACGTGTAATGCGAACTTAAAATGTTATATGAAAATCCAATATATTTAGGTATTTTTAATATATTATAATATCTAATAAATAGTTGGAAAAATCTTCTCTTTTTTTTCAAGTAGTTAGTAGGCGTTTGGCCATGTATGGTATTGTGAGATGGACTCAGCTTTTGGACATGTGCTTTTACGCTGATTCTATCTCATGATTCCATATTCTCCAAAAATCATGATATGGAATCATACGGGAATATCATATCATGATTTGAGATATTTTAATACAAAAAATTGACACACAAGTTTTTTTTTTTTAAAAAATAACCCCACATTTATATCTACTACCCTTTTATTTCACATGTAAATATTATTCTCACCGACATAAAATTTATTATTCTCACTAACATATAGTCACTTTAACTCACACTTCACGATTGTTGAGTAATAAAATCTTGAAGAGCCCGTGAAAGGTGTTTCATTTTTACTCAAATATATTGATAGGAAGTGAAAGTTAGGTTGAAAGTTAGATTGAAACAATTACTTAAATGGAGAACAAATAGTTTTGTAATAATTGATTATGCGATTTTATAGTTTTTGTATATTTGATAAGATTGAATAAATATTGGTGCTATTTTAATAGTTTTAGAACTTATGAGTTTTTTTATATTTATGAGAAAATATACAACATCAAATTTCCATATCGCATATCCAAACAAAACCTCAATTTCATCTCATGATTCCATATCGCATGGTCAAACGGGCCCTTAGTATCCTTAATTAACCAACAAGAATTGTAGTTGAGTGGTAAGTTTCTTTCATCTTTAACCAAGAGGTCTCAGATTCAAGCCTGGGTACAAAGTCTTTTGTTAGCGAGTGGCAAAGTCGCTTTTGTTAATGGGACTTTTCGGTGCAAATTCGGATTTAGGTACAAAGTCCCTTTTGTTAGGAAGTGTTTTACCCCTAATGTGGAACTTTTACTGCGTGCCTTCGCATCTAGTCGAGCTTCAATGTGGATACTGAACACCGGATGAAAAACCAAAAAAAAAAAAAAATCATTAATTAATAGTTGCATCTATAATTCAAGTGTTCAACCAAAATGTAATTTTGTTGATCCACGCAAATTACGCATTAATAAGAGATTATTAAGTGGTAATTTTTCTTCTTATAAGTCCACAAGTCTAATCAACTCTTTGGGAAAAAGCTCCCCGAATTCATTATCTTTGTTCAACCTTTTTGTTTTTCTTTTTTTTAAGGAAAAATTCATTTAAAATGTTTTTATTTATTGTTAACTCTAAAAGCTTTGTTACTATTTCATTAAAATCTTTGTTTTACACGACCAAAAAAAACGTTTTAAAATATCCCAAGGGCTTTCTTCCAGAAGAAAATAGAGATTTTTTTTTGTAAAAGTGGTCATTACTATTAATTATTGGATTAATTAGGAAAAGGAATAACCAATGAGATAATAATCAGGCAATGTAAGTGAGGCCAATTTTTCTTTTCATAATTACATCCTTGATATGTGTGCAAATATTATAATATACATTATAAGCACAAACAATAATATAAAACAATAACAAATATAGATATAGATCGAAAAATATATTTTCGGATAACATAATTGTCAGGTTAATCGTGCTAATTACTTGTGAACTATCCTTTGTATTTTTTATCATGTCTATAACAACAAGAAGAAATATATTTACACGGTCTATCATATGGAATAAATCATGGGAGAAGTCCGCTTTTACTACTTTAGGAAGGTTTTTAGTTCAGCAAGACAATTATGAAAATAATGTAGCAAGACAATTATGAAAATAATGTCAAAAGTTTAGAAGGATATATTATCTTATTACCTTTAAAAATGGAAATGTATTGCTTAAAAAAGTTTTTTTTTAATAATTATTTCCCAACTTATATTTTTGTCTTGTTTTGAAAAATTATAAGGTTGGTACTAGGAATATTTTGATTTTATTCCACAAATCCAACTACCAAGAATTTGTGGTAATCAATTATATATATGTTGTAACTAACATCAGCAATAATGGCTCAAAGGGGATTTTCATGAATAATTTATGATGGATGGCCAATTTTAACTTACTTTATACTACCGCTCTTCAATTATTAAAACATGCTTCCAAGTCTTCTTTTATGGTCACAAATAATAAATCATATATTAATAGGATTTTGCATACCTAGAGAGGTCATGAATGACAAGAGAGCTAATATACTAACTACCATCACACAATCTGGATTGGTGGAGCCACGTAGGATCGAGAAGTTTATTCGGATTTTTTTTCGTGAAAAAGTTATATTATTTATATATTGTTAGAATTATTTTTCTTATGCATATACAGTAGATGTTAACCGACCTATGACTTCACCAGTTATTTATTTTTTCATATTTTGAACCTCTTAGTGATAATCCTCACTATGCAATTAATTTTGGATGTGGTACTAATGAAAATGCAAAATGCTTGTTTGATAATAAGTGATTTTTATAGTGTTTGGTAAGTTAACAAAAAAATGTTATTTAAAAATATTTTTGTACAATTTAGATGAGAAAAATATAATAAGCTAGTACTAGTATTAACGTATAGAGTAATTTAAAAAAAAAAAAGGTGTGGGGAGGGAAAAACTTATCCACACCGGATGTTTACATTAAGATAATGCAAAATGCATTATTACGTGATTTAAAAAAGTAAAATGAATTATAAATTTAAAAACATGACATCCATGTATAGGCCGTTGGCTAATTGGCTTGGTGTAATATAAATATCGGTGCGCGTAAGTTTTATACGTGAGAGAGGGTGGGTGGGTGGGGATTATGAGAATTTAGAGTGTGTTTGGTATGAAGGAAAATATTTTCCGGAAAATGTTTTCCAATTTTCTCATTTTTGATTGGGACAAAAGTTTTGAAAAATATTTTCAAATCAACTCATTTTCCTCAAAATTAAGTAAAATGACTTCCCTTCAAAAATTAAGGAAACATTTTCCAAAACTCCCCCAATTTCAAATTACATTTTTTTTTTTAAAAAAATATCAATTTTAAGAAAATATTTTCAATTTCAAAATCTTATTTTTTCACCCGATCCCTGACCCCCACCCACCCACTACCGGCCAGCCCCCCAAACCCCATCCCCTCCCAAAAAATTAATTTTACTTTTTAAAAATATTTTCAACTTCAAATTTCATTTTTAAACTCCTACCCCCCCAATCAGCCCCCCTACCAGCTCCCGGCCCACCCCCACCCCCAAAAAAATTAATTTTGTTTTATAAAAATACTATCAACTTCAAATTTTTATTTTTTCACTCCTAACCCCCTCCCCCACCACCACCCCCAAAAAAATAATTTTGATTTTAAAAATATTTTCAATTTCATAAATTATTTTTTTCTCTAGTAAAAATAAAAGATGTCTCTCAAAATATTTTTTCATTCATAAATCAAACACTAAAAATTATTTTTGGAAAATATTTTCTACTCACCAATCAAACATGAGAAAATAAGTCCAAAATCTACTTGTTTTCCAAGAAAACATTTTCCATGGAAAATATTTTTCTCGATACCAAACACAACCATAGTGTGAAATTTGTTTTTCTACTTCTCTAAGGAGTTTTCTTAAATTCTAAGAATTATGTTTTTTGAAGAAAATATTTTGACTAAATCAACCATTAGAATTTTAAGAATATCTTTTTGAAAATGTTTCTGTTATACCAAAACACACCTGGCTACGACATATATGTTTAAATTTACGGCAGAACTTTTCTAAAATTTATATTGTTAGAATTATGAAATATTATTATTTTGTAAAAATATTATTTAATTGATGAATTAGTATTTATTAATTTAAATAGTATTTTAAGTTTCAATGAAAAATAATTTTAGTCATAAAAAGTTCAAAATCATTATATTATATCATACACCAAGAATAATTTATTTTCGATTTTAAAAATATTAGTTAGTGTACAAATATATAAATAAATAAGAGAATATATATTAACATAATTTTCTCCATACCTAAGGTTCGAACCCGAGACCTATGGTTAAGGGTGAAGCACTCCTATCAGTGCACCTCAACTCAGGTTGGTAAGAGGATACATATTCATATCCACTACACCTTAAAAAATAGTAGTCAAAATAGTAATGAAGAGAAATATTTTCCCATAAAAAATATACCCAAACCAAATTCATGATTTAATTATGTCCATAAATTTATTCTTTAAAATTCATAATTTTAAGTAGTACACATATATGAATTTATATTTAATGTTAAAAATATTGAATTTCGATGAACTCAATTCATTAAATCCACATCCATCTCTATTCTCTACATAAGTACCTATCTAGTGAAATCCCTACTTTAAGAATGTGCCGTGCATCGTGAAACAAGATAGCCCCACAATGTAAATCAACAAAAAGGCTAATTTGCTATATTTTCGAAAAATTAAATGGAAGAAAATAAGAAGAGAATTCCAATACGATTAATAAAAAAATTAATTAAGGCCAAGTCGTTTTCTTTGTTACATTCCTTTTCAATCTATTCTTAACAATAAAAATAACAACAATAACCATCAAAAACAATAGTGCAGTGTCTGATATTGTTCTTTCTTTAATCAAAGATATCAAATTCGATCTTTATATGTATACAAGATTTTTTGATAAAAAACGTTTCTCTTCTATGCTACATGAATTTAAAATATCAAACTTTAATATGAGTATCAAATACGAGACGGAAGGAAAAAGAAAAAGAATAATGATACATTTAGGGTTGTATGAGTAATCAAATTCAAAAATGCCACCGACTAATATTTTTCATGCTTTATTTGGTTGGCGCCGTTGACATTTCAATTCAATTTAATTTATTTTTCCACCTCTAATTCCTACTTTACGTACGTACGTGCTAGCCTTACGATCCCCACTTATATTTGGTCCCAACTTTTTTCTTCTAACACATTCTTTACGTGTTACAAATTAAATTCCCAACTTGTATACTATTTTATTTAAACTTCTTTTTTATTTGCACTCAATATATTAAGATAGGTATTAAAAAAGACTGAGGAATATATTAATGAAAATGGGCGTGTAATAATTAATGGAGCGAATAAAGCATACTTGCTAATTTAATTGTTAGCTCATACTTTAATATGTATCAATATAAAGGAGCGAAGTCAGATAGAATTGAGTATCATGTTCACTTACATATATGTTTTGAACTCTCTTTTGTAATTTTGACCATCGTTACTAATTGGTACGTTTAGAAAAACGTGATCAGAGATGGAGCCAGAAATTTTAAGAGGAATCCAAAATCTGAGAAGTAAACATACGAATTAGTGGAAGGCGATTCGACATATATTATATATATCTTAAAGGTAATTTTAATTATGTATAAATAGTAATATCTTTTCACTAAGGGAGTTTATCATACACTGCCTCCACCCTTAACCGCGATAACAAGAATTTTCATGTTCAAATACATAATTAAAGAAATTATGATTTTTTCAAAATAAGCTAACGAACTAGATATTAAATGTTCGATATCTATATGGAAGTCGGATTATGCCACAGTAAAAGGAAGAATTGACAAGTCAAGGTGAGGAGGATTAGCAAATCTTGTTGTGGACTCCAACATTTGACTACCAAAATATAAAAAGACATAATTTGAATCACATATGCCGACTTTACTACTTTTTTGTTTTATTTTGTCATCCCATGGCCTTCAACTTTTTGTAATACAAGTTCAAATAACTTTGATCCCCTCTAGTTCTATTTATTTGTAGTTTTAATTTAACGCAAAATTAAAAAAATATTTTTTAAAAATAATATTTAGAAAGTTAAAATTAAGTATTTATCAAAAAATAGGCTTCGCTATTATTTTTTATTTTGGTACACTATTTTAGTTATCTTCCATGTTAACCTTTTAACCCTTGAGATTTATTATTTATGTACCATTCAAAGACAGTACTAATTTTTGCGATTTATTTATCTTTTTTTTCTTCAATTGTATTTTCGTTATTTTGTAAACTACATGTGTTTGTTAGTTTTCGTAAAAAATAATTATAAATTAACGAACATTCATTTTAACTTTTTTTTGAGATTTTTTCTGTATTTTCGAAAGAAAAATAAATGACAAAAGTGATTTGTTTTTCTTTCTTAAAAACATTTCATTAAATTAAATGATATCACATATTTGTTTTTTTCTTCATATTATTCAAATTATCTGAATTTTACGCAATAATTAATTTTTATTTTTTAATTTAACTCAATACGAATAAAACATATTCATATTCAATATGGTTAAAAAAGACTTTTACTCATTATTATAACACGACTAAAAATATATTAATTTTTTCCTTATTTTTCAAGTTGTACTAAAGCAAATATTTGTATATTTTAAGAACTATTGGCGGACAACATTGATTTTAAATAATAAATACTCCACTAAAGAAATATAACATATGTCTATGCAAAAGTATCAAGTGTTTTTCTTTTCCACTTTAGATTAAATATATCGTTGGTGTTCAATTTAGACTAAGAAGTCAAATGAAAACATTCGAATATACAATTTAAAATGGATGAGAGAATTATTAAGATGTAATCAAACACAGAAAAATAAAAATAAAACATTTCTTTAATTACTTCCCCACATTTTTTTTCCTTAACATTTTTATTATGGTCTAGTAGCATAACTCCATGAAACTAGACGAAAATAAAATACTATTTGTATTTGAAATTGCGATACAAAATTATTATTGTAATTGCAAAAAAGTAATACGAAAATGACTTTCTATGACGAGTTATAATTTGAATTCAAGAAAATAATTTTTTCTGATTTTTATATGCTACTTTCAAATCTCCTATAATTTTATGTTTTTTGAATATTTAAAACAAGTTGTTGACGAATACAAAACCAATTGACCCATTGGTAATTAGTGCCATTAAATTTTAGTACTGAATAATTAATTAAAGTCGCCACAAAAAGGAATATCTAACTATGAAAGGAACTTGTATATATTTAAAAATGAAAATATTTTTTAAAAAAATAAACAATTTATCAATAGTCTACCTTGCTAAGATTAATATGTAACTATTTAAGAACTTGGTCAATTTATTTATAATTATCACTACATCTTACGAAATTATTAAATTTATTTATGAGAAAGACTTGAATTGATCTTACGTGATTAATCAATTTAATAATTATTATCGTAACACAAACCTTGCAAGCAATCTATATTTTGTCTTGATTATTGATTAATCACTATCTTACCGAAATTTTTCTGATTAGTGGACCCTAATTTTCTTTTCTTCTTTAGTAAGTATATATCAAGAATCTTTCTATATATTTTTTTCAAGATAAGAACGTGTACCATATAATATTAAAAATAACAATGTTGGGTTCACTTTTGTAATGACTTTTTCATTGTGATACTTTATATTTAATTAATACTTAGTTTAATTTTCTCTGTCAGTTGGTGGATTAAAGTGTTCTAAGAAAATTAGAGGATGAAAGCTCTACCAATTGCATCTTTGTCAACAAAACTTTAATTATATTTTTTTTCTCAAATTTCTTCAAATAAATAAATAAATAAAGTTTACAAACATTTGGAGAATTTTGAATATTGTGTGGTTAACAATAATGGATCGTTTGGTAGAGTGTATTAGAAAATTGAAAAAGTAATGCATGTATTAGTCTTGTGTATTATTAATACCTTGTTTGATACTCTGTTCCAACCTTTAGTTATACTCCCTCCGTCCACAATTCTCCGTCAGGTAAGGTCATGCATTTCCCTTTAAGGAGAACTTAATACAAAGTGTAATTTGATTAAAATAATCTTACTATATCAAAAATATCAAAAGTCTACGTAACTTTTCAATTGAATAAAATAAAGTAATTATTAAGGGCAGAATTGGAAAAAATGACTTATTATTTTTTGATTGTTTCAATTGACAATTAATCTTGGACATCTATTTTTAGTATATCTACAAAACAATTGTGGACAGAGAGAGAGGGAGTACTCTCTATTGTATATTAAAGTGTGTATTACTAATATCAATGATTTTTAGGTAGTAGCAATACAATGATTTTATTGAATGCATTAAAATGATTAAAGATCCAATTGCCCCTCAAAACTTTTTTTACATCTTTTCTACTATAGTAGTGGAGGATATTTTTTATAAATTATTTTCTTATACAATGCATAGTATTCTTTTTCATACATCAAACTAAACAATGCATAAAAATAATTTATGTATAACTAATTCAATAACATATATTATTCACAGTTTGGAGAAGATAAAAAGTACGAATAATATTTCTTGTTTTGTAAGGTAAAAAACGTATTTTTAAAATAATATTACAATCAAATAGTAAAATACAAAAGAGCAAATGAAGAAAACTATGCGACTATTGAATTAAATAGCCTCAACCTTCTCCACATAAATATGACAACACTCAATTGAGGCGGAGCCACCTTATACAAAGGATCCATCTGAATTCTATTCGCGGAAAATATATTATTTATATATAATTAAAATAATTCTATATGTATATATATAATAAATATCGAATCCTTCTTATTAAAAAAATATACTTCATGTATATTTTTACAAATTTTAAATTTTCTTATTAAAATTTTTGGCTTCGCCTCAACTAACTAGACTTTTGCGAAAAAAGATCCCCTCATAAAAACGAATTTAATTGTTATTTTCTTATGTGAAGTTGTGAATAATTAAATTAATTTGGGAATGCAAAAAGATTCACAATTTTTGTGTCGGTTTGCTTTTTAAATAATTTAATAAAATTAAAGATGTATCAATACATGTAAACACTTCAGATTTAATATATATTATTTAATGTACAACTTTTTTTTAAAAAAATAACAAGAAAAATATTTTATTATTTATAAATATGACATTCATTTACTACGCCATTAAAAAGTATTGGACAACATAGTAATGGAGAGTATCTTTTCACGTCTTCTATCACACGAGAATAAGAAATTGACAATTCGATATACTTTAATGCATTAAAATAAAAGGTTTAAATGTCTCTATAAATATACTAACAAAATACCTAATTTGGATGTAGATTTGAGCTTATTTAATTAATTATATGTAACATTTCAACTAATTTTTTGACTTGAGGTGTAAATTATAGTATATATGTCTTTTATCACACATTTATTGTCATACAAATGTTGGTGATATGACTTTCACCATGCAACTAGAAATTAGTTCATAATATTTCATCGTTATAACTTCTTAACAAACTCATCTAACTTTTAACTTTATTCTTATGATAACTAACATCAAAATATTAAAAGAGTATTATCATCAACAATAGTCTCAATTTTTTCTTTTTATTTGAGGTGGACAGAGGACGGTACGTAGGGGTGTGCATCGATTAGTTCAGTTCGGCTTTATGTATTATCGGTTTAGTTTATCGATTTTTGTTTTTAAATAAGCTAACCCGATAACAAATCAATAAGATATTCTTTATCGATTTTCGATTTATCGATTTTTGATAGTTATCGATTCGGTTTCGGTTTACCAATAAGAAAATATCGGTAAAATATAATATGACTTCTTACTTATCTAAATATAGTACGAAAATTATAATTACATGTCACCGCCAAATCATAGTATGAGAATTTTTATGTTAATCAAATTACGGACCTTTACAAATTTGCAAATGCTACAACCTACAATTACTAACTAAAACTAAAATTAAATAGTCCAACAAGACCAAAACTAAAACAAAAACTAAAACAAAAACTAAAATCAAAAGCTACAATTGCGAACCCTTACATTAGTTTTTAGGTTTTTAGTAAATAATAAAAATTAGTAAAGCGGCTTAGTGTAAAGTAGATAGAGTACTAATAATTTGATATAGTTATAGTGTCTAGTTATATATTAAATTATTAATATTTAATTATTAGGGAGGGTAAAATAGTAAATTATTACCATCTTATTGGATTATCGGTTTACCCAATAACCAAATAGTAAACCCGATACCGAACCAATAACCCAATAACTTTTTTTTATAAATCAATTAAAAACCAATAACCCAATTACCCAATAACAACAATCCAATAATATTTTTTTCGGTTCAGTTTATTGGTTAATTCAGTTTTTACACCCCTATACGTAGCAACACTCATGTTGGTGTTAAGTCAATTTTGTATTATTTGGGGAATATTGAAAAAAAATTGTTTAAAAATATATATGATAAGTGCATAATTTTTTTTTCTCCATGTGTAGTTAAGGTGTGAATTGAGATAGATAAAGGTGAATTTTTGTGTTTTATGTATGAAAATACATTTCTAGTTCATAAAAAATTGAAAAGAGAGTCTTTTCCGATGCGCTACTGTTGTTGCTTGATTTTGACTTCGACTTCTATTTCAGCTTCAGTTAAATGATTGATTGATATATTTTTCGAATTAAATTATATTTCTAATATCTGTTAATTTTTAATCCACCTTTGTACGTTGAAACTCAAAAACCCGGATATTTTTAAAAGTCTCTATGTGTTTTATCTATTTTATGTTTGATTGTTTTGAACATCACTACTAAAAAATACTATATTTAACTAGCAATTTTATCGTTGGTCTGTCGTTATTTTGCTTATAGCTAAAAAAAAAATTAACGCTAATTTATCTCTAAATAATATTAGCAATAGATTTTACTGTTTAGCTACAATTTTTTTTTCTTCAAAATATAGGAAGATAGAAACAAATATGTCCAAACACAATTTAAACTTTTGAATATTTTTTTAATCTTACTTTATTAATATATATTTTAATTTCAATCTAATATCATCCAAACTTGTACACATATACATATTTTTTTAATGTAAAATAATGTGGTAAATATTTAAAAATTGAAGTGGAGGGTAAAAACTAGTGAAGGCAAAGGGCAATAAAAGCATCTCCGACAAAAAAGCGAAACGATGAGAGGCTCAGAGTGACAGAAGGCCTAAATGTAACCCTACCTTTGTCTAAAACCATAACAACAAAAGAACTACTACTAGATTCCTATACCATAACTTTTTTTTTTCCGATTAATTTAAATTTATATAGTGTAATATTTACAAGAGGAAGAAATGATCTTTGTTGAGGTTTTGTTTATATTTAAATAATAAATTATAATTCTGGTTAAATTTGAAATAATTTTATTCATCTCGTTATAAAATGGTTTAAGATTTTTTCTTCTAATATCAAATATTTACTTACCTTATTAACTCGGCCCCCACTCTTAGCTACCCCCCACTCTACCCTACCTAGTACCAAATATAATTAAGTGAGCAAAATTTAAATGAAATTGTTTCATATTTATGATTTAATTACATACTATTCTGAAAACTCTTGGAATAAGCACAGTAAAATGATGATATTTTCAACATACTAGATTTTGTGTTGTTGCTTAATTAAAAAAAAAAAAGTTTTAGTTTAAATCTTTAATTCTTTCAGTTACTGAGAATTTAATAGCTATCAACTTGAGTTGTGAAGTGTGAGAGCTCGAGATAACGGGAAAAAAATAAACAAGATGTGGTGCTTTGTCCCAGCTATCAAGAGTAGAAAGATATCAATTTGAGATGATTGAAATCCATTCACTTTTAAGTATAAATCTCTATTTCAAATCCTATGAAAAAAAATCATAAATCGATTCCACAATCGGCAAATACAAATTAACCATGTTATTATTTATATAATATATTTACTACTAGTTGTTATTTTTATTAATATTTTAGATTAAGATTCACTACTAGACTCATAAATAAAAAGTAAACGATAAATTAATACTTTTATAAAGTTTAAAAAAGCTACTATTACTACTACTATTATTCAACTAACTTTACCATGAACAGATGTGATTGCTCCTCCTTAATTGAAGTCTCGCGTTCGATTTTTGAGTGTAATTTTATTTTTATTGAAAGTATTTCTTTTTTAATGAAATTTTTACATGATTTAAATTAGTCAAACTTCAATACACGTATAAAATAGAATTTTTTTTTTTTATTCAACTAACTTTGAGTATTTGATTCAACATGGGTAGCTTTATTGAATTCCTCCCCCCCTTCTTTGGTTGAAAACTTAAGAAAGAGATGGAAAAAGGAGGGATTACTATTTTAAATTTGAAACTTCCAAAATAATAAAATAAAATATTTGCTAGCCCCACTTTTCATCAAATAAATATAAAATCTTATATACTCCCTAAAATGCAGTCAACCACCAAAACAAAGAAAAGATAAAAATATAAATTTTCATTTCCCTCCAATAAATTACAAAATTGATATTTAGAAAAAAAAAAAAGGAAAAAATATTTATGGTAATTGATATGACTATGGATCTACTGTACAGGCAACTGCCCGACATTAACGGTGTTGAGACTCGAGATTGACCAAGAAAAAGAAAAAAATGGAGCTGAAAAAAGAAGCATAATTTTATTTAAAAAATAAAAAAGAGAGAGAAGGAGAAAGAAAAGGACAGACAGAAGAGAGAACCAATAATCATAACAATTATACATAAAAAAAAAAAGTAAACAAAAAACATTTTTTTGTATAGTTTTACAGAGAGAAAACAAAAAATAGAGGAAGAGGAGGAGGAAGAAGAAGAGGAGAGTTGGTTTCACGTTTGTGGGGTTTTTTGTTTTTGCTGTGTGTGTTGTGTTTGAAGAGATCTCTTTCAGATCAGAAGCTTAAAGGGTCATAAAAGATAACCTCGTAAGGATTTAATTTATTTTCTGATCTGCATGTTTTGAAATCCCCCATTCTTTTCTTTTTGTTTTTTTCTTTGGTGGGGTTGTTTCAGGTTAGGTTCTTAAGCTGAAAGACTTTAGCTTTTTGGTAATTTTTGTTGTTGTGTTTATGTTTCTTGATTTTTCTTTGTGTATAAACACATTTTATTATGTGGGTGTTTGAGTTTTGTGGTAAAGATTGGATTTTTATGGTTAAAATCTTGGAAAATGGAAGTGGGGTTTGAACATGAGGGAATTTACTGTGTTTTTCTTTCTTTCTGAGCTAATTCTGTTTATGGGGTTGAGTTTGGTTCATTTTTATTTTTGTGGGTGTTTGAGCTGTGGGGATTTTGCATTCATGTCTATTTGTTAATGTTTTTTTTTTCCTTTTTCTTTTGCATAAGAGTATGAAGTTTGTTTTTTTGTTATGTGTTTGAGCAATTTGGTGCATATGTTGGAGGCATTGAGGGTACTAGATGGGGTTGATTCCCTTTTTTTTTTTTTTTCAAATTTCTCCTTCATTTTTTTCTGGTTTTCAAAGGTGGGCTATGCTTTTGTGTGTTTACTGAAGGGGTTGTTTAGGCTGTGTTTCTGTTGGTTAGAAAATTATTACTTCCTTTTCTTTTGCTCCAGAGTTCTCACATTTCTGATAGATTTGAGCATTTGGTTCTGCAAATTTGGATAGACACATTTATTCCTTCTGTTTTATCTTTCTTTTGTGCACCCAGTGTTTTGTGAATTGTGAGGCTTTTTTCCTTGTGCAATATTCAGATTCAGAGGTTAGTTTCTTTTTCATGATTGGAATTAGACATTTGGGAGTCTTCTTTCTTTTAGTGTGGTCTCCCTAGAAAAATATTGTGCCAGTTTGCATTCTCAGATGGTTAGGATATTCTCCTGATCTTTCTCTCTCTCTTGCAAGTTCTTTCCCCTTTTAGTTCTGTAAATGTTCCATTTCTAAGATATTTTTGGGGCCTTGTAACATTCTATTTGGCTCTCCAATTTTAGAGTTTGAGAGGTAACATATAGGGCTAAATTTTTTGATCTCTACCTCACAGACTTTGTTTGTCGGGCCATGTCATTTTCACAGGGGGATTAGATTCTTTCCATATGTAAAGTTGGCTATTTCCTGATAAGAGGGAAAAAGGACTTTCTTGAATTTTGAAGAACTCCTCTTTCCATTCAGAAATATAATCTCGCTTTGCTAGGTAGATGCTAATTCTTCGGAGTGCTTTACTGAAACGAAATAAATGAACTATTGGGATCTAAAAGCATGTCACTGGAGACTCCTGTTGTTTCATTATTTTTTGCTTGCACCTTTGCCTTAATGCTTCCTACTGTCCTAACTGTGGTTAGTGATTACTATATAGATGGAAATATTTTGGCTGATCAGCTGAACATTTTCTGTCCTCAGAAAGCTAAATATGTTTTTTTCTGGACTAAGGTCTGAGCTTGTAATATTATCACTTGGTTTGTTGAATGGGATGATCTCCTCACATAAAGCTTAAGCTATTAGACAGAAGATGCATCTATTTGCTTATAGATCTGCAACATGGTTTATTCGACTCCAGAATGTGCCAGATGTTGTCTACGGGGACATCATTTTGGGAATCATTGGAATAAATACTTGTCTGAATTCGTGATACAGTTGCATTTCATGACTTTAAGAATATTGCTGGGGACTTCGTTCTTTTTTTCTTCCTTTTGGGGTTAGCAATGTATGTGTTACGCTTTATTTAGTTATTTGTTTATCTTTTTTGGTTTGTGATCAAACAATGAAGTGTGTAATGACTTTATTTCTGCATGTCCTGTAGTCCTTTCATCTATGAGTCTCAAGTTATAAGAGTATCTACCCTTGATCGATTGCATTTTAAGCTTTTATTCTGTATATTTCTTCTTACAGGTGATGGGGAGAGACGTTACAGGTTTACGTTCTGATAAGAAACCTAGTGTTAAGCCAAATGGTGTCACCCATGGTGCAGTTCATGTTGCCCCCAGAATCGCCAAGGAAAGGGTTGAAGCAAAGGAGTTTGAGGCAGAGGATCACACTGCAAATGGCACACATGTGGATGAATCCCATGAGAAGCAGGATGTACTATCTGTGAAAAGTACCAACTGTGAACCTGACCCGATTGAGGGAAAGGTTACGAAGACTGAGGCTGTGAAGTCCAGTGACAAGAAGTTTGGCTCACCAATGAAACCTTCATCTGATTCTACTGCAGCAACTGAAAGTCCAGCCCCCCCAGTTATGAATTCATCAGGGAATGAATCTGTAAATCATGAAAATGGCACTCAGACTGTTGATGCTGGCTCGAATTGTTCATCAAAGTCCATCGATCTGCAGTCTCCTATGACTTCACAAAAATTGCATGTAAGATTTTGTTGCTTTTAATTGATACGGACAATCTGGAATATGCTGCAGTCCTTATAAGCTGGACTCTTGGTTATTTGCCAGCGTATAAAGGATGACATTTGTTAGGGGCCTGGATTTTATTTGCAGCTCAAGGATGTCCAGAAAACTGCTTGCTAAATCCTGCTTTTGATTATCTGACAATGTTTAAAGTATTTTTGAACCAGCCTTAAATCCAGACAATGGTTTCTTTTCTGTAGTTTTTGGTGGTGTTTTGGGGGTGGGGTGGGTGGTAAAATGAATAGCCTGGTACGTTGATGCTTAATGGATAACTTCTCACTCCTCTATAAATATGTCAAGATTTAAATTCTATGATGCTATCTGGATGCTTAGTGGGAAACTCCAAACTCATCACCACGTAAACAAAATAGGCTTAAATTTTGATGTTGATATCACAGTAACATTAACTGGGTATCTTCAGCAAATCATGACTCAGGTTTTGCCAAAAGTAGATAGATTGATTTTGGATTGCAACTTAAGTGAGTTAGTCACTGAATGAAGGAGGACAAAAGGAAGTTGGCTGCAGCAAGCAGAACGATAATTTACTGCAATCTGAAACGAATGCATATTCAGTATCTTGTTTGAATATATCAGGCTTCCATACTACTCGTATTTCAGTCTTTTGACATTATTTCACACCCTTCATAACTCTATATAATACTTGTATATCCTCTGATGTCATGTAATTCTTGTGCCCTTATGATCAGACCACTGACCTTGAGAATCCTTTATATTGTTGCAGCAAAATTCTCCCATGATGACAAGGAAGTTGCGGATGCAGGATGAAGATGATAACTGGTCTATGGCTTCCTCGTATCCTTTTATTGGACTTCTAATTCCTCTTTTTGCAGACTTCACTATCAAAAATTTCTGTTTTTTCCCTTTCTTCTGGGAAATCTTCCTTATCTTTCATAGAACTGCAGCTTCTGTGCAGACAGTTAGGTCCAAGGTTACTGTTCCTGTAGCCCCAACATTTAAATGTTCTGAACGCTCAGCGAGACGTAAAGAGGTATTTTCCTGAAACTTGAATGAAATTCTTGTTCAACCTAAGCTCCTCTCCTTGTTCATAATTAACTTGTAATTGTGCTTTGTTTTCTCAACACACGTTGCTATCTCAATCTTTCTCATTTTATTATCTAGTATTACACAAAGTTAGAGGAAAAGCACAAAGCTCTGGAGGCGGAGAAACAAGAATATGCAGCCAGAACAAAGGTATTCTGTTGTAGCATGCATGTATTAGTTTCTCACAACATTTTGATTGCCCCAACTTTTAGGCCTGGTGGGGAGAAAAAATGACATGTCGTGAAGTAAGATAATTGACCCCATACTTATTCTCTACAAATTCTAGGAAGAGGAAGAGGCAGCAATTAAACAGCTTAGAAAGGCCATGTCCTACAGAGCAAATCCAGTTCCTAATTTTTACCGTGAAGGGCCACCTCCAAAGGCTGAACTTAAGAAGGTACTCTTCACGTATATATATACTCTTTGTTTATAATTGGAAGTTGGTTACTATTGCTAATGTTTTTACTTCTGTCCTGTATAAGAAACTTGTCCAATGAAGTTAAGGCTTTGGCTAGAATACAATATTGAATGACCAATTTTTTAACTTATATGCCATGTGATAAATCACAGTTTCAAATGTTGATGCCTCAAAAAGGATTTCAGAAGATAAAACATGAAGATGCTAGTTAGTGCAATCAATTGTGGAATGCATGTGTTTTATTTGCATGTTTAGACTAAATAAACACTCCGTTACCATCCCTAAGTTATTGATCAAACAATCATGGAACAACCTTGAATTCTGTTTTTTCTGATGGACTAGATTGAGTTTGTATCCTTGTAAGCAAATAATAATGTTCCTCCTTTGCATGCAGCTGCCAGTCACTCGTGCCAAATCACCAAATCTAACCCGTAGAAAGAGCTGTAGTGACGCAGTCGGAGCATCTCCTGAAGAAAAGAAAGTGTCTGCAAAGGGTCGTCACAGCATTGGTGTTTACAAACAAGGCAGTCCTACCCCACCCACCCCCAAAAGCAAAGATCGTGTGAGTGGTCGAATCAGTAATGGAACTCCTAGAGTCAAAGAACCTACAAAGTTGGTGAAAGCAAAAAAAGAATCCCCTTTGAAGGAGATGAAGGAAACTCCAATTAAGGAGATAAAGGAAACTCCAATTAAGGAGATAATAAAGGGAACTCCAATAGCAGAGTCAAATGGAACTCCAATGAAAGAGACAGATGAAGCTCTGGTTAAGGTGACAAACAAAGCTTCTGTCAAGGAGATAAAGGAAATTCCCGTCTTAGAGACGAAGGAGGCTTCTGATACAATGACAGAGCAAGTGTCTGAAGAAACTGCTGCTCAATCATGAGCATTGAGCAATTAGTCTTCTTTTTCATTTCCTTTTTCTTTTTCTTTGTAGTTTATCATCGAATCGAGATGTTCCAGGCAAGGTCAAATTGGCCTTCGTCCTTTCTTCTCGGCAATGACTTGTTGAAGTGATGCTTTGAAACTGTGTTGTATATTATATATGTAATTTTCATTTGGTACATATGTTACATAGAAAGAGACACCTGTTGAACATTTTGTTTATAAACATAACTTTAAGAACAGTTTGGCTGGGTTGTCTTACTGTTTCCTTGCCCATCTATTGAGTGACTAGTACTCTATATATCTCCAAAAGATGGCTGGACAGTTTGTGCTCAACGACACTCGGTTAGTGAACTGCTGTGTTCCCATCTTTCTCTTCTGTTCAAAGGGATAAAAGGGTGTTTGTATTAAACGAATAAATGCATGATATGTGTTTTTATCACTTCATGATTAATTAATGTGTACTTTGATAATACTATTGTTTGGTCTGTACTACTAACTTGGTAGGAACAGATAGCAATGAGTTACTTTCTTCTATAAAAAAATCATCATTTCATAAGGATATAATCATAAAGGTTGTTGCTTTGTAGGGTACTTTTGTGGCATAATTTGCTCAGGTGAAATGATTCTTGTTTTGACATGCTGTTATCAGTTACTCATTACAAAAATAATATGTGAAACAGTAGAGTGTAGAAGCAGCAAGAGTTCAGTGGTGGGCGCTAAAGGGCACAATCAAATTAGTGTTTCAGTAAAAGCCTACCATGGAAATATGCTGCGCGACATGATTAGTAATGATTCATATAATCAATTTTAGTTGACTTTAAATTTAAGCATTCTAGTTGTTATTGTTGTAAGATAAGCTTATAATCACTTTTTTCTTCTGGAATATACCATGTTTAATAAGTTTGATTATTCTACTTAAATAAACAAACCAATTTCGCATAAAAGTTTGAAAAACTTTTTATGAATATTTCATTCATTTATTAAGCAGTTAAGTTAATCATACAAAATATAATATTCTTTAATTATGTGCATCAATCTTAAGTAGAAAATACATGAGGTTTTATGACTGATTGAGGCGAATGCGTATGATTAAAGAAGATTAAAATATTTTATGTGATTAACATAGTAACATAATCGTAGAAAGAGCTACTAGAAAAATTTAATTTATCTCATTCGAACGGAATGTTTAATTAAAAACAAAAAAAAGATGACGTATTTTATAAGATTAACTTAACAACTTAATTGACAAAGAAAGCACATACAAGAAAATTTCAAAATATTCAATTGAAACACTTTAGTAAGAGTATTTCATTAAAAACAAAACTTAGTAAGAATGTATAAATGAAAATATGTCAGATAAGTTTAGAAACTAATTTAGTATGTACAAGTTACAATGCACACCGTACAACTCTAAACAAAAGCATAATCTTAATAGCCAAAAATTCCCAATAGGCTCAAATCTCGCCGCTGCTATCTTGCAAAACTAGCTCAAAAATCCCAAATTGGTGGCAATTTTTCCACTTTCAATGGACTCTCAATGGCTATTTCCATGAGGAATCTTGAAAAAGTTGCAATCTTTAAGTCTTCTGAGCACACAATTCCACTGCTCAACTTCAATGGCCACCAACTCCTCAACAGCGCCGCCACCCAGTTATCCTATGTCGATGATGACCAACAAGAGGCAAGCCTACGAGGAAGATTTAGAAGAAGAGAGCAAGCCTTCCGTCTTCTTGGTAGCTCTTTGCCCTTGTCTCGTTTGTTTCATTCTCTTGCTCATTGTAGTATCCATTTTTCTCATAGTCAAGTTTCATCTCTTTTGCCACACCCCACTTCACTCTGTTTTTTTCAAGAAAAGTTGTCATTGAGTAATCCCAGAAGGATTTGGCCTCTTTTGCGAAAAGGGTGTGTTTCTGTTACCAATAGTCACCCAGATGTGAAGTTATTGGAGTTGAATACTGAGAAATTTAGCACTGTGCAAACTTCACTCTGTAATTCTGAAGGGAAGTTGTTATTTAGTAATTCCAGAAAGATTTCGCCTTTTTCGTCAAAAGGGCATTTTTATTTTACTGGTATTAATTCGAATTTGAGGTTGAGTAGTAGGGGAATTTGTAGTTGTGTAGATAATGATAATGAATTAGAAAGTGATAATGATGTTGAGAGTGAGAGTGATGAGAGGGTGGCGGAGTCAAAGGCGGATCCTAAAGAGGTGGAAAGGGTGTGTAAGGTTATTGATGAGTTGTTTTCGTTAGATCGGAATATGGAGGCTGTTTTGGATGAATGTGGGATCAACTTAAGCCATGATTTGGTAGTAGATGTGTTGGAGAGGTTCAAGCATGCTAGAAAACCTGCATTCAGGTTCTTTTGTTGGGCGGCTCAGAGGCCAGGGTATGCTCATGATTCAAGAACGTATAATGCAATGATGGCAATACTTGGAAAGACGAGGCAGTTTGAGACTATGGTTTCAGTTTTTGAAGAAATGGGGGAGAAAGGTTTGCTTACAATGGAGGCATTTTTGATCTCCATGAAAGCATTTGCTGCAGCAAAAGAGCGGAAGAAAGCTATTGGGATGTTTGAGTTGATGAAGAAGTATAAGTTTAAAGTAGGGGTGGAGACAATTAATTGTTTACTTGATGCTCTGGGAAGGGCAAAGCTTGGGAAAGAAGCACAATTATTGTTTGAGAAATTGGAACATAGATTCACACCAAATTTACAAACATATACGGTTTTACTCAATGGTTGGTGTAGGGTAAAGAATCTGATGGACGCTGGTAAAGTGTGGAATGAGATGATTGATAAGGGATTTAAACCTGATATTGTCGCCCATAACACAATGTTGGAAGGGCTGTTAAAGTGTCAAAAAAGGTCTGATGCGATCAGGCTGTTTGAGGTTATGAAAGCAAAGGGTCCATCACCTAATACAAGAAGTTATACGATCTTGATCCGGGATTTGTGTAAGCAGGGTAAGATGGATGAAGCAGTTGCCGGTTTTGAGGAAATGCTTAGCTCTGGATGTGAGCCAGATGCTGCAACGTTTACCTGTTTGGTAACAGGCTTTGGAAACAAAAAGAGGATGGATAAAGTCTTTGCATTGCTGAGGGAGATGAAGGAAAAAGGATGCCCACCTGATGCAAGGCTGTATAATGCACTGATCAAATTACTAATAAATCGACGAATGCCAGATGATGCAGTTACTTTATATAAAAAGATGATCCGAAATGGAATTCAACCTACTATTCACACTTACAATATGTTGATGAAATCATTCTTCATAACAAAGAACTATGACATGGCTCATGCAACTTGGGAGGAAATGAGTCTGAGAGGTTGCTGTCCAGATGAAAATTCTTACACCGTCTTCATTGGAGGGCTTATAGGCCAGGGGCGATCTATGGAGGCTTGTAAATACTTGGAGGAAATGATAGACAAAGGCATGAAAGCACCTCAACTTGACTACAACAAATTCGCTGCTGATTTTTCTCGGGGTGGTAAGCCTGATATACTGGAGGAGTTGGCTAAGAGGATGAAATTCTCTGGGAAGTTTGAGGTCTCAAGTCTCTTTGCTAGATGGGCTGAAATGATGAAAAGTAGAGTAAAACGTAGGGATCCCAGCTGATTAGCAATGCAAACAAATTCTGTCCTGGCTGTGGAATTTTATGTTCTCGATAATGCAGATGAGAGGATCACTAACCAACCAGTAGCGTCTTTTGACAATCAGTGACAACGGAATGTCACTTTTTGATCTCAGCCATATCATACAAGGTCTGAATATGAAAATTCATTCTTATTCCTGCTGTAAATTCCTCTTGTCACAGAACATCTTGTTTTTCGTACGTTTTACGTTTACCTAGTTCATCATATGTTCTTTTGGCATTCATTAGGCTTCTTGGTGATTCAAAACATGTTTATATTCTTGTGCTGTAGTATGTTTCTCTGTACTTACTGGAACAACAGAACACTTAAATCACATCTGTCTTGCCAGCTATGATTTGGCATAAAAAAGACTCAAAGCTATACTTTTGTTCTTTCAGGATCTCACATTGCAGCCATATATGTATAGTTGCTGAAAAAATAGCCAAATGCCCCCGTAACCTACTAGTCAATTCTCAACTACTCACTTAATACTTCATAGTGATTCTATCTATTACCCCTGAATTTTTTATTTTTGATATTTTGTGGCCCTTAAATGCCGATCTGTCCAAGAAGGTAAATACACCTCTTGTAGGCGCGTATGGATTCAACAAAACGACATAAAATGTCTAAAATTGAATAAAATAGTCCATGTGACAGTCTCTCATTGGAGATTATATAATTAATTCATATTCTTTAATTCTTTCCCTTTTCTTATATCACAAAATTGTTAAACTCATTTCATGATTTCTTCAAGTTTTTCTCAAAATATTTCAATGGTGGTCTTCTAAATAGCTCCAGATCAATTTGTAGATACTGATTTATGTTTAGTTAATCATACACAAACCGTTTTTAGCAACAACAATCACCTAACTTATAAGAAACTTTAATATATAAAGCTAAAAAGTGGTTCAAGTTTTTTCTTAAACCCCTCATAATTTCAACAAAAAAAAAGGTCAAATTACCACAATGAACCAACAATGATAGAATTTGAAATTTCACTTTCTAATTTCATTCTTATCAAATTGGCTTTTCACTCCCGCTTTTGTGAATATTTATTTGTGGACTTTTGTTTTTGGGTTCGATTTCAAATTGAAAGTTTATGTGGACTAGCTATGGAGTTGTTATTTTTCTTTAATCTTGTGTTGAGATTTTTTCCTCATTTTCTCTTATTATTCTATAAATAAATCATTAGGATTTTGGAAAAACAATCTCTATTTGAACGCATTTTTTGTAAATTTTAATTTCTATGTTTGATAAAAACGAAAACTTTACGTAATTTTACCGAGGATTATTAAATTATTATTTAAATTAGGTTTAAAATTTACAAGAAAAAAAAAGAATAAGAATTTTAAAAAAATTAATATATAGTTGTTCATAGTGTGTTGCACAACTTTGACATAAAACTGGTTATGACTTTTTAGGGAGGTGATTATTTCATATTTAAATAGTTCAGGGTGTAGTAGAATATCCGTATAGAATAAGTGTGTAGTTAAGAACTGACTAATAAGTTGAGACTTTTGGCTATTTTCTCTGTATTTGCTTGAACAAGTTCTTACAAATTTTGTGTAGTTTCATAGTAAAAGGAATATGTATTATTTATGAAAATAATATTTCAAAAAATTATAAATATTAGTACGATAATAAAGACCTTGTTCAAATAGAACCCTTCCTAAAAGGTGATTGTGTCTATTAGAGATACCTTGATTTTCTTTTAAAATAGTCTTTTATTTAATGCATATTATTTTATAATTTCAATTTTAACTCTTTTAACATTGGTGTACTATAAAATTGAATTTATATTTCTTAATTAGCTTAGCTTAAATTCATAAATTTCTTAATGTTCACTATCTTTTGTTGTTTAAAATTTACTAAACTTACAATTTTTATAACTTTCAAATTAAAAAATAAAAATTAATTCTATAACTTTTAAAAAGTTTAAAATTTTATTTAAAAAATTAGATAAACTCAATTTTTTTTTGTAAAACGTTTTTTTTTTAAAAATCAAGACCGGGAGAAGTTTAGAAGAGATGGGAAAACCTAGCAGCTGCCGATCGGGACGGCAAGTACTAAGTTACTAACTATTTTAAATCAATGAAGAAAACTTACAAAAAATTTAAAGTATAATTATACAAATTCTTAATAAGTTATTAGGTCAATAAATATTTTTAAAACTAATTTTTTAAGAATATAAGATAAAGAAAAATATTTTTAAAAAATAAATTAAAAATAAAATGGTAGGGTCTGGATTCAAGATTAGAACAGAATTAATAGAAAGTTTCGTTGGATTCGATACCAGTAGACCCAATTATGATTAGAACCGTCAATATGGGCTAGGCCTATTGGGTCGGCCTGACTTAATTCGGGATTTAATAGGTTTGGACTACGATTATTGGAGCCCATTTGAGAAAAGGGTTTTTTAAACCTGCCTGAATAAGCCTGCTAATTTGTGGGGCTTGAGAAATATCGGTAGGGCTGGCCCATGGGCCAATAAAAATTATTCAAAAAATATAATATAATATTAAAATTTAAAACTAAAGAGAGTCCAAACTCAAAACAATTAGGTTAATATTTTTATTTAGATATTTATACTTTTACTTGAAGAAAAAACTTAATAAATATTATAAAGATAATTTTATTTGTGGATTTGATTGAAAAGTAGTAACATTAACATCATGTAATATTATTTTATCGATATTTATGATAATATTTTTAAATTATAATTTATAATTTAATTTAATAATTTTAAAAATAATATAATTTTTTAAAAAGTGCCTTGCCCGGCAAGCCTGTAGCCCACGTATTTGTGGGTCGGACCGGCCGTTTTATGGCCCACACCAAAAATGGGCTAGCCCGGCTTGACCCTTATAATATTGAAACATGTATGAGTTAGCCCGGATGGCGTGGGCTAGCCCATATTGACTGCTCAAATTCTGATAACTTATTGATTTATGGTGAAACAAAATAAAATAAAATTACACGTTTGAAAAGTTTCCAGATTTGTTACTTACCTAATTAATTTTAGGAAACTTTGGTAATCCTTTTCCAATACAAAAAATGGATAACTGTATGTATGTATACATATTATACTTTACCGTACTACCTTTTTTTTTCATCTACCTGACAATAAGCTAGGGTTATTTGTTCATTTTTATGATATTATTTGATCTTTAGAGGTAATTAACTACGTAGTTATGGCGATTCGTGATGTTAAGACGTCGGAGAAGGACAACAAGATTCTTAGAACCGCGATATTAAAGAAGCGATACGATAATGTGATCATGAAATCTCAAAAACAAGTTCTTGGAAAAGCGTTTGATGAAAAAAAGATGAAGAAAAAGACCAGTAGACCACGTTATGGGAGAAGCAGCCGCAAGAAGAAAAAGTAAAGTTGCGGGAAAGAGATAGGAAAGTGGCGCGAATCGCTATTGCAGAAGGACAGTTCGTTTTGGTGATGGTCTTCAAGCCGAAAGAGATTTGATGTCCATCATCGGTGCTCCAAATGGATTGTAAATTGAAGAGATTCCACATAGAAATATACTATCATTAGATTGTTATTTGTATATTCAATAGTTTTGTTTTTCTCATGTACTACTTGTTTGTTAATGATAATGAGAAGTGTATATATTTCACCCAACATGAGACAATTTAGTTGCATGATATACTTATTTCAATCTTATTTACTCTTTTAATTAGAATGTACTTCATTTCAATTTAATTTTGCTGTTCAAATTGGTTAGTAGTTTAGTACTACAATTTATTTTACGATATAAGTGACAATACACAAATTAAGGAGTATATGAAGTAAAAAGAAAAGGAGTATCAGGGAATTTCACATTGAAAAAAACTGACGGTTCAGGCAAAACTCAATTTATTTTGAATTTGAGTTTTAAATAAAGAAAGCTAGTAAAAGAGATAAATAAAATTCACTATCCACATCTATCTACATTCTTGTTCTCGGAATCGAAGTAGGATAGAAAAATATTTGTGATAAAAAATAAAATAAATTATTACGGTTTGTATATACAAAAATATGCTCATAGAAAATTACGAAAATCTCACCTTTTAGTTTACTTATTATCAAGTTTTACAAATTTTCAAAATTTCTCATTTTCGCGCATCACATTAATGTATTTCGCTCATCAAATTAATTTATCTCGCGCATCACATTAGTGTATCATGTATAAAATGTACCTCGCACATCAGATTAGTGTATCTCGCGCATCAAATTAGTATATCATGTATAAAATGTACATCAGATTAATGTATCATGTATAAAACGTAATGTATCTTACTTAACGATTAATGTATCTCGCGCATCAAATTAGTGTATCATGTATAAAATGTACATCAGATTAATGTATCATGTATAAATGTAATGTATCTTATTTAACGATTAATGTATCTCGCGCATTAGATTAATGTATCAACACTTATGTTATTGTATCTGATTTGAGAATTGTTTGTAATTATAAACTTTTAAGAGAGAGATTATAGTTTTGCTTTAAAAGTATGTGATTTCTGTAAAATTCACCCTATATCTTTTCATTTGATTTTTTCAGATCCAAACGATCAGAGTCCCATCCTCTTTCAAATTTCTCATTCCTTATTATGAGTTCGTGTGAGCTTAGTTTTTTTATTTGTCGTTGTACTTTAATTGTAATTCATAGTAGTATATATTTATACTTTATTAATTTGTATTTATAATAAATTAATATAGTTTGATTTTGCACATACTTTTTATTTTCTTTCACTTTTGAGGTTATATTGGCAATATTATTATATTATTTAATATTATTGACATAATACATAAATATATTTTTTTAATTTGACCTCAGCATACATTAGTGTCATTCAACTTCGGAAGTGCACAAGTAGATTCTTTAAGATAAATTATATAAGAAGACAAATACTTGATATGTATTTATTATATAAACTACGGTTTAAAAAAATTACAACTTATAGTTATAGTTATGATTTTATAACAAATTTCTCTCTCGTCTCTCCCTACCTACCTACCTCCCCTTTCTTATCTCTTTGCGCCCTCACCCGTCTCTCTCCTCTCTCTATCTCTGCCCTCTCTCACTTGCCTCTTTACAATATTAATACAAATGATAATAATCAATGACATAAATACAATACACAAGGCTAAAGATGAATACAAATCCACATGAATACAACTATAATTTGTTATGAATTACAACAATAATTCAATTCTATTTGTTGATAAAATTGTATTCGCAGATACAAATTATATTCGTTAACATGTTTGACAAAATTGATTTGCATCAACGAATTGCACACAATATTAATCTTGATACAAATGTACTCACGGTTACAATTCAATTGACGTAGTACAATTATCAGCTAGATATATAATCATCAACCATATATACAAATCATTTGTAGCTATTCAACCTCACTCTTCTTTCTCCCAAATCTCGTTTGCGTTTCTCCTCACTCGTCTCCCTCCTTCTAGTAGCTAGTTTTTTTTTAATACAAATCAATTATAGCAGTGATACAATTATCGATCAGATATACAAATAATTATATCTCTCTCCTCTCTCTTCTAAATCTCGTTCGTCTTCCTCCTAGTTTAATACACAGCTACGAATAATAATAAAAGTTAAAACCAACTATAACTACAAAAGCCTAGTTATATTTCAAAGTCTTAGTTGTTTTTGAAATTTTCTCATATTTAATAAACTAATGTTGGTGGATATTATATGATAATATTCCTTTAGTTACATATAAAGGAAAATTATCTTCAATTTTTTGTAACTATTATTTTGCTTTGCCTTTGTCCATGTTTTCTTGTTTTTGGAGAAACTTGACAAGCCAAAGACAGGAGGAACCCATGGCTAGGAGCATCTCATACATCACAGGCACTCAGCTTCTCTCTCTCAAACGCCGTCCAAATATCGCCATCGTTGACGTCAGGTGATTGCAAAGCTCAATTTTCACTTACATAATTTTCTAGATCTCTCTGTTGTATATTTCTGCAAAACCCCATATTGATTTCTTGTTTTTTTTTTTGGCTTCGAATTTGCAGGGATGATGAGAGGAGCTACGATGGGCACATAGCTGGGTCGCTTCACTTTGCAAGTGATACTTTTCTTGATAAAATACCCAGTCTTATTCAAGCTGCTAATGGCAAAGATACCCTTGTTTTCCACTGTGCTCTTAGCCAGGTTTGAATCTTGTTTAATACTTCTTTTTACTCACTTTTTGATGTTTGTGTATCTATTTTCTATTTCCTTAATTGGGTATTTCTGTTTTTGGTTAAAGATTCTATCGTTTGCTGCACAGATTCCTTTTGGGTGTTTTGTTTATCTGCTGTTAATGCATTTCTTTGTGAAGCTGCCCTGGACTAATCTTCTTTCCTAATCTGTTGGAGTGGGTTAGAGTCCCACATTAGGTTGTAAATGGACTAGTGATCTGTTTATTTGGATTTGACAATCCTTCCCTCTTGAGCTATATTTTGAGATTGGGTTAGGGTGTCATATCTTTACATGATATCAGGGTCAAGTCCATTCTTGTATGAGTTTGGTATTAAGGGGGTTGTCAGAGTAAGTTAGCGTCCCACGTTAGTTGGATAATGTACTGGTGATCCTCCCCACTTGAGCTAGCTTTAGGGTTGAGTTAGGCTTTTGAATTTTGAATTAGTCAAAGCTATGGGAGTGAAGATTTTGTATGATTTCAACTGCTTCTCTGAAATATTAGATAGTGTATGTAGTCCTAAAATTAGTTATAGTGCTTGGAGGAGATCCGAGGTTCGGTTAACATGTAATATGCCAGAAATTTCTGGACTCCCTTAGTAAATTCTCTGACTAAAAATCATGCCACTGGTATCTTTGTCTCTTTGCTGAAAGCACATTATGCCTTAGTATAAACCTTCAAAGCTTGGTTTTGTTCTGGAATTGCTCTGGAGTAACAAGCTTTGAGTCCTCACAAGTCACAAATATCTCAACTTTTCCCCCCTAAACACCAAATGGTGGTGTTAGGACTATCCTTTGATGGGATTCAAAAATTTGGTTCCTGAAGTTATTGTTCCAATCTACCTTCTCAATAAAGTTATTTGTTCCAATCTTTGACTGTTCAGATTGATCAACTTACATGTTTGGCATAGGCTTACAGTTTCCGTCCATGAGTTTTACCTACCACCAAAAGCTTTTACTCTTTGGTTAATAGCAAATTAAGGATATATTGTCGTCCAACTTCAGATGTTCACTAGACAGTCATTATATTATACATAGTTCCGCATGTTTGGAATCTTCAGGAACAAATTGCAGCATTTTTTCTTTGTAAAAGCTTGAGAGATACTTCTGCTGCACAATGTTTAATTTCATTTGGTGGGTACAACTTCTGATATGATATATAGCTCTGTCCTTTACCATTTAACCATTAACTAAAACGTGTTGGCGTTTTTTTTTCCTTCCAATAACATTCTGTATTCCTCAATCCGATCTGGAGGATCATTCGAAATTCAGAAGGATTGTGTGGGGGACATTGTTGGGTCATATGTAAAGCTATGATAAAAAAGTTGATCAAACTTTATTTAGTGGTCTCTTTGGAATGTATATCCATTTCGATAAAGGAGAAGATGAAGAATCTCCAACTTTTTGTGCTAGCATTGGTGGATATGTCATTTGTATCATAAGTTTGCTATATATGTCAATCTCGTGGATGAAGCAACGACTAGAAGTTCAATGAATAAAGTATATAGAAAGATTAGGGTAGACCGTTAGACTAGAGAGGTAGAGAAAGGCAAAGCAATATCCTAGGTTGTGATTATCAGAAGCATGAAGTTGTAATTTGCAGAGCTGCTAGTCTGGAGTAAACCTGGAAAGACAACTGATAGCTGATGGTGTCAACTTGTAATTACAACAAATAAGTCTAGAAATAGGAGGTAAAGTTTTAATTAAGGCTTTCCTTTCTCAAAACTGTGAGAAATAGCAATAGTTTGAACCCCAGAGGGTCATGTTATGTTAATTCTTGCTTTTGGTTTTTGAAATTGCACTTGTGACCCTATTCTAAGTGTAGTGCACAGGAAGTGCTAACTGAGAGAGAGAGAGAGAGAGTACTCGTAGACTACATTAAAGGTATATTGGAGTACAGCATGGTCTAGTAATTAAACAGAGAATGGAGAAGATGATGAAATGGAGAAGAGGAGAGAAACAGATCAATTTTCAGACTACAGAAAGTCTATGTCCAAAGTTTGAGATTAAAATTTTAATGAAAATAAAAGGGAAGAAAAATGTAGACCCAAGGACCATTGATCTTACATCAGCTGGACATAATCTCATACGTAGACACATACACAAATACAGCTGAAGGGGCATGTCCTATGCACACTCAAGAATCTAATTAGTTATTTTGCTAGTACATAGACAAATAAAGAATGGACGGGTGTAAATACTGTATTTCCATTTCTCATTTATTTTTATGTATAGAACTTGTATAAAACAGCTACAGTGGATAGAAATAGACACAGAAAATTTTCTCCAAAATCTCTTATCTTCTAATTTCCTTTAAGGTATAATACTGTACATTGCCAGTTTAATAATACATTACAGATTTGCCTCTCCTGTGTTGGTTTGTGAACTACTGCATAGGAGCGGGGTTTTTACCCTGTGCGCACCTAAAGGGTAGCGGCTGCGGGTTTCCCTTGTTATCAATAAAATGATAATACATCACAGACATGGATTTTTTCAAAGATCGAATGAGCAAAAATGTCTAATGTTGTCTAGAGGTATGGAATGATTATGTTATAACTTATTTAACTCAAATTCTAACTTTTGTAGTAGTTATGAATATTTCTCATACTTGATTTTCTCTCATAGTGCAAGTAGTAGCACTGCCTTTCGGCTTTAATTTATATTAAGCTAATAATTACAAATAGTTACTTTTCTCCCTAACAACTTTTTCTCTACAAAAGTTCTTTCATAATGCAAGAGTGGTATGTTAATGGAAACTGAATATTACATCATCTTCAAAAAGAACTATTCGTTTAACGTGTTGAATTGTGTCGTACAAGAGAAGAAGAATACCTCCTATCCACGTCTCTTGTTTTTACATATGAATGAACTTATTGAGTTGTGAATGACTATTTCTAGGTTCGAGGGCCAAAATGTGCAAGGAGGCTTGCAGAATATCTAGCTGAATCGAAAGATGATGTGGGAATAAAAAATATTATGGTATTGGAGCGTGGTTTTAATGGATGGGAGTCCTCTGGTAGACCAGTTTGTCGTTGCGCTGAGGTCTTCTGCAAGGGTCACACTGAACCAGCATAGCCATAAAAAAATAAGGTAGATAAACCATATCAAAGGAGGGGATATATTGTACCCTGATATATAGTTCGACTGATTGTAATATTGTTCTATAAAAGGATCCTATGGAGTGATGATCTGAGAGGCATAAGTGGCTGTTTGGCTGCTCATACATGTATTGCTCATCATTTTGGAAAGAAACCAAACCATGTTATTTTCAATTTTTATGCCATTTTAAATTGGCTTACGTCTTCGACGACCCCTTAAATTTGTCCGCATAATTCATTTAGACACCTCAACTAAGACTAATACCTATTAAACACTTTTACCTATTCAAAATTATTTCTATTAGGCATTTTTTGATAATCATCAATAATTATGAAGAGTGTGTGATACACTTGCGCTGACATGGCAAAACAGCTAATTAAAAAATGACATGTGACACTGGCCCCCCAAAATTATAAAAAATAAATTTTTATTTAAAATTATTTCAAACACATTTTATATTTATTTTTTTAAAAAAATAAATAGTGAAGATGTTAACCTATTTTAAGAACCACACCCCCTCCACCACCCCAACCCCCTTTCATCTTCATCTTAATTCCTCCCAAAACATATTCTTTCTCAAATCACAAAATCTAATTTCTTATCAAATAACTTGAAGATTATCTTTTTTTAAAAAGATACATTTTCATACTAAGAGTGAGGAAGAAAGAAAATTTTGCCGGCGGTTATTCATTTCTACATCGATGACAAAAAAAAATTGATAGCTCAAAAATTAATTCTTTCAAATTTTGGAATATAATTTTTGATAAATTTAATGGGTTTATATTTGAATTTGAGTAAAACTATTTGTTTGAAAATTGTGATAAGAAATATCGACTAACTTTTTTTATACTAGAAATCATTTATCGTCTTTCTTCTTCTTCATATTTGTTCCATTATTTTTATGAGATTTGCAACAAATCATACAAAAGAAAGTTTTTCTTTCAAATTTGCGTATGATTTCTTCATAGTTGATTTTCATTTAAGATTTCGAAGAATTTTTTTTTTATAGATATAAAAAAGAGAGACAAACAATGTTGGAGCTAAAATGGAGAAAGTTTTGCAAACTAAATTTTGAAGAAGATGAGTAGTAGCGGGTGGGTGTTCTTCTTCTTTTGAAAAAAGTGTAAATGAAAATGAAAAAAATGTTTTTAAGTTAATTATAGTGTCAAATGTCAATAAAAGAAGAAAAAATGTGGAAAAATAAATAGAAAACGCTATTTTGAACCTTTTCACGCGCTTCAGGAAGTGTAAAACACATTTTTTGCCATATCAGGGATTTGTGTTTAATAGGTATATGTTCTGAACAATTTAGGTGTTCAATAGGTACATGTCCTAGTTAAGGTGTCTAAATGAATTATGCGGACAACTTTAAGGGTTTGTCGATGACTTAAGCCTTTTAAATTACTATGTTCACATAATTCCTTACTCATACTTCTTGCTCCTTGGAAACAACCTCTTTACCTTCATGAGCTAGGGGTAAGTTTTGCGTACATTCTACCCTCTCAAACTTCACTTGTGGAATTTTACTGCGTATGTTATTGTATATTTCTTGCTCCGCTGTGTCGTATGCCATTTTTGTTAGGGATCATTTGCTAGAGTGTATTAGTAAATATAATACTTGCATTAGATTAAACAATTACAAAACTATCCCTGAAGTCTTCTCATTTTTCTTTGTTGTCATAAGTTTTTGTTTTTATTTTGATTTGCTTCTCGGTGTCTTTGATTTTTTTGGTATCTTAATAAGCTTTATGATCTCTTAAGTATTTTTTTTTAAATAAAATAAAATCTAACTTCAGTATAATTTAATATTTTTTTTACTATCATGACAATAAATTTGCTAAAAAAAGAAATTATTTGCAAACTTTTCACAAAAATATTTTGACGCAATTGTACAACTATTTAATATTATTTTTGAAAAAAAAGAAGAAGAAGAGCTAATGACGTTTTAGCAAATTTTTTTTTGATATTGTAGCAAAGAACTTTGTTGCAAAGAAAGTGTACAAATAAATAAAGCGTGAAGGGTATATATGTAAACATATATTTTATAGTAGAAGTTATGCAAGATTTGTTGTTTCTAATACATCAAATCAAACAATGTATGATAAATAGTATTTGCACCTTATTTTACATTATTCCTATACACTCTACCAAACAATCCCTAATATTCTGCCTAATTTTGTATGATTTGTACGTGTTTGGTCATTATTTTTTTGGGAGTTGTTTGGCCACAAAAAAATTATTTATATTGAACTGGAGGGAGTATCTTGTGTTCACATCGTTTAAATCTGATAGATTATAAAATCACAATAATTAATAATGTTTAATATTTTAAAAAGTATATAAAAAATTATTCAACTTTTAGAATTTCATTTGTACAACATAAACTGAGATGTAAAATGACATATATTGGAACGTGCGAACATAAGCTCCTATATTTACTTCACCGTGGAAAGTGAGATTCTTTACGAGTAAACCTTTTAATTTCCAAGGTGAATGACATTTAGGATAATATTTCTAAATTAGGATTTCATTTTTGTCTAATTTTAAATATATACAATAAAGTAATTTATTTACGATAAATAGACATATTTTATTTATATAAAAATAGCCAAAAATCATAAAAATATATATAATGACTATACAATATAGTTTTGCCAAAGTTATAGAAATATACACTAATTATATAATATAGCTTGTCAAAAGTCCTAAAAATAATACACTACTTGCAAATAAAACTTACATATATATGAACTATACACTAACTATATATCATGATACACTCAAAAAAAAAAAAGATATACAACTTAATTATAAATACAAACTCTACATAAGTATATACAACCGTTCAATATCAATCAACTCAAAATTACGTTTAAAAAGTTACAAAAATTTAGATATAAAATTTTGTAAATATTTTAATTCTTTTAATAAATAATTCACTATGTTTTTTGGTAAGTTAAATAACAGTAGCGTTAAGTGTCATTAAGATATTGGTCGTATATAAATAACACAAACAATAATAACAATAGCGTTATCTTCTTCAATAATATCTCAGCCCTTTGTTTTTCCCTCCATGAACAGCGCTTGCAATAACCCCCTTCTCTCTTCTTCCTTCCTTCACCAACCTCTCAAATCTTCAAGATTCCCAAATGTGTCCATTTTCTTCCCCATTATTTCAAACCCCATTACCCCAAATCGCTGTATTCCCATAAAATCAACCATTAAGGGATCTATGGAGTCCAGGAATCCCACAAAGGGAAGAAGCACAAGTCCAAGAAAATTCAAACCCAGATATGGAACTTCAAGAAGATCAACTATCAAGAAAAGTCTTAGTCAAGAACAAGTTAATTTTACTAAACCCATCCCTGATGACCCTGTGGTTGGGATTATTGGTGGTGGAATGTCTGGCCTTACTTGTGCTCTTTATTTGGAGAAAAGAGGCATTCGTTCAACCGTTTTCGACACGGTTGGTTATTCTTTTTGCGTTCTTGAATCTATTTCACGTTGCATTGTTTTAGTCCGTTTGTGATAATGTTTACTTCCCTTGGAAAGAAAATGTCCAAGAAAGAGTGTGTCTTTCAATACTTTTAGTAAGTTTTTCAAGTACAACATCTTACCTTCAAGTTTAAGATTTAAATACACAAATCTGTTTTGACATGACCATGAATGTAGTAGTCCAAGTATTTAAATGATTTGAAAGCAAAACTAGTATAAAATTAGCTTCTCTAAAACAATTACTATCTATGCCATTTGTTTTTTCTTCTAAATATGTATGGCAAAGTTTTACATTATATGCTGTCTAAACATTCATTAAAACAATTACTATCTGTGCTGTCTGGTTTGTTATAATTGCTTGACAGTTATTGGTAGAGTTATATGATGATGCAAAGTAGAAGATTGCTATGGTGTATCTTCTTATCATGTTTGATTGCTTTAGGGAATACATGGGTTGGGAGGAAGAATGGGAACAAGAATGATTGATCATCAGCCTTTGATATTTGACCATGCAGCTCAGTTCTTCACAGTGACAAACCCCAAGTTTGCTGAGCTAGTTGATGACTGGTTGAAGAGAGGTCTGGTTCGTGAATGGAAGGGTACAATTGGTGAGCTTGAAGTTGGTGGGAATTTTGTCCCATTTCCTTCTTCACCTCCTAAATATATAGGGGTCAACGGAATGCGCCCACTTGCGGATTCATTACTATCTCAGGTGCATAACCTTTTGTGTAATACTTAACACTATTCTCCTCATGATGCCTCCATTCAACTTAACAACTCCCTTCAAATTTGTTTGTTGAGAATGTATGCTTAGCAGAATTCTTTATTGTTTGGTGTTTGTAAGTTTATGAAATTTCACTTTTTCACTGTCCTTTATGTTTTGGTCGCATCAGTTTTTTGGTTTGCTGTTTCCCCTCAATTTTATAAAAGTTTGATATGTTGGGCAGACTTCTTTGGTCAATGTGGTACAACCTTGTTGGGTAAGCGCACTTGAACCATTTAATGGGACGTGGCACTTGAGTGAGAAGGGGAAGGCTTGTGGGCAGTTTGATGCAATTGTCATTGCACATAATGGTAACTATTTTCAATTCATATTGTAGTTTTGTCTTTAGATAGTCTTTTCCTTTGCAAAAATTAGCAAAATTTTAATGTGCGAAAGCAAACCTTCATTGAGTTTATCTCTTCAATCTGTCAAAGAGGACAAAAGTTAGTGGTGGTCAAAGAGAAGATGCTCATATTTTTTTGGCCTATATTTCACTTCAAAGAGCCTTTTCTCCTCATAGCTATAGGTGGGAGTTATTGAAGTAAACTAATAATTGTTATCTTTTATTTTGTCATATTTTCCTTGTAACTATGTTTAATTTTGGCTATTCAACTTATATGCAGTAGAAAAACCTTTATTTTCCATAGTTTATCTCCGTGTGCCTTCTTTTCTTCTTTTGATCAAGTAATTTTATCTCCATGTTTCATTGAAGAATAAATCATTTGAGTTTTTCAGCCCCCAAGGTTTTGGTCTAGTTATGAGAGTGACCGTAATGTGTAGATTAGGTGCACATCGTGGGTTTTTGAACCCTGCTGCAGACAAAAACGAATTGTGGTGTACAAGTGCATGTCCACCGAGTTTCAAATCATGCTCCTCTAACCTCGGAAATTTCTCGGTTGTCAATTTTTTTCAAGGTTTTAATCGTCCTCTGATCTATGGGAACTAAAATCATTCTTAGATCGTACCCAATCTCACCAACAAACAGTAGGGTTATGGATAAATAAAAAGTCTGTAATGAGGTATATGGTGATTAATAAAACCGCCTTACCTTGTTAAAAAAAATGTAGATGCAACTGGTAATGTCAAGATCTTGCAACATTTTGGCCATGCGATTTCAGGAGTTAATGCAACTGGTAATGTCAAGATCTTCACATAGACATAATGCCCAAAAAATCATTTTGTTTGGGTGTGGTCTCGGGGAGATTTTAGTTAAGAAAAAGAGGAAAACTTTTTCAAGTTAGAGAATAAGTGCACTGATAAAGAAAACATATGTGAATAACGTTTTATGCTTGGTTGAAGAAGAGAAGTTGGCTTTCATAGAAATCTTGAAAATGCATATTTACTATGAAATAATTATTAGGCTTTTGAAGACGAAGGTTTTAAATGTTAAATAGTTGCACTGACCCAATTAGCATTAAATTAGAATAGAAGAAGCAAAAGCCTAAGAAAGAACAAAGCTTTATGAAACTCCTAGAATTGACTTGAGATAAGAAAAATATTGACATGGAAAAGATGATGATCATGGACCATTAAGAAGTTACAAGACAGACCAAAATGATTCAATTAAATAATGATCAATCTAGCACTCAAAAGTAGACCCGAAGGCAAAACTGAAAAAAACACCTATCCACTTTTTTATTTTTAACAATTCTATGGTAGATGAACAAATAGATGATGAGTTTTGATGTTTGATTCTGCCTTGGTGGCAGGCCAATTCTCAGTCCGATGGAAGAAAAGCCATGGAGACACGTATCTAGTCTAGTATTTATGAAACTGTAGGCCGCATGACCTCTGCCAACAGCCAATCCATCCTGCTATTGGTCTAGTCCTGCATCTTTTTTTATATTTTTGTACAGAAACTTTATTCTTGCATCTTTTGATGATTTCTTAGTGTTTATGTGTAAGTTTATTGTTGCTTGCTTATGTTGACAGGACTTTATGCGTTCAGTGTACTAAAGAAAGCACATATACTTACACCTTCTGCATAATTGTGATTTCTCCTTTGTAAGCTCATATTTTGTTTTACATGTCGCCAGGTAAATGTGCAAATAGATTGCTTGCGGCATCTGGCTTACCCCTCATTGCAAAACAAATGAAGGTATTGGCAAATATTAGCTGGTCTTCTTTCATCGATGCATATGTATCTTGATTCTTTTTTTCTTTCCTGTTTATTGTTTCAATTCATGATTTTGTTTTTCATAATCTTTCACAGAGACTTGAACTCAGTTCTATATGGGCTCTTCTTGCTGCATTTGAGGATCCTCTGCCAACTGCACAAAATGCAGCGTCCCTTCCCTTTGAAGGGGCTTTTGTAAAAGGGGTTGAATCTGTCTCATGGATGGCAAACAACACGAAGAAACTCTTAGCTTCAGATAGTGGTCCACAATGTTGGACATTTTTCAGCACTGCAACCTTTGGAAAGCAGAACAAAGTCCCCCAGGTCTCTTTCTGTGACAATGCTTTGAGCTCAACTATTTATTTTTTGACTAAGTAAATGTATTTCCTTCATAAACATGGCCGAACTGTCCAATACAAGGGGTATACCAAAATATGATTCTCTACAAACTCCGCCCAAGCATCTATACAACAAGGAACTTTCTGCTTACACCAAAACAAAATGAGGGAACGGAGACTACTCCACAACTGGGAGAAACTCTACTCTACTTTTTTTTGTTGATAAAGTTAACATTTTATAGACAAAATACTCCATTGTTGAATTTTATTTAGTAATTACATCAGGAGTATACAGTAAGCAAAACAAAGAGATCTATCACCTATGCCCCTCCTAAACCATCTAAGTGAGTGATAGGCAGGCCAATCATTCATGTTTTATTATATTTGGCCCTTGGCAGCTGTATTTGCTTAATATTATATTTGAAGTGTTTCCAATCTTTAAATTTTTTAAATAGGAGGTTCTGAGCCAAGTTTTAGGGGATGTTAAATTTTTGTGATTTGTCGTAAGTTGCTATATCAGCAGCCACATAGAACATACATGGACAGTATGATTGCTGTGAGAACTTTTCAGGTGAAGAATGTATGTATATTATTTGTGGTGTGTGTGTGTGTTTGTGCACGTATACATATACTGACGGCATTGGACATACTCATGAATGATCAATTTTTCTATAACAGGAAAGTATTCCAAATGCTACAGGAGAGAAAGTGAAGGAAGCTATGCTTGAGGGTGTTGAGAAGGCTCTAGGACTATCAAAAAGCTCACTCCAAAAGCCATTTTATACAAAATTACAACTATGGTATGAAGTTATGTTGAACAATCTAGTCAATATATGCTAATTGTCGCACCCGCTTAATACATAATGAGAAACTGAACGGAGAACTATCACACAGAGTATTTGTTACTATGGCATAGAGATGCTGCACCACTACCAATACAAATTAAGCCTTATTCAGGACACATTTTTACTTCTCAGCTTCTTCTATCTGGATCAACTGAAATGAATTTTCTGCATGACATGGACAGACACTTCAATTATATTACCTTCTCTGAGATGGCAAAAGACTACGTCTTCTCCTACATGTTCTGTCTATAATTTTTGGTGACGGATACTTCTCTTCATTGTTATTGATCATAGATTTTCTAATATAATTTATCGAGGCAATTGATCCTTCAAGCTCACATCTTTCCAATTTCAACTTAAGGCAGTAAACAGTTGAACAATTTTGTTAGTTGGGAGTGTAGTGTTTTTAGTAGGATCTTCTCTTCTGAAGCTGCTAATTTTATAGCAATGGTCGTGTTTCTTGTTACTGCACTGTAGTTCCTGAAGCATGTCAAATATCTTGGAGTTGAAGCTGTTCTCACAAAGGGAAACTGGTTCTGGGTAACACTGAGGGTGTTTTATCAAGTAGATGCTCCTAAGTTAGGGTGGATTTGAACAGTTGAATTTGGAGTCTCGGTTACAGTTATTGTCCAACAGCATGACTTGGTGCTATGCTGAGAAAGCTATGTATTCTAACAAATATGTGTTGTTTTTTTTGGGGGTGGGTGGATGGAGGTGGGGGCTAACTAACAATTTATTGATCACCAAAGGATTAGCAGGGCAAAACCATAGCAAAACTATCACATTTTGCTATCTACTTGAGACTCAGTTACAAGCAACAAAATAAAACTAAAGCAAATTAAAACTGGAGCTGTTGAATCTTGGCCCTGATACCTATAGGAGCTCTAGTATTACATGTATAAGCAACTTCTTTAGCTACTGCCTACTCTTGCCTTCAAATGTCCTCGTGTTTCTTCCCCATGTAGTGCATGGTTCTGCAGTATGGTGTGTTTCTTTGTTGTAAAAATTGAATGAGCCGGTCCTATTAATGCCACTTTCCCGTTTTCCTTTTTAGGAGTTTTCTGCTTATCTTTTTACTAAATTTATTGAAGAAGAAATTCTTCCCTGCTATCCATCTGTAATCATATGGTTTATTTTACTACATTGCAGGGGTGCAGCTCTTCCAACCAACACTCCTGGAATTCCATGCATCTTTGATCCTCGTGGAAGGGCTGGTATATGTGGTGATTGGCTACTTGGATCAAGTTTAGAAGCTGCAGCTTTAAGTGGCATAGCTCTTGCTGATCAAGTAATCCCCCTGAATTTCATTTTTCTGTCTCCTTATTATTGGCTCACTGCTAATTATGATAAAATGTATAAACTTAAACCAAAGTAATATTTGTTCATGTTTGTGTCCATAAAGAAATGGATCTTGGCCCTAATTCAACCTCTAAAGCTAAGCAAGCTCAAGAGGTGAGGATTGTCCAAGCCATATTAATGAGACCACCCAACCCTTAAAGGGCCGATTTGGGACTCTTCACAGTGTCTTTAATGGAGTACTCATTTTATTGAATTTACTCTGATGTTTAAAGCTGAATGTTATTCCCAAGCTTATTAGGAAATTCCCTACAGATTGCAGATTACTTCGAACAAGGTGGTCCTTGCTCAGATGAGTTTGCTGTTGGTTTGCACGATGAATATAAGTCACTTGAAGGACATGATATAGGGCAGTTTCCAGGACTGGATTCTGTTGATCAAATTACAAATGTCCCAGCTTTGACACTCGCTACATGAACTGATCCTGTGACGAAGTCTTCTGTAAGTGCATTTATAATCTGTAATGTAATTCATGTTAGTTCCTTTTCTTAATGAAGATGCATTCTTCTTTTCTTCCTAATATATGATGCTATTTCCTGTTTTCTGCGAAGGATGATTTGTTGGTTAAAGCAAGTGAACAAATTAAGACACAGTATCGGAACAAGCAGTTTGCAATGCTGGTTATAGACATATACTTGAGCTTGAATCATTTTGCTAGCAGCTCATGTGAAGGTATCAGATCTTCTGCATACCGGTATCCTTCAGAATGATAACTTTAGAATTTTTCAAGTTGATGATAATCTTATTCTGCTTTCAGGTTCAGCTAAATACCTGATAATCGAAACTCGAGTTGGATTTCTCGAACCTTCATCTTTGGGTTGATGAGAAAAGTACTCAAAAGTCAGAAATCAGCCCCGATTTCATTAGAATCTCAGATGGTGAGCAAGTCTTATAAAACCTTGAGTGACGAATTCTACAATTTCAGAAAGAAAAACTTTGTAGTTTGAATATGCAACTGTAGATGTATAAGAATATCATTACATATAGATGGTTTGTTAGGACTTTAAAAACATGATGATTGACTAACCTTGCATCTTTCGTTGCTTAAATAGAATTTTTTTTCTTTGGATACTATTAAGGGTCGTTTGGTTTGAAAGACAATTTATGTTAGATTATGATGGAATAAGTTACAATAGGATTAGTTATGTTGAGATTATTTTTTATTGGTTGTTTGGTTTTCAAATATGCAAGACATATTTCTGAGAATGAGTTGGTTGTTTACAAAAATACTCTTTAAAAATACATGTAAGAATAAGAGTCCGTTTGGATTTGGCTTAAAACAACATTCTCTCCGTCCGCTTTTATTTTTCATGGTTTTCTTTTATAGAGTCAAACGATAAAAACTTTGACCAACATTTTATGATGTATTTTTTTCATCGTATTGATATGCAAAAAAGTGCAATTTATAGTACTCTTTGTATAGTTTTTGGAATATCTAAATTTTTTGTTTAAAATATCAAATTAATATAATCTAATTTAATTTTTAAAATTAGTCAAATTGACTTTAAAAAAACGTAAAATGACAAATAGAAATGGATAGAAAGAGTAGCTTTTAAGTCAAAAATAAAAAATTAAATTATAATGATTTTTAAATCAAAAAGTAAAAAAATAAGCTACTTTTGGTTTCTGATTTTAAATAACTTTTTACTTATTTTAAGCTATTTTTTGCCTTCCCAAACACTTCACTTATTTTAAGTTATTTTTAACTTATTTTAAGTCAGTGGCGGATTCAGAATTTTTTAATTGTGGGTGCTAAATTATTTCTAATTTGAAGATACTTGTAAAATTGGGTGCTCAATATACATTTTTGTACAGATTACTAGATTTTCAATATAAATAAGAATATTGGCTCCAAAATGTAATGGGTGCTCAAGCACCCATAAGCTTGAATATAGATCCGCCGTTGTTTTAAGTTATTTTTTATTTTTGTCAAAAATTTTCAGAAGTCAAAAACTGATTTAAAAGTAGGTTTGACCGACTTTTAAGTCAATCCAAACGAGCCCTATGTTGTTTGCTAATAAAAAAGATAAGGGGTACTTTTGATATTTTACATTTTTATCCCGGGATAAATTATTTCGAGATGAATATTTCCCGCATAAGTAGAAATAACTTATGCCAGTCATAATTATATAAATTATGAGGTAAATTATCTCATACTTTATAACCAAACAAAGAATTGAGAGATACTAAAAATCTATCTTGAGATTAGTTTTCTTTATCCATCACACCATATAACCCATAAGTATTACAATCAAGTATTCATACGAACCAGTTCTTCTATAATTTTTCTTCAATACTTTTATCAAATTTGTATTTTTTTGGTATGAAGGATATTTTCTTTCCTGCGATTTCGATAAGTATCATATATATCTTTTTTAATTTATTAGTTTGAGTGACATTCATCATTTGCCCTCGACATTTAATAAAGTAGAGGATGAAACTATGAACAAAGATAACAAAAAGAAGAAATTGTATTGTATTAATGCTTGAAAGTCCGATCAATATTAGTCAGTGATCGTAGCAAATAAGCCAATTATAAACGAGATTGAAATTAGTTGAGTTTTTCTAAAACTGAATGTCACAAAAAAATGTTGATTGATCTCGCAATAGCAGTAAGAGGAGATCTTTTCTCACTCGATAATTGAACATTGTACGTTTTATTTAATCTTCATATAGTTAGAGTGTTTATTTTATTCTCGATTAGCTTTATAATATTTTATTGTTCGAAGGAAAGTTTTTCTTTAGAGTCGACTATTTACAAGTAAAGGACTAGATTAAGGAGAATAATAGCATATCAAAATTTAAAATTATTATTATTTGAATAATATCAAAAGAATTTATTGATATCACATAAATTAAAAAAGATGAATATATTTAATACTGACATAAATTTGATATTTATATTAATTTGTGTCACTAATTGATCTCAAAAACAAAATTTTGTAATCAATTAAATATAATATATATTCATATATTGCTTAAAGATGCTAAATGATAGGTGATGTTATCCAAGTAAATTCATATGATTTGTAGAAAATAAAATATGAGCGTTATTGAGCTAAATATTATATTTTTATCTTTTTAATATTTATCTAACACACTTAGAACACTTATTTTAATACAGTATTATGATATGGAATCATAATACGATATTGTAAAATGAAATTATGAGATAAAATTGAAGTTTTGTTTGGATATGCGATATGAAATTTTTGTATTGTATATTTTCTCATAAACATAAGAATCTCATAAGTTGTAAAACTATTGAAATAGTCTTAATTTTTATTCAATCTTACCAAATAAACAAAAATTTATAATATTACATAATAAATTATTATTAAGCTATTTGTTTTTCACTTAAGTAACTGTTTCATCTAACTTTAATTCAAAACAATTGAACATGAATTGTGATGTACTAGTCTTTAGTATAATCATCCACATATTACAAATAATTTCCTCACGTTAAACTTGCATTTATCGATCATGTGATCGAGAAGGTGAACCAACAGTGTTACTTTGAGCCATTTCTTCGTTAATATCATCCGCAACTATATTTTTATGCTCGTAGACTATAAATATTACATTTTGTCCTTTGGTATTATCACAAATAATTATATAACGCTACATAATCTATGACAATTTTCATACCATACCATACCAGACATAGATGTATGTTATTGTGTTCGACATAACTACGTATGTTCTCGTCTGATTTGTTCGATATGTTCAACTGGTACAACGTAGAAATTAACATCTTCAATGATGATATCAGACTCATTACCACTACTTGATATGCTCCTATCAATTTGATATGTTATATTGTTCAAATATATATAATTATAAGTTGTAATAAATACAAAATGGTCGAAGTAATAAATTAGGTGTAGGAGTAAATGAAGAAAACAAATTTATTACTCAACAATCGGGTTAGTCTGAGTTAAAGTGACTATATGTTGGTGAGAATAATAAAATTTATGTCAGTGAGAATAATAAATTTTAAAAAGTAATGATGTGATTATAAATTTTATTTACATATGAAATAAATGGTTAGTAGATATAAATGTGAGATTGTTTTAACAAAATATAAACTTGTGAATCAATTTTTGTATTAAAACATCTCATATCATAATTTTTGGAGAATATGAAATCACATATTATTAAATATTTTTTTGAAAAATTAAGGTGTATGACAAATCGGAAAAGCTTTCTATTGTTGGGAAGACATAAAAGTTTTTTGTAGCAGAATTAGAAAATTATTTTTTTCAAGACCAAAATATACATCTCCTATTAATTATATAACATATCTCATAAGTTTGGTTTAATCTATTTTCCTTGATATTTAATTCTCTTTATGTCATCACGTTAATATTACATCAATATTCAACTTTTTTTAAAAATAAATATAATATTGATTGAAATTGAATATCAATATTTTAATTAATAAAAATTAAAAAATTAATTAGAAATTTCATATGAGTTATATTTAAAATAATTTCAAATAGAAATGTATTGTTAGTTTTCTTTTTTCGTAATTTAACTTTTAAATATTTTAAAAAAAACATTAGTCAAACATAATCTACTTGTCAAAAACACTTTCAAACTAATTAATCCAAACACAAATATTTTTGGTTTTAAATACACATTTTCAAAACATTTATTTTAAGAAATACTTTCAAAAATAAATAATTTTTAGCATTAATATTAAACCATTTCAATTTTTCAAATAGACTTAAAAAAAGTACCAAATCAGGCTGTAACTTTTTTTTTTTTTTTTTTTTTTAATAAACTCAAATCCCAATATAAACCCCCCCTCCTTGTTGGTCCATTATTCACACACCCCATTTCCCTTCCCCTTCTTCTTCTTCTTCTTCCATAGAGAAAAAAAATCTCAAATTTCTCCATTTTCACTTGTTGATCCAAAAATTCAAGAAAAATGAGGATTCGAAAACCCATACCCAATTCACCATCTTCATCTTCATCGTCGTCGTCATCTTCATCTTCTTCATCTTCCTTGTACACCTTCTCTTCCTTAACAGATAACTCATTTGCTTCATCCATAGATTCATCTTCCTCAACTTCAACTTCTTCCTCTATCACCACTGCTAGATGTCAAGGCCTTGATCTACTCGTCAAGGCTATTCATCAGGTTACTGATGGTTCTGTTGTGGGTGTTCCTTACATTCAGAAAAGGGTCATTACGAGGAGGAGGAGAAGAGTTTTGAGCTTTGAAAGGTTTTTTATAGCACAGTGTTTTGAGAAACAGGATGATGGGGTGAAGTGCAAAGATAGGTCGTTACCTAAAAGACAGCAAAGGAAGAGATTGAAGACTGTTCCGACTAAGTATCAAGATTCAGCGATGATTCAGTCATCGAAGCCGAAACCCAAAAGCCGGAGACTTCAGAGATCTGCTAAGATTTGTGAGGAATTGGGGTCGTGAAACTGTTTTTCTCTATTTTGATTCTCCTCTTTTTCCGAGATCTTAGATGATCTTGTTCTCTTAGAGGTATCAATTTGATATATAGTATTTTTGCTTCTTTTTTTTTTTGGTGGATGGGTAATTTTTCTGTTTTCAATTTGTAATGGAGTATGTTATAGTGAATTTTCGATCAATGAAGATATGGTGAAAATTGAAAATTTTGGGGGTATCAGATTCTGATCTGACTTGTGAATCTTTTGGATTTCATAGTAGCTACTCAATATTTGTATTCTACTGGATTTTAGATTTATGAAATTGGTTAGTATCCCAAGATGAAATTTTGAAAGATTTTCTTGAGTGTTGGTCTATGGTTTTAAGGAACTTTTTAATTCATTGCTCAAAAAGTTCACAATTGCCTTGTGTCTTCTGTGTTGGAGATGTTGATCTTATCAATTGTGAGCAAGTTCAAAACTTTCTGAGCTCATGTGTCTATGGTCGAATTCTTGATTTCTACTCTTGAAATTCACAACTTGTAGTTGAGATTCTGATTAATTTGGATGGATTTAGGGTGATGCTGCTTGTCACTTATTTATGGCTTGCTTAGTTTACTGTTTTGCCTCCATTGATCTCGGATGATGAAGCTTGATAATGGCAGATGTTAATCTGATAGGTAAGCTAGTGAGTTTCGTACATTCTACCCTTCCCAGTACCACTTTGTGGTTTTATACTGGGCATGTTGTTACTGTTGTTGTTGTAAGCTAGTGACTTGGTTTAGCATTATGGTTATCTTTCAAATTACTCACATGTGAGTTGGTAAAGTCCAAGCTGAGGCTGAATTCCCATTTGACTCTCGTATTTGGATTTTCAAAGCTCTACTATTTGAGTTTCTGCTTTTTGCTTTATATAAAGAGTATACCATTTCTATATTTTCAAATATGTTGAAGGAGCTTAAGATAGAACAGGTTTGAGGAGTGAGTCTGAGTCATGAGCTGAAGCAGCTGGTCATGGTAAATATAATCCCCCCTCTATTACTAAGCACGTGTTTTTCATATGACGGTGGTGTTTGGGCCAGTTTGGGCGCAACTCGACTAGTCCACCACCTGCTACCTCCTACAGGTACCAGCTAACTTACTCTATATACCAAGATGTAAGACATTTTTTGGTACTTACTGGGAATTGAACTCTTGTAGTGGTCTCCCATGATTTTTCATCCCGCTTCAGTGACTACTAGGATACCTCCTCTGGGTGTGGTCAATTGTAAGCACTTGTCTTTTTTCTTTCTTCTGTTTCTTTTGTTTCCTTTTGGCAAGCCCTTGTAGAAGTGAAAACACTATAAAAGTTTTCAGTTAAGAATTGCTTTAGCCTATAGACTGTTATTAAAGCAGCCAGGACAGTGGGAAGCTTCTTGGCACTGGAAGATGATATGGAAGGCGACAAGCTCTTGTTATGGTAGTTTGCTTTGGGTGGATAGCAACTCGGGGAACATGTTTAACTCAGAATAAATAGCAGAAGCTAGGTTTAGTCCTATGCACCAGATGTTATCTGTGTCGAAAAAATCAGGAATCAGTTGAGCACCCTTTTAAACGTATTACGTTGGTGATTCACGCCTTGTTATGTAAAGGAGTTAATGGGAAGTTGGCAGTAGCAGGTGGTTCCTAAATAGTTAAAGCAGATATGGTGGACTGTTGGCACCATTGTGCATTTCTGGAAAGTTGGCAGTGGCAGTTTGAACTGCTTACAAATTTTGTAGTGCAAAAGTAGTCTACTAGTAAGTCTGAATCAGTATATGGATATCTTAGACTTGTTAGTTGTTCGGAAGGAGTTTATAATAGGCTGCCTGTTCTGAACTTGATATTTTGTGCCCTTTTCTGGACCATCTCGGTACACTATATAAAACCTTTTCCTCATCAAGAGTGAGCAAGTTCAAACTTTTTGAGCTCATGTCTCTATGGTACAAGTCTTGATTTCTCCCAGGACTTGGATGGATTTAGGGTGATGCAGCTTGTCGCTCTTAACTTATTTATAGCTTGCTTAGTTTACTGTTTTCTCCATCGATCTTTGATGATGAAGCTTGATAATGGCAGAATGTTGTTTGTAATCAGTAAAGGTTTTACATTCCGAGTTTCTGGCAATGAAATATCTGTTTTTTGCTCAATATAAAGGGTATATCAGCTTCTATCTTTTCAAATATGTTGAAGGAGCTTAAGATAGAACATGTTTTTCATATAATGGCGGTGTTTGAGCCAGCTTGTGTGGAGCTCAACTAGTCCACGACCTACTACCTCCTACAGATACCGGGTAACTGACTCTATATTTAAGACATTTTTCTGTACTCGCTGGGAACTATATTGAAGCTTCATCTCGTCATTGATGCAACTTTCAATAGTTGGTTCGTTAAAAGACGAAAATAAAAATCAATCCATTTAAATTACACTCAAATATAAGAGGCCTGCTATTTAGTTAAATTAACCATTTAAAAAGTTTTAAATTTTGTAATAATGGTAGAAAGTGGTCTACGAAACTTTAATTAGTCCAAAAAAAATATATATTCTTCAAGCCAACATAAAAAGAGTAATTACTATAAATAACAATCATGACAATTGACAAGAATCTTCTTTTTTCTTTTCATAACCAACAAGTCATCATTTTTCTTATTATAAACTGCAATATTTTTATTTAATATCGTTATTATAACTGTTGCAAATTAATGGAATAACCGCAAATAATGGTTATCCTTTAGTAATCCCCCATTAAACTCTTCCTAAACCTGCATGCCATTTCCCTCTTTTACAATACAATAAAGCCATAAAAATTTCATTAACCTTTAAAAAAAAAAAAATCATCCCTTCTCTTTTTATTTCATCTAACACATTTTTAACGGCTAGCCAAGGCGGTGAATTTTCTAAACCGCCATGGCAGCCTATTCTAACGTCCATCAACCTTCACCAGAAATCTGATTATAACGTAATTTGTATAATCATTGTTGTGAAAATTGTTGTGAAAATTTTCTTACGCTATTTGTTATTATTGTTGTTAAAAGAAAAACGATTAATTCTTGATCTGAATATCTGAGATGGGAGATATTAAAGTTCCTCGTCCAAATCAAGAGAAACATATATCTTCATCATCGTCTAGTGAATTATCAGATCAATGCGACGAATTACAACGTTTAGAAGATGCACCGCCTTTTTGGAGGAACCCTAATAAAAGGTTATCAAAGCAACTTTCCATGTGTGAGATTCCACGTGACATTGCATGGGAAAAACGACGTCGTCAATTTCTTCATCAAGAAAGAAAAAAAAATATTATTGGAAATACACAAGACGTTGATGCATATATAACTGATGAGGATTTGAATGAACTTAAAGGTTGCATAGATTTAGGATTTGGATTTAATGAAGAAGAAGGGCAAAGGTTATGTAACACATTGCCCGCACTTGATCTTTATTTCGCGGTGAATCGTCAGTATTTAACTAGCCCTATCTCTTCACCGGGTAGCAATAAAGGATCAATGTCATCTCCGGGTTCATTGAATTCTCTTGGAGGAAGGTCATCCTCTTTTGGAAGCCCTAGGAGTGATCATGTCGATGCATGGAAGATTTATAGCCCAGGTATTAAATTGTACGACTATTTCATCTCAAAAAAATAAACGTTATATGTACGAACTTTACTTTTTTTTTATATATATTTATATAAATGTTGTGTAGGTGATGATCCTCAACAAGTTAAGACAAAGTTGAGGCATTGGGCGCAGGCAGTGGCTTGTTCTGTCAAGCAGTCTTATTGAAGTTGAAAGGGTAGTGATGAAATTAAACATCATGTTCTGACTATTAAGAAATTAATTTCATCTTCATCGTATCGATCGATTCAGACCTCGTATTCGTCTCCGATGAAATACAGTCTATGACTTTTGAGGATGGACTGAGACTCATGCGCCAAATGATCAAACAGAGCTACATAGTTGTAGGCGGTCAATTTCACCACTAGTTATGTTGATTCTCAATTTAGTTAATTGAGGCAACAAAGGATTTAAGTTACATACGGTATTGATATGTAAATAATTTTATTCGTTGTTGGTGTATTTTGACCTTTATTGATGATTGCTTCTTCTTTTTAAAAAAGTAATTTCAATTGTTGTTTATATAGATAATTGTTTGTTATTGTCTTTTTATTTGATTCGATAATGTAAATATTTTCATAACTAGAAAATTAAAATTAGTAGCGAAACTAGAACAGAAAATAGATTAGAAAAAATATACGAAATATTTTTCTTAAAGAAGAATTGTTGTTAATATGTGTCTAAAGAATCTTATTGATTATAACAAACTTTGCAGAAACACAAAGTTACCAAAGTTTAATGAACTAGTGAAGAACATAAGAATAGAAGAACAGAAATTAATTCACAAATCTAAAATTTGTAACACATATCAAAATCCGGAAAAACAGAAAGAAGATCAAACCCACTAAATGCACAGTGTCCCCTTAAGGAAATTATTCCCCTCTAGTATTCGAGATTTGATTTGGAATATGTCCTCCCATGATAGAATGATCTCAACCACCAGTGTATTGATACCCAAAATGCTGGTGTCAGCGAGCCACTCAACGATAGTAAAATACACTTAAAATATTATATTTAGTAGTAGAAGAAGAAGTCCAGAAAAATCTCTTTCTTAAAACGAGAGGAAATCCCTCAATTTATAGAAAACAAAGGGTAGTGCAAAAATGTTCTTATTGTGCCTTACCGAAAATGTCACAAACCTTTAGAAAAGTCATAATCTTTTGGAAAAGTCGTCACCTTTCATAAAAGTCGCAACCTTTTATAATAGTCGTAACTTTTCATAATAGTCGCAATTTTTCATAGAAGTCGCAACATTTCATAAAAATCGCAACTCTTCATTTTTCATTCACACCTTTTAAATCCAACAATAATCAAAATCACGGACTTCCAAGTAAAAAATATTAGTCAATTAATTTTTTTTAATCAAATGTTGATGATATAATTACAATATAAGAACTTTTATATTATCAAATCATATAGCCGTGACTAGAAATGGCAAACGAGCGAGTCGAATCGAATATAAATTTTTATATTATCATGGCTAATATGGTTTGATAATATTAAAAATTCTTTTATATTGAAATTATATCATCAAACCTTTGATGAAAAAAAATTAATAGACTAAGAGTGTGTTTGGTATGAAGTTTTTTCAATTTTTCATGTTTGGTGGGACAAAAGTTTTGGAAAATGTTTTCCAAATCAACTCAATTTTTTCAAAATTAAGGAAAATAACTTTCCTTCAAAAATTAAGAAAAACATTTTCCAAAACTCTCATCCAATTTCAAATTATATTTTTTTTTGGAAAAACATCAATTTTAAAAAAATATTTTCAATTTCAAAAAATTATTTTTTTCACCCGATCCCTGACCCCCCACCGGCCAGCCCCCCCCCTCAACCCCAACCCCTCCCTAAAAAATTAATTTTGCCAAAATATTTTCAACTTCAAATTTTTATTTGTAAACTCCTACACCCCCTCGGCCAGCCTCCCACCCACCCCCAACCCCCCAAAAAATTAAATTTGTTTTTTAAAAATACTATCGACTTCAAATTTTTATTTTTTCACTCCTCCCCCCTCCCCCCGCCCCCACCCAAAAAAATAATAATTTTGCTTTAACAAATATTTTCAATTTCATAAATTATTTTTTAATCTAGTAAAAATAAAAGATGTCTCTCAAAAACATTTTTCATTCGTAAATCAAACAGTAAAAACCTAAAAATCATTTTCAGAAAATATTTTCTATTCACCAACAAAACATGAGAAAATAAATTCAAACTCTACTTGTTTTCCAGAAAAACATTTTCCATGAAAAACATTTTCCTCCATACCAAACACACCATAATCTTTTACTTGGAACACTCTACTTTAATTTGGACCAAGTTATTAACATGTTATATTTAGTCATGGAAATTTAATTTATGTTCATCATCTGAACAATAATGAGTTTTAGACTAGCTCATAACAAAAGTACTAGTTCATATTTGATTTTTTCTTCTTTTAATAATACATTATCAAATGAAAAAATTTAAGGCAAATTTACATAAATATATTATATTAAGAAAATATTACGATTTATAGCAATAACATTTTTTTTCACTTGATTAATTTTGATAAATTTATAATACGGTTTTAATACATATTATAAAGAACAATATTATTCACATATAATACAACTTTTATTGATGATTAATACATTTTTACACATTTTAATACACTTATAATACAATGTGTTAATTTTTACGAAACAAGCATAATATATTTTTAGACAGAGTTATAATACATATCTATTGCATGCATAATTCACTTTTAATTCATTTTGCAGATTTAACATAGTATTTTTATAAATGACAATAAATAAAAATATCTCTAAAATCAATAATTATTTATTAAAATGTATCTCTAAGTAATTTTTCCAATATTTAAACCGTAGTAGTGGAATGGTCCATCTTTAATAAATAAAAGTCTTAGAGATCAAATATATTGATCATCAAGAAAATATAAATAAAATCAAATCGAATACTATATCCACTGAATTGACACACATATTAAGAAAATAATTATTGTCATCATAAATTTATTAGGTATTTTTTTTTTTTTTAATTTATCTAAATCGACAAAACACAACTTAAAAAAAAAAAAAGGTGGAACAACTAGCTTATTCTACATTTGAGTTGACTCAAAGTCAAACTTACAAAGCCCCTTTTTTGTTGGCAAAACCCTTGTTAGGTCTCATTGTATAAATACCAGAAGTTTCTATCGAAGCCTAAAGTAGAAGAAAAATACTGGTACTCAGTTATGGCTCCTGATGCTACTGATGCTCTTGCAGGTTTTGATCTTTTTTAACTTCTGTTTCCTTTCTTGAAGTTTACTGTAAACCTTCTTGTTTTTTTAATACATGTGTATGTTGAAATTTTTTGAACAGTTAGAGAAAAAGTTAATAAGTTTTTGAAGGCCGCTTGTTCAGGGGATATTGAGCTTTTCAAGAGTAAGTTAACAATTTCCTGTTTTATTTTGAGGGTTTCAGTTTATGTGATGTTATATAGTGTTGATGATTGTGAAACAGAGTTGGCAAAGCAACTGGATGATGGAAAAGGGTTGGCTGGTACAGTGGCGGATGTGAAGGATGGAAATAAAAGAGGAGCATTGATTTTTGCCGCCAGGGAAGGCAAGATTGAGTTGTGCAAGTATTTGGTGGAAGAGTTGAAGGTTGATGTCAATGAAAAAGATGATGAAGGTATTTTCTAAACTACAGTAATAAATTTGTATGTAAGTGTGATAGTATGATGATTGAAGTGCTAAAATTACAAGGGTGGGAGTTATCTCAAATGACCTAAAATATCAAAGAATCAATGCGAACTTGGGAATACAAAACAATAGATGCAAATAATACCTGTAAGTAGTACTAATTCAGTGTGGTCAAGCATATGATTTAGGGACCCTCTAATTTTTAAAAACCCTTAATTCGCTTTGAAAGAAAATTATTCTTCAATATAGGAATGGTGGATTCAAATACAGCGGAATATATGGAGGATTCACATTATTGCTCCCAATTTATTTGATTTTGAGGCTCTTGTTTATTGGTTGATTGATATGTGCTGAAAGTGATATTTCTGTATACTGATTTGAATATGTTGTTTATCAGGTGAGACTCCTCTTCTTCATGCTGCTAGGCAAGGGCAAACTGCTACTGTCCAGTACCTCTTAGAACAGGGTGCAGATCCTGCAATACCCAGCACCTCGGGGGCAACAGCTTTGCATCATGCTGCAGGAAATGGTAGGTTATTCCTCTTTTGTTAATGGAAGTGATTGAAGCTTCTGTTTGTGCCAGTGAAAGATTCCTGGGTTCATATGCATTTAATTGCTGTAACTTTTTGACTCTTGTACACTGAACTCTTCTATTTAAGGAGTTTCTCATTTTTAAATAAGAATGTTTGACAAACATGTCAATACACACACACACACACACACACACACACACACACACACACACACACACACACATATATATATATATATATATTTTATTTTAAAATTCTTTAGTTGTTTAATATTAATTGATGGAACTTTTGGGGGATAGAAATTGTTTTGGATGTTAGGAATATGAAAGAGAAAATTGTATTGAGAATTTGTCATATTATATAATATGCGAATTTCCTTTTTAGCAAAGTTGACATTATTATTGAATCGCCAAATAATAGTATAGTTACTCATGTTTTGGGAGTAAAAACTAAGAACTAAATCCCTTCAATGAACTGGTCAAAGTTCTTATAATAAGCTAATAAGATAAGGCAAGGAAATAAGGCTAGGATCAGCAGTAAGAAGCAGAGATGGATAGGGCGGGGTTTGTATGTTTTCTATTTGCTTCACACTTTTCAGCCTTTCAGGTCATGTTTATACTTTCAGCTGTTGAAAACCAAACTTTAGCCTCTATTTTGTTGGAACATTTGATATTTCTTGCTTCATCATCTTTTCTTTTCCTTCCCTCTGTCAATGCTACATCATTTGTTCTCAGTTGATGACTTGAAATAACCCTAGATTTCTAGAGCTTTAAAGAGCCGGTAACTCAAAAACGTTAGCTGATATTGTTATTATGCAGGATTGAATCACTATATAACTGAAGATGTAGTAATGAAGCTGTCTGTACTTCCATGTCTCATTTGTTTGTTCTTATCTACTGATGAAAGTGTATTACTAAGAAGATAAGTCTAAGTTAACCCTACGAGGAACATAAAATTTGGATTGTTGGTCATATAACTAGCCTTTGATGTGTTCATAACAAACACATCATGAGACGTCTTCATCTCAAGATATCATAATTGGTAGGAAGATTTTTTTTTCCCAAGCTGTTGAAGCTTGAAGACGAGCAAGACTAGCTCTGCTGGCTGGAAAAAGTCCATCTTCTCCTCCCCAATATATCAAAGGATGCATGTGCAGTTATATTTCCCCTGGATAAATCTCTTGTTTCTAAAGAAAAACTCTAAATGGTCGAAATCTGAGAAAGTGGATCTAGCTATTTCAGCAACCGTGTTCATTGTAGAGTATAGTTCTGTTGCTATTATAAGCTGCTCCCTCCATTTTTACTTTGAATTCATTCGTTTTACTTGACATGATGAATAAGAAGACAATTGAAGATAGCTGTTTCTTTACGCCAAGTGACGGAAGTTTGATGGGCTAATACTTGGATTTCGTTATCTGATATATGAATCTCAGAGAAGTGTATTTTTCGGCTTGATTTGAATTTTTGGGGTTATTTATAAATGATGCTTGAATATTATAGAAGACTTTAGAAAGGAGGTCCACGAGTAGAAACTGTGCTTGACTGGAGAACATGATTAATTGCATGCAATTGAGTACTCACTATTACAGAATTCACAAAGAGGCAGACTGATGATAGCCTGTGGGGATCTCTGCTGCAATTTTTTAATCATCATAAGCTTATCTGTAATCCTAACATTTTCTTTTTTTCCTTCTCTTCTAAGTAGTATGAATGTGAATGGAGTGGGGTGTCAAGAACAGAAACACATGTGAAAGGAAATTCCACAAATTCTCCTGAAATATATTTGCAGAATTTTGTAGAGAATCATATTTTGTAGATGCTTTACCTTTTGGTTTATCCCTTGTATACGTCCAACTTGGCCATGTTTATGAATGAAAACTTTTATCTTATCCACCTTGTTGGCACATAGTCTGAATCAGGGATCTAATCATGTTCTGATGGATATCAGTAGTTAAGATCGTTCTGATGGATATCAGTAGTTGAGGTCTTAGTGTCAGCTTTAACTTCTCTATTGGTAAAACAATGAGAGAAATCTATCAACATGTCATTCCTTATTGCTTTATTGTTATTTATTGTGGTGTTGATGTGTGTAGCTAACATGCATTCTTCAATTTATTTGTACTTCTTTACATTGAGTGACACTTCATTGTGCATTGTCTTTGTTTGCAGGACATGTTGAATTGGTTAAATTGTTACTGTCAAAGGGTGTAGATGTTGATTTACAAAGTGAGGCTGGAACACCGCTTATGTGGGCTGCAGGTTTCGGCCAGGAAAAGGTTGTCAAGGTTTTGCTGGAACACCATGCTAATGTGAGTGCTTTGTTACCTATTTGAACCCCTCTTTCTCAGTTTAACAAACCAGCCATTGTTTAACTGTTCTCTTGTCAATACAATAAAGCCTAAAAAATTCATTAACCTTTAAAAAAAAAACTATCCCTTCTCTTTTTTCATCTAACACATTTTTAACGGCTAGCCAAGGTGGTGAATTTTCTGAACCGCCATGGCAGCCTATTCTAGCGTCCATCAACCTTCACCAGAAATCTGATAAACGTATTTGTATAATCTAATTTGTATTATCATTGTTATTGTTGTTATGATAACTTTTTTACGCTATTAGTTGTTGTTAAAATTTTTTATTCCTGACGTACGTATCTGAATATCTGAGATGGGAGATATCAATGATACCCGTGCAAATCAAGAGAAACATATATCTTCATCATCGTCTAGTGAATTATCAGATCAATGCGATGAATTACAGTTCTCTTGACAAAGTGGAAAACAGTTGCATGGTTTTAGTATTTCCTATATAATGGCTTAAAGCTTACTAGTTGGTCACTCAGTTCATTGTGGTTTTATAACAGGGAGAAATGTTGTTTTCAAACCTCGCGGTCACCCTTGCCGATAAAAAATTTCACCCCCACCCCTCCCCTTCAAAAGAATAAATGAGTTAGGCTACGTGGTTTCTTGCACTGATTTATTCAAAAACCGACCAATTAATAGATGTTAAGATGTTGCTTTTTTCCTTTTGCCAAACAGTGTAGAGTTTCCACTCCCAACCTGCCCACTCTTTTTTCCTGACCCCCCTCCCCTCTTTTCTTTTTTCTGTATTTGATAAAAATAATAATAAAAAATTTGGCTTGACTTGACTATCTTCTTTCATCCTTTTAAGTTTCAGTTAGGGCGTGTTCGGTATGGAGGAACATATTTTTGGGAAAATGTTTTCCAATTTGTTCATGTTTAGATGGTCAAAATTTTTAGAAAATTTTTTCTTTAGAAAAATAAGTTGTTTAAAAATGGGGAAAATTGTTTTTTTAAATGAAAGTAAGAAAAACTAGTTCTACCCCCGGCATTCCACTTCCCTCTCCACCCTTCAATGCACCTCATCTTCACCCCCACACCCCTGTAGCCCCATCTCCACTTCCACTTTCCTCTCCACCGTTCAACACACCTCATCTTCACCGCCACACCTTTGTAGCCCCACCCTCACCATCCATCTTTCATCTCTCATAGTAATTGTTTAGATTATATATAAATAGTTTTAGGATAGTAGTTTTTGCCTATATACCGAACACAAGAAAATAAATAAGACCCCATTTATTTTCCTAGAAAAGATTTTCGGAGAGAACATTTCCTTGCTACCATACACACCCTTAGTTGTTTTTAATGTTTGTGTTGCGAAAAAAGAAGTTAGCTTAGATATATGAAGAACTGTTCCTGTTTGTATTTGTTGGACAACTTGCAAGGAGAGGAATGCTATAGATGTTTAATTCTCAAAAAAGGGAATGCTATCGATGTTTTGATAGCATAGAGAATAGTATGCAAAAGGTTAAGCTAAACTACCTTTTGCTACTATGTTTTTGGTGTACTCAAATCTATTCAAATGATATTATCTCCATAATTGACAATTTAAGTAGGAATTAGCAGGATTATTAAGTAAAATTTTGTAAATATGGTTTTCAGTACTTACTTATGTACTGTTTGTGAGAAATATATGAAGTCACCCGTCACAAAGAAAAAAGAGTTGGCTTAGATATAGTATATACTATTATACAACAGTTTTTGATTAGTTGATTCAACTAAAGATAAATTTTTCTTTCATAAGTTTAATAAGATCAATTCTATATTGCATACAGCCCCTATTTTGCAATTTTTTACTTGTTAGAGAGGGCATGTGTTGATAATATTTGGAAAAACCCAAGTCCTAGATTATCCCCCCCCCCCCAAAATTTTGATGCACTCCCTCTGTAGTTTATGTAATGTAGTTTTACTTGACACGAAGTTTAAGAAAAGAAAAAATGGCTTTTGAAATTTGTGGTCCAAAATAAGTCATAGATGTTTGTTGCTATAATAAATCATTTCATTAAGATATAATGGACATTTTAAAGCTAAATTTTTTCTTAAAAATAGAAACGTGTCTTTCTTTTTGTGACCAACTAAAAAGGAAAGTGAGTCCTATAAATTAGGACAGAGGGAGTATTTCTATTTGTTCATTTGGCCTAAAAAGTTACTTTGTGCAGGTTCATGCTCAAACAAAAGATGAAAATAATGTCTGTCCTTTGGTATCAGCTGTAGCAACCGATTCATTGCCTTGCGTGGAGCTGTTAGTGAAGGTCAATAAAATTCTATTTTTTCTATGTTCATTAGATTGTTCTACTTCTTCACTTTTATCTACTTCAAATTGCTGAATCCAATTGAGCATCCTGAAGAAGTTGTGTTGCAGAAAACATATAGTGCTTTTGTTTGATGTATTATCACTCTGCAGTCTGCTATGTGTTGGAACCATGCAAAATTTGTGCTAAGATTAAACCACAAGAAACTGCTTTGATCATACGAGCTATGTGAGACTTGGCTCTATTACTCCTTAGAGCTTTTCTTTCCTGAAACTGCTTTTTAATCTTTTTTAATAGTTGTTTGAATAAAGTTAAGGTTAAACATGCTTAAAAGAATAGAACAATTGAGAGATACCCCTCGAAAATTAAACAAGTAAAACTGCTAAAGATAAAAGGGGAAAATATTCAATTTGTGTACATTCAGTTTATTACCAGCAGCATTAAGTGGTGAAGGGTAAAAGGGGTGGGTTCATTATCCACCGAGTTTCGAATTTGCGCCACTAGTCATAGGAAATTCTTATGGAAAAAAACTATTACCAGCAAAACTAACATATTTTAACCTCAATTTCACAGGCGAAACAAGCCATTTAAAACACAATGTTACAATATAAAGCTTAGTGACAAACTGTTTGGGACTTAAATTAGACTTCAGCTTTCAGGTTTATCTAAATAGGTAATTCAACCTTTTGCCTTTCTGTGGAAATGGGTTCCTAAAGTGCTTGAGGAGCAAAGTTTGATCTCCTCTGCATGTTAAATTTGCAATTGTTGTTAATGGCTCACATCAATGTTGCATTTATTTCAATGATTTTCTTTTAATTCTCTTTTTTTGTTTCTGAGATGTAGTAGAGGCTTTGCTTAAGAGCTTTATGACTGGTTAAGCCCAATATATGAAAAATTTCTTGACCACATCAGTTTATGAATTTTGTGCACCTTACTTGTCGGGGGATAAGCCAAGGCAAGAACCCAACTACCTTTGTCAACATAGTCACACCTTATTTAAATTGATAAAGCGAAAGTATACAATGCGGAGGGAGTTTAGATAGTAGATAACACATAAAAGACGCTCAATATTGCTTAATTAGTTTTGATCCAATAAAATAATGTAATCAATGTCGTTAATAATGTAATTGCAAGATGGGGGTGCTTACTACTATTTATCTTGGTCTACCACTTGGAGCATCTTATAAGGACCAAAGCGTTATAGGTTCCGATGATTGAAAGGGTAGAAATGAGATTTTCTGACTATAAAAGAGATGCTAAAAATATCATACTATCTTGAAGGAGTGGGACGAGTCCTTTGGGTATGTATCATTTAGGGTAGGTGATGGGAGTAGGATAGGTTATAGAGATACAACACCTCCGGGAACAAGTACATTTACAAATATGTATATAGTTTCATGCCAAAAGGAGATGTCAATTCAACGAATTCAAAGGGTCCAAGGTTAAGAAATTCATATGGAATTGAGGATTTAGGAGGAACTTGCAAGATTGTGAGGTCTTGGAATTTCAGTCTAGTTAAGACACTTAAGAAAAAAGTTCCCCACCAGCTAGCCGTGATGTACAGAAATGGGGAGTGGAGAATAATGGCATCTTTTTGTAAGTCCTACTATTAGAATTTTTTTGACACTCTACTATTAGAATTTTCTAGGTATGGAAGAGTACACTTCTCCAGATATTTGGTGTTCCATTTCACGTGGCTATGTACGACGTTAATTTGACGGTTGAGAACTTGGGGAAGGAGGATTACATGTGTCAGTTGGTGCTTCATGTGTAGAAGCTTTGTGGAAGATGTGAATCATCTTCTTCACATTATGTATCAGTCTTGCTTGTGGTGGGATATACTATGTTGGTTTGGTCTTTAACGGGTGTTGTCAGGCATGGTTAGAGAAGTATTGTTTAGTAGATCTTTCGAAGACAAAATAGATGAAGCACGACGTTGGATGTTGCTTCCTATCACTTACGTGGACTGTATGTAGAGAAAGAAATAAGAGCTTTTGATGGAATGGAGAAGAACTTTGTAAGCTCATGGAGTAGACTCTTATCCCTTACTGTGTTTTGGTGCACCCATGAGGTCACTATAGGTATAGAAGCTTGGATGTCATTTATAGAAATCACATCTTTTTTAAGGTTCTGTACTGTTTGATATTCTTCTTGTATATGTATATTTTCTTTCCCATCGCTAATACAATTTATTCTTTGATATAAAAAGGAATGACAACACTTTTGGTCCCAAAATTATTGGTAAATTTTGCTTTTGGTCCTTGTGATATGACTCAGGATATTTAACCTTTAATTATTCAAGATGTGTGTTTTTGGCCCCTTCATGTGAAAAATATGTTATATTTGACTATTTACAGAATTACATTACCATCAAGTATGGAGTAACAATACAAATTTAACATATTACATGAGTAGTTAGGCAGTGAGACAATCAATAATTATGTTGAATTTGTGAATATTCACAAGCAAAGGGATTAAAAATTGCCCAATTCAATCAATTGGAGATTTAATGTGCTCAAGTCAGATATCATAGTTAGAAATGCTATTAACCCTAAAAATGTTTCGAGAAAAGAGAAGTTAATGGAATTGAAAGTCTTGAGTGTTTGGCTCTACTTGGAAAGAGGAGTCGGTGGAGTCTCGACCACTAGGTGGCCCAGTGGTTTGGGACTTCCATTGGAGGTCTCAAGTTCGAAATCCCTTGCTAGCAAAAGCAAGTGGTTTGCCTTATGGGCCCAGCTCGTCGAACTAGGCTAGCCTAGTGCGGGTTACCTCTCATGTGTGGTTTGCGAGCTATTGTATAGGAGTTGTATGCGCGCACCCAAGGATAGCGGCTGCGGGTTTCCCTTGTCATAAAAAAAATAGGAGAGAGATAATATATGATCATGTTGTTCCCAAAGAATTACTGTTTATAAGCTCTTCTTTGATCTTCCTTTTTTATCCGATGATTCCATTTGAAGTTGCGCATGTTCTACTTTTAGACCCTTGAAGATACAGAGTACAACTGGCATGTTTGATTCTTAATCCAAGATGCTGGAGCAAACATTGCTTACATATTCAAAGGTGGTTTATTGTGTAAAACAATCTTTTCTATCTACTTATCCTAAAAGGGAAAAAGAAAGAAAATTCATGTCTTCCCTGAAAAGCAATTTGTGCATATGCTACTCCAGATTGGAACTGTTGTATGCGGGACCATCTATTTCACTTATTGGAACTGTCTTTGTCAATTTTTCCACTTTGGTTTGGATTTTGCTATGTTGCTTGGTTAAGCATGCCATCTGTCTACTCAAGGCTTAACTTCTTTTATGCTACCATACAGGCAGGGGCTGATGTCAATGTTAGGACTGGTGATGCAACTCCTTTGCTCATTGCTGCTCATAATGGTAGTGCAGGAGTCATTAACTGCTTACTACAAGCTGGAGCTGATCCTAATGCGGCTGAGGAGGTAATTGAAAAGAAATCTAAAGGAATATAGTGTTCTTTATTATTTCACATATTTTGGAAGAAATTTCCAAGGACTCTTTATAATGTTGGAAAGTTGATTCCAAATAATTTTAGTTTTATTTTCGTGTCTTCTGTTTGTCAAGAACGTGTCAATTATATTCCTTGTTATCACTTCGAGTCTACTACCTCTTATTCCTTTTCAGATTCCCTTGTAGAATTTATGTACCTTGGCCATCTTTTCTCTGGGTTTTTTGAAGTTGAAGATATGTTTGTAAACCCGGATTTGGAGTGGAAACCTAAAATCTAAGGGTTATGGGCCAAGCGTTCATGATTTTGTTGAGAGATAATTCTATTTTGACTTCATAAGCATATTACAATTTTTTGTTATGAATATTTCATAAATAAATAATTTTAAAAAATATACACCATAAATTTGTTGTATTAAAAAAACAATCCTTATAATACAATACTTTCACATTCTCCAATGTAGTATCTTTTCATAGAATATGGATCAAATCTAAGTTGCTTGGACTCTTCACTTTTGGTGCCGCACCCGTGTCAACGCAACATGGGTGTGGGATCCACATCCGATTTGGTCAACCGATTTTGGGTACTTTGACCAAAATCGATGGGGAAAGCGGGACTGTTTTAATGATTTCTATAATCAATACAAAAGTTACGGTGAAATTGAAGAAAATGAAATACCTTTTATATAAAAATCTCTCTGTCACCCCGTCGTTTCCTTTAATCTCCTTCTAGGATTCTCCTTAAGTTTTCTACATAATAACTCATATTTAGGTTTTATATCTCTATTTTTAGATATTTTAATTATTTTTAGGTGAATCGCCGCACCCGTATCCATACATGGATCCATATCTCTGAATCTTAAAAATTAGATCATGAAGGATCCGGCCTCTAGATCTGCAATTGGACACCCGCAGCCGAGTCCGAGCAACTTAGGATCAAATTTAGGTATTTTATTCAAACTAGGTAATGAGAAGATTACTGACCCACAATTTATGATCTTTCATCATGTAATATAACAAACTTATGTACGAATGTAGTGTCCAGGTTACACCATGCTCCCTGTTGTCATTTTGTTACTTAGTAATGAAACCTCTCTTTTTACGACCAAAAAAACCTATATCTACCATGGTGTAAGCTTGTTACCCCGCTCAGTGTGTTCACATACCCCCCCCCCCACACACACAAAAAAAAAAAAAAAAAAGAGAGAGAAAAGACAAGACATGAATCTTATAATACGGACTGTAGTCTGTCTTGCTTCTAAAGGTGAAAATCCATTCTGCTCCATTGTTAAGCATTAATGAAGACTACTGCTGCGATTCTCACCATTTTGGAGATGAAAAGCTCTAGAGAGAGATATCTGGGACAAATAAGACATACCTGGCTGAAAAGGGGAATGTCAGTCATAGAACATATAAAACCAAGATTAGGGTTTAGGTATTTTACTAATTGTGGTTTCTTAACGACCTTTTATAAGAAATTGTAAACCTGGTCATTTTGTTGTATGACAGTCAATCCGATGGGTTTTCTGGTCCTACTGGTGGAGCTGTGACCTGTTTCTTTTGGGTTGACAGATCAACTGGTCTAATCTGGGGTTCAGAACATTTAAGTGAAGAAAGTGTAGGGGGAGTGCTTACTTTGCTGGATCAGACATGATACCATGCATTCACTGTTATCAGAACTAAGATTTAGTACTGTAAGTGCATTATGTAATGTGTCTGCGTAGTTTTCTTTCAGCTTACCGTTTGCTGGAGGCTGATGCTCAATTGTGTCATGCCTTCTGGATCATCATTCTTTATGGTGAAAACCGACATCTCTACATGAAAGAGTTGGTGTATTATGCGTCATACCACTATAGGTGTGACTTGAAGTGGCCTAGGAGTCTTCTTTTTGTCCTTGTCTACTGTATCTTTAACTTAGTATATGTGATCCATTCTGATCTAATTCAGCGACCCAGGGTCTGTACTTAACATATACTCGTATGGATTCTCCCTGGTATTTGGAACTTTCTTCTGGGTGACCACACAACTTCAATCATGAACTTTGTTAATTTCTGAACAAGTTGCTGGAAAAAAAGATCTATTAGCAATTTCAGCAAAGGACTGTTAATTGATACCGAAGTATTACTTTTGCTATTTCTACAGGATGGTACCAAGCCAATACAAGTTGCAGCTGCAAGTGGCAGTAGGGAAGCTGTTGAAGCTTTATTGCCCGTCACAGAACGGATTCAGAGTGTTCCAGAATGGAGTGTGGATGGAGTGATTGAGTTTGTGCAATCTGAATATAAGAGAGAACAGGTACTTAATTTGTGATGCTTTAAGATAAATTGCTGCTGATCTTGGTCTTCGGTCAGAGTTGCTTGCAAATATTGGAATTAGCTCGGTGATTATTTCCTTCCCTTCTCATGCAAATTTCTTCTTCTTTTTTATTTGTCTAAACTGTGATGATACCAGGAAAGAGCAGAAGCTGGGAGGAAAGCAAACAAGTCAAGAGAACCTATTATTCCAAAGAAAGATTTACCCGAGGTCTGTTATTAGTGTTCACTATTTTCTTTTTTATGTGTGAGCTTTGGGTCATTCCGTTATCAATTTTTACATGAAAAGTATTAACTACCTCCTTTTCCTTTTTTTGCCTTTTTGTATAATGTCAATAAGTGGGAACCAAAGTAAACCATTTCTAAGAATGGAAGAAAGTGAGCATATATATTTCTCGTGTGTATGTTATCTTTCAATCTTGATTTCTTCTGGTGAAGCACTCTTGAAGACAGACTTAAAATACTTTCATCGTGATTCGTGAATATGACAATACATCCAATTTAGGCAACAAATGGAATTTGATTGTGCAAGTATATGTAGTAAAAAATATGATAAACACCATCTGGGGGCATGAAATTAATGTCTTCAATAAGTCCAATGAACAATGTTGTGGGAACAGTTCAATGTTTGCTTGTGGTTCTGGCCCAGATAAACACTTCCTAGGGCTTCAAAATGCATAAAGTTTCTCTTATAGTTAGTGAAGTCATACCAGTGACGTGGTTCCAGACTTCCGTTTCAGCTGGCTTCAAATTGCACAGAGGATCAATATTTTTTATACTGTGTTTTACTTATGTCTCTCTTTCATTTGAAGAACCTCAGCATGGTCAACATCTTGTGTTGGAGTATCAGTTTAAAGAACAGTGCTAAATATCTTTCATCAGCATAATTAATTGGTTTATAGGTGAGTCCTGAAGCAAAGAAGAAAGCTGCAGATGCAAAGGCGAGGGCAGACGAGGCATTTAATAGGAAAGATTTTGCTACAGCTATAGATACTTATACACAGGTACCTATTAGTCTTATTGAATTCCTCCTGAATTCCCAGCTCTACCCTTTCCTCAGTAAAATACTTGCAAAAGGGAAAAAGAAAGAAGATAATGATGAGAGGAAGTAATTGTCTTCTTCATGGTGCAAGTATATGGAATAGATTAATTATGAGTGTAGATGCATCACTTACGAGTCTCACTTGTGTTTGCTAATAATCTGCAGGCAATCGATTTTGATCCAACTGATGGCACTCTGTTTTCCAATAGAAGTCTTTGTTGGCTCCGCCTGGGTCAAGCTGAACGCGCCTTAAGTGATGCCAGGGCCTGCAGAGAACTTAGACCAGATTGGGCAAAAGGTTGTTATCGGGAAGGTGCAGCTCTACGTCTATTGCAGGCATGCCCTTCTTCTTCTGGAGTCAAATTTTGCCAACTTATATACCTATATATATTTTCTGATATTCTATTATTTCATTTTCAGAGGTTTGAAGAGGCAGCCAATGCTTTCTATGAGGGTGTACAGATCAACCCTGATAATATGGAGCTCGTAACTGCTTTCAGGTATGCATGTTGAGACTTGAAGCTCTTCATTTAGCAGATGCAGTAACTATATCCAAGTTTTTCTCATTGTCGTGTGGTACTGATATGATTGCAGGGAAGCTGTTGAGGCTGGTAGAAAAGTTCATGCCACAAACAAGGTTGATTCGCCGTCTTGAGTTTGAAAGCGCATAATGAGAGAGAACAAATGGCCGCTTCTTTTTTCTGGGCGACAAGACTTTCGCTGGAGCAAGCTGATTATGGGGCATGCCTTTTTGTGATAGTTCCAAATGGATTATTTAATGGTGGAGATGGGGTTGAAGAAGAAGAAGAAAGAGAGATTCGATAATTTTAAAAATGATCAAATTTTGATATATTTAAAAAAAAAAATATGAATATCATATTCATTTGCTTATATCGTGTTTTTCCAGTTAAGCTATTTTAATTTCACACGAGTTCGATGATTTTACCTCACTTTATTTGGATGGTTATTGTGTATCGTTGGTATTGTATTGTTTTAATAGGTATAATGTTTATTGTATCATTCTTTGTTGTTGCATAATGGCATATGTCAATTTTAATAATAAACCTATAAGAAATGGATGGTAAATGGTAGGACTACCATGAAAAATAGGGTAAAAGATGAAATATAGTTATTAAATTATATATCATATCATATATTTACATATAAGAGAACCTTGGGTCCGTCTATGTGACGCCATCATAAATTAAATTTCTCTTTTAATTTATTTATTTTCAAAATTAGCCTTCTCTCATCATGGATTAAAGTTGCAACTTTAATGAAGAGTTGCGACTTTAATGAAAAGTTGCGACTTTAATGAAATTTTGCGACTTTAATGAAGAGTTGCGATTTTTATGAAATGTTTTTGACTTTAATGAAGAGTTGCGATTTTTATGAAAAGATGTGACTATTATGAAAGGTCATGACTTTTTTGAAGGCTTGTAACTTTTTCAAACAGTTATAACCTTTTTAATAAGACACAATAAATATTTGTTCACACTATCCTTTGTAGTTTATAAATAGAGGGATTTTTTTCTCGTTTTAAAACAACGAATAATATGAACCTCTTCTTCTTCTCACAATTAAATATTTGTGTACTTTACTTCTGTTGAGTGTCTCACAATACCATTGCTTATGTTACAACTCATGGTATGTATTTTACTGTCGTTAGTTAATGCTTATGTTATTAAGGATAAATGATAAGATGTACAATCTTCATTTTCCTTTTACATAATTAATGTGTTCCTACATAATTTTGTAGTTGTAGGCAAGATAATATAGTTCATAATTTGTTACAGATCCTGATATGTATTTTTACTGTTATTAATTAATGCTTATGTTATTAAGGATAAATGATAAGATGTAATAATTTTTCATTTTCCGTTACATAATTAATGTTTGTTACTACGTAATCTTGTATGTAAGATAATATAGTGTTTTAGTTTTAATGAATGATAGATCTTAAGTATTATCTTATAAATTTTGTGATATTGAATTCCCGCGCTAAGCTTGCATAATTTTACTAGTAATAAAAAAAGATAAAATGAGAAGAAAATATTAAGGTAATGAAGCAATCACACCAAATATGATGTTAAGAGTGTAGTGTTATATATTTATAGGAGTAGAGTGAGTACTGATCTGATAAACAAAAAGTTGGGGGAAGGGGAATGGTTGCATATGGTGACAGATTTGGCAGAGCAGAGTGAGTGCCACTGGCTGTTTAATTTGTTTGTATGTATCTGCTCTACCCCCCACCCACTCTCCTCCTTTAGTACGTATGTATTAATATATGGTTGTTAAAGTCTACACCTGTACACCTTTGTTACATTTTTACTATTTTATCATCATTTCATTTCCAGTATCCTTGCATTGCATGCATACTCAATTACCCATCCTATACATACCATTCTGATCACCTCTTTCATGATCCTTTCTATAGGTAGAACTACTGTGAGCGGTCTAAACTTCGATTCTTATTTCTTTTTTCATATTGTAAAGGGAGCAAAGCCCGTTTTTTGCTCCCTCTATTGATAGAAAAAGGGCACTCCTGCCGTCGTTTCAGTGACTCATAGGGCTTCCCTCAGCGCAGTCTTTTTCATTCTTGAGAATAATCGCCACTTCATCCAGAACCGGAATGATTATCCCTGCCCGATGAGTCTATGTTACATAAAATAAGGTGACGAGGGTAAAGATGTAATTAATAACAATCCCACCATGTAGTTCCGCCAAATTTTAAGTGCATGTATTCTTTTTGGTATATAAAAGATCACAAACTGCTTGCAAAACCCTTGCTCTGTTTTTTCCCTCTCTTTTGCCAAAACCCTTCTTCCATTTTTTTGGGCACAAGTTTCTACCGAAACCCCATAATTATTCTCTCTGTTTTCAGTTATGGAAGACGAAAACCAGAGATTTTCGAGGCTGCTTACTGCTCATCTTGATAAAGGTTTTGATTCTTCCACTTCTTTTTCAAATACTGCAACTGTGTTATTTTAACATATATATGAATCTTGAAATTGTTTTGAACAGTTAAACAACAGGTTAAGAAATTAATGGAGGCTGCTTGTGCAGGGAATATTAAGCTTTTCAAGAGTAAGTTTTCAAATTTAAAGAATTGAAAACACTATTTTCCTTTTTTATTATGGGTCTCGGTTGATGATTGTGAAACAGAATTGGCAAAGGGACTGGATCGTGGGAAAGGGTTGGCTGCTACCGTGGCGTCTGTGAAGGATGGTAAAGAACGAGGGCCATTGATCTTTGCCGCTACGGAAGGACAACTTAAGATGTGCAAGTACTTGGTGGAGGAGTTGAAGATTGATGTCAATGAAAGAGATAAAGAAGGTATTCTCTACTATTGAGTTCTTGTTTAGAATACAAAACTATAGATGCAAAAAAAGTAAAAATTGGAAGGCAAGTTCTAGAGGATAGTTGTGAGACCAACAATATCGTATGTGAAATGAATATTGAACTTCTGATGCACTCAACTTGTCAACAAAATGAGTATCTTAAAACTGCCAATGTTAAATCAATGTGTAGTCATACAAGATTATATAAAATTAGAAATAATCAGATTATTATGCAAGTAGTACACCTCAATTAGATCATGTGAGAAGGACTTTGGTAATGGTTTGACTGTGTCCTATGCAGGCCTCCAAGTGCACCTATGTAGGTTGACATTACGATAATTGAAGGTGCTAAAAAGGGACAGGGTAAAACTAAACTAACAGGAGTGGGAAGTGATCTTTTGACTAAAATAACAAGAGTGGGAAGTTATCTCAAAAGATTTAAAATCTCTAAGAATCAACACAGACTTGGCTAGAATACAAAACAATAGATGCAAATGATGCATATAGGTGATTAGTTTGATCAATGCTTAGTTGTATATTTACATTAAATCTTGGTATGTCAAGCAAAGACAATTTATTTTCCAATATAGGAATGGTAAACTCAAATACAGCGGAATATATGTAGGATTTATATTTACTGTTTCCAACTTGTTTGAGATTTGTGGCTCTTGTTGATTGATTGATTGATATGTGCTGAAAGTGATATTGCTTTTAATATATATTATTTCTTCATAGGTCAGACTCCTGTTCTTTGTGCTGCTAGGGAAGGACACACTGCTACTGTCCAGTACCTCATAGAAAAGGGTGCAGATCCTGCAACACCCAGCACCTCAGGGGCAGCTTTGCATAATGCTGCAGGAAATGGTAGGTTTTTCCTCTCCGTTAGTAAAAGTGGTTGAAGCTTCCTATATGTGTCAGGGAAAGAGTCCTGGGCTCATATGCATTTAATTGCTGTAATCTTGTAGCTCTTGTACATTGAACTTTTTCTATGTAGGGAGTTCCACATTTTCTGATAAAATGTTAGACAAAAAAGTCCATAAAATTTTTAAATTTTTGATCGTTCGATATTAATTGATGGGATTTCGACCGACATAAGTTGTTTTGGACTAAGGATATGAAAAGATAAAACTGTGTTGAGAAATGTCATATTATAGAATATGCAATTTTATTTTATTTTTGAAATGGCAACTTGTATATTCCTCAAAAGACAATGGACAATATTTACAACATGTACTTCAAATCCTCTTTATCTTTTACTAAATTGAGTGTAGTAAATCAATTATGGAGATAATATCATTTGAGTATAACTTATTATACCAAAATCATAGTAGCATATGACAATTTAGTTTGAATTCTTGCATACTATTCTTTATACTATCAAAAGCTCTCTTCCATATTGCCCACTATATACTAGCTGGGACAATTCTCTGAATTTTTGCATACTATTCTACATACTATCAAAAGCTCTAGAGTTATATTCCTTCCATATTATTGCCCACCATATACTAGCTGGGATAATTCTCCGTCTATCTTTGTTCTTGGATTTCTTTCCTGGTTCCTCCCAACTCTGGATTGCTTCTGTGATCTTGGCAGGCATGGTCCATGACATATCCTTAAGATTCAGGAATATTCAATCTCCATAATTAGCAGTGATTTTGCAGTGTAGAAAAAAATGGTTAACCTAATGGTATTCCCCTGCTCTTTAAGTTGTCTTCAGTTGGTACAACTTCTTTGGCTAATAACCAGACAAAAAACATGTCACTTTGTGTGGGATTTTTGACTTCCAAATTCCTCTCCATGGCTGGTGACTTTGAAGCTGATTGGTGTGGTTCAGCCAGTTGTATGCACAACACCTTAAAACTGCTCCTCCAATCGCCACAAAATGTCTTGACCCCTTTCCAGTCCATTTAATTGCCCAATGGTGTTGAAAAAACCTGCTACCCTTTGAATCTCCTAATTGGTAAAATAATGAGAGAAATCAATCAGCATGTCATGCCTAATTGTTATATTGTTATTTATAGTGGTGTCCTGCATACTGTTATGTGTGTAGCTACATGCATTCTTCAATTTATTATCCTTCTTTACCTAGAATGACATTTTATTTTTCATTGTCTTTGTTTGCAGGACATATTGAATTGGTTAAATTGTTACTGTCGAAGGGTGTAGACGTTGATTTGCAAAGTGATGCTGGAACACCACTTATGTGGGCTGCAGGTCTCGGCGAAGAAGATGCTGTTAAGGTTTTGCTTGAACACTGTGCTAACGTGAGTACTTTGTTACCTGTTTAAACTCCTCTTTTCTTAAATCAAAATTACCATTGTTTTAACAATTCTCACTTGACAAAGTGGAAAACAGGTGTATGGTTCAAGTGGGTTACTCAGTTCATCATTGTTTTGTAACTGGGAGAGAGGTTATTTTCAAACATCACCACCACCCTTATTCAAACAAATTTCACCCCCGCCCCCCTCCCTCCCTTCAAAAGGCAAAAAGAGTCTAGCCACATGTGAGGAGGCGTCTTGATAAATAATAAAAGTATCCCCTCTCTAACAACTTAAGCTTTTGCCTTCTAGATGAAGTGTTTCCACTACCAAACAAGTCCTTACACTTCTCTTGCACTGATCTATTCAAAAGGTGACCAATTAATAGATGTTGAGTTCTTTCTTTCTTCTCGTGTTTTATGTACTTTCCTCCCTTTGCTAAACAGTGTAGAGTTTCCACTCCTAACTTGCCTAGGCTTCTTTTCTCATCCCCCTCACCTCTTTCTTTTTCTGTTTTTGATAAGTATTGACTTCACCATTTTCTTCATGCTTTTTCAGTTTCACTTAGTTGTTTGTTAGTGTTGGTGTTGCGAAAAAGAAGTTTTAGTAAAATAGTTAGCTTAGATGTAGTATATAAATTAGCTTTTGTTTGGTGATTCAACTTAAGATAAATTTTTCTTTCACATACAGAACCTGATTTGCATTTCTTACTCGTTAGAGAGAGTGACATAGAAATTTCTATATAACAAGGTATTCAATTTTCTTCAATTTCACCTTAGCTTTTGTATAGATTACAGAAATCATTAAAAACTGTCCAGAATTTCCCATCGATTTTGGTCAAAGTGCCCAAAATCGGTTGACCAAATTGGACATGGATCCCACACCCACACCCATGTCATGTCGACGCGGGTGCGGCACCAGAAGTGAAGAATCCGAGCAACTTAGATTTCATTTGATGCATTCTTCTCTACTGTTGAGGATGGCTTTGCGGAAGGGGAGTGGGTAGGGGTGAGGATACTCTTTTAGAAAATGTTATATCTATTTGTTCGTATGGTCTAAAGAAAGTTACTTTGTGCAGTTTGATGCTCAAACAGGAGATGATAATATGTGTCCTCTGGGATCAGCTGTGGCAGCCAATTCATTGCCTTGCGTGGAGCTGTTAGTAAAGGTCAATAAAATTCTATTTTCTCCTTAAAACTGTATATATTCGTTAGATCGTTCTAGTCTATCTATATGTTCTTTAAACTGCTGAATCCAATTGAGCATCTCCAAGAAGGTGTGTTGCAGAAAACATGTGGTGCTGTTGGTTGATGCATTATCATTCTGCACTTTGCGATTTGTTGGAACCATGCAAATTTGTGCTAGATCAAATCACAAGAAACTGCTTGATCATACGGGAGCCATGTGAAACTTGATTCTAATACACCTTTCCTGAAACTCTCAATTTTATTTGTTTTTGGTAGTAAAACACAATTTTATACCAAGAGTGAGTTATGTACAAGTATCAAAAAAAGCTGAAATGGACAACCCCATTACAACATATTAACTACCAGCTATCAGACTACAAAACTTGCTACTTTAAGAAGTGATTAAAAGTGATATTAGCCCAAAAGAAATGTTCCATGGTTACCTATTGTTTGGCACACTAGGAAACATATCCAGAAGTCCATTTCCCTTGTGCTGCTTCTTCTTGTAGTTGTCATTCCCTTGTTAAATGGCCTGTTAATTATGTGATTGTGTTGTTCCCATGAATGTATGTTTATCAGCTATTCTTTGATATTCCTTTTTCATTCTATAATTCATTCCATTTGAAGTTATATGTTCTGCTTTTAAACTCTATTGTAAATTCAGAGTACACCTTGCACAGTAGCACGTTTGGTTCTTATATATCCTTCTTTGAGCGTGGTTTGTCGAAATGAAGACTTAATCCAAGATGGTCCATTAAGTAAGGCATCCTTTACCTGCTGGAGAAAACATTGCTTACATATTCAAAGATGGTTTATTGGTAAAAACATAAAATTATATCTACTGAAGCAATTTTTACATATGCCACACCAAATTGGAAGTGTTGTTTGCGGGAACACAAACACCTATTTCACTTTTTTTTTTTTTTTTTTGATGAAGTAAGTATATTCATTTCAAGGCATCAAGAAGATGCAAGCTATACAAGGATAGATCAGTTAAGCTCACAAAAAAAAGGATTTGTAGCCAAACACCTATTTCACTTATGAGAATGGTCTTTTTCAATTTTCCATTTTGCTTTGTATTTTGCAATGTTGCTTGGTTAAGCGTGGCATCTGTCTACTTAAGGCTGAACGTCTTTTGTGTTACCAGGCAGGGGCTAATGTCAATATTAAGACTGGTGAAGCAACAAGGTATGGTGAAACAACTCCTTTGCTCATTGCTGCTAATAATGGTAATGCAGAAATTGTTAACTGCTTACTACAAGCTGGAGCTGATCCTAATGCTGCTGATGAGGTAATTGAGAAGACAATCTAATAAAATATAAATTCTTTGTTGTTTCTATATATTTGGAAGCAATTTTCTAGGGATTCTTTTTCTTTTTATTTTTGGAAGATGATTCCAAGCAATTTTAAGTTTTATTTTCGTGTGTTTTGTTTATCTGCAAGCACATGTGAATCGTATTCCTTACTGTCACTTTCTAGTCTACTTCCCACTTTTCAGATTTGACATGCTCATGCATATTCGGTTTGGGAATATGTTCTTAAACCTGGACCTAGAGTGAGAACTAATAATCAAAGGGGTCGTTTGGCGTGATGGACAAAGAAAAATAATCCCAGGATAAGTTTTTAGTACCCCTTAATTCTTTGTTTGGTTATGAAGTGTGGGATAACTTATCAAAGGATTAATAATTATGACTGAGATAAGTTATCCCTACTTGTGGGTGGAATACTACTCCCAGGATAACTTATCCGGGATAAAAATGTAAAAAAAAAAACCCCCCCCCCCCCCCAATATACACCATCATTTATACATCACTTTTGCATACAACCTTCGCTACTTGTTATTTTTATGATTATATTTTTTTTATTAAAAAATTACACTATTATTTTACTATGCATGAGTGATATGTGCTTAAATGAAGTGACATCAACAATTAAATCTTTTTTACTTTAACAAACTTAAGATGAAAGTTTTATTTTTATGCTAAATAAGATGGATGTTTTATGTTAAAAAACACATGGCATAATTATGAGAATGCGCACACAGAAAATATTTAAGATAAATAAGATGAATAAATAAAAATGGAGGGCGTTATTGTAACAAATAGGTTATTCTTAGAAATTATGCCATGTATATAATTTGAATATGACAAACCAAACAGCCAATAAAAAATAATCTCAGCATAACTATACCCATCATAACTAATCCCAACATAATTTGTCTTGAAACCAAACCACCCCTTTGGGTCACTGGTCAATAATTATGTTCAGAAAAATATTTGACTTCAATACTTGCACATTCTCAAATGTAGTGTCTTTTCATAGAACATGGATCAAATTTAGGTATGTAAATCAACTAACAGATGCTAATACAAATTTGAGTAATGAGAAGATGTCTCACCCACAACTTATGATCCTTCATCGTGTAGTATAACCAGAGATTGGAGCTCATTTTGAAGGTATGCATGAGAGATCTGGCACAAAGAAGAAATATCTGGTTGAAAAGGGGATTGTCAATCAGAAAACAAATAAAACCAAGATTAGGGTCTACGTATTTTACAAATTGTGGTTTCTTAACTACCTTCTATAAGAAATTGTAAACCTGACCATTTTTGTTAGAATATGAATAGGAACATGAATATTATATAGAATCCGACTTTGATAAAATTGTAATATAGTATCTATTAATAGGATCTCAGTGTAATGATATAGAGATGCAATTCGATAATATTTTTCTCCTATATATCTCACACGGTATCAGGGTTTGATAATAAAAAAGCTTTCGCTGTCGGTGGGCAGCTATAACCCATACATGTTGCCCGTCTAGCCAATGATTATGATAGCAAAAGTTGGGGCAATACTATATGCAGGAAGAAAAATGAAAAATCATGCTGAGAAGGACTAACTTGAGAAGCATTCGAGACAAAGAAAGTAGTCACCATGCTTCTTCTCAGTGGCTTCTTAGATTTGATTTGTGTAGCACCGTGCATTTTTTCAATGACTACTTTCTCATATCTAAATTGCATAGCATCGTGCATCTTTTCGGTGGCTACTTTCTCATATCTGATTTGCGTAGCACCATGCATCTTTCCGCTAACTAATTTATCATATCTGATTCGCTTAGCGTTGTGCATCTTTCTTTAGTGTTGAGCGGAAACCAACACTAAGAGGTACAATGTCTCCCTGCAACCAAACCATAACCGGTGTGCAAGCCTGATCCGACCAGCTTTTTTGGCGGCTTTCTTGTTCAAGGGACTACTCCTTTCTTGATTTCAAAACGATTTGTATATTTTATACCAGATTTCAAGCACTTTCCAGCAATCGTTGCACTGTTTTCGGCAGATCTGAGTTTTCAACAGTGTTCTCTTTGTTTCAGATTCATTTTATAAATTACTTTGACAGACAACAACAGAATTTTCTCCTCAATGGTAATCTTGTAATGTCTTTCAGTTTCGTGACTGAAATATTTGAAAAGGAAAGATGAATAACATGAAAAATAGTGATACTTCCTCTCCCGGGAGATCTGAGTTTTCCAATAGTGTTCTCTTTCAGATTCATTTTTGCCAAAGGGTTTACTAAGAAATTTGGGCTGAATGATACTTTTCTCTCTCGTGGTTGAAATAACATTTCAGACAGGTTTAGAGGTAAACTGAGACCTGTTTCTTTGGGGTTGACAGATCAGCTGGTCTGATCTGGGGTTCAGATAATTTAGCTGAAGAAAGTGCAGATAGTGCAGATAGTGCAGACCTGGGAGTCTTCTTTTTGTCCTGGTCTACTGTATCTTTAATATAGTAATATCTGATTCATTCTGATCTAAAGAAGCGACCCGGTGTCTGTACTTAACATACATTTGTATGGGTTCCCTGGTATTCAGAACTTCAATCATGAACTTTGTTAATTTCTGAGCAGAGTCGGTGGAAACAAAAAATCAATTAGCAATTTCTGAGGACTGGTAATTCATACTGAAATTTAACTTTTGCTATCTCTACAGGATGGTAATAAGCCAATACATGTTGCAGCTACAAGAGGCAATCGGGCAGCTGTTGAAGCTTTATTGGCCGTCACACCACAGATTCAGAGTGTTCCTGAATGGAGTGTGGATGGAGTCATTGAGTTTATGCAATCTGATTATAGGAGAAAACAGGTACTTAATCTGTCTTTCTGCAAGATAAATTGCTGCTGGTTTTGGTCTGCTGCCTGAACTCAGAGTTGGTTTTAGATATTGGTACTGGCTAGGTAAGCGACTATTTCCTTTCCTTCTCTCCTGCAAACTTCTGCATCCTTTTCATTGTCTAAACTGTGATAATAGCAGGAAAATACAGAAGCTGGGGGGGAAGAAAACTATGGCGCTATTCTAAGATGTCTACTTACGAGGCTGGAGGATGAATTCAAGGGCTTGAAGCAAGAACATATTATTCCAAAGAAAGATTTGCCTGAGGTCTGTTATTGGTGATCACTGTTATCAATTTGTTATCAAATTGTACATGAGTAGTATTTTTTTTTATTTGCCTTTTTGTATAATGTCAAGAAAGTGGAATATTATCACAGGCTTTGCTAGTTTTATCCTTGTGATAGTAATCATCTAACAGAAATGAATAAGCTTCTATAGTAAGGATAGTGCTGGCAATTTCAACCCATATTGACGAGATCAATTCATTTAACCCAGATTTATTGAGTTAGATCACTTATACTTTAATTGGGTAAATATGGGTTTTGGCCTATTTTTAAAATCCATAAAAATATGGACAAAATGGGTATCCATATAGATCCAATAACACAATAACAGATCCCTCGGCCTCCAGACCACGCCAAAGACCAGTACCTCTCCCAAAAGTTACCATTTCTCAAGAAGCATAGTTGCTGCTGCTTGAGTGAATAAAGGCAAAAATTATAATACTAGTAGTCTCATTACAAATAATGAGATGAAGAAGCAGAAAAATCTTTTGTTTTTTGCTTCCCTTTTTTTAAAATCTTAAATACTTGAGTAAAATGATATGTAAATTATGATATGGAAGGGGACGCTGTGTTGTTGTTGGTTATCGTGCATGTATCTACTAACATTTGTTTGGTTAATATGCAGAATCAATCCTTTATTATGTAGGAATACTAAATAGTTTGGCTTTAATATCAACTTGATAGGCATTTTTATTTTCAGAAAAGAAAAAGATTGAACTGCAGGTATCCAATAACAACAACAGCATGATTTGATAGCTAACAATTAGCTAAATTTTAAAACTTGGTGGAAACCAACATATATGGAATAGTTTTGGATCTTTGTAGTCTCCATAAGAAAGAAGTTTAGAATAGCAGAGACGGATTCAAAATTTTAATTGGATGAGTTCAAGATTCTGTTTTTTTTCTTTTAACATATAAGTTCAAAACTTATATATATATATATATATATATTTTTTATATATATTTTTTTTTATTTTTTTTTCAACATTATTTTTAGATATGTATAGATTTGTGAAGAATGGCAGTGAAGTCTGGTTTGCTGAAAGATTATCTCCATTGTTAAAACTTGTAAGACAGCATAGTGTTTTTCATTTGTGTGCTTTCTTTTCTCTTTTTAATTCCTTATTGGGATTTGGTATGTGTGGGGTGTGGGGGATCTTGGATTTTTCTTTTCTTTTTTTAACCTCTTTTGTATTATTTCTTGCTCTTTGGGGTTGGAAAAATCTGCAAGATTCTTTAAGGTGTGATTTTTTTTTTTTTTTTTTTTTTTTTTTTACATTGTACCGATGAAATTTATACATTGGCTTTAGGATATTAAATTGGGTTGAAACCCTTTTATTCAAGCCATATTTTACCCATATTTATATGGATGGATTGCAATCCAATCCATTTTTGCTCAAATCCATATCCAAGTTGCCGCCTCTAAGTTAAGGGTAGTTATGGCACAAATCCATATATTTTACTTGTGTATATAGTATCTTTTGTTCTTGCATTTTTTCTGGTTAGGCACTCTTGACGAAAAATATGGAAATCTCTCCCTGTGAATATGATAATACATACAACAAAATTGAATTTGCATGTGCAAGTATATGTTGTAAATAACATAATAAACACTGCATCTGGGGGCATGAAATTAATGTCTTCAAGAAGTCCAATGAACAATGTTGTAGGAACAGTTCCACCTTTTGCTTACGGTACTGACACAGTGATCCTAGGGCTTCAAAATGCATTAAGTTAATCTTATAGTCGTGAAATTATACCAACGATGTGGTTCCAGACTCCTGTTTCAGCTTCCTTCAAATTGCACAGAGCATCAATCTCTTTTTATGCTTTTTGTTAGTGTATGCATCTCTTTCATTTGAAGTACCTCAGAACCTTGTGTTGGAGAAAACAGTTTACCAGTTAGTGCTAAACATCTTGCATTGGCATAATTGATTGATTTGTAGGTGACTCCTGAAGCAAAGAAGAAAGTTGCAGACGCAAAGGCAAAGGGAGACGAGGCATTTAAGAGGAATGATTTACCTAGGGCTATAAATGCTTATACACAGGTACCTATTAGGCTTATTGGATTCCTCCTGAATGTCCAACTCTACCCCTTCCCCAGTAATTATCCTCTTCCTGGTGCAAGTATAATTATTAGACTGATAAATAATGTGTATGCATCACTTAGGGGGCTCACTTGTGTTTGCTGGTACTCTGCAGGCAATCAATTTTGATCCAACTGATGGCGCTCTGTTTTCCAATAGAAGTCTTTGTTGGCTCCGCCTAGGGCAAGGTGAATCTGCCTTGGTTGATGCCAAGGCCTGCAGAGAACTTAGACCAGATTGGGCAAAAGGTTGTTATCGGCATGGTGCAGCTCTACGTCTATTGCAGGCATGCCCTTCTTCTCGTGGAGACAAATTTTGCGAACTTTTATACCTATATTTTCTGATATTTCTAATGTATTTCATTTTCAGAGGTTTGAAGAGGCAGCCAATGCTTTTTATGAGGGTGCACAGATTGATCCTGAAAGTAAGGAGCTCGTAACTGCTTTCAGGTATGCATGTTGAGGCTTAAAGCTCTTCTGTTTAGCAAATGCTGTAGTTTCTGTATCCAAGTTTTTCTCATTGTTAATATGATTGCAGGGAAGCTGTTGAGGCTGGTAGAGAATTTCATGGCACGGAACAAGCATAAATTAGAAAGCACATTAAATTCTGTAGAAAGAACATTTTGATGTTTTGCCTGCCCTCTAGTGATTTGTTCTGTTGCATCTTTTCAGCAATTTATACTCACTGTTTATGTTAATCTCAACTTTTTCCTTCTGCGTTATTTTTTCCATGATTTATTTCATTCTGTTATTTGTTGTCATGCTTGGGGTTATGCGTTTTCTTAATTTTATTTATGAAAGCAAAAAAGGAGAAATCATATATAGATATATAATGAAAGGATGAGCGAATAAATAAATAAGAACAAAAAGAATTTTCTCATACAAGTAGTTTTATTAACAACAATGAGAACTTAATAGTAACTTTACACATCTGAGGATAAAAGAAAGTTGGAACTTTTAGTCAAGTAATTCGCACCTGCAGAGTTTTTTTCAACAACAACAAAAAATTAATTCGCGTGCGCACATGCACACGCACATGTTCTAGATTTGGAACATGTGAATAGGAGATGCGGCAAATGCCTCAGTGAGGAGGTGTGAGAGGTCAAAGATAGGCTGATTAAGTATTGAAGAGAAGTAATTAAACAAGATATGTTCCATCTTCAACTTTAATGAGGATATGACTTTATCTAAGAGAGCGTGAAGGTCGTTGATAAGGTTAGAAGATCGATAGTTAATCGAGTGTTGTCCTAGTATTAGCCTGTTCATGTATTATTTGGTTTGGTGATAGTCTAGAGTAGCGTGTTTGTTGTAATATTATGCTATTCATGTAGTCTTTGACTTTTGGTATATGTTATGTACAATGTTTAGGTGATCATATTTTTTTTGACGGTACAATCATTGCATATTTTTAAAAGTGTTGTTTTTCCTTTCCGGTACTACTTTGATTTGTTTCGCCTTGATTAACAAAAATAATGCATGTATTAACTTTGTGTGTTAGTAACCCTTGTTTGATACATTTTTTTTTATGTTATACTCTATCGTGTATTGAGGAGTATACTACTAATATCATTGATTTCTACGTATTAGTAATGCAAAGGCATTTAAGACATGTATTAGCATGGTTAAAGACCCAATTATCCCTCAAAAAACATATTTCCGTAATTATGGAGAATATTTTTATACCATGCATACTAATACGCTAAATAATTTAAGCATAACTAATACAAGCATTATTTTTTTTGACACCACAAAACGACCCGCTTAAAATTTGAATTGTAACGCTTTTCCGAAGCTGGAGTTTTTGTCATTTTGTGTAACAAACAAACTGCAAAACCGTCGGTCCGTTTTTTCCCCCGTGTTTGAGTGAGTGAGTTTCTGCAGAAACCCCAAAAAATTCTTCAGTTATGGAAATGGAATACGAAATCGTATGTTTTGATTCATTCTTCCAATTACCTGCTCCTCTTACTGAAGGTTTTGATTCATTCTTCCACTTCTTTTTTCCTTTCTTCAAATACTGTAATGTTATTGAATGTTGAAATTGTTTTGAGCAGCTCAAAAACAGGTTTTGGCGTTTCTGGAGTCTGCTTGTGCAGGGGATGTTGAGCTTTTCAAGAGTAGGTTTTTCAATTGAAAACACTATTTTTTCCTGTTTTTATTATTTTGATGATTATATTGTGAAACACAGAATTGGCAAAGGGACTAGATCATGATGGGAAAGGGTTGGCCGCTACGGTGGCGGGTGTAAAGGATGCTGAGAAAAGAGGGTCACTGCACTTTGCCGCTGGGGAAGGAAAAATTGACTTGTGCAAGTACTTGGTAGATGATCTGAAGATGGATGTCAACGAAAGAGATAAAGAAGGTATTCACTACAGAGTAATACATTTGTCTTGTTTAGTAACAAAATGAAACTTGAGGGGTTCTTTATCTTCTAGTATATTGTTTTCTAATAATGGGTGAGTTGGAGGTTTTGAATAATGTGTATATTTTGTATTGGAAACTATTTTTTATTTAAGTTTAGTTTTTCAACATTGTAACAATTGGAAGGCAAGTTCCAGGGAGTAGTTGTGAGACCAGCAACATTATATGGGAATGAATATTGAACTTATGATGTGCTCGACTTGTCAACAAAATGAATATCTTAAAAATGCCAACGTTAAATCAATGTGCAATCATACAAGATTCTATAAAAATTAGAAATAATCACATTATGCAAGTAGTACACATGTGAGAAGGACTTCAGTTATGGTTTGGTTGTGTCCTATGCAGGCCTCCAAATGCACCTATGTAGGCGTACAATTATGATAATTGAAGGTGCTAAAAAAGGGACAAGGTAAAACTAAAATAACAAGGGAGGGAAGTTATCTAAATCGATCTAAAATCTTTAAGAATCAACACGGACATAGGTGATACTAATTCATGGTGATCAAGGCTTAGTTGTATATTTACATTAAGTCTTGGTAGGACAAGCATATGGATTTTGGGAACCTCAAGTTCTTTAAAACCCTTAATTTGCTTTGAAAGACAATTTGTTCGCCAATATAGGAATGGTAGACTCAAATACAGCAGAATATATGGAGGATTCATATTACAGATTCTAACTTGTTTGGGATTGAAGCTCTTGTTGATTGATTGATATGAGCTGAAAGTGATATTGCTCTTAATATATATTATTTCTTCGTAGGTGAGACTCCTGTTCTTAATGCTGCTAGGCACGGACACACTGCTGCTGTCCAGTACCTCATAGATAAGGGTGCAGAACCTGCAATACTCAGCACCTCAGGGGCAGCTTTGCATAATGCTGCAAGAAATGGTAGGTTTTTCCTCTTCGTTAGTAGAAGTGATTGAAGCTTCTAACTGTCAGGGAAAGAGTCCTGGGTTCATATGCATTTAATTGCTTTAACCTAGATCTTGTACAGTTTAGGACAAAACATATATATATTGGGGCTAAGCTCTCTGGCTTTTTTCCATCTATTGTGAGGAGAAAATGGAAGAACTGATCAAAAGTTACAGCAGACTATCTGAGGGCAGTTGTAAAACCTAAGCAAATCAAGGGAGGAAGAGACCAACATTAACTCTGGAAAGGCAATGCTTCAAGACTTGGATATTATATTCATGCAATGTGTTATAAAGAAGGTTCTTACTGGTTTCTCTTCAACAATTCTCCAAAAAGTGTACTTCAAAATGGTTTTTCGTCGGTAAACAACATGAAATCCACTAGAATCTGTGGAATTTGTGATTTGAGCAAGTTTTGGAGAGTAAGAACTAAAACCATGATGAATGATCAAAGTTCTTATCTTAAGCAAATAAACGCAGCAAAAGGTGACCAAATAAGGTTATAATTAGCAGTAAGAAGCAGAGATGGATAGGATGGGATGGGGTCTGTTTTCTATTTGCTGCATAGTTTTCAGGTCACTTTTCTACTTTCAGCTGTTGAAAACCTAACTTTGGCTTCTGTTTTGCTGGAAATGTTATGCTAAATTGTAAACTAAATTTGTAGATACTTAGATTCCCTGAACATTTGGTCTTTCTTGCTTCATTCACCTTTTCTTTCCTTTCTTTCTGACAATGCTACATCTTCTTTTTTTTTCTCAATCAATGTCTTGAAATGACCCTAGATTACTAGAGCTTCAAAGAACTGTAACGCAAATATGTGTTCTGATATTGTAATTTATGCAGGATTGGATGATCATGTCAATAAAAATGTAGTAAGGAAGCTGACTGATTTTCATTCAAGTTAGAATGTAGTCAAAACTTCTGTGTCTCCTTTTTTTTGTTTGTCTCTACTGATAAAAGCGTATCATGAACATGAAGAAGATCCATCTAAGTTAACTCGATGACAAAAGAATGGTGGAAGACCATCCCAACATGCATTTGGTGGGCCATATGGAAAGAAAGGAAAGCTAAATGTTTTGAAGGGCAGTGCCCCATAGATTTTTTTTTTTTATTAGAGTACTTCCATAGCTACTTCATTCTCAGTGCCTTACTCTTCCAAGTAATATGAATGTGAATGGGGTATCATGAACATAAGCACATGAAAGAAACACCACAAGTGAAAATACATTTGCAGGTTTATTTTTCTTTGCTGCCACATAATCTGAATTGAGAATCTAATCATGTTCTAAATTCTAATGGATATCAGTAGTTGAGATCTTAGTGTCGGCTTTTAATTCTCTATTGGTAAAACAATGAGAGAAATCAATCAACATGTCATGCCTTATTCCTATATTATTATTTTTAGTGGTGTCCTGCATACACGTGTGTGTAGCTACATGCATTCTTCTATTTATCATCCTTCTTTACATAGAATGACATTTTATTATTCATGATCATTGTCTGCAGGGCATATTGAATTGGTTAAATTCTTTCTGTCGATTGGTGTAGACATTAATTTGCAAAGTGATGTTGGAACACCACTTATGTGGGCTGTAGATCACAGCCAGAAAGATGTTGTTAAGGTTTTGCTAGAACATCATGCTAATGTGAGTGCTTTCTTACCTGTTAAACCCCTCTTTTCTCGAATCAAAATTACCAGTCATTGTTTAACAATTCTCTCTAGACAAAGTGGAAAGCAGTTGTATGCTTTAAGTGTTTGTTATCTAATGACTTAAAGCTTTCTAGTGGGTACTCAGTTAATCGTTGTTTATAACAGGGATAGACGATGTTTTCAAACATCATCATCATCCTTATTGGGAAAAAAATTCATCCCACCCCTCCCCTCCCCTCCTCTCAAAAGACAAAAAGAGTCAGGCCACGTGTGAGGAGGCGTGTTGATAATAATACAAGTATCCCCTATCTAGCAACTTAAGGTTTTGCCTTTTAGATGAAGTGGTTCCACAACCAAACAAGTCGTTACACACTTTTCTTGCGCTGATGTATTCAAACTCTTAGTTTATGTACTTTCTTCCCTTTGCCAAACAGTGTAGAGTTCTCTCTCCCAGCCTGTACATGATTCTTTTCTTACCCTCCTCCCCCCCCCCCCCCCCCCCCTTCCCTCTTTCTTTTTCTGTTTTTGGCAAGTATTGACTTCACCATTTTCTTCATACTTTTCAGTTTCACATAGTTGTTTTTTGGTGTTTGTGTTGCGAAAAAGAAGTTAGCTTAGATATAATATATAAATTAACTTTTGATTGGTTATTCGACTTAAATATTTTTTCTTTAACTTAATATGATTTTCTCAGCTTTTTTTTGCATACAGCACCTGATTTTCTGGGTTGTACTTTTTCTCATTTTGATGCATTTTTCTCTACTGTTTTGAGGATGGGTTGCAGAAGGAGGTGGAGGTGGGGCAGGGTGAAAATACTCTTTTTAGGAAGTGTTATTTTTATTTGTTCATATGGGTTTAAAAAAGTTGCTTTGTGCAGTTTAATCAAGTAGGAGATGATGGTATGTCTCCTCTGCAAGCAGCTGTGGCAGTCGATTCTTTTCCTTGCGTGGAACTGTTAGTAAAGGTTAATAAAATTCCATTTTCTCCTTAAAACTGTATATGTTCATTAGATTGTTCTACTCTTTCTCTGTATGTACTTTAAATTGCTGAATCCAATTGAGCATCCCCAAGAAGTTGTGTTGCAGAAAACATATGGTGCTGGTGTTTGATGCATTATCATTCTGCCTTTGCTATGTTTTGGAACCATGCAAAGTTTGTGCTAGATCAAATCACAGGAAACTGCTCTGATTATACGGGAGCCATGTGAACTTGATTCTATTACAGCTTTTCTGAAACTCTCAATTTTATTTTTTTTGGTAATAAAACAATAGTATCAACCAGCTTCCAGACTACAAAACTTGCTATTGTTGACTAGCCTATAATACCAACAAAAAAAAATCCTCTATGGATAGAAGTTTAGCTGCTCGAATCTTTGTACTAGTCTGCTCTTTCGTTATGCTCCTTATAGTAGCTTCCCAGTTACTTTCTTTTGTTGCTGGAAGATCCTATAGTTTCTTTCAAGCCAAATTTGGTACACACAAACTGCAAGTGTCATACTATAAACTTATGTAAAACTGCTTCTTCCTCTAGCATGCGCAGTAGCCCGTTGTAATTACTGAGGCCACTCGATTGGAGCTCTCTGCAAGTGTCATCCTCCATGTTGCATATATTTCATTGATTATCTTTCAATTTTCTCTTTTTGTGTTTCTGAGGTGTAGGAGAGGCTTTGCTTTAGGAGCTTTAAGACTGGTTTAGCCCAATATTATGTTGGAAAACTTACCTTCACCACGAATTGTTGTATGGAGTTCACCAAAGCTTGAGGCATGTCAGAAACTGTCCTTAAAGGATATTTCACCAGATATTGGTGTATAGGATTCAAAAAGCTCTTCTAGAATAAAACTAGGAGTCAGAAACTAACAAGATTCTTTTAAGATAAAACCATACTAGAATATAGAATGAAAGATTTCTCTTAGAGATATATTTATCTCATCATTATCTGTCTACTTAAGGCTTTAACTTCTTTTGTGCTACCAGGCAGGGGCTAATGTCAATGTTATGACTGGTGAAGGAATGTGGTGTGGTGAAATGACTCCTTTGCTCGTTGCTGCTCGCAAAGGCAATGCAGAAAGTGTTAAATGCTTATTACAAGCTGGAGCTGATCCTAATTTCACTGATCAGGTAATTGAAAAGAAAATCTAACATAAAAAAATCTAATTTCTTTGTCGTTTGAATATATTTTGGAAGAAATTTTCAAGGAATTTTTCTTCTTTCAATTGTTGGAAAGATGATTCCAAACAATTTTAAGTTTTATTTTCGTGTGTTCTGTTTATTGGATCGTAAACACTGATGTTCAATCATGAACTTTGTTAATTTCTTAGCAAAGTCGTGGAAATAAGTCAATTAGCAATTTCTGAGTACTGTTAATTGATATGGAAAAATAACTTTTGGTATCTCTACAGGATGGTTACAAGCCAATACATTTTGCAGCTAGAAGTGACTGTCGGGAGTGTGTTGAAGCTTTATTGACCGCCACATCAGATACTTGGGGTGTTTGCGAATGGACTGTGGATGGAGTAATTGAGTTTATGAAATCTGAAAATTTGAGAAAACAGGTACTTAATTTGTCTTTCTGTAAGATGATTGCTGCTGGTTTTTGGTCTGTGTCTGAACTCAGAGTTGCTTTTTATATATTGGTGACTATTTCCTTTACTTCTCTCCTGCAAACTTCTGCTTTCGTTTTCATTGTCTAAACTGTGATAATAGCAGGGAATAACAGAAGCTGGGAGGCAAGCAAACAAGCGCCCTAAGAAAGATTTACCGGAGGTCTGTTACTAGTGGTCACTATTTTCGATTTTATGTGTGAATTTTGGATCATTTCAATTTACTTGGATTGTACCCATATTTATATGGATTGGATTGCCACCTCCCGTTTCAGCTACTTCAAATTGCACTGAAGATCAATATCTTTTTATACTCTGTGATTTAGTTGTATGTTGTTGGAGAAACCTGTTTACGGAATAGTGCTAAATATATATCTTGAATCGGCATGATTGATTCGTCGTTTATAGGTGAGTCCTGAAGCAAAGAAGAAAGCTGCAGATGCAAAGGCTAAGGGAGACGAGGCATTTGACAGGAAGGATTTTGCAGCGGCTAAAGATGCTTATACACTGGTACCTATTAGGCTTATTGAATTCTTCCTGTATTCCCAACTCTACCCCTTCCTCAGTAAAATCCCTGCAAAAGGGAAAAAGAAAGAAGATAATGATGAGATGAAGTAGTTTTTTTCTTAATGGTGCAAGTAATTAATTGTGTGTATGCATTGCTTACTGAGCTCACTTGAGTTTGTTGATACTCTGCAGGCAATCAGTTCTGATCCAACTGATGGCACTCTGTTTTCTGGTAGAAGTGATTGTTGGTTCCACCTGGGGCAAGGTGAATCTGCCTTAACTGATGCCAAGGCGTGCAAAAGACTTGGACAAGATTTGGCAAAGGCTTATTATCGGGAAGGTGCAGCTCTACGTCTATTGAAGGCATGACCCCCTTCCTCTCCTGGAATCAAATTTTGCCAACTTATATACCTATGTGTTCTGATATTCTAATATTTCCTTCTCAGAGGTTTGAAGAGGCAGCCAATGCTTTCTATAGGGGAATCCAGATCGACCCTAATGATGAGCTCATAACTGCTTTACAGTATGCTTGTTGAGACTTGAAGTTGTTTTGTTTAGCAACTGCAGATGATATATTTCTCTAGCATCAAAGAACCTTACTCTAATGCAGTAGTTTCTATATGATTGCAGGGATACTGTTGCTGAGAGGGATGCTGAGGCTGCTAAAGAAATTCATGACACGGAACTAGAATTAAGTTGTGTGTCATACAAGAGTTAGAAAGCACATAATGACACAACCAAGTAGCCACTTCTTTTGCCCTTTTCTTTTGGTAGTTGTATTTTGATGGTTTGCTCTCTAGTCATTTGTTCTGCTGCAATTTATAGACTCACTATTTTTGTTAATTTCAACTTTTCCCTTTTTGCATAATTTTTCAAAAAAGAATTCCATTTATGCAAAATAATATAGCACAACTATTCGTAACTATTCAATACAAAAGATTGTTATTGCAACAAGTGAAAACATTAATGCAGGTAAAAATACAGCCACAGGAGCTATAACGACAGTTAAAATAGTCTTGGAATACAGCAGCGTAATGTCAGGGGGATTATATTTCACTTGGACACTAACACTTTCCACAAGCTCAACACAAACGGAGCAGGATTTGAACAAGGTTACCTTAATGTCAAGTAGCAGACTGTTGATTGTTGTGACGATGTGAATATTCCTCTGCTATCTGCAGTCTAGCAAAATACTGGCAACCTGTACAGTATGACATCTGATTGTGCAAAACTAAAGATCACTGGCAGATTTGCATTCAGCAGAGAATATGAGACATGCTTGAACGTAGAAACAACAGCTAGTGTAACTGCGAAAAGTTTAGATGTACAGAGAGATGACTTGATAATTCGATAAATACAAGACACACCTATTTATTGATGTCAAATACAAATTTAGTACTTGTCAAACGTGAGACAATATCTAACTTAAGACTTCAATGATCCTTAGAGAAAAAGATCCATTCTTCATGAAAATAGGAGGCAGAACCAATGATGATTTCCTTTTCAACTCATTCCTGCAAACTAGGACTTACTTCAAAAGAGATGTTAAAGCAGATAATCAGGAAAACTGGAACAATCTGCAACTTGCAATTCATCGAACAAGTTGTTGGGAAAATGGTCAGAAGGCACCGACAACCAAAATAGCTACTGAAGAGTCATGATACTGATAGAGAGTCCTGGAAACGAGGTCTGGTATCACCAGAACAGTACCAAAAGAGATAAAAGAAATCAGTACAGTACCACCAGTACGATCACCGAAAATAAGCAAAGTGTGAATGGAACAGTCACCAGAATTAGGAAGGTTGCAACCGGAATTGTCAGGTAAGATAATAAAAAGAAACAAAAAGGTTCAATCGTACGGACAACTGACATAACACCTTGCCGGTAAAGCATAAGCTAGAGCCTTCAATTATATAGAGCCTTTTTTTGAGTAAAATTAGGTCAGATTCCCACACAGTGTCCGGAGCCCGCATTGAAGCCCCGACTAAATCCAGATCGCACTGCAAGGCCCATTCGGTGGCGCTCCCAAGAAATTCTCCATACCCAGGGCTCGAACCCGAGATTCTCTGGTAGTATTGATTTGATAAAGCCACACGGACAAAAAGGCTCTACATATTAGTATATTCTCGGAAAACATTCAATTCAATTCAGTATCTCACTTTGAGTATATCATAGTTCTTCCTCTTTACTCTTGTCTCTCAATTGGATAGAACTAAGCAGATACTTGATCATGTCAACCAACGTAGTATACATGAAGTAATGTTCTTTCTGAGGAATTATACATCAATTAAACATGACATTAAGGTACAAATCAAAAACGTAACAGAAGATGATAACTTTTATAAAATTACCCTCTTCCAAACTGATATTCTCAGAATATGGTGTACCAAAAAAAATTATTTTTGCGGCTAGACATTGGTACTTGCTGTGACACACCAAAGTTAAACCAGATGTAATTCAGGTAAAAACATGAATATATATGTATTTGGTCTTCCCTTGACCATGGGACATGCATATGCAATGTCATATTAGCATAAACAGCAAAAGGATTAGATTTCTTTCTTAAAGTAATAGTAAGTCAGCTACCTCCGAGCGTGATTAGCTTAAACACAAAGTTACAAACAACGAAGGTTAACAACACTTGAGAATGCTACCATAACAAGAAATTTCCCTAGTTTGTTGTATATGCCTTGGAAATTTCAGCTATAAGCTATCAGTTCTATAATTTTTTTGACAAGGATTTGTTAAAAGGAAACAGTAGCATGTTAAAAAATAAATCCAGTTCAAGTTGCTAACTCCCATGACAACCAGATTTTATCTACGTGATCACACAGCCATGAGAAAGAGTGATTCCACCTTACCCCTTTGAAGGTCATGCATGAGCCTTCGTAGCTGAATTCCAGCATTGGAATCGCTCTGATAAGTGTTAATAGTTACGGAAGAACACTACTTATAATGCATTGCTGGCTAGCGGAACGAAAAAGGGCAAGAGAAAGAGAGCTAAGGAACAAAATATCAGAAACAAAGTAAAAGGCAAAACAACTCATCTATTGTACAGCAAATCACACACCTAACTCTGCAAACACAATGCCAACTGGTACAACATTAAGCTACTAGATTAGATTACGAACTAGCTATGCATAAATGAACAGTAAGATAAAAGCCTGAGAAATTCAAACAGATGGAAAGATGGATAACGATGTGAACATGAAGCAACAAGGAGCTGAGACAACAGCTTGAGAAGAGGGTAAAACTAGAGATCACGCTTTTTTGCATTCACAATTGCTGATTTTATTCATCCAAACAACAAAACACTTGGAACCAAATAAATGAAGAAATGTGACTCTTTTTCTTACGGATAGGCAATAAAAAATTGTACAAATTGACCTAAAGATTACTTAATGAATACATAGATTCAGCAAAAACTAGCCAAATTTTTACTTGATTACAATGGCAGCACTTTGATCGACCCTCATTTGTATCATAATCAAAACAAAGTAACAATCCCAATTCATAGCCCCTATCCTACTTAAACTCGAAAACAGGGTTGAGGCAAAAAGAATCACCTTTAACGATCTTTAGGCAGACAGACACGTCGAAGCAACAAATCTGCTCTAAAATTAGAACTGTTCACCCAAACTCAGCCCCAAAAATAAGCCAAATTATCAACAAAAGATCTCCAGTACCCGCATTTCGCCAATGTAATCCAAGAAGAATTAACAAAATCTGTTCTTTCAAATTTCCCATATAATTTGAAGCTGCAACAAATAAAAAATCCACTACCTATAACTAGGCCAGATTTGTTCCTCACTGACAACCGAAAGCAACCCACCTTCCACAGCCTCATTCTCATCCAAAAACAAATCCTCAGTTCCCCTTAACGCCCCATGAATTCCCAAAACGAAAAACCCAATAATCAAAGCAACCAAAACATTGACACCCACATGAGTAAGCGCCAAGGCAACAACAGTAACCAACCCTAACCCAACCAAAACAAGCCGATCATCCAATTGGGTTCCCGAAATCACAATCGCTTCTTCACGGAAATAGTAAAACCAAGCTACAGAAATAGCCAAGAAGACAATCATAGAGATAGGATGGTAAACAAGGCTGATGAATAGAATAACAAGGATTATCATAGCGTAATTGACACGGAAATAATTAAGGTTCCTCCTCACCCGGGTAATCGCTTCAGAATAGTTATACGGAAGAGACATAATGGTGTAGTCAAAGAACACACGCCATGAACGACGTGTTGCCGGGTCGGATCTAGTGACCGTCGATGTCCGCACCGGCGGTTGTGGTTGTGGTGGTCGTGGTAACGGTGGACGAGGTGGTTTTCTGGCGGAATGAGGTGTGGTTTGTGGTGATGCTGGTGGGGTAGAAGTTGGAAGGGTACCATAATTGGACAGATTTGCAGAGATTGCCATGAATTAGTATTGGAGGGGAGAAGAAGGATTCAAATGATTAATGTTAGATTCAGATTATTCTCCTCCTCGTTCAGAATTTCTTCTCCCCTTTTATACCTTTAAGAAATTGGAAGCTTCAACAATGGAGGTGGAAGACAGCTTGAGAATGAATTGTCCTCCTGCTTTATAAGCATGACAGCCATGACCATGACTACGGCCAACATGTAACAAGTGATGTCCATCATTAATTTGTCACTTTGGATCATTAATTAGTTATGATTATAATGATTTAATCCGTTTTAAAAAGAATATTTTTATTTTCTTAAAAACATAATAAAATTGTGACAAAGCAAATCATATTCAAAATACATAGTAATAACAATAAGATTTATTTCATTAATTGTGAAGGGTATACAAAGTACATGTAGAGATTTTATATACGAATAGTATTAAAAGCTAGCTCGTTTTCTTTTATTAACTTGAGATAGTATATAATACGAAATTAATTTCGATCATAATTTATTATTTTATTGATGATATATGACACTTTTTTTAAGTTTAGCAGTTGACAAATTCATAGTTAACATTAAGGTTGCCCCTCTGGTAGCCCAATCCATTAGTATCCAATCGGTTAAAAACGTTTACATCCAAATCAAGCCCTCCATTGCTGCATTGATCTACTATTCTCACTGTTTCTTGTGTACCTGTTCCTGTGTTTGTCACCTGTAATAGTGGAGAATTCGAAATTTAATTAGAAAAATTTAAAATATCATAGAAGTAAATATTAAAAATAATTTTAATCATATATAAACAATGTGATGACCCTTGCACATGATTGATTTTGGGGTAACTTCATTGGACACATTAAAATTAAAGCATTTAATAAGCATCAAATGTTGAAGAACACTTTTATAGACTATGATAGTGTAAAATTGAGCGTACCCTCAAGCATCTACCACATGAAGCTTGGCCCCTAGATCCAGCTGGACCACAAAAAGCGGTCCAGCCATATCTCTGGCGCCACTCAAGAGGCTTGTCAGCATCCCAAGTAGCGCAGTAAGCGCTAGCAGTTCTCAAATCCCAATTTATATTCTGCGGATTATACAAATGATATGTTGCCCTAACGTTTGTAGCGCTTTGCGCTGCGACCATCGCCATCATCATGCTGATGACAAGAAATGCTACACACAACTTGTTAGCTCTCTCCATAAATATTGTAATTTTAATTTCTTGTGAGGTTTATGTTAAATGGTGAAGGATAAATAGGTGTTATTTATAGGGATACTAGCTTGTTAGATTGTGTGGAAAATAATGGACATAAAATTGGAAAAGTCATTGCTATTAATTTCATGTAGGAGTTGTGAAAGACTGGAACTCTCCATGACATTTTCCATTTCTATATTAATCATGAATATGTACAATTAATTAAGTGGAAGTGAAACTTTGAAGAAAAAAAAAGGCTTTAATATATATCAATTTGACCAATTCAATATGAGTTATGAACTTATACTGATTAGACATGTGGAAAACAAAATGAAATTTAAGAAATTAAATCCATGAATTGCGCAAATTTTATTATTCAATATATTCATGCATCATATAGAAGAAAGTAGAAAAATCTAATTAAATGACGTTAATATTTATCAGAATACTAAAAAAATCAATTTCTCCACTATCTATTCTAGTCCTACCTACCATTTGATTTGTCAAATGTTGTCCAGAAGTTGGCAAAATTATTTCTTGGTTATCGTTTGGTCATAAATTTTCAAATATTTTTGGCAAGTTATTTTTAGGTAAAATTTCACTATGTGTGAAAATATTTAATTTCAAAAGAAAAATGATTTATAGCTTCAAGTTCTAAAAATTATTTAAAATGCCCATAAGTTAGTATTATAATTTTATAATGAAATTCGTGAAAAATCATGTCAACGAATATAATTAATATAAATTTGAAAAAAGAGGAAGAAAACAAAAGAAAAATACCATTGATTTGTATACCAAAAACTTCTGTTACTACTTGTAATTGGAAGTGACATTGGATAGCAAACTCGGATAAATTTTTTATAAATATGTATATAACGGTATAATTTTTGTACATCAAACTCGAAATGAAATAATTTATGAATGTTTTATAAAATATAATTTTAAAAAAAGTTCTGGTCACATTCTAATTTTTTCTAAAACTTGGAATTAGAGAACTCGAGATATTTACTAAATATAATTGTCAAAGTAATGACAAGCTATATGGCCAACCAAATATATTTGTGGCCAAACGAACCCTTAATTTCGTCATTTCTGCTAAAGAAAAGTCTTCTAAGGTACGTGTATAATGAGAGACAAGAAGCTAACATATAATCAAATATTGTGAAATGTACATTTTCTTGGCTATCTATTTTAGGTAATTCTAGAAGGCTAATCTTATCCCATGTAGTCTTTAATTTGATGTACTTTTCAACTTAATTTTTTTTTTAAAAAAAGGTTCACTTTTTATGAAATGGAAATGTTACAAACACATATATCATATTTGCAATGTTACATGATAATTGTTTTTATTACTTTATATGAACTTACTTGAGACTGAAGCGTAGTGATTATAGTTATTGTAATGACCTTCTTCTTTTCTCCGATTGGTACATATGATCTGTATTTTTGTCGAACTCTGCAAGATGCATATATATAAATAATAACCCAACAGAACAAACTTCAAGAGGATTCATACCCAATTATTAAAGCTAAATAGGACATAAACTAAATGTTGAGTATGATATGACAAATATTGTTGAGTAGGATTCTAACCTTTTGCATTAAAACTTGGGGTAAATGTTGAGCATGATCTGACAAATGTATTTATTCCATATTGATCACAAATAAAATGGAGTTATCATTTACAATGGCTCAAAGATAAATGGAGTTATCCAATAAAATCAAAGAAGATGTCATATTTATATGTGGTTAACTTATTTACCTAATAGATGTTCGAGAACAACATAATTAAAAAAATCTCCAAAAATCTAAACTGAAAAATGTGTAATAGGACCACTTTAGTATGTGTGTAAGTGTTAGATTATTTGAGTATCTAAATGACAAGTGAAGGGAGCTGCCAATGTATTATGCCAAAGAAGATGCACATGGAATATATTAAATGGTACACATCACAAATGGAATCCAGTGAAAAAGGAAATTTCTTCATAACAAAAAGGCACCATATCTTTTTGTGGTACAAAGTTGCATTTGATAAAATGTTTTAGAGTTGAGCAACACAAGGATCATAGTACAACATTCCTGTACAATTCTGTGTCAGCTTTGAATACATATGAGTACACTTCTTATGTATGGACAGCATTCTCTTTAGTGAATACTCCACAACAAAATTTGGAAAGACTAAATATAATGGACTCATCCATCAAAAAGAGAGGACCAATAAGTAGTAGAACAGATCATCTAAACATTATCTCCACCATCCAAACAGTCGAAACAAATATATTCGTCTGAGTCTTCTATTGTATGCCATGAAGGCTCTGGCTTTGGTAGCGTCCTCATTCAAAAACTCAAAGGCGTACATTTGCTTTGATTCTTCCAGACCTTCGATTTCCATCACAGCTTGCAGAAGAGCAGGGGTGTCAGTGGTGTACTTGCTTTGCTCGATTGTGTCAGCTAGGTGTCGGATGCTTGAGGCTATCGCCAACATTGCATCCTGAAGTGTCTCTGAGCTACGAGTCCGTTTTGCAGCTTGCCCCTCGGTTTGAGCTTCAGGCTCATCTTCATCTTCATTATTAGCAAGCATTTCAGTATATACTGGTTCTTTGGCAGAGGACTGTGTCTCCGTTCCATCTGAATCGTTCATATGCTCTGAACTTGCTGAAAGATATGATGCAGACTCTTGTTCATACTTGCACTCTATCACTGGATTTCCGTTCACTTTGGCTGGCGTTCTTGCCCAGCGGCTATGAGCTTGATAATTTCCACATACGATTTTCATTTCTTCATACATGGATATCTGCTTTCCTCGAAAGGTCCTAGCATCAGGGTGTGCCTGATAACATATTAGATAATATTCAAAGGCATCAAACTAGCAGACGATTTAAAAAAATATGACATATGGCGAACTTAGAGAGGTAAATGAAAAGGGGAAACGTCAAAACACAAAGAAAGGAATTAATACAAAGTTCAGAACATTAAGTGGGCATAACAAGTTAATACTTACAGCAACGTATCTCTTCCAAAGATCATCATCTTCACAGTCTATTGTACTTGTATTGGGATTCCAAGAGAATCCCTCTTGACTGAGGATATTCCTTATTGTGTTGTACCTCTTTTTGATTGTCTTAAGACGATTAACAACCTTTTGGTTATTTAAGGACAAGCTAAAATGAGAATTAACGGCAACACAAGCAGCGTTATATGCATTTTCATTGAAGCATTTGTCAACTTTATTTCCATTTCTTGCTTGAATAGAAAGTGCTTCAATCAAACACTTGTCCATTGCCGGAGACCATACAACATTTTTTCCCTTGTGCTTTGTCTTCCTTGCCCCACTATCTAGGTCATGTTGGTCAAATCCTATAATAAACAGCAAAATTTAATGTCATGTATGAAGAATGCTAGGAGATGGACGGATGTATTTACATGCTTGGTTTTACGGTTTGATGCAGACATATCAATCAACTTAAAAACAAGGAGCAAGATGCCGACAACGGAGCAAAAAAATTGTTACTTGTCAAAAAAGACAAAAAAGGAAGGTGTGTTTATTCCAAGAAAGGTCCCTAATGACTGACGAACCCACATAAATGAAATTGAGAGAGAAAAAACCAGAGGGGACAAAATCACCAAAACCAATTTTTTTCTCTTAGGACAAGAAGTCAAGAACTGCAAGTACAATTGCGATAATCAAGACTGAACCAAAAAACTGCGACAGAAGTTAAATTTAGCCTGATCTCCACTCTCCATCTTCCTCAAGAAAGAGGAAACCAAAATCTTAGCTAGAAGAATCCATACCTATACATGCACTACATATAAATGTAATATCAGAGACAACCCACAGCATCACTGGCCATCATACAAGATACGTTGTATATAAAGGGTACTGGAATTGTGATTATGAACTCTAAGAATTATCCCTATCGTTTCAGATTTTTCGCTCCAACTTAAATATATTATGCCTGCTGTATATAAGTATGTGAGATACAGGTTATGTAAAAGTTCAATAAGTCATCATAATGTGTACAAGTATGCATACATAGAAGCATCCTTAATTAACAAAGTGAACTTAGAACTAAAAGTTAAAAATGCATACAAAGGCCCGACAAAGAAATGAAATTACTTCAATACATGCGGACCATGTGATTTATACCAAATGCAAAAGTGGAACCCAAAAAAATTAACATCAATGAAATATATCTTCCCTGTCAAACGCACTGCCGCTTCTCCATACCATCATCTCACAACTGTTACTGCTTCGCTTCAAGGATTTATTTTACAACTATTATATGATGGTGTTCCTCACTTTCACAAGTTCAATTGCAACAATAATTACCTCCTTTATCTAACGAAATATATTAAACAATGGTTATATCTGTAAATGGCATAACAACGAGTGTGCAAAGCTCAACTCAACTCATCTACTCCCAACTTGGTTTGGTCACTCATTAAATGAATAGACCAACATAATAATTTGTCAAAACCACTAAATTATATGTACTTTTTAGTATCTTTTGCTTCTTATGATACGATTAACAACACAATACATGATTCAAATAACAGACACTTGGATGCAGAATACCTATCAAGATCTGGCAACTCTGTCTAAGATCAGCAGATCTAGCTGAAGAAATATAATTTATCATCTCCTACCGTATCCCATCTGTCCGAGCAAATGAATTTTTCCTTTCTCCTAATTAATAGTCTCTCATTTAAAGTTTCCTAGTCAAAATTCGCCAATCAGCTATATGAAAGTATATTGTACTTGAGTAATACCAAACAAAAATTATTTTTAACATTAGCTGCTCCAAATTTTCATCACTAAACCTTTACTCCCATCTTGCAACTATTTATGCAGCAAACACAACAACACTTGGGCCGAAGAGGAAGGGGTAATATAGAACTAAGAAACTCAAGATCACCAGCAAAAAAAAAAAAAGAAACAAAACTTGGGCCGGTTTCTTGATTTCTTCTATCAAAGTATACAAACACCCATATGAAGCAAAACCCAGATCGAAAACACGCCAAAAACGCAAGAAAACAAAAACCCATATACGAAAACAGAAACCAGAAAATATAGACCAGACAAGTTCAAAAATTGGGTGAAAATTAAAAAGAGTACCATTAGGTTGATAGGTGGGGGTCTCTGTGTCATAATGAATAGGCGATCTCCTGCGTATCAATGGTGGTCTAGATCTCATTATCGCTGGAGCGGACGGCGGCGAGCAGCAGCTTAATGGTGGCAGTTAGTGGCTGAATTTACAATTGCCGATCAGTTTTTGTCAAGAAAATATATTTTTGCAGTTACCCTTTTTACCAAAAGAAGATTTGGGTGGATCAGTTGTGGATCATTAGATCTGTAGGGACATATAAAATTCAATAATTAAATTTATCACATGCTTCCAAACCAAAATTACTTTCCAAGTCATCATTAACATAAAAAAAAATGTAATAAAATTTCTTAATAGTTCATTTTAATGAAAATAATTATCATCGCGTGACAACTTCAATTTTATGACTCATTATTACATTTAAAAAAGAATTTATATTAATCAAAAATCTGATTAACTTTGCCCACTCAAACCGTGAGACTCAGTTACATCTCCTAATATTTATCATCTGAGTAATCTCCTGATCTTGTCACGTTTTGTTCATAGCAATTGATTATATCATCTTTACTCCTTAGCTTGGCCAACCTTAGACCTCTATGACATTTTAATAAAACATGCAAATCCGTCTCATATGCGTACCACAAACCTAAAATTAATGATATTAAAAGTATGATGATATTAGTTATATATCGCAATATATTTTTATGTGAATATTTTATTTTGAAAATATTATTTAAAAAATATATATATAGCATTAACAATAAGAATAGTACTAAGCACTGTAATGAACTACTAAAACTAATAACTTTGTTTAATTACCATTGATTTCACAACCCCATTTAGAAGTACATCATACATCTTTAACAATTTCTTATGATCTCATTAGTTACAAATAATGTAAATGGCGGCAAAAATAATACACAGACAAAAACACAGTGAAGCCAAAATCGCTCAACATGCCATAGCTAATAAATATATATATCTTTAATTTTTATTTGGTTATGCCATAGCTATTTCCTTACAACTACAAGATGGATAAACAAATACGAAGGAATGTAGCTAAGTCCTATTAGTTTCAGGGGCGGAGATACAAGGGCGGTCAATCAAACACTCTTCACGAGAAAATTATATCTCGTATATATATGTAAAATACTATGTAATATTTGGATATATAATTAATTGAATATCCTGAGACACGGCAAAGGCTAGTGGTCTGGTGATAAGCGTGTTCATTTATGTGTAAGAAGTATGATGTCCGATCCTCGCTTCCCTTTTCATTCATGTGTAAGAAGTTTGTGGTTCGATAACACACTCTCTTTTCAAACAAAAAAAATAAATACTCAGTTGTTGAGTTTTTTTTTAACACAATCTCTTTTTAAAGTTATAAAAAAAAAAAAAAAGTTGTCGCGTATCTTCTTTATGTTTCTAGCCTTAAATTGATTAACCTAATAATTAAGATTTTATTCTTTTCTATATATTTTCGATTTGTATTAAGTGAAAAATTAGGTATACACATTCTGAAGAAATTTTTGTTAAAGATAAAATTAAAGATTATTATTCACTATTATAGAAAACCTAAAATAGTTAAGAATCTTACTAAAACAAAAGGTAAATTTGGAAATAAGTTTCGATAATTCTCTCGAACTTTGAAATATTCAGTTATTTAAATTACGAAAAAGTCTCAACAATTCATTTAATATAAACTAGAGGGAGTATATTAAACTACTAGCTAAAATTGTTTTTGTTGACTTTTGTCCACTAGTTATGATTTAAACCGTTGATAGTTTTATAATCTTAAATTTTTGTATGACTTAGTTATTAAGTGATACGTAATTTAATTTTTAAATTTGGGTGCACCCATTCATCACTCAGAAAAAAAGTGTTTTGTGCATCCACTCCGCTAAAAAAAAAATAGAGAGTACTCTTTAAAATTTGAATATCATTGGCGAAATTTCTAACTCCGTCATTGATTACTTTGATATATATATATATATATATATATATATATATATATATATATATATATATATATAACTAGCTAGCACCTTCACACACTTATTAGCCTAAATAGCTAGTTGTAGCATAGGGTAAAACGAGTTTAATCAGAAGATAAATTTCTTACTTTTGGTGGCGGGGTTTCGGACTTGAATACAGCGTTTCAAGAACAAATTACACATATTTTTTAACTCATGTATCCAAGGAGATTATAGATGTAAGATCAAAATTTGACACGAATAGTAATTTTAAAAACTTACGAGAATACACATTATTATTAAACTTTAAACTAGTAAAATTAATATAATTTGCATCAAATTTTATTAGTGATAGACAGACACTTTTAGTTAGCGTGTATCTCCTAGTTTTTGTCCTCTGTTAATTATAAAATCAGATATTTTTACTAGTAAATAATAAGTAGATAATAACCCAATTTATAAGAGGGATCAGTTCAAGTAGTAAATGATACTCACACATTCAATCGTCAAACTACTAGCAACTCACATGACGTAAAGCAAGAGGAAAAATGCTTAATCTTTACATTGTTAAACAACATAATTGGGAATTGCCTTGTTTATATTTTATAAACAGTAGCAGCAGTAGAAAGGAACTCACAATCACAAAAGTAAAAACTCGGAATCAAGTCAAGCCACAAATAATTAAGAATAAGTGAAGGAGAAAACGTTCTAGCAATCCAAAACATGTCTATTACAAAAACAGCAATCCAAGTCAAACAAAAATAAAAGAAGATGAAATTAAACATGACAGCAACAGATCGAACAACTACTTCTTCACCTCATGTATCACAGCGAGGTTATTTGTGTATGGTATAAATCTTCTCTTGGGATTTAATTGTCCTGGAGTCATAATAGTCTCCACCTTCTGCCCACTCAGGTAATAAAGATAGATCCTTTCAGTTGTCCAGATCACCACAATGTCATCACCACTGTTTATACACGGTAATACACTGCACAACACACTACCATTGTCAACAAATGGATCTTTCTCCAATATTTGCCGAGACTTCTTGTGTCCAAGATTTACGCACACACTACGATTCAGACTCATGTCCATTCCTCCATAGATATCTAACATAAAAGCATCCCCGCAATCATTGTAAACAGTTACATAGGATAGCTCATCCTTTACCTGAGTCAGGGCACCATATCTCCCAGGTGGAATAGGCATACGTAGAACTGCTGCAACCTCATTTTTCACATCAAATGCTAACACACCATTTGATGTTGTACTCCAGTATCCTATCCCCTTCATATATAATCCCCCACCAACAAGACTTGTATCTTCTAACTCAAGACACTCTGAAGAAGAGCGTCTCCACGAATTTGATTCAGACGAGTAAATCTCAAAGAATACAACTGGTTGATCAAGAAGAGGGACGGCAGCGACAAGGTGAAAGTACGATTCAATATTACCCTCAGGATCAAACGCAAGAATGACAGCTGGATCAGATCCGTGATAATATTGATGAGGAGGGATATGTTTCCAAACTTGGGTCAGAGGATTGCAAACGTAATAACTCTCCAACCCCTGGCAAATGAGCAGTCCACTGCTAGAACTGAGAATTTTAATCTTTTCAGGCAAGAAACCCAGGGAAGGATTGGGGACTCCATTCGCAGAATGATCCAGAGACAAGAAGTTAGGATCGGATTGGAGATCCCCATCTACAATCTGATGAAAGTAGCCTGAAAGTTTCTGGAATGAAGTGGTTTGCTGGTATGCCAATAACGGACAAGCTATCCAATGATTCCATTCATTGGACACTGCCCGAAACTTCATCAAGGACTTGCCAGGAAGGAGAGGCAACACATGTTTCATAGCGACATCTTTTATCTCCATATCCTCTCTCCTGATGTAGTATGCAGGTAATTTTGATACTTCATTCCATTCCTGCAAGACAAAAGAGGTATTGTAATTAAGTGAAAGAGATATATATACATATCAATTACAGCTCAAACTCATACTAGTTGGTGTCAGTCACCTAAAACATTTATTTCTACTCCACTCTATTTAGGTTGGGCACTTTCAACAAGTTCACTTACAAAGGTTCATTTAAAAAGTGTATCATCATGCTCTGAGCGCGCGTTAGTTAACGTGCCCTGGAAATAGCATCAATGGTGAAAGGGTAGGGCAAAAACACAAATGCGACCTCAGGCACAGGGACGAGGGAAAGGGCGAGCACGATGGAGACCCAGGCAAGAAGTTATAGTTGTGAATGATTGTGGAGCTCGTAGTCAGCCAAAACAGGACCAGAAACTAAGTTCACCTGAGGGAGATGAAGTGCAGAGCAATGGAGTTGGAAATTCTGGATTGGGATTGGTAAACCGGTTTATTCTTACCCCTTCCCAGCTGAGTATAACCCCTAGTGAAAATGTTAGAGCATAAGGCGAAGTTGAGATCAATGAAACAGTAACGCTTAGCATGGGACCAGATCCAGCGAAATCAAGTGATTCTCAAAAGGGCAAAGAGAAGCTCCAGCCGGAAGTTCCGATTTGGGCAAATGTATTTCGAAATAACAGATGTGCACAACTGGAGACTAAGGAAGTTGAACCTGAAATTCAGAACTGGAAATGTGTTGTGATACCCTTGGATATAATGCAATGTGCAGGTACATTGCGACAAATTGGAAAAAAAATTAGCGACTCCGGATGTATTCTTTCATGATGAAGGTTACTATATTATTAACATTGATGATACAAGCAATCTACTGCAATGGCCCTTATTCCCTCAATAGTAGGTCGATCATCTTGAAGATGTGGACACCAAACTTTGATTTCATTTTTGAATTTCGATCAGAAATACCTCTGTGGGTGGTATTCCCAAACTATTGGGGATGTGGCTCTCTCAGTAGGTACTCCCATCTACGCAGATGAATGCACCTCCAAACAAACTAGGATATCTTATGCTCATTGAGGTAAATATCACTAAACGACGATTACCATTGTAGATCCAAATGGAGAACAATATGAGCAAGATGTGGAGTATGATTGGATACCAGAATTCTGTGACCCAACGCATAGTTGTAGGACATAAATGCCTTAAAAAAGATGAGCAACTGGGGAAGGCACTAAAGAGAAGAACTGTTACCAAGGAATGGAAGCACAAAGGTCCCGCTAGAGAACATAAATTACCAGTGGAGGGAGTAATAGCTCAACCTAAACAGAAAGATATCCAGCCAGCAGAACTTCAAGAGGTTACAGCACAAAGTGAATAACAGGGCGGTTAATAAATAGCCTGCATTTTCCTGAACTGCCTAAATCTATTATACCAGTAAAGAACTACTCTACTACCCCTTTGAGTAAGAAGGTAGTAACTTGTATATATAAAGGTTAGCAAAGAACAGAAACAGAAATAATTCTTCAATAATAAAAGGTAGGGGTGTACATGACCGGGTTACTTCGGATTTTTCAAATATCAAACTAAATCATTCCTGTAAAATTTGGAATTTTTTGAGTTTTTCAACATCGGGTTGGTTCGGGTTTTTCAAATACAAAATCAAACAATTGTGTCGAATTTATAAATTTATAAATCAAACCAAACTAACAAACTTCGGATTTTTTCAGGTTTTTAGATTTTTTGGGTAAAACATTAACTTGTGCTTCAAATATTTATTTAGTCCAACCAAAATACAATTATCTAAGGTGTTTCTTAAAAAAATAACACAAAATATGAGATGAGTATTGATCACACAAAAATTTTTAATAAAAAATAATAATGAAATCATCATATAAAATAAATATTGTAAAGTCATAATAAAAATAATCATAAATTAAAAGTATTAAATCATGCTTAAATAAATTTAATAAGAATTAATTACATTACTAAATATTTAAAAAATTAAATTAGATTATGTATTTTATTGTCTAAACCAATGTAAAAACTATTCAATATTATTGTCATTCTTAGTGTTGAATGATTTTCTTTTTGCATTAGTATTAATTTGATTTTGATTTAAGTTTTATTATAATTATCAACATCTATGAACTATAATTTTTATTGGACAATTCCGAATTCTAACTTTTAAACTTGAAATAATATATTAAAAAATAAAAACTATGAAATTGTATAAGAAATAGTTTAAAATGATATCAAAGTAAATATTTTTATGTATAAAATAAAATTTTAAAATTACATTTATAATGTCGGGTGGTTTGGTCTCGGATTGATTTTTTTAGTTAAGACCAACCCAACCCAAATATAGTCGGGTTTCTTTTTTCAATACCCAACCATGTCAAACCAAACCACTAGTCGGATTTTTTTTGTACATGCCTAATAAAAGGTTATCGGAAACAACCTCTCTATCCAATAAAGGTGGGGGGACGGGGGGTCTGCGTACATCCTACCTTCCCCAGACCCCATTGGTGGGAATTTCACTGGGTATGTTGTTGTTGTACCGAAATGAATAAATTTCAGTATTGTTCTTCATATAAAATCAATAAAAATACTCAAAAATAGGAAAGGAAGAAAATGATACCTTGTGAGTTCTACTGCCCTGTTGTTGAATAGCGGGAGAAAATTCCTCAGCATCAGCCATGATATTATTCTCAAACTCATCGGAGCTAATAGTCATCATGTTGTCCTTCAACGATTCCATTTAATTTTTTCTGCACAAAAAAAACGGTGTTAGAAACAATGGAAAATTTAAAGCATAAACTTCCTCAAAGTATACTTATGAACAATCAAAAGAAAAACAGTCTAATCCACTCTAACAAAGTGTTTTAGTATGCGAGAAATTAGGATCTCATAAAAAAAGCAGAAGAGGTAAAATCTAGACTCTACTTCATAGATCACTAATCATCAGTATCAAAAGAAGAAAGACATTTCACTATACTTAAAATCATATATTTTGAAATATTAATCTCCCAATCACCACTTAGTAGTTCATCTCCTTGATAACTGTAGTTCGAAGAAATCAAAGTATCAACAATCAAGAAATTTCACAACACTGAAAATCAAGAAACCATAGATTTAGAAAAGTAATCTTCCATAAAGAATGAATTTTGAAATGAAGTGTCAAAAGTCAATTAAATAAGTCGTTCACACATAAATCATATCATAAATCTGAGTAAAATCCGATGGTTCATATATATAATTCTTGGTCAATTGAAAGGTGAAATATTTACATATAACTAGTTCCTACATAAGCATAATACAAGGAATCAAAACACATTCCAACAATTGAAACAGATGAAGATCAAATGGAACAAATTAAGAATAAATCACTTTTCATGGCATATATAATGGATAATCGTAAAAAGGAAATTTAGAGTTTTTAATGAATACTGGTAATTAAAAATAATTAGAAGAATTAAGGAAAGAACTCACAATGCCCGGGGGTTGAGTTGCCGTAACGAACGAAGAAGGGGAAAAGGGGGCTTGAAACCCTAGCGGTGACGAAAATTGTGTGGGGAGAAGAGAGTGGAGATAGTTCAAGATTCCAAAAAATTTAGCAAAGAGTTTAGTTTTTATAACGGACATATTGTTTGCTTCTTTGGATATATATACATAAGGAAACAAAGTTGATAAAAGGAGGAGAATTTCGACATTTCATTGCCTTAGACAATCTCAAGTCAAAATCTTTCTAGTAATTTCATTTCCAGTAGAGCTGTCAAAATAGGGCAGTCCAATCTAATTCAACTTAAGGTATGCAAACCAAGGAATTTGATCGGTTAGGGCGGATCAGGCCTGCATGTTAAAAAGCCTTAAATTGGACGGCCCGGCCCAGACTTAAAAGCGTGTCACGGGTTGGAATGGACTAATCCTTCATTATTTTCAATCTATATCTCAACTTGTATGTCAATTTAACATTTCTAACATATAATTATATGAAAGTACATATTCAGCACTAACACATCACATCACCAATACATTTGAATCAATTCATAAAGTTGTTTTGATTGATATTCTATACCCCTTCTTCATCAAGTTTGTCAGAGGTAAAAATTTGCATCGATCAACATTATATCCAAACTCATATATAATGTATATATACAATTATATGACAGATATACAAATACAACTAGTCTCTTTCCAGTCTTTGTCTTCGCTCGCTCACCCCTCTCCTCTCTCTACCAATCTCACTCGCCAGATATACAGATACATATGTATATCAATTACATATATACAATTATTTGGCGAGAAATACATATACAGTTCGCTTCTCTGTCCTCTCTCGCTCGCCTCTCTCCTCCATCTAATATGTAGTTAAGAAATCGTTATTAACAAATCATTGCAAATGAGCATAATTAACTTATTTTTGAATGGTTGTATGCGAAAATTCCAATCGAAAGTGAAATAAATTTGTATTCAACAGTAAAAAGTATTATTTCACATAATGTTGCATGACAAATTCTATATTGTCACTCACTATATAACATAAATTATAAATACCGTCCCAATCTATTTTCCAAACAAGAGTTGTTCGAATATTATTTAAAATTCATAATAGTTGAGTACAAATGAAGACACTTGAACTCACTTTTTCTTAAATGAAGACATTGATGATCAAAAGATCTTCTGAAATTGGCTAACCCCTTTTTCTTTTTCATTTTGTTCTTTTATTCTTATTTAAATCATCAAAGATGACTTTTATACCTAATAATACAATCATCAGAATAAACAGAGTTTCTCATTCTGTGTCAACTACAGATAGCAGAGGAACATTAACATTGTCACCACAATTAACAAATTGGTAGTTCACAATAAGGTGTCCTTGTTGATTTCCTACTCCATCTGTATCGATTTGTCGAAAAACGTTAATGTCCAAATCTAGTCCGCCATTGCTGCATTGATCCACGATTCTCACCGTTGTTTGAGCTCCTGTACGTGTATTTGTCACCTGTATATAGAATTTGCTATGGCATTAGGACTTTGCTATGAATAATTAAAAATCTCAAAATATTTATCTTACCCTTAAGCACTTTCCGCACGAGTCTCTACCACGAGGTCCAACAGGACCACAAAAAGCAGTCCAGCCATACTTACTCCGCCAGGAGTAAGGCTTATTAGCATCCCAAGTAGAACAGTAAGCACTAACAGCATTCAAATCCCACCCAACATTCTGCGGGTTATATATATGATACGTTGCTCGAACTTGTGCACCACCACCTGGAGTTGGAGTTGGAGTTGATCCACCACCGGTGCAGCGGCTCTGGCAACCTTGGCTAGGTGAACAATATTCGGGTGTCGATCCGCACCACCCGAATTGACTGCAACACAAGTTTCCCCCACATAATGCTCCGCCCCTTTGCCTTCCGCACTGTTGTGCGTTGGTAAGGCTGATGCAGAGAAACAGAGCTAGCAAAATAGGAGTACTACTAAGCTTATTCATTTTTACCTAATATAATTTGATTTAATAGATTTGGGGGGTTTTATAGGAGTTTGTTTATTTATTTATTTAGTTTGCTTGTGTCCGTGAAATTTGGGTGCTTCCGGCTGCTTAGACTAGCATTTTTTAATTAGTAGGTGTAATTTTTAAGTCAATGTCAGTAATTATATGGCGTATACTTTCTTTCGTTTCAATTATATGATTTAGTTTGATCAGGCACAATTACTTTTTTTTTTAAAATAATGTATATATTTTTTAATTTTATCTAAATTTATTATATTATTTTGTGGTTTTAGACATAACTAAGTAGAAAGTTAAATATATTAATATTAATAAAATGAAAAAGAAAATATTAAGAGAAAAATAAATTAAACAAATTAAAATGAAAAAAAAGTATATAATAATATATCATATGGAGTACATTGTTTTTTAATAAACTATACTTTAGTTTTAATTAATTATGATAATATAATATAATTTGTTGTAAGCAGAGAGTGCATGAAACTTTTCATATGGTATTAACTAATGAAATCATCAAACAATTTGGCACAGTGAATGAAATATTTTTTTTTTATTTAAAATTATTTAATTCGAGTGTTGATTACAAAAAATATTTAGTAGAGAGTGATTTTCTAAAAAAGAAATTATATCATAAAAATTTAAATATAATTAACTTTAATACAAATATTGAACCAAAAAAATAAACAATGGCGGCTTTTAGAAGTGCACGACTTGAGGCGGCTATTAAAAAAAAATGTTGGACTGCGTCGTGTCTGGTAATTATCTAGAGAAAGTCCTCCTCGTTGAATTAAAAATAAAGGAACCAAACTTTAAATACACTTCGATGTCCCTACGACGTGATATTTTTTTCTCTCTTTTAAACTCTAAAAATAAATAAAATTTTGATAATTAATCTTTGTGATCTCTATTTGAAAAATACATCGAGCCTTCATTTCTTATTTGATATATGTGTCTTAGATCCAATCTACTTATTATTATTTTTTATATAAATTTAACGAATAATTATATAATAAGTAAATCATTTAAGTATTAGCAGACATGTATTGAGGATTTCGAAATGATGGAGTATTATTTATGAAAAGGTGGAACTAATCAATTTGACATGTAAGTTTGTATCATTGAAAATAATTAAAATTTTAAAATTATAGATCCAAAATTGAAATACTTAATTAATTAAAACGACAAAAGTGTTGCCAATAACCATTTAGAGAGGTGTTATCCAATTTTAGAGAGAAAAATAATACAAGATAAATATAAAATTTAAAATTTTAAAGCACCAAATTATCATCGCGTTAAAAAATAATAATACTATTATACATGATTTTAGAAGGGGAGCATAAATTTACGTGAACCTGGTGATCTCGTATGTCAATAATTAGTTTATATGAATAAAACTAATTATATTTCCCTATATAGTGAGAAAAAACATAATTTTTAAATAAAGGCTAAAATTAAAATTTAAAATACAGTAGGAATAATTAAGAGACAAAAAGTACCTTTCTTAAGTTTATTTCTATAAATGAGTCTAACAGACCAGTTTTTGGAATTATCCTTATACCACCACAGAAATTATGAAATTTAATAGTACTACTCATAAATTTGCATCTTATCCTATTTGTTTATCTCTACGATGCACCAAGTGTGAAATTTTTATAATATGAATGTTACTATTAATGAAGAAGAAAGAATTAAATGGAAATAATTTATATATTTTTAGATATATGACTTATAATACCAGATCAATTTTAGAAAATATGTATATAAAAAAATTGATTTAACATATAATAAATCATGAATTCACAATAATAACGATGATATATTCAATATGAATTTACAAGAGTTGAGAAGGTAGAATATTGCATAGAACTTTAACTCAAAAGAATAACCGACACAGGAAAGTAAGGAAGAAAATAAGACGACAAAATAGCAAATATATGAACAAAGTGTAGCAGTGGATATATATCAATACACACTAGAATAAAATAAACTATGTGATAATTAAATCATTACTATTATTAGAAGTACGATAACACTCAACTGTTCTTCTGACCTTATATCATAGTCCTCGACTTCCATATCTTTCTATCTAATGTCATGTCCTCAGCCATCTAAAGTTATGACATATTCTAAATTCCTACTATAAGTCTGCAATAAATCTCTCAAAAACCTTCTCACCACGGCATTTTCACACATCCTCTTCACATATCTGAATTATCTAAGTCTCACTTTCCCTCCTCTTCTCAACAATTTATTGTTTCCTTTTCATTTTATATGGCATAATGTCTAGTTTTGGACATTTCAAAACACATACATATACATTATAACATCATAGTTTGTGTTCGATTAAATATCATTGCATTTTAAATAAAACAAACGAGGGATTAATTAATTACTCAATGGATCAACTTTATTGGACGTACGTGACTTGTCTCAAGTCGAAATAACTTTTCTAATATGCATAAGGAAAAAACTTTATTGTTAATATTATTTTAATTTTTGATACTTTAACATTTATTTGGGTAGTCAAACATGAATCTTATCATTTTCTATGTCAACTATAAGATTTAATTATCACCACAATCATCAAACTGGTAGTTCACAATGAGATGGCCTTGATGATTTCCATTTCCGTCTCTGTCGATTTGTCGAAAAACGTTAACATCCAAGTCTAGTCCTCCGTTACTACATTGATCCACGATTCTTACTGTCGTTTGAGCTCTTGTACATGTATTTGTCACCTGACACATATACCAATTAATTATCCATTCGATTCTTTATAATGAAATATTGTTATATATAAATAGATGTTACGTACGTACGTACCCTTAAGCACTTGCCACATGAGTCGCGACCACGAGGTCCAACTGGACCACAGAAAGCAGTCCAACCATACTTTTTCCTCCAGGACAAAGGCTTATTAGCATCCCAAGTAGAACAGTAAACGCTAACAGCATTCAAATCCCACCCAATATTCTGTGGGTTATATATATGATATGTTGCACGTACATTTTGTGCGCGGAGTCGGAGTTGGAGTTGATCCACCACCAGTGCAGCGGCTCTGGCAACCTTTGGTTGGTGAACAAAATTCGGGTGTTGATCCACACCACCCGAATTGGCTGCAACACAAGTTGCCGCTGCATAAGGCTCCGCCCTTTTGTCTACCGCACTGCTGTGCGTTGGCAATTGCAGCTATAATCAAGACGAACAAAATATTAATACTAATTAGCTTCACCATTATCAAAAGAGAGTTAATTAGTAGTAGTATAATTTTCATCTTATTACTTGCGGGTTTTTATAGTACTTCTTTTTTATAGATAGCTAGCTAATAGCTACTTAGACTGAATTAGTTTGACAACTTGAGTTGGAAATTTGGGATATTAAAAGATTACTAATTTCAACCATTTGCTAGATTTTTAATGTAATTAACTCATATTGTATTGAAATAAATAATTGGATTACACCAAAAAATATAAGAGTTAAAATCAGTCATTTTCAAAGAAAAAAAGAAGAAATAAAAATGAAAAACGGGAGGGAGGTTTCAGAATTAATCTAAGCAACTAAAAAATAAAATACAACTTCATAACATACGCCTAACACGTTAATTTACTCTTTTATATATAGGCATCTTTTCAGGATTCCAAATATAATTTAACATATTTTCATATGGGTCCTCTATCTTTAGTTATAATTATAACATTTTAAGTAGTCTATACTATTTTATTTCAACCATTTGCTCAATTCAATTGAGTGAGAACTCTAGTGTACTACACTCGATAATTCGATATTCATGTGTTCTTTCAATTATGCAGACTCGAAAAAAATAAAAAAAAGTATGTGAAAGTACTCCTTTTTTTAAGGCAATGTCATGATGATGCACGTTTTCAAAGGCGGAATCAGAATTTTAAATATATAAATTTAAATTTAAAGTAAAATATTAGGTTCTTAATTAATTATTTGTATATATTTAAATATAAATATAAATTCTGCAACAATTTTTTTTTTTTTTTTCGATAGAGAAGAATAGCTCTGCCCTATACTTGGGGTATTAAATTTCAATAGAAAGGACTTTAGAAGACGTGTACACTAGTAAGGCTAGTAGGCGGCTTTAAAGTATAATTAAGCTAGAGTTTGGCTTTTAAAGGTTCGATTACAAGACGTTAGATATGAAGTCATGATTTTATTTGTGATGTAAAATTAATAGTAAAATTTATCAGATTAGTTTGTATAATTATTCATTTATCTACAATAAGTCAAAATAACAATAATTTAAGCTTTCTATTAGATTAAATAAATATAATTGTATAAAATAAAGGATTATATACTATTTCACTATTTGTTAGACGTGACTTGTTTAGTTGTCTCAATTTGAAATTACCTTTCTAAAATAAAAATGCACAAGTTAACATAATAACATAGTAATGTTTGTTAACTCGCGTAATTTTTTCAAATAAAATACGTTGCCTTATAGCTTTGCGATTGGATAAGGTTTGGCAAATGCATCTACATTATTTCTCCATTATGAATAGCTTCTAGTTATTAAGACTTTGACCGAAAAACTAAAATAAAAAATAAAAAATCCTAATGCGACCTTATTATACTTTCCATAGTTAATATTAGATTTTCTAATTATTGCATCAATATTCTGCAATCGCAAATTATAGAGCTATAAGATTCATGATTATCGTCAATATAATTTTGAATCTCACAATTTGTTGCATCGATGATCTAACACATAACAGTATTTGAGTCAATTAAAATCACCAAGAAGTGATTTAAAAATGTGTGATTTGTAAAGATCAAATTAGATGAAGATATCTCAAAATATTTTATTTTACATTTTTAACATATAAAGAGATTATATGGGCCTAGAAAGCCCAACTTAGGTTTTGTATCAAAACTCATCTAAGCCCATATACCCAATATTTGGCACAAATTATATTCTTAATTTTCCAACAATTTTGAAGAAAAAAACTTTAATGAACTTGTGGACTTTTATATCCACCGGCTTGAATCTCATATATATTACAAACTAATTTAAATATTTATGAAATAGAGATTGTTCACTTAGTACTTAATGTAGAGGTGAATTCAAAATTTATATTTAATGAGTGCGATCTTTAGTTTTTCTACACTAAACTTATCATACTTTTGGAATTATGGATTCAAAATTTTATATCCTTTGAACTTTTTTTATTGAAATCTTTACAAAATAGTTGGTAGATCATACTTTAAGAATGAATTGATTTCAAAGGGATAATATTCATATTCTAGTCAAAAGTGTATATCCACACGCATTCTTGATTTCTTTCACTTTCATTCCATCCTTCTTGTGATTTGTCCCAACTTTGAAACAATAAAAATTTACTCGAATATTTACGATTTACGTCAAATCAAATAATTTAATATAACTGTTAAAATATATTTTTTATTGGACCAACTATACCCGGTAAAATTATGGGCATATCTGAACTTGTCTCTAACCAATTGATTGTCATGATTCATGAATATGTCTCACTCATATCTAGAGAAGCTGATATAACTTCAATTTAACAAATTTATCTAAATTCCATATTTTTAACATGAAAAATAATATATATGTAAAAAAAATCACGATATCTGAATTCAAACCCATAATTCTATAACTAAAATGTATACAATATTAAGATTGATAAAAATTGAATTTTTCGAATTTAAATTTTGAATCTGACTCTTCCTAGTCATATTCAACCAATAATGTGGAAAGTGTTCTTTGACTTGTTTGTTAAATGTCGAGTGGATATAGTAGACCAAGTTAAATGTATCTATTATTATTATTATTATTATTATAAGGTAAAAAGGAACAGTTGGGGCTTTAATATAGAAAGCCAATTTAATGAAAGGACAGTACGGTTTTGTTATAAGTGATCCATGCATGCATGAAAAGGATATATGTTACAGATAATAATATTAAAATTGATAAATGAGGAAAGAGATAAAACATATGTAAACAGCTCAATAAAGGAGATTATTTTAGTTTTTTTCAAATTTTAATTTGTTCAAGAAAAAGATGTTAGTAATACTCCCTCCTCCACCATTCTATCTTTACTTGTTCAGTACACTCAGTTAAATTAATATATAGGATAAAAATAATTAATATATTTTAAATATATAACGTTATTTTTTTCGGGGCTTCACCCTATCGGCAACCTCTAGGATGTAGGTCCGCCCTCACCTCCACCATGCATCTTTACTTGTTCAGCAGACTCGATGCAATACTTAAAGAGCAATAAACAAAATAACAATTGATATTAAAGCTATCGGTTTGACCACACTGTCCACACAAATATGGAGATGAGGGGAGTACTGATAGATAGCATGGGGTCCGACTTAGGTGTCTTTGCTCATCGATGGGCCGATGAATTTGCTATGTTTATCTCTGTCTTTGAATAAACACACATAAAAAGAGCTTTGGTGATCATAAATGATATGATTCAAGTATCTAGCTAACATAACACATTATCTCCAAACAGGTGCGGCTCAAGCATATTAGTGGCCTAAAGCGAATATCAAACGGGGCCTTAAACTTGTATTGTTAATAACTTTTATGTTAATGATTTCTTCTAGTTTTCAATTAATAATATAACTATTTCTATTTTTTAAATTATTTTTCATGTGATATAGTACTTCAAATATGTCAAATTTCTTCTAATATTTCTTTCATTTTTCATGAAAAGTTAACTTTTTCTACAAATAGTATTCAATATTTATTAAAACATAATAACTTATAACCTATTATTATTAAAAATGAGGCCCCTTAAATTTGGAGGCCTAAGGCGCATGTCTTTTTTTTAACACTGTCGAGCCACCCCTGTCTCCAAATTAGTTCATGCATCATAATTAAACTTAGTTCAATGGGGAGATTTGTATGTATCAATTGTTAACACAATATACATATTAAAACTTTCAATTTTCTCAACTCAACTATGCGTATATGAAAAAAGAAAAGGGTCTGAAAAATACTCTAACTTTGACTGAAATCTCTGTATAAATTTACTTATGAAATAAACATTGCAGAGGAGGTAAAAGATCTTTTCCAAAGTTTGGTATTGTAACAACAATTTCGATCAACATTCGAATATATTTCAGACTTTTTTTCCCTATAAATAAAGAGAGATAAACAAGCTTTTTATGAATATTATTTACTTCTCTTCATATTAGTTGTCCATATTATTAAAACTAGTTATTCTAAATTACTCGTCAATTTACTAAATCACAAGAGATAACTGATTAATTTTTCTCATTTTACCATTACAACAAGTTCTCTTTGAAATTGTAAACAAGTTTGTAAAGTCCAAAAAATGTTATACTTTTTTTTTTTAATTTCTTTTTAAAATGTATAAAGGAAAGTCCGGACAACTAATATGAGACGGAGAAAATACTCTTAACAAAAAAAAAGGCATTAAAAGCACACGTGTGACATTTAAGAAAGGATGGTGAAAAGTAAGTGATTTTTGTGGACAGAAAAATATGGATGGCCATGAGCTGTTGTTTATGGGCCCAAAAACACACGAGGGCCTTTTAATTGTTTGTGGGCCCTTAATGGGCCTAATAGTCAACAGTCCACTTTGTCTTTGAGCGGCGACACTACTCTACACACATCTTTTTCATTCGCTGCTCTTTACATTTTCTCTTTCTAAAAATGAATTCAATGTTGGCTATGTATATGAATATACATGCATATATACAACATGTTTATACATGTACAAAAAACTCACAAATAGTTGAATATGACTGGAATTTAAGCAATAATAATTGAATTTACGCTACGTCGGGTAAAAGTTGAATAAATATTATTCACGTGTGTTTGAACTTTACTCAGTGTGAAATATCATCTAACTAAAGTTAGGTTTGAACTTGATGCATTGAATATCTGAAGGTATGATATGTTGTCTGCTCGTTTAATTTTATACTTTTCGTTTTTAATTATTTGTTTACTTTTTCTTTTTTTAGTTGTTTCGAGTTACTTGTTCATTTTGATAAATCAAGAAATGACAAAAAAAATAATTACCTATTATACCCCCGATTAATTACTTTGAAAAATGTAGAATATTTTGAAAATCTTAAATTTTTAATTCATCAATTTCATAATTAATATGGATAAATCTCATAAATGATAAATTCATTATGACAATCATTCTTTTCTTAATAGGTGTGTCAATTCAAAAGTAAATAAATAGTTGGAGACAGAGAGAGTATAAGTTTAAGTGTTTATTTGTAAACACTTAAAATTAAAAAATACAAATATCAACTGAGACAAGTTGAAAGTTATGGTTATGTATTATACCTTTTAGTCATATTGTTTGTTTCTTAAATTAGGAAAGTCTAATGAAGGTCGTGGAATGTAAATTTGAAATTTGTAAAAATGGTGGTTCACGTTAAGTGGGTTGGACTATATGACTTGTTGATTAATTCATCTTTGACTCAATTTGTCTTTACTCACGTAAATTTTGAGGAAAGTTGATAACATTATTTGTTGATTCAATTTATTTACACACGCTTATTTATCACTCCTAATTTATATTGATAACAGAGTCAACTTAATATATATATATATATATATATATATAAATGAAATTTTAGCATGTCAATACAAAATATAATTATTTGACTCTCTTTGGACTTTAGCTCCGCCACTAATTTAAACCATAAAAAACATGTTTGAGAACGGAAAAGTGGACGGAGAGTAGAGATAATGGACGGAAAATTTGTGCCATATGATAACAAGATTGTAATAAGGAAGTCTAACTATAGTGTGTGCTCGTCTCGAGGAGAATATTTTTCATAAAAAATAAATATTTTTTTGTGTTTGATATGTAAATAAAATTATTTATATATAATCTAGATAAATATAATAAAAGGTGAAGATAAAGATAAAAATGTATTTATCTTACAAAAGAGATTGAGGACGTGAACATACAATCCCTAACAAAATTAGGTATTTGTGTATATCTTTTTTTAAATTGCTAAAATATTATCTACCGATATTTCACGCATTACAGGTAAAATATTATTTACTGACAATTTTTCCTTGTCTTTTTTTAAGTAGTGTAACCATCATATAAAAAATCTAAATTCTCCAACATGAAATATCAATTATATAATTTATTTATTTTATCAAACATTTAAAGAAATGAAAATTTTGTACGGAACATACCTATAATGACAATATATTTGAATTATCTGTTAAAATACGGCTGCGACTTTGTCTAACTCTCCGGCCAACAAGAAAATGAACAATTTTAGTAAAATTACTTCCAAAATATTAGATTTTAAAGTTGATTTAATCATACGATACAGACGTCATAAAATATGAAAAACTGATTGAAATTCTTTTAATCTTAATTAATTGTTTAGAATTTAAACTTTGTGGATGAAAAACATATCAACTTTTTAAAAATATTTAATCCTCGTATATAGTAAATTCACTCAAAACGAATTTCAATTTAATTGAGTCAGTAAATTTCAAATATTAAATAATTAAATAAAAAAATAACATCACCCAAGTTGATTTTGTTGTGTAAACTTGAACTGTTATTACTTTTTATTTATTTATTTAAGTAACTTTTTACTTTATTATAAAACCAGTTTTTAACTAGGAAAAATTCCAGAAGAATTGAGAAAATTAATAGACACTCTCTGATATTTCCCTTAATTTCACCTTTTGACTGTTAGTTGATCACTATATATCATATTCTTTGATTTTCTAGAATGTTCAACTAACTTATCAGGTGTTTGTTATTTGTATTATATTAAAATATAATTAAATTTTAAATAATACATATTGCAGAGTTTGATATTCGCGTAAATTCAAACATAAAATTTTTTATTATACATAAAAGAATTTTAACTATATCATCATAATTTATATTAATAAAATATTATAATGATATTTTAAAATAATCGTTCATGATATGAAGTGATTAATTGTGAAATACATTTTCTGCTCATGAAATTTTAAGATATTAAAAGCTTGTTGATGAGTATTATATATTTTAGAAATAAATAAGTCTAGATCTATCATATATTAGCAAAAGTTCCAGAAGAACAATTGCTATTTTTTTTTTCTAATTAGCAAATTGATCATAATATAATTTCAAGACACGTTCTGAGCAAGCCAACCACAAAAACAACATTGAATTTTAAATGAAAGAATATTATATAACTCATAATTGGAAATCGTAATATTGTTGCTTATAATAGGGACAGATCGAAGAGAACCAAAATAACTTTTCTTTTCTTAAAAAATAAAAAAGATTCTTCATTTTAGGATTAATTGGGAAAAAGAGGAAACTTATTTTTAAGTTATAACAATATAATATTTTTTAAAATTAAATAAAGGGTGGATCTACCATACATATTACAAATTTTGGTAGAATTTATCGTCTTTGATTCTGATCTTAGCCATCTTTTTTTCCTTAATTCTTTAGTATCATCACAATTTTCTTGCTATCAATTTAGATCGTATATAACATAATTATATATTTAGATTATCGTAATATTTTTCTTGAAAATAAATATTTGAAGTGATATATAATTTATTGAGTATTTAGTACAAGTCACACATTCATATACAAATCAGTATCAGTAAGTCTATTTTTGGGAGTGAGAGTTTGTTAAGAAATCTAATATATGTAAATGATCTATATCAAATTTAGAATTCTTCTGGTAATCTCAATTTATATGACACATTATTTTTTTTAATCTGTCTTAAAAAAACCTTTTTTATAAGGAAAAGCGCTTCAAAGATTTCCTTCATAATCGTAATGACATTTTTTATATTCACACCAATATCTAAGATTTAAATTTTTTATATTCACACCAATATCTAAGATTTATTTCACACTACAAATTTCAAAATTTATTTTTCTTTCTAAATTATTGTGTCACGTGAATTGAAACAAAATAATTTTTAAAAAGGAATTGACAATGCAAAACTCATAATTTTAAGATTATGAATCCAACGTTAGAAAGCGATTCCTCTTTTCATAAACCTTATGCAATGCAAATTTAAATAAATTATTTTTTTAAAAAAAAAATATACTAATGTTGTAATAAAAACATAATACAAAGAGGGTAGGGCAAAGAAATGAAATATATATTTATTTAGAGAGGAAAGTAGAAGGGAATTTCTTGAAATAAATAGTTGTAGGAGTATTATTAGCTAGCTAAGGTTTTCTTTTGTTTATTTGTTTTTTTACCTGGTGTTTGGAGCTCAGAATAAAGTTTCAACTAAATTTAAATTATGTATCGTAGAATCTATTTGTGTGTAACCCTCTAAACAGAATTTTCTTCATAAATAAAATTTAAATTTAAAATCTTCGATTAAGAATGAAATAATAATATCACCGCAACGGAGGGTAGCTAGCTAAGGTTGTTTGAAGGAAAGATGGCATAAGAGATGTAGTTGGGTAAAGGTGAGGCTGGCGGACATGCATTTGAGCCTTTGTATTTTCTTTTTTTGGGCCCTCTATTTATTCTCTATGCTTCAATAAAGCTTAGCACATGTTTTCTCCTTTGTCTTAAGACTTTTTTTAGAAAAATAAATTTATAAATCTTGGGTTGCCAGATATGTTTGTTTTTGGATGTTTTGGCCGAAAGGGATGGTAGGGGTGTGAACATTTTAAAATAAAGAATGAAAAAAAAAAAGTCATTTAGATTTTAGAGTATCAATTTGAGAAGATTTATTTTGACTTTGGAATAGTTGTTTAAACTTTGGATGAGAGTAATATCTTTTATACGTAATATTTTATAACTAAAGATTTTTTATTTGTCATTTGATATCTGATATTTGTATTACAGTTTGAATTTGTGCCTTATTTCGAAAAAATGCTTTCTATTAAGAATTTTTATAGACCCAAAGCTTGAATTCGATACTTCTAATTAATTGTGATTAGCTCGTTTAAATAATGAAGTATAGAAGAATTCATTATTATAGATCACTGAATATAGTGTAGAAAACAAGAAAATAAATAACTAATCTATGTAAAAGTCTCATTATGTCAAGAATCTTTCCTCATCTAAATGGAGTTTGGCCTTAGATGCATCCACAAGAGAGAAGTACAAGGATCATATATACAAATAATTTTTGGCGATTTCTAGTGATGATATAAGTGTATCTCATAAGATATAAGTATGATACATTGAAAATACGGTGACATACAATTAGTATTGCTCTTTCTTTTAGGCCAAATACATAACAATTCCTAAACTTTGTGAGGTTTATTCCCTTAGGGACTTTAACTATGCTATTTTTCTATTGAATTATTGAACTATCCATAATTTATTCTTTTAAACACTGTCGGCTGATGTGGAACCAAATTATGTGAGTGATATTAATAGATGATACATATGTTGTTCCAGATGTCATTAATCCAATTGATAGTGAAAATGTTCGAGAATAATTGTATTTTACTTCAATTAATTTCAACACATTAGGGAAAAAAAGAGACTAACACACAATTTGTCTTCGTTCCTTCAACCAAAATCATTATAATACGAACACAATTGAAGGCATTTACAATAGAAAAAACGATCAAAATCAGCTAATAGTGTTTAAAAAGAACAAATTATGGGTGGTTCAATGATTCAATAGAAAAATAACGTAGTTGAGGTATCTGAAGCAATTATAGAAATTTGTTTATGGATTTGGCTAATTAATTAAGTACTAATTAAATACACCTATTGCATGCACCAAACCCCCATGACTTATTGCTTACCTTGAATTGGATGTGATAAAATTAAACCACATGAATGTTCAGGTATATATACATGATACTTGAGACATTTACATTTAGTTTTATGAACATTTTGTATTTGTCTCAGCAAAACTAAGATGCATGATTATGAGTTTATGACATATATATACAGAGAGTGTTCATAATGCGTAAGGTATATATCAGATATTATTTTTTTGTATATTATATTTAAATTTGAAATCTCAAGGTGTATTTCGAAGATAGTAAACAACAAAATCAATTTCTAATCTTGTGTTTATGATATTTAAAATTTGTAACTCATAAAGAAGAAAATAGATTTAGCTAAGGGATAAAATCAAATATGAAGTATTTGCATAGTGTGTATTGTATATATATATTATATTAATTAAGGGAAAACACTTAAAATATGCAATCAAACTTTTTAAAAAGACTCATGCATATCATCCGTTAAAACTTTGACTTATTAAGACCATTTTTGTTAAAGAAAAGGCTTATCCATGCTGTTCATGTCATTTTTTTAACTCCGATTTTACAAAACTATTTTTTACACCCTGAATAAAGTATAACATTTTTCAATTAAAGTTTTTAAAGCAAATGTACATTTTTTATTTCTTTTCCCTTAAAAACATATAAAAAACATAAATAACTCTCAAATTTTCAATATCTTCGATTCTTTATCTAATCATCACAACTATGAACTATATATGTTATCATTCATTAAATCAGTGGACATAAGTTGTGACATAATTAATTTTTTAAAATTAATATATATTTGTTTCATTTATCATTAGATTCGAGAATAATAAACAGAGCACAAGAATTAAGTCAGATAATTTAGGGAACATCTAGCTATAAAAAGATAAAAGTTCCTTGGCTCTTTCCTTATCTTTTTGTTACTTTTTGCCTTTTTTTTCTTTTTAATTATTTTACCCTTTAATAAATTACTACTTTTTGTTTGCTCATTAAAAAAAAAAGTTGTCATTGTTGTCTCCTTTAATGTCTCATCATATTGTTTATCTCATAATTTTTAATTAAGTATTACAAAAAAAAAGAGAGGAGAAAAACAACAATAAGTGGAGCCTAACAAACAAAAAGCAAACTCAAAAATAGTTGCCAACTTGCTTAGTCATTATTCCAACAACAAAACAATTTTATTTTATTTTTATTTTTAATTATATTTTTGAAAAAAAACTAATCAAAAACTATAACACGTCACTCATGACATAAACTATTCGACAACCCGAGCCCAACCCGTTTAATCATTCACTTCCACGTGGCAAAATCCTTGCCGTTTAATAAACACCTCAATTATCTAACACACTCTTCACATATTATTTCATATATAGCATGCTTTCTCATGCTTATTATACCCTTCTTCTTACACTTTCATATTCACATTAAAAATCTCCAAAAAAAAAAAGGAAATTATTTTTATCGTTAATCAGAAGAATTTCCACGTAAAATTCTTGAGAGAAATATGACAAGCGTGTTGGGTGCGGAGTGTGACAAAATCCGATTGGATTATGAAGCGGAGACGGAGCTGAGGCTCGGGTTGCCCGGAGCCAATGGAAATGAAGTGGAATCGAGTAATAAGAACAATGGCAAAAGGGTCTTTTCAGAAACTGTTGATTTGAAATTAAACCTTTCTAATTCAAAGGATTCTACATTAATGGATAATATTAATATTAATCAAGTTGATAACATGAAGGAGAAGAAAAATAATATTGTTGTGCCAAGCTCTGATGATCCTGCTAAGCCACCAGCCAAGTAAGTTAATTAATTACTTTTGTGTTATTCTTTAATCATGTTGATTAATTGTTCCAAGTAATTAATATTTGTAGTGGTAGTAGTATCTTTATGGTGATGAAGTTTAAGTTTCATGTTTTCAGTATATATGCTTTGAACCAATAGTTGGGCGGAGCTAGAAGACTGTATAAATTCGTCTGAATTCAATATAGTTTTTATTCAAATAATAGATTTTGATTAGAAATGCATTGAATATATATAAATATTAGTATATTTAGGTTTTATTCATTAATAGTTGAAATAGCTATTTCAAAATTCATAAAATTGAAATCTTGATTTTATTTGGTGTAGTTCTTAAATATTTATCTTTTATGTAAAAGAGTATGATATTTTGAACTCTTACAATATATATTACAACATATATAAGAGGATTCATTATCCTTTTTTTTTAGTTTAGTTCAATTATATCTTTTATATATTTTTTGTTCTCATGCCAATTTTAATTACTCCTTTTTTGTGTTATAAATTACTTGATTTGCATTGTAGATCATGCTAATTGAATATATATCCTACTAATCTATGTTAGAGATTAAATATTGAATTAAGAAAGAATTTTGGGAATGCTACAACAATTTTTTTAATTAGTAGTATAATGGAGGCGGAGCTATACTCTTTGAGTTAAATTTTTTTTAATAGTTTTATTTGAATTTTATTTTATATTCAATGTTAACTCTGCCCCGAATTATTTAGGAGAAAATATTGTACCGTAACATTGTTTCGTGTAAGAGTATAATTGCTTTAAAATAAATAATTTTTTTCTAAAAATTATTTTAAAATGGAAAAAAAATCTAAATGTTAGGTGTCAGTAGTGTAACCTATCTTTTTGAGAAATTTGGAATTTAGGATATGGTTGTGGTTGTGTCTAGATGATGGGAGAAAAAACAAAACATTTGGAATCTTTTACTTTCATCACCCAACATTTTTAGTGGAAAACACATGGATTTTTTTATTTATTACTAAACCTTTTTCAAAATGTAATTAATTATTTTTTATAAAAACAAATCTAGAGGTACTTTACAGAGTATTTCTTTGTTACCTTTTGGTGAGACAACGCATGTGTGTGCTTAAAAAGATGATAATAATTTCATAAATACTTTATTATAAAGTTTCTTACTTTATAGTTTTTTGAATTTTGAACTTTTACTTTTAAGATATTATTTATTTTATGAATTTTCAGTGCTCATGTCGCAATCGCTTTATTTGTGCTAAATCATGATATGAGTAAATATGGGGATTTTTAATAATATACTCACTCTGTCCCTATTTAGTTATTTATTATAGAAGTAATACATATTTTAAGGCAATAGTGATTATCACAGGTTAATTATAATTTTATTCTTATAGTACAACCCTTCAAGTATAATAAATGTATTTTTTTGTTCTAAAAAGCATGCATTATAACTTAGTAGTATTAGAAACTTTCTAGAATTAAATAAGGACATATTAGGCAAAAAGTTGTCATTAATTTGTTAAAATGGACAAGTAAATAGGGACAGATATAAAATGAAATATGGATAAGTAAATAAGGACAGAGAAAGTATTAATTTGTGAAAATAATTAATTAAGTGCATGGGACTAATTAATTTTTTAATTATTTGCTTAACTTAGGGCACAAGTTGTGGGTTGGCCACCAGTGAGATCATTCAGGAAGAATGTAATGACTGTTCAGAAAAACACCACCGGCGCCGGCGAAAGCTCCGGCACCGGCGCAGCCTTTGTGAAAGTTAGTGTTGACGGTGCACCATACTTACGTAAAGTGGACTTGAAGATGTACAAAAGTTACCAACAACTCTCTGATGCACTTGGCAAAATGTTTAGCTCTTTTACTATTGGTAAATATTGTTCTTTATGTTTTAATTTATTTGTCATATTTTATAGTGATAATAATGAAATTTAAAAAAATACTTCTTCCGCTATAAAAAGAATGACCTAGTTTGACTTGAAATAGATTTTAAGAAAAAAAAGAAATTTTTTGATCTTGTGGTTCTAAATTAAAGTTATGTCAAAAGTATTAAAATGCTCTTTAATTTTGTGGTCTTAAACATGCGACGCGTAAAGTTAAAGTTAAAGTGTTGTTAAAAAAAAAAAAAATAATTCTTTTAAAATAAACTAAAAAAAAAGTAGGATCATTTTTTTTAAAATAGAGGAAGTAATATACTAAATGTCCTTGGGCATCCCATATCTTTGGTGGTGGGAAGGTTTGTCCATTAAAATTATAGAAGTTTATTGTTTTTCTTTGATGTAACAATTATTATTCCTTGAAATTTGTGTAGGAAATTGTGGGACTCAAGGATTTAAGGATTTCATGAATGAGAGCAAATTGATAGACCTCTTAAATGGTTCAGACTATGTACCAACCTATGAAGACAAAGATGGTGATTGGATGCTTGTTGGTGATGTACCTTGGGAGTAAGTGTCTAAATACATGAATCTATAATTTATTTTCCATCAATATACAGAAGCATCTCTATCTTTACGAGATAATAATAAAATATTATACTTTTTATTTATTTATGTAAATTTGGTGATTAACTTTATTTTCTTTAATTATAGGATGTTTGTTGATTCATGCAAACGTTTAAGAATAATGAAAGGATCAGAGGCTATTGGACTAGGTAAATTAAAACACTTTTTCTATTTTTTATTTCGTTTAGGTAAATATTAACTTTTAACTATTTTCCCCTTATTTTCTTATCCAAATTATGTAACTAACATAAATATAATTAAACTTTATGCAGCACCAAGAGCAGTGGAGAAATGCAAGAACAGGAGTTAAACTTGATGTTCCAATTAATTGTTTATTGTTTTTTTTCCATAGTCAAATTATATATTGATCTTGGAGTTTCTAAATCTATTGTAATTTGAAGGGTTTATATATATATAATATAAGGAAAAAAAAATTAAGAAAATGTTTATCTATGAGAAGAAATATATCTATAGATCTAAATAGTTGTCAAGTGTGTGACACCTCATATTGGTTGGAGCCCAATTTTGGGAATCTTGAAATTTATATTATATTGTATGTGTGGCCCTATGTGTAAGTGACACTTGAAGTTATCTAATAAATTGAAGACAAGTAACATGACATATTTAAAGTTATTGGGAGGCAAGCCATGTGCTTTGCTAATGGGGACAAACTTATAGGGATCACAATTATTTCAATCACTAGTGTTTGTTGGGCATCAATTATTTATATTGTGAGTGGCCATACCCCCCATTATTTCACTTTGCTACATTTTAGAGGTCTTATATGTCACTTCTTGTTATTTGGATGCATGCTCAAAATACATATTAAAAGAAATATAGAGATGAAAATGGGAAGGGTAGTTTCAATATTTTTCATTTATAATCGTGATGTTTAGATTAGTTTGAATTTATATTAATTTTATGAAATATATGTCAGGTCTTGTCAATAACAACTACTTAATTATTGTTTGTGATGATAATTTTGAGAGAAGGAGTAATAATACTTGATGATGGCTTTTGAGATGCAATATATCAATACGGTGGAGTCATTATTATCGAGAAATTTTAATTGATACCCTTTTATTTGAAAAATTCGGTTATACAAATAAGTAAACAAATATATACTTGTTGAATTCTTTTATATTTCTTTGTGTTTATTTTTCATATTTTAATTTTTAGTAGTGAAAATAATATTACTTAGTTTTTGAATCTACTACAAAAGAGAAATTTCATTTCAGATAACCATATTTTTACTAGACAACGTTCACCATGAATTTTAAATATATCAAAAAGTGGCTAATTGAGGCTATGTTTTAAATAGAACCACTGAGTGGTTACCTTTTATAAGACTTGTCTTTGAATTTTTGAAGCCCATTTTATAGAAAAACTTTTTTTAAAAGGCCCGGTCTAAGTAAGTTCATTGACCCATTGGGCTTGAACAATGTGGTAGATCCATAGGATTTATTGACAACTTTGCCTTTTTTGATTAACAAATGCAAGTAAATTAGGTCTAATCACATTTCTTTTCTTTTTCCAATAGAATCCAACAATGTAAACAAGGAAGTAGTAATAATTTTATATAATAATGATTAAAGGTAAAATTGTTTGCAAATATCAAGATCCAGAATCTTTGAGCGTGACTATTTTGTCAATTCTTTCAAAATTTGTGTCCCTCAAAAAAATGACGATTCAAACATCTTATGCAAACACTTTTCTTTGTTTATTACACAATAACTTAATCTATATTAATATTGTATGTTTATTGATGATAACAACACAATACGATGCAATGCAATATAATGTATTATGAAACAATACATTAATTAGATATATCAATTTATCTAATTTTAGTGAATTGAACGCCCTTATTCAAATCGTAACATATACATTTAATGATACAGTTTTAAAATATAGAGAACACATATATGTATTTGCTTTTGTTTAGCACTTAACAAAATCTTTTTATTAGGGATCGTTTAGTTGGGAGCAAGTTATTTCATGTTTAGCTATTCTGGATAACATATCCATGATATATATGAGATAACTTATCTTATTAGTATGATATAAATGGTGAATAAATTATTTCAAATATAACAATCAAATAAGACACATATATTTTATTCGATCACTATTTATTTTTATTCATCACATTGAGCGACCGCAAAGGGGTACATAAGCTAGTTCTTTTTGTTTAAAGGGGTTAAATTTTAATTACGTAAACATAGGAGTAAAGTCTAAACATTCTCACTTGTACCCAACCCATCGTCTTCTCTTGTGCAACCGAAAATGCAGCAGGTGAGTCTACTAAACCCTAACTTATACCGTTTCACCATTGGAGCTTTCCTCTAAGAAATACTTATCATTGTTGATTCTGTGGATAAAGGCTGGAACTTCGGGCTCCGAAGTGGAGGTAACATGGGAGGATCAGCAGAATATTAACAAATTTGGCAGATTGAATAATCGTCTTCACGAACTCAATGATGAAATCAAGGCTGCTAAGGTAATGCCTATTTTTATTTTCCTCAACATTTCCACTTTCAGTAGTTTTGTGTATTTATTTGCGGTTCAAAATTGGATGGGTGACAGGAAATCCGATACAGTAGTTGATTAGGATCATTCATATTCATTCCAATTTCCGATTCAATAAGAAAATTGGAATAATTTGTTACTTCAAGACCTGTTAAGGGTTCATTTAAGCTAGAATTTCTATTAATATGACGTTTATTTCGTATAAGTGACAAAAGTTGAGCCTTAATTCTAACTTGTTGGTATGATCGGTATTTAATTATTGATCCATTGCTTTGATTGTGTTGTATTTAGTTGAGTGCACATTCTTTCATAGACATTGTAGGTCCTTTATGACAACCTTGTCTACATGGTTGAGGTCTACTTTGTTCATTTTTATCACCTTCAATCATTATGATGTCACACCTATGAACCGGCACATATAGAAGTCTGCATATGACTTGTCGAAAATTGTCAAAAGGAGGTGGTTTTGTGGAAAATTGTTGGTACTTGGGCCAACAATCAACATTCTTCATGTGTATGAAAATCAAACTTTTATAAGCTTTCTTGTTTGCTTTGAGGACCATACACGTTGATAATGCTCTCTCCAGTGTCTTGTTCATGTTCAATACTTTATTCCATTTTGTGTGACACTCTTACTATTAAGTTTTTTTTGCTGAATAATGTTACCTCTCTATATTTAGAAATAATCTACTTTAAAAATTTAATTTTACCCTAATATCATGATTTTTAATAGCCACATAACATCTATGGATTTTTTAAGACTATAAGTTCAAAAAAGTTTTTATTTCTTTAAACTTCTCGCCCAGTCAATATGTAACAAAATGAAGCTGAGGGAGTACATGAATTCAAGCAGCGATAAACTTTTTCTAACCTATGAAATGCTCATTTTCCTCTATTTGGCTCTTGAATCATACGCAGCACAAATTCGTTCACAGTCCACTATCATTCCCGTTGTTTGAGCATTGTTAGGGACCTAGAACAATCAAATTTATAAATGTGTCTCCTCATTAACATTTTAAACTTTTTGTAGTATAACTGACTCTGTCCCCTCTTTTGTACTAATCACATCTTCTTGATGCCTTTTCTATTAAATCTATTACTTCATCAAAATAAATAAATTAACATGGTATTGGAGTATTTTATTTTATTTTTATAAATGAAGTAAGTAAGTTTCATTAATGGCATCAAGCAGATGCATAAGCAAAAATACAAAAGAAAAATTTTGAGTTTGTGACTACTCCAATCAGAGTAGTTATAGAAATACTGGTTCAGAGTCTCATCACCAATTGTCGGAATATTGCTATGTGATTGGCCGAAGAAAAGATTCAGGCTTGCATGTGAGAGGGCATGTTTGCATACCTAGAATATGTAAGTAAAAGTGCAATTACAATTGAAATAATTTCCCAAACTATTAGATGTGCATCAACTCTATCCCCCCTACATGGCAGTTGAATTTTGTAGATTCAACAACAAACTTGTTACAATCGTGTTTTGTAAATATGGGCAAACGTAATAGTTAGAATATGTATATAGAGTTGTCATTCCAAATCTATAATATGATTAGTATTGTAATCAATTATATGGTTCTTACGAATTGCTGGAGTTTTGTCATCTTAAAGCTATCATTGGGACAATCTAAACTAGAAAGTGGGTCAAATAATATGGGATGGAATGAGTACATTAAAATTATGAGGTTCATCAATTAAACATTCTCTGTGGCTGTATTGTATGGACAGACTTCTATTGTGCTTAGTATTCATTGAGGTTATTTTCATTATCCGGAAGATTGAACATTTTCTAGTTTTTGAAGAGTATGGGCTAAGAAAAGAAGGAAAAATTGTTCTCCTTAGCTAATGAGCAAGTGTTTTCTCGTTTTACCTGTAAACCTCAGTCATAGAAGGCCCCTTTTTATGGGCATAAGATAAATAAACGGAATGACTAGTTCCAGTTAAGGCATCTGATATATATCCACTTACACATACCATGGAGAGGTGAACCTTCTGATTCTTGATGCTTAGTCAATTCCTCCCCAAGTCTCTATTATACATGTTTTCTCATTCTGTATGTTAAGATTTTTTCAAATGCATCTGCGTGCTAATGCAGAAAAAGGTTCTCAGGTAATATCAGTATAATGCATGGTTTTGGTTGTTAATTTGTTATGATGATACATATTCAAAAGCTTATAAATGAGGGAGTCTGTGAGTAAGCAACGTTCAGCCCCAACATTTTGATGTAGTCAGCCCATAAGTTTGCTTATGTTATGGTGAAGTGCAAAAAGATATGTTAGTGTGTACAGGTAAACAGTGGATCTTGGATAGAAAGATCTCCTTTTTCTCCTTAAAACAATGAAGGCTAAAGGTGGTTAAGTGCAAGTGTTGACTATATCAGGTGTTTAACATAGGAAATTTGGAGGAAAACAGTTTTGGGTGTAAATATTATAGACTTATTGCAAGTGATGGAGAGATCATAGAGAGACGAGACCCTTACGCTACTAAGAATTTTACACTGTTTGTCACAAGCTATGTGAAGAAAATTGCTAATCATGGCAGTCTTATGATGGTAATTTGCTTGGTAGTTGAAACTAAACTTAGTGATCTGGAGCTTTGGAAGCATCAATGACATAGTTGGATTGTTGGTACATTAAATTCCATAAGAATCTCGATACCCTGCTGATTTTCTCGTACTTATTTAGTGATCCAGGGCGGTTGATGCTGCCCCTCATAAGAAGATGAATTTGAAATTTTGACCTCAAGACTTAATCAGAGCAATTTTGTACCCTATTGACATCATGCATATGTATGTGTATAGATATTAGATCCAGAGATTCCAGAACATCTTTTTAATAGAAATTACAGCATATATCATGAACCAAGGAGAATAAGCCTAGAATTGGAACACCTATGTTTTAAATATTTACAATTGATTGCTTGAGATGGAAAATGTGTATATTATTGGCTCATTTTGCAATAAATATATAAATCTACCTTGCATATTAAGTTATTAACTATTATAAGCATGTATTTTTCCGTAAAACAGAATGGTTTGATATAACCCCATTGGTCCCAGTCCCTTCTAGATTTATATAGGCCAGGTTTGAATACCTGTATCAATAAATTTACATGCATTTTGTATTTTTCCAGGGTCAATCATATTTACGTTTGAAGAATAGTTATTTTATTGCTTTGACATAAAAATCAGCTGATAATATTCTTGATGTAAGATACTTGTCAGGAAAACAATTTCTGGGTGCAGCATACTGTTTGCTAGAATTATATGATTGTATTTACTTGACAAATAAGCAGGACTATCTAAAATTAGTGTGATTTTGAAAAGACCAGTTTTTCTTTTTGATATACGGTGTGTAATACTAGCTGCAAAAGATCTAAGCTGATACCATTCTGGACTTAGTATACTGTTCACTGGAATTGTATGTGTTGCATTTACTCTAGTACTCTACTAATTAACAGAAAGTTTTAGAACCAACCTAGTATGATTTTGAAAAAGATCACGAGATTCTTCTTTGTGACATAAAAGTATGTATCTGCATACTAGCTATAGAACGCTTAACTAATGTCCACATTGTCACTTTAAGATTGTAGTTGTAAAATTTTCTGGCAAATTATATTCTCATATTTCTGCATGAGCTAGAGAAATGATGCTTGAATGCTTTCCTTTGTCACAGGAAAAATGTGAAAACCTTGAGGATGCAAGCAATGAGCTTATTCTGACCGATGAAGAGATAGTGCGCTTCCAGATAGGGGAAGTTTTTGCTCATGTGCCAAAGGAGGAAGTGGAGAGCAGGATAGAGAAACTGCAAGAGGAAACTAGCAAGAACTTGGAGAAACTAGAGGAAGAGAAAGAATCAATAGTTGCCCAGATGGCTGAACTTAAGAAGATATTATATGGAAAATTCAAGGATTCAATCAATCTTGAGGAAGACTAGTAAAATTTCATAATTTTTCGTTCGAATTTGCTGTTGGTTGAAGAGTGCTCCTCTAGATTGGATTTTTTCATGTCTTGTGTCTTAAAACAGTTTTGAGATTCTTAATTGCCTCAACTATATTTTAAAACATGCAGGGGTTCTTATGTCCTCTGTTTCTTTTCTTTTACCCCTTACTTGTAGAGGGGATTATATCAGTTGTGATTTTAATCAAAGCTGAAGTAGCAACATTATCAGTGTCATTCTAAGTAGATTTTCCCTAATATATATTGTGCTTTTGTATAATCAAAATACAATTTTCACAACCTAATATACCAGATATATCCAAAATAGAATAGAAAATCATGAAATTTCTATACTCACCAACCAATCTTTAATTCCATGACCACGTTTTTCTTATTAGGAGATATTATACAAAAATTGAATATTTAATACTTTACTAGCTAAAAATTAATAATACCCACAAGGTCAGCAGTAGCTGTATACCCAATAAGAAATTCCCAAAATTTATCTCTTTCTTGTTTCAATAATCCAACACAATCTTGAACAACAACTGTAGGTCATATAACATCAAGAAAATCTAAAAAAAAGAATCAACTTTTCTTCAAGATTCAGAGAAAATGGCAGCAATAATCTCATCTGGTGCTGCTATTACAACTCTTTCTTTATCCTTCACACCAAAACCCATTTCATCATCTTCTTCTTCTCCTTCTCTGTTTGTTTCAGCACCCAAGATTCAAACTTTATGTTCTTCTAGCTCACTTTTCTTCAACAGCAACAGTCAACTGTTTCTGGGTCCTCCAACAACTACAAGAAAAGTAAGGAGCAACAGCAAAAGGGGTCTTTCTTGTTACTGTTTATTTGGACTTGGAGTCCCTGAGCTGGCGGTGATTGCTGGTGTTGCTGCTCTTGTTTTTGGGCCCAAACAGTTGCCTGAAGTTGGCCGTACTATTGGCAAGACTGTCAAGAGTTTCCAACAGGTTAAATTTCCTCCATAGAAAAATAGTTATTTGATTGGATGGATAATTAGATCATGAAATATTTATACAAATAGGTCATTTGTTAGTTAATTATATGTAATTTTCAATGATTAGCTGAAATTAGTAGTTGCTGTGGTAACTAACCTGCTAATCTGCTATAGTACCTATCAATTAATGAACTTTGCTTTAATTAGAAATAGAATTGATTCACCTACCAGGAATAAAATCTAGAGATTTAATAACTGAAGAAAAAATGAAACTTTTTTGATTTCAGAATGGTGGTAATTCATAAAAAAAATTAAAAAATCAAACATCATGTTTTTCTTTTCCTTTCGGGATTTGAAAAGGGCGTAATTAAGGGGGATGGAGGATTTTTTTTTATATATTTTGCGTGTGTTTGATTGTTTTAGGGTCTGATTGGATTTTAAAGTTTGGGCTTTGGGAATGAGTTTAGTCCCTTGTGGGTGAAAATGTGAAGGCTAAAAGGTGGAGAAAAAGTAGTTCCAAACTTCCAATCGATCCGGACACGTTAATAGTTCTTGATGTAGAGATAAGATTTGAGATTTCGTGAGTAACTAAACGAGTTCTTTCTATGATCTTGGCTGGAAAAAGAAGTTGAAATAACAATTGTGCTGGTTACAATAGATGTTTGGCCTTTTTGGTTTCTTTTGTTCTTCCAACAGAGGGAGAGAATGAGGTTTTCCCCATTTCCACTTGTTAATTAAAATCTGCATTTGGTTCTAGTGAACAAGCTAGGAAAGGTATCTTTGAAAATGCATATGTATTCGATAAAAATTCAAGTGGTATGCATGAGCAAGAAGGAAGCGAATTATCAGATGACCATATAAGCGCACAAGCAAGCTTCAACTTTTAGGATGAGGGTTATAAAACCATAAAAAATAAAACATATAGATGAACATAATTGTGTTAGTGACCTGATATCTTAGATGAAAATCTCTAGAGTTTTCTTCAATCATCTGGCTAAGATGCACGTAGTTTTTCTAATTGGATTGTGGGAATCAGAATGCCTTTTGATTGTGAGATAAGTTTGATACTTCATCGGGGTTTTCAATTGTGTATATTATTACTAATAAGCTCTTACAGAAGTAGATAAAAAAACATCATGAAAATCAACGCAAATCATGGGAAAGTTATGGTGAGCTATGTTGGTGGCGGACAGAGTGTAGGAGCAGTTAGTATTTTCGAAGGAACATCATCCTGGTGCACATCTTACTGTTTGGCTTCAGAAATTCCCGTATTTCTAGCGGGAGTTTGTTGATAGAATTTCTTGTCTGGTAACATGTTTGCTGACTATACATGGAAAACCACATTATTGAATACTGATGGACATCTTACTTATCCTCCTAGGGAGAAGGGCTCAACTCGAGAAAAAGCAGGTCTTAACAAAAATAATGAGGCTTGGGAGAAAGGCATGCCCTGCCTCTGTGACTAACGAGGAGTGAAAACACCCATGTATCCATATATGGTGGATAGTGCCTGTTGCTTTTTATGACTTTTCTTGATGATTGAAGAGTTTTTGCGATCATTCAGTAGTTGTAAGGAAGTTTATTTCATATCTATTCTCAGTAGTATAGCTTGTCTCTGTTGTTAAGAATATGGAATGACAGAAAGATAAAAATACAAGATTGTTCAGACCAGCCTCCACAGAGAGTCCACATATTGCTGATCATACGTTTCCCCAACTGAAGCTATGTTTTTTTGTGAATACATCGTAGTTGGAAGGTTTGGTAGGGAAAACAATGAAGATGAGATGAGCAACTACAATTAGTTAATTGATGCATCTCTACAAGTGTTGTTTGAGATAAAGAAAGTGGAACTCTGAAGATTGCTCATCCAGCATGAATAATATTAGGAATTGGTGACTTCAGTATTCTGGCTATCAGCCTGGTTTTGTGACTCAGTTAACCTGTTGGGTGTGTGCCTTTTATGGAAGAGAGTTGTATTGAGGGTGGCAATCATCGGGATGACTGGTTTATCAAGATATGGGAAGGTAAGTGACCGGAGATGGGTATCTCGGTGAGTCAGTGTTACTACTCTCTGGAGCTTTAATACAGTTGATGATCTCTCTTGATCATGATGGTTAACGGTAGGAGTCAATTGTAGTAAGTTCATCCTAAGGATCCGGTAGGATGGATGATGAATTTGGCATTTCACTAAGTGAAGGAGTTTGTGCAATCAGGGTATGGGGTTAAAAGGCAAGTCAGGAAGAAGGAGAAATCAATATAATTATAAAGACAGTTACCTACCAAGGTGAGCCAGTAAGCTCTATGAATATTACTTTAAGATCCTCAAACAAAACAGCCGCATATTATAACTCATCATACTGACTACTGACTATTCTCACCAGTTCTATTAGGTAGAATACATGAATACTTTTGTTGAGTTGGTGTAGAACTTTTCAAGGAATACTAGAAGTTTCATACTAAAAATCATTGGACACTGATGACCTGAAGGGAAAGTAGGATTAGATATAACATATGGAGGAGAATCTCTGACATCAAAACTGTGAAGCGCGTACAGAAGGGGACATAAAGTCAGTGGTGGATGTCATAACAAACTCTCTGAGTGGTTTGAGACTATAACTCCAGTCGCTTCCTAAAATTCTGGATCCCGCTCTCATGATCCAAACACATGAAAATGACAATGAAGGACTAGTTTGATTGCCTAAGGAGGTGTATTATTCCTATCCACAGGTGTTTATCGGAAAAAAAGGTTCCTATTCATAGGTGAGAGTAGCCTCTCCTTGTTCTCAAGTCCCTACTACACTCTGTATCACATATACTCCTCTAGGCGATATCTGATACAGGTATGTGTATGTATCCGATAAAGATACATGCAACTTATTGCTGATTCTTAGTGTATTAGTGAAGAATCTGCTCGAAGTAAACAGATATATCACTCCCGTTCGATGTGGGTACATTAAGGCCAACAAATAAAAACCACATTCAATTTCTTAAAACAATGGGAATAGAAAGATATCTGTATTGACTTTACATAAGTAGGTTTAGCACTTGTGTGCTTGTTCAAAATAATTTAAGACACTTCCCGTCATCATACTTTTGGTTCAACTTTCTTGAAGGCTATAGTAGGGATTTTGTTAAGGCGATGCAATTTCATAATTGCTAACATATCTCATAATACAGGCTGCAAAGGAGTTTGAAAGTGAGTTGAAAAAGGAGCCTGATGCCTCTGCTCAGCCCCCAGTCGAAAAGGCCATTGAGGGTAGTCAAGAAGAGAAGCAAGACACAAAAGTTTCAAGCACCAAGGAGAGTTCATAAAACAAATAAATGCAGTTTGCGTCTAGCTATAGCTTCTAGGCTTTTACTATTTCTATAACACGATTGTTTCTTGTATTTGACTAGTTGTGTTGAGCTATTGTGTTTAATTTTACATTCCTGGCTTTTCCTCATTGACAGGTTAAGATCAAAACTTAGGTAAGTTAACCATGCATTAGCTCCAATTCTTCATTAATTCGATATGATAGCATATTCTGCTACACCATTCCTTTATTGCTCTAAAGGATCATGCCCCTCACTTTACATGTATCACTTGATTATACATCGCTTGATCCAGCAAAAACTAATTTTCTCATTTATCCATCTCCAAAAATAAATTAATCTTTTCTACAATTAAAAAATTATACAATATGCCACATCTCCAAACTAATAGTAATCATCTGTATAAATTGTGTATCCATTCAATTTCATATGGGGAGAATTGGAGAAACACACGTCCAACTGTCTTACAGTGTTGCTACTTACAAAAATTTAGGAAGAAATAATTTAAGCCTTCACTTCCAACAATTTACAACACTAAGCGATCCACGATTCCTTCTAATTGCAGTCGCGCTTGTATCGTCTGACCATCCAGAACAGATCTTTGTGTATCATTCGAAGCAAGACGCGAATAGATCTATTTTTTACCTGTACAAAGGAGCCTGCATATACCATTAAAAAGGAAACCTAGTTTACATCCCAGCCTAATCCCAGCTGGTTAGCCAGATCCAAATCTACACTTGCTGGTTCTTCCGGTTAATCTTGCAAGGCAATTTTTCGGATTAGTCAGCACTACATTTGTGTATTGTTTAGAGCTACTTTATTGAAATCTCTATTTCACGATCCAATGCCTGCAGCAACCCCACCACCATCCCTCAGCCCCTGAAGGTACGCATGCAGTGTTCTTTGAACACTGTCTGCGACAACCCTTAACCTTCCCTGATTGGCATCACCAGCGGAATTTCCATTCACTTCAACAGTTCGAGCTACTCTTTGTTTGCATCTTTCCCAATCATCAACTCGCAGCCAGCAAGCCCGTCCACCATGGCTCCCCTCCATTCCCAGAAACAAAACATTTGGGTTCTCACCAAATGCATATCTCAACCTAACAGACACACAGTAGGGCAACCAAGCAGCACCACCAGCCGCGTTAATATGAGGTATGTGTGCATGATCAAGAACAACCGTCAGCGCAAAATCGACAGAATTGTGAGCCCGATCATAGTGAATATTGCTTTTGGATGCAGATGTATTTTCTGAGCTACCATCAATACTATATCCAGCATGATTCTCAAGGCACAATTCAATACGGGATTTCTGTGTAGGGACCATATCACCTCCTTGCACTTGAGACAACCCTTTCTTCCATGCAATGAGTTTAAGGAATTCTCTCAAAACAGAAATAGGTAATGTCAAGAGTGTAATGAATGATGCCACACGAGAAGCATCATATGGCTCTGACGCAACACGGCGGCTGAAGTAATCACATATTTCTCCTATTTCTGATTGAGTTAATTCCTCTTGGGCACTTCCGGGATTTTGCTGCTGCTGCTGTTGCGACTGATGAAACCTCTTGACACTAATAACTTGCAAGAGAAGTTGAACCCTGTGAACGCTAACAGCAAATACATAGCCCCTGCAGCAACAAATATATCAGGAAAGAGGAACTCAAGATCACAAAAAATTATACATGCTTTTGAAGAACCAAATAAAACTAGTTAACACCTCAGTGACTGTCAGTGGAATATATTGAAACAGCAGCAACTTTTCTAGACATAAAAGATTAAAAGGTCACCATAAAAAACATCAGACAAAGATATTTCAAAAATGGGATATCTTATTCAGACTATACACTTGAAGTACCGACCTTTCTAGCCAATTGAAACAGAGTACTAACAAGTCAGAAAATTTAAGACATTAAGCAGAACAAGTTGAACATCCACCAGTAGACTAAAAGAAATTATGTGAAACTAAAATGGACAAAACTCATGTGAATTTTTTTTAAAACTAGACTGAGCTTTAATGAAATTAGCCAGGCCAGGGAAAATGGTTCTAAACGGAAAAGCCATGAGCACAAAAACCAAAAAGAAACATGATATCCATGTTGTTCCCAGACTCTTCTTTTACAATAGACTTGCCTGACTCCAAAAATATAACATAAAAAAAAGTATGAAGTCTCAGAAAAAATCTGCAAAAGATTCGGATATTTATCAGGGGTTATAGCAGTACTTCTGAATGAGTACACTACATGATTAGTTTACTGTATAGCCTCGACACTCATAACATAACTAAAGTTCGACCTACTCCAAGCACAACGAATGGTTAAGAAAGACAATCAAAGGTAAGTATCAATGTTTGAATGACAATGAATACATGTAATACAATTCAAGCAGAAATGAGAAATCAAAATCCAAGCTAAAGGCAGGAAAACAAGGAGAACCGGAAAAATGATAAACATGACTTCAGAAGGGTACAAATCATGCATAGCCAGAGAAAATTCATGTAAGACGTGTCCAACTTAAAGGAAAATGTGAGAACTAAGAATTTGGAGATTCTCTTCAAATGCCAGGTTTACACACATCCAATTTAAAGGACATGTGAGAATAGAGATTCTGAAGGTCCCTTTCCATTCCCACATTCTCTCCACCACTATTCAGTCAGCATGAGAATAGACAGGGACTAGATAGAATACAGAATGATTGGAACCTTACCCCACAAAGAAGCGTAAGGCTGGCTGCTCCTGATCCAAATTCAACAATGCACCCTCATTATCTTTCAGAATCGATCCCAAAATCTCCTTCAGAAGGTCCGGTAACTGAGCAAAGAGCCATAGCACCCCAAGGTATTTTAGAATGCCTCTGAGAACCTTCTTGAGAGCAACAAGAGGAACCCATCCACCACCATAGCCTCCATCATCACCAAGTCCAATAATTGCAGTATTTAGTTCTCCTCTGACATGAGCAGGTACACCAGTACCAGGCGCTCTGCGCAAAGGCATCCCTGCATTTACCCCAGCTAAATTTGATGCTGCTGGAAGACCATTTGCAGTACGATTGAAACCAGTTACAGCATTTGCTGGACGAGCTAACCCAGTAGAATTAGAGAGATTAGTCCTGTTCGTATTTGCAGCTGGAAGCTGTGAACCAGCATTTAAACTATTTGAGTTAGGCACGCCGACTGCTTGTTGAGAACCAGTAAAGTTAGAGTCAATTCCATTCAGCTCCTGGGCAACATGTTCCATGATGAAAGGTCGGAATTGTGGACATGGCAGAGATCCTCCAACTTCTGGCCCCCCTTTAGGTGGTGTTGCTGGTTGCAACCAAACCTGATCTCCAGCAAAACACCTCATGTCAACAGCAAATTTTTTCCGATAAATAATGCGAATCCAGTACGGACCACGAAGTACAACAGAGACATCTATTGGCAGCAGTGAACTCGGAACAATGCCAGGACCACCTCTTCCAGCAGCTGCAGCTGCAGCTGCCAACATTGCAGCACTAGGATGGCTGTGTGTGCCAAGTGTACCCACAGAAGCTGAAACAGGATTAACTCCAGGTCCGGGTGCAGGCTGATTTATGCTAGAGTTTACATTGCTTGGTAAGGATGGAACATAACCAGTCTGCTTTGCAACAGAAGAAATAGGCGCTATAACACCAGGAACACCAGAAACTGGAGCTGCTCGTGCCGGCCGCGTTGCAGCAGCAAGAGCATGCAAGGGTCCTGCAGTGAGACGGATGCAGTCCAAAAGAGATGCAACTTCAGCACCATTGATGAAATCTTCAAGAAACTGTGGTTTGCCAAACACAAAAAAATGGAAGTCGTTAAGTTTGGAACCACAGTGAAAGTTTTGAGCTTAAAATATGGTCTGAAAATGCTTATAATTGAAAGAGAAACAAAATAGAAAGGCAATGCCCCCACATGCAGAATCTTTCACAGGACTTCCCTAGCTTAAACCGCAATAATGTAATGGAACAACGTATAACTCAAGATCTCAAAAAAAGGCCAATTATAGGTTCATAAGCATTTTGAGGTCATGGAATTGTAGACAAGAAAAACAAATGGAATAAAAGGAGACAGGAGAAAAACAGAACAACTCATACGTAATAAAATAGAAACCAAACCTTTGTATGTGGCCAAAGTTGATCAGGTGAAACATGCATAGTGCAGCCCTCTTTACCAGATTCCCATTCAACCACGAAGCGAGCAAGCACCCCAGAACCGAAACTGAACCACAGACTCATCAGTCCTACTGCCTCAATTCTGAATTGCTTTCTCATCTGTTCGGAAATTCTATCAGTTGCATCAGTAGTGCCTTTAAGTGCAGCCGGTGCTTTACTTTCAAAATTTGCATTATTTTCTTCAAATTTCTCATCAGCCCTAGCACCAAGCAACTTTCGCATTCCAAGTGCAAATGTTCGAGCATTAGATAGCCTTTGAATATCAGACACCAACTTCTTTATACTATCCGCATCAACTGAATAATAGCTCAAAACAACACCTTCACAATCATAACGAATATGAGAATCTGCATCAGATGTATTGGCAATCCGAATGCCAGAATCCCATGGAGTACTATTGCTTCCTTTCTGAAGCTCCCACAAGTCCTGGAAGTGCTGGTCATTAATTTTCACATCCCAGTACATACTTCCAGGTCTACCTAGCCGCAGGCAGATATGTTGCCAGGTGTCATCTCTGGCAAATGGAACTCGGAACCATAAGTTCGAGGATGCACTTCTAAGACCCACTTCTTCAACATATGGGATGTCAAGCGCCTCCATCTGACTAGTAAGCCGGGCATGTTTGATACATAGTGAGCAATGCCTGACTACATGAAGAAGGGAAGAAACATATATACTAGAAGGTGCATTCCCTTTATTAGCTTCAGCTATGAGACTTCCATAGCTATACTCTTCAGTTTTACCAGAAATATCTGAAGAAGTAAGCATCATTGACTTGGGTAGATGGGTGCCAGCAGACTCCACAAGTTTTCTTCGCTTATATGATTCTTCATTGGACTGCAATGATTGAAGTGATGGAAGTGAATCTAACAAATCTGACAATGTACGCTTCCTGGGCAAAATGTTATATCCAGAAGCTGCATCTTGCTCTGAGTTTATACATGTTGCTGAATCTATTGTTTGAGCTGGCAAAAAACAAAGGCAACACAGTTCTGAGATATATGCATCAAAAATAACCATGTCCCCCTGAGCATTAAAGTTTTTTGTTATTATTATTATTTTTTCATTTGGTGTGTGTGTGTGTGTGTGTGACAGCAGACAGATGTATATACACAACCACATACAGATATATAAGAGACATTCAGAGGTGATTTGACTTACATCCGGGACTTAAAACCAATGAGTTAGAGTCAGCAGTCCTGAAACCACCTGGTACAGTTCCCACAGCAGAGTTTCTTGAGCCACTAGCTTTTCCACTTGATGCAGAAACTCGATGTGGTGGAGATAGGAGCCGAGCTGACCGATTTGTAGATACAGTCAGCTGGTCTTCATCCAATGATGTATATGATCCAACTCCTACAGAATGAGGTGATCGGAGCGAAGTCAAATCTTGCTCAGACTTCGAAGCTGTCAACTTTTTCCCAGTTTGAGTTGCAGCTAATGAACCAACTGAACCTGACTGTATCACGCCCTTGTACATGGAGTTACTGTAGTTTCCTGCTCCACGATCCCACTTTGGGGACAGAGTTCCAACTTTAAGACTCTGATAATTAGCAACACCAGTGCCAAAATGAGATGCAGGAGAAGCACCGAATGTTGATGGGGGAATTTGACCAGAGAAAGAAGGCACCAAGGACCCTTTCTCAAGTTCGAATACTTCATCAACAATAGACAAAAATGTTGATTGCACACCAGAAGCAACTATAGAACCTTCCAAGCTGAAGTCGGCAAGAAGACTATTTTCAGAAGTTTGGTGACTGCCGCCATCACTACGTAAAACAGACAGCAATTTCTTGCTGTTGAGAAGACTCAAATTGAGCTCGTCCTCACATATCTGCATCCTTCCAACATCAATAGTTTCTACACGAACCACGTTACTCAGATCAGCAAAAGATTGAGCTTTTGCTGGTGAATCTGACCGACTTTCAAGCAATTTGAACACAGGTTTGAAATCTCTGTCTAGTTCCATCAGCAAAAAGTACGAGCTTCCACATTCTGGAAAACCCATAAGCAACAAATTTGTACCAGAAGAAATGCTCTTTGGCACCTTAACTGCTGCAGACCCATGTTCAAAGACCTGGGGTTTGAATTCATATATCATATAATCATTAAAATAGCTAAACATATCAATTACCACTAGATAAGCTTGAATGATTTATAATTGAACGCATAAATGCAAACACCAAACTTTGATCCAGCCACTGCATCTACAGAACATATGCAGCAAGATAAAATAATCAAACAAACTGGCAATTAATAATCAAGTTACCCGAGAAGCATAAGTCATACAAAGGCAAGCTGGCCAGGACACCACGGTTATTTTTAAAAAAAAAAAGTAAAACAAAATAGTTATCGCTCCACACCGATCAAAGAAAAAACTATTAACTCCATGCAACCTAATGACTAAGCAAAGCCTATGTGAAGTTAAGACCACTCCTAAATGTCAAAGAAAGGCAACTGGCAGAAAAGTCAAGACAAGGGAATACTGAATATAACAATAAAGCCTCTCTCTCAAAATTAATAAACAGAATAACTAATAGCCAAAAGACAGGAAAAAAAGAGACGAAAATGCATGCATACCTCAAGGCCTAAGAACCTCCCAATGCACGCAAACAAATGTAAAATGCTTTTGCTTCTCAAGCTAATAAAAGCCTCAGCAGCTGACATACTTCCCTGGTTTAGGGCCTCTTCACACTCAACAACTACTGATGATGATATAACATTCTTGGATGAGTGAAGAATGAAGCGTCCATTCCTGGAATATGAGAAATAGTTAAGAGTACACCGAAAGATTCTTGCTTCCTAATTGGGATTCTCAAAGAGAGATCCAGATAACAGTGTAATCGAAGAATGTTGCAAACTTCAAAAGCAATTAAGACTGTAGATAATTTCCAAAGACATGTATTCTAGTCATTGATTGATATGCTACTTGGACATAACATTATCCAAACAGTGGTCAAAGCATGTGGCAACATCAGATGTACTTATGATAGATAATCTCCAAAGACAAGTATTTCTAGTCATTGATTGATATTCTACTCAGACATAACATTATCCAAACAAATCAAATCAATAGACAATCAGGTAGAACATTTTAACAATGCCACATCTCTGCAAATATTGCAATGATCAAGCAACATCCAATACTGTGTAGACGAACATCCTAAGAATATATACATGCATGCATGTATGCTTCAGTATCATCATGAAGGTTCTAAGACATACTTTTGATACACTCATGCTTATAATTATAATAAATCTTGGACTAAACATATATCTTTGTATTTTTTTCTCCCTTTTGTATAGCCTTTTTTCGTTAAAGTCCACCCTTTATTTGCTTTAAAGCCCCAACAGACCATAGAGGTTTTTTGCGGTTTTGCTTTTGATAACGCTGATGCTGACCCGAGAAAAAGACTACCACTGACTTGGCAGACCAAACTCCGCGGAAGTGTGAAATTGTCCCAGGGTTATTCAAACAAGTCAAGTGTTGCAATTGGTCTCCCAAATGTTAATGGGAGATAATTATTCCAACACTTCCCTCACATACACTCATTTTGATTTCATGCTAATACTTGGTGGCACATAATTAGAGCACAGAGACCAGCATTTTCCATGTTAGTTGAAGATAAAAAGTTTAAAAACCAGGTGAAATCAATTCCCAACAATAAAAGGAAAAAGAGAAAACCTTATGTTTATTGCAAGGGTGAAGAACGATGAGCCGAAGGCACGTACACGCAGGACTTCCTGGCCTTGATATTCCCTGCTGTCAAATTTGCTATCCTTCTGCAAAGAAGCAACAGTTAAAGAAGGAAAAAGTTTGTCATGCAGATATAGTACCAGAGAGTCTAGACTAGATTAGGTAACTTCAGAAAAGATCATATGTATACTTCATTACTTGCAAATGGCATCAGGATTCAGGATCTCAGCTTGGTTGCCTTAAGACAACATACAACTATATTTTAACATATATGCAGAAAGGATCTACCAAAGTTGGGGTAAGAAGCAATCACAGCACTTTAACATGCAACGATAAGAGCTCTGGAACTCAGTCACCTAATATCTCCTCCGCCTTTTGGTTTTCGGTAGAGATGATAGTTCGAGTACTGCTTCGCTGTTGCATTTTGTTAACTATGTATGCTCTTAGACAATAAGGATCTGGAACTCAGTCACCTAATATCTCCTCCGCCTTTTGGTTTTCGGTAGAGATGATAGTTCGAGTACTGCTTCGCTGTTGCATTTTGTTAACTATGTATGCTCTTAGACAATAAGGAGACTGCCAATCAATTATATCATGTGCAACAATGCACAAATTACTATTCGCTAGTCTATATAGTATGTCATACCAAGGAATTATTCTGTTAGTGGAAAATAAAGAAACTTGCATTTGTGTATGCATTGCCTACAGTGGCCAACAAATAGAACTTTTTCTACACAGATGTATTCTTTCCCTAAAGATTGTAAATAAGTAGACAGCACTTATCAAAAATAAATGTCAACAAGTAGACCTTAACACCCTTATCTGCATGGACAAAATTTAATGCATACCCCTCACATCTCCTAAACCTTATTGTTAGGCCTCGCAACACATTGCTTGGTATATAAGCGACCACAGTAGTTGGAGTCATGTGTAATATTGATTTAGCACACGTTTTTTTTCCTTTATCTTTTTCCCGTGATTGGTAAGTTAGCACACAGTTCTGAGCTGTTTTGGCCACTAACAATCCGGATTGGTTGTTACCAGCCTCTAAATGCCACATCTCAACTATATGTGTAGTTATTCACAGTTAGCCCCTAGCTTTTAAACAGCAAATACTACATAGCAAAGTAATTTAGATACTTGATCCTCCACCCAAAAGCAACCAAACAAGCTAGTGCCCCTACTTGATTTTTATGAACACATTCTGTTTCTAACATTTAGATCACATGTGCAATGGTATAGACATAAAGCAGCCTAAATGAAACAGAACTCCCTCCAAATTTTCTAAGCATTGGGACAGCTGGCAAGTTCTTTCCTACATAACTGCTACTGGAAACTTCTAACTTAGATTCCTCAACTCTTTCTTCCTTGAATATCATTGTAATGCTACTTCTCTGACATCCTTAATACTTTATATCATTTATCAAGAGTCCATCGGTTATCACAACTCTACCCTATCATACTTGTAATGCAAAAGACAGACAACATAATGACAAAAATAGCTATTTGTGGGAGAAGGCAGAAATTGACTTGATCGGTTTTATCCTTGCTAAACCATACATCAATTTCTTTTTAACGTAGTGGTTAAGAGAGGCAGATCTTTAAAACAACATGACATGGATAGTGTATACAACCATGTACATAATAAACCAATATGGAACTTATGACTTGCATGAGCTCTCAAAAATTCCAAGAGATGTATTAAAATAACTAACCTTCCGAGTATCACCAAGCATTTCTTCTACATGGCATTGAAGCTGAATATCGCTGGGAACTCTGCAGATCTGACTATTTTTCTCAAGTTCTTTAAGAATCTCTAGCAAACGAGTATAGCGATTACAGCATATCACCCTTAGCAGCAACTTCTCAATGTCAATACAACTCTGGTCAAGGGAAAATTCTGCTTCTTTTCCCGTCAGAGGATCAATAACAAATGTGCTATGAAGACACTTAATTCGCAGATCCGGTCCAGGTTCAATTTTTATAAATGGGCATGTTCCAATTTCGGATGTTCCAGAGTTCTTATCCAAATCCAACCAATACAAAATCTTCAGCCCAGGAGTACGCAAACTAGCAGAGTCAGACTCCCCGTCTTGTGATGTTTGTGTGGAGCCAGCACTGCCAGCCTGTCCAGTACTGACATCAGTTATGAGCTCAAAACGAATAGCATCTTTCCACCTTCCTTGACGAAGTGTTTGCACTTGCCTTATGACTGTGTCCATAACAAGTGCCACACAAAGCTCATGCAAGATAGAGTATAAGGTCATAAATGGATGGTCTGCAGCAGCCATTCTTCGTTCTAAATCATCACCAAGAGCATGCCGCCGAAAGTCATCCAGCTTCATAGGACCACTTCTCTCACCAACAAGCAGCTCCATATGTAATATCCTCCACATTGACAAGTGTCCTCTGTATCCGAGGGTAACTAGAACTTTAAATTCTCCTTCCACACGAAGCAGAACAGTACCATCAGAAACTTTGACTTCAGTAATGTCCTTAGGAAGCGAAACTTCAAGGAGTTTCGACCTAACCAGTGTGTCTAATTTCTTTAATGCTGGTTTTTGCTGGTCATCATTTAATGTGCTCTGCAAGCCTATATCTTCTATACATTTTGGCAAACGATCATAACTTCCGGTAAGAAGAACTTCAACAGCTGAAGGAACATCATAGATGGGAGCACGGGCTTGTTGTAGTCCTTCATGCATAAAAAACAACGAGTCGGCAGCTTGGGTGAAACATGTATCATGACTAGATAAAGTGGATGCAAGCTGCTGACTGTATTGTATCAACGGGACCTGCAAACCAGAAAATTGTGTTGGTAAAGAAATTTAATTACGGAGTATGAACTGCAGTTTCTACGAGATCAATGATAAAGAATATAGGGCCAACCATTAATTCTATGGGTCCAGGAAGATTTGACAACCATATTTCTACTCACCTAGATACTGAATATAATACAAGTGTATCTTTCCTTCCAGAAAAAGACAGATGAAGAAATGAAGACATGAAAGGGAGAAAAAAGACATGAAGACAAACCTTGTGCATAGCATTACCAACATATACCTCTTAAGAGTTTATTAAATCAAAGATTAAAGGTTCAAATGATGCTACAGAAAGTTGTTTGAAGCAAGATCTACAGGAAACTCATAGCTCTTTTGGTATGACAGCAGTTCCATTGTTCCCACGCCACCCTATTTCTTTTTCACATACTCTTTCTCCCAAGATTAGAAATGGATAAGTCCTATTGTTACTGGTTTGTCCTTCCTTTGTTTTTGGCGTAATTGTGAGGTGACAAAGATCCGGTAGTTTTAGAGGTGAAGAGTGATTGCTATTCTTTGAATTAGGTGGAGTGTGTTGTGTAAAATTATGTGCAGATGTCCAGACATATTGAGGTCTTTTAGTGGTGTTCATTGGCATTATGGAGAAGAGGAGTTCACGGTGGTGGTTTTTTTTTGTCAAAATGTGACCAAAATGGTCACCAATTTATTATAATTAAAAACATAGTGCAAAACAAGTTGGTCCAGAACAAAACAAAATGAAATAAAATAAAATAAAATAAACCCAAATTGCTAATTGCCCAAAGAGCAAAATTGTTCAGCTTTTTGTATTTTGGAAACCTCTTCATCTTCTCCCTTCTTCAACGAACTGATCGCCAGATTGCTCATCTTCTCTACCATCTCATCTGAAAATGACAGTCTCCGCGGTGGTTTAAGTGGTGGATAGAGGCGTTGGTCAAAAAAAAGGTGATCGAAAGTTGTGAATGATGAAAACTTGGAGGAGAATGGAGGTTTTTAGTTTTTTTGGGAAGTGGTGTTACCAGTAAAGATGGAAAGTTATGGTGGTGTATCAGATGTAAGAAATGGAAAGAGGTGGTCAAAGGATAGAGACGGTGAGGGAGAAATGGAGTGAATAAGGAAAAAAATTGAAAACTTTAAAATAAAGAAAAAAATAAATGACATGTCATTAAAAATCTGAAGGGTCAAAGGGGTTTAAAAGATTGTGTTTCACTGAGTCTAAAAGTTCAGTCGACAAAGTCGTGAATAGAAGAGCTTTGTTGGAGGTCTCAAGTCGAAACCTCTTGCCTATGAAAGCAAGGGGGTTTGCCTTCTGGGTGGAGCTCGTCGCACCAGGTTTGCCTAGTGCGGGTTACCTCTCCTATGTGGTTTGCGAGCTATTGCATAGGAGTGAGGTTTTACCCTGTGCGCACCCAAAGGGTAGCGGCTCCAGGTTTCCCTTGTCATAAAAATAACTAAAAAATAAAAAAGTCGTGAATAAAAGGATCTAATCGACAATCCAATTCAAATACAAGGGTCTCCTGGATCATTCCGCCTTTCATCAAATAACCTGTTGGTACAACTTGAACAGAGCATTGTACAATCATAAAACCTTTGAAGTTGTCTTCAACTTTTGTTTTCTTTTTGGCAAGTGTCCTCGACATTCACTATAACTAGAACTTCCACCCTAACTATCTAATTTTAAGTTTTAAATTACTCCTCGTGGTCCATTTTTTCCCAATTCCTAAAACAACATCATCCTACTCATTTCACAGCTACCTTTCTAATCTTAATCAAGATCCATTTTTCTCCATTCCAACTTACAAATTTCACAAAAACAAACACATGACCAATATACATTCTGTCACTACTCTCTCAATGCATCAACAAAGGAAGAGAAAATCCTCTCCTTTTCCTCTTTCCAATTCACAAATCCTGAAACAAAAGAAACCCTAGAAGTCGAACACTACTCTTCGGACCCCTCAACAAAGAAGAAAGAAGGCACACTTCTTATAACCCTTAAAGAACTCAAACATAGAATCCCCGTCTGCCTAAGCCTGGAAAGAAAATTTTACCCATACCTATGCCGGCGGGAGGTAACGGGTACCTTTGCATTAATAAAGGGGGTCACAAATTGGGCAAAACACATCATTATATCTAAACAATTAAAAAAAATAGTCTTCAATCTTGAATGCATCAACATACATAATGAGAGAGCGATGAATAGATTAAAAAAAGAAAACAACCTGCTGGCACCATTTGGATAGGACATTGAGACGTAGCATACGCTGCTGAGTCTTAACTACATATTTAAGAATCCCAATTTTCTTCTCAGAATCAGATAAGTTAGACGACTTGCACTTCTCCACCAATTCCTTCAACGTAACATACGACTCCTCAGCTGCTCTGCTTACCAGTGCCGAGAAATCCACCGTCTGCTGCCCTAATTCCGCCATCTCCGCAAAACCCTCCGATTAAATTGTTCCGACGATCCCGAATTCCTACTAATATAATGCCATTCAATGAAAATTGACCGCCCAATCAATCAATTACTATTAGGGTTTGTAAAAATTGTGGAATTTGAAACAAAGTATGAATCTCCAACCTGTAGAGAGAGTGAATGAAGCGAGTGTTCTATTTTTTTTTCCCTTTTTGATAGATCGGATGTCTGAAGGTACGCGTAACGGCGGAAGGGAGAGGGTGTGCAAAATTGGAATATGGTACTACTAGTCGGAGAGAAGTCAAAACTTATATAAAACCTCTAAAGTTCTATTTGACCAAGTTTATAAAAATTCATCTCCTTAATCATGTTGATTTAGAAAAAAAATAATATTTAGAAAGTTTCCATATAAAAATATCTATTAAGTGTGTGAAAAAATATTTTTATCGCGTTGCTTGATATATCTTTCAAAGTTTGTAAAGACTAAATATTGTTTGTTCTTATTGTTGAGCGGTAAGAATTTATTTGCTATTTTATTTTTTCTTTAAAATAGTGTTTAACGATCATTCATTTATTATTCATCCGTCACCTGAATTATCCTTGATGAAACTCAAATTTCTTCATTTACGCGTGTAATAAATAATTTTGAATTTACTTCTGGTATACTTGTTAAAAAAAATTATCACATAATATTGAAATCCAATTATTATAGTCATAGTATTCGCCCAATTGTTTGTCCAAGTCGAGAGATGAACATGTCCTCGTAGTCCCTTATTACTCCACTTCAGTTTCACAATTCCGTTTCAAGAAATTACACATTTTTTGATTTTCTTAAAGTGGTGGTTGCTTCGTCTGTTTGACAATTTTATACATTGTTGTATCATTTGTTCGTCAAAAAGTTTTAACTATTGTTTTCAAACATTATTTCACTACATTTTTTCAAGCTTTAAACTTGTTGTGTTCAGAGCAATGAAGAAGATCAACAACTCTGAATATATGGAGTTTCATTTTCGTGTTTGGAGGCATACCTTAACCTCCAAAACTTCCACGTAATTAAAATAAATAATGCGTTAAGGTATAATAAAGAAGGGAAATTTTTGTGAATCTTTGTTTTTCTCCATAATAGTATTCCATCAATCTCCTTATGAGATATATGACACTTATGCAATCAAACGCTTCAACATAAATTTAAATTAGTTTTCGATCATAGAATCACTCTTCTCATCATCATCTTTTTCTCTCAATTTTTTATGGTGTGCTTTAATATATTGATGCCCCTATAACTATTACATTCTTAAATATCACATTTATTTTTATACAATTAGATCATTGTATATTTATGCTTAATTATTTGACTTGTCGGATATTGATTTTTAAATACATTAATCCACTAGACAACTGATAAGGTATCGGTTCATTTAATGTCGAATTAGTAATTAACAAATGGTATATTGGCTCAATTGTTTCACGATTTCCTTTTCACTTTCACTCACTAATATATCAATCTCTAATCAAACAAAATAATTTTTTAGCTCTATTTAAGCTTATAAATGATAATTCTATAATTATACCTAATGAGAGATATCTGAAAAACTAAATGTTGAGGGTGTATTCACATAGGTATTTATTAACAACTATACTTATTGTAAAAATATAACTATAATAATTCTTAATCAGGTAACAGTTTATCCAGTAAGAAAAATGGAGTAATCCACCCGATATCAACAAGCTGTTAAAATTTTAATCTGTTCACCAGCCATTAATCTGATAACTCAATACTAATAAGTTAATTTTGTGGTTGAATTATTAGTTTTGATTCTATTTTGAACTATCCTATCAAACTTGATTTTTGAAAGAAAGGATAAAGCTTTAATAAGCAAAGTGAGCCTTAGGTACTAACTCTCGGTGAATTACGCACTACCTCATTTGGATTTGACATTAAATAACCGGAAACAATTGTCCATACATGTTCTACATGTTGATTTAATTTTTTTATCAAATTATAGTGTGCGTCCCTCATTTTCATTTTATGATAACCTTTTAAAACTTAATACTTATATAATACTCACGATATCAACAATTTTAAAATGCTCTAAATCACCTAGCTCAATTCATCCCCCCCCCACCCCCAGTGGCGTAGGCAAATGTATGCCAAGGTATCCAATTGGACACCCTTCGTCCAAAAAAAATACGGCATATACAAGTAAAATGATAGACGAAGTGATCAAATAATATATTTGGACACCCTTGACATAATAAATTGTTATAGCCAGTGCTCACGTGTTCAAATCTCACTTGCAACAATTTTTTCCCCTTTTTAAAAAGAGCTTTTGTTATTTAATTTTTTTCAAAAAAATTCTGGTTCCACCACAAATCTCCCTCCCCCTATTTATTCAAGAATCATGTCTATTATCATTGTCTAATATGAGTCTCTGACTCTCTTCTGTCAACATTTTACATTTTATCTGGTCCAAGTCGCGGACCGTCTACTCTCATGCCATTGCAAACCTATACAACTTCATATCCCAAACTTTTGTCATAAAGTTCACCCTATAAATATTTAAGCTTTGTCATTTTAAACTTTTGTCATAAAGTTCACCCTATAAATATTTAAGCTTTGTCATTTTAACTGTTGTAATACTTTCTCCGTACGGAATTGTTTGTCATGTTGTGCTTATCGAAAATCAATTTGACTAATTTTTAAAGGTAAATTAAATTACATTAATTCGATATTTTAAACAAAAAAAATAGATATACTAAAACTATATGAAAAGTACTACAAAATAACAATTTTATCAATATTAATATGATGAAAAAATACATCTTAAAATGTTAGTCTGCTCTCCAACCACTCCATATAAGTTGTCTTCCTGGCTCTTTTTTTTTTTATCGTTTCACTCTATCAGAGTACCAGTTATCTCTTTGATGTCTATCAATATCACTATTCAAAAAATTTAATATTTCTTTAGTTTGTAATGAAAGACTTAACTTGAAATATATTAAATGTGAGACTTAACTTAAAATACTACTTCACATATTAGAAAACAATCTATATCATCACAAAATAAATCAATTTTACATTATTAACCATTATGATCTCTAAAAAATTACCCCTTATAAAATGTGTCCAATGTCTAAATCACGTATCACAAAGCCATTTTATACGAACCATAAAGTGTGTTCCATTTTGTTCCCTCAACTTGCCCAATCTTTGTTTTTTCCCCTCAATAAATTAAAAAATAATAATAAAACGGCTTAACAAGACATAACTTTATGCCTTTAAAGTGAAGAAAAGCAATTGGTATATAGGGGCCATGAAACTGTGGGCCCTGAATGACTATGTGGCCGCATTTCATATTTATCCACAATTTCACCAAAAATGGGCCACACCCCCACACAAAAGGTTTATCCAATAGGAAAATAATGCGACCATCGAAAATAAAAGTCGTCTATTCCTATCGGCTAATAACAAATAATCATCTCAATATAAATATCGCAAATCGAGTAAAAAAAACGTGTATACATACTAAAGGTTACTTTTTCATTTCAAAATAACATCAAGGATTTTATTTTATTTTTACTCAATGCTTTAAGGTTATTTTATTACTATTACTTGGATAATGGATCACTTACTTTTTTTCAGCATTTAAACTCAAAAAATATCCCTTTTAACTCTTTAACGCATACCAAAGGACCAAAAGAAAAGGAAAAAACTTTTGAATTATGAGATTATAAATGCATTTAATACAAGTAAAGTGAGTGAAATTAATAGGTTCATTTTTCTACCTCCTAAATTCACCCCTTATCATCGCAAAAGAATATTATATATGGTTACTAAACACATTGAATAATCAAATCAATGGTGCACTAAACTTTTATTAAAATCACATGTATTTGAATTAAATTTGTTGTTTTATCTTAGTTAATTAATGACAAATTGTTTGGTTTATAAAACCATAAATAATTGATAATTCTTATGTAAAACTCATACGAATTACTTATTTGATTTGTTGTATATTCCTATTTTTTATTGATGGATTAATTTAAATTTACGCATATAAAGAGTTTAATACTTCTTAATAAATTTTTTTCTTATTTAAGACTAGTTGTGAAAGGCAGAAGAATCTTAATCATCTCACTACATTAATTTAAATGGATATGATCAAATCAAATCATCTTTATCTATTAAATTAAATTATTTGCCTTATCAAAATTGTGAATTTCAATATTTAAGGAAATTTACCTATATATATCATCTCATTAACTTGAGTTTTGACAATTTTTTTTAGGTAATAGTTTATAACTTGAACTCGAAGAAAAACAAATTTGGAAAAATATTTATATAAATAAAAAATGAAAAGACTAAGGGTAAATAAGTAACTTACATGAATCCATATTTTTCCCATGATACCAATTATATAAGAGTAATCAAAACTCAAAACTTGTGTTTTCTTTCTTTTTCTTCCCATTTATTGCTTAAAAACTTGAAAAAGTCTTAGTTTTTTTTTTTAATTTTCGGGAGAGAGAAATATGGATAGGGTATTTTCAGTGGACGATGACATTGGCGACCATTTTTGGTCGACGCCGCCGACGGCGGAGTTGGGCGTTGATTCACCTACCTCCGCCGCCACCGCCGCCGCACTCTCCTACTCGAAGATGATGAATCGCAGCTCTTCCGAATGGGCTTTCCAGCTTTTCCTACAAGAAGCCGCCGGCGCCGCCGGTACGACCACTTCATCTCCTCCTCATCCACCTACAATGGCGTCGTCGTCGTCATCTTCACACCAAAACGATGTTGTCGAGATCAAGGATGAGAATCTTTCTACTCCTAATCTCAATTCCAGTACGGCGTTAAATTCGAAGCCGGCAGCGACGTTGTTTGGCTCTGCGCCTCCGCAGAATATTCACGTTGATGCTGAAGAGTATCAAGCCTTCCTCAAAAGTCGCCTCGATTTGGCTTGTGCTGCAGTCGCATTGACTCGGGTAAATTATTTATATTTTAATTTTATTTTTTTCGAATTAGCTTGAAAAATTTCGCGCTCAAATAATTGTTTTTGTCTTCAGCTTAATCGAGTAATTTATTCACTAATGAAATTATACTGGCAAAAATTCACAGGCGAAGAATCTAAAGCCTCAAGATTCAAGTTCTATTGCACCTGATAAAGGACCAGAGACTGCTAGTGCATCACAATCAGTATCTCACGTCTCCACTAATGGTAAGTTGTGACCAATTTTGAGGTTCATCTCACTTTTTCTCCTGTGTTGTTGATGTATAATATGATGTGCTTGCCATTGATTATGTATGATGTTTTTGATTTTGGTGTTATGATAGTCTGTGCTTTCTGTTGCTAAAGAAAGTTTACAAGATTTAGCAAAGAGGTTAGTGGTCTGACAGTAATTTGTGAAGATCTTTGCTTCCTGCTTTTTTCAAATCGGTTTAGGATGCTGATGACTGATGTCAGTTGTATGGTTATGTGAAACATTTGAGTAAACGTGAGTGATTCTTGGATGAGGTAAACTATGTCTGCATTAGATTCCATGCCCGTGTCACTTCACCATTAGTTTCTGGAAAGTTTACATCCTCTTACATAGAAAGAACAAACTTTAAAGGAATCTGAAGATTTGAACCAAACAGGTGGATCCTTAGTCGCACTACTACGTTATGCTTTTAGAATAATTTGTCATTTATATATACTTGAACAAATTTATAGAAGTTCCAACAAATAAGAAAAAACATTGAAGTATTTTAATGTTTAAGCAAGTAAATTTGAACCTCTGCCTAATGCATGTTCTTTGAGATTTTATATAAATTCTACATAGTTTTTCCATCACTTGTCACTTTCTATGATGAACAACACCTTCCAATCCTTAATTAATGTTCCTTGATCATAATTCAAAACTTTGTACCCATCGTCGAAGCCTAGAAGGTAAAGCTGTCAAGTGCAAATAAATCGAGCCAACTTGAACATCCTGCTATTTGAGTTCAATTAACAACCTCTATACCCAAGGATATGGCCTAGTAATCAATGAAATAAGTTTAGAACCATGAATTCTCAAGTTCAAATCCTAATAGAGACGAAAAACACAGGTAATTTCATCTCATATGTGGTATCCCCGGGAATTAGTTAAGGTGTGCGAAGTAGGTTCCGACACCACCACAACGATAACAACAACATACCCAATTTACTCCCACGTTGTGAAATTTCATTTGAAGAAGAGATTATATAGTTCAATCAAGTCCTAACTAAAAATCTGTTAAGAAGAGGAGAAATCGTTTGGGCTTATTCTGCTGGCAGGAGCAAAAGGTCTCTTTAATGAAAAAAAGGTCACAGGCTTAATATATAGTCCCTCTGTACTTATCAAAATGCATAAATATTCTTTCCTTACCAGAGTAGCATGAGAAAGTTTTCCTATTTCCAGTTTCTATTTTATTACTTTATCCAAAAAAAAGAAAAGAAATATAATGAGTTTCTTCAATGTGATCCTAACGCAGAACTCCCACACACTTCCACAAGCAAAAAGCATTAGCACACTTCATAACAACATTATTGACGCAGCTAATTGTTGTTTTCTTATCACACCAACCCCATTCATAATTAATCAATGAGTCCGCTTGTTGCTCTGGTTATTTTTTTTGAAACTGGTATTGTTGCTCTGGTTATTTAACCGATTATTTATCATAGAAAGGAGACATTTTTTTCTCTTATTAGCTCAACCTTTCAGCTTTTCTTATTAATTAAGACACAAAAAGTAACTATATGGGTCCACTCTTGCCTCAATTAGAGCCTAGTACACTAGCGACATTTGGTGGTGTAATTTGTGCTCCAAGCTCCAATCACGCTTCACATAGGATCCTCGTGAATAGGAATTAGTCTACCCATGTCAATGACAGAAATTAACTGCAAATTGTTGGGCTCTGATTCTTCATCTGCAGTCATCATCCTAATCATTTCCCTATCTCCTTGATGTAATGTTTCTCCATTTGCTTAATTACTGATGTAACTTTATGGTTCTGTACTTCTGTTCTTTACTTGACAATGCAACCATCTACATCAGCAGAAGCGTGTAATATGCAACTGAAGGATAAATGTATGTAGACATCCATTTAATGACAGGCAAAGACTTGGTGTAGGTTTCTGTACGATGTATTATGGAAATTAGTTTCATGCATTGAGTCTTTAGTCTCTGCAGGATCTGGTCAGGAAGTGAGAAAAGTTCAAGATAAGGATTCTGGTGGACCAGTTGGAATACCCTCTTTGCCCACAGTGCAGAAGAAACCTGGGGTGCAGGTGAAGTCAACAACCAGTGGTTCATCCAGAGAGCTATCCGATGACGATGAAGCTGAAGGAGAAGCAGAAACGACTCAAGGAACAGATCCAGCTGATACGAAACGCGTAAGGAGGTAATGTGGTTTGTAGTTTTTGTTCAAGTAGTACTGCTTAAATTGCTGTTAAATCTGGGAAAGAGAGAAGGGTCAAAAGATCTATTAATATATTGAGGATAGACACATCATACTAGTTGATTCATGAGTTTCTGATGAATTAAATGCTTTTGATTTCATTTCTTACATCTGATATAAATAATTGTGGACATCGGTTTGTCCGTTTGTGAAAAGTAAATGCACTTGATTGTACAACACTCAATTTTGATTCATGCATGTTATTAGAGAACACTTGCATGACTATTGATGCTTTGTGAAGGTAAAACTTTTGTTTGAATGCTACTGAGGAATAGTTGTTTGTGACTACAGAAGTCCAATCAAATACTCTTCTCCCCAAAGTATACTTCTTCTTATATATGTTTAGTAGTATATATTTTTTCTTGAGCAGTTTATGTACGTATAAACACACGCTCACACTCACACTCACACTCACACTCACTCATACTCATACATGCACGATGCGTTGCCCACACTTTCATGTTTTGTAGAGACAAACACGGCCAATTAAAAGAATCCCTATCTTTTTTATTCTTTCTCCTCTCTCTCACTCCCTCTTAAAGGCAACAGATACGACTAACACTTGGAATGAAATTAAAGCATGTATTTGCTTAATTGATTAAAATATAATTAGCATGAGACCAAAATGACTTGTTTACAGGCCGTGTATGAACAAAATAGAGCAATTGTAAAAACTTTCTTTTTGTGTTTGCTATGGTCCCTTAATTGTTGGCTGCTGGAGAGTTTTGTCTTAGTCTTCGTCTGAATTCACTTGTGAAATTCTGGATCCACACTTGGTGTGGTATAAATTGTATCCTTCATTGTTGCATATTAAATCCCTCCTCTCTGCAAAAGATTGCATGCACCCCCATGTAAGTATAAGTGTGGACTGTCATTTTCTGTCTCAGAGAAGGGACTGTCATGCTACCAATTACCATTGCCTCCATCGGACCAGATGTCTCTTTGCTTTGGAAGGAAAGAGATTACACTTCTTATGGAAGGTGTCATTATGTAAAGGCTGCTTGTCCATTACATGCAGAATATTCCTTCCTAGGAGAATAATATAGTTAGAGGTGCAATGATTCACTGGCTTAAGGTGCTCCAACTTTTTCTGATTAGAAACTTTTTCCTACTTGAATCATGTCCCAGTGGTAATGTAACTGGTAGGCATCCAAAATGTAAAGCTAATTATTAATTTATTTAGTAGTGAAGTTTACCTGGGCTGGTCAAAGACCTAATAATATCAACCCCTTGCTTTATCAGAATGCTTTCAAATAGAGAATCAGCCAGACGTTCAAGGAGAAGAAAGCAAGCCCATCTTACAGAACTTGAGACACAGGTATGTTTATTAAGTCGTGTTTAAGTTAATGTTGGTGCAAGATTATTGTCTTATGAAACCTTATTTTTTGGTAGGTATCTCAACTGAGAGTAGAAAACTCCTCCCTACTGAAACGTCTGACTGACATAAGCCAGAAATACAATGAATCGGCTGTTGATAATCGTGTCTTAAAAGCAGATGTTGAGACACTGAGAGCAAAGGTAAGGCTCGTTAACAAGTTGTGGTTGAGGAAGTAGGTGTTGTAGTTTGTTTGGGGAAGTACAAGAAGAAACTTGCTGTGTGCATCAATTGTTTTGGTTTAGCCACTGTGATCATTTTTCCTGTAACCAAAAGGGAGAAAAGAAGAAAAAACAGAAGGGGTGGGGTGGGGGATGTTTCCTAGGTAAAATGAGGTGGCAATTCCATGTTGCTTTTGCTATCTCTTTTTTGTTTTCATTCATGCTTCTAGTGCGTATCAGGCTCCGCTAACAAAGACATAATTTTTGGTTGGACTATAGCAACATGATTATGTTGTGCTTCTATCACCTACTGGAGGATACCTTTGCTGCTGAGGCATGTTTCAGATCCAAAGAAAAGGATTGTCATGATGACAAAATTCTTTCATCCTCTTTTCCTTCTTAATTAAGGAACATTATATAGTAGATTGATATTTTTGTTGATCTTAACAGGGGAGAGAGTAGTTAGATAGTTGTTGGTGTTTTCTTTTTAAAACACATGCGTGATATTGTTGAAAATCATCTGCTGTTAAAACTTAGAAAGACGTATTAAAAGTTCTTCCTTCCTTTGCTGTTTGTCGTGCAGGTGAAGATGGCAGAAGAAACAGTTAAAAGAGTTACTGGGTTAAATCCCTTATTCCAAGCTATGTCTGAGATGTCCTCAATGGCAATGCCATCCTTCTCTGGCAGTCCTTCAGACACATCAACAGACATTGCTGTGCCTGTGCAAGATGATCCTCAACATCATTACTACCAACAACCGCCAAATAATCATATGCCAACCCATGATCCTAGAATTCAAAATGGTATGGTTGATGTTCCTCCAATAGGACCTGTACAGCAAAATCCTGCAGCTGCAGCGGTTGGTGGGAATAAGATGGGTAGAACAGCTTCAATGCAGCGCGTAGCCAGCTTGGAGCATCTGCAGAAGCGCATACGTGGAGAAGTGAGTTCCTGTGGAACCCAAGGTCGGGGAGAGCAATAAACACTGTCAAAGCCCCCAGCTGCACTGAATCAGATTTTGCACATGCATGTAGATAAATTTATACTGTTTTTAACCATTTGTGGCAGGAAAAATGCCCATTCTTTGTATGGCAATGCCTTCTTGGATGATCCTAATGCATTGCCATCCCTTTGCTATGCTAGTTCTGACTATTCTCAGTCATCCATCCTCTTTCCCCTCTGTACTTGTCAATACTTAGCTTCTGTATTTTCACTTTAGCATCTTCAATTTCTCTGTCCATAAGAACTCAAAAGCTCAACATTCATGTAGATATCATCGGTATGAGATGTGAAGAACAAGTAGAGTATAAATCCCTTTTTAAGTTATTATTATTATGCGTCATACTACTGAAGTTCAAATAACCTAGTTGATTTGCATTTTGCATGCTTGTGATCATATTTACAAATTTTTATTCAAATATACATTTGGTTCACTTGTAGTTCGTTGTGTTGTCATTAATTTTATACCTTGATAGTTTATATAGTACCATCAATATCTCATTAATAAAGCTTAAATAATTGCAGGTAGACATTTGTGCAAGTAGTATTAGAAAAGGTCTTCTAGTTTGGGGATAAGATTTGTTCAAGAATAGCTTCAGTTAACATTTTGGGTTCTTCTCAGCCCAACTTATAAGTCATTAGATCAAATCATATCAACTTGTCATTATCAAGTAATTAAATGATACGAAAGTATACATTTATTAATTATGATTAAGTGGATAAATAAACAAATATAGTATATAATTCGTATATTGATTTGATATAAATATTTAAAATTAATCAAATCTTTGTGGAGGCTCAACAAGATACATAATGGCTTAATGCAATTTCCTATCGTCTTTTCATATATTGTTACTAATTGTCGTCTTATGTGAAGAATTTCCCGGTATCTTCTTTTATTATTTTATTTTATTTTGCTGTCTTTATAATATAAAAATTCCACTTTGCAATGCCTTGAATCTTGATCATGAGGTTGTACCAACCTTACTTAATATTATTCTTTATTCCTTGCAAGGAAAATATAATTGGATTTGAAATATGATCATGGACGTACTAATATTCAAAGTGAAAAATAAAATTTTAATAAATTAAATAAAAGATTATTGCATCGCCAAAATTAATTGGAAAAAAATAAAATAGAAATCATGTGTCTTACACGTAAAAATGAATTGAGGGAGTAATTTAGAACATTTTGGAATAGTTTACTTTGTTGTAGTTATAATAACGTATTCAATGAAATTTAATTTAGGGGTGACAATTGAGCGAGTTGGGTTAAATTTTGGCGAATCATAATAGGTTAAGATAATAATTTTGCATGGGTCAAAACGAGTTATATAATGGATTAAGATCAAATCTAATTTAATTTTTACTAAACTTAATTAGTTAATTATTTCCTTCGATCTAACTTCATACCTAATCTTTATTATGACTATATAACATATCAAATTGAAAACCAACAATTTAAAAATATTTTGACAAAAATTCTCATGAGCCAATTCAGGTTACATATCAACTCAATTTTAGGTGAGTTAAAATAAGTTAAGCTTATGGGGGTTAATAACCCGTTCAAACTCAAACGGATTGAACTTATTATGCGGGTTGAATTTGATTTTATCATCCCTAATGTAATTCCACGAATAAAATCAAAAGAAAACAATATATACGTCACCTCACTAGTCACCCTTGCCTAAGCAATATTTAAAAATAGCTAATGAATCAAACTAAACAAATTTATATGATAAAAAAAAAGTACATGATTCAATTAGTGGAATTTATATCATTTTAAATAAGTTGGATTCAACTAATCCATACATTGCATCAACTGGTCAAGCACATTCAATTAATGCGTTTCATACATTTCCTGAACTTGTGACGCATTAAAGTATTTTATTTTATCCCCCAAATATTTTGTTATTGCAAGAATCACCCTTTTTTTGGGGGGAAAAGTTATACTAAAAAAATAATCTTTTTACTTTGTTTATTTTTATCAAAAAATAAAGAGAATTTTTCAAAGCTATTTTTTCAAAATTACTCTTATCATTAAGCAACTACTATATAAGTTTTAATAGTTAAATTTAGATCTTTAAAGAATAATGTAATGAAACTAATTCTCAATAAATAACTTTTTTTTTTTACAAAAATGCAAGTCAATAGAAGACTAGCAAAAAAAAAAGTGGTACGAGGCTAATCGTGAAATCAAGAAATTTAATTAGTAAATTTAAAATTCTTGAACCTACCATCTAAAATAGTTTTTGTACTATACTTATTACTATGTATCGTGAAATCAAAAAATTTAATTAGTAAATTCAAAATTGTTAAACGTATCATCTAAAATAATTTTTGTACTATACTTATTACTATGACAAAAATTCCCTCGTATAACTTTTTAAAAAAATATACATAATATAATTTTTCGATAAATAAAATTCTGTCTATTCTCTTGTCTATTGGCTCCGTCACTAATAAATGAGACGTCAAACATGTGCTCTCATCGCTATTAGAATTGGCTTGGTAGGTGTATGGGGAACATAAATAAAACATTGAACAATGATGTCTCATTTCCTAGGTGTATTCAATTTTATATAGATATAATAAGATAAAATAATTAAACTCTGCATTTTACAACTTTATCATGTGTTTTTTTATATTCTGTCCGGTTCTATTCACTTGTTTATTTTTTAATTAATAAATTGAGAAAATAATTATTGACATAATAAATTTATTATTTTATTATTATTAATGATAAAGTAGATGAATTAAAAATTAATTTTTTTTAAAAGTCTTATCTTTTTTCAAAACAATTAATTAAGAATATAATAGGGGAAAAAAATAATTTATCATTTCTTAATCAAAATAGACAAGTAATCAAAAATAACTAAAAAAAAAAAGAGATAAATAATCAGGAATAGAAGAAGCACTATATAATAATAATAATAATCCAAGTCCAGCTTCATATGGATAACATATTATATACTGTAACTTTTTTCTTACTTTAAAAGTCTGATAATTAGTTAAATTCTAAAATTTATGTATGTTTTAAATTTTTAGATTCCAATTTATAAAATTATATTCAATATATTATTGAAATTATAGATTCCACCTAACACTTCTTTACTAATTTCTTTTTTTTATTTTTATGGTTCAAACACGAAAAAGAATGTTAAATTTGAGGAGTTTTTTTACTTGTCCCAAAAGGAGAAAATAATCATATAAAAAAAAAAGGTATATAAAAATAAATTTGATGCAAATATTTTGGAATCGCATATGTCGTCCTTCCTCATTATTATTGTACTTTTGTACGTTAAAAAATCGTGTCATCCCATCATCCTCTCGTTAGTTGACGTAAATAAATTATTTAATATAGCTATAATTTTAAAAATATATAATTTGATGCTAATTGTATAAATTCAAGATCTATAATTCGATTCTTGATTGTATAAATCTAAAATCTTTATAATTTGGTTCTTAATTGTATAAATTTAGAATTTGTATATGCTTAACCTAATTATCCTGTTAATATATTTGATTAATATAAATTTTGAAAAATTATTAAATGTATAAAATATAGAAGTTATATATACTTATCTTATTTGTATTATGGCAAACAAATTATATAACCAAAATACCTATAGCATATGAAGCTAAACCTATGAAGCGTAATTAGATAAAATATAGCTAAAAAAGCTATTAAATCTAATCTTTTTGCTTTTTATGAAATTTCGAGTTCCTTATATATATATATATATAATCTTTCAAATACTGTGGGCGAGGACGTGTAAGGAGGTATTGGAGAAGGGAGAGCAGCCAATCAGAAATGATTCACGTGACATCTTGGCCAATAAAATAGGAAAAACTTTAAAATATTGTCAAGAATTTTATAAAATAAGTATTAATGCTAAGACAATAAAAAAGAGAAAATAGTAGGTATTAATCTTTTAATTTCTCTTGTTTTTGCTTCTTTCTTTGTTAAAAAAAAGGAGGTAAATATAAGTGTATAATACATACTTGGGCATCGAGTGTAATATATGAATATCTATTTGTTGTATATACTTTGGACATGATTAGAGAATATACAATGCATAATATATTGTATGTGTGTTTATCTTATAATATGAAATATATTAACGTGGATATTCGTTTTAAAACAAAGAAAATTTTTTCTTTCCTATCAATCACTTTAGAAAATTTTGATAGCTCAATTAATTGGTTATATTTAACTGCGTGAACTTTACTTGTTGTGAGGATTCAATTCCAATAACTCCCTGCCTCGTCTTTTTTTGTTGTTGTTCTAAAAAAAAAAAAATCCTCAAAGAAAATCTCCCAAAAGAAGCTATTGGAATGGTGATTAAAATTCTTTTTTTTTTTGGTTTGGATGGTTGTTAAAAAGATTAATTTATGGATTAATTAGGGAAATCCACCTTTTAGTTTACTTATTACCATCATTCCCTATGAATTTTATAAATTTTCAAAATTCCTCATTTTTGTGCATCACATTAATATATTTCGAGCATCATAGTATGTCGCACATCAGATTAGTGTATAAAATATACCTCGCGCACCAGATTAGTGTATCTCACGCATCAGATTAGTGTATCTCGCGCATCAAATTATACGTATCTCGTGCATCAGATTAGTGTATCATGTATAAAATGTACGTCGCGCATCAGATTAGTGTATTTCGCGCATCAAATTATTGTATCTCGCGCATTAGATTAATTAACACTTGTATTATTGTATCCGTTTTGAGATATTGTTGTTATTATAAACTTTCAAGGAATATATTGTAATTTTGCCTTAAATATATTTTTCTCTAATTTGCCCTTAATTTATTTCCTTTTTACCATGGTTTAAGCCAAAAAAGAAAGAAAAAAAGAGAGGCAATCTCCATAGTGAATCTGGTCTCAAGTGTAAACAAGATTTGCACAATTGGATGGATGGATGGGGAAAATAAGAGTTATGGTTTGTGTGTCTATCTTTTCTCTATATATACCCAAATTCTTGTTATCATAATTGTCTCTCAACCATTCAACTCTCTTTCTAATATCTCTCCATTGCCTCAATCTTTTTCTCCTCCATACTTTTAGAGGTAAAAACTCTCCCCTTTCCCACTTTGTGGTTTTGCTATATTTTTTATTTATAAATCTTGGAGGTAGATGTCTTTTGATTTGTAAATGTGGACATTGTTTTGTATGTGGGTGCTGTGTTTCTTGAAAAAAGTTTCAATCTTTACGTTTTGTTTCATATGTTTTATCTCATATTGTGAAATATTTGTTTGACATCTTTTCTTCATTTTGTTTTTCTCTGTGTGGGTGGGTTGTGGAGGTCCTGCCAGAGGAAGTAGAAAAGGAAGGTGTTGGTGAAGAGTGAAATCTCACTGTTTATTCAAATTCTCACTTAAATAGTGTTGTTTTAGTATTAACTATTCTTTGTTCACTTATGAATATGTGTTTCTGATTTTTAATGCTCTCACTTTTGTTCCTATTTGAGTCGAGGTTTATCGAAAACAGTTTCTCTTCCTTGTGAAGTAGTAAGTCTGGTTTACACATTATCTGTTTCAGTCCTCATTACACTGGGGTATGTTATTCTTGTTATTTTACTCATTGCCCCAACCTTCCCTGTAGGAGCTGAATCACTAGAAAGATCTCTTCTTTTGCTTAAACAAAATTTGATATATGAGTTAAAGCTATGTGAGTGTGTCTGTCTATGTCACTGCAAGTTCCCCTTTAAATTTATATATTCATAAGGCTGAACAAACAAAATACATCTTCTTATACTCACTGTATTAGTGCCTCATCCTTTCATAGAATTGAGAAGAAAAAATTCGACATTAGGGTGTTAATAATTGTGGATATTTCTTGCTCCTTGTGAGTTTTTAAAGAGGAACATCATTTGACTGAGTGTAGTTTTTTTCAGAATGGGAAGCTCTGGTGGTATTGATTATGGTTCTTACACTTATGAGAATCTTGAGAGGGAACCTTACTGGCCGTCTGAGAAGCTCCGTATTTCCATTACTGGGGCTGGAGGATTTATCGCTTCTCACATTGCTCGTCGTTTGAAGAGCGAGGGCCACTACATAATTGCCTCCGATTGGAAGAAGAATGAGCACATGACAGAGGATATGTTCTGTCATGAGTTTCATCTTGCGGATCTTAGGGTTATGGATAATTGCTTGAAGGTAACAAAAGGTGTTGACCATGTCTTCAACCTCGCTGCTGATATGGGTGGCATGGGTTTCATTCAGTCCAACCACTCGGTTATCTTCTATAACAACACTATGATCAGCTTCAATATGATGGAAGCTGCTAGGATTAACAGTGTCAAAAGGTCTTTAATCTTTGTTTGATGCCTTTTTGTTTAGTAATTCAAGTTTGATTCGTGCTTAGGGTTAAGTTCCCGGACTTGCTGCATTACCATATAATTTTATTTGCCAATTTTGTTCAAATATATTCATTTGGTGTCTGACGATGATATTATTCAGGTTCTTCTATGCATCCAGCGCTTGCATATACCCTGAGTTCAAACAACTTGAAACAAATGTCAGCCTGAAAGAAGCTGATGCATGGCCTGCTGAGGTTTGTTTCCTAAAAATAGAATGTTTCTTTACTATGCCATTTGAGTAATAATTGCAAAGTAACGGTTTCTAACTTTTCTTCGGTTTTGTGGGTTCTAGCCTCAAGATGCATATGGCTTGGAGAAGCTTGCCACAGAAGAATTGTGCAAACATTACAACAAGGATTTTGGAATTGAATGTCGTATTGGAAGGTTCCATAACATCTATGGACCTTTTGGAACCTGGAAAGGTAATTTATTGAAAGCCGCTGCTAAGCAGACTAATCATATTCTGTCTTCATATGGATTGTGAGAAGTCATTTTCTTAATGTTTTCTGCATTTCAGGTGGAAGGGAAAAAGCTCCTGCCGCTTTTTGTAGAAAAGCACAAACTGCAACGGATAAGTTTGAAATGTGGGGAGATGGACTTCAAACACGTTCATTCACCTTCATTGATGAATGTGTTGAAGGGGTTCTTAGTTGAGACAGCCAAATCTTGATTTCTTCTGTACACAATTAAGCAATTAGTTACTACAAATATCCATTTATTCTGAGTTACTGCAGAAGTCGTGTTTTGAGGTTGTATGTGCTTTGACTGGATTCAATTATGAGATTTAGGCAACCCCCTTGTATTGAATTTTTTTCTTTGGGAACGTGTTTACCGATAAGATTGAATTCCTCAAGGTGATCTTACTTGTTACTTTGGAAAAAATATAATAAACTTAGCTATAGTGTATATAAACAAATCAGTTTTAGTTGCTCAATATTTCTTTTAACTATGGTCGTCGAATAAGCTTTTGTCTAAGTGGCTTGTTTTATTTATTACTCTTTATATAGATTGACAAAATCCGACTTCCGAGAGCCAGTGAACATAGGAAGTGATGAGATGGTCAGCATGAATGAGATGGCTGAGATGGTTCTCAGCTTTGAGGACAAGAAGCTTCCTGTCCAACACATTCCTGGCCCAGAAGGTGTCCGTGGTCGCAACTCAGACAACACGCTGATAAAAGAGAAGCTTGGTTGGGCTCCAACAATGAGATTGAAGGTACCATTACGCTCTTTACTGCTGACATCGTAAAATTCTTCCTGATTTACTCTTATCAAAAGTTAACATTTTCATTTGCATTTGGCAAAAAGATGTTCTGTGCCATGTATAAACTAATGATCATTCTCCGAGTGCAGGATGGTCTGAGAATCACATACTTCTGGATCAAGGAGCAGATCGAGAAAGAGAAATCTCAAGGCGTTGATACTGCAACCTATGGATCTTCCAAGGTTGTGGGCACCCAAGCTCCAGTTGAGCTAGGTTCCCTTCGTGCTGCTGATGGCAAGGAATAAGTTCATTCCTTCTGTCATCAATTCAATTGGAAGCCAATCCCTCTGCTATGACATTGCTGCATTATGTATTATGGCGTCGTAGAAGATGTGTTAGATTCTGGTAATTGTTGGCTTTTCTTGGTTTTAGTTTGAACATGACAATGTAATCTATTACCCCTTGGTCTTGTGAAGGGGATAGTTTAATAGTTCATCTATATTTATCAATCGTTCGAGAAGATCTCAATGTGAGAACTGAATAACTGCCAGTGGATCCTCTCTTGTTTTTTTACCTAGTTCAGGATCTTGCTGTTGTGCTGTTGATGATCATGTAATCAAAATTTTAACCTTGATAAGGTTTAAAGATATGTGGGATTTCATTGCATACTTATTATTCTTCATATAGCAATGAGATTGAAATTTTCTAAGGATACTGAAGTTTTCAAATCACTGTTGCTGCCTGGACAGAAGTTATGCAGAATAACAAACATTTAGTTTATAATTCAGAATTTGTATAATTCGATTCCTAATTGTATAAATCCTGAATTTTGTATATGTTTACCCTAGCTATTTGAATATGATTTATCAAAAATTATAATAAATTATCCTGTTTGTATATTGGCAAGTGAAATATGCAAACGAATTTTAAAAAATTCCTAAATTTAAAAATATAGAATTTGTATATACTTACCCTATTTGTGTATTCACAAGTGAAATATACAAACGGGCAGAAGTATACAAACCGCAACCTCCATAACAAACAAAGCTATAGCTATGAAGTGCAATTATTGAAACTATAGCTATAAAACTTTATTATGTTTGCTATTTCTAAAATTATTATACTCCCTTATGTGAGTTGTGACATTTTTTTTTTTCAAGTAGTCCGAAAGAAAGGCCACTTTTCTATATCTAACGGATTAACTACTTAACATTAAACTTTCATTTTCATCATTGTTGAAATTATTTGCCACTACACAAATTTCATTGAGCCTTTTCTTTTGTTATTATATTTGATGCCCACAAATTTGTCTGAGCTATCACAATTATTGTGCAAGATACCTTTTCTTCTTTCTTATTTGTTGAGTGGTCCTTGTATCACATATGGATCAAAATTTTCCACAAGTCACAATTCATGCACTTTTTCAAACTACATATATTTCCTAAATCTACTTTTTCAGTGTCTCAATAGCCAAATATTCATCATGCAGAACAAGTGAACTAATTCCACGTCAAAAGTTGAAAAAAGAAAAAAGAATCTCTATACAGATAAATTTTTTCCGGCTGAATCTATGAGAAATCTATATAAACTTAATCCAAAGTGAATAATTATTACACTATTGTCTGACTCAAAAAGATGTAAAAATCATGAAAACCCATTCATCAACTTGATATTTTTATCCTATGATCAATTTGAAAATTTTATCAAAATTTCATAAACAAAGGCTGAATTACAAGTTCCTACTCAATTATTTGCAATGTATTTTACGAAAAATACATGTGGTCCATTAACTTTTCATATAAGTTGGGGTCTCTACCTAATTATTGAGATTCTAAACCATAGTACAGTGTGGTCCTTGTCACGCGTGGAGTCATATTTTCTACTTTGCTTATTATTTTTAAAGTAATTTGCTGTTTGTTTTCTCACATTCTTTTGACTTGCATCTTATTTATTTATTTTTAACTATTTGCATTCTAATTAATTTATTGCAAAACATAAAAACCAGAATAAAATGGGAAATTATGTATAAAGAAAATAAAAAGTAATTTAATTTTATTTAAAAAAATTTAAAATCATGGATTGTTTATTAGAAGACCAAAACAATCAATTATGCTATTGGTAACAAATACTTTAATTATATTATTACTATATTTTTAAATCAATTATATGCTATTATTTCACCTTAAAATAACAGGAGGAGATTATCATAAGAAAAAGTCATTGAAAAAAAATGAGAACGATGGTTGAAATATCCTTTCATGGAATAAGATTCATAAATTTTTTATTCAAGTTTGAAAATGAAAAAATCAAATAATAAAAAAAGTGATTTTCTCTAAATTAGTCTTACACAAATTTATGTATAATTTAGTGCAGCTTATATCAAATATAAAAGAAAATAGATCTTTTTTTTAGGGTGTCGGCAAGCATAGGTGAAATAGAAGGCCTCAAGGATCTTTATTTTGAAGCTATTCCATGTGCCACAATTACCTTGCATTAGCACGCGATATGAAAATGAAAGAAATTAAGTAAATTTATCATTACATCTTCTCTAGCTGTGTTCACCTAAAGTCATGATTTCAATAAATAAACATGAATAATATATTTTAATTAATTAATTTGACCAATGAATATGAATTACTTACTTAATTTTTCTATGTTAGTCAAATACATACTTTCAAAGCTAATAGTGTCATTTATGCATCAGTCTAAAGTGAAATATTAAAGAACATATTTTTAAAAAAAATGATAGACATATAAATAGAACAAACGACTATTAAAACCGCCTCAGAAACATTCATTCCCTTGGGCCTTGGTTATGACCATAGATAATTGAGTCATGAAAATTTTTGTTTCACATTGTCAAGAAAAAGGCAGTTTTGGTTACTATATTGACAGCTAATTAATATATGGATTCGATCGAGAAACATACTCCATATAGGAACACAATAAAAGTAGAAGAAATTTAATGATAAGTTGAGTCAAAAATCTAAGATAAATTTGTGAACTTTTCTGGAATAATTTTATATTGAGAGGGTGTATTTGAAGGAGCATCAATATACCTTCAATTGTCAACAAGATCATGAAAAGTTGGGTTAACTTCAAGTTGAGCTGCAAACTTCTCAAGGATCTCCTTCAGAAAAACCAATAATTCGTCCTTCTCTGATGTTTTTGCATCAGTGTTTCCATTTTTTATAGCACCTAATATGGTATCATATAGAAGAATCACTACTTCATCATTCAGAGGTGGCAAGCCCAATGATGCTCCATTTTTCTCGAGATACTGTCGAATGACATCTTTTGTACTTAGACCGTCTTTCTCTTCCTCCTGCATTATCTTCTCTACTGTCTCGCTTAGTTGCTTTTCATCAGCCAAAATCTGCACATCATGACCAGTTGAACAGATTAGAAAAAACAGGGTAGAAAGAAAGTAAGAAAGATTTCAGCTTAAGTACTAAAAAATGTGTCAAGTAGCAACCATTCTCAATTTGGAACCATTATTGATCTTGATTTTCTGCAACACAACCATAGGGTTCTCAGCAAGAACATCCGCCAGCTCCTGAAGCACAGGTTGAAGTAAATGTGCGAATTGGGCTTGCCCCAATTCATCCTCTCCTTCAGCTCCATGTTTCTTTAAAATGTCACTTAGTAGAGGAAACTCTGCTCAACAACAAAGTTAGAATTTAGCATAGAAATAGGCTGTCATGAAATTTGAATGAGCAGCACAGAAATCAGCTGCCAAAGCTTAGGATTCCAATCTTTCGGACCAGACTAAAAAGGGAATCATGTCATATAAGATGGAACAAAAGGGATAGCTCAAATGACAATGAAACAATCAGTAGTTTTCAGAAAAACTAATAATATCATGATATTAGACTCTTAAGCCAAACACTGACGGAAAAAAATGATCTAGTCAAAAGATTCTTATTCAGATCATATAGCTCACATGCTTCTCAGTTAAAGTCTTTGAATCTCTAGTGAAGTCCAATAAACACTATGAAACCTCAAGACAAAAATATACGTTATAGGAGAAAAAAATATGATTTATATGTATAAGATGGTGCCGGTCCTTAGAAGGGTGAAATATATAACTACCCTTTCATTTGACTTTTGAATAGTTGATGCATTGAATTGTAGCTAACTTCTCAATGGGTTATGCATTGAAATTGTAATATTTAATCATTAAAAATAATAACAAGAAATATAAGAAGAATATGGACACAGATATCAATTTCTTATGGTTAAAACTCAAACATTACCAAATCAACTAGTTTTATTTACATTGTATGGAGTTATCTCTACTATGGACATAATTACGACTTATATTTTAACTGTAGCTAAGCTTGGTATCTCTATCCTTACCAGAATTATGAAATCAGATGAAAATTTAAGATTCAGAGACAGGATTATATGATTACGCTTGAATTCTGTGCACAAGATACCAACTGCTGAATGAAGGGTGTCTTGGATTGAACGTGAAGCTGCTAATTCCTAACAGTTATGTGATGGGTGATATATAAGAGGACAGCAGTGAGAAGCAGAGAAAACAAAGAAATACCTGATCTTTTTATTTAAAAAAAAAAAGAAGCCTATTCTGAAACCAAATTCAATGGACGGGTAAGTTGCTCACTCTTGATGTCAAAACTTTTGTTTCCATATAACTAAGAAGTTAAAAGGGCACAAAGGTCAAAAGATGTATGTTGAGGAATGAGGAGTACTGCTACATTTTCTCCTAAGAAATAATATTTGCAGAATTTTGCATATGCTGAAACATATAATGTCAAATGAAGATACATATGAAAAAGGGGTTTTGAGAAAAGCTTCATCATTTGAATGCATTTAATTTTTTTTTATTAAGTCATTTGAACACCTTCAAATTTCAATGATATCTAGCAATGATAGAGAATGAATGCTCTTGTGGGATTACACACGGTATATGTTGTTGTTGCTAGAGAGTGAATGGTGTTTTGATGCTCTTTATTGGGGAGGAGTGGAGCAAACCTGAAAGAGGTGGGATTCCCATTTCAACACCCATGTGAAAAAGAGCATCCCGTATTTGATTTCTTTTGATCTTTCCTCTATCTTCTGTGTCTAAATCTGTGAAAAGATTCTCAGCCAACATGGCAAAGTCATCTTCATCTTCCAAAAACAGTTGAAGAGTTTTTCCATCCAAAATTGCAATGACTATAGGATCATCTGAACATGGATATAAGAAATCAGTATGTTTTTCATTTCATCAAATAAAATTGGATCACTGATCCAATGAACAGAGAGACAAGTCTGGCACTTAAATATCCAACCCAGCATAGAAGCATACAAAAGGACAGCAACGAGGCAATGACATACATAGCCAATTTAAAGAAGAGCATTTCATATAGTCAAGGTTTGAGCATCTCAATTTTCCATAAATTGCAAGGCCATTCAAGACATTATCCTCTTTCTGAGATTGCAACGTTTAGTTCAACTTCATCCAAAAATAAAAGAATTGTGATGTTTAGTTCAACTTCATCCTAAAATGAAAGAATTGCAATGTTTAGTTCAAAGAGAATTACTTAGTTCTTTTAACAGTTACTTGACTTACAGCTCTCCATAGGAAGCAGCTTTCTAAAGTGCAACTACTTGAAAGGTTAGCTTCCAGTCCATTTAGAAGTTTAGGTAGTCTTAGACTCTTGGCGCATCTTTGGGAATTTGGATGCATCAAAATCAACTTTTTAGAACTATGTAACACAAGATATCTGATCACTCTGTCTTAAGTGAGATTTGGAATATCAAAGAGTGATATCTAAGGCATCTTGTACTCTACATCAAGAGCTTATTATCACTTGGTTTCGGATTTCCTATCTCATCTTGACTAGCAAATACCAATCAACAACATCTTAATCTCAAACTAGTTGGGGATGACTATATGGCTCACCTGATCTATCAGCTGAGTAGTAAGCCTCCTTGGGATAATTATCAATATCTCTTCCTATCAAAATGAAATTAGGAGGGCGCCTTTTTCAAAGAGCCAGCCTGTCTTTCAATAGAAACTATTGGCAATTGCCTTAGTCATTCTCTTATATAGTGTAGTCCCCATAGCAATGGGCCTCGGTCTAGTGAGGAGTTCCAAAAAACTTGAGATTCTCAAATCTTACATTTGGATACCCATATATGTACAGAATTATTTCTTTCCCCCTTAAATAATAAATAGAGTTAAACAAGGCAAAAAAAAGATTCTCCGCTGAGGCCAAGGTTTTGGTGAGTAGAGTAAGACTTCATAATTGCTGTCTCAATAAGTGAATAGACTGAATAGTAGAGTAACCTGAGGTCTTACAACTTACAAGAAACAAGCAAATTAATTATAGTCCGCCTTGGTCTTGGGGGTAGCAAGTTGAGAAAGCACAAAATGCCCCCTCACGGCAACTGTTACTAAGAAAATATGCATGAACAATGATTAAGTAAGAGCTATCCAGCTGCCAGTATCGCCTAAATTTCCATATCTAAGAAATTGTTGATAATTGATCTGATCATCTTATTGGTCAAGCAAAACCAACAATATCTCCTCTTCAATTTCATCCTCATTGTGCTTCTTTAAAATGTGATACCTAGATCTTCAATCGCGTGTAATTACTAATTACATAAAACATTTCTTGTCAGATACCTTATCCATCATACTTGAAATTAGCCACAGACGCGGAACCAAAATATTGTCATATTTCACTTTCTAGTCACAAATTCATTGCCAAAAAAAAGGTTCACAAATTCTACTACTCTATTTTTATCGAGACAAATGTACTAATGTATGTCCACTTCACCTTGACTAGTACATTGAACCCGAGCAATGACATTCAACCATTATTAGTATTTCTTTCTTAAAAAACTGACTCAATAAGCGTTTCGAATTTTAACGAAAACATATAAATTTTGACATATATAAAAGAAACACACAGTAGAATAAAAACATACTTTTCTTCAACTAAAGTGAAAATGACCTAAAAATTATGTAACGGAGGGAGTCACTGAGATTCCGACTTGACAAATCTAACAAGTATTATTCTCCCCGATAGTTTGATCTTCCGGTCAATTACCAATAATTTCATGCTAGTACATTATATGAGTACTTCTGAACAAGTCAACACACTCACCTTGGAGTTCATTCGCAATAGCGTCGACGTAATTCCGAAGCACAGACAAGGCGTTTTCACGATCGATCTTTTCACGGCGGAATTCAAGGTCATCGGAGACGCCGATGCGTTTAAGAGCGGCGGACTTGAGAGTATCCGGCAATGAGAAGCCGAAGAGTGATTCTGAAACTTTGGATTCTGCGACATCAAGAAGCTGAGCACCGGTGACCGAACTGTCTGCCGGCGACGGTAACGATAGATCAACGGCTCTGAGCTGTGTTCCGTCCAAAATCGTCAATCCTCCGTACGACATTTTCCTTTTAATTTGAGAAAGGAAGTCTTGAATTGGCGGAGAGTATAAGAAACGAAACGCGTAGTAACGTACCGTTGTTTGACTTAAAGGCAAATAGGCTTATGACTTTTTTTCCAAGTTTGACTAAGTATTATTTTTAATAACTTCTTTTTGATGTCCAAAATATCTTAATCAAAATAAATTTTCTTAAACTTCTTCACTCTGTATTCTTATTTTTTCCCCCCTTTATACATATGTTTCTAAATAAAATTGTAAGTGTATTTTAATCATTCTAACAAATATACTTACCTTGCTAAAGTTTTTTTCTTTAAAAATCAAGATCATCATAGTTTATTATCAGTTTCAATACTTTTATTTATATATATACTTTCATTTATATATGTAGTTATTTTTTTATAAAATTAATTTCAACACTATAAAATATTTTCGGAAAAGGGCCTAAAATACGTTTGAAGTATTGGAAATGGTACAAAACTATCCTTCATCCACCTATTGGCTCCAAAATGCCCTTCTCATCCACATAGGCTCCAAAATACCCTTCTCATCCACCTTTGGGTTAAAAATTGACCACTTATTTAACAATTGTAGATTAATTGTTTAAATACTTGGCACTCAACTATTGGTTATAATTTAATTTATTAATATTATTTATAAATTGACCAATTATCCACTAATTACTAATTAAATCCCACACAATTAACAAACCAATTCTAACATCAAAATCGCCCCAAACACTAATAAAACACGAAAAAATTACAGATTCATGAAAATGACATTCAAAATTATTCGAGTCCGAATCGAACCCCCAATTAAAGTTAGGCTGCTTTGCTTATTTAGGAGGACACTTTCAATAAGTTCTCTTTCAAGTTTGAATTCGAAATTATGATTAAAGATAAAGAAATAATACATTTCGAATTAATTCATGTATTTTTTTAATATAATTTTATAAATATTTATGATTTATTTTAAACATTAAAACTTTAATATATTATTATTAAAAAAATTATCTATTAAGTAATATTACATAATTGAGACGAAGGAATAATTAAGATGAACATACTTTTAAGTTTATCGATAATTTTTATTTATTAATATGTTTTGATTGAAGACTTCAATGTATGATAATGTACTTCTAAAATTTTTAGAAACACTCATTGGCAATAATTTTCCTGTTGTTGCATTAGTAATGGGGCGAGTTTATTAATTGGGTGGTGTTTAATTAGTAATGAGTAGGTAGTGGTTTGATTTATAAATTATATTAACAAGTTAAATTATAACAAATAGTTGAGTGTTACGTATTTAAAAAAATATTTGAATAGTTTAAATTAAAAACGTTAAATAAGTGGTCAATTTTGAACTCATATGTGGATGACAAGGGTATTTTGGAGTCAATAGGTGGGTGAGAAGGATATTTTGGAGCCAATAGGTGGATGGAGGGTAGTTTTGTACCATTTCTAATACTTGGATAATTTAAGCCCTTTTCCAAAATATTTTTCAACACTTAAACTTATCGGTTAATTATAATTAATTAATTTAACAAACTCTAAATATACATAATAATATATATTTAAGCGAAAATTATAGTATAAAGTTGCAAAGTATATAAATAAATGATAATACCACAGTTTTATTTAATTCTAATCCATAGCAAATAACTTGTCACTCGCCTCTTTCTCCATAGATCTCGCCCGCCATTCTCGTTCGCCTCTCTCATCTTATACAAACACAAATGTATAAACTGTGTTTGTATTTGTAAAGTAGGAGAAAGTTATATATACACATACAACTACCTAGCTCTTTGTCGTATACATTTATAATTATACAATACAAAACTTCATTTGCCTAGTTTTCTTTTGTCTTGTTATTTTTCTTGTTTTATACAAATAAAAATTATATAAAATACAATGTATAATTTGTGTTGTATAAATGACGCAAGAGAGAATTGATATACAAATGTCTTAATTCGATTTAATTGTATACAAATTCAAAATTTTATGCAAATATACAAACACAATCATTGATACATATACATTACTTGCATATATATAATTATCTAAACGATATACATTGATAATTATTGTGTTTTATATGTGATTTATACAAATAAAATGCTCTATAACAAACTATATTTTGCTATAAAAATATGCGCCTTATACATATTACATACTAACAGAGCTAGAATGTAGGAAGCCAGCTAAATTAAAATCCAATAAAAATTTTAATTCTTAAATTCAAAATATAAGTAAAATTCTGATATGGTCATTTAATAACAAAATTATTTATGTTAATTTTATATAAATAAAATCACTCAATATAGTAAAATTGTATAGTAAAGTCATTTATCTGAACTTAAAACTATTATTTTTCTATAAAAATATTATATATCAACTATTCACTATTTTCTTTACTTAAAAAAATCTATCCAAACATACTCTAATTGGTACGAAATAAAGATATTTTGAGGCTAAAAGAGCAACAAGTAATTTTGCAAAATATTTGCATGAATAACTATATGTTACAGCAAGCATTATATGCAAGAATATCAAAATATTGAAGTTTGTAGCGTTGAGGAAAAATCGGTAGGGCTTCCCTCCAAAAAACCCCAAATTATAAATTCCCTCAAAAACCCTAACTCAGCTAGCTGCTCGCTTAACCGTATGTCAGTCTCCTCAGCCGCCTCTGTAGCTCCCAACGCTCAGCTCAATCAGGTAAGTTTTTGTCATTCAGTTAGTTAGTTTGAGTATTTTGGAACTGTGGGAGTAGAATATGATTTTAGGCTCAATCAGTAATTATTTTTTCACTTGACTCTCGAGAAGCGAAATATATCAAAAGTTTTTTGTGACGGTTGGAGTAGAATTTGATTTTAGGCTCGATCATTAATAATTTTTTCATGTATATGACTTAGGTATAATTACTTCTTGATAATCCTTTATCGGAAACTCTTTGATAGTATATTGAGTGGAAGATTTTTGCGCTAGTAATACACAGTTCTTGAAGTAATTGAACAGAATTTACTAGTTGGGGTAGAAGTGCCTCTTGGTGCTGTAGTGAAATTTCCGTCTTAGGCTTTTATTGGGTAGTATAGCACCGTGCTACTGCATATATGATACAACAACACCATATCCAGTATAGTTACACAAGTTGGGTATGGAGAGGGTGGGATGTATACAGACCTTGCCCCTACCTCTGTGGTTGTTTCCTATAGACCCTATCTCAAGAAAAATGTTTTTTTTTCGGAAAATGGTTGCTAGAATGCTACTGCATAGATGATATAAAATTAAAAAACAGACTTCATACGGATTTGTATTTTGTAGTACTTTTTGTTTGATCTTTCCAATATTTATGTTCTGTTTGGAGGAATTGGGGATTGAGCCTAATGAAACTGGAAACAGTTATATGGGATGTTTTTTTCATACAGAATGTGCATTGCTTGTCAATTGTGCAGAGACGAGTATGGAGAACAGTTTTCCAGTGCTTCCTTTTCGGGTTTCTCATTAAAGTGTTTGCGATGTATTTTAATATAGGGAGAAGCAAATCTTGGTGTGCAACTTTTTGAAAAAGTAAATCTTTATATGCATGTTTGAAGAAATTCTATTCAGTATGTAGGTTGGCCTAGTTGTAGTTTATGGCCAAGCGGACAGTTTGAGTTCCCTTTGATTATGAGTTGTGTTAAGACAGAACCTTGCCTATTTTAAAAGGAGCAGAAAAGGGGAAATGATTTTGGTACTTTTAGAAGCTGGGAAATGCTTCTTCTTGTTCCTTTGGTTTACAGAACCAAAAAGAAGTTCTTATTCCATTGAGTTACGTGAAATCATCTTGTTTGGGACCTTCGACCTACCAAAGCCCATCAGAAATGAGTGTCCTTTACAGCGGAAGAATATATTTTGGCTATTCCTCTTCCTTTATTTGTAATGTAAGACCATCCTCGGGGATTGGCCGATGTGTGAAAGAGTAGACCACAAGAAGGATTTGGTATCAATGACATGAAGAATGTGAAATACGTACTACTACTTCTAACGATTTTTGTGGTTTTTTTTCTTTTCTGCATATCTTTATATGCTCTACTCGTTTGATTAAAAATGAATGCCCCATGTAGATTGATTCAGCACTCAAATGTTTCATGTAAGGTAATCATGCACGTACAATATGTCCATATGCTTGAAAATCTATCTTCATTGAGTGTTTTATTGGGTGTACACTTGAAGGTTAACTTTCACATCACACACAATATCTGTTTCTTTTTATCGGTGACACTAAAATCTGGATTGAGGCGAGGACTGAAATTATGCAGGAGACTATGGATGCTCAAATGCGAGATGCATTATCCCCTCTTCAAGTTAAAGCAACATTTTGCCTAGGATCAGAAGCATACTCTGTTGAGGCATGTAAAGGGATTTTATCGGAGCAACTGATATCTATGAAAGAGCAAAGCATGACCATACTGAAGGACTATATCACCAAGCATAATGTTCCAAATGAAGTCCCTGATGAACCAGAAGAATTTTCCTCAGAAGATGATGGTGAAATTCCCGAGCAGCCCCCTGTAAAATCCAAAAAGCGCAAGTAAATCTATTTTCTTCCTCTGCTTATGTCTTTGTAGTTTTTTTGTATTTTTATAATGGCTGTTAACACTCTCTTACATGGTGAAAATTGTAGTTGATAGAGATGTGGAACTTATTGCCAGTTGCCATAACTTGAGATCAAGGGAACTCTTTTAGTATTTGTAAGTGTGATGTGAATGCTTGGTGAAAGTTCCCATATCTCTTTAATTGGACAATTTTTCTCTAGAATGGCGTCTAACAAAAGGCCCTTTTGTTTGTTCAAGCTTTTTATATTTTGAGGAGTGTATTCGTACTTCATATTTTGGTTTTCTAAATGATTGATCAATAGTCACTGCAATGTTATGGTTGTGCATTATTTCTCCATTGCTGTCTCGATTTCACCTGTTTATTATGTGCGAGTAAAATGGTCCTTGCAATATTTGGAAGAAAAATAACATGTAGTTCTACTGAATATTAGCTAGTTGAGTCTCATCTTTCCGCTAAGAAAGCCAGACTTTCTTTACAAACATGCTTCAGCTACTGAAGTTATAGAAGTTTTGCACATGCTAGAAGCAAAGTATTGTGTGACCTAGCCATAGAGAACACTTTTATACCATTTGGAGTTCACTCAGTGTCTTTGAAGCAACTGATGGATACTCATCAGCATCATATGCAGAATTAACCTGTGTATTCTCATATTTCTCTTCATCATCCCAAAATACATATGCTTCCTCTCCATGGATAGTGTCATCTCCGATTTGCAACACCCCTTCGTCCAACCTAAGAGGCACAATCAACTTGATGAACAGACAAACCAAGCTTGTCGTGACAATGTTTAGACATACTATGAATCCGATACCAGCTAGTTGAGCTCCCATTTGCCGTAGCCCAGCTGAGGTCCGGCCTGTCTGCAAACCATAGGCTAGGCCGATGTACCTTTCCCATTCAGGTACGAGGTAAAATAGCCTACACAGCTTTGGCACAGCGAAAAATCCAGTGAGAATACCTCCCAAAATTTCTGCTAGGGCATGGGTATGGAAGACAGATAAGGTATCGTCGACATGCCTTAAGAGCTTGACCTTCTTGTGAAGGATTGTCATTGTGTACCATGGAACACTTCCTGAAATTAAGCCCATCAGGATGGCCGCCCAACTTTGAACAACTCCTGTAGGTAGAGAATCTACTGGTTAGTCTAGCATGTCGAAATTTATACCAAGTCACTGCACTAAATGAGAACGTACCTGCACCAGGGGTGATGCAAACAAGGCCTGTGATCATCCCATTAACAGCTCCGATCACAGAGGGTTTGCCAGAAACAGCAATGTCTAGGACCAGCCAAGTAAGGAGGCTGGTGGCGGTGCAGACATGTGTATTCAATATGGCTAAAGAGGCGTCAGTGCTGGCGGCATAAGGTGCTCCTCCATTGAACCCAGTCCAACCCATCCATAGAAGGCCGGCGCCGGCTAACATCATGAGAATGTTGTTTGGTGGAAACCTCTCTCTGTCTTTGTCCAGCCTGGGACCCACCTGTTATAATATTAATATTGCCACGCAACATTCCAAGTTAAGATCAGGTAAATCTAGAGAGTTGAAATAGTAATATTCCACTTTAATGGTTGTACAGAGGGGAAAAGGGTCTTATGTTAGCTTCATGCTTTCGGGTTCGAGCCCGAGAAAATCTTGTTGGTAGTGCCACCCCAGGATGTAGTCGGTGCTCTACTGCGGAAAGGAAAATAAAAAGAAGAAATTTACCCAATAAGCCGCAGTAAATCCAGCAACACCAGAAGAGAGATGAATAACAAATCCTCCTGCAAAATCAATCACTCCTAGTTTGTACAGCCATCCATCTGGGCACCAAATGCTAAATGCGCCAATGGTATACGAAAAAGTATGCCACAAAGGCACGAACAACATCCAAGCTATAAAATTCATCCTCCCAAGAAGCGCCCCAGTGATCAAGATTGGCCTAATGGCTGCGAAAACAAACTGAAAAAACACCATTGTTGCTGTGGGAAAGTATCCAAGAAATGCTTGTCTAAGAAGGTACTTCTCGTCCAAGGCGACGGATGGTTTTCCCCAGAAGACCACGAGCTTGTCACCGAATGACATCCGGCAGCCCCATCCAACCCAACATATGAGAACGGAGGCAAAGGCATAGAGTGCCATGAAAGCGGAATTAATTGCCCATTTCTTCTTCACCATGCCACCATAGAGAATGACTAAGCCGGGCACACACTGGAGCCCGACTAGGGTGGCAGCTGTGAGCTGCCACGCGTTGTCACCTTTGTTCATCCATCCCGGACTTGCCTCGTCTGGTGATAGATTTGAGGGAAGTCCCATTAGTGATGGTGTTCCTTGCAAGATTACTCGTGATTCAACTACGTACTAGAGCAACAAAGAATGAGATGAGTTTAAATGAAGTAATATGAACTCATATATATCTAATTTCAACTCGCTTCGAATTGAGGCGTGGTTGTTGTTGTAGTGAAACAATAAAAAGCATGAAAAAATTAAGGTTCATGAGTGTATAATATAATGTTGTGCTTAAGAAGGATAGTGACTGTCTAAGAAATAAGCAAATGGCTTTCATTGTTAGTTTAATATGTTCTATTTGTGTCTTTTCTTCTAGAATGTAAGTGATGCCATTGCCGGCTTCGGTTTGCTAGTGGGCCTGCTCAAGTGTTTCAGTATGAACTATTCAAATATATATCTAAAAAGAGATTATCGTCAAAAACACATTTTAATTGTAAGTTTTTGCGAGTTTAACATATCAAAGTATCCGTTATTCCGTTTCTTTACATTTATGTATTGAAACACACTTGAATGAGTAGATGGTGATACTCACAAAAACATGATGATTTAAATATATTTTTGACCATTAACTCTTTCTTTTATTAAAGGAACATAATGTGAGCATTGTAGTGTACATGGTATAAAGGAAAATCCCAATGAAAGGACCAAGATTAGGAAAATTTAAAATTAGATTCAATGATTATCTTCCGTTTACATGGTTTTCTCGGAAACAGAGAAGTTTATCATTTTTCTTTTAAGAATATTCATTGCTCAGAAAATTTCATTATAATTTGTATTAAACCAAACAACTTCTAAATGGTTACTCAAATTTTGAAAATTACATTAAAATATTTTTTTTATTTCATTTAGGACAGGAAAATAAGTCAACTATCACTATTTTTTTCAAAAATACTTAACATTTCAAAAGTTTATGTTTCTCTTAAATGTCATGTCATTAAGATGTCATTAAAATCGTAATGTTATAATAATAGACTTATTTAATTCATCAAAACTCATTTAACAAAAAATATAATCTTATTATTTTTTTAAAAGTATGTTAGTTATTAAGAAAGAAATTTTCATGCTTAAAGAATATTTTATCATACTTAAATTTTATACTTTTTGCATGTATAAAAAGTAGCTTTTTAACGCTTACTATAATGCCATCAAGTTAAGTTCAAATGGGTACAATATGTGTTCCTAAACTAAGATAGACAATCCAATTAATTATTACTTGCGTTTTGTGAATTTAAGATGAGATAAAAGGATGTATATTGATCTTTAATTGTATAATAAAAAAGTATAATATAATAGTCACAAAAGAATAAATAAGAAAAATACTATAGTTGAGTTATTTTTACCTTAAATAAAAGAAAAGTGATATTTAAAGGCAATTATCAAAACTTGAAGAATAGCAGTTTAGAAAATTAACATTGCACCCTAATTCTTACAACACTTTCGTTGTTAAAAGATATAAGTCTGTTCATAACACATAAATTATGTCTAGTAAGACAACTTAATTTCCACAAAACTTATATAACTGACGATAAAATTTTAATTTCAAAACTCACAAAATTATATTCCTTAACCTACATAACTTAATGTGCATATGTTGCACACAATCCCTATATTTGTAAAATAATAGTAAGCCTAGTCAACTAGATTAATTGTAGAAGGAAGAATCATTGAAGAAGTTCATTTCGAATTCGCTACTCTATCGACCTAAAAAGGAGTAACTAAGTTGGAAAGCCAAGGGCTTTGAGGTAAAAACTACAAGCTATATCATACATTTTTTGGAACGATATCAGATTTGTGTGCTTTTAAAATAAAAGGTATATTGGGTTCTGATTTGTGTATATTTAATGAGTTTTTATCACATATAAAGGGTTAGAGCCTAAGTTAGTGGGTTGGGTGAACTCTCAAGTTATACATTATATCTATCCTTGCCATTGTATTGTCCAAGATTTCTACGCTGCAGATATGAGTTGAAAAGAATATGTATTATTTATGGTTTTAGCTGAAAGCCATGGATTATAATAAACCCATGGAATCCTTCTGTATCACTGATCTGTTGCTAGATTTGTTGTTTAAACAAAATTGCGATCACTTATAAATTGTGGAATTCCACAAGCGAGGTCTAAGAAGGGTAGTGTACACAAGACCTTATCCCACTTTGGGAGGTAGATAAGTTGTTTTTGATAGACCCCAAGTTAAAGGAAACGCAAACAGAGCATGATAAAGTAATTTGAAGAAATCTCTTACAATTTGAATCAGAAGCTAAATTTCATGGTATTTTCACTGTGAATTCAGTAGATAAGTTTTACTCCGAACGAAGGACGTTCTACCCTTTCCGAAATAGATTTTCTAACTGTTACTTCCTTTCTGCAAAATTGTTTATTTCGTAAGGTAGTTTTCATATGATTTTGATGTAATGGTGTTGAACCTTTGTTTGTAGGTCTCTAAATTAGGTTTCGGCTGTATGGAGCTCTCTGGAGCCTATAATACTCCTGTTCCTGAGGAGGAAGGGATTGCAATAATCAAGGAGGCTTTTAGTAAAGGAGTCACATTTTTTGATACATCAGATTTTTATGGCATGGATCATACAAATGTTCTTTCTCGAAATGTTCTACATGCCTTTTCGATTCGGTTTACTGTGTGAGGTAATGCAATGCCAGAAGACCCACTACCATTCAGTTAAAATAGCTGCTTGATTTTTCTTAAGTAGTACATAATTCACTTAAGAATTTCACTGTTTCAGGCATTAAAACAATTGCCTCGAGAAAAAATACAGCTTGCTACAAAGTTTGGTATTTGTATTATGAAAGAAAATAAGATAACAGTGAAAGGAAATCCTGAATATGCTCGTTCCTGCTGTGAAGCTAGCTTAAAGCGCCTACAAGTGGACTACATTGATCTCTACTATGTGCACCGTATAGACACAACAGTGCCCATTGAGGAAACAGTAAGTGATCTGCCTATATATGGTTCAATTTTGGTCCCTTAGCCCTCATAATATTCATTTGCTTTGAGTACGAATGCCTGCATTCCTTATCAAGATTCTTGCTTTTAGTTTTCCTGTGAAGCTCTTCTATCTCTTATTGTGGTGAGTTGTATTACAGATGGGAGAACTCAAAAAATTAGTTGAAGAAGCTAAAATAAAGTATATTGGCTTGTCTGAAGCTCACCCGGAGACGATAAGGAGAGCACATGCAGTTCATCCTATCACCGCTGTACAGCAGGAGTATGCTCTATGGAGCGTGACATTGAGGATGACATAATTCCAGTTTGCAGGTTTCTCTACACTCCATTACACATTTTGAAAACGAAGAAAAGAACCTTGAAAGCAAATACATTACACACATTTAATTTGAACTTCCTACTAGTTAATGTAGTTTGGAGTACTATTTAACAGAAAAAAGGCACATTCCCGCTAGATAATTATGAACCACTAATGACTAAAGAAAGTTAATGGATAGTGCGCGGAGAAACTTTCACGTTAGTTTTTATACCCTCATTCTATCCTTATCTACTAGGGAGCTTGGAATTGGGATTGTTTCATATAGCCCTGTTGGACGTGGGCTTTTAGCTGGAAAAGCAGATTTTTGGTAAGAAAACAAACCATTTTTTTGTTGAACTAAATCCATTTTTCATGCTTTTGATTCTGGATTCGTTTACTTTCTATTAGACTACACAACCTAGGTTTACTGGAGAGAACTTTGAAAAGAACAAATCTATATATTTTCCTATGGAAGGAATAGCAAAGAAGCATGGATGCTCTCCAGCTCAACTTGCTATTTCATGGGTCCTTCACCAAGGGGGTGATATTGTACCTATTCCTGGTAAGCAATTCTTTTCATAATTGCACTGATACAAAGATGATCTTAGAGTACTTGTGAAAAGAGAAGTAGCACTCACTTGACGCTTTGTTAACCAGAAGATTTGGAGGGCTCTATGCCATTATAAAATCTAACATTATAAAACTAGACGTGTTACAAATTGTTCTTTGATTTCTTACAGACATGATGCTGTGAATAAATACTGAGCAAGTCTCTTGTTTGTTATTATAGGTGCAACAAAGATAAAAAATCTTCATGATAACATAGGTTCCGTGAGAGTAAAGCTCACAGAAGAAGACATGAAAGAACTTTCTGATGCAGTGTCCATTAGTGAAGTGGCGGGGCAGAGATATGACGAATTTCGTTACAAGACTGTTGGGAATAAACTCGTAACAGAAATAATATTTGCGGTGATAAAAGCAATAAAAGCGGAACACAACAATACGGTTAATCAACGAGAATAAAAAGAGAAATAATGACACCAAGATTTTACGTGGAAATCCTCCTAAATAAGGAAAAAACCACGACCCGAGAGGAGCAACTGAATATCACTATAGTAAGGATTTTTACACTTGTAGGTCTGAGTAAAACTCCAAAGACCACTACACACTCAAAAGAAATAACCCTCTTTTGATTTTTCCACCTCACTACAATATCGCTCGCACTCTCTATTTTTCTCACAGATTATTTTCCTCTGTGATGCCTCGCTCTTCTTTTCTCTCCTTTGTATTTTTTTTCTGTGCATTGAGAATGAAGAATTGTCCTCCCTTTTATAGATAACAAATACACTACCCTCCAAATGTGCTACAGAAGAAAAAACAATTTTTTCTTCTTCATAGCTTACCAACTCTTGCCAAACTTTGAAATTGGCAGAAAACAATTTTTTCTTCTTCATAGCTTACCAACTCTGCCAAACTTTGAAATTGGCAGAAAACAATTCAAAGTTTGGTAAATGGGGATGGACCCCACAATCTCCCCCTCCAGACCCATTCACCTGAAGGAGGTAGCTCTAGGTTTCTAGCTTGAGTGCATGCCGACAAGTTCTTTGCATAGCTCAAACTTGTCTCTTGATACCACCTTGGTCAGCATATCTGAAGGGTTTTCACTAGTAGGGATCTTCATTAACTGCATAGATCCGTCCTCTATCTTTTCACGAATTCAGTGATATCTCACGTCGATATGCTTCGTCCTTGCATGATACATGGTGTTCTTACTCAAGTCTATTGCACTTTGACTGTCACAATAGACGACATACTCCTTCTGATTCAATCCAAGTTCTTGAAGAAATCGTTTCAGCCATACCATCTCTTTGCCAGCTTCAGTAGCTGCAATATACTCTGCCTCAGTTGTAGAGAGTGCGACACACTTCTGCAACTTTGACTGCCATGATATAGCTCCTCCTGAAAATGTAAACAAATATCCAGTAGTGGATTTTCTATTATCGAGGTCACCTACCATATCAACATCTGTATAGCCCTTCAAGATTGGGTCAGATCCTTCAAAACACAAGCAGTCTCTTGTGGTACCTCTTAGGTACCTGAGTATCCACTTAACTGCCTCCCAATGTTCTTTTCCAGGATTTTCAAGGAATCTGCTAACAACACCAACTGCATAAGCAATATCAGGTCTTGTACACACCATTGCATACATCAAACTCCCCACTGCTGAAGAATAAGGAACTTTGTTCATTCCCTCTTTCTCCTCTTTTGTTGTAGGACACATCTGTTTGCTCAACTTCAGATGACTCGCAAGAGGCGTGCTAACAGATTTAGCACTCTTCATGTTAAAGCGTTCTAGTACACGTTCAATGTACTTCTCTTGAGATAGCCACAACTTTCTTTTTGTTCGTTCTCGAACAATCTTTATCCCTAAAATTTGTTGTGCTGGGCCCAAGTCCTTCATGTCAAATGACTTGGACAAATCTCTCTTCAACCTTGCAATCAACTCTTTGTCTTGTCCTACAATTAACATGTCATCCACATACAACAACAAAATGATAAAACTATTGTCAGAAAATCTTTTGAAGTATACACATGGATCACAATAGGTCTTTGTGTACGTTTGACTTTTCATGAAAGAGTCAAATTTTTTGTACCATTGCCTTGGTGCCTGTTTCAACCCATAAAGACTTTTATTCAATTTGCACACCATGTTTTTCTTTTCTGATACTTCAAATCCCTCTTGTTGCTCCATATAAATCTCTTCCTCCAAATCTCCGTGAAGAAATGCAGTTTTCACATCCAATTGCTCCACTTCAAGATCTAGACTAGCTGCTAGGCTCAAAATAGTTCGAATAGAAGTCATTTTGACAACAGGTGAAAAAATTTCATCAAAATCAATACCTTTCTTTTGTTTGAAGCCTTTTACAACCAATCGAGCTTTGTACCTGACCAACTTGCCATTTCCATCTTTCTTGAGTTTAAAGACCCACTTGCACTTAAGCAGTCTTTTGCCTTTTGGAAGTTCAACTAGCTGGTATGTGCCATTTTTCTGTAGAGATTCCATCTCTTCGTGCATGGCTTTCATCCATTGGCTCTTTTCTGGATGAGATAACACCTCCTTAAGATTTTCTGGCTCCCCTTCATCATTGATGAGGACATACTCTGAAAAAGGGTATTTGGATGACTCTACCCTTTGTCTTTCTGATCTCCTCAGAGCTTGAGATTGTTCTTCTTCTTCTGGGTACTCCATTTGGTCGGTATTATCACCAAGTTGCTCCCTCTACTCAACAATCTCATCAGGTTGCTCTTCATGCTCATCAACTTCATCGATCGTACTTTCTGCACTTATGGGATGGTTAGAAGATGAAGGAATGGTAACAAGATTAGGGACTATACCATTCTTTTTCTTGGCCTTCTCGGATAAATCATCAGCAGTTCCAACTTCACTTTCTCGAAAGATTATATCTCTGCTTCTGATGACCTTCTTCTTTACAAGATCCCATAGTCTGTACCCGAACTCTTCATCTCCATATCCGATGAATATGCAGGGAACTGATTTATCATCTAGCTTGGTTCTCTGCTCCTTCGGTACATGTGCAAAAGCTTTGCAACCGAACACCTTTAGGTGCGAGTAAGACATCTCCTTGTTGGTCCAAACTCTCTCCGAATGTCAAACTCCAACGGAACTGATGGACTACGATTGATAAGATAAAACGTTGTCCGAACTGCTTCACCCCAGAATGTCTTGGGTAATTTAGCCATTCTGAGCATGCTTCTCACCTTCTCAACAATGGTGCGATTCATTCTCTCAGCTATACCATTGTGTTGTGGGGTTCCAGGAACTGTCTTTTCATGTCTGATTCCATGGTTTGAACAGTACTCTTCAAATTCTCTTGAAGTGTACTCACTTCCATTGTCAGTTCGGAGACGTTTTAGCTTCTGACCTATCTCTCTTTCTACCAGAGCATAAAACTTTTGAAATACTTGAAACATCTGATCTTTGGTTCTCAAGATATAACCCACAATTTTTGAGAAACATCATCAATAAAGGTAACAAAGTATTTATTACCTTCTATCGATTCTATCTCTATTGGACCACAAACATTAAAATATACCAAATCAAGTATGAATCGACTTTCTTTCAGATGATGTCTGAAATGAGACTCTATGTTGTTTATCAAATAAACAGTAGTTACAAGGTTTTATCGTTGTACCTTTGGCAAAAGAGATGAGTGATTTTTTGGAAAGAATTTGCAATCCCTTCTCACTCATATGACCCATTCTTTTATGCCATAAATCTGTAGAATTCTCTTCGTGAGCCGCATTTAATTCACCTTGGCATAGTTCTGCATTTGTCCTGTACAATGTGCCACGAGCAACTCCTTTTGCAATCACCAATGCCCCTTTGGTGAGTCTCCATTTTTGATTTGCAAAGTAGTTCTCATATCTATCTCGGTCCAAAGCAACTCCCGAGATCAAGTTCATCCGCAAATCAGGTACGTGGCGCACATCTTTCAACACTAATGTGCATTCAACATTTGTCTTTAAGCAAATGTCTCCGATCCCCGCAATCTTTGAGTAACTAGTGTTACCCATTTTCACATTGTCAAAATCACCGGCTACATATCTGCAAAAAAGATCTCTTACCGGTGTGGCATGGTAAGATGCTGCTGTGTCGACCACCCATTCCGACTCTACACCTGCCAAGTGCATGCATTCTTCTTCCTCATTTATGAGGAGAACAACATTGTCATTATTTTGCACCATGGCAGCTGTGTTGTCATAATTCTTCTGGCCGCTGCTTTCCCCTTTGCCCCTTTTTAGATTTGGACAATCTCTTTTGAAGTGTCCTGGTTGATCGCAATTGTAGCAATTTCTGGCCTTCGATTTTGATCGGACCTTGGACTTTCCACGAGCTCCGGATCTACCATAGTTACTTGAGCTCCTTTGGTAACTTCTGCCTCTACTTTCCGTGATGAGAGCCTGTCCGTGATTTTCAGGCCTTTTTCTCATCTTCTCATTAATCAGAAGGGCTGATGTAACATCCTTCAACTCAATGGAGTCCTTACCATGTAAAATGGTTGTTGCTAAAGTATCGTAGGAAGATGGCAACGAGTTTAGGAGCACTATGGCTTTATCTTCATCCTCGATCTTTACTCCGAGGTTTGCTAGCTGCGTGATTAGTCCATTAAGTACATTTAAATGAGACAGAAAATTTGTACCTTCACCCATATGTAGCGCGTATAACTGTTTCTTTAGGTATAATTTATTTGTCAGCGTTTTGGACATGTATAGATCTTCTAACTTTGTCCAAATGCCACATGCACTCTCTTCATCGATGATGTTATTAACTACATCATCTGTTAAGTGCAATCTGATTGCACTGGCAGTCTTTTCATCCATTTCTTCCCAATCCCCAAGTTTCATGGATTCGGGCTTTTTGGATTGCCGCCTAGTGCCTTGTGCAAACCCTGTTGGATGAGCAAGTCTCTCATCCTTCTCTGCCACGTTGAGAAACCGCTATCACCGTTGAATTTTTTTACCTCGTACTTTACTCCAGACATTTTTTTTCCACTGAGTATAGTACAATAAGCTGCAAAAAATATTTCTGTAAATGAGCAGAACCTGTGCTCTGATACCAATTGTTGGGAATAAACTCGTAACAGAAATAATATTTGCGGTGATAAAAGCAATAAAAGCGGAACACAACAATACGGTTAATCAACAAAAATAAATAGAGAAATAATGACACCAAGATTTTACGTGGAAATCCTCCTAAATAAGGGAAAAACCACGACCCGAGAGGAGCAACTGAATATCACTATAGTAAGGATATTTACACTTGTAGGTCTGAGTAAAACTCCAAAGACCATTACACACTCAAAAGAAATAACCCTCTTTTGATTTTTCCACCTCACTACAATATCGCTCGCACTCTCTATTTTTCTCACTGATTATTTTCCTCTGTGATGCCTCACTCTTCTTTTCTCTCCTTTGTATTTTTTTTCTGTGCATTGAGAATGAAAAATTGTCCTCCCTTTTATAGAGAACAAATACACTACCCTCCAAATGTGCTACAGAAGAAAAAACAATTTTTTCTTCTTCGTAGCTTACCAACTCTTGCCAATCTTTGAAATTGGCAGAAAAACAATTTTTTCTTCTTCATAGCTTACCAACTCTGCCAAACTTTGAAATTGACAGAAAACAATTCAAAGTTTGGTGCATGGGAATGGATCCCACAAAACAACATATAAGTTTTCTATTACACCACCACAAACCAAATGATCAGTGTTGTGCTATGGCAAGTGTAGACTTGAGTGAGTTTGTTTCTCTGCTTCATTTTTAAATTTATTGACATATGATTCCTCTCTTTTTGTACTGCCATATTTGAATAAAGGATATGTCTGCTTGTATTTTATCTCAGTCAAAATGGAAATCATATTAGCTACTCCACATTGTTTTTTAATTAAAGTTATTACTTGTGGAAATCAAACAGTGGCTCCTATTGTTAGGCCTAAGTCTGGACTTGGTCAATAAAGCATCATGTTGTGGCTTTGTGCCATTGGGTTATGGACTTATGGGTCTTACGATCACAAGTTTAAAGCACGAGCTTTGACACTTTGGGTATTAAAAGACAAAAAAAAAAAAAAATTCAATTCAAAAAGATTGAGGGCGAGTCATTTAATTTTGACTTTTTGAGCTTTGACACTTGTTTTTTCCCCAAAAAATTAGGGACAAATTTAGGTTGAATGTAAAGTATAATTGAAACTTGAAAGCATTGAAAACACTTTTTAATTCAGTACAAATTATTTGAGAAAGGATCAAAATAGTCCCTCTTCTTTGGGTTAAGATTCAAAATAATCCTTCAATTTTCACATGAAACATTAATAATCCCTCTTGCAATATTTTATAGACCAGTCAACGATTTACGTTTCATACATTTTTATTTGACTGCTCCACATATTTGGAAAAAAAAATTATTGTAAATTATTCTAATAAAATATATTAACGTAATTTGACGATTAGCCAAGTTGACCAGGATTAACGTAATCGTTGACGCAAGCCCCCCTGCTTACCTAATCGCTCTCCTCATGCAGGGGAAAAATCATTAATGGCGAAGTGTATATATATATATCACCATAGAATCACTACAAATTTATTCAATTTTAATACCGAGAAAAGAAGAAAAGGAGATTTTTCCATTTGAGCAATGGCGGACGCAGTTGAGATGCCTAGAGTAAAGCTGGGAGGCCAAGGACTTGAGGTAAAAACTTCAATCTATATCATACATTTTTTTTTTGGATGATATCACATTTGTCACTTCTATTTGTGTCTTTTTGTATTGGAAATAGGGTTAATTTTAGAGGACTTTGATTTTGAGTCTGTTTGGATTGACTTATTTTAAGTGTTTTTAGGCTAAAATAGTTTTTATCATTTTCTTTTAGAGTGGTTGAGTAAATTAAGAAGTGCTTATAAACACTTAGTTTTAAGCTAATCAAAACAGGCTCTTATGACTTTTAGTTTATAAGTCAAAAGTCAATCTAAACAAGCTCTTCGTCTTGTTATTTTGTCATTGTATTAATGGCATGGTATGAATATCTTGGATAAAATGATGCTACTCAGAGCTCTTAAGGGTATCAACATTTGTTATCTCAATTGGTATTATTTAGTGCGGAGCCTGAAATTCTAACAAGGGAATTCAAAAAATGCTATATTAGAAGTTTTCTTAATATAAAGGGGATTCAACAAGTTCTATATATACATAGTTCTTTTGTCACCTGTCAGAGGTAAATTCAAGATTTGAATGTTGTGGTTACAAGTTATGGATTCTACAACAGCCCATGTAATCCACTGGACTCAAGACCCATGGAATCCTTCTGAATCATGGATCCATTGCTTAAACAAAATCCCGTCCACTTAAAATTCGAATCAGAAGCTAGATCTCATGGACTTTTCCCTGTGAATTTAATGGATAAATTCTACTCTGAACAAAGAAGGATGTTCTACCCTTTCGAAAATAGATGCAGTAATTTGCTTTTTAGCTGTTACTTCTTTTTTGCAAAATTATTTATTTCGTGAAGTAGTGTTCATATGATTTTGATGTAATGGTCATTCACAGCATGTTGAACCTTTGTTTCCAGGTCTCTAAATTAGGTTTCGGCTGTATGGGGCTCACTGGAGCCTATAGTAGTCCTGTTCCTGAGGAGGAAGGGATTGCAATAATCAAGGAGGCTTTTAGTAAAGGAGTCACATTTTTTGACTCATCAGACGTTTATGGCACGGATCATGCGAATGAGTACTTGATCGGGAAGGTAAACTACAAGCAATTGGTGTAGCATGAATCATGATCATCAAAAGATGCATTTTTCTTAGCAGAAACATTCATATGAACAAGAGAATAAGTTTCTACAAACTTGTTGCTAGAATTGTTAACTCAGGTCATATTCCTCAATAGAATATATCGAGTTGAAGAAATTTGATTTTCCATCTAGCATATCTTAAGTTGGCGTAAAATGAAAATGGGAAGGAAATGTTAATGCGGGAAAAATGAGTGTATAATGGCAATGTTGGTCTGAAAAAAATGATTTAAATTATGTTCTTCTTCTTTGGCTCATGTATTATGTGAGGTAATGGAATGCCAGAAGACTCATTACCATTCAGTTAAATAGCTGTTTGATTTTTCCTAAGTAGTTCGTAGTTAAACTAAGAATTTCACTGTTTCAGGCATTAAAACAATTGCCTCGAGAAAAAATACAGCTTGCAACAAAGTTCGGTATTTATAAGATTGAACCAACTAAGGTTACAGTGAAAGGAACTCCTGAATATGTCCGTTCCTGCTGTGAAGCTAGCTTAAAGTGCCTACAAGTGGACTACATTGATCTCTACTATGTGCACCGTATAGACACAACAGTGCCCATTGAAGAAACAGTAAGTGATCTGCCTATATATGGTTCAATTTTCGGTCTCTAAGTCCTCGTAATCTTCATTTGCCTAGAGTAGGAATGCCTGCATTCGTAATCAAGAACTTGCTTTTATTTTTCCCATGAAGCACTTCTATCTCTACTATTTCTTATTGTGGTGAGGTGTGTTACAGATGGGAGAACTTAAAAGATTAGTTGAAGAGGTAAAATAAAGTATATTGGCCTGTCTGAAGCTCACCCGGAGACGATAAGGAGAGCACATGCAGTTCATCCTATCACCGCTGTACAGCAGGAGTATTCTCTATGGACACGTGACGTGGAGGATGACATAATTCCAGTTTGCAGGTTTCTCTACACTCCATTACACATCTTGAAAAAGAAGAAAAGATTTGAACTTTCTACTTGTTAGTATAGTTTGGAGAAATTTTCAATTCTCTCATTCTATCATTATCTACTAGGGAGCTTGGAATTGGGATTGTTCCATATAGCCCTGTTGGACGCGGGCTCTTTGCTGGAAAAGCAGTTATTGAAAGCTTGCCCGCCAACAGCTTTTTGGTAAGAAAACAAACCGTTGTTTATTTTACCTTTATATTCTTTGATGTTTCCTTGTTATTAAATCCATTTTTTCATGCTCTTATGATTCTGGATTTGTTACTCTCTATCAGACTACACAACCTAGGTTTACTGGAGAGAACTTTGAAAAGAATAAATCTATATATTTTCGTATGGAAGGGATAGCAAAGAAGCACGGATGCTCTCCGGCTGAACTTGCTATTTCATGGGTCCTTCACCAAGGGGATGATATTGTACCTATTCCTGGTAAGCAATTCTTCTCGTAGTTTCACTAAAACAAAGATGATGTTAGAGTACTTGTAGCACTCACTTGTGCTATGATGATGTTGTGAATACTGAGTTAGTCTCTTGTCTGTTATTATAGGTACAACAAAGATAAAAAATCTTCACGATAATATAGGTTCCGTGAGAGTAAAGCTCAGAGAAGAAGACATAAACGAGCTTTCTGATGCAGTGCCCGCCAGTGAAGTGGCAGGGCAGAGCATTGGGGGGAGTCTTTATTACACATCATATAAGTTTTCCATTACACCACCACAAACTAAATGATCAATCTTGTGCTATTGCAAGTGCAGGCTTGAGCTTGTTTGTTCCTCTTTTTCCTTTTTAAATCTGTTGCCGTATAATTCCTCTCTTTTTGTATTGTTACATTTGAATAAAGGATGTGTGTGCTTGTGTTTTATCTCAGTCAAAGTGGAAATCATATTTGCTACATTGTTTTACTTGTGTAGTAATAAAACACTGGCCCTATTGTTAGGCCTACGTCGGGACTTCATCCACCTTTCACTACCGAAATACCGGTGACATCAATCTTTTGGTTTAAAAATATCATTGATATTTAATCATTTCGCTCGTATTGACCCTTATTCTTAGCAAAGCGCCCTAAAAATAAAATCATTAAATATGTATTTATTATGTTACCTAATCTAATTCATCAAAATTTAATCTCTTTTCAAATAAATAATAAAAATCACATATGATTCATGTCTTGACTCGATACGCTTGAAAATAATATTTAAATTATTAGTTTCATCATATGTTACTATTGTCCTATTTTGAACCAAATCCCCAAATTATTATCCCAAATAAAAGCCATACTAACCTTTTCTTGTTGTTCATATAAAAAATACTATTGTTTTTTTATTGATATATATATATATTCTATATGTTATCCAATTGTGTTGCTCGTTATTCCTTTTTTACGTTCTCTTATTCTTAATCAAATATCATAAATTCGAACTTTAAATAAACTTACATATTCATATTCTTTTAATTTGTATTATTATCATGATGTGTGGGACGGAGGGGGGATAGGAGAAAATGTTATTTTCATTTTTTTAATTTTGAATTTTGGATACTCATGAAAGAAAAATACAATATACATATATAGTTGCTTAATTAAATAATCTTCTATAAAACTAATACTAATGTACGAATGATACCATTAATTACTCCTTTTTTTCTCCCTTGTTTTATCAGAAGTTGAATTTTTTTTTAAATGATGGACAAGATCCAAAATCAAACCAACCATGAGCCTATATATATCAAGTGATTTTAAATATTTTTAACAAAAAAGAATCTAAAATACCCTTAAACTATAAGATTTGGTACAATATTGTCTTTCATCCACATTATAAGTGTGGATCATTAGAAATAAGAGTGTCTTTGAGCCAAAAGATTGACGTCAAGAGTATTTGAGAGCCGAAAGGAGAATGGAGGTAGTTTGGGTATTTTAGGCCCTTCAACAAAAAGAGAAAGAAAATACTCCCTCTGTCCCATTTTGATATGTCAAATTTTTACTTTGTATTCATTAAGAAATTATATAACTTTACTCTTCTATTCTTTTTTTAATTTTTTTGGATCGAACTCAAGTTTTCAATCAATGAGTATGAATTAATTTATTTTGATTAATTAAATTAACCAAGAAACATAAATCATTTACTTAGCTTTTCTAAGTTGGTCAAATTTATATCTTCAAGACTAATAACCCACAAGGGTAAAAAATTATGAACATGATAATTTATACATTCATTTTATGAAATGACTAGTATTATAGACCAATTAACAAGTATTATAGATCAACTATTTTTCTAGATGACATATAAAATGAGATGAGAAAGTATAATGGATCAGGTTAAATCGGCTTGTTTTTTCAAAAACTGAATATTTAGAATAGAGAGCAGCTCATATAATTTTAAGCTTTAACACATATTTTTCTGTCAAAATTAAAGACGAATTTGCATTGAACTATATATTTGAATTTTGGATAAAAAATATAAGGAAATATTTATTGAAATTATTTCTAATATTATGTCGACTGAAAATGATAGCATGATTAACGTAATCGTTGACGCAAGCGACCCCTGCTTACCTAATCGCTCTCCTCATAGGGGTGAAAAAACGTCAATGGCGACAGTATATATATCTCTGTAGAATCACTACAATTTACTCAATTTTAGTACCAAAAGAGAAGAAAACCGTCAAAAGAGAATTTTTCCCATTTGAGCAATGGCGGACGCGGTTGAGATGCCTAGAGTAAAGCTGGGAAGTCAGGGACTTGAGGTAAAAACTTCAAGCTATATCATATATTTTTTGAACAATGTCAGCATTTTGTCAGTTCTAATTCTGTCCTTTTGTTTTGTATTGGAAGTAGGTTTAATTATAGAGTACTTCGATTTCGTCTGGTTTTTACCGTAGTGTTCTTAATCTGTGGGAATTCTGATACACACCACCCTCTTTAGACCACACTTGTGGAAATTCACTGTGTATGTTGTTGTTTAACACATATAAAGGGTTAGAGCAAAAGTGATTGGGTTAGTAGAACCCATAAGTTATACATTAGATCTACACTGCCATTGTACTTTCAGCATTGCTGATATAGGTTGAGTTCAAATACTTATCTAACACCTCTCTTTACTTGTTTTATGCATATATATGTGTCTTTATATGTATGTGTACTATTTATGGTTTTAGCTGAAAGCAATGGATTCTAAACCCATGGAATCCTTCTGAATCACTGATCCGTTGCTAGATTTGTTGTTTGAACGAAATCGTGATCACTTGCAATTTGGATCAGAAGCTCAATTTCATGGACTTCTCCAGTTCTCCCTGTGAATTTAATAGATAAATTTTACTCTGGACTAATAAGGACACTCTACGCTTTCCAAAATGGATGTAGTAATTTGCTTTTTAGCTGTTACTTCCTTTTTTGCAAAATTGTTTATTTCGCAAGGTAGTGTTCATATAAGTTGATGCAATGGTCATTCACTGCATGTTGAACCTTTGTTTGTAGGTCTCTAAATTAGGTTTCGGCTGTATGGGGCTCACTGGAGTCTATAATTCTCCTGTTCCTGAGGCGGAAGGGATTGCAATAATCAAGGAGGCTTTTAGTAAAGGAGTCACATTTTTTGACACATCAGATGTTTATGGCATGGATCATACAAATGAATACTTGGTTGGAAAGGTAATTACAGACAATTGGTTTTGCATGAATCATGAACATCAAAAGATGCATTTTTATTAGCAGAAACATCCATTACACTTTCCATGGAACGTTGTATAAACAAAACAAAGAAAGTGGAGTACAAGATGGTCTTCTTTATTTTTCCAGCTTGATGATTCTCGAATGATCTTAACATGATAAAACAGTGAACTTGTAAGATATAATAAACTTGTGTATGCATCAATTATAGATGTTCATGTGTAAAATTCTCTCCTTCAGCTAAAAAGAGAGAAGGGTGGAGGTGGGGAAGAGGCATGAATGGGAAAAGTACTTAAAATCCCCTCATCTTCACTAGGTTTAGTTTAAATTTATCTTATTGCAATCCTTTTCGTTACTTGGTAGCAATTCAACTTCAGCCATTGTGTCCATATAAGCTATCACTTGTTGAGGCTACTAGTATTACACCATCTGATGAACACATTAATGATGTGGTATGATTATACGGAGAATCGTTTTTTCTTAATGGTGAACTGGCCACCTCCATAGTTAGAGTCTCTATGAAACACATGGTGAGGATCTTTTTGGTAAACCTGAAAAAGCTGGTCCAGCTATAAGATGAGAGTGTTGCCACTTTTCTCATGCTTCATCAGATAAATGTCCTATCAGGCTACTGAATTTGTTTTGCTTTTCAGTCTTTTAATCACTGACTGGTTGCATTTGACAAAGAGAAGTTTCTACAAACTTGTTGCTAGAAGTATTAGCTCAAGTCATATTTTCCACAACAGAATATGCACGGAGTTGAAGAGTTCTGTTTTCCATCTAGCATATCTTAAATGGGCGGAAAATGAAAATGGAAGGGAAATGTTAATGCAAAAAAAAAAAGAGGTGTAGTGGCAATGTTGGACTGGAAAAAGATTTGGACTATGTTCTTTATCTTTGGTTCATGTACTAAATGGGGTAATGGAATGCCAGAAGCCCACTACCAGTCAGTTAAAGAGCTGCTTGATTTTCCTAAGTAGTCCGTAATTAATCTAAGTTTTTTACTGTTTCAGGCATTAAAGCAGTTGCCTCGAGAAACAATACAGCTTGCAACAAAGTTCGGTATTTATAAGATTGAACCAACTAAGATTACAGTGAAAGGAACTCCTAAATATGTTCGTTCCTGCTGTGAAGCTAGCTTAAAGCCTACAAGTGGACTACATTGATCTCTACTATGTGCACCGTATAGACACAACAGTGCCCATTGAGGAAACAGTAAGTGATCTGCCTATATATGGTTCAATTTTGGTCCCTTAGCCCTCATAATATTCACTTGCTTTAAGTAGGAATGCCTGCATTACTAATTAAGATTCTTGCTTTTAGTTTTCCCGTGAAGCTCTTCTATTTCTTATTGTGGTTAGTTGTATTACAGATGGGAGAACTCAAAAAATTAGTTGAAGAAGCTAAAATAAAGTATATTGGCTTGTCTGAAGCTCACCCGGAGACGATAAGGAGAGCACATGCAGTTCATCCTATCACTGCTGTACAGCAGGAGTATTCTCTATGGACACGTGACATTGAGGATGACATAATTCCAGTTTGCAGGTTTCTCTACACTTTATTACACGTTTTGAAAAAGAAGAAAAGAGCCTTGAAATCAAAGAAAGGACTCCACACACATTTGGACTTTCTACTATTTAGTATAGTTTGGAGCACTATCTAACTGAAAAAAGGCACATTCCTGCTAGACAATTATTAATCATTTTTCTTGTTTCCTTTTGTATGAAAATATATTATTTCCTCCCCCAGTTGGAATTATGAACCAGTGAACCACTAAGCAGAAAGTTAAATGGATAGCGTGCGGAGAAATTTTCAGTTTACTTTTCAATTCTCTCATTCTATCATTATCTACTAGGGAGCTTGGAATTGGGATTGTCCCATATTGCCCTGTTGGACGTGGGCTTTTTGCTGGAAAAGCAGTTGTTGAAAGCTTGCCCGCCAACAGCTTTTTGGTAAGAAAACACACGGTTGTTTATTTTACTTTTAAATTCTTTGATGTTTCATTATTATTAAAAAAAAATTGTATTAAATCCATTTTTCATGCTCTTGTGATTCTGGTTTCGCTTTTTTTCTATCAGACTACACACCCTAGGTTTACAGGAGAGAACTTTGAAAAGAACAAATCTATATATTTTCGTATGGAAGGAGTAGCCAAGAAGCATGGAGGCTCTCCAGCTCAACTTGCTATTTCATGGGTCCTTCACCAAGGGGATGATATTGTACCTATGGTAAGCAACTCTTTGCATAACTGCACTAATACACAGATGATCTTAGAGTACTTGTAAAGAAAAAAATAAGAAAAACCAGCTGAAATAGGTAAGAAATGCAATGTCTCAATCTGTGGGACTATAAGTAGCACTCACTTGACGCTTTGTTTACCAGAAGAATTGGAGGCGGAGGCTCTATGTCATTATAATATCTAAAAGAGAAAGCTGTGCAACATTTCCTGTTTCTGCCTCAAGAAATTAGATGCTGTTACAAATTGTGCTTTGATTTCTTAAAGACATGACGATGTGAATACTGAGTTAGTCTCTTGTCTGTTATTATAGGTACAACAAAGATAAAAAATCTTCATGATAACATAGGTTCCGTGGGAGTAAAGCTCACAGAAGAATACATAAAAGAGCTTTCTGATGCAGTGCCCGTCAGTGAAGTGGCAGGACAGAGAATTGGCGAGGGGCTTTATAAGTCATCATATAAGTTTTCCATTACACCACCATCAACCAAATGATCCAATGTTGCGCTATCACAAGTGCAGGCTTGAGCATATTGTTTCTTTTCTTCCCTCTTAAATTCATATATTTGAATAAAGGATCTGTCTACTAGTGTTTTATCTCAGTCAAAGTGGAAATCATATTAGCTTCTCCATTTTTATTTTTATTTTCATTTTCAATTAGAGTCATATTATCGGTGGAGTAATCAAACTGTGGCCCCTATTGTTAGGCTCAAGTCGGACTTTGGGTCAATAAAGCATCCAATTGTGGTTTTGTGCTTAGTGCTGTTGTATCACTATTGAGTATTGGAGTTATTATTGTGGCAACATGTTGGGAAATGAAAATGGAATTCTCAAATTAAGCTGTGTCATAGGTTGTTCGAAAAAGAAATATGTAAAATCATTTTTTATACAACTAGACACAGGAGTGTACTAGCACGAACTCAATATTATATATTTTTTTCTACATTTATGTCAAATAGATAGCAATAAGAGAGTCAATTAAATTTTAATATGATTTTTAAATATTTTAGATTGTTAATAGTTGTAATTTATAATATTTTTTACGTAATTTTTAAATAATATATGATATTATCCTTATTATTATTATTATTATTATAATTATTAGTTGAGGAAAAATTATGTTTAATCCCTTTAATTACAACAAAAGAAAAATTAATTAGTTAGAGTTATTGCTATTTCGGCAACATGTTTGCTTAAAGAGAAATTTAACACTCATTCCAGTGCTAAACATTTTTAATGTCATTTTAACGAAAAAAAGTTATGTGTCAAAGTTCAAGCATATCAATATTTATTTTTTGACTATATCATTCTACTATATTAGAAGACTCGAGTGAAAATATTAGTATCAACATGCCTGCGTGGCATTTTAAAGGGTATTTTAGTATATTTAAATTACAATTGAGCAAATTATCTTGGTGGGAAATTCTATTTCTTCCAGATGTTTTGTTATATTTTGTGTCAGGTGACGTTTTTGCCATTATGATTAGTGTAACACTTACCCTTTAAGTGGGCCCAACCTTACTATTTTGGAAAATTTGTTTGCCACTTCTTTCCTCAACATACATTATTATTTCTTTTTCTCTATAATTTTCAACTTACAATTATTTATTTGTCTAAATATGTTTATTTAAATGTATTATTTATTAACATTAATGTATGGACAGTTGGACACTATATTAAAAAAATATTTTAATGGTATTTAATTAATTATAATGTTTGATTGTCGCTAAACATATACTTTTAGTAACAATTAGCTCTCTTTGTAAGTATTCCTAAAATCTACAGCGAAATTAAATCTAATAACAATTAACTAATGCCGTTAATGTTTTGGCTAAAATTATTCCTACCTATCAAGTTAAGTTATTTTCATAAGAAAAATATTTGAGTTATCATTACTTCACTCATTTTTAGCAAAAATTTTGTTCAATTAACTGTTGAAGTCTATTAGGGTTTAACATTAATTATATCATAATATACATTTTGTAGAGAAAGAAAAAGGGACATTAAAATTGTAACTAACACTTTTAAAAAAAATAATAATACAAATTTCAAGTGAAAAGTAATGTTGCAAGATCGGATGTATTTAAGTTCAATTAGTCAAATAAATGAGTGTTTTTTAAATTATCAATAGTTTAGGAATGAAACTAATAATTCACGTTAAATTTAGAAATGTCTTTTTTACTTCTCTCATGATATAATCTGAAATTAAAAAAAATTGATACACGCAAGTATTCAAATTCCTATTGAGTGCACATAAAATTTCAATATGAAAAAATAATATTAGATTTAATAGTATGAAAAAATAAAATTGGATTTATAGATATAAAATGAAAAATATTATATTAAGAACGGTAACAGTAGTCGAAACGTAAATAAATTCTTTGACATTAAAAAATAATAATTGACATGAATATTTTAGTGTTCTATCCATATTAAGTGTTTAATATTAATTTTGAAAATGAGTTGGAGGATAAATAATTAATGCTAAGGTGATAGTAAGAAATAATAATTTTTTTTCTTATATATTTAAAGTGATAAATAAAAATAAAAAATTAATTTTTTGAAATAGTAAAAGTGTAAAAAATAAACAAGAAAAGTATATCAAAATCAAAATTGTTGGGTCGTGTCATCTAGTTTTTAAAATAAATAATAATATTGTTATCCATTGTATTGTATTGTATCATTATCATACCTACAATGTTTGTTTTGATTGTTACTTAAAATGTATTATATTGCATTGCTAAGTTTTGTTGTTACGTATTAATGAAAACCCCTATTTCATGGAACAACCGATTAGGTGTGTTCACATTGTTACTTAATTTCTTTTTCTAATTATATTCTTACATAATATTTCATAATACTATTTTACTTAATCCTATGTTATTTAATTCTAGTCAAATCTTTTACCCTAGAATAATTAGAATTTTTTTAGTATATTTATATATTACAATAATATTATTAAACAACAAACCATACAGTGTAGTCAAACATTATATATATCATAATATAATATAGTACATTATGAAACAATTCATAATAATGAGTGTCGGAGTACAATATCCCGAACAAATTATTTCAGAACTTCTTTTATGGTAATAAAATAAGGACAAATGACAGAAATCGCACTTCTAAGTTCTCTTATTACCATTATCCCCTGTTAGTTTTACAAATTTCCAAAATTCCTCATTTTCATGTATCATATTAATGTATCTCGCGCATCAAATTAATATATCTCGACATCAAATTAATGTATCTCATGTATCAGATTAGTGTATGATGAATAAAATGTACATTAGATTAATATAGCATGTATAAAATATAATGTATCTTACTTAATGATTAATGTATCTCGCGCATCAGTTTAATGTATCAACGCTGATATTATTGTATTAGTATGAAAAACTTTTATAATTATAAACTTATAAGAAACAAATAATAATTTATCTTAAAAATATGTGATTTTTGAAATTTGCCCACAAAATAATCCTACCTTTGACATTTGTTGGCTTCTTCTTTCTCTTTGAAAAAATAGAAGAAGGAAAAAATGGAGTTTTCTGCAATAAGCAGGACTAGTGCTCCATTGTTAAATCTCAATCAACGTACACTCCGTACAAACTGTGTCCCCTCTTTAAAGAATCCCTATTCATAATTTTCTATTCCTTCGTCCCCACAATAATGTTGGAGCGATCAAGCATGGGGTCAGTCATATATAATTGTCGCCTTTCGAAACCCTAGGTAATGATTCTTCTCAACCACTCATTCAATATACTACTATTTTCACTGTACTACTCATCCTTTATTATGCAATTTGTTTAATTGTTTATTTGTGTGATCAATTTTATGGGTAGGGGAGTAAAATGCTAATCTAGGGTTACTCAAGGTCACAAAAATTAAAAATAGTAGTAATAATCATGGTCTCCTTATTTCAGTTTCAAAATCATAACTAATGTAGAGCTTCAAATATGAATAATTCGAAGAAAAAAAAGTTGTCCCATTCTGGGCATAGAATTTTGAAACTTGTGATCTTAAAATTCGACATAGGGAGTATTAGCTTTGCTCTTGTTACCATGAACAAAAAAAAAGTAATAATGGAAGTATTGGTAGTCTGCACACATTGATTTAAGATTATAGATCCGAAACCTTTAATTTTTCTATGTGGTGTCACCGAAAATTCAGGAGCGGAGGGAGAGGGCTGACTATGGGTTTGGCTGAACCCTGTAGCTTTGGTTCAAAGTCACACTGTGGATGTGGGTATAACATTGAGGTATGTGCAAGGTTGAAATGGCACCCGACACTTTCACCTTCGTTAACCCCTGTCTCCTCATTTGATTGTGCCTAAGGGGAAAAAAAGAAAGAAGTGGCTCTGTATAGATTGTTCACTAAGAAGTTCTACTCTTTGCGATTTAAAGACTACTGTTAAATTTGACAAGATTCAAAAATGGATTAATGAGAAGATATGGTAGTTAGGAGGATAATTCTTCATTGGTAGGAAAGTCAAAGATAGCACCTTTTGTAGGTGAAATTTAGGTGAACAACAAATTGGTTTCACAAGGTAAATCTTGACATTTTTGACATATTGTGATGTCATAATAGGAAGAATTCACTCCTATAAATAGGTAGCTTCTAATTCATTTGTAACACACCTCTCACTTGCCTTCTCATCTCCTAAGGCGTTTGTTCTTCTTTCTCTCTTGTAGTATTTCACTTGTACTCTTTTGGAGTGAAATAAATATTGGTTGGTTGTGTCTGAGGACTAGGCAAAAGAAAACAAAAGTTTGCCGAACCTCGTTAATTCTTGGTGTTCCTTTTGTTGTTGTCTCATTTACTATTTATTAGCTACATTTAGATATAGCAGTTGTGATTCTATCACTCTCTATATATTTGGCTTCCGCAACAATTGGTATCAGAGCCAAGGTATTATCTGAGTATGCTCTGTGGTTGCAGCATAGTCTGAACTTCCACATCAGAAAAAGATTTACTTTGGTCTTTGCATTGTTAGCTAGTAAATAGTATTTGTAGTAAAATGGGAGACAAGAAAAATGATGAGTCCACATCAAGTGTCAATAATACGTCATCATTGGCATCTTCGCTTATGACAAGAATTGTGTCAAATGCGAAATTTGCAGTTGAAATTTTTGACGGGTCAGGACATTTCGAAATGTGGCAAGGTGAGGTCCTTGATGTTCTTTTTCAACAAGGGCTAGATATTGCCATTGAAGAAAAGAAACCAGACGGTGTAGGAGAAGAAGATTGGAAGATTATCAATCGTGTTGCTTGCGGTACCATTCGATCTTACCTTGCAAGAGAACAAAAGTATCCATACACGAAGGAAACATCTGCAAATAAATTATGGAATTCATTGGAGGAGAAATTCTTGAAGAAAAACAGTCAAAATAAACTTTACATGAAAAGAAGACTGTTACGCTTCACTTATATTCCTGGTAGCACAATGAATGATCATATCACCAGCTTTAATAAGTTGGCGACAGATTTGCGGAATATGGACGTGACTTTTACGGATGGAGATATGGCCTTAATGTTGTTAAGTTCACTTCCCGATGAGTTCGAGCATCTTGAAACGACTCTACTGCATGGGAATGATGAAGTATCTCTCAAAGAAGTTTGTTCTGCCTTATACAGTTATGAACAAAGAAAGAGAGAAAAACAAAAAGGCGGAGAAGCAGAAGCACTGGTTGCGAGAGGTCGTTCTCAAAATCATATGAGAACGAAGAAAGGGAGATCCAAGTCAAGATCGAGACTCAGCAAAGATGAATGTGCCTTTTGCCGAGAAAAAGGGCATTGGAAGAAAGACTGCCCAAAGTTGAATAGCAAAGCCAAACCAAATAATGGGAAGGCTGTCATGGATTCAAATGTGGCTGATTGTGATGACTCCGATTACTCACTAGTTACAACAGATCCATTCAAATCATCTGATGTATGGTTGATGGACTCAGCTTGTAGTTATCATATGTGTCCCAATCGGGACTGGTTTATTGATTTACAAGAAGGAGAATGTGGAGTTATTCACACTGCAAACAATAATCCTCTTACCGCATATGGTGTTGGTTCAATCCGATTAAGGAACCATGATGGATTAAGTAGAACATTAACAGATGTTCGATATGTACCAGATTTGAAGAAAAATCTCATTTCTGTAGGAGCCCTAGAATCAAAGGGGTTCAAAGTCATTGCAGATAATGGCGTGATGAGAATATGCTCTGGTGCACTGGTGGTAATGAAGGCAATTCGAAGAAATAATAACATGTACCACTATCAAGGTAGTACAGTTATTGGGACAGCGGCAACAACATCCAATGACGAGAAGGAGGCAGAAATGACCAAGCTGTGGCATATGCGCTTGGGACATGCTGGAGGGAAATCCTTGAAAACTTTATCAGATCAAGGATTGCTAAAAGGAGTTAAAACTTGCAACTTGGAGTTTTGTGAACATTGTATCAAGGGAAAACAAACAAGGGTTAAATTTGGAACAGCTATCCATAATACTAAAGGTATTTTGGATTATGTTCATTCAGATGTTTGGGGTGCTTCCAAAACACCTTCATTAGGTGGGAAACACTATTTTGTAACCTTTGTTGATGACTTTTCTCGAAGATTGTGGGTGTATACGATGAAAACAAAAGATGAAGTATTGGGAATTTTTCTCAAATGGAAGGCGATGATAGAAACTCAAAGTGGCAGAAAGATCAAGTGTCTTCGCACAGACAATGGTGGCGAATACAAAAATGATCTTTTTCAGAAAATTTGTGAGGAAAATGGCATCGTCAGACATTTCACCGTCAGAAATACACCACAACAGAATGGAGTGGCAGAACGCATGAACCAAACTTTGCTGGAGAAAGTTCGGTGTATGTTGTCCAATGCTGGCTTGGGCAAAGAATTTTGGGCTGAGGCAATAACATATGCGTGCCATCTCATTAATCGTCTACCATCTGCTGCTATTGGTGGGAAGACACCATTTGAAAAATGGTATGGAAAACCTGCTGAAGATTATGGTACTTTATATGTATTTGGCTCAATTGCATATTATCATGTAAGAGAGTCAAAATTGGACCCAAGAGCAAAGAAAGCTTTATTTATGGGAATTACTTCTGGAGTCAAAGGATACCGTTTATGGTGTCCAGAGACAAGAAAAGTTATTTTCAGCAGGGATGTTACCTTTGATGAATCTGCCTTGACAAATAAGGTAACACTTGAAGAAGCCAAACAAATTGATGGTGCTTCAAAGCAGGTGGAGTTTGAGGGAAAGATAATTTTCCCAACACAGGGATCAAACGAGGAAACAACAAAAGATTTTCCTCTTGAAGGAGAGCCAGTCGAAGAGGAGGTTCCATCTCAAGAACCTCAACCACAACTTGAATCAATAGCAACGAGCAAGCCAAAAAGGACAATAATAAAACCTGCTCGACTCACAGATATGGTGGCTTGTGCTAACTCAATTGCAGCCGATGACATTCCTACCACTTATAAAGATGCAGTCCAAAGTTAACAAAAAGATAAGTGGAGGAATGCCATGGATGAAGAAATGCAATCTCTTCATCAGAATCATACATGGAGATTGGCCAATCTTCCAGAGGGCAAGAAAGCAATTGGGTGCAAATGGGTATTTGCAAAGAAAGAGGGATTTCCTAACTAAGAAAATGTTCGCTACAAAGCAAGATTGGTGGCCAAAGGATATGCTCAAAAGGAGGGAATTGATTATAATGAGGTATTTTCTCCAGTTGTGAAACACTTCTCCATTAGAGTTTTGTTGGCTTTGGTAGCACAGTTGAATTTGGAACTAGTTCAGTTGGATGTAAAAACTGCTTTTTTACATGGAGACTTGGAAGAGGAAATCTATATGACTCAGCCAGAAGGATTCAAAGTTGATGGAAAAGAAAATATGGTGTGCAAACTTGAAAAATCGTTGTATGAATTGAAACAATCTTCTAGACAATGGTACAAACGATTTGACAAGTTTATGTTGCAGCAAAGGTACATAAGAAGCAAATACGATCATTGTGTGTATTTGCGCAAGCTTGAAGATAATTCCTTTATATATCTTCTCCTATATGTTGATGATATGTTGATAGCTTCTAAAAGTCAAGAGGAAATTGATAAGCTAAAGATTCAACTGAGAAAGGAGTTTGAGATGAAGGATTTGGGTGAGGCAAAGAAGATTCTTGGCATGGAGATAAAAAGAGATAGACATTTAAAGAAACTTTATTTATCTCAGAAAGAATATTTGAAGAGAGTACTAAACCGATTCGGTATGAATGAAAAAACGAAGTCGGTTAGCACTCCGCTTGCTCCTCATTTTAAGCTTAGTGATGCTATGTCACCTAAGAATGAAGTTGAACGAGAATATATGTCAAGAGTACCATACGCTAATGCTATTGGTAGCTTGATGTATGCAATGATTTGCACAAGGCCAGATATTTCACACGCTGTTGGAGTTGTAAGCAGGTACATGCACAATCCTGGAAAGGATCATTGGCAGGCTGTAAAATGGATTCTACGGTATATTCATAATACTGTAGATGTTGGTTTGGTTTTCGAGCAGAAAGATAGTCAATATCTTGTTGGATATTGTGACTCAGATTATGCAGGTGATTTGGACAAACGAAGATCGACTACTGGTTATGTTTTCACTATTGCAAATGCACCAGTTAGTTGGAAGTCTACTTTGCAGTCAACAGTTGCTTTGTCTACCACTGAGGCAGAGTACATGGCAATTACAGAGGCTGCGAAGGAAGCAATTTGGCTTCAAGGATTGCTTAGAGAACTTGGTATTGGACAAGAAGGAATCACAATATTTTGTGATAGTCAGAGTGCTATTCAATTAGCAAAGAACCAAGTTTATCATGCAAGGACGAAGCACATTGACGTCCGATATCATTTCATACGAGACATCATAGAAGATGGTGGAGTCATAATGCAGAAAATTCATACTACGGATAATCCTGCCGATATGTTGACAAAAGTGGTGACTGCGGTCAAGTTTCAACATTGTTTGAACTTGATTAACATTGTTGAACATTGAAGATTGAGGTTGAAGACACAATCAAAAATTGTTGTTGAGAAAAAGTTGAAAATGGAGAATCTTGCCAAGGTGGAGATTTGTTAAATTTGACAAGATTCAAAAATGGATTAATGAGAAGATATGGTAGTTAGGAGGATAATTCTTCATTGGTAGGAAAGTCAAAGATAGCACCTTTTGTAGGTGAAATTTAGGTGAACAACAAATTGGTTTCACAAGGTAAATCTTGACATTTTTTGACATATTGTGATGTCATGGATGACATCAATAGGAAGAATTCACTCCTATAAATAGGTAGCTCCTAATTCATTTGTAACACACCTCTCACTTGCCTTCTCATCTCCTAAGGCGTTTGTTCTTCTTTCTCTCTTGTAGTATTTCACTTGTACTCTTTTGGAGTGAAATAAATATTGGTTGGTTGTGTCTGAGGACTAGGCAAAAGAAAACAAAAGTTTGTCGAACCTCGTTAATTCTTGGTGATCCTTTTGTTGTTGTCTCATTTACTATTTATTAGCTACATTTAGATATAGCAGTTGTGATTCTATCACTCTCTATATATTTGGCTTCCGCAACAACTACCTTGTCTCATTTAGCAAATTCTATCATCATAATACACACCTAACAAGAAGCATATGTCGGATGTGACACAATCATCTTAGACAATTTTCTCTTTATCTTTTAAGTATCCATGTATGCAACCAATACCCTCGGGCAGATACGATGATTTCTCTTACTATTGTTTAATTTTGTACGATACCAATTCTATCTTAACTTTCACATTGTGTTGGATTTATATTGTTAATATGTTGGGCCTTGGAGGTCTGGCATTTACTTGTAGATGAATTGTTGGTATCATAACTCATAAGTCATAACCATTTCATAGAACTCGTTTTTAACTTGATAGACTATTGCAGACACACACTTCTACTAGAGCTATCATGCGACAACACTTCTTTGAGAAAAATCACAAATAAGTATATATGCAAATAATATATTTTTTTAGGAATAATGCTTGTGTATATTTTATAAGCTGACACCACTTTAAAATAAAACAAATGTATCAATTTGAGACAAGTTATAAAGAACGTCAACCCAAACCCACATACAAGCTGAGTTCTGATAGTATGCCGACACCACTTGAGCAAAATCTTGTGCATTAATTGTAGCCTATCACATCGTGTTCTCGAAGGAACTCCTCCATCTAATGAGTCAACCATCTTAATTTTTTTGAAAGTAAAAAAAAAAAAAATTAAGAAGGATGACTGAGATGGAGGAAGTGCCACAATAATACGATGTGATCATAGAATACCTATAATTCTATGTGTTACATTTTCTTATATCACTGCAAACTTCCTTAGTCAAACAAATTATTTTATATATATATACCGAAATCCAGTTGAACTTTCTTTGTCTGAGATCTCTTTGATTGTTGACTACCTTTTGCTAAGTTTCCATATTACTTGAAGTTAAGAAAGCAACTTCTGGGTGTTGGGAAAACGCGGACAAGCACAAAAATATATATGGTAAAAGTAATGGAAATAAAATGGGAAAATAACTACACCAAAAATTTTACGTGAAAACCCTTCTGAATAAGGGAAAAAATCACGGGCCAAGAGGAGCAACTGATATTACTATAGTAAGGAATTTTACAATGTGTAGTCACGAATACAATACTCAAAGTGACTACTACACACTCAAAAGGAACAACACTCTTTTGGTTTCCGTCTTACTAAAATATCGCTCACACTCTATTTTTCTTCACAGACTATTTTCTTATATAGTCTATGGAATACCTCACTTTGCTCTCAAAATGGTTTTTCTCTCTAACTTGGTGTGTTCTACAAATGAGCAAGAATACTCTATTTATAAAAGGATAAAACCATGCCTACATACGTAAATATAGCAAAGTCAAAAATGGTTTGAAATCTTACCAATTTGCCAACCATCAAATCTTTTATTTTCAACTCCAATTACTATTACTTTTTAACAATTGCTTGTACCAATTGAATAGCTAAAGTTGACCAAAAAAATGAAATGGACTCAACACTGCGATGTCTCATTTTAAAGCTAGAACCTCTTGTGGAAAATCAAATGTCTCCACAAGCATTAGCATATCTTCGTTGTTTTGACTTTGAGAAACTCTTGTCAACTTTAGGATAGCAAGAGTCTTCTGGGTCCTAGTATACTTTATCCATGGAAAAACTTTTGTAGGCCTAGGAAAGTTTACATTGTGGAATGTGGACCCTAGAGCCAATTGTTAAATGAACTAAAATCTTCTCTTATTTTAAGAGAAGATTTGGTAAGTTCCCTAACAGTTTCTATCTTTTCACTTTTACCGAAACTTGGCATGTGGATAAATTTAAGTTGCAATGAAGTAAAATTAGAAATGAAGAAAGAAAAGCTTAAATTAAAATAAAAAAAAGAGGACAAGCTATATAACCTATTATAATGTAAAGATTGGACAAGAAAAAAATAGAGGAGCTACTTGAAGATTCCTATGTCTTTTGTTACAACTATAGTGGTCAAAGTCGAAATTTTCATCTGTTGGATACAGGAATGCACTTTATAATCCAACCGATAGGCCATGATAATGATGAAATCCCTATGCATGCAGCCCATTGCGTCCAGTTCAGCCTTTCAGTATCAGCAAACTTCCTCAGGAATTCAACCATAAGTACCTGGAGAACTATTGTCACTCCCACTATCCCAACAAATAGTCTATTCTTCAGTATTCCACGGAATATGTTTTTCTTCTCCAAATTCCTTGCATTGAACTCATTAAAAACTTGACACAGAACGAAAGTATTGAATATCAAAGTGTCTTTTACCTTCTTATTCACATGAAATATGGCACTTCCTTTGAACTGCATGATCAATAGCACCGTTACCTGATACAAGGCTTGAGCAAGGAGATTCCTCCACATCACTCCAGTTATCAGTGGTTTAGTTCGTCCAACTGGTTTTTTATTCATTAGATCGCTACTGGGTCGCTCAGTTGCCAAAGCTAAGGCCCCCAGAGTATCCATTATGAGATTGACCCACAGAAGTTGGACTGCTGTCAGAGGGACTTCTCCAGATGAAGCAGCAGCAACAAAGTTGATAACAAGGGCAGCAACATTTACTGTGAGTTGAAACTGAATAAACTTTTGAATGTTATTATACACGCACCTTCCCCACTTCAAGACTGTGACCACTGTATTGAAATTGTCGTCCAAGATAACTATATCGGAGCTCTCCTTTGCAACTTCTGTGCCTTGGATACCCATGGAAAGTCCAATATCTGCTGCTTTTAGTGCAGGAGCATCATTTGTTCCGTCGCCTGTTACTGCTACAACATGGCCTTTCTGCTTCAAGCATTCAACCATCAAAAGCTTGTCAAATGGTGAAGATCTTGCCATCACTCGTATTTTTTCGACAATCTCCATCCTCTCTTCTTGTGAATAATTACTGAATGCCGGTCCTTCTATAACTGCAATGTTCAAGTCTTCACCTGGTTGGAGTATTCCACATTCAAAAGCTATTGATTTAGCTGTATACACATTGTCCCCAGTAATCATTTTGATGCTAACACCAGCATCCCTGCAAGATTCTACTGCCTCTTTAACACCAGGCCTACATGGGTCCTTTAGACCCACCAGACCCAGTAAGGTTAGTTCAGTTTCTTCAAGAGCTTGATTTTCTGCATTGCTTTCTTTGTAAGCAAATGCAATACATCGCAAGCTTTTGCTTGCCATATATTCAATTTTCAACTCAAGTTCTTTTCTTTCTTCATGATCTATAGGTGCAATTAATCCACTTTTGACATAATAAGTGGAGCACATAGCTAGAATCATCTCAGCAGCACCTTTCCAATGTGTGTGAACTTTTCCCGTACTATTTTTTGTTACTAGTACCCCACTTCTTTTCTTTTGTGAATTGAAAACTTCAACATGAAGGATTTGATACTTTTGCTTTAATTCATTAAAGTTCACTAGTAAACTGGTAAGGGCCCATGATAGAATCGCTTTCTCGGTAGGGCCTCCACAGATTTCTGGAGGACCTGAAGGTGTTGTATAAACATCACCAGTAGTATTCAAGCAAGCAGCCTCTTGTAGCAATTGAACAACATCAGGTGCTAGCTGTGATGCTGTCGTAATCATTTCTGTTCCTAAGAAAAATTCTGTTATCTGCAAAGGTGAATTCAGAATTTAAATTTAATGGGTTCTATGTTCAAGTTCTTACTGGTAAATTCATTGCAATTTTACGAGTTTAGAATTTAATATTTGTTGAAAGCTTACAACTAATTTTCAACATTTATTTATGCTCCATATTGAAACTTGTGGGTTCAAGTTGAACCCAGTAAACTAGGCTGCATCCGCCTTGAGTTACGTACCTGCATCTGGTTTAAGGTGAGAGTGCCAGTTTTGTCTGTGCAGATTGTGGTTGCTGATCCCATTGTCTCGCAGGCAGATAGCTTACGGACCATTGCATGATCGAGCATCATTCTTCTCATAGAGTATGCCAAAGTTAGTGTAACAGCCAATGGCAAACCTTCTGGAATTGCAACCACTATGATGGTTACGGCTGCTGCAATTATACGAATCAAGGAATTCATTATATCATCTGCTTTGGTTTTGCTACCTACAAACTCCTTCTGTCCACTTTCATTTTCAGTATGTCCCGTGAAGTAACGGATCATTAAGGTGACTAGAACAAGAAAAGCCACTAACAGACCAACATTCCCGATATATTTAGTAAGTTTATTTAACCGATTTTGCAGTGGCGTTTGTTCATTCTTGTCATCTGTTATTGTGCACATCATTTGACCCCATGCATTGTTTGCACCTACCGACGTGACAAGCATGTGTCCATATCCGTCCATTACCTTTGTTCCGCAGACCAAAAATGGGTTTTGTATCTCATTGATTTGAACGTGGTCACTTTCACCTGCAGAAGTAGATCCAAAATATATATTTAATGACTTCAAAATTCTGAGTTCTTTAAAATATAGTATTATATTACTTTTTGGTGTCTCCCTCTTTTATAATTATTGTTTATACTGAAAATGATATCTACGTCTGTCTCTATTTACCTGTCATGCTGGACTCGTCTACTTGCAGTGAGTGGCCATCCAAGAAGAGTCCATCTGCTGGAATATTATCGCCAATTTTGAGACACACAACATCACCCACTACAATATCAAAGATAGATACTTCCTGTCGACGTCCATCTCTCATTACTTCCACTTTTATATCCTTGCTTTCTTCCGCAAGCTTCAGAAACTGTCTGCTTTGTTTGAAGTTACTGATAGAAGAGACTGCAAGGACAAGAATAACTGCAATGATGATACTTCCGCCATCATACCATCCTTCCTTAGGTCCATGCTGCTTAATCCCAAAACCAAGGGACAAGACAGCACATACCAAAAGGATGATAATGGTGGTGTCATTGAAACCTTCAACTACAAAACTCAAGAAACTCTTGGCTGGTGGCTTCTCGTAAATGTTGGAACCAAAAGTCACCTTCCTTTGTTCTACTTCATTCTCATGCATTCTTATACCTTCTTTCTGGTCCGATCCAAGAAGTACTACGACTTGTAGCACTCCTCCGAATTGAAGGAGGCCATTGAAGTCTTTCTCTCTGACCAACTTGGCAAGTGCTTCTTTGTTAATGCCATGAAAAAGTTGTTTCTCATGATCATTGATGCTTTCAATGTCGATAATGTAGGTCGGATCGCGCACCAACTGGGAAAGGACTAATGTGTTTCTATCAATCCTTTTCTTATTCAAGAATGCCACAAAATATATGGCTCTAAAAACCAACTGCAGCCTCTTATGAGGTTTTCCAAGGTAACTGTCCCTTTCATTGCTTAAAAACATAATGGTATCACTGTGTTTGGATGTGTGTATAGCCATTAGGGTTTCTTTGCTCAAAAACAATAGTAGTACTATTTTTTTTACTGCTGGTAAATATTGAAATTTGCTGCGTTGCATTCATTGTGTGAATTAGTTGCATAAATAACCTAGGAAAAAAGAAAGATCCATGCAATTTCCAGGATGCTCACAATGAAATTTACAGAATTTTATTACGTGATACCTGGTACTCCCCTATAACCAATGAGCTAGAAAATGTGAAGAAGTTCACTTACATATTCCATGCAATAGTGTTGAATGTTGATGCTCAGTGCTTGTGTTTTACGTGAGTAAGCATCGATCCTTTTTCCATAAATCAAGGAATATTGTATTATTTAATTATGGTGTTTAAGTTAAGATACATGTCATTTATTCATCGATTTGAGGTTAACATCGGGTGTGGATAAGCTTTTATCGTAAATATATTTTGTCTACCAAGATAGTGAAGGAGCAAGAATTTTGGGATTTTACTTGAGAATTAAAATTGTACACACTTAGAATGTGATAGCAATTTAGTTAAATTTTCAATCCTTAGAGATTACCACGAAAGTTCGCTATAGTTATAGAATAAGTGATTTTGATTGTTTAAGAGTTATTTAAACCTACAAGGCATAAAACTTAAACTCATCATGTCGAAAATCTTGCTCTATAAGTAGTAGTGGTGTAACCACATGTAGTAATGGGTGGGGAACATGATTCGTTGAAAAATTATATTATTATATATATAGAAATTTATACAAAAATATAGTATTGCTTTTCATATGATATGTTAATTTTTGAATATTTTAAGTAGGCGTTTGGCCATGTGATATGGTATCGTGTGATGGAATCGGCGTTTGGACATGCCATTTTACGCTGATTCCATCTCATGATTCCATATCATTAGATGTGATATCATATTCTCCAAAATCATGATATGAAATCATATGGGAATACCATATCATGATTTTGAGTTATTTTAATACAAAAATTGATCCATGAGTTTATGTTTTGTTAAAATAACCCCACATTTATATCTACTAACCATTTATTTCACATGTAAATAAAATTTATGATTACGTCATTACTTTTTTTAAAAATATTATTTTCATCGACATAAAATTTTTATTTTCACTAACATATAGTCACTTTAACTCACACTTCACGATTGTTGAGTAATAAAATTTTGAAGAGCCCATGAAAGGTGTTTAATTTTTACTCAAATATATTGATGAAACAATTACTTAAGTGGAGAATAAATCACCTTGTAATAATTTACTATACGATTTTATGATTTTTTGTTTATTTGATAATATTAAACAAACAATTGAGGCTATTTTAATAGTTTTAGAATTTATGAGATTTTTATGTTTATGAAAAATATACAACACCAAAATTTCATATCGCATGTTCAAATAAAATTTTAGTTTCACTTATGATTTCATATTGCATGACCAAACGGGCCTTAAATAAAATTTGTGACTTAGTCCTGAGCAAAAGTTATAGCAAAGACGTTAAAGATTCTCCGCGTGTTCTTTTAACCTTTATTCCCTGTTAAGCTTTCAAGGTCTATACTCGTGTTTCTTCTGATATATAGTTTTTCTACAATTTTTTCCATCACTAGAAATTAGAATCTAAATTTGTTGGTTGAATAAATAAACAAATACTCCTTCGAGTCTATTTTATTTGTCATATTTTTATTTTGCACACCTCTTAAATAAACATTAACTGATTAAATTATTCTTATTAATTCGTTAGTTTCATTTTTATACACATTAATCCCTCACAGTTGTCGAGTACGGATAAAGGTGGTAGCTAACTAGTAGTTTTAATTATATTCTGATTTTTCTTAGCCATTACTTTCTCTATCTACATAGCTTGTCCAATTTTCTCTTTATGACTCTTAAGAAATCATAGGTAAAAAGGCTATCTTTACTCATTTACCTTTTTAACTCCTTTTAATGCGTTGCATTTGTCCGTCTTATCAATCAAATTAGTAATAGTAACCTTCTTGGAATTTTACAAACATTTATACTCTCGAAAGAACTAAATTTTAAGGGCAAAATGGAAAATTTTAAATTAATTATATCTTAATTTTGTAAATTGATAAGTAATTTGGGAGAGATAAGTTTTAGTAATATGGACAAGTAACATGAGACGAAGGGACTATTGTTGAGTTGAAGTTTTTTTTTTATGAATTATTGCTTAATTATTCCCAAAGCTGAAGATCATTTTGATTACTATTTATCGAGTTTGATATGGTTGATGCAAAGTAGGTATACTTGATTTGAGTGGTTAATTTAGAATTTTTAGAATATGTGTATTTTTTTATCATAGAAAAAGAGAAAAAATGCATGCAATCTTCTAGTAGTATAGGTATCAATAAATAATAGTTATATTAATTTTTCAAAAAAAATATTCACATGAAATATTTAATTTTATAAACAAAACTATAGATTTACGTTTTCTATTTTTAACATAAATTTTCCCCTAGGTTAACGTTAAGCTGATCTAGATGGCATGATGTCAACCTTATCGTATCAGTAATGTATGTATGGGTAGTGGGTACGAAGACTCTAGTAATAAGTCAGTCTTTCTTTAATAACTTTATTATTTTTGTTTTACTATATAGTTGAAACTTTTTTTTTAAAAAAAAAAAAGAATTAAGTCACCCATCCTCTGTGTAGTTATTTTTGTTTTTTCTATCCGATTTAAGAATCGGTTGATTTTGATTATAAATTTCACGTTCAATTTATGAGGGTTCGGGACGTAGAATTTATGGTTACATCATATATATCTAGAAAAATATTGTTAGAGAATTTTACTATCTGGTTATAGAATTTGTTCATCGTTAATTTTTAAATTTTTAATTGTGAATATCCAAAAAAAGAATTCAGGAGAAATTTGTAGGAAATTTCATAAGACTAGTTAACTTCCAATTTATTTAAGAAAGCTTTAATCTATAGATTAGTGTGAATCACTCTACCATTAATAAGTTTTAATTCCAACACATTAGTCACTAGGTCTCTTTAGTTAACAACTTTGATTCTCTCTCTTTAAATAATTTATTTTTTAATTGTTATTCACTTATTCTTCCAAACTTTTGCTTATTTTTACCGGTAGGGAAGGGGAAAAGAATACAATGTTACGTGCAATATATGGAAACTTAAACCATAGAGGATATAAAATGTAGAATTTAGTTATTGTGGATATATTTCTCAAAATCTTATCAAACAAAAGATTAAATAATATCATAACCAATACATCCTACCAAACTACCTCTAAATATACTAATTAACAACCACTTAATAACTTGTAATTGGATGAACCGAAACCTAAATAATATGGACATAAAATTAAATTTTGGAGGGTAAAATGCTAGAGTCAGTCAAATTGTTTGGCTTACACAAAACTTAAAGAAGAAAAAAGAGACTTTTGAAGTTAAGTTTGTTATTCTAATTATAAAAAGATAACATTTAATTGAAATAGACTGAAAAGAAAAAGACGTCACATCAATTGAAATAGAGGGAATCGTGTAGAACAAGAACAAATAAAGATCGACTCAATTTACAAAGAGACTTGGGAGGGATCAAGTTAAGACCTCAAGTATGTATTCTAAAAATCATTCATTTTGGAAAATAGGAAGAGAAATTATAAGTGCAGAATAATCAATATTCTATTAAAAATAGGTAGCTGAGTTTTGGTGAAACTACTTGTTTGAAGAATATCCTTAACGTCCTAGTCAGCAATATCAGAGGTATTGACAAAACTAAGCCATTATATAAAGCAAATCATCAAAATAATATGTTTTTTTAAAATTTTACAAAATTAGTATAAACGTATTTCACAGTAACGTTTTAGGGTATATTTTATTTTTTAAAAGCTGACGGCGTTAGGTTGATATACGTTACTCATAGTAACGTTTTAGGAGTAAAACGTTACTTATAGTAACGTATATCAACCTAACGCTGTTAGTTTTTCAAAAATGAAATATATCCTAAAACGTTACTGTGAAATACGTTTATACTAATTTTGTAAAATTTTAGAAATATATTATTTTGGTAAATTACTTTATATAATGGCTTAGTTTGGTCAAAAATTCGCAATATCATATATAATCAATATATGGTCTTACGTCAACCTAAAATGTGTAACTAATTAGTTAAAAGGTCGTTTGGTAGATTATATTAATAAAAAAAGGAATAATTGTATAGAATGACAAATTAATAATATAAAATAAATATAGTAGCTTTCCTTTGATTTATTTGTGTTCCATAACAAATTATTTGTCAGTCTCTCTCTCCCTCATATTCTCTCTCGCCACTCTCCCTTTCTTGCTCGCTTTTTCTAATTGTATAAAGCGAAATAAATTATATAAACGCATGCAAATACATATATTTAGTCCTATACACTTATAATTATACAATACAAATATTTTCTCTGCCCAAGTCTCTTTTTTTTTTTCGTTTTATACAAATTCAAATTATATATAATTTCTCTTTTTCTCGATTTATACAATTCGATTCAATTGTATATTTCCTGCGCAAGTCTTTTTTTGCCTTTCTCTCTTTCTCGTTTTATACAAATTCAAATTGTATATAATTTCTCTCTTTCTCGTTTTATACAATTCAATTTTGTCTTTCTCGCTTTCTCGTTTTTATAATTCAAAATGTATATAATTTCTCTCTTTCTCATTTTATACAATTCGCTTCAATTGTATATGTATAGCGAATTATACATATATAAGTTTGCTATGGAGCGCAATTATGCAAACTTTGCTATATCATATAGATATAAATTTTATGTTTGCTATATGTAAAAGTTGCCCTGAAAATAATGTATCTATTAGCTTTGTGTATTAGTAATATCTTGTTTGATATACACTTTTTTATGTTAGGCCTAACCCATCGGTGGCCCCTTAAACTTGGCATAAACTTTTACTTAGACACCTTAACTGAGCGATGTTCATTATAGACACCTCATGTAAGATTTTGTTGTGTCATTTTGGCACCTTTTTTATTATCAGCAACAACATATAATGTGTGTGAATCACACACGCCGATGACGTGTAAAGTGACCAATTAAATGACAACATTTGTCATTTGTGTCCGATGACGTGTAAAGTGACCAATTAAATGATAACATTTGTCATTTGTGTCAAAAATAGTTTTAAAATAATTGATATTGAGTAAAAATAAAAAGTGACCAATAAATTAATGACACGTGATATTTTTTCCAAATAAAATTAAAATAAAATTAAGCTAACTAAAAGAAGCCTCCCACCCCACTCCCAAAGCCCCCCACCCCAGATCATCTTCTACAAAGCCCCCCACCCCAGATCATCTTCTCCAAAGCTCCCGCCACCCCCACTCCCAGCCAATAGTGTTCTCCAAATCACCCCCGCCACAAACCCCGATCGACTTCTTCAAATACACTTTCATCCTACCCACGATAATCTTCTTTTAAATCCAAAAAACAAAAATTTTCTTTCTCATTTAAATTCTGTTTTGGGTCATTAAAATAGCCTTTGGCTCCATTTCTTTGCTCTCCAAATATCTTTTTCATTTTGCAGAATTATCCCCACCCACGCCGGCAAATTGTGTTTTTTTAAATTTACTCCCTTTAAATTATTGAAATAATCTTTCTTAAATTTCACTTTGTCCTAAATATTAAATTTTTCATGAAAGAATTTTACGAAAGAGTTTATTCTTAAATTTTAAAAATATTTTTTGTCATTTTTATTGGAAAATCTTCATTCACAATGAGGGAAATTTAATTTGATCAAAATGGTGGCTGAAAATAGGGAAGAAGATGATAAAAATAATTAAAAATTGATTAAATAACCTTTTCACGTGCCTATCAATGAGTGTGCCACACTCATCATGCCATATAAGCAAAAGGTGTTAAAATGACACAACGAGATTCCATATTAGGTGTCTATAATGAATATCGCTCAGTTAAGGTGCTTAAGTGAAAGTTTGTGCCAAGTTTAAGGGGCCACCGATGTGTTAGACCTTTATGTTATATACTACAACTAATGTAACCACTTTATTGTTTACTAAGGCGTGTATTAGCACTATGAATTTTTATGTATTAGTAATGCAAAGAGATTTAAATGCATACATTAACATGAAAAAAACTCAATTACCCGTTATAACCCTTTTACATCTTTTTCCACCTTTATGGTGAAAGATCTTTTTATAAATAAATATTTTTAATATATCAAATCAAACAATGCATAAGCATTATCAATGTAAACATTACTAAAAAAATTTATTTAATATTATTTTTATATACTCAATCAAACGAATAGCATTTTGGTCCACATTTATGTACCGATCAATGACTAATTGGTCCTGTCTGTATTTACTTTGTTTTTTCTTTTGCGTTATTCCCACTGTCTTTTTTTCTTCTTTCGCGTTTTACGAGTGTTTTTTTTTCTTCTTTTTTAAACAAGAAAACAGACTACTCCTTAGTCTCTATGGGCCAAATTAAGGTGGCACAAGCCTGTCATTCAGCATATTTAATATGAAGAAAAACTCAAGGGGAAGTTTCAGTAGAACTTTCAGCTGAACCTGTCAAAACTCGTACCCAACAACGATTGTGATGGAATGATAAATATTCCATCAAGCCATTGACTATTCATTACTGGCGCTTAGGATAAAGCGAATCCAATAACGTTGCTCTAAATAACCCATATATATTAATAAAATTTACCTAAGTTTCATAGTATTAAAAACTAATTACCTTATGTTTTTACTGTTTTTCAAATTACGAGAATTTCTGAAAATTTATAGATTCCGAATACATGTTAGCGGAGCCAGAATTATCAATAAGGGGGTTCAAAAATCTATAGAAATAGACACATGAAATAGCTGAAGAGGGTTCGACATATACTGTATATACATATAAAATTATTTTAACCATATATTAATAATATAATTTTCCATTGAAGGGGGTTCGGATGAACTCCCTTCGTATAATGTGGCTCCGCCCCTGCTGATGTTGGATTTATGGATACATCACTGTATTTTCATATACATTAACAGACATCTAGATACATATAGGAAGCATGAAGAAGATCAGAAGGGATAGACATCCGGATATATAGGGGATGATGTATTTAAGAGGAGAGGAATGTCTTTGAGAGGAGGGATATAGAGATGTACTGTTATCGAGAGAGGAGGTATGTATCAGAGAGGATATTTTTGATTTTTTTAAAAAAAAAGATAGGAAATTGTAAAAGTTATGATAAAATAAGATGTATAGTTAGATAATGTTTTCATTTATCTTGAGAAAATCCTCTTGGAATCTATATATTGGACCTGCATGTCATACGATGCGACTCCTAATTTAGCTAGTAATCCTAATTAAGGGCAATGGATATTATATAGCTTGCTCTATTAGTTAAATACAACTTGTTAATTCTATTAATGTATTTTTGTATAGTTGATGACCTGCTCATGTACAAATTATTACTATAATGTTATTGTTTTGTCAATAAAGAATTGTTTCATATAAAATGAAACTTATGCAGAGTAGCATAACTTATTCATTGCATTGTTTACACCCAAAATGGAATTTATCATGATTATTGCACCCTTTAGCAATGAGTCATGAATTCATACAAAACTCTATTGTTTGAAGGTGAAAAAAATATATTTGTAAATACAAACAATATATCTTAACCAAACTTTTAATCAAAGAACATACATCATTTTCTTTCATTCTTTGAGTAAAATCTAAGAACTATATAAAAGAAAAGACGATAAAGAACTCCCCAAGCCAACAATATGGCAATATCCAACCATATATTCTCCTTTGATATGTCCATAGAAAACAAAACATCTTCTCCAATCAATGTGCAATTTTGTGATAAATCAATTGAATCCTTATGCAATTGACTAATCTTCACATCACCTAAAGGACCAGGTGAAAGATCAGCTAGGTCACCATTGTAACAATTTGTTGTCCCTTTAAATTCATTAATCAACAATGCTTCAAATGGATATTTGATTGCTGATATGTAATGTAACCATCTCCAAACCAAAGGAATTTGAGTCCTCTTCAAGAAAAATCCACATGTTAGGAAGAATAGAGCTGTTGTAGCTATAACGATCGCGTACCCCGTGATGTAACTTGGGACTAGTGCACTTACTAACATCACATAAGCATTGCTAGTTATGAGTGAGGAATAGAGGATTATCCAGAAGCTTAAAATGCTGCTGTGGATTCTAAGAATGTATTGTGTTATGGCAGCGAATGTGAAGGCTTGGATCGCGAAAAAGGGGAGGTATACTATGAGGGAGGAAATGACATAAGAAGATGCTCTATAAGCGTTGTGAGATGTCTCGCGAATGAAGATGAATCTTTCTTGGATGAACGTTGGGACAGCATCGTTCGAGGAGAAAAAGACTAGGCAAATTGTGAAGATGTAGAAGTTGAGGAGGTGATTGATTGTTGTGAAGTCGAAATGATCTAGTCTTCGGAAGAAAGAAGACAGGACTAGTCCCATGACTGTTAAGACGATTTCACGAGATAGGAAGAGTTCAGGAGTACGAATTACATTCAATGTGGTACGCCAACAGAGGACTATAACTTCTCTAAGCCAGGGATTTGCGAATTTGTGCCTGTGAACTGGTTCATCGAGTACTTCTTCGATTTCAAATACTTCCTCATATGATGGATTATAGGATGAGTACTCTATTCCTTCTCGAACCGGAGTGAAAATTGCTGATACTACTGGAGTTTTAACACGTGAAGGTGTTTGTTGAGACATTGGGAATGGATGACCTGAAGACATGCTCGATTTTGCACCAGAAATTTGTGTTCTTCCTCCATGGTTCCATGTTGGTGGACGAAGAGGAGTCCCTTTAACCCCATTGTAAAGCCAAACAGAGAAATCTTTGTAGAAATGTGAAGCCAAACGTGGATGAATCCCACTCTGCATACTCATAGGCGTTTGAGGAACCTTACGTTCCAATGAGTTATCAAAATCCTCCTCATCGTCCTCCTCATCATAACCGAAACTATTAACATTAGATTCAGACTGATCCTTAGGATCTCGTTGGGAATTCATGTTTCCAACAGAAAAATGAGAGCTTCGGAGGCTAATATGTTTGGTCCAGGGTGACTTTGCATAAGGAGTTCGAGGAGCTCTTGGTGTTTTTGGTGGTTTTCGGAGAGGGGTTTTAGCTGCTTGATCAGGTTTGATTCCATCCCTTTGATACAAGACAAGAGGATCAAGTCCAACAGTTGATTCATCATACTCTTTTATCACATCTAACAGGTACTCTAAGCTATTTTCACCATCTGGAACTGGTCTTACCAAACCAGCTAGAAAAGCCACTACTCCTGTTGGACTTCCCAAATAAACAAGCCTTCCCCTGCATTCACAGAACAACCCTGCTTATATGGCGGTGTTTAGGTACGGAGTTTGAGGAAGAACGAAAGAAGGATTTTTATAACACCCCATAAGTGCCCCTAAAACATGTAGCATATACATCATTTCTATGGTTATAAGAAGTTGTTGTTCATCTTTAAACAGATTATAGAAAGAATTGACATACAAATTGAAACGGAGGAATACAATTATACTTTCACATGGCAATGTGTACTTAAATGCTTGAAGATAGAAAAACATAGAATTAAAAAGTACCTTGCAAGGACTGTGATGCGATCGAGGAGCATTTGGATTCTGAAAGAAGGTTGATGGATGGTCATGAGTACTATACTACCACTTTTAGCTATGTCTTTCACTTTTTCAACAACACTGAAAGCACTTGTAGAATCAAGACCAGATGTAGGCTCGTCGAGAAACAGCAGAGATGGCTTATGGATTATGTCAATCCCTATTGACACTCTCCGACGTTCTCCCCCTGACACTCCTCTTCTTCCTTCATCTCCTATGTACGTGTGTGTTGCACTCTACATAGGCACATGTAAATTTTACACTATCAAGTTACCTTATAAATAACTACAAAGTAACCGTTCATAATCCTTTTGTTGTTAATGAGTCTTGACATACCGTTAAGCCTAATTGCTCGAGAAGTTCATGAACTCTTTTCTTCTTCTCTGCTCTAGATATCGATGGTGGAAGCCTGACTTCAGCTGCAAACATGAACGTCTCGTAAACTGTCAACATAGGAAAGAGCTGATCATCTTGCATTACGTAGGAAGAGATCATCTTCATATAACTTGTGGTCACCTGCATATCATAATAACTATAACCTTTAGTAAATCATAACTATGTTTTAACCACATTACATGATACATATAGAGACACTTAACTGGTTTGCCATCTAGTCTAACAGTTCCTTCAAGACTACCACGAGCAATTCGTCCAGCAATGGCATCAAGATAAGTAGATTTTCCAGCACCACTAGGCCCCATGATGGCCATGATTTCGCCTCGCAAAGCTTGTCCTGATATATCATTAAGAAGATAAGCTTCTCTGTTGATCCAAACACCATCTTTTTTCACTTTCTTGTTAACACTATATGACAGATTAGTAAACTCAAGACCATGTCCTGGAATTAGCTTGCGCGTTGGCTGCTTCGCTAAATTATTACCATTAATCTTCTTCAACTGTGCAGATTTGTCCAAATCCAACAAAGTTTCTAAGCTTCTGTTGGTGTCTGTCCGCTTAAACTTTGCCATTTTTTTTGTTTTCTGAAGGGACACTTGTTTTTCCCCTTCTCTTTTATAAATACAGGGGATGGAGAAGTTGAGAATTGGACAAAAAATGGGACGGGTAAAACATAAAAGAAATTGGAATTTAGTTAAGTTTTATACAAAGTTGAATGTTTCTTTTTTCCTCTATTTTTGTACTATCTTCTTTTTTCACTTTGGTTTTGTCGTTGGTTTGCTTTGATCATGTCGTTATGACAAATAATTTTGTTAGTGTTTTGTGGAAATAAATATCTTCTTTCTTTGTTTTTAATACGTGTAGTATAGACTGGAAAGAAGAGATTTATGTAATATCTGCAGTGAACCATTGATCTTTAGGGGTCGTTTGGTAAGATGCTATAGATAAGGGATAACTGATCTCATTTATTTATTATCTTTAATGCTTTAAAATATTAATTTCTCTTCTATTAATAAATATTCTCTCTTTTTATGTCTTAAGAGTGTTTATCAATGCTTAGTTAAGATCTAAACCAATTAATTGTAGTAAACTAGTCATAGGGCTGCATATCAGTCGGTTCGGTTCGATTTTAAAGTTTATTGATTGATTTGTTGGTTATCGATTTGTAGAGATGCTAAATTGTTATAGAACTATTAAGATATTCACTTATCCATTATTGATCGTTATCGATTCGGTTATCAGTTTAACCGTTAAGATTTGACATAGAAAAGAATATTAAAAATCACTTTAAAATAAGGTGACAAACCAAATGAACCATGCGCATGAGTTTACAAGTTACATTTTTCTCAAAATCAAACAGTTTTACATTGTAGAATAATTGAGAATTTGAGACAACTAGAAATAAAAGTAAGAAACTAAACTCTAAGTCAAGGACTTTATATACAAAATGATATAACTATAATTATTTAATTTACTATCGAGTTATCGGTTAACCCATTAAAAAAAAACCTAAAACCGTTAAGAACCGATAATCTGATAATAAAAAAACTCAAAACTGTTATCAAAACCGCTAAACCAATAACCCATTACAGCTAAACTAATAACTTTTTCTCGGATTGGGTTATTGATTTTTATTCGATTTTGAACAGTCCTAAGTCATAATAGCAATGGACGTTAGTTAATCTAAGCAAATCACATTGTTGGAAGGGATAATTGTGCATTATATTAAACTATAAATTCAAAATAAATGTTATAACCACAGTTTCATTTAATTTCAATTCGCAATAAACTTTTTGTCATTCGTCTCTCTCCCCCGAATCTCGCTCACCCTCTCACTTTATACAAAAACACGAATGTGTAAATTGGAGTGCTTATATTTGTAGAAAGTAAGATAGAACTGTATATACAAATGGAAATACATGTATCTTCACCCAATACACTTGCAACTATACAAATACAAATCTTCATCTCCGCAGTTATCCTTTGTCTTTCACTCTTTCTCGCTTTATACAAACACAAATTATAGAATATGCAATGTATAATTTGTGTGTATAAAGCGAGAGAGATATTTCATATACAAATACAAATGTTTTAACTCAAGTCAATTGTATGCAAATATACAAATAAAATCATTCATACATATACATAGTACTTCCACATATACAATTATCTAACCGATATACATATCTAGTCGTTGCGATTTATACAAATTAGATACCTGTGAATCTGATGTGTGCGATTTATATAAATTAGATGTTATATGTTTGCTATGAAGCATAAATATCAAAATCGTAGCTATAAAGCGCTAATATGATTTTTGTGTTTTCTATTTCTAAAATTTATTATGTGTATGTATTATTCATTTACGTTTTATTGTTAGTTAATCAATTTTTATTACTTCCGTGAATATTTATTTCTATGAAGGAAAAAATAGAACAAATATATTATAGCTTAATTTTTTAAAATAACTATTATTTGACACATCTATTTTTAGTAAGGATAAATTGACCAAAGCAAATAATATTTTAATTAGAAAAATTACTTGGATTGATATCTTTTAATAAACAATGACTGATTTTAATAATATTTTTTATTTATTACTAACTATAGCAATATATAACAATACTATGTTAAATCAACAAAAGTGAATTATGTATGCAATATATATGCATTATAACTGTTTTTGAAAATATATTATGTTTGGTAAGAAAGTGATACATTGTATTATAAGTGTATTAAGAACTAATTAATAAAACTTGTACTATATGTGAATAAGAAATTGTTTCTTTGTACTCCTTCCGTTTCAAAAAGATTGTCACTATTTCTTTTTTAGTTTGTTTAATAAAGAATAACCCCTTTCCTTTTTTGGCAACACTTTAACTTTAACTTTCCACGTGGCATGTTTAAGACCACAAGATTAAAGTGTATTTTGATACATTTGACATAACTTTAATTTAGAACCACACGATTACAAAGTCTTCTTTCTTTTCTTACACTCCGTTCCAAGTCAAACTAGGTCATTCTTTTTTAAACAGAGGGAGTAATATGTATTAAAACTGTATTATACATGTATTAAAAGTAATCAAGTGAAAAAAATGTTATTGCTATAAATAATAAATATTTTCTTAATATAATATATTTATGTAAGTTTTCCATTTTAGATTGTGTAAGGGAAAAAATGTTTGAATATATTAATAATATTTGTAATTTATCTGGTACTAGACACAAGCGCCCGTGCTACCACATGCTCGATATATGTTTTTATTTTTATTTTATGTGATAAAAATAAAATTTAGAGAGTCAATTAAATTTTAATATGATTTTTAAATATTTTAAGTTGTTATTTTTTCATTAATTATAGTTATTTTCCCATTATATTTTTTAAGACATTATATTTATTATAATCAAAGGGTGATATAATAAAATTACCCTTCTATTTATAGTTTCTTAAGAAGTCTGCAAAGTCAACTGTGAATAAACATAATTAACCAGAGAGAATATTTTTTATAACTTATTTTTATATGCATTGACACAAACAAATATCAAAATAGTAAAATTGATCAATATATTAATAATTTTTTTTATATTGTGTAAATAAAAAATGCACTAGGGAATGGATAGGAGTATTATACTCCCTCTATTTAACAATACTTGTCTAGTACTGACTTTACCCACTTCTTAAGAAAGTATAAATAAAAGAGTAATTTTAATATATAGTCTTTAAAAATATATCTTAAAAAATGTATGGAAGAAATAACTATAATTAATTATAAATATATATTAGGTTATCCTTAAAATTATTTATTAATTTCATAAAGTGAAGAAATATTATTGATATCATATATTTATATAAAAGAGAACCCTAGGCCCTCCTAGGTGGCACCACCACAAGCAAGCATTTCCTTTAAAATTTATTTATTTCCAAAACTAACCTTCCTCTTTCATGAAAAGATGTGACTTTTTATGAGAAGTTGCGACTTTAATGAAGAGTTGCGACATTTATCAAAAGTTGTGACATTAATGAAGAGTTGTTACTTCTATCAAAAGTTGTGACTTTGGTGAAGAGTTGCGACTTTATGAAAAGTTGCGACTTTTATGAAAGGTTGTCAACTTTCCCAAGGGTTGCAACTTTTCTAAATAGTTGTAACCTTTCCGATTATGAAAGGTTGTCAACTTTCCCAAGGGTTGCAACTTTTCTAAATAGTTGTAACCTTTCTGATAAGGCACAATAAACATTTGTTTACACTCCCCTTTGTTATCTATAAATAGAAGGATTTCCTCTCATTTTGAAACAACAAAAATTTTGATCTTCTTCTTCTACTTCTGCAAAATTAAATATTCGTGTACTTTGCTCCTTTTGAGTGACTTACTGACAACATTGTTTTTGTACCAATAAGTTGGTGAATAAAATCGTCTCATCTTGAGAGGATGAAATTCTTTAAGCCTTTGAATAATTTTCTTAAGGGGGCATTGTGCATTTAGTGGACTCAATTTTTCCTTCCTATTTCATTCTTCTTTTTTTACATATTCTAGAATATTTTTTTACAATCATTAATTTATGCTTTTGATATTTATTATTGTTTTTGAGTACATGTCTTAAATTCTATTTTTATGTTTCTGCAAAGTTATTGTCTCCAGTTATATTGAACATATACATTTATAGTACGCATATTCATTGTCCAGAAAATAATTATTGTACTCAGTTCAAACAATTCATGTTTTGATATTATATATTAAATTATATAACTTAAGAGTACTATATATAAAAATTCATCTATTTTTACATATATATGAAATTTCTCACTTACCAATTGAAGAAATTCATTATGCAATTTCAAAAGTTGTAATTGCTTCCATGTTCAAGCGTAATTTCTTCTTTGAGAATGTTAACAAATTTTTGAATTTTCTCCTAAGACATATATCACAATTGTATAATTTATACAACTTAAATTTTTTTTTTTTTTATTACGAAATGCCTTAGTGTATATATTCTTATTTTCTTCTTTATTTTCCTTTTAATGTTAATTAAAGAATCAACGATTTATTATTTTGTGAATAATTCATTCATTAGAGGTTCTTGAGTTATGTGATAGTGACAAAAAATCAAATTCATGTTTGAATATTGCAAATATTTTTTTAAGAAACTATTTTCTCATTATTTTTAATGTATAGATATTAATAAAAAATTATCTACAAGTTTAATGCAATTAATATTTATGACCGCGCAAAGCGCGAAAAATTTACCTAGTTCTAAGATATAATAGTAGACAACTGTTATTGGACGGAGAAATATAAATATTAAATAACATTGATTAGTTTATAAAACAGTTAGTTAAGCTAAGCCGGTCTATGAAACTTGATTATGGAGACAAAAATTGAAGACTTGGAAGAGAAAGAAACATCCATATATTAGGAAAGGAATCCAAACCCAAAACCTAGAAACGAAGCAAATTGAAGCAGTTCCAAAAGAATGGTTGCTCGAAGACTCACCGTCAGTCACAACGACTCCATATTCGACGTCGATTACGACTCTGATGATGGCTTCGAAGTCCTCTTCTTCTTCTCACTTCATCTTCTTCAATTCCATCTTCTGTTTCATTTGCAAACCTTTTTCTCTTATCTATTCGTTTTTCCAGGTTCTCAAGTACCAGCTCTTCTCTCTCACTTCCGTTCCTCCCGATCAACAAAAGGTATAATATGTGATGAATTCTGTTTTATATAATGTCCGCATATTTTGCATTTGCTTGTGAATTTTAGCCTCGTAAATTGTACTTTGAAGAAGATACCAGTGAACAATCGTGATCTCTTGTTATGTCTTTTTAAGTGTTTGATTTGCTAAAACTGAAAATGATGAGAAGATATTGGGAGGAACAATAATCAGATTATATTAATAGTTCTTATCTCGATTCTTGTGTAGCAGTATGTATTTAAAGTTGTAGTTTGTTATTTATAAAAATGGATATGGGAAGATATTCAGAGGAGAGATGATAAGATTGTAGCATTTACTATTCTGATCGCAAGATGTTCATTTGATAAACTTGATTAAAAAATTGAATTGAAGAGGTGCATTGAGATGAATGTGTCCATATGATTTGTGTTTGCATGAATATGCTAGTGAAATTGAGTATTTGATTTGTTGAAAATGAAATGATTGTGAATATGAGTATTTGATTTGTTAAATTTGAATTGATGAGAAGATATTGGGGAGAGATAATCAAATTGTATCCGACGAGTCTGATCTCGCTTTAATATCGGATAAGCTTCGGTTGGTATCAATTGATGGAGTCGAGGAGGAAATAGTAGCCGAGGAGAAAGAGAAGTTAGAAAATTTGGCTATGTCAGATGAAGAGTTGGCTCGCCTTATTCAGGTTCTGCATTGAATTTTGGTTTAAGTTGCGAAACATTCATGTTATTTGATGTCAGATGGTTTTCTTGAACTGCTAATGTGATTGCAATAAAAGTAGTGTTGAACTATGTTTTTCAATTTGTAAATATTACAAAAAATGAATGTGATGATGGTAGTGGGATGCTCGAGGTAAGCAAAAGAGATGTAAAAGTGTGAGCTAAAATAAGCTAGGCCGTTTAGTTGGAAATAATTTATTTACAACAACTAAGAATTGGAATTCCAGTCTTGATTTACTGACCTTAATATATGGGATCACACTGGGTATGTTATTGTAATCTATGGGTAAATCTTACTGTCTTGAATCCTTTGGTTTATCAAATTACTATGATAATCCCATTTCTGAAGAACTTCCCAGTCAGCATGTGGAATGATTAAAATTAAACAAAGTATCAAGTATTTTCTTTGTTATTTCAAGATGAGATTTTTTTTGAAATTGGTAACTTTGTGTATTTCTATCTATGATTAAGATCATTCAGTACATTGGTTGTACTTGCACCATATTTACATGAAAAGACTCTTAACAAACTGGAGCTATTCTAGTCTTTTATAGGGAGTTTAATACATCTAGAATTTCAACAGTTTCTACAGAGTGAGACTGTCTACACTAAAAACTAAAGAGCAAAATATAATTCATCTTCATTTGTTGGATAGAGTTGCTCCTATTTTCAAAACATCTAGAATTCCTCTCCTTCCATATTGTCCACCTTATACAAGCTGGAACAATTCACCATCTTCCTCTATCTCTGACCTCCAAACCTGCTTGTTCCCAACTTTCTTGAGTTTCAGAAATCTTTCCAGGCATTATCCATGTGATACTTCTGAGTGCCAGGAACATCTTCCATATTTGACCAGTTATTTTGCAGTGGAGGAAAAGATGATTAACTGTCTCTGTAGTTTCCCCACATAGGCAGCATCTGGGACAGATAGTAATCCCTCTTTTCATCAAGTTATCTTAAGTAAGAATTGCTTCTCTTGCCAAAAGCCAAGACAAAAAATGAAACATTATATGGTATCTTAGCCTTCAAAATGTGCTTCCAAGGCCATTCTACCATTTGATGATTGGCTTGGTTCATATGTTTGTAAGCTGCATTCACTTTGTAAGCACCACTGCTGTGTCCATTCCACCATAATCTGTCAACCCCTTCTTGTAAACCTCCAAAAGCTCCCAGCAGATTGAAGAAAGCTATCACCGTACTCACCTCCCAGTCATAAGTCTATGATGAGATTTTTTTGAACATAGTAAACAAAAACTTTATTACTAGCTAGGAATAAAACAAAGCTAAAGAATTTACATTCCTTTTCATTTATATGATCCCTTTTTCCTTAAATTAGGTTACTTTTATTTTCTACAGTGATATACTGATTTTTAACTAGCATGCCTTATCTACGGCAATTAGGAACTTATTGTGGGTGGAAACAATACAATTGACCCTTCATTTTTTTCATCTTAGACTAATTTCAGCTGTATGACGAACTTAGTTGGAGTTCAAAGAAAACCTTTCTTTTTGCATTTACTTTACCATTAAACTACGAAAGCTAACTTCTTATTATCATTTTATGTTGATAACACTCAGTTATTATCATGTGATTGTACATCTAGGCAGAAGAAGAAGCTCTTATGATGCAGCATTTTGTTTCTAGAGATAGTAAGGAGGAAGTTGAAAAGCGGATACGGCCATATGTAAATCAAGTTCAAATGGTATATCTTGTTGTGTCTGCATTTCTTTTGTCCATCTTAACTTGTGTTCCATAGTTGTTTCTCCCCCTTTAGCAGATGGAGTAAGAGATGCTCTTTAGGTCTTCTACTTCAAAAGCCAACACAGTATAACATATTTCATAAATTAGTTTTTTTTTTAATGTTGGGTATACCTTACATATTAAATACTCTCAGCAGTTTTTCCATGTTTCAAGAATTCAAGTTTCTCTTATGATTCACTTTTTATGCTACTTGATGTCCTTTTACAATACCAGCGGTGCACACAAAATCCTATAGTCAAAATGATATTTGTTTTCCCCCAATTTGAGTTAAGTGTGTAAATTATGCCATATCTGTAATCCCACTTTTCTCTTAATACTGCATTAGATGGATAGAGTAACTCATCACTGACTTTTAATTTGAAAAGGTGAAATGCAATAGAAGGTGGAATGCAATAAAATCATTTCTGTTGATAAATAACAAATATATTTCCTCATGTTGTAGTATGAAGATCCACATCGGCAAGAGATGGCTCGAAAGACGGTGCCTGTGGACAAGCTTGAGGAGAAAGCATTGATTTCTTTGGGAAGGGTTAGTACTATCATCTTGCTGGTTTTTTTTTTTTTTTTTGAGAATGGTAACTTATCTTGCTGGTTATTTTGTTAAGCACAAATTGGTAACTGTGTTCAACCTACATAATATTTAACCTCAAATAAGTCATGAATGAGGTTTTCTTTTTTTTCAGAAATAGATTGAGATGTTGAGCATGTATTCATCATTTGTAAGAAGATTTACTTCCCTTTACTTATTTCAGTTAATGAAACCTTCTCAAGAGTGGGAAACATAGATATTTCTATCTCTCTTCTGGTGTTTAAGAGATAATTTTGTAAGAAACCAATGTTGGTTGATCTGTTGTCCCTATTAGAATTTTGATGAATTTATTCATATGTATCTTTTAATATTTTGGCTTCGTTTCTCTTTTCCTGAAGACTATTGAGTCTTTCCAAAAAAATAAAATTTGAGTTAACTTTGGCGTAATTTTTTCTTTGCATCTAAATTTTGTTAATGATAAGAAGATGATATTAAAATTAGTGCGAATGTGTTATTAGGGGCCTCAGACCATATATAGCTTTACTGAATAATTAGATATTTAAGAATGGAATTAAAAGAAAAAATATATAGTAGCATTAGCAACAAGATCAAGTTATGTTTATATAAATCATAAATCAACACAGAATGTTTTATACTTCTTACTTGGCATAGCTTATTACAGGGGTTGTGAGTGGGATCTTAGTTTTGATCTGAATATGAGAATTTGTGGGTTGAAATAAGCCAGGTTTTCTGACATCTGTACTATATATGCTTAGGAGGGAAACTACAAACCAACAAAAGTTGAACAAGATAATGCTTTCCTATTACAGCTGCTATTCTGGTTTAAGCAGTCATTTCGGTAATTTCTTGCTTTTGCTACTACTTTAATTTTCATCTTTGAGGACTGAACAATTTTTTACTTCATTCTACTTCCATGAAGTGACATTGTTATGTGTATCTATAATGCTGAAATATGCAGTATTGAAACTAATAATGGTTTGTACGTTACCTGAAATTATCTAAATCTCACGTCTTAATCCAAGTGTTCTTCCAACACATTTGCATGTGGTTTTCCGCAATTCTTTTTTTTGTTTTTGTCAAAGGCAGCCTATGATGAACATAGGTGGTAAAACCGCAACATGCAATGTGTGGGTTAGGCACAAATCACAGCTTCGAACCCTGTTGCATGCAGAAGTGTGGATTTCTCGGTTTCCAAAAAAAACTACTTTTTTTTAAAATTAAGGTAACAGTTAGATTAATATCGATAGGTATACTACACCAGAAACTGTGCAGTCCCCCTCAAAAGTAGGTTATTACAAAATGGCTTCCTATGTGTCAAAATATTTTTTTTCTGAGATAAGGGTAACTCTGCATGTTAAAATCCTTACAAACTTCGAAGACATCAGATATGTCTTCAGTTTGTCTTAACAGATTCTGTTTACACCAAAAATAATAGAGACCTAGACAGTTCGTTATATACTTTTGAATGCTACATTCTTTGCCCTCAAAATATCTATGATTCCTTTCTGTCCAGACAGACCACCAAATACAAGCTGGGACAATCTTCCATCTTTCCTTTCTTCTAGCTGCATTACCATCTCTGTACCAGCAGTTCAACACTTCTTTGATTCTTCCTCGATCTCCCATTTTATCTTCCTCGAGTTGATGAAGATTTTCCATAGCTAATCATTCCATTTCACGATGCAAGAAAAAATTGCTAATTGTCTTTGTTCATTACAAAGCTAGCATTAGGAGTATAGTTGTATACCTCTCTTGATGAACTTTTCATGTGTCAGAACTTTTTCTTTGGCCGATAGCCACGTGAATCATGTTACCTTGTAAGGTACTTTGATTTTCCAAACCATCTTCCGCTGCCAAGAGGCCACCTGATTGTTGCAATACTGAGATCTCTGCAAGTAGAATTTTACTGAGAACTTCCCTTTGTTGTCACACTTCCAGATCAGGCTGTTATCCTTTACTGAGAAATCATTGAAGTGGGATAGAATTTGGAAGAACTCTGCAACCTATCAATCTCCCAATCATTTAACAATCTTCTAAAAACTGAAATTTCATCCTTGTCCCATCCACATGTCAGCCACTGATGCTTGTCATGGTACTGCACCTACATCTTGGTGCATATGGAGGTTTATGTAGGATCTTGTCAAACCATCTCAAACAACCTCTCATTGTATCCTTTGCCTCTGCGATTTGCACCCTTTGTTGGATGTAGTCATATTCTCCAAGCTGTATGATTGTACATTGATTTTAGCATCTGCATTTCAATGGCATTCAATCTTAGGACATGTTGGGCCTTAGAGGCCCAAGGATTACTCTCTTAAATGACACTATTCTCCTTTTTTTTTTTTTTTTTTTTTTTTTTCATTGTAGGTGGGTGAATGCTCCTCCTTGTGATAGCTGTGGTAATGATACCAGAACTCAAGGCATGGGAGTTGCAAATTCTTCTGAAGAACTTTATGGTGCTTCTCGAGTTGAACTTTATCGGTATGTTTGAAAAGACTGTTACCTTCTACATTCTATGTGGTGTTAGATAGGTTCCAAGGGATATTATCTGTACATGGTTTCTAAAAAGTAATTGGTAGTTCAACACTTAAGGGTATACTTTTGTAACAAGCTTCTACATTAATGCAAGTGCGTTTCTTCCAGGAATCCTTATCAACTTTTATGAAAAGCGTGCTCTTCTGATAATTTATTGCTCAAAGTGTATTTCCTGTGATATTGTATAGTCTCTCAGAGTTCTATGCTGTTTTTTTCCTCAGTAGAAATATTTTGAGACCATTGCTAGCTCTATACGACTAAAGCGGTAAATTTAAGAATTCATTGCCTATTTTAACAACACACAGGAAAGAAAAAAATCCTGTCTCTTAGGGTACCCAAAATTTACCAAAAGGTCCATAACTAGTATCTGCTTTGCAATTTTTTTAAATCAATTGTCAGAGGTGAGTGTTGTTCAGTGGAGGCATCATTTGGGTTGTCAACTGTAAGAGAAGAAGCATTACTAGCTAGGCTTAGTTTTTCATTTTTTCTGTCACTCCATCATTTTGCACATGTGAGGATCTCTTGGAGCTGCTATTCTATTCTGACATCTTTTAAGTATTAAAATTTTCTCTTTCTGTAAGGATATGTGTTTCCATTCTCTCTATCTCATTTTACAGGAAAATAACACGGTTGTCTTATAACATTTATCTCTATTGCCAACAGGTGCAGTTCGTGTTCAAACATCACACGTTTCCCAAGATACAATGACCCATTGAAGGTATTGGATGCATCTGCTTCTGGAAGATTTTGTATTACAATTTCTGACTGGCAATTATGCAGCTTCTAGAGACGAGAAAGGGGCGGTGCGGGGAGTGGGCCAACTGCTTCACACTCTATTGTAGGGCTTTTGGTTATGATTCTCGCTTGGTAAGTTTCTTGTCCAAGAAAACACATTTTAATGCCAACCATGTTAGGTGATTGCCCTTTCACTCTATTGCACTGTATGGAGGATTCAATTTTCATAAATCCTTTGTGATTGTTCTTCGCTGGAAGCTTTAGTGACTGGTGAATTTCTCCTGGTGCAGATGATTAAAATTAGTAAAACGACAAGTATGCAAATAAAAACATTGAAGAACCTACAGCAACGAAGTGCTGTTTTAAATTGATTGACTGGAACACCAAACTTCTATAAGTTGAACTATTCACATATAGCTGAATATTTGTGCCCAGGGCTCTTTCCGGCCATTGAGTACTAAAACAGAATTCATAAAAGACTTGCATCGATTATCTTGTAACCAACTTACTCAGAAAATAAATGCCAGGACTTTTTTGTTTTTAGCCTTTTTGAACTTGTGTGAAACTTTTACAAAGAGATACTAACTTGAGAATGAGATAGGAGTGCCATCTCCTCTTTATATAGGGCCGGGTGAATTTAATCTCTCTTTTTTTCTGTTGAGAAATCCAAATTACAAGAACATAATAGGAGGGAAAGATGTATTCAATTTTACAAGCGGGAAAGATAAAGAAATAAAATGTGTAACAAACTCCCATAGATTTCTGGAAGAGGAGTGCAAAGAGTGAGTGGCTACCCTGGACATTCGCCTAAATCTGAAGTGTTGAAGATGTGCACTTGCCTGTAAAGCAGTGCAACATGCTTCAGAAGTTCAATTGCTAAATTATTCACTCTTCATTATTTAGTGCCAAGTCTTGTATCCTTTCAGGTTTTTCTACAAGATCATCACATTACTGCATTATGCTGCTCTTAGAAAGAAACCTTTGTCAAGTTTGTTAACTTAATCATGTGTATCTTCAGGGGCTCTTATTTCTGTTGAATTTGAGATACAGAGTAGCTCCCCCCCCCCCCCCCCTCCTCACAAACAAAGTTTTGGAAGGAAATCGTTCGACTTACCTTCTCCTTGTGTTGTTCCACTTTCCAGATTTTGGACTTCACCGATCATGTCTGGACAGAGTGTTTTTCACCCTCTCTGGAAAGGTAATATCTTTTCACAGGGCTTGCTCAATAAATTTTGTTGCAATGATCCAGAATACGAAGTGATTGTGAGAAATAGTGCAGATGGATGCATCTTGATCCTTGTGAAGGAATATATGACAATCCTCTATTATATGAGAAGGGGTATTTTCTCTTTGCCAATTTTACCTCTTGGTAGATGTAATATTCTTGTAACTAATGTAGCAATCACATAACTCCTAATGTTGATGTATTGCCATCAAATTTGCTCTTCCGTTCTTACTATATACTAGTTTTAGAGAACGTGCTTTGAGCGTGTACTCCATATCAGTAAGTAGAGAACTTGAAAGTGTTATACAAATGTTATTAAATTATGTATACTTGAGGTGCAGTTGTTAAGTGTCATTTTTGAAAGTATTTCCAGAATTTGATAATGAGTTAAAAAGTATAACAATTATGGAATCGGATAATTTGTATCTAATTATAGCATTTCTTAGAATACGTATACATTTTGGTACATAAATTATATTGGAGTGTTTGATAAAAAGGTGATGGGCATACTATTGTATACCCAAAAAAACAACATAATTTTCACAAGAGATCTTTTATTTTTTAATCTTCACTAAGATAATTAACTTACATAGAATTAATTGATTTTAATTCTATGACTGGTTATAATTCTATAATTAAGAATAAAATTGGAGTAGTGTTGACTGACATTTATTGACTTTAGTTATAATTTCCTACTTAATTTTTCTCTAATTTTCTTTTCTGTTTCTATTAAAATAATTAGATCATTTTTAATTAGGTATGATTCTATGAGAAAATAATTCAAACCTATAACAAGTAATGGCTACATATAATTATTCTCTATCAAGTAAGATTAAGAAACTGACGCAGCTAATATTTCATTATCAAAAGAAATAAAACCACTTCAAAATATTGCTTCATTACTTGAACCTAATGTAAGCGTGTAGTATAATGTTTTACCTATAACATGTCTTTTACAAAATTGTTATGTTAAATAATTCAAATAAGGAAAGGATTTATACAAGATATTAAATATGAGGACTCTCTATATAGTTTATCTCCCCAAACCCCACCCCACCTGTGAGATTCTAATGGGTGTGTTTTGTTGTATATAGTGTATCTAAGTACTGGTTCAATGCAAACAATTAGTTGATCTAGAATTCCTAAATATTATGGGAAAACTTAAATGACAATTTGTCCAATGAGAAAACTATTTTTATGGATAAAAAAGGCAGATGGCGGTTTGTTAAGGAGCTTTGTGTTTTTAATATAGTATAATAATGGAAATGGCTGTAAATCAGAATCTTGGAGTCTTGTAGGCATGTAGATATCTGTTGCAACTATAATGGTCGGGAAGTCATTGAAAATTTAAAAGAAGCATGCTTTAAAATCATGAAGGTGTGTGAAACTTGCTGCCTAGCAGAACCAAAGCTTAATTAGCAATGGAAAGTTTTGGTATATCATATTTATTGTTGAGTTCTAGGAATATTTTCATTTTATCTAGTAGCTTCACATGTTCATGAAATATTTTAGAGAACAAATTTACACTGGTACTAAAAATCCATCATGTGTCTGTTGTTGCCAAGTTGCCTTTCATATCATTATTTTTGTAAATGTCTTCTTATTTTTGGTATTTCAACCTTTTCGGACCTACGTTCTTATTTTTAGTGTTTAAACCTTTCTCTGAAGATGGAAAAAGAATTTGAACTATGTGTTTGCTATTGCAAAAGATGGCGTGCATGATGTCACTAAGCGTTACACCAGGAAGTGGCCTGAGGTAAACTGTTAATGGAGTGTCCCTTTATTGATACTTGTATGTGGTCATGAGTTTCTGCAATTAAGATAAATATTTTTGATCATGAAGGTTCTTTCTCGGCGAAACATCATTTCAGAGCCTTTTCTTGCAGCCGTTCTGTCTGATATAACTAGAGAACTTCGGAAAACATTATCTGCTGAAGTAATTTCAGCATTGGAAGAACGGGACAGGATCGAAATGAATGTCATTGAGCAAGAATTGCATCGTAAAGATGGCCCTTCAGTCTCATTACCTGGAAGATTAAGCGGAGACAAGGAGTGGCGCATAGCAAGATCGGAATTTGTCTCTGATGAAAAGAACTCTCTAAGCTCTTCATCTTGTCCAGTTCGCAAATGCATAGATGATCATGTCACAAATATCTATAGTGCCTTTTCCCCTGTTCTTTCAAAGTTAATAGAGTACTCGCCATCTAAAAAGGCAGCTGCTGAAATTCTTGAGATCTTCAGAAAGATTTTAGTTGATCTAAAGAATTCACCTTTCAGAACCAGGAGAACCTCTGTGAAATCAGTTTCAAGTAGTTCTGGTGATATATTCAGCAAGATGTTGTCATCTTTTGATCAGTTACTCGAGGCTCTTTCCTTGAAGAGTGAGTTTGGTGTTAATGAGAGTATTGATATATGTTTAGCTTCTGATCCTGTTAAAACTTCTGTTGCACTGCCTGTCGTGTTCCATGCACTGGATGATGTGATTTACAATATCAAACAATGCGCTAGACTAGACAGCAGGTCCCTCTCATGGCCACTGCTTAAGTTGAACAGACTGTGTTCTGGTCTAGTCCTTGCTAGTGGGGAGGAGCTTCCTTTTGGAATTGTAAGTAACATTGGCTTGTATAATAAACACCGTTCCTTCCAAAAAATTTCTAGTCATGTGGAAGAGAAGTTCCTCATATATTTAATAGATGAAGAATCTTAATTCTCTTGTTCGATTACATCAGGCTACATGTGCATTTGATGGAACTCGGATGTCAAAGTGGGAAGAACCAAGTGGTGCAGCAGGTATGCTTAAGCAAAAATGTAACTCTGGCATAGCCTCATTGTTTCTCATATATGTCAGCTGCGTAAGGTTATTTCTCTGGTTCTTCTCGATGTGTTACTTCTTTATGTTCATCATTAAGCTAATGGTATTGTTTTGACGGTGAATATTGTGTTGTATAGTTTGTTACTTTTGCTTTGGTATCTTCAATATAGGGCATCCTTTCTCTAGTTTTTAAGTTAACATCATCCAAGTCTTCATACCTTACAAAGCCTTGAAAATCCAAGGGCATCATTTTCTTCTGAGGTGTGTTAACTGTGAAGTATCTTAGCTGTCAAGTGTCTTTATTGAATGAGCATCTGACACCTTCAATAAGATGTCTCCCGAACTTGCCATTTAGAGTGGCATGTGAAGTGAATTTGAAATATCAGTTGAAATTTGGTGTAATGCTGAATTTCTACTGATTGTGTGGTGTAATGCTGGGTTTCTTGGAATACCTACAGCTTTGGAGGATTCAGATCCAGCAGAACTTTTGTATTTTGCCTCAGTACCAGCTTTCTACTGGAGCTTCTATATAATAAATTTATCTTCATTTATCAAAAAGAAGTTGTTTTCCATTTTAGGTTGAAGAGGTCCTTAAACAAGAGAAAAGAATCATTAAAATGGAAAATCAGGTAAGTCATGGATGAAGTTATTGTGAAGTTTAGAGCTAAAGGGCGAGGAAGGGAGCTAACATAACAACTTTGATGTAGTGGTGCCTGCTGAATGATGGTCAGCTAAACCCTGGGGTTTTTGCTTTTCTTCTTTCCCAAATGCTTCTTAACATAACAAGTAGCTTATAGTGCAACACTATCTTTATGCATCTTCTTCTGGATAGTTCCCAAATAGTAATTGCAGCAAGTTTTTATTTCCTTTAGGAAGCCCAAAATTTACCCCCAAAATCCAAAGAGATCACTGCTATCTTGATGGTGTATATGTAGATAATTAAATATCATATTGATGACCACTAGACATTACTGTACTAAATATTTTATAAGAACATTATTGTACTAAAGAGATATATTCTTGATTCTGATGGATGTTTTCTACTAGTTGTGAAAAAATTGTCATCCGTATCCATGTCTTGATGGCACCAACCCCGGGGGAACATTTAAGACTGGAGGAGGATGAAATCAACCAGCGTTTAGTATATTCAACATAAATATTCTTAGTGTGAATATGTTACTAGCTTCTCATTACATATAATGCACAAGTTTAAGAACATTAGTTGTTTACAAATTTGATGATTTGTGAAGGAAGGCGCCCCTTCAGGCGCCAATTATGAACATAAAGAAGGTTCCCGAATCTAACAACCTCTAAGTATCTCCAATAAGGAATTAAAAGAAAGGCATTTATATTGGATGAGAAGATGAATAAATACATATTGAACTTTTAAGGGATTATCACAGGTTTTTTATTTATATTTTCAATTATCCTCTTTCTTTATGGTTATTGTTCTGTCTGATACTTGTATTCTGCTTTATAGGATGTTGGATCATGTATCAAGTAGCTGATAACCGGATGGTTGAGCTTGTGGCATATGAGTTAATGTCTGCAAATGATGCTCCTGAGAGAGATCCAAAAGACTGGTATGACCGTATGAAATATTGGATTCAAAGTTTAGTTGTGAAAAAATAGTTTCCATCTTGCAAGTAACTGTATGTGTTTCCAGCTTTTGAGACATATGTAGCAATGTCTGTTCAAGGGGGCTGGTGTTGTCTAACTGAAAACAGTATCTAACAAATGTCAATTCATTCTTTATAAAATTGTGGCTCTGTGCCGGATCATTTAAGGCAATATAGGAAGTAAGTCAAACAGCCCAAAGTACCTTAGAACAAATAGAAGTTATTACGTAAGCTGACTAACAGGGATATATAGCTGTGTATGAGAACATAGTACTGAAAAGTGTGATAACCAGAATAGGATTCATTTTGGCTAGGCCAAAATCAACTATATAGTTGACATGGGATTTCTCCAATGCTTAAATAATGGGAAATGCGTTTATGCATCTTGTAAAATCACCAACTCTTCTATTTATGTCATATAAACGAATGATTAACTAACCTCTCAATCAATACTTCAATATTTTCTTCCGAAAAAAAAGGAAGTATTTTCTAACGTTACTTTCATTCTGAACACCGTGTTCTGTCAAGTACCATCATTTTTTTGCAGCCCAATGCACTAAGCTCCCGCTATGTGCAGGGTCCAGACGACAAGGGTCTATTGTACGCAGTCTTATCTTGCATTTATGCAAGAAGCTGTTTCCACGGCTCGAACCCATTTACATCCTGTCAAGTCTCATCATATAAAATGAAAATTGAAGGTATACTTAATATTGCAGAAAAGGAAGGGGCTAATTGTTTTTAAGGGTCGTGGTAACGAACCAGCTGGAATAAGAATTGTTGGAATAGGCGTGGACCAAAGCTAGAAGGCGAAAAGACATTTAAGAAATAGTTTATGTAGAGGTTGTGTAAAGGTTGGGATCTCACTGGGCATGTTGTTGTTGTTGGTTTCGCATTCAAAGAATCCCTAAAAAAGCAAAGCTGGAAATGGAGTGACAATAAGATAGCAAATATAGAGTGTGATGAGGAAGACTTGGAGTTTTTGGAGGAACAATTTGATAAAGGAAATGCTGAAATTATTATAATGGCTCCAAATAGAATCAAATATATACTGTGCTAGATTAACTAACTGAAGCTGGTGGGATAAGGTTGAGTAGTTGTGTAACCCTCCCTGAGCAGTCCTAGGATCTAGAAGGTTGACTTCGGTGAAAGCAGGACAATTGGCATGATGAAATCGAAGTTGTGTAACAGTAGTGCAACTGCTGCTTGCTGAAAGCATGATTTAACTAGAATGGCTGCTTTTTTGTTTTTGATAATGATGGTGTCTAAGCTTGTTTCATACCTTAACTATTCCTCTGTATAGAATTGTTTGGTTTTCTTAGCCCAGCAAAGTTTACAAGTCTGATAGTTCAAAATAGAACCGGTGTCTTTGTTATAAGCTTTGGTGAGACTTAAGTTCTCACTCGTTTAGATTGTTGACTATTTTAGAGAATCAGCTAAAGTCTTGGTCAGCTTTTGAAGTATGCAATAGAAATCCTTACCATCATTGCATATTAGACTGAATACTTATATCATTCATTACATTAGGGTGCTAGAAGGAAGTGAAAATGGAGGTTCCAGTTGGCATCTCTTGGATAAACGAACTTCCCAGATGTTTGACAAACGTTTCCAAAGAAAAGCATTTACAGTTGGTTCACCCGGCTATTTGTCAAATGCATTCAGGTAAAGTTTTGTCGGAGGCTCGTAAGAGTTCACTACTTCATGATAGGATCCAATTTCTGATCACTATTAGAAATGGCAGGTTTAGGTTTATAGCAGTTCGAGACAAGAGGGCAACTTCAAGGTTTCAGATTGGCAGCATTGACCTCTTTGCAGGTAGCAGTTAATGTCCCTAAACCATATTATTGTAAACTTCCCCTTTCTCTGGCTTAGGCTTCAAAGCCAAGCTGTGAGTTTGAAGTTTCACCAGTTGACCTATTGATATGTTGTATTATTTTTGTCAATGTTTCACCAGTTGACCTATTGATATGTTGTATTATTTTTATCAACACCTGTTGTATGCACATTCTTCGGGCAATGTAAAATTGTCAAACCTTTTAACATACTCGTTTTCTTTTCCCTTTCAGTTTCACTTTTTTCTTATATCACTGGCCTATTGACTGGTATATGCCCTTTGGTCGTTTGTTTGGTGGGTTAAGGATAACAATTTTGGGATAAAATGTGAGATTATTTTATCTCACATTATGGGTATTAATCTCATATAGAAGGTATTGTTAGAGCCCGTTTGGATGGGCTTAAAAAAAAGGAAAAATTAGCAATTAAGACAACTTTACTAACTTAATTATTCAAAACAACAATAATTTAAAAAATTTATTTAAAATGACAGAATAGCAACATGTTTATTAAATTTATGTATTTTAGATTTTAATTTTATTAATTTTGTGTATTTTAGATTTTAGTATATGTTTAGTATTATTAATTTAATTTATTTATAGAAAATCATTTATTGGACCAAAACATGGTCCAACAACGGTTTAATGAAAAAAAGAAAATAAAAATTAATTAATTAAATTTACCTTTCCAAGACATGTAAAAGTTAATCCCATTTTTCTTGTTTCAAAATTTTCAGCTAATTCCCCAATTTCAAGCTATTCTCCTCAAATTGCCAGATTATTCATCAAATCCATTGATTATTGAGGATTCAATCAGATTTTCGAGATCAACAAGGATTATTACTAAAGCATATTTCTTGGTGACAAGGTTAGTCCAACAATCCGTTTTTATTTTTTTTTATTTTTTGTTAATGCTCTGTTTACACGTATCACGATTTTTCTTAATTATTTGTGTGATTTTGTTTTAATATTCATTATACATTTATGATTTTGTATTTTTTGTCATTTTTTTTGTGATTTTCTTTCAATGTTTCGGTTTAGGTAGATTCTGAAAATTCATATATATAGAATCATTTTTGCTTGATGTTCAATACAGTTTAATAGTTGTTAAAATTGAATTTTATTCTTTCATATTTTTGGATTTCTGGAAAAAACTTCGTATTGTATGCAATGGCTGACTCGGTCAGGATTACTAGAGGTATACACAACAATATTCAAAATTTACCGGAATTTCCCTCATTTGAGTTGTGCATTATTCAAGGATTGATCGAAAATGTAGGATATGCGGCTAGAATGACACAAGAGTCTAAAATGGCTCAAGAGAGTTCTTCCAAAAAAAGGAAAGTGTTGTGTTCTGAAACCTTTGACGATCAAGGAGAAGATTGAAGTGATGAAGTATTACTTTTTGACAATGAAGAGGTATTCAATTATTAATGAAATGATTTTTTATGTTATGTCTAATTTTTATTTTTTTTTGATTGTATGTTTAAACAAGGGAGTTTCCAGTGATACTAATTTCATTCACACGACAGATTAACTACGATTATAGTGATTGGAAATCAAGTTTCATTTGATGTCCTGAAATTATTTTCATCCTGCATTATCCTCCATAATCTTAACAAAACATTAATGTATATCAGAGAAAAAAAGACGATTGTATCTTGTCAATATTTATTACATTAAAGTTAACAGGACTAGAGAAACTTTAGAATGGTTTAATAGCATGAACATAATTTTGTTGTTTATGGCCCCGAAATTAGTTATTCGGTATTCATATCTACACATTTATCTTTATGTATTCCAATTTTTAGATTTTTCTCAAACTGTATTCTATTAGCCAATATAGTTGGCCATATTTAGTTGTATACTTATATTAGATTTTCGTATAATATAGCTATATATTTTCAGCATCTTTATGTATTCAAATTTTAATAGATTTATAGTATGAGTTTTGTATGTATTTTGTTATTTGTTTCATTTAATTTTTATGTCATCAATATTTAATAAATCAGAATGAACATTCAAGCTTTTTGCATACAATGTTAAACCAGCATGTATTCAAGCTTTCTTATTCTAGAAATAGATTAATACATCAGTAAATCTTTATGTATGTATTCATTTTATTTTGAACATGTGCAGGCAAATGAATTTTCTGTCAAAAATAAATCAAAAAAAGCTACCCATATTCATTGTTTCTTTAACCATGACATAAAAGTTGTCTTGATAAAGAATTTACATGGTCATCTATACAATTATTATGTGAGAGCACCTGTTTTGATAATTACATGAAAATGCATATATGTCGTGCACGCGGACAAATACATAGGTGTTGCATGGCTTTAGAACTCAATTGCGGACACATGGGTCTTTGTAAGTTTCTATATTATTTTGAATTTACTATTATCAAATCATTAATATTATATTGTTTACTTACTTTTAATGTCTTGTATTATAGGGATTGCGGTATTTATATGCTAGCTTTTGCTGAATACCTATCATATGGACAATGTATTTCAGCGGATGCTTTGGATGCATCATGTCTACGGTCAAGATACGCTACACTTCTTTGAAATTATGGCCAACAAAAGAATGATATCGGAACAATAAGTGATAATGAAACACCTCCACGACATAGCAGGATTGATGTATCACTGGAGGATATTGATACAATCCAAATAGATTAGCCTTTGTCTATTTTTTGGTGTGTCAATATACATTAGTTTTTGTATTGCTATGAAACGATTTTAACGGGTTTCAGTAATTATTTTTATTAATGTAGAAAATATTGAAATTCTGGTTAAATCTTATTAGTTTATATTAATTTTAATGTTTTAAAGTTCTGGGTTAATATTCAAGTGTTTTAGTCATTGTACAGTTTATCTGACAGTGTTGTTTTGATCGATCTCTATGCTGCTTTTGATTTATGAATTTGTGCTACATATTTTTCTCACCAAAAAGCCTATATAATACTCGTGGTAAGTATGGTAAAAAGAGCATCTTATTTGTGCGTTTTGCTCAAGTATATGTTAGAAGCTTACCTGCAACACATATGCTTTTACCAACGCATCTATGATACTAAAACTAAAAAAATACCTATAATGGTTATGTTTGTTACTAATATAAGTTCACACATACAATTTAGATAGAACAAATATAATATAATACCATGGATATGAATACAATTCGAGACAAAACGAATACAAAAAAAAATTGTATACTTTAAAATGTTACAGATGGATATAATCCTGTTGTTTTGAGATTCAACCAAAATATTAAAATACTAAATAGATTTTTGTAATAAAAAGCAGAAATAGTATGTACACTATTAAATTCAATTAAAAAAATATAACAACACTTGATATTAAATTATAAATACAATTAAGTTTTGAATACAATTAACTGTAATGTTTATGTTTGTAATGTTTATGTTTGTGACATACAATTTAGATTGAACAAATATAATGTAGTTTAGAATCATGTATATGAATACATTTTAAGATAAAACGTATATCAAAACAATGCCGAGTTCGATTAGAATAATCTAGCAATTGTATGCATTCAAATGTTTCTGATGGATGTAACACTTGATATTCAAATATAAATACAATTAAGTTTTTGAATACAATTAACTACATTTGTTATGTTTGTGAATCATACAAGTTTGCACATACAATTTAGTTCGAACAAATATAATTTAGATGAATACATCTCGAGAGAAATCGAATAGAACTGTATGCATTCAAATGTTGAAATACATCACGAATCCGTTTTGTCTATGTTTGTGACTCCTACAAGTTCACACATACAATTTAAAGTAAATAAATATTTAAATAGAACTAATATAACATAGATTAATAACATGGTTACGCATACATTTCGAGAGAAAACATAGACAAAGAATTTCATGTTATTTTATAAATCAGAAGGCATTAGAATTCCGGAAATAATTTAACTCTAATAAGATATAAAAACGAAACATCATTAACTATACAATACGCGGTCCATTCCTACACGAACGCCTATAGTGCCCTTTAAACCCACAAATACTGCAAGAATTCATTCTCTTCTTACCATATAGCTCGCTATACGTCTTGTCACGATACTTTTTGGATGGCCTTCCTGAAAGCTTTTTGTGCTTTGGAGGCCGCACTATATCGTCCTTTATATATCGGGTACATTCCACTCTTTTTGATCTGGTAACAGACTAATTGGAATGCTATATGTATCCAACAAGTTTCTTGGCTTGTACATGTGGGAACAACATGGTCCAACATCAAAATGTTTCTTCTTTAAAACGGTCGAACTGTGCGAACATGATATTTCATCCATTTGAAACCTCTTGCAAGTACAAGATTTATTTTCCAGAAAAATAATATAGGTTCTACCTTCGTGATGAACATTCAAATCATACAAAGATTTAACCTATTCAAAATAAACAACATAAAATAACCTAATATCGAAATTAATTGAATTGCATGGAACTGACGAAATTGTAGTTGTGGAATTCGAAAATTTCAGCTTTTAAAATATTTTTGTATTCGATTCTACTTGCCGGATTCGTTTCGACTAAACAAGCAATTTTATCAATCGAATATTTAGGAAGACAACTTTGATTGCAAAACTATTATTTTTTTGGCAATATTAAGAACATGGGAGAAAAAAAACGCTCAACTTAAAAACTGGCAAAAGTTCAGCTTTTTCAAAAGTAACCGAAGAATTATTAAAATCCTATTTACCTTTTTTATGTTTTAATTTCCATTTTTCTCTAGTTTTTGTTATAAATATACGTATTATCTTAAATGGAAAAAAATACGGTACACCTCATGTTAGCAAATTAAAACATTGCTATATTTACTAAATAGTAAAATATTGTTAAGGAGTCACCTAAAAGACTAAAATATTGTTGTTTTACTAAATTTCCCTAAAAAAAAATAGCTTTTAAAAAGTACTTTTAAAAGTGCTGGAACTTATTTTTAAAATAAGTAGTTATGTGTTTGGATAAAAGTGCTGAAGTTAAAAAAAAAAGTTGATGTGTTTGGCAAATAAGTGCTGATAAACACTTTTTTTAATCAAAATGTCTGAAATACCCTTAAAAGCTGTTAACATAATAAGAGTTGATTAACTTAATAATAATAATAATAATAATAATAATAATAATAATAATAATATATAACATATAATAATAAATAATAATAATAATAATAATAAATAATAATAATAATATATAATAATAATACTAATAAATAATAATAATACTAATAATAATAATAAAATAATATGAAAAGAATAATAATAATATATAATATATAATAATAATAATAATAAAGAATAATAAAATAAATAATAATAATAATAAAATATTAATAATAATATATAATAATAAAAATAAAAAATAACAAAATAATAATAATAATAATAAAATATAAATAATAATAATAATAAATAATAATAATAATATAAGAATATGAAAATAATAATAATAATAATAATAATAAAATAAATATAATAATAATAAATATAATAATAATAATAATAATAATATATAATAATAATTATATATAATAATAATAATAAATAATAATAATATGAAAATAATAATAATAATAATAATATTTAATAATATATAATATATAATAATAATAAATAATAATAAAATAAATAATAATAATAATAATAATAATAATAAAATAATAGTAATAATAATAATAATAATAAAGAGTAATAAAATAAATAATAATAATAATAAAATAATAAAATATTAATAATACTAATAATAATTATAATAATAATAATAATAATAAATAATAATAATAATATTAATAATAATAATAATAATAATAAAAATAAAGAAATAAGGGCAAAAAGGAAAAAATTTGATCAACTTAAAATAGCTTATAAGCTAATAAAAAAAAAGCACCCCTACCCCAACTTTTAACTTTTGAATTAAAATAAGTATTTTTTAACTTAAAATAAGTTATTTTGAGAATTACCAAACAGCTAAATAAGTCAAAAACCAGCTTTTAAGTCAGTTTGACCAGTTTTTAAGCTGAGTCAAACATGCTCTTAATCCCATGGAATACAACCCTTGTCTATCTCAGAGCATACAATCTTCACTTTTGATGCCATCGTTGACATTTTTGAAAGAGTCTGAACAACATAATTTATGTTGCATACTAAACAAACCTTATTGTTTTGAGATGATTATGATTGATTTTTAAATTCTCAAATTTTCTAATAAATAATTTAAAAAAACAGTAACAATTAATATAACCACAAGAATGGAAAGATTATGATTAAGGGAAAAACGTGTCAATATTCAAAGGTAAGTGCATCGATTGAAATACTTGATTAACTGTGAAGGTTACGTTTGTGTAGTTGCATGTTATTGACAGGAGAAACTCAAAAGATCACATCATTATCATAGAGTATGATAAAATCATAAAATAGTCTCAGAAAATAATTATATGAAGAATACCATCAACATAGATGATGAGACAATTCCCACTTTCATAAGAATAGTACCAGGTGTTGTCTTTGAACAATTCTATTTAATTAAAAAATATATTTATATATTTCGTTTTAATAAAATATCTAAATTTTTATTTATGACAAAATCATATGTTATGTTTTTTTTTTTGCAATCAACTTGCTCCTCAATTTTATCTTATATGTTGAGAGTGATCCAATCGACTTATCCATGTGATCCACTCTTTGATTGAATTTGTTAATTTTAATCTTTTTCTTTGTCTTTGCTATAACAAGTAAAAATAGTTTGATATATGATTAATGATACGATTTTATTATGATGATACAACACAATTTGAGTAATTAATTAGTACTACTAATTCGAAATATGATTATGAAGTATATGGAAAGTCGTTATGTTACTCTAACTTATTCGATATAAATATAATTACTCTTTTAACTCAATTCTTATATTTGAGGTTTAAAATAAAATTTTCAAATCTTCAAATTCATATTTTTTTAATAATATTTTCATACTTTAAACATACATATTTTACAATTAAGCATACCTAAAATTTAAATTGCAAATACAATAAATTTATTAATCTTGAATATTCGAATATGAAGTTAAGTTTGATAATCATCAACTTCAAAATTTATCTTGCGAGCATAAATTGATAAAGAGGTGATTAATTTTTTAAAATCTTTTTTATTATTATTTTTTTGTAAATTGCGCAATTTTTCGTTCTCTTGCCCTATAAAAGCGCAGAAACACTTATTATTTTCTCGAGGATTCTTCCCTTTCTCTAAATATTTCTCTCTCAAGAACTGTAGCGTACAACTTCCGTCAACCATGGCTGCCGAATCTGCTTCTGCAATTCCCAAAGGCCAAGTATGATTTAGTTCTATTAGAGATCCTTAGATTCTCGTTTTGTACGCCAATTTTCTGTTTTTGTTTTTCTTAAATTTTTGAAATTGTTGGTGATGAACAGGTTGATTTGATGGACTTCGTAGACTGGTCTGGCGTCGAATGCCTTAACCAAAGTGGCAGCAACACTATTGTCAATGCCCTCAAACAGGTGAAAAAAAGTTTATGTAACTTGTTAAATTTAGGGTTGTTTGTGCAAGGCTTTTTGTTTTGATAATTTTACTTTGAATTTGAACTTTTAGTAAAACTAATTAGTAAGTAAATAAGAAAGGAATAGGTGATGTTGATGATGTTCTTGTCCGGTATAGTGGTCCAATGAAGTCCAGACAAATCCGTATTTGTGCATCACAAAAGCTATCACTGCTACTTTGCTCTGAACTTGTGAGTTAGTTTCTTCTGAAGCTTAAAGATACCTGGTCCAAGTGCTGTAGCGAGATGTCCATTTTTCGAGCTTCCAATCAGAGGATTTGTGGATCTAAGTGACTTCCAGCATACAAAGTAACATGGTCCGTGGCACAATACTTTTAAATTTGGAGCTGATAGGTGGGTGACTGGGTGTAGGGAGGATACATTATCAATGTGCATTTAGGAAGGGCTTAGACGTTTGGATGGGTGGGTTGGTGGGAGTTGGGGTTAGTAGAAATAGTCATGGTAATGGGTGATAAAAAAATTTAAATGGAGGCTAAGTGGGTGGAAGAGAGTATTTGTCCAGGGGTGGTGGATGGGGACAATTAATTTTCTTTTCCACTTGTTTCACTGACCGAAATGGAAATCTCAAGGGGAGGCATTCTTAGAAGAAGGAATTGGATTATAGTATCTTGGTGTTGTTAGTGCAAAATGAGCTGTAAAAGAGAACAATGAAAATGTAGATTACTTTTTGTTTCATTAGAGAATGGCTACTCATCTTTTGGATTGTGGGATTTTCTTTATTAGACATCCATTGGGAAAAAGCTGTTGCAAATGGATAGTTAGGAATTTCAGAAACTTATGAAAGCAACATGGAAAGCTAGCCCGCTAAGTCCTTTATGGACAATTTGAAATGGAAGTACATTTTTTTAAAGTTGGAAGAAAGAATCTTAAGGATGTCTCATGGTAATGAGAGGTTTAACAGATACCGAAAGTTCCTCTTTCTTGCCTTCAATTTATGCCTTCACCAATCAATTTTAAAGGTCTTAATTATCATATCTTATCCCCTAATCTCTTATGTTCTCTTCCTTAGTTTGAGATATCCACAACTTGTATCGAACTCTGACACGTCCTTTTACCATGTTCTTTTCTGTTCCATTTATACCTGACAAAAGATTGGATCCAGTGTACTCTGTATATCACAATCATAGGCTTTTGCATCTGTACTCCTCAGTGATCATGTGAGATGACAGACTAATGGAAGGTCTTGCGGTGGTTAATTCTTATTTCTAACTGACATAAAGTCAATTAAGAATTTGGATGGTTCCTGCTGAATCAGGAATAGCACTGTGATAGGGAAAAAGTGTTTTTCATTAGTAGGATGGGTCAACATGATGTATCCTAAGACTAAGGGAAGATGAAATCTGACTTCTTTGCTCTTAATTGATGACCAACCAACTTCTTTGTGATATTACCACAATGAAACCTGTTACTACCCTTTTTATCCGTGACCATGCAACTTTTGGGATTCTTTTTTCGAATTGTAAGCTTCAATGTCAGTTCACTTGTTTTATACTCGTCTACTTTTGCTTGGAGTTTCAGTAATTGTGTTTGCTTTATTTGAATTTAAATCAGGGTTACAGAGAAGACGAGGGCTTGAACCTGGTGAGTGATGCGGATGAACAGCTATTGATTTACATACCTTTTAATCAAGTCATCAAACTGCATTCAATCGTTATCAAAGGACCTGAGGAGGAAGGTAGCTAATAGATTTGTGGTGTCTCTTTCTACCCCTAGTAATCTTTTGTTGCGCACACAAGACCCTTAGTTTTATCTCTTGCAATTTCTGCTTTGGTGTTGGCTTCTGAGAATTGTTGACGCACAACTAAGCTTCCTCAAAAAATGTTGATGCATAACTAGGTATTCTCAAGTTTCTCCCAAGTCTTTGTTCACCGTTGTGATGAAAGAAGTCTCTACATAATCCTTGATCTTCTTTTTTTTTGATTGGTAAAAGTAATCCTCTTTGGTGGATGTAATAATAGTCTCACGAGGCAACATTATGGAAGAGTTACCTTGGTACTCCTGCTGTTTAAGATAAATGAGTTCTTACTCTGGCCTCTCTTTATATTACAGATAAGTAGACAAATGATGTAAGAGCATATATTGTTTCAACTAGTTAACATGCACTGTGCGTACATCAATAAACTTTTGTTGAAACTTAATCTAAACTATGCATAAAGCATGAGAAAACTAAGGGGGGAGGGGGGCATAACAGAGATGACTTCTAAGTTGGTACGAATGACTTTTTTGACCATTTTCTGTTGTTGTTAGTGGGGTAGTCAGAGGAGCTATTGGCGAAGAAAGTTGTGACAGGCTTCACCAGTGGAGTTGCACCAACTGCTTTGCTCCCCTTTAGATATTAGTATAGGCATCAGGCCTAAGCAGTGTATCAAACAGTTGTACAGTTTAGAGAGCTGGGCATTATGTGTTCCATTTGAGTGTTCTAAGTAAAGCTGCGGTTATAATGCTGTTTTTGAATCTTTTTGTGTTCTGGTTTTTCATTTTTTGTGATAAGGTAATATGTTATTGCCTCCTTGGTGCACTTGTCAAGTGCTTCTTCTGTACCCCTATATATGCATGGTACCATAACACAGATTTATCTCTTTGAAGGTCCTAAAACTGTGAAGCTGTTTTCTAACAAGGAGCACATGGGATTTAGGTAACTTTTGAAGTTTCATTTCTTTTTGACCTTTTCGAGACTGATCATTACGTGGGAGGAATTTTCACATCTGCTATGTGTATTTGCTGATTGGGAACATCTCTGCAGTAATGTTAATGATTACCCTCCAAGTGACTCAGTTGTTTTATCTGAAGACAATCTCAAGGTTAGTCAATCCTGATAATACAGGAATTATGCTTCTTGGCTTTGTGTTTAAGTTTAACTAAATGATGTTTGCTTATAGAATTCTTTAGTATCCCTGGATGTTCATCCTTGAAATGTCTCGTTGATCATTTGCAGGGAAAACCAGTTACCTTGAAGTATGTCAAGTTTCAAAATGTTCGCAGGTATGCTAATATCCACGAGCTTCAACTTTTACAGGAGTCATTTGTAAGATGGACACTAATCTTTTGTACTGTTATTGAACCAGTGTGACCATTTTTATCGAGGACAATCAACATGATGGGGAAACTACAAATGTTCAAAAAATTGTTTTGTATGGATCAACGTAAGTTTCTTATTCTTATGACCTCATTCCTGTTGCATGAAACCTATCTTTTGCTTCTTTTTGTCGTAAGCAATTTCTTTAATGTGTACTTCAGTTCCTTTTGTTTAGTGTTCCATGTTTATGTCTGGAACTGTTTAAACATTAAACTTAACGGAAAGAAGAACAGTTAAAACTGTATACTTAGAAAAGCATGAGACCGTGCGATGTTCAAATGGCCTGACCATGCTCTCCTTAAGTTAATGTTACCAAAAGATGGAATTACTGAAGTGAAGGGGACTATGTCCCCCTCAGCAGACAATGAGTGCTACAAAAAACTGTTAAACAAAGTTTCTTCATTACTTCTTTTTCACAGCTGAACAAAATTGTTTGGTGAAATTTTCGAAAGATCAAAGAAAAGGAATTCCTTCACAAGGGAAGTGCATGTGCAGCAACATACCCAGTGAAATCCCACTAGTGGGATCCAGTGGAAGTGCATGTACATGTATATGAAATTGTTTCCTATACAAGTTTATGTATTAGCTTAAAGGACACATTTGGAGAAGCTGAATTTTAATAGCCACTTAAATATACTTTGCCAAGATTAATCCTACCTCTATCTTGGGGAAGTTTAAGCTTTCTGTTGTCAGAGCACGTTTATTATACCTTGACATTGCAGAGGAATGGACTTGTAGATCCGATGTTTTCAGCAGTTGTTGCCCCTAAATAACACGTGATATTCACACACATGTGGGTGATTGGAAGATTTTGTGTTTCTGTGTTCTAGATGCTCTTTCATAGTAGTTCATCCTTTCGGTTAACTAAATTAAATATACATCAATAAACTTTGGCCCCTTTTAGATTTCTAAAACTAACTCGTATTTTCTTATCATTCTAAAAATAACTGTGTTTATAATAAAAATGTGTGCAATTCTATAATCTTCCCCCCAAAAAAGATCGTCTTTTACCTTTCGCTTGACACTGGATGTCAGATGCCCCATCGTTATTTCTTCTTTGTTGTTTCCTCTATCCTCCAATCCTATTGCAAGCAAAATCATTCCTTTGCCACACAGCGCATTATGAAGAGAGAGAAATTACTTAGGCTAAAGTAGTGATTCCTGGATCACTATGAAGAAATTACCTCGTCCAAAGTCCTGCAAAATTGTTGCCAATTATTTTAGGTAGGTTCTGTGCTCAACTGACCCAGAGAATTTGGTTTCCTAGAGATGGGTCATGGGCGCCTGGCTCTTTGCTAAGCTTGAGAGTGTCACTAAATGGCTATTATGAGTTTGAACATGTCTGATGATATTTCTTTCTCCTGCAGGGTGGAAACAACAGATATGAAAGGCTTGAAGAAGATTGAGGACCACTGATCCTGCAAAAGATCATTATAATTGTTCATCATTTTAAGAATTTTGTTTTCTTTTTAACTTCTGTAGTTTACGACAGAAGTAATTGGAAACTTGTTACACTGGATATACCAAATATCAGCGCGAGCTGTCGCTGCTTTGTTCGATGCAATATGTTGCAAGCCATGATTCACTACCTAATTAGTGTAAAGAGGTATACTTTCTAGTTTGTGGAGTGATGGTTGCGATGCTTTATTTATCCCTTGTCCTGTTTAGCTGCTCAATGATTTCTCTGGTTTTAACAAGAAAAAAATTCTAACCATGCTGGAAGCATTTCCCATAAATATCTTTGAGTACATCTCGAGTGGTAAGTTTGAATTGATTCCTTGAAGGATGCTTTTCTTGTTAAATTAAAATTTAGGCAAGATGGTGGATCTTTGACTGTTAATCAAAATAATACTTAGATGCTTGAAAATATCTCTAAAAAATATACGGTAGTAGTACTTCATTTGCATTTCATGGTTGAGATCATTCGTACTTCATTCACTTCTCATTGTTTTGCACAACTTTTGAGTCTGGCCTTGAAGAGTAGTTTTTTCAGAGTTCAATTTGGCTTTTGAAATTGATGCTTAAGCAAAATTTAGGGTAGTCAATCAATTTGAGGTCATGTCAACACTTGTTTTCGGTTTGTTCTAAAATTTAAATTTTGTGAAATCAGAAACAATTTTTTTATAAATACTGAGATATTATTTTCCCTACCATCGAGTATTATGGGATGATAGACTAATGGTTTGACACATGCAACAAATCTGGACGTAGAAATCTAATTATTTGGAAGTAGAAAATTATTGTTGATTCGCATCTTTAGACCTTTCCTTAAATATATTGATTCTCTTAAACCAATAATAATGATTTGCTATTTAAAAAATAGTGCTATCAAACTTTAGGGATATCCTTTCAATTTCCATCCTCATCATCACCAACCATTCACCACCCACTCCCACCCATGTCCTTATTTTAATTTGTAGCCTAAGAAATAAAAAGAGTCAAAAGACCAACCTCCCAACTCACCAAACAAAACCAAGAAAGGATCACATAGTTGAGGTGAGAACAAAAAATTTCATCACCCATGGCTTCGTTATCCCTAATCTCACCTCACTCTCCTTCTTCTTCTACTACTCTCCGTCACAGTTCCATTATTGGCACCCGGCTTCCTTCCATCGTCTTGCGAAACCCCACTATCCGCATTCGCTCCACAACCCCTTCAATTAAAGCCTTCTCTGCACCCGTTCCTTCACCTTTAACCCAAGATGAACTCAAGAAACTCGCAGCCGAGAAGGCCGTTGAGTATGTCAAAAGTGGAATGGTCCTTGGTCTAGGAACTGGGTCAACAGCAGCTTTCGTTGTCGCTAAATTAGGTGAGCTTCTATCATCTGGCCAACTCACGAACATTGTAGGAGTTCCCACTTCAAAGCGTACTGAAGAACAAGCTTTGTCGCTTAACATCCCGTTATCTACACTTGACGACCACCCACATATTGATCTAGCTATTGATGGTGCTGACGAGGTCGACCCGAATCTCGACCTAGTCAAGGGTCGAGGAGGAGCTCTTTTAAGGGAGAAGATGGTGGAGGCCGCGTCCGATAAGTTTGTTGTTGTGGTCGATGATTCGAAGCTTGTTTCGGGTCTTGGTGGATCCGGGTTGGCTATGCCAGTTGAGGTCGTGCAGTTTTGTTGGAAGTACAATTTGGTTAGGTTACAGGAATTGTTTAAGGAAGAGGGTGTTGATGCAAAGTTGAGATTGGATGGTAATGGGAAGCCTTATGTGACCGATAACTCGAATTATATTGTGGATTTGTATTTCAAGACTCCTATTAGGGATTCGGCTGCTGCTGGGAAGGAGATTGCGTCTTTCGAAGGGGTGGTAGAGCATGGATTGTTCTTGGATATGACCACTGCAGTTATCATTGCTGGGAAGGAAGGTGTCAGTGTCAAGAGCAAGTGAAATATTCATCAATTTTAGCTCCCAACTGGTGAGGTCTGAACAACTTTAACTTCTGTTTTGAGTGGAATTTTTAGACTTCATTTTTCGATTCGAGGAAATAGGAGTTGGTTGTTGTAACATTAATAAGTTTTGGCATTTTTTTTGGAGATGTTTAGCAATAATACTCCCATCTGAATGTAATTTGTATATTAGAATGGAAAAGAAATGTCTTTTGGTGATTTCTCTTTGTTGCTTCTATTCTAACTACTTTACTTATTTGTTGCTGAGCATATGGCTATATGATCACTTGTGAAATTCAATTTGCTTTTAGAATTTAATCTTTGATAGCGATAAATGCAGTCGGCATCAGCAACAATGTGATACTAGGAAAGTTCCCATTTTTATCCTTCTTGTATCTTCTTTTAGAGAACTCTTTAAAATACTGAATGCGTACGAGAGCTGGACTCAGCGGTTATTTGAAAGCTTGAAACTGCATTATTACAGATGTGATGTCTAGTGTTTTGAATTTTCCCGTGGAGAATTTAGAGGTGAAACACGTGTTTTACATGTCATACATTCTGAAGCTACATTTTTTTGTTTCACTGAACTGTGAGATAGGTACCTGTTTGCGTATGCTTAGGGGTGTAACTTTTTATTCAAAGAAAGTTTTAAGTATGCTAATAATAGGCTCGGCTGTTGTAGTCTGCAGTTGGGCAAGATACCCATCTACAGATAAGTTTGGCAATAAAGCAGTTGTAATGTACACTCCTCTTTGTGATTTAGTGGGTTGCTCGGTTTGGGGTTTATCATTGTGGGATCTTGTGCTCTTTAGGTGCTCCAGTGTACAAGTTAAATGAGTAAATTGCTGGAGTTTGGATTTTGTATCTTCCCTAACTTCGTTTAGGAGTAACATCCTGCAGAAAGCCATTGTGCTCTCTGATGTTTCGTGTCCTTCTCTCCTTCCAACACCAAACCTATCTTTCTTGATGCTAACTTCGTAGAGGTGGAGGGGGGAAGACATTGTAACGGGATAATCTGATAAGTCATTAGCTAGTACAAATCGATGACATTAGAAACTTGGATAGAGTTAAATATTATTCTTGAACCAGGGTCTATTGGAAACAGCCTATCTACCCACAAAGGTAGGTGAAGCTCTGTGTACAACCCCACCCTCCCCAGACCCCACTTGTGGGACTAGTTCGTGTTGTTTTGATGTTGTATAGAGAAATATTAGTTTAACTAGGATAGAGGAATAAATTTAAATTGATTTAACTTTTGAGGCAGAAAAAAGGAAGATTGTTGTTATGCTTTTTAACAGAAACCACCAATTATTCCAATGAAATAATTTGAGCATGTACTCCTTAACCTTAACTAAGAACATGGTTGATTATACCAGTTGTGTAACCCAAGATCATGTATATCCCTTGAAAACCCATATAATATCTATATACATGCAATTAATGTGAGATTTCTTCTTCTTTACCCTTAATTTTTGTACAGACTTTATTTTGTGTAGTCCCAAGTGATTCAATAAGCTGAAAAATAGGCTTGGAACAGAGAGAGTTGCCTCAATTGGTTAAAGAATGTGTTTGTAACTCGATAGGGATGAATAGAAAAAACTATCCAAGAGCAGCTCGATAGATTGAGCATACAGAGAAACCGAGAGATTAGAGTAACAAAATGTGTAGAAACAATGAACACTTATGCTAGAAGTAGATAGAAATCATGGTTTAAGGCATGCTTACAGATAAAAGAGCGAGTAAACTGAGTTAGAATCTAATTTCATGTTAAAGAATTTGAATATGCAACGGGAGAACTTCAATGTTATGGATGGAATGGTCAAGACCATTATAAACTCTATAGAAACCTTTATACAGCTTATGTGAGACACTTATATCCCTGAACATTTTCATTGTTATGTATTATATGTTGAGGATCACAAGGCTTAAAAATCCTGTCTATGTCCCGATGGTGAGGAATTGACTTGGGGCTTCTCTGTGTACGCAGCATATTTCTGAAATTAGTTAGGAATGTGATCTACTTCTACTGATGTCCAAATGCATTAGGATAACGGAAATGGGATCCATCATACCTAACTCATACGAAGCAAGTCATCTGCACAAGATACGTAATTGCTATATGAACAACAACATACCCAGTAGAGTTTTGTGGTCTATGGAGAGTAGAGTTACACAAATCTTCCTACCTTGGCTGGCAAAGAGGTTGTTTCTGATATACCCTCGGGTCTCGGCTCAGGCAAAGCAAAAACACAACATTAATGGAAACATAAGCAGTACAACAGCAGGGTAGTAAGAAGCTAAGGCATAGAAGACAACATGTAGTAAAAGAAAACTAAGAATGAGGAATCTGGAAATAGTAAAATAATATAATATAACGAAAATAATACTAATGCTACTAGCAGGAGAGACAAAGCATGAAACTAATATACTTCTAGCCTTCTCTCCTAAACCCTCGACCTCCACACCCTCATAAGCTGAAGGCTATATGAAGAAAAGTAAAATACAACTGAAACAATATTCAAAATATACTCTGTACAGAAATGACAACACTATCACATGTTTATTAAATATATATATAGTACATATGAATCTGGCAAATGAATGAAGTACAATGCGCTGGTATAGATGAAGCACCAAGCTGATATCTCTCATGCGAAGTAAAACACCATCACCTCTCTCTAGTTGAGTAAAGCCATAGCTGCTGAGACCAGAAAGATAGCTATCCAGTGGGAATTCGTGAGCATAAATGATGTAGCTGCCAGTATGGAAGAATTAGAATGGTGAGACGGTCTTATATTCTGGTTAGCAGAAGTAGTAAATATGATTTTATTTTCCTCGACTTGACCTTTAGAATTACATAAACATTAACTGTTTTTGTTTCCTATGGAACATATACAAGGTTATATCCTCTTGTCCTGTAAATTGAATCCAAATTGTTGACGGTGGTAGTTCTTACCTCCATTGTTGTCATTACCTCCACTATTGGTATTAAAAATTGAAGATGGTGTCGATGAAGATGGAGATGATGCAGTGGAATTTGAAAGCCGAATTCCCAGCTTTTGGCAATCAGATCCAATGGCACCTTAATAGCCAAATATTGAATTAGCTAGTAAAGTAATTTTTATGTGAAATTTCAACACTTAAATTGTTGTCTCTACTTACAATCATTGAAGCAAGGGAAAGCAGGAAAGTCAAGAAGATTGGAATAACCAGATTTGCACTGGCATGTTTGTCCATGTGTTATATTCTTTGTGCATGTCCCTTCCCCACAGTAAATCCAATAGCAAGCTTAAACCAAGAAAAAGGTCATGGGGTTTAATAAGAAATTAGATAGAACATACACAAAAATTGTACGAAGAGAAGATTTTGTAATTACGATCAAAGAAAGACATGTTGTGTGGAATTGATGGAGCTGGTGGAGGTGCTGGTAAGCAAGAATAGTCAAGATAACCTGCAATAACGCATAATCACCAGCACTTAGTCAAAAAATTGGATTCAACTTTCCTTCTATGCACCAAACTTTTAGATAGGAGTTTCACTATACTTACACTTGGGAACAATGCAAGGGAGAAATTTAAGATCATCTTCATCGTCATCATGGTGATGGTGAGTACGCTTCCAACCTCGTTCACATTTACAGATGAAGTTGAATGGCTTTCCTGGTGCTTTCTCACATCTCCCTTTCCCACACTCCACGTCATTGCATATATTGTCTATATACAGATTCATTTCAGAAAGTTCAGATGTAATTAGAAAAAATACATAGTTAAAACATTTAACAGAATATGGACTAGTGCACTTGTTTCTGTGTACAAACAGATTCAAGATTTGAACTTTACGAGACTTTGAGTTTGAAATTCCACCAGTCAAATTTATTTTACTTGTTCAAATTATCAGAATCAAACATCTATGCTAGGTCCTCCCTAGTTTGTGTATATGTATAAATTTAGAACTGCTCTAAAATTCATAACAAAATGGCCAATAGAATAAATAGTTAAGTATAGGAAAGAGTTGTACCAAAGTATGGGGCAAGAAAAGGAGGAATACCATCCTCTTTTGCAGCTAACATTGGTAATAAAACCAAAAGAAGTAGTAAATAATGAGCTCTAAACTTGAACAAATCCATCTTCTCTTATGCCAAAATCAATATTGTTGTTGTTGTGTATGTGTCAAATGAGAGGTAAATTTATAGAGGAAGTTTGTGTTGAATTTTCTTAGTAGAAGCTTCTACTTGTGTCAATTTTTCAAATATTTGTATGTGGCAAGTCTTCTTAGGGTTTTCCCAAGTCTAATTAACTTCATAAATATAATTATTTGAAATTGTCATTCCTTGGTGGATTGGGTAATCAATTTTCTTATAACAAATATATTAAGTAAAGGCATTTTTCTTTTTGGGGCAAAGTTTTCTCCTTTGGTTTGTAGAACCTATAATGTAAACATAGAACCTAACAGTATTATTTTAGAAAATTTTAATGGTAATTTGTGGAGAAATGTCAGCATTGAGCAACGTAGAAGTAAGAACCTGATAATAGTATTCTAGAATTTGGTTAAATCTAACTTCTAAAGAAAGAGACGAATTTAAGATTTTTATACGATGAATTTAATTTCAAATTTCTTAACAAATAATCACCATACTTTTAGTGTTGCTATCTCTTCTACATTTTTAGGATTCAATATTTAGATTAATTCAATACAAGATTAAGTAGAAGGTTATCAATAGTCTCCCTAGCCCAAAGTACATAAAGTATTTGGGTTTCATTTGTCAAAGCTCCAAGTAGTTAGGTTCTTAACTGTCCCCAAAAACGGTTGAATCACTACTCACATATCCGGTAAATCGGTGTAGTTATTGTTACAATATATTTTATTATAAAGAACTTCTAAAATTGACCTAATTTTCTTAAATACTTAATTAAAATATATTATCACCTTGGCTAAGCAGGTTTAGTTGAATCAGAGCTTGTCAAAAAGTTTATACTATGCATATTTGAAAATTATAGTTAAAATTGAGGGATATCTGTTAATTATTCTTTCGAGAGAAGTGTTCTTCTTTGTTGCTTTGTAAAGTAAAAACATATTTTCAGCAACTATCTAAACTTTCATCTCGCCAGTGAGGATTCAATTTTGCATTTTCCTCTGTCATGTCCCCTTTAATTACCTACCCCCAATTAATCAGAGTCCGGAGCCTAAAGGGTATAAAATATTAACAAAAATTTCAAAACGGTATATAAATTTTTATTTTAACCAAAACGGCACCCTTTAGCCTCCGCCGGACTCCAATTAATCATATACATAAATAGAAGAAGTTCCGTGAGTATGTAAAACTTTTTGAAAACAAAAGTTGGAGATAGGTGATGTAAATGTAGATCAAAGAAGTCAAATGGACACGACAGTAACGTCTTCAATCAAACAATAATAATAAACCAAAAGATATAAGTAACTAATAAACATAAACATCAAAGGTTTAGGTACAATTTTTTTTCAAAGAGTAAAGTCATAGTTCTGTTTTACATTGAGGGTAAAGCAGTTGAAATTTAATAAATTGATCTTCTAGGTTTTAATGTGGCTAAATATGGTTAACTCAACCATAATTAGGTTTAGGTGTTCATATATTATTTTCATGTAATGACACATATTAAACTACTCAACGGAAAAATTGAAGTGTCATTTTTTTTAAGGATCAAATGTGATGTTTTTGATAAGAAAATTGAAGTATCATTCTTTTATGGGCCAAATGTGATGCTTTTGATAAGAGAGAGGGAAAATTACATTCTAATGCCTTTGAGTGATCTAAACTACAAAATACGTACACAATATATAGATTGTGTATACTTTATACTAAAAATACATATAATATACATATCTATACATAACCAATGTATATGTTGTGTATTCTTCCAGTCATTTTTGTACATATTCTATGGGAAAGATTATAGCTGTGGTGTTATTGAGGTTTGCATGCAGCTCTAAGTAAAAACAAAACAAGTGTCTTAATAGAGAAACCTCAAAGAAGTCTATTGTCCAAGTTTCACTTTAGTTGCAAATGGCAAGACAAGAGGCTCATTTGCAGGCCTTGGCCACTACAAATACTGTGAAAATGACTTATATTAAGAGTTGCACCACCAAAACCATTTGAATATTCACTTTTAAAACATACACAGAAAAAAAGGTCAATGAAATAACAAAGCCAAGAAACAATGCAGGCCTTAACCTCATTATATCAGTGTACCCTCCACATTGATATGACTCAAATTATTTGACATTCATCCCAGTTAGTCAAGTGAAAATACATCTACACTATTGAGTGAAAGAGATTGAAAGGCAATACAAGAAATGGGGAAGGCAAGCAAATGGATCAGAAACTTCCTAATGGTGATGGGGAAAAAGGAGGAAAGAGAAAAGAAGGAATACAAATCAATAGAAAGTGTGGGAACCCCAACAACTCCAAAGGCGAAAAGGAGATGGAGTTTCAAGAAATCATCAAGCATGGAGAGAAACAGCCATAAGAGTAATAGATCATTCGACTTAACTTTTGATCACCAACTAAACACACAAGGTTCAATGCGGGAGTTAGACATTCTGGAGAAACTCCACAAAGCAAGCCTAACAGCAAAAGGAGCTATAGAACCCAAGGCATACACTACCAGACGTGTTAAGGATGCAGCTGCCACCAAAATCCAAGCTGTTTTCCGTTCTTATTTGGTAACCATTCAAACCATGAGTGTATTCTTGTTTATTTTAAACTAGGTAAAGCATGTTTGGTTTCATTTGATCCTCATAAATTGCACTAAGTTACCTATTATGGAGAGGACCTTGTTCTCACCATAAGGTCAATGAACATGCACTTGTAAACTATGTAGGGCTAAATAAATAAGGTTAAATGCTAAAAGGTGAAAAATGGTTTGAAAGCGTGACTGATTTTTATGCAGGCTAGGAAAGCATTGCGCGCCCTAAGAAGCCTAGTTAGATTACAGGCACTGGTAAGGGGTCACCTAGTGAGGAAACAGACAGCAGCAATGGTGAGACGCATGCACTCTCTTATGGTCATTCAACTAAGGGCTCGTGTTCAAAGAGTTCAGATGACCGAAGAAGCACATACCCCAAACTCAAGAAAGAGTCAGAAAGTATCATCTGGGAACAATCAACTTACCAGAGCCTGCAGCATTGTAAGTCTCCTCTTCTCCTCATGCCGAATTTTGAGTGTACCAACACATGAATGGAAATGACAAGATTTAAAATGGCAGGAAAAGATGGATGTTAGCATTCAAGAAAAAGGGAGAGTTCAGAAGAATAATAGCACGAAAAAAAGATCTGCTGGAATGGAAAATGGATTGAGCACCTCTGAGTCTCGTCATTTTTCAGTGTCAAGGAGGAGTCATCAAGTACTTCAGACATGTCCAAGTCCCTCTACACTGAGTGATATGAGCACAATAAGTTATGACAGGCATATAGAGGATTTTTCCTTCAAGACACCAGAAAAAGGTTTTGAACATTGCTCTAATGTGTCAACAACCACATCTTCCAAAACCCCATTTTCCATTCCACACTCAGAAAATCCGAACTCCATTTTTTCTAGTGCTACTTTAGCACTAACATACATGTCCAATGCAGAATCCTCAAGAGCAAAAGCTAGGTCACATAGTGAACCCAGACAACGACCCAATTGGAGCATTATAAGAAAAAGCAAGCGCACACCATCAATGGATGGGATAACAGGCATACCTGACTCTAGAAGGGAAGAAACACCTACCCACAGCAGGAGACACAATGTCCCAGAAAGCCATGAAGCCTGGTTACTTAAGCTTTACAAACAAGCAAAGTCCATCAAGCATGTCAAGGTTGATTCCGCCAGCATAGTGTCTACCATTTGACTTCTGGAAGATCTCTCACTGTCTGAAAGGTAAGAGTGACTAGCAACATGAAATTTATAGTTGTGTATTGCTCTCTCTCAGCCATTTACATCAGCCTCCTCTGAGCACGTACTGGTTCCATCTTGTCCAGTCAAACTCCATTTTCCTTAAAATATCTCTGTTATTAGAGCAGCCAAGTGCATAAGGAGAACTGCAACCTGACACCAAAAATTGGGTACCACCCAATTTCTGATGAAAACTGATGTTTAAATTCTTTAGCTTGGTGTCTCAAGTCGAGTAAATGCACCCAAAGGCCAAAAATAAAAGAGACAAGCAGCATAACAAGCACTCTCTAACTCGGCAAAAATAGATGCTAACATTGGGACCATCCATAAGCAATAATATTTCTAGTGGAATTAAAGAACCTGTTTTATCATCCATATTATCCTTTCAGTACTTCGTGAATTTGCTAAATATGCAAGGGGTAAGGGTAACAGGAGATCCTAGCTATGAATTAATGTTTCAGCTTATGACTGCCTCTACTTAGCAAAATCTGGGCACCTACCGAAAGTATTACAGCAAAGACTACTTTATACACATTGAATGTTCTTAGAACTAATCTTCCTGTTTAGGAGCATTTTCCTTTATGCTCTTGGTCAACCAAATAGCAGTTTCCCTTGGAGAAACTTTTTCTGGTCCAAATGGCTTCAATAAGACACCAAGTTCATCGAATCTGTCTTCTTGCAAGAGTCTAGCACTGAACTCAAGTAGTCCCTCCAGGGCCTCAGCCCGTTGCTTATAAGATGACATGTTAAAACGGCGGCGTCTTGTGTCAGATGAAGTTCGGCTAGATGCACCAGCAGTGGCATTTTGATCAGAACAATCAGTTATGTCCTCTCTATCCACATGCACCATGGGGCCTTCAAACCCTTGCCAAGCATCATTGGAACTCATTCGATCAAATTTACTGTCAGGAATCTGTATGGTACATTTGTCTTTCATAACTGAATACTCAGCTTGTGGTGAGCCAGAGGAACCTTGCGCAGAGTTTGATGATGTTCGGCGTATAGGATGGAAAGGATCTTCATATGAAGCTAATGGAAACTCAAGCATCTTGTCAATTCGAGGGGCATTGACAGAAACATCAGGAGACTTAATACAGTCAAGAAAACTCAGACTCGGCCTTCGAGGTAATTCTTGAACTGCTGCCTTGTTTGTCAATGGCAAAGATGCCCTACGAGTTGTAGAAACAGATCTCTTCACCAGGGTTCGTGAAGCCTGTCAAGCATAGAGTAGTCAAACGACAGGTGTTGGGAACTAGAATTTCATATAATCATATTACTGCTTTAAGTACATAAGCTTATATCCATGATTTTCAGAACATAGATATAGAAGCAACCACATGTTATTTTCTTCTTTATAAAACTGGTAAGAAGTTGGTACACAAAGGCACCAATAAAGCAGTTCAAAGGCATAATTACTGAGAGACCAAAAACCACTCAGCTACGGAAAAATAGAATTTACAGAGAACTTTATCAAATGAATCTACTAGGGAATCTGCCTCGTCTACTCTATTTTCTATACAGAAAAAGTGAAACAGCAAGATACAATTCATCTTGAGCTTCTGTGTTGAGGTCTGCCTATCTTCAACGTGTTCTTTTATTTTCTTTTTGCTTTTTCTGCTCTCTCGTGTGACAGTATTTGATTTCACACACAATGTATTTTAATCTAACTAGTTTATCATATAATAATAATTGTGAAAATGAATATTAAAATTGTTACTGGCAATTATCTAAAGCCAATTTGATGGAACATATCCTGGTGTGGGCATTCCAAACAGTTAATCAAGATCCAAATGAATATAACAATATTAGGTTCAATTTTAGGATACTGTAGGCTTTTCTTTTCACATATAAGTTGACACCATCTAAGATTTAGTGAGAAACCATTTTCTCTAAATCTGTTGCAATGACAAACTATTGAATCTATTCGTTTTTATATATTGGTATTTGCCTACTTTGTTGTACATCAGTTGAACCGCTTGGACGTTCTTGTCTAGAAGAAAATCAATTTACTTTTATAAAATAGAAAGAAGTAAAATGGATAACCTTTTACTTGTAACCTTACCATATCGCTGTTCCTTAGATCCACTTGTCTTCTTGGAGTGGTCAATTTTGGCACGATCACCTTTGGATTCTTATTAACAAGCAAAGCTTTTGAAGTGATTTTTTTTGTGACAGTTGATCCTCTATCAGGGCTTCCAACAGACAATTCAGATACTCTGCTTGGTGTTTTTGGATATCTACGATTTGAAAAAGTATAATCGTGATCAGAGACACTAGGATTCAAAGTCCTATCATTTCCACATGACATTCGCTTCTCTCTGTTCTTTGTGACAGGTGTGCATTCAGAAATTGCAAATCTGGTTTTCTTTACATCATTATCAGGCAAACAAGCAGGTAAACTGTTGCGTCTAGGGCCATTAAGTTTGAGATGCGTATTAATCACATATGGCTGAAGAAGTGGATTCCTAAGAAGCTCTGCTGCCTGTGCATAACAAAGAAAGTATTTTAAGTCAGTCTGAATATTACAATCAAAATATGTCTGAAGTTTCAGTCTTTCTGAGGAGATTCACTTTTAACTTTATATTTTAAGAGCTGACCGGTTCACTAGATCAATTTTGGCTACAAACCAACAGTCTAGAAAACTAATCTGACGGAACAATGGAAGCACTCTAAAGAAGCCAAAGAGACATATTTGTGAGAAAGTAATTTAAGGAGTTACGCTTCCTGTATTTTCATGCTTAAAGGTAATTTAAGCAGAAATTTATCAACTTACAGAAAAATGATGAACAGAAAGACCTACTGTTTTAAGTGTTAACATGCTAATCCTTTCATTTTTGTTAGAATTACTACTCTCAGTTATATATTAAAAAACACTCTCTGTACTTCAGAAGAGACGCTCCTAAGCCAGCACTCAAATATAATCATCAATTATGAAAGGCTACATATTTCAAAGCTAAAGCCAAGAAAACATGAAATGCTTCCTCAAGATATTTGCATTATGTGGGCAAAATGATGAGACATGTCATCGATACTGTTGATATTACGCCACTACATAAAAGTTATGAGTAAAGATCCTTGCACTTTTAGCATAAACGTAAATTAAGGCTACAACTTCTCAAATTAGATGCAACAAGAATAAGAAAGAGATGATGCATGTCCTTTGGTTTTCTTCAACATAATCCCTAATACAGGGTCAGAGTATAATTCCCCGTTCTTAGGAGTAGCTAGTTGTTTTTTCTTATTTAATAACAAAGAAATTCCTTCGAGCCTGCGGTGACTGTTCTCTGTGGATGGATAATGGCCCCCTCCTCTACCCTCTACCCTTCTCCACTAAATACAAGTATGTGGAAGGGTTCAGATCTGTGATGTGTGCTCTTCGGAGCAACTAGTTCCTTTGCATATTTTACATAACCAGATAATATCACTATTAATGAAACATTGAAACATTTGGCTTGTTATATATTGAATAGAGGACTTCTTCTCCACCTATGCATGTCAATCAGTCCACATAGGTAATTTAAGACTAAAAATAACAGGTATCGCAGGCTAGAGAGTACTGCTGACAGAAAGCCACACGCAGGACAATTGTTTGAGTCATATGAATACATAAAATAGAATACAGGAACCTCGAAGGAGGATTTCTTTTTCTTTTGAAATACGTAACTTCAATACAGGAAACTAGAAGGAGGATTTTGTGTCGTGGTTGTGGTATACTTGGTCAATATAATGTAAAATAGAATGTATTAGTAATACTTGCATTAGCAATGCATGTATTAGTAATGCTTGCATTAGCAATCCATGTATTAGTAATGCTTGCATTAGCAATCCATGTATTAGTAATGCTTGCATTAGCAATGCATGTATTAGTTATGCTTGCATTAATATGAATTATTTTTATTCATTGTTTGGTTTGATGCAGCATTAAAAATAGAATGCATTGCATTAAAAAAATTATTTACAAAGAAGCCCTTCACTATTATGGTGGAAAAGATATAAAAAAAGGTATTGAAGGGCAATTGGGTCTTTAATTGAGTTAATGCATGCATTAAAAGCATTGCATTGCTAATACCTAGAAATCCATGGTATTAGCAATACACACCTTAATGCACAATAGAGTGTATAAGTAATGCTTGCATTAGTTATACATAGGTTGGAAAAGAGTACCAAACAAGGTAAGGTTAATGCATGAATTATTATTTTTAATACACTCTACCAAACGACCCCTTAGGGATATTAAATTCAGATATACTATGATGCTTGGGATAATGACTAATAAAAAAAATTATTGAGAAAGATAATTACTAATAAAATTTGTTGCAAATGCTACAAATCATTAACTATAGAAGAAGCATATTGATAGCAAAATTCAGGTCTAAGTTTCCTTGTCTATCCCGTTACCTTCCGTCAAATGATGACTCATCAACTTGGTATTCATTAAGATTTTTGACATTACCAGAAGATCATGTCTAACTGCCTTTTTTCTTCAAATAACAGCGAAAAGATAGTTGCCGTACAAGTTCTGGAAGAATGATTAGAAAATGTGTGCGTCTCACTTGAGGATTTTGTCTTGTGAAAGTATTACCAACCAAAAAAATTAAAAATAGGAAAGAGCAAAAACAAAAGATGAAGAATTGAATGTTTCTAATATTGGATGAAACATAAGTCGGGGAAGTGCCTTACATTATGGTGTAAAGCACAGGCATGGAAGGCGGGAGATTCACGAAAGAAATGTAACAAACAATAACCTCATAGTCACATATTTGATTTTCAAGTAAAGATGTTGAGACAGCACTACAGCATTTATAAGCTTCTGTTGGCTTAGCTTCAAAATAACTCCATCATATGCAGATCTCTATCTAAAAACATAATCCATTTATGCAGATGACACAATATGCACAGTAAACTACCAGTTCAAGTTTCTTAGTTAATCTCATAGGAGACCTTAAGGCAATACCATAATGGCTTAAGATGTAAATAACTTATATAAATACAGATGAAGAGGAATCATACGCTTGGCCTCAGTTCTGGGTTTTTCCGCAGCATGCTTTTGACAAGACCTCGGCTGGAAGGCAAATAAGAGAAGTGAATAAGCAGAGTTAAATAAAAGACTCTCATTCAAGGGTAGAGTTTCTCGTATATAAAGTCAAAAAAAGAGTTCAATACATAATTGCTGAGGCAAGTAAACATCCCCTCTTAATTTTTGGATCTCGGTGTTCCTTTACTAACAAAAGTAGTACATTCAAAATAGAGGCCATAAGAAGTGAAGAATAGACTCTTCTTGTCGTCATAATGATTCCAAAAACAACCTTGAGTTGTTCATCATAATAATGAAGACCTGCCTTCCTGACCTCCAAACTAATGCATTATCTCCTTCCACCCAATTTTGCCTTTAGATGGCACCAAGTAGAAATATGTCCTCCACCAAGGAATAGAAAGGAGCCGAGAGGGAAGATGCAGTTAAAATGATTGTTGATTTTCATTGGCTTTTCCTTTAAAATTGCTAGTTAATTCTCCTTTAACTTCTCAAAATTTATTTTACAAAAATCTATGTTGGAAGGCCTTTCATGTTGGTACTTGGGATTTGATGATAAAACAAAATTAATTCCATTCATGCAAATCTACAGAGGGAGGCCTGTCATGTTAGACTGGAAGCACAATGGAAGTAGAGGGATTAAAATGCCCCTAAGAGTGGTTAGTGTAATTTAACTTTAAAATCCTTTTATTGGCCTCTCTTTCAACCAAGGCATGCTTAGATACTGAAACCTACACTCGACTAGTTAAGCTGCTACAATTTTATTCCCATCTGTTGATTGCCAGTTTATAAGTTCAAAATAGACCTGTATATTTAAGATAGTTCTCCAAGAGAAGAAATCATTTAAAATCGAATGAGGGACTTCCTTCAACAGTTCTAGAAGTCCAGCTTAAGAAATCACAGTCCAAAATAAAAAGGCAGCACTTGTACATATAAACATACACCATGACAAAACAAATCTCAATCAAATGAACAACTTACAATGGACCAGAGTATTTTGTCGGAAGTGGTGCCACAATAGACTTGTTTATTTTGTTGATGAGTGCTTGCATATCCTATGTCAACAAGCATAAAATAGCATAAGTTTGAAAGACCAAACTATCCATCAATAGGAAAGTGAATAGTAAAATGCAAAAGCCTTGAAAACATATGGATAGCAAGGGTTAGTTTCTCAAAGTTGAAGTAACATTACCCAATAACTACATCACAAGTAGAGTCATAAAGCAATCATCCATTTATTGAAGTATAAGAAGGAAGACAAGGGCTATGATCTCCCAAAAGTACTTGTTAGACAGGGTTAAGAGTCCCACATTGAACATCTTGTTAGAGTGGGTTACCATCCCACATTGGTTGGGGAATGGTTCTGCTTATATGGACTACAACAATCCTTCCCTCATGAACGAATTTTGGAGTTGAGTTAAGCCCAATCATATCTTTACATGGCATTAGAGTCAAGTCTATCCCCATTTGGGTTCCCGATTCATGCTCTAGTTGGGCTTGGGCGTGAAGGATGGTGTTAGAACTTAGAATCCCACATTGGTTAGGTTGGTAGGCCGTCGGGGAATGGACTGGTGTTCTGCTTATATGAACTAGGTCAATCCTCCCCTTATGAGCTAGCTTTTGGTTTGCAGCACACAATGAAGAAATAAGGTGCAATTCTTCATAAAGAACACTTGATTATTTCTATTTTTAGTGGAGCTCCAATGGGAAGATAGAAAATCCTCATGGCTCATTAGCTAAAACATGGCAATTGGCATAAACAAAATATATCTTTTGTTAGTTTCACATATAAACAGGACAAGTAATTATCCAATTTCTCATATATATTTCATTCTTCCAATTAAAGAAGGGTGAATTTATATCCTGAAATATGAGGCACATGAATCTGTGGTCTCTATAATTTATATATATACATATACATATTTTAAAATTAGTATAGTATTATTTGTTGGCACTCATGCTACAAGAAGGCTAAATGGTGCACTTGGTCGAATGTTGAGTAATTTACTTAGAGGAACACACTTTTTTCGTTCTTTTTTTTTTTAGTGGTGCACCCATGTTCTAGAAAAATCCTAGATTCGCCAATAAATAAACCCGCTATTCATCTTAGATTCAATTATTTTGTTTTCTAGAATCAAGCTCAGTAGACCCAACTAAACTTCATGCTCATCACAATTTTTATAACCCAAACATGCTGTCAATTTCCATCAAGTGCTACACACTTGAATCTTCTTTTAACATCTCTCTGGAGTCATAATACCAACACCTAGAACATGCACAGCAACGAATTACATCAGAAGTTCGTTGGAATTCTTCACATTGATAGTGGTTAAAAAATGAACATCTGACAAGCTGCAACAACTACAGTTATCGTTTCATTTGAAAAAGAAAAAATCTACTAGCTGAACTTACTGAAATATTCAGATAAATGATATGAATAATCACTTCTGTAAAACATGGGCTGCATCAAGCAATAACAAACCCAGTGTAATCCCACAAAGTAATGGGATGCATCATGCTGACAAGAAAATTGTTTTGAGTAATAAGGTTAGACAGCTACATGGTCATCAGAAACTTACAAATGCCTTGAATGCTGGCTTAAATGCAGCCATTTCATATATACAGCATCCTGGATAGAAAATCAAAGAATTGTCAGTGCACCTTCACATTAGTGCCCACTATGTATGACAACTAAACATAGCATCAGGCACTGATGCGTGCCAGCATGTAATTTGTGTGCCACTTGATGTGTATCTATATTACCTAGAGACCATATATCCGACTTAGATCCATAAGGTATGTCTGCAAGAAGCTCAGGGCACATGTAACTGGGGGTTCCAACAATCTAAAAAATTAAGCAAGAATAACTTAGCTACACAATATTGAAAAACGTGAAATCTTTTCGGTAAAAAGCTACAGCAACATTACTTACCGAGGAAGCAAGGTCATCTGAAGTCAACATCTTGGCAAGTCCAAAATCACCTGCAAGTAGTATGTCGTTCTTGTCCTTCAGTCAAGTATTATAATATAGAAATTTCAAGAAGCCTGAAATGGAAAATGATTAAACTAACCTAGACGAATATCCTGCTCTCTTGTTAGAAATATATTTGAGCACTGCAAAAGATGTTAAAAACACAAAGTTTAAAGGAGAAGCAAGGTTAAGAAGTAATAAGTCTATGAATCCACCCAGTGAAAAGCAAATGACAGCAAACCTTGACATCACGATGAAGGATATGATTCGTGTGCAAGTAGTCAAGAGCCATTAAGAGTTGAACAAGCCACTTGCATAGTTTCTATTAACAGTTCATGACATGGTTAGACACCAATGACAGATAAATGACAGTTCAACATTTAAAATAACTCTTTAAACTTTAATTGAACTCCGCAAAAGATGCAAACAGCAGAAGGTTACCTCTTCAAGAAAATGGACACCCTTTGCTTTTTTTATGGCCTCTGACCTGCAAAGTTGAAGTAAAATGGATGAATTTAAAATAAAGCAAGCATGCCGCTATTATGGCTACTTCCAAGGTCATTAGAGACAAATGGAATCAAACTACATAGTGTAAGCAGGAAAAGGTCACTAACATGTCTCCACCTTCGCAATAACCTATGACTATGCACACATAGCAACCCTGCAAGAGAAGGCGCAAAAAGAAAATCCCATTTAAGCTTTGAATACCATTTGATAAACACTGCAGCAGTCAAGTAGTGCTACAACACATGCTGAGAGAATCAAGGATATCCCAGATATAAAAGGAATGTAAAGAAAAAGAGAGTAAAAGGATGCAAAAGAGAAGAGCTTGACAGAGATTTTAGCAGTAATCCTAGAATAATGTCAGGCACTGGTATGTTTCTTAATTTTATGATATAAAGGGTATAACCTGTTTGAGGAGCACCTTCATTGTACTAGTACAAAAAACAGCATGTAACAGAGGCCCAACAATAATAAAGTACTTGCGGTTTTAAATTAAACTTGTCTACACAGCTTTTCTTCTCTAGTGGTATCCCCACTCTGCTCACATAACGCAGGTTTTAAATCCAACCACTAAACTTAAAACAGTCTCCATTCCAATTATGTCGCACCAAAAACTAAAATGGTTCGTAGGAAAGAGAAAAAGTAAAAAGGTAAAAGAAAATTAAACAAAAGAGAAAACTACAGTAAAAAAAAGAAGCTATAGAGTGTTTGCTGAGTCCATTTAAGAAACTCCATGCACATCCAGGTGGATAAATAGGGGATCGTAGCTGCAAAGAAATGTATGCACATATGTTAGCTGATTCCTTCCCCTTAGATGACAAAGAGATGGCAATTAAATATGTGCTTGACCACTTTGAAAGTTTTGATTACACTGTTCTCATCTTTTCTGCTCCTTATTTTTTTCAGCGAATTGACATGCATCATTATTGCAATAAAACATCTCCCTTATACTTCCCAAAATCAAAGTGTACCAAGACAACAAAGTTTATTGCTACATAACAAACTGATTTCCTGCAAATAAGTTCCTTTAGAAAGTTATTTTATTGGTATAGGGGTTTGCCTATCATGAAACAGTTAACTTCATTACTTATAGACCTTTCAAGCAAATTTCCCTTGCAGATTTACCTATAACCTGCCCAATACTTCTACATGCTTCATTATGGATAACACACATGGAACTCCTTAATTTTATATCCCCAAAAGAAAAACACATATGTCAAATGTTCTATCAAAATATAAGAAGTACCATAGAAAGGAAAGAAAAGAACAGGACTTGAAAGATAAGTACTGTTAGCACCTTCTCCACCCATGAGTCTTTGTACTCCACAATGAATGGATTTTGCATACTCGAAATAAGGGCCATCTACAAAATAAAGGTTAAATTAAAAGACAAGGCGTTTTAAGAAAGTTCAACTACGAAGCATAATATGGCATAGAATACATATGAAGATGTACATCAAGTAGCAGTAGAAGTATTTGATGTCAAAAATGATTTATGTTCTTTTCTTTGAATGTTCAAAAAGAGTTGCAGTTCCCTTTGTATAGAAGATTTTATTTTTCCTTCACACTCCAAAGTGTTCCTTTTCTGGTTACAGAAAGCTTAGAATACCAAAATAGACAAAAAATATAATTTCTGAGCCTCTTTCAAGGCAGATATGTTGAAATTCTAGAATATGGTAAAACTCAATGTTTACTCAATGTTTCCTGGCATAGCGAAGGCTGGGAGGTGAGAATATCATGGTTTAAGCAAAAGACAAACCTCCTGGTGTGCATTTCGGCGAGTCCTATCCGTTTGCCGAGCGAGACGAATTTTTTTCAGTACATACCTTGAAATAAGAAGGATTATAAAAGAATAAGTTAATTCCTATTTCACAAACATATCTTTTGATAAGTATCAATTGCTTACAGGACTGAAGATTTCATATACACTGATAAATAGTAGAAGTGCAATAGTAACTATATGTATGCGGCTTATATAAATAACAAGATTTTCTAGTTCTTACTTCTTCTTTTCAAGCTTATGCTTCACAAGAACCGCAGAGCCAAAAGCCCCTTTGCCAATTTGCTCCAATATTTCATACTGCTCCATTGAACCCGTAACTGACTTTCCCTTCAAAGTTCAAACTTCAACTTGCACCAATCCCGTTGCTAAAGGAAAAAACAAATAGATAACATTAATAAACTACTAAAAGGCTACTAGTTTAGACAAAAATAATGCAAAACAAGAAATAAGAGGGACTCAACTAATTATAATTAGTCCTACATTTGCCAAAAAGCTATTACTTCAGAAAAGAGATCTCGAGGAATTATAGTGTGATTCCCAAAACTTAGAGATCATGTCAAATTGCTGAAAATCTTCATAATAAGTTCTAATATCAGGATACAACTGCAATTTTCCATGACACTGCACCAATTTAAGTAAAACAAATGCAATAAAGTGCTTTTTAGTTGTAATAAGAAAAGTCAGGCCGTTTTTTCCATGGTTCCGAGTTAATTATAAAAACTAATGCAACAATAAGTTGCACTTTCTTATATTTAAAGAGGAAGAAAAGTTGCAAACCAAGAAAGCAAGAACCCAAGATTCAATCAAGTCTTCCCTTACAAGAATTTGAATATACATCCCAAGAAACCAGAAACTACAAAACCCCAGTTAGAGTTTAGACAATATTGTGAACATTAACAGTAATCTGATGAATGAGGTACATTTTTCTTTCTTAAAATACAAGGAATACAACCATTCAAGACTACCATCTCAAGAAACAAATCAAACGCCCAAATCTCAGTTGGTATTCAGTACAATATACAAAACTTTAGCAATTACACATTCAAGAAAACCAAGAAAGTACCAAAACCCCTGCAAGACTAGACATTCAAGAAAGTACCAAAACCCTTGCAAAGTTAGACATTCAAGAAAACCAAGAAATTACCAAAACCCTTGCAGTTAACACATCAGCATTCAATTATTACCACTGCATTCGAAATTTAAACAAGATCAGAGACTCAGAAAAAAACAAGAAAACCCCAAACACCCAAAAACAGCAAAAAACTAAAAGCAGATTCAGAATGGGCAACTCACTAAAATAACCTAAAAATAGAGCAAATTTGAAGTTCCCATTTACCAGCATTGAAGCTAGTGAAGGAAGAAATAGGTTATAGTCAAGAAAATTGTACAGATTCAGTTGAATTTAAGTTGAAAACAAGAAAAGGGGGAAAAAAGTGAAAAAGAAAAAGCTGAAAAAGATGAACCAGAAACGTGAAGCTTTGGTGGATCACGAGCTACATTGAAGAATACATAGGGCAACGAGATGTGAAAACGACGTCGTCCGTAGCCTTTGGTCAGAAGAGCAGTAGAGGCAGAAGAAGAAGAAAAAGAAGAAGATGAGGAGGAAGAAGTGAGTGTTCTTGCTCTTCTTCCATAGTGTTTTTTTTGTTTTTGTTTTTTTGTTACAAGAGAGAGAAGAAAAGAATATTTATTTAATAATTACTCTTACACTACTATTTATTGATTTGTATATAGGAGCAGTTTAGTAAGTTTTTTTAATAAAAAATTAGTACTCCTACTTAATATTTTAAATAAGTCTTCGTACTTAATATTAATTATTAAGCATCGAATGATATGGTAAAATAGCTATATTAATTATTACTTATTTTATTTCAGTAATTTCTTCATCGCTCAGATTATTGATAATCTTAAAAAGTGTTTTTTTAATTGATTAATTGAGTAAAATATATTCTAGATCTTGTAATATAAATAAAATAAATCTATAAATTATTGTCAAATTTAAAAATATTTTCAATACTTTTATCGACTTTTTATTAAGATCTCATATTTCTATTCGATTTTGAAATCACTTGTTATTGACTAATCATAGATACATCTAAGTTTAGTTAATCAGATAAATAATTTTTCAAAACTATCAATAATTTAGAGACAAAACTAATAATTTAATATCGGTTAATCGATGTTTGTAAGTCACGAACGATATTGACAGGTCACGTCCGACATCAGCTGACCTTTGGATGATGCAGGCAAACCACGTCCGACGTCGATTGATCGATGTGATCAGGCCACGAACGATACAGGCAAACCACGTCCAGCATCAGTTGATCAATGTATAGAGACTATGATAGATGTGGGTACTATATCACTTTAAATTTATAAGTATATTGAATCGATTTTTTTTAAAAAAATGGTGAGAATAGAGACAAAGGAGGGGGCAGAAGGAGACAAATATAGAGAGAGAAAGGAGATTAACAATTTAAAAGTAGATTAATTAATTTTAATTTATTAGTTTGGGGATCTTAATGTAATGAAAATGATGAGAGTAAGAAGTAGACAAACTCTTTGGAGACAACCCCACCTGCCTCAATACCTCAACCCCACTCCAAAAAAAAAATGTTGAATAATTATTATGATTTAGCATAATCTTGTTTTGACATATTTAGCAAATCAAATTTGGTTTTACAAACTTGAATATAATAACCTTTTCTATAAATCAAAATATTTTTGTTGTTGATCAATCGCTTTTGACCATCATTATACACTATTTTATTAATACATATTATAATCATCAAACACAAATATTTACTTCATATTGTTAACTCTCGTCAACGTCAATTGTCACATTCACTAATTTTTAGAGCATATTTCATTAGGCAAAAAATTCTTATGACATAATAAGTTAAAAAGTTACACATTTACAAGGATAGGAGAAAAGATGATTAATTGTATTTTAAACAATGAAAACTCTAAATAAAAATAAATTAAATGAGAAAATATGAATGAAAAAATTAATTAATCAGAAGTATAATATTATCTGTCATCAGCTATAACTCTATTTTTCACTAGCTATATATAGTCAAAAAATGTCATTTTGCATTTTATACCTTAAAAAAAATATTTTAAAAAAATGATAATAAGAAATTATTTGGATTCCAAATCTTATCATGTACTACTAGTGTTTGAAAATTGTAAAATAATATGGTCAAACTATTTTAGGGGTATACGTGGGGACCACTTGTTTTACCAATCTAAGTAGATGGGCCTGAAAGTGGGTAGGGGGGGAGTACGGGTGGGCCATAAATTACTTGGAGCGTTTGTCGGGTATAGAAATGAGGGCCCAGGCCCCAACTTTTTCCCTCTGATCAATTATGAGGCTTTATCCGTGAATACTATTTAACCATCCAATCAACTCACACATTTCATATTCGACTACTTTCCATTTATTTTCATTTTCTTCTCTCCAATTAATTTTAATGGTTTGGTCTAATAATAGAACGGAAAAAGGTCAAAATTGCCCCTGAACTATGTGAAATAGATCACTTATACCTTTCGTTACATTTTTGGATCAAAAATACCCTCGCTGTTATCCTAAGAGACCACAAATACCCTCAAGAGTTAACACCCCAATTTTTTAGTGACGTGGCATGCATCGTAGGACTAATCCCTCCACCTAAGCGTTGCCAACTAGGATTCATTCAAAAGAACTAGACCTTTAGCGGCGACAATAGTTGCCACAAAAGCCCAAAAAATGTCCTTAAAGGTTATGAGTGATTTTTAGTGACGACTAATAGTAAAATCTATTTTTTCAACAAAAAAATATGATAATTAATTTTCGATCGCAACCTAATTTTCTAAAATAAATAACTTGCAATATTAATATTAAAAACACCGAATATTATCACGAAAAATCATGAAAAATACTTCTCGATTCACATCTCCTACTATATAATGCATCATTGTACATTTTATACATTTTCATACAGCATAAAAATAAAACAGTGTCTTCAAACTCCTACTTAATCGATATCATTTGCGTTTTTTTTTAAAAAATAATGAAGAAAAAAATACAAAATTAGAATTTAATGTTAAAAACTTTTAGTGACTATTTTTTGGGCTTTTGTGGTAACTATTGTCGCCGCTAAAGGTCTAGTTCTTTTGAATGAATCCTAGTTGGCAATGCTTAGGTGGAGGGATTAGTCCTATGTGGCATGCCACGTCACTAAAAAATTGGGGTGTTAACTCTTGAGGGTATTTGTGGTCTCTTAGGATAACAGCGGGGGTATTTTTGATCCCAAAATGTAACGAAGGGTATAAGTGATCTATTTCACATAGTTCAGGGGCAATTTTGATCTTTTTCCGATAATAGAATTATTCTAAATTAAACGAATTGTTATACTAATCGGGATATTTTGTGCAGAATAATCTAAACTTAGTTCACATTGTCATTCAAAATAAAAATGAAATAAATTATAAAGTTGTTAGAAGATTATTTTCAAGATATTAATGTTTTATCAAAGTATGTAAAATGTATATTCGATCAAAATATGATCGATCATGGAAAAAAAAGTGAAAAATGACCAATTTTTTTTTATAATACATGAAGTGAAAAGATTTAAATTTTAAGGTGGACAGGTGTTGTGCTATAAAATTTCACTAATGTTGAGGTGTTAAGACCAACACCACGGTCTTAAGAACCTGTTTGAATTGACTTATTTTAAATGTTTTAAAGTCAAAATAACTTTATTTTAAAAGTGTTTGGATAAATCTCAAAAGTACTTATAAGCATTTCAATTTAAGCGAAAATGTTAAAAAAATCTCAAAAATCAAAAGTTAATTCAAATCAAATCTAAGTCTGCCAACAAAGATTGTGGTAGAGTAGTAAGTATTCTTTTATCCTTAATCAAGAGGTCTTGGGTTCGAATTCCCTTTGTACGGAGTTACTTTTGTTAAAAAATATTTTATCCTAATATGAAATTTTTCAATGCGAATTTGAATTCAGTCGGGTTCCAAAAGAGAAATAGAGAGGGGGGGGTGGAAATAAAAAACTAAAGTGTGTGATGAAATCCATGCCTACTTTACAATTCTGCACTTTTTATTGTGATCATTGCATTTACAAAAAAAACAGAATTTTGTTTTTTGGGCCTTGATAGGGCCACTCTTTGCTGGGTTGGTGGGAAATCCATTGGGCTACTCTTATTACTATAACTTTCTCTTTGCCCCAAGAGAGTCAGGCTTATTGAACAACTTTTTTTTTCTTCCTTTAGGCTATAAAAATCCCCAGCAATGTTGCATTTCTTAAGAAAATAAAAGCTGCTATTTACTCACAAACAAGTGACAAACCACAAACTTATATACAAATTCACTCTCCAATTATTAAATATTTCACTGCAAAACCACCCCAATAGTGCGCATATAGCATTCTCGAATAAATCATACAAAGTAGTAGCATAGTATTGAAACACAAACAATATAATGATCAGGTCTACACTTTGGCACCAAGCAGTGTCATGAGGAACTTTCTGTAATCACCTGATGTATCGTCAATAACTGCATTATCAAGACTAGTTTTGTTCGCGATGATATACTCTCCCCTTACTTTCATCATATCAACTTCAGCTCGAGTTACAATGGCTCTCGTTAGAGAATCCTCATCAGTTCCAAATCCGACAATCGAGGCTCTGACAACCTGACCAATTCCAGCATACAAGATTATATTCAAAAGAAGGTACATTACTGACATTGATCTGTAAAACCGAATTACCAGATGCTATATATCAAATGCTGTTCCGTATTTAATTACCTCAGCAAAATGTTTCTCTGGCGAGTCGATACACCAGATAACCACCTTCAGGATGGATTCCAACAGACCTTTTCCACAGCTCTTAATGTCCTGTAAATGAATAATTAAAATAGAAAAAATGAAATGCACATAAGAGAGACAAGATGAACAAGAATCACTAACATAGGCAGCTTGCGAGAAATGTAACCTGGTCAATGGAGAATCCGTAATTTTGCTTGTAGCACTCAAAAGTTGCTCTAAGCTGATAACCATTCCTTGTGCTGAGTATGAAAAGAAAATTGTCATGATCCAACTGTTTTGTCCGTATGGCTTCACGAAGGATAGCAGCTTCTTCATTTGCAGTACTAGGATCCACCAATTCTTTATCATATCGATAGGACCTGACTAGACCAAGAAGAATCTGGCAACATCCACACAACATGTCATTTCATAGAAGTCAGTATAATGCAACTCAAAATAGCTAAGCAATCATCAGAAAGAGTACTGTTCAACTGCTAATACATAGGGAATTGGTTAAGAATATTGTATACTTCAGCTAGTAGATGTAGATCTGACTAGAAGTGATCATATGTACCTTTTGTATTGGCATAGGGACATTTGCTGTGATATCTTCTTCGAGAGAACGGTTGAAAAGGCCACAATATGCTTGTCTCACAGCAACTAGATGATCAGGAGATGATGCACAAGCTATCTCTACTATCACTTGCAACTGGGTGATGGTTTTCTTTCTCGACTTTAAGGCTTCATTTGCTAGCCGTGCATCTCTTTCAGATGGCTCGTATGTCCAAAGGATGACTGCTTTCTGTCACACATGAAAAGCTAAAATTAGCACTTGGAGTCTTGGGAACAACCATGCTCATATAGAGACTGAAATTGCATTCTGCTGCAGATATAGTAATCTGATTGGCATTCTAGAAACATACCAAGGGATAAGTTGTATTTTTCACCTCAGTTTTTTTCACTAGCATTTAGAGAAACTGTTTTGCAGTAACAAGGCTAGAATCTTCCGTTGGGGTTTAAGAATTAGGAGTGTCAACAACCCCTTCGGCCCTTCCCAACTAGAGGTTCATCAAACAAGGGAAACCTCAAAGCTAGGATATAATGCCGCCCTACCCAACACATACACCCCTTGCTTGGAATTAGTTGATTATTGGAGCTTCATTAGTATTACCGTTATCGAATGCATTATAGGTATAGCGAGAGGAGGAAGTCAAAAGAAAAGTAATTTATGTAAGTGCCACATTCACCAGCTACAAGATCAAGTGGTTTTAAAAATATGACACTCAATTTTAAGTTGAGCTCAGAGTTTGGTCAATAGTAAATATATGAAGAAGTCAACTGAAAAATTATTCCCGAGAGAATCTCTATCTGAGGCACATATTACTCCTCTACTTATGATTAACTCACTAGAAATGATTAAAGGAGACGGAGAAGCAAGGAAAAACATTGATACTAAATATTATCAGGGAAACATGAAAAGAGCAATTATTCTCCAATTAATGGACTATGAGTTCTAGTAAGAAGGCGTGCTATTTAAAAGTTAATCTAATGTCACAATGTCGTCATTTTGACTAGCACAAGATTTAAGGCCTACGATCAATAGTTAAGATCTTTCTTTAGCCAAATGAATCTTCATTCAAATTGTAAAATAACAGTAAGAACTATTCCATTTTAGGAGTAACAAAAACATATGTCAAATATTCACAAACCTCCTGATTTAACCTCAAAATAATACTCCTAGAAACGAGAATCCAAAGTTAAATATGAGAAGCGAACTTTATGGAATAACTTCTAATGAGCTAATGCAATCAAACTGTGAGTCGATTACGGAAGAGAACAAAATAATTAGGTCTAGGAAAAGCAAGAAAACGGATTGTACCCTGAAATCACCAGATAATTCAGAATTAATGTCATCTATCAGGGACTTGTTGTAAAGTTGCTGATAGGTTTCTCTGATCTTCTTCCTCTGGCTTGCATTTCTGTGTCCCAACACCGATATCAACGACTTCTCATTAGTTCCCAGTCCTACACACAACCACAAAACTAATCCCGTCTTTATAACAACGAACAACAATAAGACATATTAAAAACACAAACTTAAATAGGGATGACAATGAGGTGGGACTGTTTAAATTTCCCAATCAAATTGCTACTAGTACATTTTTTTGCACATGGATCACCCCGTACAGAACCAAATTGCTATTAGCAGCTCAGATTTGCTTTATTTATATTAAATGATAGAATCTCTCGATGAAAATTCTGTCTCTGCCATGGCTAACCCAACCAACCTCCAACACAAAAACTGTTTCAACAACTTGTTGAGTAGATAATTTGAATTTGGAATGAAAAATTAGGTTGAAAATAGAAACGCACACAGCATGCATATATATATGATGACATATGAAAAGGGGAAAGTAAAACTGAGGAAGGAAGAGAAAAGTAGAGAGACCTTTGAAGGATTTCATAAGAGTTTCAGAGTCTTCATCTGGAGAAGGAACAACATCTGGGATTCTCAGTGTAGCCATTTTCTTCACCCCAGAAATTGTAAGTTTTGCTCTGTTTCTCTTTTTTAACACTTTCAGTTATTTTTCCCTCTCACCTTCATGAAAGAGAATGAGGGCAAAAAGGAAAATAAAGTAAAGACATCTACCCCTCAACTTTTTAAAAATCACACTACCCATATTGCCCTTATCTTTTTTTGGACTGTAATGCCCCCAACATTGAATTTCACTTCCTTCAAACTCCTCTCCCTCATTATTTTTCCTTCTCATACATGTATGTGGTTCATTTTCTTTTTCCGATGTTAATTTTAGAGAATCATCGATGGACTTCTTTAAAATTATAAGTTGATAGTCAAATATTTAACCATAAATATAACTGATTCTCATATTTATATTTTATATGAATAATTTACTTTCTAACCGATCGTTAAACAAACCTTGGTCCTTATACTACACTATTGCCCGTACCTGCTAACATTTATTTCTGTTGTTTTGTTTTTTTTCTTCCTTTTAGGCTTCACATATTTGGCCTTTTTAAAAATCCAAAAAATTATACTCCATTTTGTAGGATAACATTTCAAAATTGTTAAAACCAATGTACTCTTATATTTTTATAGGTATATCTTCTTGTTAATATATTTTAATTCCAATTGGCCTAGGTATTATCGGCTGTGCGTCGTCTTTTTCAGCTAAAAAAATCGAGTTCAATTTTTTCAATTAAAAAAATATAGAGAGAAACACATTGGCAAAAAGAAATTTTCTTTTGATATATTTTTTAAATTGTTTACATAGTATAACAATATCTGAAATGAAATAGAATTAATTTTTTTCTTGAATTATTAGAAAAGCAGCCCCCCTTCGATGAAATGTCTAGAACATGACACCTTTAAGTTACTCACATGGATTATTTAAAGAGCTTAGTCATAATCACAATAGTAACGTATTAGATTATTGGGATTTCACACGTGGACTGTGACTAACAACTATATTTTAATAAAGATATCAAATTAAAATATTTAAAATGATCAAAGATAATATAATTAAAAATTTAAAAATGTAAAGTCAATTATGTGATAATAATTTAATAAATTATTTAGGGGTTCAACAACTACCCTTTGATTTGCTCATCAGAAATATTTTCTTACAGAATGATATTAGACGATTGCTTTATTTATATCAAATTTATGTTAAGTATTGTCCATTTTACATAGGGACAAGTAAATAGTCTAAAATGGGTTTAGGCTAAACAAAACAAAATAATTGGGGGAAATTATGAGAAAGAATCCTATTTTTTTAAATCTCATTTTTTTCTAAAAAGCATGATAAAGAGATTTTAAATTGTAATTTAACTTTTTAAATGTAAAACTTAACTCCAAAGTTTCTACTTTATAAAAAAATAAAATATCTATTATTTTAATTTAACAAAAGAAAGACTAATGTTTGACGCGAAGAGATTGTTTGTATCATGTGAAACGTTTATATTAAAGAATAACTAATTACTATTATTATTGTTGATTAGTAATCTTTATAAATTACGTATATTAGACAGTTTGTAATCACAAATATTTATTTATAAAAGAAATATGAAGATGCTTTAAAATTAATATATCGAAATCTGTTTAAGATCATTTAATAAGATTTGAGGAATCTTGTTAGTTGTTAGAACTTGTGAAATTTACATAAGATAATCAAATTGAATATTTTGATGAATTTTTAATTTAATATAATCTACTGTTATATTATAATTTTATATTGTATTTTTAAACCAACCCAAATATAACGTGGGATATAAAAATGGAAATCACATTGGGAACTTATAGATCTTGTCTCTTTCCTCCTACTTTCATACATAATTTACATTGATGGTTCCATCTCATCAGTCACCAGTAAAAGTTGCACAATTAATAAAACGTAAAATATGATGGAACTTTTTGTCTCCCATGTGTTTCATATGCTCAAGGGGAACAAATAAAATTAAGAGATACTATATATAACAATAATTGTTTTATCTCTTACGCGTCCCATTTAACAAAATGACTTTGACATATTCAATTCAGACTATACTGAGAGGTGAATTTAAAATTTAAAAATTATAAGAATATTATTATCTTTAGAGAGAAGTATTAAAAATATTTTTAAATTTGATGTAATTTTTAGTTTTATTTTTGAACTATTGACAACCCTAAAAATATTTTTCTATCGACTAACTAAATTTAGATACAGTCCTGATATGTAACATGACATAACAAGTGATCTCAAACTCATGTATCTAGAAGCATATAGTTCTTAATAAAAATCGAGAGAAGTTTTGAAAATACTCTAAACTTAACGAAAATTTTGAGGTAATTCCACTAATATATGTTGCAAGATATCGGGAGTATATATTTAACTTTAATAGTCAAACAAAATAAGACTGTTCATAGTTTGAAAATGAAACTAATAATTATGTTTTGAATTCAATGTCATGTATATCATATGTGTTATTTTGTTGATGTGAGAACCTAAGGACAAATGTGAACCAAGAAATAATTATAGGAACGTTGTTGGACCAATAAGTTGACAGAGGGTACTGATAAATGCTAAATCCAATTAAATAGATTGATGAAGATATTTTTAGTCCTTTCTGTTTTCAAAATTAAGTACCCTGTTGAAAAAATGGTCCCTATTAAGTACCCTGCTGGTAAGAGGACTGCATCAACGTACCATCTCCAATATACGATGATGGGACGATTGAGATTTTTTTATTTTAAATTATAAATATCATATACGATGGTGGAACGATTGAGATTTCTTTGTTTTTAATTATAAGCGTTTAATTTTCTTTAAAAAATCATAGGAATTATTTTTATTTAAAATGAAATTGATGTGCCACGTCAAATCTGAACTAGTGAAAAATAATTACAATATAACATATCGTAATAAGGGGAAAAAGAGTAGAATAGTGTGAATGCGTTGAAGGTTTGAACTATACACTTGAAGATAATGAAATAAGCAAAATAATTTATTGTACTACATAAATTGTAGCTTGGAGGGTTATACTTATTTATCATGATAGAGTCATTTTCATGCTATATTGTTCACAAGTTACTTTCATATTTATTTCTAACTTTTAATTATTAGCATTATTTAATTAGAGAAAGTTGTTTGGATGATAATCACACCTTACTTTTAATCTTAAGGTGAATTCAAGTCTCAAAAAAAAAAAATATCTTAATTGTTGTTATACCATTTTTTCCTCATGGAAATATAGTTTAATTCAGTATATGAATATTTTTCTTTCTTTCCTTTTCTCTTTTTGGTATTTTACTAAAAATAAATAAGATAGCTTAGTCAATTACCTCCAAAAAAAAAAAAAAGAGATGGCTTAGTTGTTGAACATATCTCTTTCACACATGCCATTATTGCCATATATCAACACAATTTAATAATTCCACACCTGTCTCATTTTTTAATACTTTCTCTTTTATTGTTTTTATTTAATGCGATTTTCCTATCTTTATAAAGTCAAGTCTTCATGTTCATATTTGACAGTACTATTTATTTCCTCGCTTTACTTATTCACGCTATAATAAAAGTAAATACTAATTTTTATTTGTTTAGTTCTAAAAAAATAAAATAAAATTTATTATTTTATATTTATTTTATTTTTATTGTTAAATAAAATTTATTTTTAATATTTAAATAGTTTATAATATTGGAGATGACATAGGGAGAAGCAACCTGCCGGTGCATGGCTATCTTGATAATAATTGACATAATATGAACAAGAATAATTATAATGGAGATAAATAAAAATAAGAAAAAACTATATGAAGAGTCTTGTCTCAGTCTCACTAAATTATTGAAGTTCTAGATATAGATATGCCTTGTGATTCTCGTGCAACAACCCTTTTTTTTTAAAAAAAAATAAGTAGTATTTTTTTATACTTTTTCCTTTTTATATTACTTGTTCATGTCGTTAAAATTATTTTTTTCAAATTATTATTAATTTATAATTGTAAGAAAAAAATAATTAAAAACATTGTTTGCTATTAAAGTTAATTATTTGTAAAAACATTATAGAATTTCAAAAATATTCTTCGCTGTTCATTCTAACATTGATGAATAGTGGTATACATAAAGTGTATTGAAAAATATCAAATGATAACTTAGTTGAAATATTTTTCATATTTATATATAATTTCTTATGAAATGTTTAAAATAAAAGTGGACAAAGTAATGTAAATTGTAAAGTGGAGGGAGCATTGTTTTTCTCTCGCAGAGGGTGTGGTATAATAGTTAGAAAATTTTCAATTTTAGAATCTTTTATCATGCGAGATGAAATAACTAAAGATAAATTAATTTTTTTTTATATAAATATAAATAATAAAATAAAATAATTTAAAATTAATAAATATCTAAATCAAACATAAAATAAAGTTAATCTCAATTTTTTAATATTACTCTTATTCGAATATCAAGCAGCCCCTTTAACCTTCTTTTTCCTTGATAACCCCGGTGTCTGGAGTTAGAGCCTAATTAAATTCGGATTTCGCATTATAGAGCTCATTCAGAGATAGTAAGTAAAGATAGTACTTTTTATGTGTTTTTTTTCATACTTAAAGCTCAAATTCATGACATCTGATAAAAAATAAAATAATTTTATCATTGCACGATATCCTTTGAACCTATCTTTAATAGAATGTAAACGAGTTTCTCTACGGAGAAACACAGGCTGTAGATGTTCTACATCAACTTCTAGCTAGTCTTCTATGTTGTCCCTTTACTATCATTAACTATAGTAAGTACTTCCCGTTTTATTTTAATTGTCATATATTTTTTAGAATTTTAAAAAGAATATTGAATAAAAGAATAATTTGACCAATTCATCTTTATTTACTCTTTTTTGTTTTTGATATTATTCTCTTTTTTATCATGTTAGTTTATTTCATTTTATAAGGTAAAGATAAAAGTGAAAAGAAATACTCCTAATTAATTATATTTTGATTTTTTAAAATAACTTGACTACTTACTACTATTTTGAAATAAGTTATTTTCAATAAGCACGATAACTAAAATAGATCAGAGAAAGTAAATTCTAGTACATGTAAGTTATTGAGCGATGTAAGAAGCAAATACTATAAAAAAAAGTTGTGAATTATATGTGAATTTTTCCGTGGATTAGTATAAAAATTTGTAGAAAACTTATTTTCTTGCAAATTTTCATACTAATTTCTAAAAAATCTCCATATAATTCACAGTTTTCTTGTAATTAAAATTTTAATATATAATATACAATAACATGAATATTTAACATTTGGCACGTAATAGTAGTTGGGTAGTAGGCTAGAAGCATGAGAAAATACCCTTTAAAGAGAACAATGAGGACCTGATCGGTATAAAAACTACGATTACGATAAAATTTATTTTAAAAGTATGATGTATATGCAATATAAATGTTACAATAAAAAAATATAAATGTGTAAAATGCAAGCATATTTTATCAAAACTTTTCATTGTTGGATCTACTTTTAGCTTGTTATTATTATGCCTTTACGAGTTATCTTTTAGCTTAGGAAAGAACCAATTGCTAACATGGAAATATCCAAAGGTAGATAAAAGCATAAAAAACAGATAGCCGAATATTTATTAAAACATTACATTAATAAGAAATAATATTAAACATTAGAATTTAATTAAAATAATTAACGACTTTTCTTTTAAAAAAATAATTGTTTAAGGCGTTACAATCTGTACTTTGATGAAGGGGAAAGTACAGGAATTAAATAATGGCCACATCTTTATAATTTTACATCGAAGGCTACTTTGGTAATTTACTGGTTTGATAACCGGCCGGTAATAATTAAATGACAGAAGTACCCCTAGTAACCCATATAAATGTGGTTGGAATTGAATCACAGCATCTATCAGCTCTCTTCTCTCTCACAGGCACACAAAGAGACAAAAACTCAAAAAACAGAGAAAAATAACAGAAAAAAAATGGCAGAGGCTAATTCGTATGCAGCTCTTACCAAAGCTTTCTCAGGTTCTTTTCCATTTCTTCCTTCTATAACTGATTTTTTGAAAATGTTTATTAGAGTTAAAAGTTGGATTTTCTTCAAGTTTTTACTACTAAACTCTCACTGGATCTTCACTTCCTTTGAGAAGTTGTGTTCTACATCTGATTCTGCTGATCTATATAATTTGGGGATTTCATGTGCTTTTTTGTTTCTGATAATGCAATTTGCCCTTTATAGTGACTATTCACTGTTTCAATTTGTTTGATTTGACTGTACATGGAATTTCGATTTTTGAGTATTCTGATTTTGCCCTGTAATTTCATCGTCTTAAACACGCGAGGTAATATATTAAAGTTATAGATCAAATCAATGACTATAAGCTAAGTTATCTCTCAAACATAGTTAGCTGATACGTATTTTCGCTTAATTTCTAATGTTAAAATGTTTAGTCTAAGATGCAAGTAAGTATTTACAGGTGTATCAGTTGTTAAGGCATCCAGTGAGGCATGAGTTGAATTATAACTGAAAATTGATAAAATTTGTAGGACTTGGTGTGGATGAGAACTTATTCATCTCAACACTGGGGAAATGGAATCGGCATCAGAGGGAATCGTACAGGGTAAGCACTCCTGGATTCTTCAGAGAAGACGAACGACAGTTCCAGAGATGGGATGATCAACATATCCTCCAGCTTCGTCAAGAGTTTTTGCGTCTTAAGGTATTTAGATACATTTTTATATTAATTTTCGGAATCCACCTCTCTACCTTTCTTCCAATGCAGGGAGGAGTAGGTAATGTTCTCTCTCTCTCTCTATATAGTATTTGTGATCTTATAATTTTCTTCCCTCCAATTTTTTTTAGGATGCAGTGGTGTTGTACACAATGCACCCATGGGAAAGAGATGCTCGTTTGTTCAAGGAAGCGTTATTATTGCAAGTGCCTAAACATGATGTTCTCATTGAGATTGCTTGCACTCGATCCTCTGAAGATCTTCTGGGAGCCAGAAAAGCTTACCATTCCCTTTTTGAACACTCAATTGAGGAAGACATTGCCTTCCATATTCGAAGTCCCGAAAGAAAGGTGCCCCTTTTTTTACAGATTTAAGTTGTATGCACTGGCTTCACACTATTAGGGATTCTTATTAATTACCGATTAATGATATTTGTTCGACGTTCTCTATTAGTAATTTACCATTTTTTTTAATGACAAACAGCTTCTAGTTGCTCTTGTAAGTTCCTACCGTTATGAAGGTCCACGAGTAAACGATGATCTTGCAAAATCTGAGGCTAAGATATTTGTAAATGCAATAAAAAATGCTAACAAGAAGAAGCTGATTGATGAGGATGAAGAGATTGTGAGGATCCTTTCGACAAGAAGCAAGCTCCATCTTAAGGCCATCTATAGCCATTACAAGGAAATCACTGGCAACTTCTTGGATGAGGTAAGAAAAAGAGAGTTTAATTTCTATGCACCGACACTTAAAATATAGTCTCAATTTTTTTGTTTTCTTCAGGATCTTGAGTGTGACTTGACCTTGAAACAAGTTGTTCAATGCCTTTGTATACCTAAAGCATACTTTAGCAAGGTAAATAGCAAACACAAAACTGATAGATAATGCATCATACTTTTTTGTTTGAACTAATTTGGTTATCTATTTGATTTTTTTCTTCTCTTTTTTCAATTTCTTATTGCATAGATTTTGATCGCGTCCCTAAGGTTGGATGTGGATGAATCTGCTAAAGACTCAGTTACCCGAGTCATAGTGTCAAGAGCAGACGATGATGATATGAAGCAAATCAAAGAAGAATTTCAGAGCAAATATGGAACTACTTTGGCTGCAAAGATTGCAGAAGTTGCTAATGGAAGCTACAAGGATTTCTTGCTCACTATAATTGCAAAATCTGACTAATTATTTGGCCTAGATTTTGACATATCCAAAGCTGTTCCATGTTCTTACAAGCTTGTTTCCATTTGATCTTCATTTGCTCAATTTATGTATGATTTCAGTGTTCCCATTTCAAATGAGCAATTTCAATATCATAGTTTTCAGCTTCTTAATTCAATTTATCATTGCAATTGCTATATCCAAGCATCTATTCTATTCTATCATAGAAAATGAAATTTAAAAGCCAAACCTGCATAGAAATTGAAATCGATTTTCGATAATATAAATATTGTAGTGAAAAGGAAGAAGCAGAGTGAACAATATTTGATGCCTTTAAAAAAAAGAGGAAAGAGAGAGCGAATACCACATCGATAAACAACAAGTAAATCCGAACATTACCGAAATATACATGTGCAGAGCAGTTCTACAGCAAAATTCACGCAGCCACGCAGTGAGCACAAAGCGAACTATTCTTTCGCCTTTTACTAAAGAAAACCGTGTGCGTGCTGCAATTAGTGGCATACGTTAATTTTTGGAGGGGTTCTCTTTGAGACCCCAACAACTCTAGCCTTTAACATTTTCTAATCATACCCCAATTTATTGGTCCGATTACAAACAGATGTTCCATGTTCTCAAATGCTAGTTTTCCCCCTTTGTTGTTCTTTTCAAGTCTTTCACTCATTTTATGTATAAGTGTATCCATTTTTCTAATGAGCTATTTCAACACCATAGTTTATAGCTTCTTGATTGTAACTTATCATTGCGTTTTCGAATGGTACAATTTGGGTACTTGCCCTTGTGTCTTCACATTATATTCGTACCAATTATTCAAAACTGAATCAGTCCTACATGCGGCATGCCCTTAAGGAGTCAACTTGGTTCACGACAGTTTTATCTTGCATTATTTTTCCATTAATGAGACTCAACAAAGTTAGTTAATTGATTGCTAGAAATACAGCTAAAGTTGAGGTCAAAGCAAGGAATACTTATATTAACTTAGGCAGTAGGGACGATAACTAATTTCAGAGGTCTCAATGTCATTCTAAGTCTAACTTAAAGTCAGGGCAGAGCTACAATATTGTATACGAGTTTGATGAATCTAGTATATATATGCTGATTCGGTTGGCTAGTTCAAAACCCATTAACTTTAAACTTGATCCGCCACTTTTTTAAAGCTACCATACAAGATGTAATTTGAACAACTAGAAACTGCAACGACCATAACTTATAAGTGTTCATCACACAACTCAATACCATTATGAGGTCAACTTAAAGTCAAGGGCGGAACTACAATATTATACAACCAGGTAACTTTTATTTAAGCCAAGTATGTGAACTAGGAAATCTGTTGAATATGTATAAATAGTTAATTTGGATGTAGTTATAAGTAATTAGGGCAAGTTCAGAACCAAATCTGCATAGGAAATTCAAGTTACCTTGTGAGCATATAATTGTTCAGAATCACCAAGAAAGAAGTGAGGTGATACAAAGATTACCACATCGATAAACAACAAGTAAATTCAAAAGTTTCCGCAATATACAAGTGCAGCACAGCCAGTTCGGCAATTCACGCAGCCACGCAGTGAGCACATAGCGAACTATTCTTTTGCCTTTTACTAAAGAATACCGTCTGCACGCTGCAATTAGTGTCATACGCCAATTTTTGGAGGGGTTCTCTCTTTAGAGAACTCCCAACAACTCAAAGTTTCAATCACTTTTAAGTTCAACATATTAGTAAAACTATACCATTTTTTTTTGTAGATTATGAACCATTTGCACAACACTGACAAAGTTGCTGCATCCAGCCCTCTCTTCCTATTTGCAATGTATCATTGCACTTCCTATTGGCATAATGAATTAGTAAATAAATGGTACATGAAAATATTTAATAGTAGTAAATAAAAGGATCAGTGGTATATCCGAATCCACCAAGAAACTGAAGCAAAGCAAATCTTGAATTTAACAAACAACAAAGTGCACAGTACAGCTTAAATTGATCTATTTGAATGAAATCTTGAATTTAACAAACAACAAAGTGCACAGTACAGCTTAAATTGATTTATTTCTAATGATTGGTGAAAGAAGAAGAGAGCAATAGTTTGACAGAGAAATAAGTAGTGAGGCGACTAGAATAGTCCCACATCGATGAACAACGAGTAAATTCGAGGTTGTCATCATATAAAACTTCAGCGTGGTGTCTGTGTAGAACTTACAAAGCCACGCAGTGAGCACATAGCGAACTATTCTTTCGCCTTTTACTAAAGAATACCGTGTGCGCGCTGCCATTAGTGGCATACGCCAATTTTTGTAGGGGTTCTCTTCTTTGAGACCCCAACAACTCCAGTCTTAACTTTCTCCTACTGTGGTAAAACTTATTTCTGTTTATGATCTCTACTTTTGTTTAAAAATAAAATAATTGTAGTTTCATATAACATTGTTATTATGGCAATTTGGATTAATGTCTTTTCACTCTGTCCAACAACTAGGTTTTTCACGACAGGTCCACACATTAATGTTTCATAGTAGCATACAAAGTAAAAATACAGAACTGGAACACTACAACACAATGTTCAGGTCCAGAGCGCTCGTTAGACTTTGGCCCCAAGCAGTGTCATCAGGAACTTCATGTAATCACCTGATGTGTCACCAATAACTGCACTATCAAGATTACTCTTGTTTGCGATAAAGTACTCTCCCCTGACTTTCATCATATCAACTTCAGCCCGAGTTACAATGGCTCTAGTTAGAGAATTCTCATCAGTTCCAATCCCAACAATCGAGGCTCTGACAACCTGAACATTGCAATATACGCTATTTAAATGAAACAGTCTGGATCACAATATTAAATACTCGAGCAGGATGGCATGATATGCTGTAAACCATGAACGTAAGGCCTAAACATGAACCAGTTCTAGAGAACTCTCTGGTATGCTGAGCTCGTTACATGTTGCACAAGTTATGACCCCATTAGGCAGTTTAATACAGGTAACAAGTAGCATAAGAATAAAAATAAATAAATTTCAGAATCTATGGTGCATTGGTACTGATGACTATTTAAATCTAGTCTAACCGAACCTCAATAAGCAAATTGATAGGACTAACATACATAATTGAAATATACGGTCTAGCTTTTAGAGAGAATTTCATCTCTTGTGAGTAGAATTCGACAGGAGCCTGTGCTTGTACTAACATTATAAAAATAAGGTAGGGGTATCATATTTTCCGACAGAAGATTTGACAGGAAAAAGGGTGTAAAAACCAGAAAATATTTGAACCAAAATATAAAAAAGAAGAATCTGTTTCTGTGAGTAGTACCTCAGCGAAATGTTTCTCTGGCGAATCAATGCACCAGATAACCACCTTCAGTATAGATTCCAGCAGACCTTTTCCACAGCTCTTCATGTCCTGTAAAAGAACCGTAAAAGTAGATAGCATAAAATGCACATAAAAGAGAAAAATGTGCAAGTAGCACTATTAAGCAGGTTGGTGCAGGCAGCTTGTAAGAAGTGTAACCTGGTCAATGGAGAATCCATAATTTTGCTTGTAGCACTCAAAAGTTGCTCTAAGCTGATGAACATTCCTTGTGCTGAGTATCAACAGAAAATTATCGGAATCCAACTGTTTTGTCCTTATGGTTTCACGAAGGATAGCAGATTCTTTATTAGCAATACTAGGATCCACCAGTTCCTTATCATATCTGTAGGACCTGACTAAACCAATGAGAACCTAGACATCCACACAACACATCATTTCAATAACTTCTAGAAGTTAGTGACACACTGCTCAACTTCACAAGCAATTATCAGAAAGCATGATATGTAAACTGATAATGAATCATCATCTAGGTAAGATGTCTTCAGTACTCGGGATGCACCCCACTAGATCTATGGTGTCTTTAGAAGATCGAAATGAGGTCGGTTAACATGATTGTACCCTTAAGCTAGTAAGATGTGACTAGAAGTGCTCATACATACCTTTTGAACAGGCATCGGGACATTTGCTGCGATATCTTCTTCAAGTGAACAGTTGAAAAGGCCACGATATGTTTGTCTCACTGCAACCAGATGATCAGGAGATGATGCACAGGCTATCTCTACCATCACTTGCAATTGGGTGACGGTTTTCTTTTTTGATTTCAAGGCTTCATTTGCTAGCCGCGCATCTCTTTCCGAAGGCTCGTATGTCCACAGGACAACTGCTTTCTGTTGCACATGAAAAGCAAAATTAGCACTTGGAAACTTGGGAATTACCATGTGCAAATACAGGAAATTGACGGGCACAATTGAAACGTACCAAGAGGTAAGCTATGCCTCTCAGAAATTTGCTCCTTAAGGTTTTATAACTAGCAATTTAAGAAAACTGTTTGCTGTAACAGGCTAAAATCTTCAGTTGGGTTTAAGAAATCGGAAAGCGAGGAGGAGGTCAAAAGTATTGTGCATATAGGTGCAACACCTACCCACTACAAAATTAACCAGTCCAAAAAGTATGACAAACTAGATTCTAGCTATTTCGAGCTCTGAATCTAGCCTGTAAAGATTTACGTTCTAGTGAGCTAACACTATCAAATTGTGAGTCAATTATGGGAGTGAATGAAATAATTATGTCTAGAAAAGTGAGAAAAGAAATTGTACCTTGAAATCACCAGACAACTCAGAAAAAATGTCATCAACAAGGGACCTGTTGTAAAGCTGCTGATAGGTTTCTCTGATTTTCTTCCTCTGACTTGCATTTCTGTGTCCCAGCACCGATATCACCGACTTCTCATTAGTTCCCAGCCCTAAACAAAAGAATGAACAAATTACAAACACTCCATCAGATACGGGATGAAAACCGGTCAGTGAAGCTCAAAGTCATATTTCCCCCAATTTACAAGCTTCCCCTTAATAATCTCCACTTACTCACCTCACACCCGGCTTAATGTTTTTCTCTATTTTATTCTTTGTTTTCCCTTAATCAAACTGCTATCAGACTGTTAGGATTTAAGGAGTAGTATTTTCTGTGCATGGAACAAACATTACCTAATCTCTCTCTGTCTATCAGTTAGTTATCAAATTGCAATTAGTAGATCATATTTGCATCAATCAAGGGCAAAGTAAGTTGATGAAAAATATTCGCACACACGATCATATTCAGAAAGTAAACATAATTACTGTGGGATTCAATTGACGAAAAGACGTAAGCACTCAACCATTAAGGGGAATTCGCTGAGAGAAAAACAGAGCAAGGAAGAAAATGGAGATACCTTTGAAGGATTTCATGAGAGTTTCAGCGTCTTCAGTTGGAGAAGGAACAACATCTGGGATTCTCAGTGTACCCATTTTCTTCTTCTTCTTCTTCACTTGCGCACAAAAATTGCAAGTTTTGCTTTTCTGTTTCTGTAACACTTTCAGTTTTTTTTTCCCTCTCCCAAAGGGGCAAAAATGAAAATAAAGAAAAAGTTCTTTTTAGCTCGCTGCCCTTAATGCCCTTATCTTTTGTTTAGACCGTAATACCCCTAACGTTGAATTTTCACATTCTTCAAACTCCTTGTACGCGTGGCTCTTTTTCAATTCGATCCAAGTGTAAGAATGAAGGGTGCGTTTGGTACTTAAAATGTTTTTCAATTTTGTAATGTTTGATTGGTTAAAATATTTTCTATCGAAAATTGACTTTCGTATAGTTTCTTGTCTCCTCCGCCTATATCCAACTCCAATAATGCCCTATCAAACACTAAAGTATAAAAAAAAAAGTATTGAGAATATCCCTAATTAAACTTGACGTCCTCAAACTATTGACAGCCTTAAAAATATTTCTCTACTTGACTAACTAAGTTTAGATACACTCTGATTTGTCACATGGAATAACAAGTGATCTCAAATTCTTGTACGAACATGATGCTTTATTGCTCTTAATAAAAAGTCGAGAGAAGTGTTGAAATACTCTTAAACTTGACGAGAATTTAAGAGTTTATTTCACTCAAGTTGCAAGATCGGGTTCTATTAGCACTTTATCATGTAAATGAGTGTTTTTAACGCTGCCAATAATTCGAGGATGGATCTAATATTTTATACTGAGTTTTAGAGATGTATTCAATACTTCTCTTAATAAATACCCCTCTGTCCTTTTAATTGTCATGTTGCGCTTTTCAAAAGTCTTGACTAATTTTCAAATAGATTACATTAATTTAATATTTTAGATTACATTAATTTAATATTTTAAATCAAAATAAATTTGATATTTAAAAACAATAACAAAGTACTATAAATTTCAATTTTTTAAATATCAATATGATCAAAACATATAATGTTAATCAAAATTATTATTATTTAACTTTAAAAAAAATATTATACCAATTATAAGTGAACGAAAATAATATAAATAATATACACATTTGTTCACGAAGGAAAAATGTATTTTCTTTCGTATTAAACAATAAAATATAAAATCATTGAGCTGAAGATTGATTATTACACGCCGTACCCCTTTTTTCAGTTCGATAAATAATATTTTATAGAATGTCATTTTCAAAACTGTTCAAGAGATAACGTCATTTTTATCAATTCCACGTTTTTTTTATAATAAGTAATAAATTCGTATGCCGACGATCAATTTGAATACGAGTTGCATAGGCCTGTGTGAAACTGTGAATGTGTTTATCACCAAATATTTCAAAATAATATTATACGAAAAAAAATATACTGTTAAAGAACTTAATGGACTGAGTTTTGTATGAACACATCATGTGAATAATTTGAATTTTATAGAGAAGAATGGAAAAAATACATAAAAATTCTTCTGAACTTGGCAGGAAAATTTACTTTAGACTGCTTAAACTATACGAGTGTTCATGAATCCCTTAACATATTTGATAGTGAATTATTTTCAACCCTCCGAACACTAGTCTTATGCGCGTGGTGTTACAGCTTAGAACGGCGCGTTAGACATCTTTTAATAGTTTTTGAAAAAAAATTAAATTTGCCCCTCCAACAGTAATATCCAACTCATCACCCATTTGAAGAACAATCTTCACTTTTAAGAACCCTAATTACCTCTTCTCCCTCACAAATCTAATCATTCAAAAATGGTGACCTAATTTATTATATTTTTCTTGATTGTCTCAAATCTTAGCTCTTCAAACCTAAAAGTTGAATCTTTGAAAGAATTATTGTTCTTCAAGATGTAAGATTCAAACTTATTCTTCATCTATTATTTTGATTTTTGTTTCCTCGCTTTTCAATTTTTCAAGATTGTCGTTACTGCTTGAACAAAAGATTTCGCAAATTCTTTGTTTCTTTACGAAAATCCTAAACTCAGCAAATCCTTCACGCTAACGAAAGAAAAATCTTCAGATTAGGTCTTGTAAATTTGAGAGAATGAGAAACGGACTTGGAGATTTAGGGATATTTGTTTAGAAATGGATTGGGTTGTATTTTGAAAATGGGTGGGTTATATAAAGTTGGTAAGATATTCTTTATTCCTTAGTGACGTGGAACAATGAAAACGTTTGTGTGTGACAATGCCCAACCTTCAACTGGGCTGGTGTTCGGAGGGTTGAAATAATTTACATAAAAGATATTAAGGAGTATATAATATTCGTATAGCTTAAATCTTTTAGCGCCAAGTTCAGAGATTTTTTATGTATTTTCTTAAGAAAAATATATAAATTAAATTATTGTTTTACATAAAAAAAAATTATACGTATCTTAGAGGGATAAAGAGATAAACTGATTTCCAATTTCTTTTTTATAACCATTTTGTTAATGGATATTCTATTAGTTTTGATTATAATATTATTAACGGAAAAAAGTGAGTTCGGAGATTGCCTTTTTTTCTTGAAAAAAAGCATAAATAAAATATTAATTTTTTATTTAACCAAAAGGATAAAATCACTATTGATTTATCAAATCTTTTGTCAAAAAGTTAATTCTGTTACACCGTTAAAAATAAATAAAAATCATTGCCCAAACATCGATCACAACAGCGAATTTCTCATTTTTTTTAAAAAATAATTAAAATAGCTGCTTTTGCAGAGAGTTTCTTAAAAATTCGGTTTTTCCAATTCTTGTTATTTGTCTTATTTGTTTTAATCCCAAATTTGTATAATTCGATTTCTTATTTTATAAATTCAGAATTTTGTACGTTCTTACGATAGCTATTTCAATGCTATTCATGAAAAAATCATAACAAATTACCCTGTTTGTATATTGACAAATAAAATATACAAACAAAATTCTAACAAGTTCCTAAATGTACAAATATAATATTTGTATATACTTATCCTATTTATATATTCACAATCAAAATACACAAATAGACAGAAATATACGAACCAAATAATAATATAACGAGTAACATGCATTAGTGCGCCACAATTGGGATTTTCTTAATTTTTTCTAGCACGATATATTTAATGCTATAAATTAAAGATTAATATATGTGTGATTTCTGTATATATATACCTACCAAATTAATGAAAAGGTAACTTAATAATATGTTGGATATATCTCTTTCACATTGATTGTCTTGACGTGCTCATTTCGCGCTGGATGCTCACACAAATAATTAATTATATTTTTATAATTTCAATTCTTGATGTTCTTATATTTGTATTAGGGAAGAGCATTGGGTGCCATACTGTCATTTAAGTCAATTGTTATCTTAATAAAGTCTATAAAAATTTAAATAATATTATCTCATGGTGTAAATAAATTAATTTACACGTGGTTTTCATTTTCAAAACATTGGCATTGGAAAAAAATAACTATCTAGATGACTAGATGACATACCAGTAATTAGTATTGACGATAATAAATATGGTGGATATATAAATTATAATAATATTTTTCTTAAATAAACTAAGACTGAGGCCTCAATTATTAGCATGGAGTCCTGCATGGGATCGAATTAAAAAAAAAAAAAAGATCTCAGTATGATTTTGAATAATCATCTTTTTATGAAGTAATTTATGAGATTGGATTAGGTTTAAGATTGAGTTCTTACATAGTATTAAAATAAAACTCATCTCAATTGTAACTTATCAATATTGTGCTCACGTATATTAAATTGTCCATACACTATATGTTTCATCATGGACATGACGTGGAGTGTTTATAAAGAATCCCACTCCAAATAATGAGATGAAAAATGAATGAGTATTGATCTTCGATTATGACTTTAGATAATCCTCTCATGATTAATAACTTTCTGTGATTAAATTAAATCTAAAATTCATTTTTTACGTCTTAATTTTTCTTTGTTTCTTTTTATTATTTATTCTTGGATGAGTGGGGTAAAATACCTTATCAATCGATACTTTTGGCCAAACTAATATGTATAAAGTGAATATTATTTTTATTCTTAATTAAACTAAGTTTAAGTTAATTTTTTAAGTAAAGAACGTTTTCTTATTTAATGGATTTTATGTTACATGAATTCAAATTAATCAAGATGTAAAATACAAATTAAATATCAAATAAAAAATAAAAATAACTTGCATGATGCATACTAAACACCGAGTAAAAAAATATATTTCAAATCTAATAAAAGAAAAAGAATAAACAATATAAATTACCAGTTGTAAACTCCGACATAAAAGTTTTTCGTTAATGACGTTATTGAGTTACCATAATAGTTTAACGCGATTTTTATTAAATAAGTTATAACAGCTTAAGTAAATTCCAACCAAGATATTGCTCTGATTAGAAATAAAACGCTAGTAATATCAGTTTAAACTATTCTAGATGTCTTGATTCTTGATTAATTAATATACTAATATTATACTAGGACGTGCAAAGCTCATGGTACCTAAATAAAGCATAAAAAAACATATCTTCATTTAATAAACATTAATTAAGAAGATTTCATAGAGATTTAATTTATTAAAATAATGTCCTTAAATACTTTTGACTTTTATTTTTGTTTAATTTAATAACGCAAGGCGTTACAAGCAACAATTTAATGGACACGTCTTTATAATTTTAAATTCATTACTTTATTAATTAAAGGGACATGAATGCTACGTTATATACCCAAGGTTACTTTGGTCTTTTCATGTTTACTCAAAACTTATGTACCAGGTGGTAGTTGATTAAATGACAGAAATACCCCTAATAACTCATATAAATATAGTTGCAATTGAATCTCAAGTCCCACACCTCAACTCTCAACTTTCTTCTCTCTTTATTACACAAAAAAACTCAAAAACAGAGAAAAAAAATATGTCAGAGGCTAATGAATTCGCAGCTGTAACCAAAGCTTTCTCAGGTTCGTGAGTTAGATTTAAGACTTAATTTACAGAATTCAATTATGATTGGAAACTGATATTTTTATCGATTTTTCAAAATTCAAATTTGTAGGACTTGGTGTGGATGAGAATTTGTTCATTTCATCATTGGGGAGATGGAATCGCTATCAGAGGGAATCGTACAGAGTAAGCACTCCTGGATTTTTCAAAGAAGACGAACGCCAATTCCAGAGATGGAGTGATCACCATATCCTTCAGCTTCGTCAAGAATTTTTGCGTCTTAAGGTATAAAATTTTTGTAAAATATAAGAAATGTCCATCTTGAAGTGAAAAAAAATAATAAATGTTGAATTATTATTGTAGGATGCAGTAGTGTTGTACACAATGCACCCATGGGAAAGAGATGCGCGTTTGTTTAAAGAGGCGTTGCTATTGAAAATACCTCAACATGATGTTCTCATTGAGACTGCTTGCACTCGATCCTCTGAAGATCTTTTGGGTGCTAGAAAAGCGTATCATTCTCTTTTCGAACACTCAATTGAGGAAGATATTGCTCACCATATCAAAGCTCACGAACGAAAGGTCTTTCTTTTATGACTTAAGTTGTGTATAAGCAGTAATTTTGTTTTATTTTATTCTGTGTGACTCGTCTAAAGTCAGATTTCTTGTGATTACCAGCTTCTAGTTGCTCTCGTGAGTACCTACCGTTATGAAGGGGCAAAAGTGAACGAGGATCTAGCAAAATCTGAGGCTAAGGTGTTTGTGAATGCACTTGCTAAAAAGACGAATCTAATTGAAGACGAAGATATTGTGAGGATACTCTCAATTCGAAGCAAGCTCCATCTTAAGGCCATCTATAGCCACTACAAGGAAATGACTGGCAACTTCTTGGACGAGGTAACAAAAAAAGAGTTCAACTTCTATACACGAACCAATTCATAGTCTTTTTATGCGATTAATTTAAGATTGTTGATAAACTCAATTTTTTTCTTCAGGATCTTGATGGTGACTTACTTTTGAAACAAGTAGTTCAATGCCTTTGCTCACCACAAACATACTTTAGCAAGGTAAATACAAATCACCCTACGGGATAAATATATCGTACATTCTTGTATTTCTCCTCTTTTTGTTTGATTTATTTCTCATTTATTGCGTAGATTTTGATTTCGTCTTTAAGTTTGGATGTGGAAGAATCTGCTAAAGACTCAGTGACTCGAGTCATAGTTACAAGAGCAGATGAAAATGATATGAAGCTAATCAAAGAAGAATTCCAGAGCAAATATGGAAGTACCCTGGCTGCAAAAATTCAACAAGTTGCTAATGGAAGCTACAGAGATTTCTTGCTTACCATAATTGCAAAATCTGACTAATTAATTTTGGCCAGATTTTCCAACAGTTGTTCCATCTTCTCAAATGCTTTTGTTTAATTTCCCCTTTGGTTTAGTTTGTTTTGAGGTCCTTTGCTCAATTTATGTATGATTGCAATGCTCCCATTTCAGTCGATCAATTTCAACATCATACTTTTTAAATGTTGCAATAAAATATAGAACATTTCGAGCTTACGAATAAATGACCACTCCTTGTATCTTCAAACTTACTCTTCATATTGAGTTATCGACCTATTTATTGTAATTGATGATGATGAATTATTTCTTTTTATTATAATATTCAATTCGAAAATAAAATCTCAAATTACGTGAAATTCATGTTATTTTCATTCAATTGCCACAAAGATCAACAATTCTATAAGTTTAGGCTTCTGTCCCTTACCTATTATGTGCGGTTAGCAAAATTTGATTCAACAAGCCTGTTTGTTATCTGTATTCTAAACAATACTAGTGATAACAAAAAAAACTTTGCAGAAATGGTAATTTCAAAGTTTAAATCATGTAGTGCAGAATAAAAAATAATTAATAAAAAGTTAATATCTGTAAAAACCATCGGAATCTGTTTTCATGGTTGTTTTTGAAAGTTGCTAACCTTTCTGAACAATCATCTCCAAAGTTGAAAAATTCAAATAAAACAGGTAAGTGTGGGATCGGGTCGTTTCGGCTGATTATTTAAATAATTAAAATAGTTTGATCACTTAATTTAATTAAATAAATAAATTTTATCCAAAAAAAAATAATCTCTGGATCATTTTTCAAAATTGTAGCTTACGCGAGCAAGTTGCTCGAACTATTTCTAACCCTTTTAACAACTAATAAAAGTGTTTCTCTATTTAAACGGTTCAATTTTTCTTTTCAACATCAACAAAGAAAAAATGTTGTTTTACTAGAAAAGCTTTTAAATTCTTTTCATATTCCCTGTATTTCCCATGGACTCGAACTGTATTACCCACAAAAAAAATTAAAAGGAACGGCCTCATTTCTTGTCATCCACTCAAAACGTGCCTGGGTCTTACCTCAGTACCTCTTTATATACTTCTGATGCGATAAGTGTATATCTATAGACTATAATTAGGTAGCCAAAAGTCTACTATTAGAGAATTTCCATAAAGTTTCCTATTTAGAATATTCTAATTTTCATCATTAGAGAACTTATATAAAAATTTAATTTTGCAAGTTGAACTGAATTTTTTGCCCAATCTGATGCTATAAAAGCCTGACAAAGGCTTTTTAGCAGAGCACAATTAACAATTAGAAGATGAAAGAATATGCAATTGCACTCATTTTCTGTGGATCTGTTGCAGCAGTTCTAGTTTTGATTTCGTGTTGTTTTTACAAAATTGGCCGAAAGAAAAAGAGTTTCCCACTGACTCGGAATGTGACCGGTGTTACTCCAGTTATTCCTCGGCCGTCGAAGCCTTTACCAGCGAATCGTGATGTTGAGAAGGGCGAAATTAAACCCAAGGACAATTCAGCAATGAGAGATGGCGGAATGGTTATTCTAGGTGCTGCTGCTGCTGCAACACTTGTCACCGCCGCTGTTATCGACAGTGGAGGAGGAGGAGGTGGTGATGGAGGGGGAACGAGTGCTGGCTGTGGTGGTGGAGGATGTGGAGGTGGTGGCTGTGGTGGCGGCGGCGGCTGTGGTGGATGTGGAGGTTAAAAGAAGATACATGTATAAAAATCTTAAAAACTGAACTCATGGAATCTGCATCAGATTAAAAAGGAGATAAATAATTTTTTTTGTATGTTTTCCACAATGGCTACTCATGTTTTATAAGAATGTACTGTAAATAATTTTACGTACCATGAATCATGGATATTGGAGAAATGAACTAATTTAGCTAACTTTGTGCATGAGTTACGAGAGAAAACACATGAAGTCTTTGTTGAAGTTGTTTCGAATTTTCATAAAGACAGATTTAGAATGTTCTATTACTATACTAAATAATTTTGAACAGATATTATTATACTATTATTAGATCAACTTCAAATTTTAAGAAGCAAGTGAGTTCACATCTCAATCATACGTGTTAATTTAATTAAAAATATAAAAAAAAAATCATTTTAAATTTTTTCCTTTATCTTTTTCTTTCTTTATTTCTCTCTTTGAATTTTAATTTTGATATATTTTAAATTTTATTTCATCTTCTATCTCCCACTTTCAAGTGATTTATACTTTCATTTTCTTTTTTTTCTTCACCTCTCACCCACCATGTCAAATTGAAACCCATTTCTATTTTTTTTTCTTCTTCTCCGGTCAAATTCTTTATAAAATTCATACTATTATTTAGATTTTATTGAATTATTGATAACAAAGTTAATTATTTTTTTAAGAAAATTTAAAATTTTGAAGGTATTATCAACTACTCATTTTCACATAAATTCAAAATTAGAAATAATAATTTTAAAAGAATCAATTAATTTCTCAAAAACCGAAAGAACTTAATTGAAATCGAATAAAAAACTATATGATACTTCCTAATCATTTGGAAACCTAATGAGTTTATTGAATTGTTCAAAATGTAAGAAAATATTTAGATAAAATTTTCAAACTAAAGAGAGTGAAACTAATAGTAATAAAAAAAAGGAAGGTGAAGTTATGGTAAAAATGGTGACATTGAAAGTAAGAAGTTTCAATAAATGAAGATGACAATGAATTTTGAAAAAAAAAGAAAAAAGAAAAAGAAAAAAAAAGTTAAAATAATAAGAAAATATATTTTATAATAAAATACTTGTAAAAATAAAATTATATTAGTTATTTTAGGTTACTTACTCTCTTTGAGAGAGCGCACATCACTCTCTATGTCAAATGGACGAAAAATGATATAATTATATCTATTCAAACTTGTTTAGTGGGGTAATAAGACGGTTGAAAAGTTAAGACGTCTTTTTAAAAATTTAAGACAATTCCAACGATAATTTTATGTCTTTTCTCGAGTTATTATTATCTTTTGAATGCATATTAAATGAACTCATATAGTACAATTTTTTAAATTATATCAAAAAGGTAATTGTATTAAAGAAGTATAATGGATAAACTCGATTACCTTCCTTTGTGGATATCATGATTATCGGAAGGTATCTACTCGTTAATTGTCCTAAAGTTTAAAAAATATGACACGGTGTTAATTCGAATCCACTGGGGCAGGAATACTAGGGGCGGTAATTAGGCGGGTTAAATTAAATTAGGGCAACTCAAAATGGATCAAGAGGAAAAAGGGATATGATCCAACCCAATTCAATCTTTTTAGCCAAAATTGATTGGGACAAAACGGGTCATTTACTAACTTTTAATAGATTTAATTGTTATTTTATAAGCTTCTATTATCTTAACAAATTTTTTTTCTTTATTAATACTATATATAACATAAAAATAAAAAAGATTTTTCAAAGTAATATTTTGATAAAATTTCTCAAAAATCAATTTAAATTATATATCAATCCATTTTTTAATTGTATAGGTTAAATTAACAAATGAACAAAATAATAATCAACTCAAATGTAACTGGATTGGATCGGGTTGGACGGACTTTGATTTTATCACCTCTAGAAAATGTCGAAGTCCTGAGTGATCACATTTTCAAATGATACAAATATCCATTTTTAATTCGAGCAATAGAATTTGTCGGCAAATCTAATATAAGGTGCACATTAGATTGAATATAGTTATATCATCAAAATTGTGACCAATTAACCAATTCAATCAACAAAATCACTTATTATAAACAAATAAATATAAACATATAAAAATATATACAAAATATAAATCTTGAGTAGAGTATTAGAACGAAAAGATTTATTAAATAATAAACTTTTGAAATTACTGATCTTCGACGATTAAACTATCATGCACCCTTTTTGATCATTAATAAAATCAAGTTATACATGTAGATTGTAGGAAGTAGTAGACATGGAATTAAACAAGAGAAAGATTCAAAGGAAGTCCACTCAAAATTGTGATGACTTTGAGATAAGGCCTTGGTCTTGCCTGTTTTTATTTTTCTACTGCAATTAGAAAATATATACCACATAAAATGATTTAAGATACCCAAAAGTCTACCCTAGAGAATTTCCACCAATTTTCCAGGCTCTAATTATTTGGTAGAATCTTCTAATTTTATTGAGTTAATGGTCAAAATAAATAAAAGTGAATCACGATGTTGAAAAAGGATGATATTAAACCCAAACAACACATTTTTTTCTTCTTCTACTCAACTACAATATTAAAATTATGAAGATCGACTTAAATGAAGTCTTGGTCTAAGCAAATAAACTAAAGTAGAATTTCTGAATATAATTTACTCTTATTTTATTCTTGTTGGGTATTAATTGTTCTGAGTTTTTTTTTAATCATAAATAAATTTTTTTTAGGAAAAAGTTTAGGAGTGGCCAGTCTTTTTCTTGTAGAAAAAGGTTTAAGGCTCTGGGTGTGTTTGGTATGGAGGAAAATGTTTTCCTAGAAAATGTTTTACTGGAAAACAAGTAGATTTTGGACTTATTTTCTCATGTTTGGTTGGTGAGTAGAAAATATTTTTCAGAAATAATTTTTAGTGTTTTATTTATGAATGAAAAATGTTTTTGAGAGACATCTTTTATTTTTACTAGTGTAAAAAATAATTTATGAAATTGAAAATAATTTTTTAAAATATTTTTTTTTGGGGTGGTAGTGGGGGTGGGGTGGGGTGGGGGTAGTGGATAGGGGCAGGGGGAGGGGGTAGGAGTGAAAAAATAAAAATTTGAAGTTGATAGTATTTTAAAAAAACAAAATTATTTTTTTGGGGGGTTGGGGGTGGGTGGGTGGCTGGCGGGGGGAGGGGGGTAGGAGTTTAAAAATAAAAATTTGAAGTTGAAAATATTTTTTAAAAGCAAAATTGATATTTTTTGGGGAGGGGGTGGGGTTGGGGAGGCTGGCCGGTGGGTGGTTGGTTGGAGGGGGGGTCAGGGATCGGATGAAAAAATAAAATTTTGAAATTGAATTTTTTTTTAAATTGACGTTTTTCCACCCAAAGAAATGTAATTTGAAATTGGAGGAGAGTTTGGAAAATGTTTTCCTTAACTTTTGAAGGGAAGTCATTTTCCTTAATTTTGAGGAAAATGAGTTGATTTGGAAAATATTTTCCAAGATTTTGTCCCAACCAAACATGAGAAAATTGGAAAACATTTTCCAGAAAATGTTTTCCTTCATACCAAACACACTCTCTATGAATAAAAGTTTGTTCCTTCTAACTTAATCAACATTCACAAGGTAGTCTTAAGGCTCTAAGAGTTTTGGTTAGGGGGAGAATTCGTCACAAGTGATTTATCACTTGTGTGAATCTCCCATGTATTCCGAGTAAATTGGTTGAGGTTATTTCTCTCTATATTTTGTGTTCTCATGTTTATATAGTGAATTGCTCATCTCCTCTGTGGGCGTAGGTCGATTCACCGAACCACGTTCAATCTTTGTGTCTTTTGGTATATTTCTCATTTATCTCTTACTCGTGGTTATTTAAGGTTTACTTTGTTAGGAATATATGAGTCACTTTCATAACAATGAGCATATCAACTCTAAATTACAAAGTTGAGGGGTATATCAGACCCTTTTTCCATAATAATAATAATAAGTGAATATACTTGACCCAACATGAGACAATTATATTGTATGATGTACTTAAAAGTGATTAATTAGTAGTTTAGTACTATAGTGTTTATTTTGCAATAAGTGACAATTAAGGAGAATGTATTTTATTTTATTAGTTTCTAAACAATGTAACTCAACCAATAATTTTTAAAAGTATAAAAAATTTATACATGTGAAAAAATATAGTCACAATGCAACAATGTGGGATTTCACATTGAACAAAACTGGGGTTAGGCAGTTCCATGTCTATTTGTGAATGATAAAGTAATGTCTTCATCTTGAGGAGAAGGGTTGAAAATTGAATATATATTGATTGTATGTATTATTAATGTTATTTTGTACTCGATTATTTTGAGTTTTAAATTAAAAAACTCTAACAAGAGACATAAGCAAATTTATTATCTGGTCTACGTTAAGCTGTAATAAGTATGTATTCTTATTCTTGAAATCATTTTGGAAATAGTATGATATAAATTATGTTAAAATCAAAGGTCAAACGGATAGAAAAAAAAAATTTGGACAAAAATATGAGTAAACTATTACGGCTCTTAAAATTTCAAAATAGCTCAGTGGATTAACAAAATTAAGAAAATTTAGTTTCTAGGATAATCCGAGAAAATATGTAAGAAATCAATTTCATTTTTTTTTAAAAAAAAAAGATAAAAAAGAATAATATATACAAACATACACAAAACTTAAAAAAGAATTGTAATATATATTTTTTTTATTCAATTCTTTAAAATCCAAATGATCGGAGTCTTATCCTCCTAAAATCTTCACTCTTCTACTTTCACTAAATATGATCTCAATCTCCTCCTCCTCTTTTTTTTTTTTAATTATCTTAATATAATTTTATAAATACTATTGACTAATTAAGAAACACACTTTTTTTTAATGGCAGTAAAAGCGTCTACCACACAAGTTTTTTTGTTTTTTTAGTTGAGAAAATTACGCAATTAAGCAAACTTACACTATTTAATTACTCATCATAGTTATAGTTTGCTATAATTACCACTCGCGATTAACATTATACATTAATTACGTGGGCTGAATTCAAGTTTGTATAATTAGTCACGTTTGTATATGTATAATTCGCTAGAATATACAAATGCATATGTATAATATACAATTATTTAACTTATATACATATACATTTCACCTTTCTCCCACTCTCTGCCCCCTCCCACTCGCCTCTCACCTCCCTCTCCTAATCTTTCTTGCATGTATATAATGTATAATATATGATTATATACATAGACAATTCAACTCTCTCCCACTCTCTACCCTCTCTCTCTCGCCTCTCTCCTCCCTCTCCCTATCTCGCTCGCCTCTCTACTCCTTCTCCAGTCTCGCTCGTCTCTGCTCCCTCTCCCAATCTCGCTTGTCATATATACAAATATATATGTACTATATACAATTATCTAACCGATATTCATATGCAATTCACCTTTCTTCGCCTCTTTTCCCTCTCTCGCCTCTCTCCTCTCTCTCCCAGCCTCTCTCGCCTCTCTCGCTATATAACATATAGCTACGAATTGTAATTATCAAACTATAGCTATGGAGAATAATCAGACTATTTTAAAGTGGCTATAGTTGAAAGTTCCCCTTTTTAGTTTAAGTCAAACTAAAGCTAAATTTAATGGAAAAATTAGTAAACTAGTCAAATAACTTAACTTAATTAGTAAAAACCTCCATACTTTACAAATATTAGTAAAAATGTCAAAATGTCATTATTTTAGAAAGGATTGTGTATTCTAATTTACTTCCTATTTTATCTCATTTTAATTACAATTTTTTCAATTAATTCTCTCTTATATGTTCTTTAAAAAATGAAATATTTTCTCTCTCTCATATTTCATCTTCCAATTCTTCTCCATTTCAAAATTTGTCTCTCATTTTCTTCTTTTTTTCCAGAAAAATATATTTACAAAGATATTCACACAATCTCTTTTATTAAAATAGGAGTCTTTATCCGTTTTTCAATATTTATTTTGTGATTTTATTTTTGTTTAAATCGTTCAAAATTGTTGCCTGTAGTTGAAATCATGTTTTGGGTTTGATAAACTCTAGATCACTCTCCAATAGCAGAATCTAAGAGAATTACTAGGGGTATTCAATTTAATCAACAATGTTCTATTTTTCAAATATCACAATTGAAACTTTAAACACAAATGACGATAATTTTATATTTTAATTTGTTTATTTTGTATTTCAATATCAGTTTGTATACAAATAAGTTCTATTTTTTTTTATTTCGTATTCATCATAATGTATACCAACAAAGTCACATTTGTATTTCAAATGAAGTGAGTATTTATTGTGCTCATTTTGTATTTTAGTCTTAATTTTCAATGACAACAAGTTTGTATTTCTTTTTTATTATGTTTTCATCATAATTGTATACCAACAACTTTTATCTTTTATGTGTTCACTTTATAATTCAAATTAAAATTGAATATCAAATTGTGGTATTTTACTGTGATCGTTTTGTATTTAACTCTCATATTGTATTCAGAAAAGTTTGTATTTTTTTGTGTTCATCATAATGACATACCAATAAAGTCAATTTTGTATTCCAATTGATGTGAGTATTTATTGTGCTCATTTTGTATTTTAGTCTCAATTTCAATGATAACAAGTCTGTATTTCTTTTTATTATGTTTTCATCATAATTGTATATCAACAAATTTTGTATTTTATGAGCTCACTTTACCATGTAAATTAAAATTGGTATTTTACTTGCATAGTGAAAGTAAAATTGTATCCTAGTAATCAAAATTGTATTACATAACTGCCAAATATATTTTTTTTATTTGTATTACAAAAAATTTACGGATTCTATTCCAATATAATCTAGTCATTACATATGAATACGATTAAAGAAAGATACATGATTCTAGAAAAAGAATAGCATACATAATAAAAATACTACAATCTGTTGAGGTTGATACAATATTCTAAAAAATACAAATTTAAAAACGCAATTTAATCGAATTCATTTCAACATAAATTGAATATTATCAATGAAAATTTAAAAATCAATACTAGAAATTTGATGAACAAGTGGAATGAGTTCTTTTTTGAATTTGAGTTTACTTTTGAATTTTGTAACTGATGAGACTTTTAAGCAATTGTTTCTTTTTAAAAAAATTATCTCCCCTAAATTTCTCCTTTTTGTTAGTTAACAATTATATTCTTTAAATTAAAATAAATAATAATAAAAACTTAAATAAGATACATAATAAACTAAAATTTTGATATTTTTACTAAATATTAAAAGTATTGACAATGATTCCTATTAAATATTGAAATATTGATATTTTGAAAAATTTTCAAATTTAATAATATCAAAATATAATCTACATCAATAAATAGAGAAATAACTCACAAGTTTGGGCCTAATGAAAGATGTGAAATTTCAGGCCCAATTCTTATTTCTCTCCACTTGGAAAATGAATGTAGTTTAATTACCGTTTCAAAAAATTTCCATCTAGTAATAATGCTAATTAATTTTGGTATAATATATAAATATGCTCTTTAACTTAGCTTCAAATCACATTTATGTTCTTCAAATTTGAATGTGCACAAGCAAATACTTAAACTTGTATAAAATTGAACAAATAGACATGCATGTCATTTTTTGTCCTACGTGTGTATTGTGCCATGTAGGAGTCAGTAGTTAATGTATCTGAGCTACATATTAAAGTATCTGAGTCAGTATTTAATGTCCTCCCCTTTGGGGTGCGAGTTAGGCCTAAGATCTAATTTCACATGATAATCAGAGCAGGGTCCGTCTCACCCGATGTTGGGGACCCCAAAATTAAAATTTCGGACGCACCAGATGCTAAACACTGGGCATAAGGTGAGGTGTTAAAAGAATGACAAAAGTCTCACATCGGTGGTTAATGAGATGGGTGAACTCCTTATAAGGCTTGAACAATCCTCCTCTCTTTAAGCTAGTTTTTGGGGTGTGAGTTATGCCTAAGACATAATTTCACACATATTATGTATCCATTTTGTGTTACTTTTTAAATGATTAATGAAATCACAAACTTGTGAGGAATAAATTATAATTTTATATTAAAATTATGAAATTTATGTAATTTTTTTTAATAAAATGGAGCATCAGTTCCACAAGTTGTTGAAAAATAATAATTAAAAAATATACAAATTAATTACAATAATGAAGAATTAGCAGAATAAAATAAATTGTGTGTATCAATAACTTTTTCTAGAAGAGTCTCTACTTATACTTATTAAAGATAATTGTAGAGAATGAGAAACTAATAAAGGTAATTAAATGGAGTAACTTATCTTTTATTTATTCTCTTTAATAAGCAAACTCTCGGTCAATTTGATATATTAGGGCCCACAGAATTGTATAAAATATCTCCCCAAAATTAAAACCGTCCTTTTTTTCTTTCCCCTTCATATTATACCATATCTTCTCCTTTTCCTTCAATTTCTCCTTAATATTCTCATTTCAAATTTCAATCTTCTTTAGCACGTCCTTGCGGTTTTCAAAAGTATTTAAAACTTTCAGGTACCGCCAAAAACTCATCTAATTTTGTCAATTTTTGTTAATTTTTTTCAATTTTTTCAAACTACCTTTTCACTCCACTTCATAATCCATTCAGATTTTTGTGAATCAACATGAGTGTGTTGCTTTCTTCAGTTTTATACTCAATTGAGTTTAATCACATTCATATCAATCCCTAGTTGCATTGCAATGACATTATACAACTCATTATAGGATGGATTTTCTTTAAAAATCACCCCCTCAATTGTATAATCGACGTAACAATTGTCATTGTCCCATCTGTTGGGAAATTCGGGTAATTTCCCTACAAAACGGAACAACTTTAGTGAAATGAACCGGTTCAAATGAACTGAACCGGACAGAACACTAACAAAGATACCCGACAAGTAATATCGAATATTAACTGAAAAGAAGAGAAAAGAGACCGAACAATTTTAATAATGGAGTTCAGCCGCGAAAGCTTAATCTCCGAGCACCGCTCAAAGCAGCCTGCTTTTATTAGATAGAGAGAAGAGATTACAAATGGTGCATTTTACAATGAAGGAGGAGGAGTTCTTTTATAACCCCAAATTCTCCTTCACAATACATAAAACTCCGATGTGGGACTAAATAATTAGGCTAAAGAGTCAACAAATCTCCACCTTGGCTTAATATCCAGTCCCACCAAATACAAATCTTCTCAAACAAACAAATAATAAAAGCAGTTTTCACGTTGCTTCCAAATTTGCGCCGTGAGGCGCCAACTTCAAATGTGCAGGACATTGACCAAGTCTAAACAGTGTTCAAACTTGGCCTTTGTAACCACCTTGGTCAGCATATCTGCGGGATTCTCCGTAGTATGAATCTTCAACAGAAGTATCTCCTCTTCTTCGAGAATTTCCTTCACAAAGTGATAGCGAACATCAATGTGCTTCGTCCGTGCATGAAAGACTTGATTCTTTGCTAAATGAATAGCACTCTGACTGTCAGAATAAACCTCAAGTTGTTTCTGACCAACTCTCAAGTCTTTAAGCAACCCATGAAGCCAAATCGCCTCCTTTACAGCCTCTGTAATCGCCATATACTCTGCCTCTGTCGTAGACAAAGCCACCGTTGACTGTAAAGTAGACTTCCAACTAACTGGCGCTTTTGCTAAAGTGAACAAATAGCCAGTTGTAGATCGTCGCTTATCCAAATCACCTGCATAGTCAGAATCACAGTATCCAACTATGCATTGACCAAGTGATTTATCCTGCTCGAATACCAATCCAATATCTACGGTATTTTGCAGATACCGTAGAATCCATTTCACAGCTTGCCAATGACCCTGGCCTGGATCATGCATGTACCTGCTAACAACACTAACAGCCTGTGAAATATCTGGTCTCGTACACACCATTGCATACATCAAGCTTCCAACTGCATTTGCATACGGGACTTTCGCCATGTATTCTCGCTCTTCATCAGTCGTCGGAGATAACCGGCTACTCAGTTTCAAATGAGGAGCAAGTGGGGTACTCACGTGTTTTGTATCTTCGTGCATACCGAAAACGTCTTAGTACCTTCTTCAAATACTGCTTCTGTGACAGCCAAAGCTTGCCTCTCTCTCTGTCCCTGTTTATCTCCATGCCGAGAATCTTCTTGGCTTCCCCCAAATCCTTCATCTCGAACTCTTTACTCAACTGAGCCTTCAGTTTGTCAATCTCAGTTTGGCTCTTTGCTGCAATCAGCATATCATCAACATATAAGAGTAAGTAGATGTAGGAACCGTCTTGAAGCCTGCGCAAATACACACAATGATCGTATTTGCTTCTCTTGTACTTCTGACCCTTCATGAAACTATCAAATCGTTTGTACCACTGTCTCGGAGATTGTTTCAGTCCGTACAATGATTTGACAAGTTTGCAAACCCAATTCTCTTTATCAGCAACCTTATTTCCTTCTGGCTGAGTCATATAGATTTCCTCCTTCAAATCACCGTGTAGGAACGCGGTCTTCACATCAAGTTGAGCTAGCTCCAAATTCAACTGCGCTACCAAGGCCAACATAATTCTAATGGAGGAATGTTTAACAACTGGAGAAAATACCTCATTATAATCAATTCCCTCCCTTTGAGCGTAGCCTTTAGCTACCAACCTTGCCTTGTAGCGAACATCGTCTTTATCGGGAAATCCTTCTTTCTTTGCAAATACCCATTTGCATCCAATTGCCTTCTTGCCTATCGGTAGTTGTGTCAACTTCCACGTCATGTTCTTCTTGAGGGATTGCATTTCCTCTTCCATTGCACCTGCCCAATTGCCACTTTCTGAACTTCGTATGGCCTCTGGGTAGGTGGATGGAACATCTTCATCTGAAACTGGAAGTGCATAAGCTACCATGTCAGTGAAACGAGCGGGCTTTTGGATCGCTCGTCTCTGTCTTCTAACTGCAATTGGCTCCGATTGCTGTAGAGGTTCTTGGGTAGGAACCTCTTCCTCATCTGACTCTTCTTCTGCCGTAGGAGAGTCACTCGTGGTGCTCCGTGCTGGGATCACCACTGTCTCCTCAAACTCCACCTGCTTCGGAGTACACGCCACCTGTTCAGGAGTACTCTCAGCATCTTCTGGATTTACCTTCTTTAACATGGCAGATTCATCAAAGGTAACATCTCTGCTTATAATTGTTTTCTTTGCCTCGAGACACCACAGACGGTATCCCTTCACTCCAGCATTGAATCCCATGAACAAAGCCTTCTTTGCCCGTGGATCCAACTTTGATTCAATCACATGATAATATGCAACAGAACCAAAAACGTGCAAAGTATCATAATCAGTTGCAGGTTTTCCAGACCATACCTCTAATGGAGTTTTGCCATCAATAGCAGATGATGGCAAACGATTGACGAGATGTTGAGCATATGTTATCGCCTCAGCCCAAAATTTTCTGCCTAACCCAGCATTAGACAGCATACAGCGAACTTTCTCCACAAGTGTCCTGTTCATACGCTCTGACACCCCATTCTGTTGCGGTGTTTTCCTGACGGTGAAGTGCCGAACTATGCCACAGTCTTGGCATACCTTAAGGAACGGATCACTCTTGTATTCTCCACCATTGTCTGTTCGGAGAACCTTGATCTTCCTTCCCGTCTGGTTTTCAACTTGAACTTTCCACTTAAGGAAAATTCCAAGTACATCATCTTTGTTCTTCATAGAAAACACCCAAACTCTCCTGGAAAAATCATCAACAAAAGTGACAAAATAATGCCTTCCTCCAAGAGACGGAGTCTTGGCAGGTCCCCATACATCTGAATGCACATAATCCAGAATACCCTTGGTATTATGAATTGCAGTGCCAAACTTCACTCTTCGTTGTTTTCCAAGAACACAATGTTCACAAAACTCAAGTTTGCAAGTCTTCGTACCTTTCAACAATCCTTGCTTGGCAAGAATTTGCAAAGATTTTTCACCAGCATGTCCCAACCGCATATGCCACAGCTTCGTTGCCTCAGTATCTTTCTTGGTGCAAGAAGTTACTGTTGTTACTGTCCCGACCACTGTACTACCTTGATAGTAATACAGATTGTTCTTTCTCACACCCTTCAACATCACCAACGCTCCAGAAGTTGCTTTAAGAACTCCATCTCGCATCGTTATAACTAGGCCTTTAGATTCTAAAGCCCCCAATGAGATGAGATTCTTCTTCAACTTTGGCACGTACCGCACATCTCGCAAGATTCTGGTGGATCCATCATGATTCTGCAGTTTGATTGAACCTATTCCGGTTGTTTTACATGAATTATCATTACCCATGTAAACAACTCCGCCATCGAGATCCTGAAATTCAAAGAACCACTCCCGAATGGGACACATATGATAGGTACAACCTGAATCCAATATCCACTCATCTGCATGTGATGTTGTAGGAGCGACCACTAAAGAGATATCTGATTCCGCATCGCTTTTGCATTCTGCAACATTGGCGTCTTGCGGAGCCTTCCCTTTCTTCTTCAACTTTGGACAGTCTTTCCTCCAGTGCCCTTTCTCATGACAGAAAGCACACTCATCTTTGGCAATGGCTCGACCTTTTGATTTGGACCTTCCTCTTCTCCCTTTTGTCTGGTTTTGATGACGACCTCTTGCCACCAATACTTCTTCTGATGTTGTTGCCTTTGTTTTCATCTTATCCTGCTTTCTCAGTTCATGACTATATAAAGCAGAACAAACAGCATCTAACGACACATTCTCCTTCCCGTGAAGTAACGTTGTCTCCAAATGTTCAAATTCATCGGGAAGAGATGATAACAACATCAAAGCCAGATCTTCATCATCGAATATGACATCTAAATTAAGCAAGTCTGCTACTAATTGATTAAACATAGTGATATGTTCATTCATAGTAGTACCTTGTTTGTAATCAAATCGGAACAACCTTTTCTTCATTAGGAGCTTGTTCTGACCACTCTTTTTCAGAAACTTGTCCTCCAATGCCTTCCACAATTTGTATGCAGAAGTCTCATTCTTGAAAGCATACTTTTGCTCCCTGGATAGACACGATCGAATTGTTCCGCATGCCAACCGATTAATGATTTTCCAATCTTTATCTTCAACTCCTTCTAGTTTGACTTCTTCAATAGCAATATCAAGACCCTGCTGGAAAAGGGAGTCCAAAACCTCCCCTTGCCACATACCGAAATGGCCCGTACCATCGAATATTTCAACCGCCAACTTCAAAGTAGACATCGGGAATCTTGACCATGATGACGAGGCACCCGATGTCTTCGGTGGAATATTTGCAACAGACTCCATTTCTTGATCTTTATTTGCCATTACAGACTCAAAAAAAATATTGGATATTACAACAGAATTCAAACAATCGAAGGCTTCTACTGAGACAAAGTAATTCCTTTCTGGTGTGGAAGATCAGGCTAAACTGCAACCACAGAGCATACTCAGACAGAACTCTGACTTAGAAAAAACTTTCGACACAAAATGACCAAAATAATTCTTTTCTGATGTGGAAGATCAGACGCAGCTGCAACCACAGAGCATACTCAGACAAAACCTTGGCTCTGATACCACTTGTTGGGAAATTCGGGTAATTTCCCTACAAAACGGAACAACTTTAGTGAAATGAACCGGTTCAAATGAACTGAACCGGACAGAACACTAACAAAGATACCCGACAAGTAATATCGAATATTAACTGAAAAGAAGAGAAAAGAGACCGAACAATTTTAATAATGGAGTTCAGCCGCGAAAGCTTAATCTCCGAGCACCGCTCAAAGCAGCCTGCTTTTATTAGATAGAGAGAAGAGATTACAAATGGTGCATTTTACAATGAAGGAGGAGGAGTTCTTTTATAACCCCAAATTCTCCTTCACAATACATAAAACTCCGATGTGGGACTAAATAATTAGGCTAAAGAGTCAACACCATCTACCAGAATGCATAACCAAAATAGCCAATAAAGCCATTTTCAAAAGTTCTGTATAAAAAAATAAATTATATACATATACATTTGTAAGCTTAAGAATTTCAACAACAAACAGAACATATATTTATACAAATTCAAGCAACTTCAGTTTTTAACTTATACACATTTTCAAATTATATAAAAAACATTTATATACACAAAACTAAAGCTTTATACAATTATACAATTCACCCAAAAACACTAAATATGTATATGTATATGACAAATTCGTATAAACATACAACAGTTCTATACAATTATACAATTCACCAAAAAACATGAAATAGGTATATGTATATAACTGACAAATTCGAATAAACATATAATAGTTTCATACACTTATACATATACCTATTTAGTATAAATATATAAACTGTATAAATGACGTCTAAGATTATACAAAAAAAGACATTCATAGCAAACTCAAATTTTGCTACGGAACACAATTTTAAAAAGTTTACCATAGCTAAAAATTTAGAACTTTATATTTGCTATATATAACATTTGCCCTACTTATTAAATTATTATATACAATAAGCTTTTCTAAGACTTAAAAATCAAATATACATACTCGAGAATAAAAGAGAGTGAAATGGGGTAATACATTCAATTAAGAAATGCACGTAATCTTAAACTACTATTGTTGAAAGAAATATCGTGATTAACTAGCACACTATTACAAACAAAGGATTTAAAGAAAAATGAATAACACAAAGATTTAATAAAGTTCGATTAGATCTACTCCGCCACATAATAGCAGAGAATTTTTTACTATGAAAAAAAACGAACAAATTTTACGATGCTTTCAACCCCTTAGGGCTATATGATGTCTCGTATATAATGCTTTAAAATCTCCAACTATATCCGCTATGTATAAATTCACAAGCCTACAAGGAAAAAATTTTCCTAATCCGATAAGGAAAATATTTTCAGGTTTCCTAATCCGTTAAGGAAAATATTTTCAGGTTTCCTAAATTAACAAAAAAACTATAGTTTCCTAAATTAAAAAAACAAACTATAGTTTCCTAAATTAACAAAAAACTATAGTTTCCTAAATTAACAAAAAAACTATAGTTTCCTAAATTAACAAAAAACTATAGTTTCCTAAATTAACAAAAAACTATAGTTTCCTAAATTAACAAAAAACTATAGTTTCCTAAATTCAACTCAATATAAAGAAGTCCTTTTCAGTATGTTCTTAATTGTTAATATCAACAAAAAAAAAATTCAATTGATTCGTAATTTTTACATTATGGCGTTAGATGATAAAGTTCTTCGGGAAGCCAAGTTAAAACAACGCTACTCTAAGATGATAATAAAATCACAAAAGCAAATTCTTGGGGAGGCGTATGATCAAGAAGAGATGGAGAAGAAAGTTCGTTCGTGGGAAAGGGAATTGAGAGAAGAAAAAGAAAAGAAAGCAAAGTCGAGGGAAAAAGAGAGGGAAGCGGCACGCATTACTATTGCAAGCATGAAAAGGACGGTTCATTTTGATGATGCTCTTCAAGCCGAAAGAGAATTTTTGGCGATTATCGGATCTACGTAAGTCTTTCGTTGATCTACTGTTTGCATGCTTTCTAGTTGCTTTTTTCTACTTTGTTTTCAAAAAAAAAGAAAAAATCGTTTTTGTGTTTTCTTGTGGTTGATTCTACTTTGTTTTTTTTTATAAAAAAAAAGAAATCGTTTTTGTGTTTTCAAGTTATTGTTTTACTTTCTTTCAAAAAAAAAATATTTTGTGTTTTTCTAGTTGTTTCTATTTCGGTTTTAAAAAAAAAAAAAAGGGTTGTGTTGTGTTGTGTTGTGTTGTTTTTACTTCCCTTTAAAAAAAATAAAAAATTATTGCATGTTTTCTAGTAATTAGTTTAGAAATACTTAGTAGTATTTCATATGAGTAATAATGTCAAATTAGGTTGAAGTGGAAGGGGTTAGATTCACTATAGGCTTTGATATATATGTTAAGTTGTGATATAGACACAAAGGGTTGTGAATTGCTTTTGAATAATTGAATTAACCTTTTTCCATAAATCTTAGTATATACTATACTTGTGTAGTGGAGTTAGGTATGAACTTCTGTTGTGTATCGGACAATCTGTTGGAGGTTATTACACACACAACACTTTGTAGTCCCCAAGTCTATGTGAAGGTTTAGTGCTGCACTTGTTAAGATTGCTATCATGGGTGAAGTAGAAGCCTACCCTGCTTTACTACCTCCGCTACAGTCTGAAGAAGGTTTTAGTTTTAGATTCAAAGTTAGTGCCTTGTGATTAGACATAAAAGTTGATAATATAGATCGATTCTTGGTGAGGGAGAAAATAACGCAACTAAAAAGGACAGGCAATGAGCCATGAGCTTAAAATATATCGAGGGTAATGGAAATGCATATGAGCTAAACGCTAAATCTTTTAAAGTATATCACATCAGACGAAAATGAGCGAAATTATATCTATTCTGTGTGAATACGGTGCACCAATTGACCCGTTACGTCCGATGTTGCGTATCCCCAGGTCCCAGTGAGTGAGCCGATTGGAGTCTCACGTGGTCCTCCAAGTAATTGATGACTATATTTCTACTATTAAACTAGTACTTGGTTACTTAACGGAAAGTCGATGACTAACGCCTTTGAAGGACTTTTTCAAAATATCCACGCTCGATCTCAGCTGGGGTTAGGTCATACCTAATTCGTTATAGTAGTTTACACTCGTGCAGTACCCTTCATTCTACTTGATCCTCTTATCCCCGTCACACATTCCGAAGACAGAGATTTTATACATTTCAGTTGGTCTAGTCTAATCCAATGCCTTGTTATGGAATATCTAAGATCCTAAAAAAAAAAAAGTATTTTAACTCCGCCTGTGTTTTGTTTGTAATGTAACACAGCCGGTCCCAAGCCCGGATAAAGGAGGAGGGTTTATGGAAATAGCTATGGCATAACGAAATAAAAATCAAAGATGTATGAGTCTAGGGGTATTCGTGGTTCGGTTTGAATCGGTTATTGTTTAAAACCAAAATCAAACCAATTTAGTCGATTTTTAAATTTCTAAAACCAAACCAAACGAAAAAAATTACCATTGGTTTAGTTGTTGTCGGTTTGGTTCAGTTTTTCTTGTTTATTCGTTTAAAAGTAATAATTTTTTTGAGGACGTACGTATCTCAATAGACACAAACACCAAGTACATGCATGAAAAATCTACAAAAAAGCTAATGTCGATTCAGTCAAACAATTAAGCAATATTAGAGTTATCATTACACGAACAAAGTGATTCACTTAAGAAAAAGTGTGATTATTTTATGTGAAGTACAGTAGGTATAAAGACTAAAATGTATTTTAATGAACTTGATTTGAGATTGTTATACTTGAGTTGAAGTGTTGGGCTTAGAAAATGATAAAATTAAAGACTTCAGTTAATCAAAATTTCACAAAATATTTTTAATTTATTTATAAAATTATATATAAATAATTATAAAATTTATATATCTAATTTAGTGGTTTGGTTATTTTTGTGGTTGTTTTTTAGTAAAACCAAAAAAAATAAAAAATAATACTGATTTTCAAAATTTAAAAATCAAACCTAACCAAACTAAATCAAATATCAATTCTTTTTAATCGGTTTGATTCAGATTACGATATAATTTTGATTGTTAACTATTACCCTGAACAGCCCTAGTCATATATCTACAAGCTATGGCATGTTGAGCGATTTTGGCTTCACTGTCTTTTGTCTGAATTCAAATTTTTTTAATGAAATTTCATTCAAAAGAGAGAAGGGAGGATAAAAACCCATTTAAGAAAGAGGAATGAATAAAATGTCTTGTTTTTTTGCAACTTTCATATGTTTTGGCAGGATATTTTGGTTATTTTTCTCATGAAATTATATTAACTATCTTAGCTTTAATTTAAGTTGATTATTTTAGTTATTTGATCCATAAAGTATACCTCCCTTTCTCCTTCTAAATTTATTGGAAAAATTACATAAATTGATACATTTAAATAAATAATTACTAATTTTAGCAATACTTTTGATTTATTACCATTTATAGCAATACTATGTTAAATCTGTCATATGTATTAAAAGTGAATTATGTATGCAATATATATGAATTATATATGAATTATAATTGTTTTTTAAAATATATTATGTTTGTTTGGTAAAAATTTGACACATTATATTATAAGTGAATTAAAATGTGTGATAAATGAATTATTTATCATTAAATGTTGTATTATATGAGAATAAAAAATTGTTCTTTGTAATATGAATTAAACTTGTATTATAAATGAATTAAAAATGATCAAGTAAAAAAGAAATATTATTGCTATAAATGATAAATATTTTGTTATTATAGTATATTTACGTAAGTTTTCCAAATTTATATTACTCATCACTCATATAGTATTTTACTCTCTTCGTTTAAAAAAAATTGACCTAATTTGACTTGAAACGAGTTTAAAAAAAGTAAGAAGACTTTTTAATCTTGTGGTTCTAAATTAAAGTTACGTCAAATGTACCAAAATGCCCTTTAATCTTGTGATCTTAAACATGCCACGTGAAAAATTAAAGTATTGCAAAAAAAAAAGGATTAATTCTTTTTTAAACAAATTAAAAGGAAATAGAGTAATTCTTTTTGAAACGGGATTATTATTTATTAGCATGCCTTCTTTTTTCTCCAGTACAAAATTTCATCAAAACAGATTCATAAAATATAAATGAAAAGCTGATTTCCCTTTTTAACTAAAAATTTGCGATGAGTAAATAAAACACAACAAATGGAAGTCTTTTTTGGAATGTAATAAAACACAACATGACAATATAAGTTAAATTTAGCGCATTAAAATCAATATTTTCCTCCCATCTCGCTCTTGTAATTTTTAAGTGTTTACTTCATATTTCGAACCCCTTAACAAAAATGTCACTGTCACTATACCATTTAACATAAGGGTATATCACAAACACTGTTTACATCAAAAGTATCTCTTCCAAATATATCCGATTCAATTGGCTCTTTACATTCTACTACACATTTGCTAATCCTATATCATCAGCAAAGCTTATCGAAAGGTGAATCAATGAAAGAAACTTGAAGCACTATAACCGAGGGCGGAGACTGAAACTCATGGCTAATTTCCTTTGCTTTGATCACTGGAAACAATGTTCCCCGAAACCTGCAGATGTACATTTAATTTTTAAAAGTTAACCACAAAATTAAAAAATCGAGAAACCAGCCTCATGCAAGTTTCTCAGTCAATTTCCTGTGATCCTAGTAATTTCAATTCGCAAGGTTTCTGTTTCCCTCATAATGGGCAAGCAATCAGTGAAGTACCATTTTGTTTGGTGAATCTTTTTTCAAAAAGGTACCACCTATTATAGCATATTACACTTGAGCAATCTGCAATTCAAAAGCAAAAGCTAAGAGGAAAAGAAACCCTTACCATCTAACGCAGTGGTACTTAGCAAAGGTAACCACTTCAAAAGCCAAAATTCTTTGTAGACGAGCGTCTGCTTAAGCATTTAGTGACTTGTGAAATGCAACCTGCATAGCGAGTACAAAATATTAGCTTTCATCCATGCACTTCACCAACCTATCAATATGTGCAATATGAAGAAATAACACATTTCACACTAGGTCAGTGAAAAAGGACAAAGTGAGCGAGCAGTTGTTGAACTCACTGACTGTCACATATTTCTTTTGGGTAAGTTTAACACCTCCTATGTCAGCATAAGAGGTTTATCAAGATAACTTTGTGGTTGAAATATATGCTTATGTTATTGATTTCGTCACAAGATAAATGGTAAAAGTAATGTCAATTAACATACAGAAGTGGATGTTTTCAGCAGCTCCCTCACAGCCATAGTTGCATAGCAAGAAGCTGGTAGTGTAAAGCTCAGTTTGAGAGCCATCTGGCTCTCCTCAGCATTACCACCACTCTGAGATTTCTCTGATTGCATCCCTGCTTCATTGTTAATCTTTTCCTCACACACTTTTCCAGAAAGCATGTCACCACCTACAGAGATAGATGAAGAGTCAGCAGGAAGCTCTTTGCTTCCATTGGTCGGGTCCTCCTCTCTGACCTTGCTTTTTACTGACTTGGCAATGACATCAAAATCTGTCTCAGCCAGAGGTATAGTTCCATCAGTGTAACTAAGCATTTCCCTACAAAAACAATAAATGCATTCAAAAAGACGAAAATGGAAGCTTCTTGTCCAATACAACAATAAGTTACAATCCCACGTAGAAGGTTTGCGTATCAAGGGTGAGGCCAGAATCACAACTCCAGAAGTGTATTCAAAAGAAACATTTTTTCAAACTGGCATATATTACTCAGATCAGTCACCAAATCACAATTAAACCTATGATACAGAGTTACAGTTTACAGAGATCTAAATTAATTTTATAAAGTGAAGTGCATTCATTATGACAGAAGTAGCAAAAGTACTTGTAATGTTTAATACATTCATATTGATGATTATAATGAAATAAAAATATTTAATTTAATAACAATAAGAGAAGTTGACAAAATTATTATTGTTTTTTTTATCTAGTGGTGGAAAAAGGTGATTTCCGAGGATCCACACATGAATGAATTGAAAACTAAAAGGTTGGAGAAAAAGGCATCTTGACAAGTCTTTTCAGATCCAGGTTGAAACAAGCCCTAACACTTGTACAGCCAGGAAATCACACAAGATAAGTGACAAGTCCTTGGGCTTCTGAATAGAATTCAGCAAACCTGGGAAGGGTGGAACAACGTGACAACGGAGAAGAACTGAAACTAGATATGTGCAACCATTTCTGACCTACCATTCAAAATCCTTCGGCTTTTGAAACACGCGTCTATAAGCTCCAGTCATATTGGTGATGGAGAATTCTCTGCAACAAAGAGGACAAGCCCCAAGAGTAGCCATAAGGGAGGGTTTATATTCAGGAACATCAGATCATATATAGCAGCAATATTAAAGACGGTAGAGTAAAGGATAATTCTGTTCTCATCCATAACTTCAGACTTCAGTCCATTCTAGGGTCAATAATAATGAGAGCATCCCATAGATATTTATGGTATGCTCCTTTCCCACATATGATCTCCTTTTTACATTTTTTTTGTGCAAGAAATTTATTATACGAAAAATAAGCCCACTGTATAGCAAAGATAAAAGTAAATCAGATTGCATCAAGGTAGGAGGCATGCTTTAGGCATGGTCTTTTAGAGATAACTTCATACATGGTGCTTTACACCTCAACAGCACATTTAACAGACTTCCGCAGGAAGTGAGCATGTATTCTCGGTATCACGCGAGTGAGAAGACAGAAGAATGAATTTCCTTAAACATGCCTAGCAATGTTTGATCATCAGACGTTCTAGGTACATGGAATCGCTGATTGGACAGTTCGGATTGGTGTCACAACCGAATTGACGAATGCCAGGCAAAGATGTGATGTTGCTTAGATTTCAAGAAGCAAATCATGGTGCGGACAAGGAACTTGATCAATGAAGAGCTCTTTACCTGTTTCTTGATCGATGGACCATAGCACCTCGTGTAATGCTCTAAACAACAGGTATTCTAGTCATTAATTTAGTGGTTCCTTTTCATTCATGGGACATGAATTCATGAATTGTTTATGGTAGATTAGAGAAGGCCACAGAGAATGATATAAAGCTGATTTGTCGCTGACAGACATGTCAAAGGTCAAATAATTAGTTACAGATTCAGGGATATACTGAGTTCGGTGGTTATTAAAGATGTAATATTCTTTTGTCTGAATTTCCCAGACTAAGATGATCTCAATCATCGAAAATTATGTCGGAAAATAACAGGTTTGAAATTGAGGAAGGACGGCAAGCAATCTCCCAATTGATTTTTAAGGTGTGTGTACCATTTGCGCTCCCCGAAATATATATTTTTTTTGGGGGGTGGGGGGTGGGGTGGGGTGGGGGAGTATGATGAAATTGAAATACAATCAGATGGGTCAGGGGAGAGCAATGGAATGAAAAAAAAAAAAAAAAACATATGCAGTGTGATATTAGGGAAAGAAACAGAAGAGATGACTGTTTTTGATACTATGTGTCTTCTATACATAGTATATGCATTGTGTAGCTAGCTACCAAACTAAATACTCCCTCCGTCCCATTTTATGTGGCACCATTTCCTTTTTGGCATGCTTGACACATGAAGTCTTGAGGAAGAAAAAAAGATCATAATTCCGTGGTGCTCTTTATGTGGGAAGACAGGAGAAACTAACAGTAATCTATTCTTACATTGTACTTTCACAGCATAAATTGTTGGACAAAATGATAATCACACCCAGGATAATGTCCAAACTAAATAGCAATAGGAAGAGAGTAACAACGACACCAAATATTAAAATGGGTAAATATGATACCCGAATAAGTAATACAATAATATTGATGAAAAACTTGGTAGTGTCAAAAGACTACTACTCAACACTCTTTTATTTCTTACAACTCACAATAATATTATTTGCACACTATTTTCTCACAAACTAAGAAGTATTTTGTGGATTACTCTCTCTACTCTCTATTGCTTCTCTATTTTGGTGTGTCTTCAAGTGTTCAATTACTACTCTATTTATAGAGTTTTTTGAACACTTGTTTACATCATTAACGACATAATGTGATAGCCAATTTCAACAAAAAAATTGGCTGCTTAACTCTACCAAACTAATACCAAACTTATACCAAACTTTGACTACCAACTTCCACAAATGTGGCTACCAACTTTCACATTGGTGGCTACCAATTTTCACATTTGTGGCTAGTAATTTCAACAAGTATGGCTGCAAAATTAATTGCTGCCAAGATTTATTTCCACAAATCTCTCCCTTAATTTTGATTTTTCTTCTTTACTCCAAGGCTTGATCTCAATCTCTGAAAATCTTCAAACTTGAGAGGCTTTGTAAAAATATCCGCAACTTGATCATGAGATTTCACATACTTGAGCTCTACCTCTTTCTTGGTAATGCATTCTCGGATAAAGTGATACCTTGTATCTATGTGCTTGCTTCGATCATGATACACTGGATTCTTTGCTAGTGCTTGCGCAGATTTGTTATCAACACAAATCATTGTGGCTTCAATTTGTGACAAATTGAGTTCCTTCAATAACCGTCTCAACCAAATAGCATGACATGTACATGATGTCGCTGCCACATATTCAGCTTCACAAGTCGAGAGAGTAACAATTGATTGTTTCTTTGAACTCCAAGAAATAACACAATCACCCAAGAAAAACACAAAACCAGATGTGCTTTTTCTATCATCAACATCTCCCGCATAATCACTATCACAATATCCCACAAGATTAAAATTATCGGAAGAAGAATAAAATAGCCCAAGGTCGATTGTACCTTTTAGGTAGCGAAGAATTCTTTTAGCGACCTTCAAGTGAGTGGAGGTAGGAGCTTCCATGAATCGACTTACTACTCCAACTGCAAAGACTATATCTGGTCTCGTACATGTCAAGTACCTCAGACTTCCTACGAGACTTTTGAACAAAGTGGAATCCACTTCTTCTCCATCATCAAATTTTGACAATTTTGTTCCACTTTCCATTGGGGTGTTCACAGGGTTGCAATCAAACATGTTGAACTTCTTCAAAATCTCCTTTGTATAGCTTTCTTGAGATATGAAGATGCCTTCCTCCATTTGCTTGACTTCTAGGCCCAAGTAATATGACATGAGCCCTATGTCTGTCATGTCAAACTCAAGGGACATAGCTTTCTTGAAAGCTTCAAATAAAACTGGGTTGTTACCCGTTAGAATGAGATCATCAACATAAAGACAAACAAGCAGAATATCTCCATTAGTATGAACTTTAATATAAAGAGCATATTCATGGAGACAACGAGTAAACCCATTGTCTTGAAAGTATTTGTCAATGCGACTATTCCAAGCTCGTGGAGCTTGCTTCAACCCATATAAGGCTTTCTTCAACCTCAACACCTTATCTTCATGATTTTTAACCACAAAACCCAATGGTTGCTCAACATAGACTTCTTCTTCAAGATATCCATTCAAGAATGCCGATTTGACATCTAGTTGATGGATCTTCCACTTCATTTGCGCCGCTAAAGAGATCAATAGACGGATTGTCTCCATGCGGGCAACAGGCGCATAAACTTCTTCATAGTCGATGCCATGCCTTTGTTTGTAGCCTTTAGCCACAAGTCTTGCCTTGTATCTTTCTACTTCTCCATGGGCATTTTTCTTCATCTTGTATACCCATTTGACTCCAATTGCTCGATGGTCCTTTGGAAGAGTTGTCAACTCCCAAGTGTTGTTCTTCTCTATTGATTGGATCTCTTCCTCCATGGCTTTTCTCCACCTTTTGTCAGTAACAGCTTCATCAAAATTCATTGGTTCACTATCAGCAAAAAGACAACACAAAAAATCAAAATTAGTAATTTCTTCTGTGTCATCATAGAGTTCTTGAATGTTCCTCATCCTATGTAGTCTTTCACTTGAACTCTCTTGAGAAGATGGAGATGCAATATTTGCTGGTGAAGGAGGCGGGGTTGCATCCTGTGCCATGGTCTCCTGTTCTTCTTCATCTCCGAAGTATGGAAGAAAATCATATGTTTTTTCTTCTGGAGCCTCCCAATTCCATGATGCTTCTTCATCAAATTCAACATCACGACTCACCACCACCTTGTTATTGCTTGGATTGTACAATTTGTAGCCTTTTGAACTTGCATCATAGCCAACAAACACATACTTGACACTCCGATCGTCAAGTTTAGCTCTCCCTTGATGTGGAACATGAGCATATGCTATGCTCCCAAAGATTCTCAAGTGCTTAACACTTGGCTTTCTTCCGCTCCATGCTTCTTGAGGTGTTTGATCTCGTACATTTTTTGTTGGAGACCTGTTGCTCAAATAAACTGCACAAGAAACAGCCTCGGCCCAAAATTCTTTTGGTAGATGTTTAGCTTTCAACATACATCTAGCCATATTAAGAATTGTTCTATTCTTTCTTTCTGCAACTCCATTTTGTTGTGGCGAGTAAGGTACCGTTAGAGGGCGACGAATTCCATGAGATTGACAAAAGTCATTAAATTCTTTTGAAGTGAATTCGCCTCCTCTATCAGACCTTAATGCTTTTATTTCATAGCCACTTTCTTTTTCTACAAGTGCTTTGAAATTTTTAAAGGCAACAAAAACTTCAGATTTTTGCTTCAAGAAGTATACCCAAGTCTTTCTACTGAAATCATCAATAAAGAGCAAGAAATATTTTCTTTTACCAAAAGAAGGTGAATCGATTGGACCACAAACATCGGTGTGAACAAGTTGGAGTGGCTTACTTGTTCTTGATGTAGTCTCCTTTGGGAAACTCCTCCTTGCATGTTTTCCAAGAAGACAAGCTTCACACAATTGATTTGGATGGTTGATTGGCGGTATCCCATCAACCATGTTCTTGTCTCCCATTGATTTGAGCGCTTCAAAGTTCAAGTGCCCAAATCTCATATGCCAACACCATGAGTCATCTTGCACATTAGCCTTCAAACACTTTGCATAGATAGTTTGAAGATTCAAAGGAAACAACCTATTCTTTGCCATATGAACTTTAGCAATTAAGTTGTTACTTGAATCTCTTAGCCAAAGATGCATATTTTTCATATGAATATCATATCCTTTTTCAAGAAGTTGACCCAAACTCAAAATATTACTTTTCAATTTTGGCACATAATAAACATTGGTAATCAATTTATGACCACCATCTTTACAGGATATCAGAATCGTACCTATCCCTTCAATTTGGATCTTTGAGGTATCGCCAAAAGACACATTACCTTTCACGGTCTTCTTTATCTCCACAAATTTATCTTTCTGGCCACACATATGATTGCTTGCTCCATTGTCAAGATACCATGAGCTGCAATCATCTTTATCTTCTTCTTTGAGTGTTAATAACAGTGTTGACTCATCTTCATCTTTGTTGTTGTCAACAAGATTAACTTTCTCTTCAACATTACTACGACATTCCCAAGAGTAATGTCCCATTTTATGACAGTTATAACACTCAATTTTAGATTTGTCATACCTGATTTCATTTGTACCTTGATAGGCTCCACGTCCTCTGCCTCCTCGTTGACCACGACCACGACCTCTGATTGACTGGTGACCTTTATCTTCATTGTTGAAATAATTGGTGTAACTTCTTCCTCTTCCACGACCTCCACGGCCTCTCCATTGTCCATTTCCTTTGTAACTTTTCTCACCTTCAAATCCTTTGAAGGATGCATGAGTTTTAAGAAGCTGCTCTAGTGGCTCTTCTTTTCTCCTTTTCATTTTCTCTTCATGGGCTAGTAAAGAACCTTCCACTTGTTCTACCGTCATAGAGTCTAGATCTTTAGACTCCTCAATAGCACACACCACATAATCAAATTTAGGTGTTAAAGAACGAAGGATCTTTTCTACCACACGCACATCATCTACTTTCTCTCCGTATCTTCTTAGTTGATTTACAACAGCAATCAATCTTGAGCAGAAATCCGAAATGGATTCGGATTCTTTCATTTTTAAAACTTCAAACTCAGCCCTTAGAGTTTGAAGTTTTATCTTCTTTACTTTATCAACTCCTTGGAGAGAATTTTGTAAAATCTCCCACGCCTCTTTTGAGGTGGTTGCATCAGCCACCTTCTCAAACATGCCATCATCCAAACATTGATGGATAAGAGTGAGGGCCTGTTGATCTTTCTTTCTTGTCTTTAACAAGACCTCCTTTTCATTTGAGGGCAAAGTTTCCTCATTTGCGGGTTTTGTATACCCTTTGTCTACAATATCCCAAACATCTTGAGAGCCAAGAATAGCTTTCATTCGTAGACACCATTTTTCATAATTTTCTCTTGTGAGACGGGGGTATTGAAAGGACAACGGACTATTATTTGTCATGGCTCTGATACCACGTTGTTGGACAAAATGATAATCACACCCAGGATAATGTCCAAACTAAATAGCAATAGGAAGAGAGTAACAACGACACCAAATATTAAAATGGGTAAATATGATACCCGAATAAGTAATACAATAATATTGATGAAAAACTTGGTAGTGTCAAAAGACTACTACTCAACACTCTTTTATTTCTTACAACTCACAATAATATTATTTGCACACTATTTTCTCACAAACTAAGAAGTATTTTGTGGATTACTCTCTCTACTCTCTATTGCTTCTCTATTTTGGTGTGTCTTCAAGTGTTCAATTACTACTCTATTTATAGAGTTTTTTGAACACTTGTTTACATCATTAATGACATAATGTGATAGCCAATTTCAACAAAAAAATTGGCTGCTTAACTCTACCAAACTAATACCAAACTTATACCAAACTTTGACTACCAACTTCCACAAATGTGGCTACCAACTTTCACATTGGTGGCTACCAATTTTCACATTTGTGGCTAGTAATTTCAACAAGTATGGCTGCAAAATTAATTGTTGCCAAGATTTATTTCCACATAAATATGGTCCATGTTTCTCAACAAAACAGAAGTGAAATGGACTATGCCCGAACATACAGCTGATTTACTTAGTTGTTGGATCAGGAGAGGAGGTCGCAAGAGACAAAAGACCTAGTGGAATTTGATTCCACATTGCATTTGGTGGACAGTGTGGAAGGAGAGGAATAGTAGAAATTTTGAAGATATATCCAATTCCATTCACAAGGTTAAGTGGAATCGCATTGTATCTCTATATTTTTGGTGTAAAGAGATAGGATTAGAGGATTCAGATCAACTTTTTGATCAACTCTTAGAATTCTTAGGATCCTTGTAAGAATTATGCTTTTTGTTTTTTTCTGATTTTCTAAAGGTCCCCAGCATATCCTTAATGCGGAAGAATACAATGTTTACCAATTCTCAAAAAAGAAGAAGGTACAATTCCTCTTTTACCCTTGTTGGTCCCACTTAATTTTAAAGATAGTACTCCAATACATTTATGAGGAGAGAAAAAAGTGAGTCTACTTTCTAATAAGATTATTTTTTGAAGGGCAATTTGGTACACATTTCAAAGTCTCCACTATTTCTTAAACTCCATGCCCGGTCAAATGTTGCCACATAAAATGAGACGGAGGGAGTAACAATTTGTGATTTTCTTGTACTATATAATGCTGACGTGACGTGCATTCTAAAAAGAATTTACTTACAAAGAAAAACATCAAGCAACTAATGAAGAAGTGGATGAATTATTCAAAATTAGTGAAAAATGTTTTACTCACTGGATCTTATGTGCAGTCTCTGTCAAGCTGATACCATCCTGACCAGTAACGGTAGTGCGTAAGAACGGAACAAAATAAAGAGAGTAGACATGAATAAATTTAAGAACAGCAACGACAGTCATCACAAGTAGACTGCACAAAGATGAGTGATAACTTCACATGCAAATCTTTTTAAATTGTTCTACTTCCCAATGTACTTCAAAATTAAACAAGAAGCTAAATGCACATCTTGAATTGCAAAACATCATTATATGAATTAGAATATGATTAATTACCATCGTGGCAGAATGTTAATAATCCTAATATGAAGTTATGATAGTCACTTTATATACCAAAACCATATGAAACAGTGAGCCCAATTCTGTTCGGCTTTGCATGCTTTTTTGGTTAAAGCACTTGAGATGCTGTTCAGAAAAAAGAGTTGCAGATAACTAATTTCACTCAGGGAAAGAGATTAAAAGGAAAAGGTTGTGCAACTTGGCAGCAATTTCTCCGACAAATCTAGAAGGCAGATTGATGTTCAGCTAGAGAGGAACAATTCACAGAGAAAAGGAAAAATGATGTTTAAAGAAACAAGAGCCTGTTAAATAGGAGTCCAGGTCCTTGTTCATAGCTACATGTCTATTCCCCCTCAGCACTAGCATGGCATGGTACTGCCAAACCCATCTAGTTTCAAATACCATGTAGTTTCTTTCTTCATTACGGAACAAACACCTCCTATCCCTCACTGATTTCTCTTTCAAAAATTTACCCCCAAGTCCTTGTTCATAGCTACAGGTCTATTCTCCCTCAGCACTAGCAGGGCATGGTACTGTCAAACCCATCTAGTTTCAAATACCATGTAGTTTCTTTCTTCATTATGGAACAAACACCTCCCATCCCTCACTGATTTCTCTTTCAATAATGTACCGCCAAATCACATAAGAAGAAAAAGTAGTGATTGGCAAAGTATAATCGGGTACATGTATCAACAAGCTCAGCCTTCAGATGAAGAAAAAATACCTTTTGTGCCAAGTCACGGTAAACTTCACCAATGTCATTTGATGGATAAATAACTCTAGACCTGCCATTAAAATATGTCTCATAAACAAGAGCAAACAAAAACTCAAAGATATTGTAAACACTATATTATCTTATCTTACCCAGGCAAAGGTAGAAGTACGTCATCAATGGTATATGTACCAGATTTAAGGTCTTCTTCATTTATAACCTGTCAAACAGAAAATATCGCTCGACTTAATAAGACAGATGAGAACTGCTCACAGAATAAAAAGTAAAAGGTACCAAACAACTACGCCTCAAGACCAGGCAACGCGAGGAAACTCAATATAGAAAAGGCACCACAAGAGCAGAGTTATTTAAACAATTTAACTTCTCCCTAACCTCTTAGGAACCTCAGTAGGAACTAGGCATGAGAGTGAAGCCACTAGGTGTACTTTTTGACATTTAAATTAATGTAGAGGCAATTTCAAACAACAGAAAAGAACTACTCCCCCCATAAGTAACAGATAATTGATAATCATGCAGAATATATAGCAAGCTAACACCATCAATTTCACCATACAACTGGATAAATGGTGGTCATGCAGGTCACCAAGTTGCATTTTGCATCCTCCTCTTTTTCAGTTATATAGGGATTTAGGTAGCAACATGAGAGAAGATATAGGAGAGAAGTATTGAAAACACCCCTGAACTTGGCGTGAATAGTTCAGGGATGAAAACTAATAATTCACCCCAAGTTTAAGGGTGCTCTCAATTACTTCTCTCAAAATATAGAGAACTTCTAATACTTCTTATTTTGTAAAACGTTGGCCTGAAACGAGTTTAAATGGCAAATCATGGTCAGTGAGGATTCATATAGCCTACCCCTACTTGTTTGGGACAGAGGCATAGTTGTTGCATAAAGATTTAGCAGTTGCCCTCTTAAAGTCAAAATGCAGTAAGCCACTAACCATCCTTGCAAGTAAGTTCATGAAATGATATACCGCCTGCTTTAGAGCACCCTGTAATTCTCAACCCTAATGGTAACTTTACCAATCAAATGAAAAATCAAAGTAATTAGGATGTATCCCTTTCGTTATTTCATTTGGACATATTCTCTAAAACACATACTACAGGGAGGAACATTTGTACAAAATTTGGGATTGTTTTGAGCTTTATCAAGCTAAAGACCCAGAGAGTGAGCTAGGTAGCTAAAAGGTCTTTTGTGTAATCTAATTAGGGTTTCTTGTTACTATATCCTCCGAATATGAAATGAACTCTGCATAGAGATGGAGGGAATACATATGAACCCATCTGCCATGCAAAGATTTTCATATAAACTCTTTCCTTAGAAATTTAGAACAGTTCTAGTACTTAGATAATCCAGATACCAACCTTGACTGGTATATTTCTTTCTTCAGGAAGATCAGTCTCTGAGATCTCATCCAGATTGCTATAATCATCCATATTATTGTCATTCACGTCTTCACATTCCGCAACAAAAGATTCTTTCACTTTATACTCTTCTTTTGAATACACCAAATCTCCCAACACAACTTGGTCAAATCCTATGATATGGGGCAATGAAAATGTATGAGAATCGGTGGCACACCGAAGCACCCATAAGTACATTCTGATCAACATGTATACGGAAAAATAGTTGATAGAAGTTGAATAACGCAAACCATGCTTTTGCACTCTCATGCTTGCCGCATGGTTCCAAAGATAACTTTGATAGCTATGAACATACCTAAAAAGGAGAAGATCTGTATCATTATAAAAGCTCAAACTTGAAAAGTTATGCATGACTCTTGTCTGTACTCCCAATGCTTTAAGCCCCTTAAATCTCATGATCAATTGATGTTTATGGCTTTACACTCTTGCAAGCAGGTGAGAAGCTGTATAGTTCTATGAAACTGTATAGCTTTTCAATTACTAGAATGTTTCACCTTCTTTAACTCCACAGTTCTCATTTAGAATTGAGCAGTGGTTTCACAGTATTTACTTTAAGACCCAATGAGTTATGCATTGAACTATACTGTCAGAGGTTTGATATATAAACAGAAAAAGTAAAGGATTTTGGGATCATACAGCACTAGAGAAGTTGGGCACGGAGAAAAACTTTTCAAGAATTTACATACAAGTAATTTCAGAAGGGTTTCTTCCTGAAATGTTAATCAAGCATATCTATCGGACACATCCTTGTGGAGGGGGCTCTGATAAACAAGCCCAGCATACATACTGAATTTGTTCGAGGAAGAGGATGCAAGAGGAAAAGGTGATCATAAGTTGTGATTATCTTTGTTTAATTTTCCACAAGGATTTACTTTCCGGAGTTGCAAGAAAGAGAGATTTCAAAAATGGAAACACAAGAAAAATAACTAAGGGCCTTAGTGTAACAACCCTAATTTAATTAGAGGTTATTTGGTAATTGGGTTCGCCTGACCAGTGTGTGTGTTTGGGTGTCAATCACGTCTAGAGGGTAGTTTGGGATGTGACTCTTAGACTATTCACGTCTTTTTCATGCTCATGTGTTTTTCTTTTTTCCTTGTTGGGGAGAAGGGTGTGTGAGGGATGTGCAAAAGCTTGGGGAGGAATAAATTTATCAAGATGAAGTTGCCTTATGGTGACACCCATCTAGCAAGCATCCTAGTATGGGTAAAGAAATAATAACAGCTTTAGCAGTAAGAAAGAAGCTTTGACTTGAAACTAGCAGTAGTTCAACAAAACTGAGGAGCAGGCACACTGACCCTACTATTTCAGAGCTGATAACTCAACGTTTTTGAAGCACCTTGATCATATGCAAATCTCAGGTAGATTTAACGCAAAGACTCAAGGGAAGTGACTAGGAAGAATGAGTTGCATGTATTTGCACTTAATTTTTTCACCTTTCAGTCACTAAATTTCAGATAAATATGTAAAGTACAAGCAAATAGTGAATCCTACTATGAAGATTGAAGACTTACATCATTCGGAGAGTCCTGGGTATGGCCTTCAGAGCTTGTAGATAGTTTCCAGGAGATCTTTTAAGGCACTGCAACTGTATAATGTTGACAGAAATGTCAATTGAAGAATATAAACACACAATCTCATATCACAAATTTTGCTTAATTATAAAAAATTTGGAACAAAAATATGACCTGCTCTATCCCAGAGAAACTCAATTACTTTGGGAAGTCAAGGACAGCACAAATAATGCAAAGAAAAAATAATAATAATAATTAAAATTCTAGGCAAATTTGGATTATTGCAAGTTTTTAAATGGTGACGCTCATCATGAGCAAAACATTAGCTTACTTTTGGGATGTCGGACTTACATAGGTGTAATAATAGAGGCTGACTTCAACTCCCTTTTTTTTGGAAATTATAGATAATAACTAAAGGACTCAAGTGTGGGATGAATTTAATGTTGTTCACTGGAACTTACAATTGCCTTTTCAGCAACCAGATAACGAGGTAACTGCCTTAGAGTCCCATCAATGTCACCACTTTCCTTGTAATACTCCCTTACTGTACTGATGGCATTCTTCTGTATTCAAGGTTAAAGCTAAGGAGAACAATTATTTCCTACAGGCACACATAATACAGAATATTTTTTATTAAAAAATGTTGGGGAAGAGGACTTTCATATTTAAAAGTTGAGAGAGAGTGAAAAAAAAAGCAAAATTATGGATAAAGTGAAATAGCAAAGGATATCCCCTTCTCTTGGATCAAGAATCAAGCTGACAGCAGCTTTCCATTCTCCACGCAATAATGCAGCTCCAATTAGATGTGTTGGCACAGAACTGCTGCCAAACCGCTGCATCATTTGCATAGACAACAAGATGAACATGGCCATCAAATTCATGACAGATTGGTGACTTTCACGGTTTCACTTGCCAATCAAAATAAAAACTCAAGCTTAGCAATAAAGCAGTTCCATATTTTATTTCCAATTAAGAACTTCACTAAATCCCTCGTCAAAATCCAAAGAGAAATGAAGAGCCAAGAAAAAATGAAAGAATATCAAGCAGCCAACCAACAATGACGAGAAAATGTTATTAAATGTGAATCCTGATTTGCCTTGATTTTGTTGAGTACAGGCTTCTTGTTGGTGATTACAATGTCATGCAATGCACGACTAAAGATAAGCTCAAGCAAGCAGTAATTTCAAAATTGTAGCTCACATTTACCCCACATACTGACATACTTATGAATTAATTATACAATCAGGGAACCATAAGTGTATATGAGCAACACATTGGAAAATGAAGAAAGGAAGATCATAACGAGTTTCTCCTAAAGCAAAATAAGGTCGGAGGGATTCCGGGAGTCTCTTCTTTTTTCAATGAGAAGGTAACAAAATTTTATGTATACTCACTACCCTAACTCTAGAACAGTCACAAGAAGTAATTAAAATGTACAGAACAAAGAGTTCCCAACCCTCTTAAGTTTCACAATAATTCTAAGACACAAAAATAGCCTCTGGATCTTCAAAGTTAGCCTCTGTAAAAGCTCTTCTACAAAGAGACTCTTCCGAAGAACAACAAATGGACGGCCTAGACTGGATTTAAAGAAGAGTTAACTTAACCACCAAAACCAAGATAAAAAGATCTGCAAATTACGACGTACCTGTAAGCCAAAATAGTTTATAAACCCATGTTTGCCAAGGGCAACTGCTGATGCTTTAATTATATCCTCAGACTCAGCTGACACTCCCCTGTAAGGATTTCAGTTCCAGCCAAATCATATAACAGGTCATACAATCAGCAAACTTTACAGCCATACTTTCAAAGAATAAGAAATATGAGCAAAGAGAGGAAAATGACATTCATGTCCCATCTGGAGCCTCACAAGAATGGACAAATGAAATATTCAAACATAATTATACCTAAGTGTTATAGTAAATCGGTTCCCATAAAGCTGCCCAAGCAGAAGCCCTTCTTTAACATGGCTGTAATATCAATACATCAGAAACATTTTACATCAAAGAGAGAGAGAGATTGTCATAAGACCAAAGAACACAGAGGCGTTGATCTCACCAAAAGTCACCAACTTTGATACCAATCAATCTTTTGTTGAGAGCTGCTAATTTACTTGCTTGTTGCTTGAAAACGGTTACCTATATAGTGAAAAATGTGAGAGCCTAGTGATAGAAAGAGATATCACTAAATATATATACCCACGTTGAAAAAGAAAAAAAGGTGCTGTTGTGTGAAATAGAGTATCTAGGTGAAGGACAACTGATACACCAAGCAATTTGTGGCACCACAGCTGGTTTGAAACATTTTTCTGGTCAAAACAGATGTGAAACTAGCAAAAGTAGCAATTTCAGTTCATAAAATGGATGGATATCAACCTAAAGACAGACAGACGAATTGAGAGATCATTGCAGAACCTGGAAAATCATGACTATAGTGGTTTATCTATGTTACCAGCTTAGAAGTTGTTGAGTTTTACGTATGTCCAGTCAAGTGATACCAGTGTTTTTGGAAGCGCGAAGCAGAAAAAAGTGACAAGGGTTTGCTTCGCTTAAAGCATGAAGTAGGAAACAAAGTGCACTTCATTGAAGTGAAGCTTACTTTTTGACAAATTTAAAATTAAGAAGCGCTATAACCTCACTTTGCTAGCTTTTTACAACTTGGAGTGATAGTGGGGCCAAGTGAAAAAGAGTTTTGGGCCATACACCTTCAAAGAGCAGATTGGTCATCACAAAGTAAACAAAAAGGAGAAGATATTAAGGAATGCTACCTTGAAAGCTAATTATTAGAAAGTCTTCATACAACACCAGAAAATCAACAAAACTTTTACCAGAAACCACACAAACCAACTACTATTACTCTCTGGTTGATTAAATCATAAGCAATAATATGACTAGTCCTACAACTACTTTTTTTTATAAAGAGGTAGTCCTACATCTACTACTACTAACTAATAGGCAAATTTCAGTATTGTGATTTAAGAGAAGTTAGAATGCAAGAAAAATCATGAAAACACTAGAATAATAGCATAAGCACAATTCAGAAATTCTGTGTCAACTTGCTGGACAAAACTTTTAAATAAAGACCATAAAATAAAGCTTAAGATGAAAAGAATCTTTAGACAGAACCCAAACCAACATGCTCAAACATGACCCATACCAAAGGAAATCATTTCCTTCATTTTTTGCAATTGTGATCCCCCATCATTCCCTTTTCTCAAACAAGAAAAAGGTCTTATTCACTCAACATCGCGTTGGAGTTCCATAGTCGCAAGCAATTGTGTTTATTAAAGAATAGCACAATAACAACATATAATTAATATAATCCCACAAGTGGGGTCTGGGGAGGGTGGTGGGTACGCATCCTTGCCCCTACCTTGAGAAGATAGAGAGGTTGTTGCCGAAAGACACTCAATTCAAGTATTAAAGAGAAACACATGACCAGATGACAAACCTATTAATTTTTACTCCTAAACAAAGATGCAAGTAAATAACGAAGAAAGAAAAAGAAGACCAGAAAACACACCCTCTGAGTTGAAACAGCACGCTTATCTTTAGTACCAGCAAATCCAAAGGACCTAAGCTGCCAGATCAGCCATAAAATCAATCATATACATGTTGTCTTACAACTTTTATATATCAAAATGTCGATAATGCAGAACTAGTACTTGTAAGTTGCAACACACATCTGACAGCAATAAAAACACTGGATGAAGTGCTTCCTTATAAATATTTCTTGTTTAAACTCAGATATCCATTAGAAAAGCTAGAAAATGTATGCAAGAATACTGGTTTTGAAACTGAGCGAAGTAAGTTTAATCTAGGAAATTGCATGTCACCAACCTGAACGCCAAGCATCTTTGCTATGACGTTTAAAGCTTCCTGTGTATCCTTATTCTCCTTGAAAAGATGAAACCTGAAATTTAGATTTTGCAGCAACAACACCCTTTCAGATACTATTCAAGAGCAATATGATGTTAAACAACGCCATGCTTTCTAAAACCATGAAGGGTAGTGGAAAATATAAGAAATTTATCAAATAAGATTATTAAGATTTTTTTTTATATAGCAATCAGAACATTAAGATTTAATGAGTAAGATAAAGAAAAGTTCTGTTCATAGATGTTAAAGATTTTTATCGTATGGTCTAAGTAAGGAAATCAGAACTTAATACATACTACATAACATTTACAGCACAAAAAGAGTAAGGAATTAATGTTGGCCTGTTTCACTGAATCATATTTGTCTTCATTCCAACGAATATGTATACTTCTCTTTCCCGCAGAATGGATAAATAGGAAAACCAAAAGAAAGAGAAATTTAGCACTCAAGCTTGTTGCTACAGTGGAAACAACCTTCCAAAGGCATACTCCTCTTAATAAATTGGATGATAATCCGACCTGCTAGGGTTGCAACCAATCGTCATTGTTAAGAAAATGATTTGTGGGCTTGACGCAAACCCAAAAGCTAGCTCAATGGTGAGGATTACCTAAGACACTTCAAGAAAATGACAGTTCATTTGCTCAACCAATGTGGGTCACTCAAACATCTCCCTGCACACTCCGGATTGAACATCTAGCGCATAGGTAACATAATAGGTGGGCCCAATTCCAATATTGAGTGAATCAAGAATACATATAGATCCTGCTCTAATATCATTCTTTGTAAATACGGAAAAGGTTTTAAATCCCTATAATTGTGTAATCAGGAGAGGGAATTAATTTTCTTGATTAATTGTAAACACCATTCAACTCTCAACATGTTTGAATAAACAAGCAAGCAATACATTCCTCGACTTTCTTCACCAACATCATATTCTACAACTTTAAATATCAGAAGAATGATCATTCAAATTCTTAGTAACTAATCATTACTTGGAACATATGAAATAGGACATTGATCCATAGAGGTGAGTAGGTGACCGTGACACTGCATATAGTATTAAAAGAAGACATTCACTATAGCAGTTATATGAAAATAGGAGATTGTTCTAGACTATAGCAGTTCTATGAAAGAGGAGATTGTTCTAGACTATAGCAGTTCCATGAAATAGGAGATTGTTCTAGAATATAGTGAGTTCGCCTTAGTTTTAGAATGGTGATGGGGAAAGAGGTGAGCCATTTTACAAGAGATTCATGGTCTTACACCCCCACGAATGGATAATGATCTTTACTTTGTCGTATCAATAAAAATCAATGGGTAAAAGATATAGGAGAAGAGAGGGTGGCCAACCTTTACTAGTAAAGGAGCTTCTTGTTGTAGCACTTAGTGTGCTAGCATTTAGCAAAAGTGAACAGATATTACTAATTTATATAAGTCATTAGCAACTGAAGGAATCAAAATTGACTGGATCTGTTGATATGCTTACAAGATTGATGTTACTAATCTTACATGAATAATTGGATTTTGCTTGAGAATCACTTTGTACATGCTTCTTTGACACCCTCTTGGAGAGTTGTTTGAAGTATCACTCAATAATAGTTTGACTACTCCAAAATGTTTTACTGAAGAATTCTTCTTTTCCAGATTATTTGACTTCTCTATGTAGTTAATTTATAAGACTATACCTTCAGAACATACTCAGTAGTCCAACAAATGTGCAGTATGGACTTCTTGAATAAAAAAAATAGAGACCATTAATCTTTCCTTGATAACTAGAAAACCTATCTTTGTATGTGATGCAAAAATCCACACAGAACACAATAAGCTAAAGATGCATCAAAGCTGTAGATTTGTATGAATAAAGTACCTTCTCAAAAAAAAAATCTTAATGAATAAGTAGAGACAAATGCAACAACTAGAGTTTACCTGAGGAACTTGCCAAGATGTCCTGGCCAACTGTCTGAACCTCTACTGTCATAACGTTGATCATTCCGATCTTTCCTTTTCCTAGAGGATCTACCCCTTCCATTATTCCTATCGTTATTCAATCTCACACGAACACACTTTGATTGGTCCTCTACTCCATCAATTGTATCGGTTACAAGGAATTTTAATCTTTCCTTGAAAAAGTTATGAATTTCCTGAAAAGTATTAATATATCAGATATAGGATACTTCCAAAAGGAACCATATGAAACCCCAAAAGAAACAACGAACGAGCACGTGATAAGGACTAACAGTCCGATGGGATTTATCTGAACTTGGTGAAAGGACTATGGATTCATCACTGACATCAGCCCCAGAATTAAGTTCATCAATAAAAGCTTTAAGCTTGTCAGCATCAGAATTGCCAGCGAGAGATCTGAAAGATTCTATCTCAGTCACATAACTTCTATTCAGTTGGTCAGATACATTCACGTCCTTGTTCTCTGAACACTGGAGAGAGAGATGGGTGCATATCATACAACAATTTTAAATGAACATAGAGGTTACTAAGAAGAAATTACGGTCAACTTATCACCTCCTTTGGAGCCTCCAACGAAGTCAAATGAACAACATTTTCATCTAAGTCCACTTCATTTACAATGAAGTCGGAGTACCTAGAAACAAAACAAAACAACCACAAAGATGAACCCATTTTCCTAAAATAAGCAAGACAATTCCCCAAACCTGGCTGCAGCTTTCAAGAATGCCCAAACAATTTCAAATTAAACTGTTTGTACCTTTAATTACAGCACACTCATTGTGGATATATACACAAAACCACAAAACAAAAGTTGCTTGAATTATCAAGAACATGCATATAGATTTCAAACATTGAAAATACCTCCAGTTTATCACTTCCTAAACTATTTTGTTTAGATGGTACTTGTCTTTGTATATGTACCGATCACACACTTTAATAGGACAAGAAAACACTGGACTCTAACTTTCGAGTTACAGAAAATGCAATTCCATCAATGGGTGGTACAACAAATCATTATGAACTTAAACTTCTTTAGCCAAAAGATAAACTTTCAGGTCTAGGCATTCTCAAGTAATATAAACCACGTCTCTAAATGATCTCCAACGTTTTACTCTAAGACCAATATATACAGAGAAAGAACAGAATTCCCAACTTATCTTTCCTCTTCAAAGAATTCACTTTACATGGGTATTACTCTATTTAATCCAACTAATGATACACCCCATTTGACAACGCATCCAATGCAAATACATACTCATTAATTAGGCATTCTCAAGTGATATTAACCACATGTTCCGTCAATTTAATCAAAGACTTGGTATAAAAAAATTGAAATCAAGAATTGGGATATAAAGAAAGAAGTAATCAAGAATTGGGATATAAAGAAAAAAACACATTCTGTAATCAAGAATTGGGATAAATAAATTGTAATCAAGAATTTGGATAAATAAATTGTAATCAAGAATTGGGATATAAAATTGGAACAACTTCCCAACTTATCCTTTTGGGATAAAATAAGTTTCCCAACTCTTCAAGAATTGGTATAAATAGGTTTCCCAACTTAACTTTACTATATAACCAATTGCAACTGCAAACACATAACCAAGAAACTGTCAGAGAAAAAAAGAAAAGACCTTTGCTTGAGGATGCCACGAAAGCCAGGGAGGTTGGAAATGTAGCAAGAGATACCCACATCAGATTCATCCATAGTTTTCATAGTAGCAGGCAAAAGGGTGTGTTCAAGGAATCTACAGTAGTAGGGTTTAAGAAAGTTAGGGTGACCAACAACTTGTTGCAGGGTTTTTGTTAGTAGCAGATGATGACGCCTCAGTTTTGAACAAAGGGTTTTTAACATTAGTAGAGAAAACCCAAGTACACACACAAAACTCAACAACTTATTTTATAGAGTGTATATATAAATTATATAAGTATAAAAGTTAAAATGGTTAATTAGACCGCTAAATTAATATGAAACAAATAAAATGAAATAGAAGGAGTATAAATTATAAGAAAAATTATATATAATAGTAAATTATTAATTCAAATTAAATATTATAAATATAGTTTGATTTAATTGTATATCATAGCTACTTGTTGTTATTTCGCTTCTCTCCTGGTGAATCTCGTTCGCTACTCGCTCTCTTCATCGCCTCTCTTGCTTTTTATATAAGCGCAAATGTATAACATGTATTTATTTTTGTATAAAGCGAGAGAAAATGATATATGTACATATATTTTTATTCTTCTCTCTCATGTCTCGCTCGCCAGTCTTTCCTCACCTCTCTCGCTTATACAAACAAAAATGTATAAATTGTTTTTTATTTTTATAAAGTGAGAAAAAATTGTATATACACATGCAAATACGTATAGTTTCGTCATATACACTTATAATTATACAATTCAATACAAATATTAATTCCCCCGCCCAGTTTTCTTTTGCATTTCTTTCTTTCTCGCTTTATACAAACACAAATTATACAATCAATCTTTTTGTATATGTTTACCGAAACAGAAAACAAAATATACAATTGTTTTCTTTATATATATATATTATAATATACATATTTATATTTGTATAGAGCGCAATTATGCAAAGTATAATCATAACATACATATATAATTTTTGTGTTTGTTATATATGAAAGTTTCTCTAAATTATATAAGTGTAAAACGGTTTATTTTATATTTATATAACATTATATGATACTTGATTTTTGGTATTTGATTTACATAATAATAACTTGTCATATGAAGTTATAGAAAGAGAAGTTGGAAGGGAACTTATGTGTTAATTTATAAATTTAATAGAATGTGAAATATATAATAGGAATAGTATCTTTTTAATAATAAAAATGTTCTTAAAATTTATTAACCGTTCATGTAAAATGATTTTTATAAATAAACTTACCTAAAAGATTAGTAAGTTTGTAATCTTGAAAATAGAGTATGTCACCCGTTAGAACGTAAAACTGACCTCGTAGGGTTAGAAATCCTTTCACTAAAAGATGCATCTGACTTGAATTTTTTAAAGAGATAAGTGTCAAAAACACACCTAAATTAGTCACTTTTTTTTAGTTTCATACCTAAACTATTGAAAGTGTGAGTTTCATACCTAAATTATCACTTTTTAGTTTGAGAAACACACCTCAGTGGTGTGTGTAGTGCACTCTCTCTTTTATATGAAAAAACTTTGACACATACATTTCACATAGATAAAATATTTTATCTAGATAAAAATTAAATAATAAAAAATTAATATTAATTAAAAACTAAAGATTACTATCCATATAAAAAATTTAATTATTTTTTTTATCTCACTTCACCACCTCCTCCACGTACCCCCTCTCCCCCGCGACAACCCCATCTTTAAAAAAAAAAAATCATTTATAAAATTTTTTAAAAATTTCATATTTCATCCCTCCCACCCCCGATAGAAATTGATACTATTTTATTTTAAAAAATCTACCCCATCCTATTTAATTTTTCCGCTCCTAATTTTTATTTTTTACGTTTTTCTTATTTTGTGTTAGATATGCACGTACATATATTTTTAGAAAAAGATTCTACTAGTGTGCCGAATATAACATAAACAACTAAAAAATATAAAAAGTCTTGTGGCGGCAAGTAAAAAATATTCTCGATATGTATATCTAAACATTGGGGAAAAAATTGAAAGCGGAGGGTTAAGTGGGGTGGGTAAAATTATATTTTTAAGAAAATAAAATAATATCTAAATTAGTATTTGATGAGGGGAGGAGATGAAATAAAAAATGAAATACTTTTATAAAAGAAATTTAAACAAAATAAAAAACTTTAAAAAATGGTGTGGGGTAAGAAAAATATTTTACATTTATTTTATAAAGAAAATATTATTTTTTTATAATAGTTTTTTTCAATTTTCAATTTTAACTAATACTAATAATTTATTTATTTTTTGTCAAGGTTGAATATTTTGTCCATATAGAGTATGATGTAATTAAAGAGAGAGTGTATTACACATTCCATGATGAGAGTGGTATAAAAAAGAGAGGTGTGTTTTTCAAACTAAAAAGTGATAGTTTAGGTATGAAACTCAAACTTTCAATAGTTTAGGTATAAAACTCAAAAAAAGGGTAAAGTTTATGTGTGTTTTTGACACTTATCTCTTTTTTTAAATTATATACTTATACTTTTTAATGCATGTTGCTTTTTCAGGTGCAACTTTTAAGAAAAAAAGCATGTGTGTTGCTAATTTATGGCTTATTTGTTTGGATTTAATAGAGGCTTGAATCTTAATCACTCACATTCAGCCTATTAAGTATGTTTAATTTTTAGGTTTGAATCTGAATAATTCTGAATAATTCAGATTCAGTCCAATAAGTTTATTTGTTTTATTTTAACCTCTTAATGGGTCTACAACAAACTTTATTACAACATACTCTTATGCCTTACTTTCATAATATGATTTTAAAATACGTAGAATACATTTTTTCTTTCATTTATATCATACTTGTGGTTGCAGATTATTTTAGAGATTTTGTCATGTATTATGCATTTATAATGAGCTTCAATTGATAAAAGTGACATAACATGGATATGGAAAAATAACGATGGCATTTATAACATTGCGATATTATATTATTTAAAACAAGTTAAACTTATTATCTAAACGATTTGAGATTTGATCATCCTCAACATATAAATTTGAAATCATGACATCATTAAAGTCAATAAAGCATATACGTGATTTTTTCTTAACAAATATTTTTTTAAAATAAAATATCAAACAAAAAATTACAATCATATTTAATATATGTAATTTATACAAAAACTAATTAAATACTTACATTATCATAAGGAATTAGCATAATATTCCTCAACATACAACATATTAACAAGTGCTTTATAACTAAATAGCACAAACACGTACATGTCTCAATATAGACACATTCAATAAAAAAAGAACATTTCATAAAGAAAAATTGTTTAAATAATTATTGTCAAACATTTAACATGTACGTTACTATTTATTATTGTAAAATAATTTATGCATTATTTGTTTTTGTTTAACAATTTATGTATTACATTATTTTATTCATAAGAACTATCATAATATTAATTATTGTATAAATAATTCATGAATTACAAATCTTATATAACTAAATGTCCTTAGACGTAACTTTCTGTTATTTTTTTTTTTTACATATCTTTTAAATATTTGATGGTATTCATGAGTAATGTTTACTTCTTAAGGGACTATTTTAGACATATATTAAAATCATGGGAACAATTTGATAGAAAAAAAAATATATATATCAAGAGGAGTCCATTCTAGTATACAAAGGGTCCAAGGTAAAATCTATTCACTTCGATCAACAAGAGTAACGCTCTGTGAAAATTTGATTAAGGTTTGATTTCTTTAATTACGCGATTATCAATTATCCATACAATGTATTGATTATATCATGAGATTTTGTTGTAGCTTTATAATTGATTGCTTCTATCTTATTATGTGATTTTGGGATTAGGGTTTTGTAATTTGCAATCTTCTTACTGATTTTTTCTGTTTAGTCATTCTCTGCAATGTAATTTGACTAAAAGGGGTTAATTTTTGGATTGTTTCAGACCCATCTTGTTTTCTTGAAGAATAAAGTTGTTTTTATGCTCAAATAATTGTTTTACTGATTTTGGTCAACAAAATCCTTTCAAAGAATGTCCTTAAGAAGAAAAATCATTGTTTTGGAAACTTATAATCATTATATAAACGAAAAGCATCAAACTTGAGTAGTTAATCGACATTCGTGTCTATGTTATGCCCTGTATTTTGTTTATGCTGATTATCTTGACATGAAAACTGATGAATTTAATTGACTTGAATATTTTTGTTTGATCATTTATTATTTAGTTATCAAATCTTGGACAAGGGAATTAATTACTGTTGCTCGGACTCTTCAAAACCGCCAACGGGTGCGTGTCCAAAAGTAGTATTTTTTTGAAGAATCCGAGACGGGTGCGGCATCAAAAGTGAAGAGTCCGCACATTATTCATATTTAGTTCTGATTTGAAGCTAGGTTCACATTGATTCTATTGACACAGAATGTAGCAAGTGATTGCTTAGTAACAAATAACATTCACCTGATAACCAAACTAGTGGTCCAATTGAATTATGGTTTTAGTGTGACTAAAGTCATCAACAAGCTGTCATAGCACGTATTGTTACCAGAAAACCGTTGCTTCTGTAGTATGACATCTTGTTCTGTAAGTATCCGCATGTGAATAGAGAACAGTTATAATGTAGGGTCTGTCACTGGTAAAACTAAACAAGATAAAACACGTAAACCAGTTGATGTATCTAGAGAAAGAATATGTTAAAGATTCTTTGTGGGGGTAATTTCATTTGTTAAATGGAAGTATGAAACTATTAGTTCCGAACTCCTAAAGTGTTTGTTTCAATATGATACATTCTAACATTTAGACTGGTGTTGTTGTTTGACAGCGGAACAGCTTTTGGTTGCAATAATGGATCGTGGAAAAAGGCCAGACAGATCTCTTGCTGCGCCGAATAATAAGATGTATCTGGATCTTAAGGACATCATCAGGGAACATTCCCTTTCATTTCTTCCTGCCAAATCACTTTTCAAATTCAACGCTGTTTGTAGGGACTGGAAACTTCAGATTTCGAGTCCATTTTTTGCCCATAATCAGTCACTTTTTTGTCGCAGTACTTCAGGCTTCTTTATCCATTCACTTGATGGTTCTCCTTGTCTCATACCCATCGACCCAAGCTTTTGTGGGGTGCCAGATCCATTCCTTAAGTTTTTGCCCGAGCCTGTTGACCTTAGGTCCTCCTCAAATGGACTGCTTTGCTGCCAAGGTCGTGCAGAGGACAAGGCCTACTACATATGTAATCCTGTTACTCAGCAGTGGAAGAAACTTCCAAAATCAAATGTGAATCATGGACCAGATCCAGCAATTGTGCTCATATTTGAACCATCATTGCTCAACTTTGTAGCTGAGTACAAACTTATATGCGCTTTTCCATCCACAGATTTTGGTGATGCAGTTGAGTTTGATATCTATTCCTCCAAAGCGAATTCTTGGGAAGTTGCTGGGGAGATCCATTTTGGAGCTAGAGCAACACGTATGCCAAAATCAGGTCTTCATGTGAATGGAATTGTTTACTGGATGACAGCTTCAGGTAGTATTCTTGCTTTTGATCTAACAAAGGAGAGGTCACTGCTCCTTCAAAACTATGATACTCGCGGGATGTTGGGGGAGTTCAGTGGAAAGCTCTGTAAGGTGAATGTCTGTGGTAATTCAATCAGTTTAAACATTTTGGATAATGTCCACACAAATACAATGCAAATGGGAAGCCAAACCAAAATGTGGGCAGTAAAACAGCAGGTTGTTCTTGACCGTAAAATTGTTGGGAATGCAGCGGGGGACTACACAGTTTTACATGTCGACAGTAATATGTTGGTGGTTCGTAGCTTGGGAAAAGCCTTTTTGTATGATTTCAAGTCGCGTGCAACAAAATGCATTCCGGGTGAGTTTCACAATTCGAGATGCTTGCCCTACGTCAACAGCCTAGTCTCTCTATAGTCTGCCTTGGCGATGTTTGTTTCGAGCTGCCTAGTCTCTCTATAGTCTGCGTTGGCGATGTTTGTTTCGAGCTGCAACATCCTTGTTTGAAATTTCTTTCAAGAATAATCATAGTTTGTCTATTTTATATTTCATGTTTGTTATTATTCAGAGATGATTATTTTAAGTGACAGCATAGGATTAATTATGCTATATAATAGCAGTGAATATATTGGATATTCATAAATGAAGTTTATTTCATAATCGCTTTTTTCCTACGCTGACGTATGTAGTGGATCAGACCACAATTTCCACTCCATTGTATATGGTATCAATAATATTTGTGTATATTTTGTAACTACTTCGACTAAAAACTGAACCATCACTATCGAAAAATATACAAAACTTAATGATCCTCTTCATATTAGATTTCACACCCAAAAAAAAAAGATTATCTATTACTACACAAACTAGTGTAATTTATTTTAAAGTAAGAATTTAAAATCATTTAATCAATAATTCAATACTGTTTAATATTTATTTTACACTAAGTAAAATGATTCAATATGTTAAATAATTTTGAAAAACTCGTTCAACTAATAACACTTAAAAAATAAATTTATTTTATGTACCTAGTATATTATTTATTACATATAAGTAGGAAAGATAAAAGGAAGTTATATCCTAGAGGGATTCTCTTTCCATGAATGAATATCCTAAAAATAAATAAAAAAATAACGATAAAATAAAAAAAAATAAAAAAATAGGTTTTGTTTCAGTTACTTGGGATGGAAGTTACAAGAGAAGGAAAATCTCTTTGTTAAATAAATCAACTAATTCCTTATATATATGGGCGAAGAAACTAAACACACACACTCTCTCTTTTATTAAAACTAAAATACCTTATTCTTCGTATTCCCGCAATTCATGTGAGTATTATGATTATGCTTCAATTTCATTTGCCTTTTGATTCTTTCTTTGTTTCAAACTTTCAATTTTACATTGTCACTAACATTGTACTTTTAGATAAATGAAATCTTGGAAGGACGATGAGGACATGAGTGATGAATCGAATCATGACATGGTTGATAACTCTGATGAATGGGAGGATGATGGGATTTTCAAGGTATTGTTTTCTTCTTCGAAAACACACACTTTTGAAATGAGAGCCCAGCTGTAGATACAAATTTTTCATGAGTCTAATTAATTACTATACCTGTTTTGTCTCGTCTAGGACGAATTTAAGACTGTTGCTTTTAAAACGGAACGGAATGAAGAATCGGAAATACCTGCAGACTACATTAGGAGAGAATACATGGAGATCAAAGACCTGGCAAAGAAATATGTAGTGCCTTTCCTTCCAGCTAAATCATTAATGAAGTTTCGGGCAGTGTCCACAGAATGGAATCATTGGATTGTTAGTCCATTATTATCATACCAGCAAAGTACTTCATTCCATAAACTTTCAGGCTATTTTTATCAAACAGTGGATGTTGATTATCAATCTAATCCTGATTTTTTGTCTCTGGACCGTTGTGCGAATGGAGTTCCCAGTCCTTCCCTTGGTTTCTTGCCTGAAAAGGTCAAAGTTCTGAGTTCTAGCAGCGGCTTGCTCCTTTGTCAGGGGCTGGAGAATTATTATGTTTGTAATCCAGTAACCAAAGTTTGGAAACTCATCCCTTGTCATCAATATTATCATGGATTTGATCCATCTGTTGTTCTTGCGTTTGATCCTCAGGATAATATTGAATCATATTATCACATTGTTGCTGCAGTCCCTCTTCTTGGTCAGCCAGTTATCTTCTTTGAGATTTATTCGTCTCAATCAAATTCTTGGAAGCGCTCTTCTTCGGAATGTCTTGAGTTAGAAGATACAAATCTTATTGGTGGAGGATTTTATATGAAGGGGATGGCTTACTGGAATACAACATCAAATGAGGTGCTAGCATTCGATGTGAAAAATGAGATATCAACAGTTCTACATGTGCCTATTCCACCTGGGAGATATGGTGCCTTGACTCAGATAGAAGATGAGCTATGCTATGTAACGGCTTATAATGACGGTGGGGATGTTTTTGTATTAGATATCTATGGAGGAATGTACATGAGCCTGAAAAACAGTGTAAGCATAAATCTTGGACATAAGAAGTCTTGGCGAGCATTTGAGAAAAATTCCTATATTGAAAACAGTACTGTGTCGTGTAGCGTGCTACCTTGTTTTAACAACGCTGATGACATTGTGGTGATCTACACGAATGAAAGGATATATCTTTATCACCTGAGGGAGCAGAAGGTCGATTCACTCAAGACTCCAAGACAACTAAATCCTCAGAGAAGATTCATACCTTATATAAACACCCTCGTTATGTTACATGAACTCTACAATTAGTGCCTTGATGATATTTCGGTTGCTTTCAAGTAGAAAACTCTCTCCTATATTGCTGCTGCTACTGCTTTGTTCTAGGTGGAATTGAACATTTTTCATGATTTTTTGTTTGTTGGACTTGGATGACAGAATCAGTACTTTGAATGAATAGCTTCTTTGGTAAATAGATCATGTTTTGAATTGCCATTATTTCATTTGGATAGTAGTTTTGAATGTTTTTCCTTTCACAAATAATAATGGTTTGGCGTTTTTAGTTATGGTTTACTGTATCAAATAGACAAGGCATTTCCCATCATCTACCTGGATGCATAGAACCCTGGTTAGCTCTGTAGTAGCAAATTTGGGATGCTATGTGACGACACAAATGTCAACAATTGTGCGGTTGTAACTTTTAACTACGGATAATTTTAGATTAGACAATTTTATACTTATTAGCAGTAGCCTCCGGAAAGTCTCACATTGGATAAAACCCTACCTAACAAAACCAACTCCGTTTCCGAGGCTTCCATCAAATATTACTTGTTCACGCTATTAAGGATATTTGCATATTATGTGTAATTTGGATCACTGGTTTGAGTTTGGGACATCCATGTTTAAGTTCTCAAGTTCGAATCCCTTGCCAGCGAAAGCAAGGCTTGGAACATCCATGTTTAATGTCTCAAGTTCAAAATCCCTTGCCAGCGGAAGTTAGGTGTTTGTCAGAATTGTAGCACCGAACTTGCCTTGTCAGCTATTGCACAGGAACAGAAGCTTTACCCTGTGTGTGAGATGTTCTTTATTTTAGAAAATGAAAACATTTCATTACTATCGACCCAAAGAAATATAACCTCTTTGAGATATACAATTTATGCCTTATGGAAAGGACTTGGCTGTGCATCTGAAGTAGATTCTCCAATTAGATACCGTGCAAAGCCGAAATAAAATAAAATAAAATCATTTTTTTTAGAAAAAAGGTTTACAAGTTTGCAAAACCGAATACAATAAAATAAAATAAGATCATTTTTTCTTTAAAAAAAGGTTTACAAGTTATATTCTCAACAGTTTGTGGTGCACTATATACTCTTTACATAAGTAGTTTTTTCTTTAAACCCCTTTTAAGTATCTTTTTCCGTTCTTCGCATTCCATATCCTCTCTTTTGGGGGGTTTCAGTTGAAAACACAGAAAGCCAAATTAGTCACAGATTTTCCACTCTCTGCTATGGATATCGAACACGTCAATATGGTCCTAAAAAATCAAAGTCCGATGAGAAAAAGAAGGGCGTTTCCCAGGAAAACAATAAGCAACATAATCCCAAAGGTACTCATATTCTTTAATTTGATTTTAATTTTAATTGTTTTACGCTATTCGTGACAGATATTTAGGCAATAATATGTGTGATGTAAGTAATTTCAAAGTTTTAATATTGCTATTTGCAGTTAATCCTACTGTGAAAGAAAATAAGTTGCAAAAGCACATGTTTGCTTTGGTTAGATGCCATTCACTGGGTTTTAGATTTCATCTTCTTATGGATTATGCTATTATAGGTTGGGAAGTCACTGATAATTAAGTATCTTGTGAAACTTTTTGACTGTAAAAGAGGAGAAAATTTTAATTTGAGATGTACCTCTCTCCTTAATAACAATAACAACATACCTACCTAGTGTAATTGTACTAGTGGAAACTGAGGAGAATGGAGTGTAGGCATCCTTACTCCTACCTTGCTAAGGTAGAAAGATTGTTTTACATATATCCTCTATTCAAGTAAAGCATATCAAATAAGATAAATACATAACAACGATGCAATTGTTAATTTGATAATTACCTAACATGCTTTAATAATATTATAATTCAATCAATTGAGTAAATAGGATTTAGGATCCACTAATTGATAATATAAAGCTTTAACTTAAAGATCGGATTGATTGGTTAAAAGATAGAGATTTAATTACGATCGTCAGTATGCTTGATATTAAATGTGATAATTGCGCTTTTAATATCATTTTATTTATGGATGTTAATTCACTTATTTACACCTATAATTATTTTTTTACTTGATTATTATGTTATCTAATGGCGTAAAATTTCATTTGTATGAAATGAATAATACTTATATGTAAAGAAAGAGAAATTAATATTCTTTCTTATACAAGTTAAACTGTTTAACCTTGTAGTTATTTAGTTTTAGAGCTGTCAAAATGGACTTGACCCTTGAGTCCACCCCACTCCAATCCGCTTCTAGGGAATGTTTTTGTTAAGATTTGTTAACTCCATTTACAATTGATGCTTAAAGCCAGCTCAAGTCAGTTCTCTGGTTATTGAGCCTTGACCGGAGTTAGGTTGAGGCCGTCTTGTGGGGCAATCAGGCTGAACCTTTATTGGTGGAGAAAGGAATAGTGATGCATTCCTATAGAGCATCCAGGAAAAGCTAGCTCCTATTCTTCCTCCTTCTCCTAAAGGCTATTTAATTTAAATTAGAAATTTAAAAGAAGATTGGAAAAAAGAGAGTAAAAAACAATTGGTCTTCAAAGGCGAAAACAAACTATAAACTGGTTGATGGGTTCAAAAATTATCTTTTATATATGTATATGATATACTATATATTTCCATGTAAGGAATTTCATTACACACTAAATCTAGATTAAAAGGAATTACCAGACATAACACAATATATCTTCTGATCGAGCCCCATGGTCTTGTCATAATGACTCGTGAAATAGAAAGAATTACACCTAAAACTAACCAGGATATCAGTCTAAGCCATGAATGCTCTGATACACAGGATTATGATGCTCAAGACATAACAATAAAAACACACACTTCCAACTGAAAATGTCCAGTTGATCGACATATCCAACTTATTAGATGCACAAACATTAACCATTAGAAGTGTTACTCTGTTATTATTTAGCCCTTCCAATTATGGAATAAGTTTTAGTATCTTAAATGATGCTTTACTCATTTTGCAAATCCAAACCACCAAGTATAGATGTTGCAGTCATGATTATGATTTAATGTGAATCCTAAACTTAAAAAGAAAATTGTGAAAAAGAGTGAAAGCTAGGAATAGTGATTACCGAATAAGTCTTCGTATCTTACACAATACTGAACTCACTTCGTGTTAAATCTCCAATACTAAAATTCCTAATCACCAACTATAAAAGTTGTATCCATCGTGAAAATGTTCAAACACTTGTTTTTACTAAAAATTCGATGTACATTTTTATTCAAATTCAAAGTGGTAATATTTTAAAGTGAATTTAAATATTATTATTTTTTATGATATAGTTGTTTGATAATGTTCAACTAATTAAACTTGCATATAAATGCAAACGAAGATAACCTCATGTAAAAAAAAGGGAATATGGCGAAATTGTTAGATGCTACAAACTTAATTGGATTGAGCCTTGGTATAGAAACTTACTAAGTGATCACTTTCAAATTTAGAGAAACCGTGAAATTATCAAAAATCAGTAATCCTGAACCATATTGTCTACTGCTTCGATGATAAATCCAACCAAAATTACCACATCATCAATTCAAAAGAGAGATAAGTTTGGATATAATGTTGATTCATGCAAATTTACCTCTTATAGACTTTATGAAAAGGGGGCATAAGATGTTAATCAAAACAACTTTATGAATCGATTCAAATGTGTTGATGATGTGTTAGTGCTGAATATGTACTTTCATATAATTATATGTTAGAAATGTTAACAAACAGACATACAAGTTCCAATATAGATTGAAAACAATGAAGGATTAGTCCACTCCAACTTGTGACACGCTTTTAAGGTTGGGTTGGGCCGACCAATTTAAGACTTTTTAACATGAAGGGTTGGGCCGCCATAACCCATCAAATTCCTTGGTCCGCATAACTTAAGCTGAATTAGATTGAACTGACCTATTTTGACATTTTTATTTGGAATGAAAATTACTAGAATTTTTTTGACTTGAGACTGTGTAAGGCAATGAAATGTCGAAATTCTCCTCCCTTTATCAACTTTGTTTCCTTCTGTATATATAGCCAAAGAAGCAAACACTTTTTCCTTTATACAAGTTAAAATCTTTGCTAAATTTTGGTAATCGTGAACCGTCTTCACTCTCCTCTCCCCACACGATTCTCGTCACCGCTAGGGTTTCAAGCCCCCTTTTCCCTTCTTCTTTGTTTACGCCAACTCAAAATCCGAGCATTGTGAGTTCTTTCCTTAATTCTTCTACAATTTTTTTTAATTACCAGTATTTATTTAGAACTCTATATTTCTTTTTACGATTATACGTTGTATATGTCAGGAATTGTGATTTATTCTAATTTGTTTCATTTGATCGTCATCTGTTTCAATTGTTGGAATGTGTTTTGATTCCTTGAATTATACTTATGTGGGACTAGGTGTATGTAAATATTTCACGTTTCAATTGACCAAGAATTATATATATGAATCGTCAGATCTTTCTCAGATTTACGATATGATCTATGTGTGGACGACTTATTTAATTGCCTTTTGACACTTTGTTTCAAAATCCCTCATTTATGAAAGATTTACTTCTCAAAATCTATGGATTCTTTATTTTCAGTATTGTGAAATTTCTTGATTGTCGATATTTTAATTTCTTCGAATCACAGTTACCAAGGAGATGAACTGCTAAATGGTGATTGGGAGATTTACATTTCAAAATCTATGATTTTAAGTGTAGGGAAATGTATTTCCTTCTTTTGATACTGATGATTAGTGATCTATGAAGCAGAGTCTAGAGTTTACCTCATCTGCTCCTTTTATGAGATTCTAATTTCTCGCATACTAAAACACTTTGTCAGAGTGGATTAGGCTGTCTTTCTTTTGATTGTTCATAAGTATACTTTGAGGGAGTTTATGCTTTAAAATTTCCATTATCACTAACACTCTGCTTTTTGTGCAGAAAAATTAAATGGAAACATTGAAGGATAACGTGATGACTATTAGCTCTGATGAGTTTGAGAATAATATCATGGCTGATGCTGAGGAATTTTCTCCAGCTATTCAACAACAGGACAGTGGGACTCACAAGGTATCCTTTTCTTCCTCTTCTATTTTTGAGTATTTTTATTTGTTTTATATGAAGAACTATACAGAAACTTATACATTTCAGTACAACTAACATACCCAGTGGAATCCCTACAAATGAGGTTTTGAGACGGTAGGATATACACAGATCTTACCCACTTCTCACCCCACACTTTTATTAGATAGAGAGGCTGTTTTCGATAACCTTTTATTATAGATGAATGGTCGTTTTTTCTTCTGATAGATAGTTCTGCAATAATGAAACATATCTAGGTTACACAACCAACAATTACTTGGATGGATGAAAATTACTTTTCGTTTTGCTTCATTTGAATTCATCTTATTCCAAAATAATTTTTTTATTTTCACAATGTAATTACATAGGCAATCTACCCCACCCCCCCCCCCCCCCCAATTTTTTTTAGAAGTTACTTCTTTAGATCTTGCCATTCTGATACTACTACTCTCTTGTTTTTTTTTTTTTCTTTTTTTGAGAGATGTTGATGATAAACTTTTAAAATGAGCCTTTTTAAGTGAACTTGTTGAAAGTGACCAACCTAAATAGAGGAGAGTAGAAATAAATATTTCAGGTGACTGACACCAACTAGTATGAGTTTGAGTTGTAATTGATATGTATATATCTCTTTCATTTAATTAAGTACCTCTTTTGTCTTGCAGGAATGGAATGATGTATCAAAATTACCTGCAGATTACATCAGGAGAGAGGATATGGAAATGAAAGATGTGGCGATGAAACATGTGTTGCCTTTCCTTCCTGGCAAGTCCTTGATGAAGTTTCGGACAGTTTCCAATGAATGGAATCATTGGATAGCTTGTCCGTTATTGGCATACCAGCAAAGCACTTCATTCCAGAAACTTTCAGGCTACTTTCATCAGATTGTGGATGTGGATCTCCAATCTGATCCTAACTTTTTGTCTCTGGATTATTCTTCGAATGGAGTCCCTAGTCCTTCCCTGGGTTTCTTGCCTGAGGGGATTAAAATTCTCAGTTCTAGCAGCGGGTTGCTTCTTTGCCAGGGGTTGGAGAGTTATTACGTTTGCAATCCTCTGACCGAATACTGGAAACCTATCCCTCCTCATCAATATTTTCACGGATCTGATCCATCTGTCATTCTTGCGTTTGATCCTGAGGGTAATATTGAATCGTATTTTCACATTGTCGCTGCTGTCCCTCTTCTTGATCAACCAGTTGTGCTATTTGAGATTTACTCGTCTGAATCAAACTCTTGGAGGCGCTCTTCTTCAGAGTGTCTTGAGTTTGAAGATGCAACTCTTGTTGGTGGGGGATTATATTTGAAGGGGATGGCGTACTGGAGTACAAAATCAAATGGTGTGCTAGCATTTGATATAAAAAATGAGGTTGCAGCAGTTTTACGTCTGCCCATTCCACCTGGTAGATATGGTGCGTTGACTCAGGTAAAAGATGAGTTATCATATGTAACTGTTTATAATGATTGCGGAGATGTTTTTATGTTAGATTTCTACGGAGGAATGGACATGAGTCTGAATCGTAGTGTCTGCGTCAATCTTGGACATAAGAAGTCTCGACATACATTGGATAAAGATTCCTTTATTGACAATGGTAGTGTGTTGTGCAGTGTATTACCGTGCATAAACAATGGTGATGACATTGTGGTGATCTGCACAACTGAAAGGATATACCTTTATTACCTGAGTGGTCAAAAGGTGGAGACTATTATGACTCCAGGGCAATTCAATCCAAAGAGAAGATTTATACCGTACACGAACAGCCTCGCTGCCATACATGAGCTGAAGAACTAGCTGTTTATGATCATTTTTGTTTCTGTCAAGTAGAATTCCGATGTCCTTCCATTAGAATTCATTGAACATGTTTCATCTTCTTTTGTTTTATATGACTTGAATTGTAGATTAAGTGTTTTTGTAATAAACATGTTTTGGTTTGCTAATGCGTAGTTTGAACGTTTTTTTCTTCGCTCATTTTTAATTATTTCTTGTTTGATTGCGTTTTCACTTATGAGTTCCTTTCTACTGCTACTGTTTAAATTTGACGATGGAAAGTGCAGTATGATTAGCTTTATGTTGGATGTGTTGGGTATTTAACACTTGAACCGATCCTTCTTGTTTATCTCATAGTGAAAAATTAAAGCTTATTATATGTTTTTAATGAAACTGCATATTGGGAAAAAATTAAATTGATTCGGCATCAATAAAGGTAGTAAATATTGGATGACAACATATAATTTATTTTAATCGAACACAAAATGTTACTCTTCAAATTATTTCTAAAAATTATTTTGAGAAATATACTAAAGGGAAAAGAAGATTAATAGATTAATTATGATAACATTTTTATAAATTGAGTTATTCTCTACTTATATACTAAAAACAACAAAATTATCTAATGTAATAATTAAGATCAATACAAACTAGGAAATACACGCCAAGTAAAAATGTCTATCTATCACTATTAAAATTTGATACAAACTATACAAATTTTACTAGTTTAAGGTCCAATTACTTGCTTTCTCGTAAGTTTTTAAAATTACTATTCAAGTCAGAATTTTGATCTTCAGATACATGTATAATTTTCTCGAATACATGAAGTCAAAAATAGGTATAATTATATCTAGGAGACACGAACTTTCTCTCTCACCTCTTTTCCTATGTATCTAATATCCAAAATAAATATATCTAGTATGAATCACATATATTCGAGATATATTGACTCTGAGGCTTTCCTCCCTTCTATCTACCTCTCACTTGCCTCTCTCCCTATATATTTTTTATGTCAAAATGTATCTAATAGTAAAATTCATGTAGATAGCTGTATTAAATTTGAAATTTAATATAAACTTATTAATTAGTGAAACAATATATAGTCTATTTCAAACACTATGAAAAAATAATTTTGGAAATTTATATTGACTTTTTAAAAGTAATTTATAAGCTAAGAGCTAAAAATTGGGACAGCTAGCTTTTGATTTTTTAAAAACTCTCTCTGCCCAATTTCTTTTAAACACTTTCTTTATATTTTCCAAACACTTTGTAAATTAAAAGAAAGCTTAAAAAACAAAAAAATGACTAACAGTAAAATCAATGTAGATAGTGACCCAAAAATGATATTTTTTCGTATAATTTAATTTACGAAATTACAAGTTAGGCGGAGTATATAATATAACGGAATAACCTTATTAAAATACTCCATATTTTAACAGTTCGCTGCGCTACTATACCCTTAAACCCTTTAAACCCATTCTTCTTCTTCTTCTTTTTCGCCGCCGACGATGTTCTTAGTCCTTTGAGGGTTGCAGTTGGAAACCTAGAAAGCCGAATTGATTCAGAGATTTTTTTCTCTCTGCCATGGCTATCGACGGAGAACAGTCGCACAAATCTCACCGGTCGCGTCAATCCGGTCCTACCGCCAAGAAAAAATCCAAGTCCGACAAGAAAAAGAAGGGTGCTTCCGACGAAAACAATAAACAACATAATCCTAAGGTTTCTTCAATAGTAGTTTTTCTTGCAATTATTTTTTTGTTCTTTATGTGCCTGACTTTTATGAAGATATCTTGAATAGTAATTTCTTGAGACTTATTATGTAAATTTGTAGGCATTTGCATTTAATTCCACTGTGAAAGCAAAGAAATTGCAAGCACGAGCAACAGAGAAGGAGCAGAAGAGGCTTCATGTCCCAACAGTTGATAGGTCCACTGGTGAACCAGCTCCATATGTTATTGTAGTGCAGGGACCTCCCAAGGTTGATTTCACATGTTTGTTTTTGGTTAGATGTCATTCATTGGGTTTTAGATTTGATCTTCTTATGGATTATGTCATTATAGGTTGGGAAGTCACTGTTAATTAAGTCTCTCGTGAAGCACTATACAAAGCAAAATTTACCTGAAGTTCGAGGTCCCATCACTATAGTATCAGGTATGGATTGGCTTCCCACCTTGTTCCTTTTTCCGGTTAGCTTAGTCCATAAATGAATAATTGGAAGTATTAAAAAGGAAGTATGGATTCACATGATCACATCTGAGGTATTATCTTTGATGGTTTATGTTTCTCTCATGTTTCGTCTTGATTGTGATTTTTGTCTCCTTCAAAAAGGAGGTAGAGAGAATATCAAATATGCTAGAGGTGTTGGGTGGTTGTGGAGATAATTCATTTAACATCTTACAGTATATCTATTTTCTTGTTCCTTATCCTTTTCCTGCTCCCCATTTCAATTACAATGGTAGGCTTTCGAGATGGACTCCGTACTTTAGAGAAGACCATAATTAAATTTTCATAATACTTCCCCTTAGCCCATAATCCATATATCATTTCAAGGTTAATGAATGAAATAAAAGAAAGAAGCTAATTCTCTTGTGTAAAGATGGTTTTTGTGTAGGATGTTATTTTACTTTCATGGGTTTCTTTCAACTTAATATACTCTACATTCAGAATAACTTCAGCTGGCTGGTTTTTACTGGGTTTGGGCATTATATTTAGTTCTCCACAAGCAAGACATGCCTCCAAAATCAGTTGGGATATGGTATACAGTGAGTGCTTGGTTTCACGTCTGAGAAATCCGCTGGGGTTGTGATGCTGTTGCTGACTCTGATATGTATATAAACTGTCAAATTGTATTTTATAGCTATACTTTTTTTCTCTTTTCGTTTTTTTGCTATGTGATTGAGGGTATGCTTTTCTGCTTTATTGCAATATGTTAGTAACTGGTCTTGTCAAATATGCACTTAAGCCCGGTAGGCAAGGCACTTTGTAGGCTGAATGCTGTGCCTTGCTGAAGTGCTGTTTCGGTGGAAGTTCTTAGTTGGTGATTCAACACAAAACCTAGGTTAATTATGGGACTCTTGAATTTTGCCTAGAGGTTGACTCTAAATCATTAAGGTGGATGGATCAATTTAGTGTGAACTGTTAAGGAAACTCGACAGATGGAAATATTCTAGTCACTACTCCCTAGGAATAGGGAATTAAATTTTTTTTACAAGAGAGTTAGTTACTATTGCATTGTGAACTTAAAAACTTAACCAGAAATGGAGTGGAACTTGTGTATTTTTTCATCCTCGAAAAAATTGGAGTGGAACTTGAACTACCATGGTCTTTATCCACAATATGTTAACTTAATGTGCAGTGTTTTATTTCCATCAATTTTGCATCTTTTTTCATTTAGTTTGTATTTTAGTTGAGCCTTGTTAATATATCCCATAAAGCAGGTTTTGGTGCTTTTCTATGCCTTTCGCCTTTGACATTACTGATAATATCTAAAAGACATTTTTTTTTCCTTTTGATGTCCCAAAGTAAGGTGTCAACTTAATCAATTAGAAGAGTAGCTATATATGCAGTATTGACATAACTATATTCTATTGCGTTTTACTTGGATCTTTGGTATTGGAAAATTATTGTTAATTCATTTATGACATTGTAGGTAAGCAGAGACGTTTGCAGTTTATAGAGTGTCCAAATGATATCAATGGAATGATTGATGTGGCAAAGTTTGCGGATTTGGCATTGCTTCTCATTGACGGTAGCTATGGCTTTGAAATGGTGCGCTTTTGTTTCTTAAGAGAAAAAAGTCTCTTTAGGATAAGCATAAGATTGTTCTAGCGTTTTCTCATTGAATATGTAGCAACTACTCTAGTCTAAGGGTGGGTTATTCGTAGCAAGTTAGGTGAGATTGAATTACACGCAGATATTATCATTAATGTAAGTTTTTGATTCCTGTCTTTCAAATATTTTTATTGACACGCCTTTTCTCATGACATGCAAAAATATTAGTACTTGAAGAAAGTGTAATACTTTATTACTCTATACCATGATATCCTCAGTAATACCTGATCACTTTCTACAACTATTTTCAGTGTTATCTTCTAACACCATCGATTCATATGCTAGTTAAGTTATTTAATGGTATGTTTGATCAAAATCTCTCACAGAATAGCAGAGGGAGTATCAGTTAGATTCCTTACACAAACTTAATTGGTTATATTAAAATTGACATTTGTTGCATGCTTCCATCTTGTTACCAAGGTAACACAGAGGGTGTTATATTCTTTATTTAGTACCTTCACATTTACTGATTGGTGATTTCTGCCAACTTTATTTCCTCTATGAAAATTTCTCGGCTGAGATTTTTTTTTGTTGGTAGACCTTGTGATTGGTTTAATTAATTTTGCAGGAGACCTTTGAATTCCTTAATATACTGCAAAATCATGGATTTCCTAAAGTTATGGGTGTTCTTACACATCTCGACCAGTTCAAGGATGTTAAGAAGCTTAGAAAGACGAAGCAACGGTTAAAACATAGATTTTGGACTGAGATATATGATGGAGCTAAATTATTTTATTTGTCTGGTCTTATCCATGAAAAGTAAGTCCCTGGCTTCCATATTTGACAATACATGTTTAGCACTACATTGATATATTGTAATATTTCTATTTAATTTCTGAAACCATTTTTTGTTAATGAATAGGTACTCTAAACGTGAAGTGCATAATCTTGCTCGGTTTATCTCTGTCATGAAGTTTCCTCCTTTATCCTGGCGCATGTCCCACCCCTACATTGTTGTAGATCGATTTGAAGATGTAACTCCCCCTGAAAAAGTGCGCATGGACAACAAGTGTGACAGAAATGTCATTTTGTACGGTTATCTTCGTGGATGTAATATGAAGAAAGGAACAAAGGTCTGTGATGTGAATGCTTTGTTTTTTGTACTTTTCTTGTATTTGGTTGGGAAATAATTTTTAGTACTACAGTTTCAAAAAATAACTTTTAGGTACTAATTCATGTCAAATAAAATTCTGATTATGCTATGAACTGGCCGTTTATAGGCATAGAAGCAAAGGTTCGTGCACCCTGTAAGGTCAATTGAAAGTAATATAGTTTCTGAGACTTGAGAGATGGCATTGCAATATGCCCAACATCTTATGGAGTGTTGGTTGGCTCTATCAGTCTACAAATAGATGAACTTTAAGAGTGACAATACCACAGATCTGGTTCAAAGACTTGGAGAAAATTATCAAGCTTAACGTTCAAATATCTAGTGGCTAATATAGAGAATTTTGGCTATAGTTTTAGAAATTTTGCGTATAGTATGGAACTTTGGCCTTTTTGGTGTAAACTTGTCATCATATGTGAGGAGGAAAAATGAGACTCTTATAAATGTTTTGTAGATTTTGCTCAGGGAATCTTTTGTAGTGCCTAACATTAGCTTAGTGCTTGGCTATTTCACTTGTGAATAATATTTTCTTTACGTGTCAACAATTAGAGCTTGTGAATTCTACTGTTCGATGTACTATTGAAAGGGAACAAGTTATCTCTCTTTCATAACACAGTAGAGAAGATCGGGAAAGATGGAAGCCTTTGGGATACAAACTCACTAGTTGTATAATGATTCATGTGAAGACTCTGTCATTTTATTTATATCTAGTTATTTTAATATGGTGTTTCAGCTAGTGATTTATCAGTTTATTTCTCCCTTTTCCACATTCTAAAGCTGCTTCACAATATGATCAGGTACATATTGCTGGTGTTGGTGATTATAGTTTAGCAGGTATAACAGCATTACCTGATCCATGCCCTCTACCATCTGCTGCCAAGAAGAAGGGACTAAGGGACAAGGAAAAGCTGTTTTATGCCCCCATGTCTGGATTGGGTGATCTTCTTTACGATAAGGATGCTGTGTATATAAACATAAATGATCACTTTGTCCAGTTCTCTAAGGTTGATGAAACAGCTGCTGTTGGGGGTCGCAGTGGTAAATATTATTTCTCTGTTTCTTATACACCTTTTTTTTTATAAAAAAAATAGACGAATTCCAATTTTTATTTTTTTTGAACCTGGTAACTTAAGTCTATATATCCACAGGTGTCCTACAACAAAAGTGTAGTTCCCCTATAAAAGCTTTACAACTTACAGAATAAAATAGTCTTAGTTTAAACTGCTACCTATAAACAATCTAGCACATCAAATATATCTTCTGTCCTAGTTAATATATCTTGTTTACACCAAAAATAGAAAAGAGCTAAGCAGTCCATCTTGATCTTCTGTAGGCTATTCTGCCAATTTTCAAAACTCATGCTGTTCCTCTCTTTCCAAATTGTCCACCAAATACATGCCGGGACAAGTTCCCATCTCTTCTCCTTGTCAGAAGCATTGCCATCTCTATTCCAGCTGCTCAGGACTCCTTTAATGCTCCCTGGTTTCACTCATCTTATCCCCTTTAGACAGATGAACACTCTACATAATTGTTCTGTCCATGTACAATGCAAAAAAAAGATGATTAATTGTCTCAGCATGTTCTCCACCTAAAGTACATCTCGAAGCCAACTGATTGCCTCTTTTCTTTAGATTTTCATGAGTCAAAACTGCTTCTTTTGTCAATAACCACATGAAGCAGTTTACTCTGCAGGGTACTTTTGGTTTGATCTTTTCCATGGCCATTCCATCTCCTGTCCAGCAGTCTTGTTGAGTTCCTTATAAACTGAATTTACTGAGAATTGACCTTTGGTATCATTCTGCCAAACTAATAAGTCCTTTTTAGTGAGGTTGCTGAAAGAGCCTACTGAATCTTGAAATTCTGCCTCTTTGTCTATCTCCCAATCCTGAAGGTTCCTCCTTAAGAACAAATTCCATCCTTGTCCAGTTCACATTGTAGCCACAGTGGCCTGTTGATGTTGGCATAAAGTGAACAATTCAGGATGCAACTGTTTCATAGGGACAGACCCATTCCACTTATCCTTCCAGAAGGATGTCTTTTGACCCATCTCCCACTTCTACCTTGGTTCTGTGATATAGCACTGGCCATAGATTTCTGATTGGCATAAAGTGAACAAATTTTTTTTAGCTTATGGGAAATTCACATTCCCTTATTTAGTTCAGCAAGATAAGTGATATGCATCAGGCTATCTTTTGGTTATAGCTTTTTTTGTTGTTTGAATTGGTAAGTTCTTATTCATGGACAGCTATAGCTTTAAAATTTGCTGCTATTACCAATTAGTAGGGCTTGAATGTCCTTGCTTTCTTTTTCTTGCTCTGGATTCCTTCCATCCCTTAGTAATGGATAAAGAAAATATTGGATGTTGAGATCACCTTTTCCAACATTCTATATGTTCTTATTTTATTTTTTGGGTCACAACTTTTTGCAAGACATTTTCCCTCTGACGTGTTATCCTTTTGATCTCAGGGAAGGGCAATGATGTCGGAGAGGCTTTAGTTAAATCACTTCAAAACACGAAATATTCAATCGATGAGAAGTTAGAAAATAGTTTTATTTCCCTTTTTGGGAAAAAACATAATCCATCCGCATCAAATCATGCTAAAGCTGATCAAACTAATGATTTGGTGCCTGCGGAGCGAGATCAGTCTGGGTTTGAACACAACAGCGATGGATCAGATGAGGATAATGATGTTGAAGATTTGAATGAGTTGGAGCCACTACAGTTGGAGCGTACTCATCTTAAGGAGTCAAAGGACACCTCTGATGATAGTTCTGAGGAAGAAGATAATATTGGATCAGAGAAACACCCAGGATCGAGTAGTAGTTTCAGGGAACATGTTGATTTTCATGATGGAAGAATGAGAAGAAAAGCTATCTTTGATAATGATAATGATTTTGATGAAAAGGTAAGCCAATGACATTCCTGATCTAGTTCCTGTCCTTCTCGTTGTGCCTCATCTTGTCTATAAGGTGTTTGTGTATAGCGAATAAAAAACAAGTAGACAGCTATCTGTACCAGAATATTAAGGAGGAAAGCTTATGTCTCCTTTTTTTCTTTTCTTTCCGGTTTGGAGAGATCTGATGAACTTGTTGCTTTCCACCTATGTAAGACCCTGGAAACTGTGCCAGGTTTTTTTGGGAGCAGAGGTTCTTTGCATGAAGAATAGTGCTTTCTAAAACTCATAAATTACCCCTTTCCAATATTTATATAAACCTCACCTGCATATTGTTGTTCACATTAATTTGTATAAGTTGTTACGTCTTTCACATATATGCTCTGAACTTAAGTTTTGACCCAAGTTACGCTCTTTTATGTCCTGGTTCACCATTTGGTGGAATTGGACTTTGATATGCGTATATGTTGTGTATTTATTCTATTGTTATTAAATCCAGGATTATAGCGAAGAAGATGTCGAAGAGGATGCACAAGACAAGGACGCACAAGATGATGATTTAGAGGACACTGATGAGGAAAATGAAGCTTATCAAAATTCAGGGGATGATGATGATTTTGATACAGATGGTAGGCTTTTGATTTCATTTAGTACAGACATCATTCTCTGTGTAGTTTGATCTCCATACAGTATTTCATCATCCTCTTGGCCTAGGAGTAAATGAAGCTCCTAACTTGCTGTAAAGTAGCTTGGTTTCTTTCCAATCCTTTTCTAATTACTCCAAATCTTTCATTTCTTATGGAATCTTTGTTTGTTTGTTTCTTTTAGCAGAAGAGGACATGGGCAATGCTTCAAGATGGAAAGAGTTTCTGTCTGAAAGGACACGTAATAGCCAAAATGTTAATCTTATGCAGCTTGTATATGGGGCATCCGAATCCAAGTCAACCACAAAAGCTGAGTTACAACAGCATGGCGCTGAAAATGATGAAAGTGATACTGAGTTCTTCGTGCCCAAAGGGGAAGGAACAAAGGTTTGTCTTATACAGCTCATCAAATAATAAAGCTTTTGGTTCCATGGTAGTTTGCTTTTGGTCCATGTGATACCCATCTAAGCACATTGCATGTCAATTAGATGAAACATGTGTTATGAGAATCATTTTCTATAATAACCTGTATTACAGTTTCAGAGTTTCCATCCACTCTAGTCTAAAAGATAGGGAGAGGGATTACTGAATCACGTGGCTACCATGTCTGTCTTTGACCTAGTATTTTGAGGGTAGCTTGATTTTGAGAACTGTACTAATATCTTCAAAAAAAATTGTTCCTACTTTGTAACCCAAAAATGTGTGCAGTAGAAGTATCAAAATGACTTCATTGTAGTAGAGGACATGATAGTCATGTGGAGGGACCAAATAAAAAGCATTCTCATTGCAATTAATTATAGCTCTTCTGCTGTTGGAGTTGTTTTTTATTTTACCACTACTATTTTGGTAGGAGTTGAAATGACTTTGTCTAATCATTGCATTTCCTTGTGCAGAAACTCGAAGAGCAGATGAATGATGATAATATTGATGCCGAGGACTGCTCCAAATTTGTAAATTTTTCTAGTCAAATTGACTGGAGGATTCAAGAATCAATTGAAACCATCCGTTTCCGGTTTGTCAGCAAAGGCTGGTCGAAAACAGCTCGTGGAGGTGGCTCAAGGGATGTCAATGGTAATGATGATGTTGGTGAGGATGATGAGGATCTGTTTGGTGATTTTGAAGACTTGGAAACAGGTCAGAAGTATGAGAGCCATGAGGCAGGTGGTATTGGAACTAATGATATGATCCGCATGGATGATGAATCAGCAGTTGAGGAACGCAGGCTAAAGAAATTGGCACTTCGTGCAAAATTTGATTCTCAATATCCTTTTGTTACCTCATCGTTATTTCCTTTTCCTTCCACTCCACCCCGTCATCTTTCATTCATCATCAAATATTTTCTCTACCCTAACTATGACGGGATCACACTGGGTATGTTGTTGTTGTTGTCCTTGCAATTTGTTTTATGACCTTAACTTCTATGTACATATGGTGGGTCGGATTCTTCCAATGAGGATGAGGACGAGGTTATTAAACCAGACACAAAGTCTCATCGGGGTCAAGCTGATGGAAATGGGTACTATGATAAGGTAAGGTTTGGTTAATTTCAGCCAAAAAAAGTGGGGATGCATTTACTTTATAGTTGATCATGTCCTATTTCACAGTTGAAGGAAGAGGTAGAGCTTCAGAAACAAGTGAATTTAGCAGCACTAAATGAACTTGATGAGGCCACTCGGATAGAGATAGAAGGCTTCAGAACAGGAACTTATCTTAGACTAGAAGTTCATGATGTCCCCTCTGAAATGGTTGAATATTTTGATCCCTGCCATCCGATTCTTCTCGGTGGTCTAGCACTTGGAGAAGAAAATGTTGGATACATGCAGGTAAAAGCTCCTCTTTTTTTTTTTTTTTGTTTATTCACCTCATAAAATGGATATTCAATGAAAACACTCGATTGTTGGTTTTGTAAACAATTGAAAGTACTAGTATTCACTTCTTTAGAAGTTTGTCTCTTCTCTACGATATATTAAGCAGTTGTGAACTATGGATGAATTATTAACTCCCAGTCAGAGAGGCCATAACATAGTTATGGTATTATGAATGCTAGAAGACACAACAGACTGCTCAGATACGGTCATAAGATAAGAGAGAAGTGCAACCTGAAACAATTTTTTGAGAGCCTATATCATCTTTTTTTACCGAAAGAAAGCTATTAGTTTGCCCAGGAAGAACTAGCATGTCCATTAGGTTTGTTTGATTAACAAGATATAGTTCCCTGAAAATAAGATTCTGTCAAAATTCTATTTTATTGAGTTTAATCTAGGTGTAAACTTCCCTGTTCTAAGAAAATCCCTCATTAACTAGCAAAGTTCTGAACATGTGATGTAGTAAGCTTATAATACCCTGACTGGTAGTCCCTGTTACTCTCAACAGCTTATCTGCAAGTATAATAGACAGTTCTGAAGAAAAAGGAGGTGAAAGGCTCTGCCGCTCTCATGCATTTATGTAGTATGTTTATGACTCATGAATAGAAAAAAGAAAAGACTCTTGCATAAATGAAATGACATAAAAGTTAATGCATCATGGTGTAATTTATTTGGTCAATGTTAATGCCTTGTTATGATGTGTAATTATACGGAGTTAAATTTTGGGAATGAATAATCTTAATTTTTATTTTCCAGATGAGTGCATAATTTCATCCAAATACTACTGATGAAAACTATCTTCTTATTGTTTTCAGGTTCGGTTGAAGCGGCACAGGTGGCACAAGAAAGTGCTGAAGACTAGGGATCCAATTATTGTTTCTATTGGTTGGAGGCGCTACCAAACTGTACCTATTTATGCCATTGAGGATCAAAATGGCCGTCACCGTATGCTCAAGTACACTCCTGAACACATGCATTGTTTGGCAATGTTTTGGGGTCCCCTTGTGCCTCCACACACGGGAATGATCGCTGTCCAGAACTTGTCAAATAATCAAGTAAGTTGTCACTTGTAGTTGCCTATGTTTGCTGTTAAGTACTTGTCAAACAATTAGGTAAGGTGTTGTATTTAGGTGGGCCTCTGGAAAGTTGTGTGGGAATGCATTCAGCAAGTACAAAGCTAACCTGTTATGGTCCATTTCCCCATTTCTTCCTATAGATGGAAGTCTTAACTTAACAAGTCTAGCATGCAAGCACCCCCAGGGCTTTGGTTTGTAAGTAAGAGTGCAACACGGGTTCAAACTTGCTATAAACAATAACCCAGTATATAAGTTGAGAAGGGTGGAGAGCAGGCCCGTTATTCACCAATTTCTGATCTGCACTATTGGCCCTCGTGGATTTCTCGTTTCTCAAAAAAAGAAAAGAGAAAAAGGGCCTAGCTATGTAAGCCAAACAAATTTCCTTAAATTAATTGGGAACCATATGTTTACTCGTAGATGGAAGAATCATCCATTAGTACAAATTCATTTGTCTTCACTAGATTGTAGTCTCCTTTAAATACTTATTGCTTGATTTACAAAACATTTTACTGCCTCCGTTTATTTCATGGCTTTGTGCTCAGCCATTTTCATTTCTAAATATGCCTTAGGCCTTATTTGTTTTTTCTATTAAGATTAAGACGTATGTTTCTAAATATCAAGATGTGTATTAAGATTTACATGTTTGAGTCTGAATACACATCTTAATATTAAGATGTATTAAGATATGGATACTTTAACAGTTAAGACTGTTGTTTTCTCAACATCTGTGTATATAAAACTTGTCTTCATTTAAAAATTAGTAAAATATTAAAGTAATCTAACACTATATCAATAATTTTTTTTTGATGAGTTGATTGATTTCATTGATGACATTTAGTATATGCAGAAAAGAAGAGTACTAAGTGCTAAGAAATATATATCAGCTCCCTAGAGAGAACAAGTCTAAAGGTTTAGGGAACAAATAAAGTAAAGACTATCTCGGTAATTTATAGGGAACATATTATGCCAGCCAAAATGTTTAAAATACACTCACCATTGCCAACTACCTCCGCTGCGGCCCTCCATTATTAGTTACAACCCGTCACAACCACCATCCTCACCCACAAGACCACTGCCAATCTCTACAATTAACTGTCACCAGCACTTGCAATCATCACCACCAATCACCATTACCACCACCACCACCACCATTAGTCACCACTATATATTGCCAACCATCAGCGTAATTATCTGTTCCACCACCATTGTTAACTACTATTACCAAAATATGAATTGACGCGGTTCATTCAAGATTAGGTGCCTTGGTATATGTTGTTTGCGGATGACATAGTACTGATTGATGAAATGCGCAGCGAAGTTATAATGCTAGGTTGGATGTATGGAGACAAACTCTAGAGTCTCAAGCGTTCAGGTTAAGCAAAGACCAAACAGAGTATTTGGAGTGCAAATTCAGTAATACAATGCAAGAGGCAGACATGGAGTGAGGCTTGACACACAGGCTATCCCTAAGAAAGATAGTTTCAAGCAGCTTGAGCCTATAATCTAGGGAAATGGGAATATCGACAATGATATCACACATTGTATTGGTGCGGCGTGGATGAAGTGGAAGCTTGCATCTGAGTTTGTTGGTGATAACAATATAGCACTGAAACTTAAAGGTAAGTTTTATAGAGTGATGGTTAGACCGATTTTGTTGTATGAGGCGGAGTGTTGGCTGGCTAGTCAACAACTTCCATGTTCAAAAGATGTTTGGACATACAAGAAGCGATAATATTAGGAATTAGGATATTTGGGATAAGGCGAGAGTGGCCTTACGGGTGGGCAAGTTAAGGGAAGCTAGATTAGGATGGTTTGGATATTTGAAGAGGAGATGCGCAGACACCCTAGTGAGGAGGTGTGAGAAGTTGGTTATAGTAGGCACGAAGAGAGGTAGAGGTAGATTGAAGAAGTATTTTTGGGAGGGGAGACAGAACATGACACAACTTTAAGGTTACTGAGGACATGAACCTTAGATAGGAGTGCATGGAGGATGCATACTTAGGGTAAAAGGTTACTAGTAGATCCTGGGGGATTGTTTTGCTTTTTGATGGTTTAGTTTTGTTGGTGTTTATTTTTGTACTGGCCATATTATTGTAATTCCTGTTTTGATATTTATTGTGTTGACATTATCACACTATTTTGTTGTTCTCGTAGCCTTTGCACTGCTTCCCTTGTTAGTTGCTATATTCTTTCTACACTGTTTTCTTCTTCTTTGTACTTGGTTTTCTGATCCTGCGTCTGTGCTGATTGCTCTACCTTTTGTCTGTCTTTATACTCTTACAGGCATCCTTTAGAATCACTGCGACTGCAACTGTGCTAGAGTTCAACCATGCAGCAAGAATAGTCAAAAAGATTAAGTTAGTTGGTCACCCATGTAAAATATTCAAGAAGACAGCACTTATCAAGGACATGTTCACTTCAGATCTTGAAATAGCTAGGTTTGAAGGTGCAGCTATTCGAACTGTTAGTGGCATTCGTGGGCAAGTGAAAAAGGTAGTTTACCACTTTGGGTATCATTTAACTGCTGTCTCACTTCGCTTCCTGGTTTTCTGGTTAGGGATACTTGTGCTTGACTGTAAATTGACAGGACTTTAGACAATATAATTAAGTCGGGAAGATAATTTCTTATCACTTCATCTAGATACTGACTTCTCATGTTCATTCCCTCTTTTTCTCTAAATATTAAACCACCATCGATCAATCCATGATTAAATAGTTACACTAATTTTGTGGGATCAACACAATTTTAAAAAATTGCATGCTGGTGGTATCCAACTACATTTGATCAGAGAGATAAACAGTATGAGATGTTATTTTTTGAGATTCTGACCACATCTATAGAAAGAATAGAAAAGTTATGCGGTGTTGATTTGCTGAGCATAAGATATTTAGTATATTAATTTTCTAACAAAGTATGCATTTACACACTACAGAGATGATTTGTTGACCATAAGATATTTAGGTTTTCACTTTGTTCTAACAAAGCATGCACTTACACACAACAAAGATGAATTCTTTAAAAAGAAAAAGGTGCATGTGCACTGGGGGCTGGGGAAGAGGTCTTCATCCATGCCTGCCTGCCTGCTTGTGCTCGTTATTCCGGGTTTCCTCCTACTCTTTTCTCATCATACCTATGGGTTATCCATGGACACTTGTTTGTGGTTCTTGTTAATTGTAGCATAGACTTGACATTCTCTTAACAGTATTTGTCTCGTTGTTTGGAGGATGATCCAAAGGTTGTGCATGTTGCAAAGTGATTCTACCACAGAAAGTTGTGAAGATGTAGTAGAAGGAGTTCTCTATGTTTGGAATGGTTTTACTCGTTTCCTAATTCATTTCCCTACTTCTGTTGTTGGTATTAATCTTAGGCTGCTAAAGAAGAGATTGGTAACCAACCCAAGAAGAAGGGTGGGAGTGCCAAAGAAGGCATTGCTAGATGCACATTTGAGGATAAGATCCTTATGAGTGACATTGTTTTCTTGCGTGCTTGGACTCAAGTTGAAGTTCCTTCCTTCTACAATCCATTGACGACAGCATTACAGCCGCGTGATCAAACTTGGAGAGGAATGAAAACAGTTGCTGAATTAAGGAGAGAACATAATTTACCAGTGCCTGTCAACAAGGATTCATTATATAAGGTGAAACATGTTATTTCTACGTTTGTTAATAACTTAATTATTACATTCGAAGTCTTTCTGTTGCGTGTTTTTCTTCCTGCTGACGGACGCCTCTCTGCTTGTTATGTTCTTTGATGCCGCAGCCAATCGAACGAAAGCGGAAAAAGTTCAACCCCTTGGTAATTCCCAAGCAATTACAGAAAGGTCTCCCCTTTGCCTCTAAGCCCAAGGATGCTCCAGCTCGGAAGCGACCACTCCTGGAAGATCGGAGGGCTGTGGTGATGGAACCCCATGAGCGCAAAGTGCTTGCTAATATTCAAAAACTTAGACTCATTCAGCATGAGAAGGTATGCTCTCTCCAACAGGAGCAGTTAAGACTTGGTTTTACTACTAGTACTTTCCTGGCTGTAGGTTGTGATCACTTGCCCATTAATACTAGCTAACAATTTCTTAGAAGAGTTATTTGGATAATTCACCCTTAAGTTACACAGTGCCATAAGTTTACTGATTGTCAAAGCTGCCAGTATCTGTTTGGATATGAATTGTACAGTCACCATCGTTTGAAATTCATTTTTCAGATAAAAACACGCAAGCTCAAAGATGATGAGAAGAAGAAAGCACTTGAAACAGAAAGGACCAAAGAAGAGCAACTCTCAAAGAAGCGACGGAGAGAAGAGAGACGAGAAAAGTACCGTGTGCAGGATAAAATGAATAAGAAAAGCCGCAGGGATACTTAGTCCTGAAACAGTTTTATCTACCCAGATAATTGGGCCAATCTTGCTGGAAGAACTGAGAGCATGATTGACTGCCAAACTTGGCTACATATCATTTAGTGGCGACTTTGCAGCACCAGTGGCGACTTGTTGTAATCAGCTTGCGATGAGGTGCGACTTTAACGTGTTTGACCAAACACTGGATAGTTTGCTATCCTTGGACTCAACAGCCTTGCGGTGTACCATGGTCGATACATCCCAAAATGGAAAATATTGGCCAATTTTTGTAGTTTAGTGAAGTGATTATTATTTATTAAGGTGATTCTATACAAGATGTAATAGTAACATGAATATCAATTCAATGCTTTGCTTGTGTTTTTTTGTTGGAAATTCCCGGAAATGCTGCTGCCCCTTTCAGGTGCATTCTGGGTAAATCCGCTCTTGTGCAATAGCTTGTAAATGACACAGAAGAGTTAAAAGACAAGTCCAGCGTGTTGAAGTACACATTCAGTTTCTGTTCTCTCATTATGTAGATGTTGAACTGGTCGTATAATCTCTAATTTATATATATAAAAAAAGGAACTCTCTTTACACTTTTCATTTGGATCTAAAGATTAAAACGTTTCACATTTTACTAGTTATACCCCAACTTAGTGGCATGTTTAAGTTAAGCTAGAATTCAATAATACCTTACATTACTTTAGGTAAAATCTAAAGTTGCATTCAAAATGATCACCAAGCTAATCATTATGCTTCCAAAACTATGAGTTTAGTCTTTAATATTCTTAGATAATATAAACCTATCATATAGCAAAGTAGGGTATTTATATTTTATACTAACTAAAAGCTATAAAACTTCTAGTCTCACACACACAACAATCATTACTTATGACAACATAAAATAATTTTCATGTTTGTATTAAATACCTTTCGTTGTTAAAGATTCACATTTTAGTATAATTTTGAATATATTTAAGGAAAAAGGCTTGTCATTGAACTTTCAGTCATATATGTCATCAGTTAAAAGTTTGGCTTATTTATGCCATTATCGTTAAAGAAAAGACTCATTCATACTATTATTTTTAACAATGGCTTTGCTAAACCATTTTTGACACGTGACCAATTATAATTCGTCCACGTCATCAATTTTTTTAATTATAAAAATCAAAAAAAATAATTCAATTTTTATTCAGAATTTTATTTTTTTAATTAAAAATTGATGGCTTGACCAATTATAATTCAGCAACATCATCAATTTTTTAAATAAAAAAAATTAATTCAATTTTTTTTCAGAATTATGATTTTATTAATTAAAAAATTGATGACGTGTCCAAATTACAATTGACCATATGTCAAAAATGGTTTTGCAAAATCACTATTAAAAAATAATGGCATGAATGAGCCTTTTATTGAACGGTAATGACATAGATGAACGAAACTTTTAACAAATAACATAAATGAACCTTTTCTAAAAGTTCGATGACATATTTGAGCTTTTCCCCTATATTTAATTAATCTAAATTAGGGAGATAAAAAAAATTGAGAGTAGTAATTATTTAGGAAAGGCATGCTGAATTGGCATGCGCCGAAGCATGTGTAGGGTCCACTTCCACTAAATTAGGATCAAGTAATGGAGTAGTACTTTATTCTAGTTTACTCTTCTTCTAAAATGAGTCTTAAAAGTTTCCCATCAAAACCAAAAACCAAAACTTTCCTTCTTTATAACATACACAAACTAAGTTACACATTGTCTTCTTCTTCTTCATCATTCAAACTTAGTTAAGCAAACTACTCTTTCATTTGGAATCAACTGCATTTTCATAAGCTTCAAACGCCGCGCGATTCTCGATCTGTTACGGGTATGTAATTGTGATGATAGAAAGTTTGCAGTTATTTATATTATTGTATGATTTTTGTGTGTATGTATTGAGAGGCAATTTTGCATAGATAGGAAAAAGAAAATGTGTTTTGAAAATGGAGGAGCTCTTTAGCAGATTCTTTGCTGTTAACGCAAGCAAACTTCTTTCTTGGAAAACTAAAACAGAAAACAATTTAATGGAATTGTCACGTGAGTTGCACGTGTTTTTATTGGAACAGATTGTTTATTTAATCTCTTGGATGGAAAGGAAGAATAATTTCAATAATTCGGTCTGCCTTTTTTATTCTTTTCGTATAGATGCCAACCTTCACTTTACTATTGATATGCGAAAGATCTCACTTATCACGAAGGAATAGTTTATTTAATTACCTAGTATTTCTATATTTTGGTATGTTCTACTTATTAAAAATAATAAGTGTTTTTTAATTTTCTTAAATTTGGTGCAAAGTTATTTCATACGAACAAATTAATTGGAGTAGGATGCTTTTTAGCAGACAAATTTGACCAACATAAATTTTGATTTACCAAACTTAAAGTATTGTTAATGGTCCATTATAGTTGTTCAAAAAGATGGAGGAATTTGGTCAAGCCGTGCCTAATAAACCTTTGTTGTTTGTGATGGTATTAAAATTCATTTTTATTAAAAGCAATTTTGAAATAGTTTCTTTGCTTCCTATTCATAACTTTAGAATCAGGATCTGGTTCATGCATTTCATATCAATCTTTCTTATATTCCATTCCAATTCAGTTGGATCACTACATCCTAGCCTTTTTTGTTTTTTTTTCCGAAAGGGGAAATGAGGTAGGAGAGTATAAGGTGGTAAATCGAGCTTTTGCTGAGAGTTTCAGATAGTTAATCAACTGAGCTACTGAGATTCCTTTTTTTGCTTTTGCAGATGGGGAGGTGGTAGAGGAATTGAAGAACTCAACTTCCCCTGCATTGGTACTTTAATGCCATGACTACAGTTGAAGGCTCTAAAGAAGAAATGGAGGGAAGTACTATTGAGAGATATAGCAAAATCAAGCATGGTTCCTGGTTAGACCAATTTCGACATGGCTCTAATCCTTGGATGGCTAGATATCTTTACGCCATATTGTTTCTCATTGCTAATTTATTAGCTTGGGCTGTTCGTGATTATGGCCATAGCATTTTGAAAGAAATGAAGAGTAAGATTGCTTCATTCTTTATTTTGGCGCCATAGATTCCTATTTCTAGTGCTACATCTGTAGTACACGATTCTAACGATGTATATATCTATATCGTAGGACTTAAAGGATGTAATGGTGGTAAAGACTGTATGGGCGCAGAAGGAGTTTTGAGAGTAAGCTTGGGGTGTTCTGTATCCTACCTCTCTCTAATCCCATTTGATTCAAATTAGCTAGTTTACAGTCAATCGTAAAATTTACTCAATGATAGTAATAAGTTGAAACATTTATGGCTTTGTATGGGCATGCAGCTCAACGATGAAATTATTGATTTTCTTAGTCAATCCTTAACATGATCATTATAGCTATTCTATTTCGCCATGTTCCTATCTACAGCTGGTACTTCGAAATTAAATGACCGCAGAGAATTATGGCACTCAGGATGGTGGTCTGCCAAGCTTTTTATGAATATTTCTCTAATTGTACTACCCTTTCTTCTTCCAGCAGAGATTATTTCAATCTATGGTTAGTATAGATGCATTACTTCAGATTTGATAAGTCAGTCATACGTAGTTTTATCAGTATATGATAAATTGCTGAATGATGTTGTGTTTTCTGGACAGGCCAGGTTGCTCATTTTGGTGCTGGGTAAGACAAACTCATCTAGCATGCTTCGTTTCGTCATGCACAATCACTTTAGTGTTGGTTTTGATAATAGGATTGAGATTAACATTTTGTGTACTACCCTCTCGTTGATTCTGTTTCTGATCCATTTGCAGGGTATTTTTACTAATCCAGCTTGTAAGTATAATCAGTTTTATCACATGGCTGAACGATTTCTGTCATTCAGAGAAATATGCTGTGAGATGGTGATTGGCTTTGTCTTTCTTCTTACATAAATTTTGATTGACGATAAGCAGACCTTGATATAAGCATAGATTTTAGGAAATTATGTGCATTATGATGCTATCGACTCATTTGGATAAATGGTTCAGGCGCTATTTACTGTTATAAATAGAACAGTTCGTCTTGCTAGTGCTGTTATCGTTGAATTAGAATAATTATTAAAAGGCTAAAGTTCATATCCGAAAAGAACATGCAGTACATTTTAGTGATGTTACATTTTATGTGATTCTTATGAAGGTTTTGAACGGTTGATGATTAGTGCTAATGGAAATAAAACCATTTTGCAGCCACGTCCAAATGATGTTACTTGCAACAGTTGCATATGTCATATGCATTCTCGGGATCATCTTAATGTACATTTGGTATACGCCTCAACCATCTTGCCTTCTTAATATTTTCTTCATCTCCTGGACATTAGTACTCCTCCAACTCATGACCAGTGTTTCTCTCCACCCCAAAGTGAGTCTAAGTTTCTTGTGTTTACATTTTTTTTTGTTGGGATAATTTATATTAATTGATGAAAGCACCAGGTGAATGCGGGTTTCCTGACTCCAGGTTTTATGGGGCTATATGTGGTGTTCCTCTGCTGGTCTGCCATCAGAAGGTACAATTTGGATTTGTTTCTTCGTAAACCTTGCATCCTTCTCTTTTAATTCATTAAGAGTGCAAAAAAGAAAAGACTGCAATTGGAGGCTGAGCACTAGACACCAGAGTTTCTTGAGCATTCTTTTTCTATCATCACTTGAACCTTTTAGGAATATCGATTTCTATAAGTAATGTCATTTTTTGAGTGAGAAGCCGTACTCCTAAGAACCTGAAGTAAGAACTGGCATATCTTGGTGTATTCTCAAACTTATAGAAAGTAGATTACTTAAACTTGTCACAAGTTAAGTTTTCATATTATAAATTTCAATGATTTGAGGATATCCCTCTGTTCGGTTTAAGGTTCCACTTGAGAGAATGCCAATACACAATTAGGTATCTATTCATCACATTATGCTATAATTTCTTATAAATTTCTTGTATCTGCTTACAGTGAACCGGCAGAAGAGAAATGCATCCGGAAAGCAGAATCGCCAACTGGAAAAGGAGACTGGTTCACCATCATAGTAAGTTTCCGACCTCTAAATGACTCAAGATGTTCGTTGAGTCATTAAAAATGTAGGATTATGTCTTGCTAGTTTGTCAATCTTGAGTTGAAATTGGCAGAGGTTCAGTTCTCATATTATTCTATTGTTCTAATAATTTGGACAAGCTTTATCCAGCCTATAGATTCAAATGCTATATAATCTAGGGGAAGTATCTCATGTGCTGCTAGATTCTTATTAGAGTTTCGACTTTAAAATATATAGTGGTGTAGTAGAATACTAGAATTAATATATCCCTTTTTCGACATGTAATTAAGTAAACTTCCACTCTTAATTTTGTACAGAGCTTTGTTGTAGCAGTTCTTACAATTGTCATTGCAACATTTTCAACTGGAATTGATTCAAAATGCTTTCAGGTATACCTCAATACTTTTCAGTTACATAATAATTCGAATATACCTGAGAAAAATTTCTAACAGAAACTAGTTACAGTTTAAGAAGGATGATGCACCTGAAGAAGATGATGTACCATATGGTTATGGATTCTTTCATTTCGTCTTTGCGACAGGAGCTATGTATTTTGCAATGCTATTAATTGGATGGAATCCTAATCACGCCATGAAGAAGTAAGTTCCTTCATCTTCAAACAACATGTAAATTTTGATTTGGGCGATAATATGTTTTGGTTTCAGCTCGAAGTGATGGCAGGAAATTGAAATACTTGCTTGCTACTTGTCAAAAAAGAAAAATGAACCAATAGAAGTTGTAACAAAATGCTTATTGTGTAGTACTTTTTGTTGTTAATCTGCAGGTTTACGATAGACGTTGGTTGGACTAGTACTTGGGTAAGGGTAGTGAATGAATGGCTTGCAGTTTGTGTTTACAGTAAGTTGTTGCTCACCAAACTTGGCTACCTTCCATATTATTAACTGTGGTATAATTATAAAGATTTTGGATCTATAAACATGTATTGTGATGTTTTTTTGACATTTCTCAATTAATACCAGTATGGATGCTCGTGGCTCCGATCATATGGAAAAGCAGGCAAGTAGCAACATCAAATGTGTGACAGACAGAGTTCTCATTGCTAAGATTTCTCCAAATTCTTATGGCTGGCCTTTGTGTTTCCATGCCTGTCCCTGAAAAAAAGATGAAAAAGAAGCAAGTCTCCACAAATGCACTATTTGAAAACGAATATCCTGTCTAATCACCTCTCTCCAAACTAAAAACACTATAGAATATGGAGCGGAGGAAGTAAGTCTCATTAATTTTAGCCCTTTGTGTCTGGAAAGCAGATCTTTATACATGTAAATGTCATAGCTTATGTAACTTATAGAATCTTAATTTCTTGATTATTTTTTTTCTAACAGCTAAGTGAAAGCAAAAAAGAAAAAGGGTTAAAGAAAAGGGGTAAAACAATGATGTCACTGTTATTTAGCTTTGTTGGCTAACCTTTTCTTTAATCTTTGAATAGCTTGTAAATATAGAAGGAAAAATTAAGAAACATTGGTTAGTAAGCCACAAAAAAATTCTTAAGGTAAGACCCTGTTCGGCTCTTCTCTAGATTTCACACATAGCGAAAGCTAGTGCACTGGGTTGTCATTTTTTATTTTAACTCTAATAATTTTCATTCATAAATTTGATAACTAAAACACTCCGCCTCGTGTCGCTTGCATCAAATTAATTTAATTTATTATAATTTAAGTGTTTAAATACGAAAATAATATACTATATTAATTAATTATGGTTAAGTGATTTTTTTTAAAAGGAAAAAAAAAACATTACTCCCTTTATTCTCATTCTTTCAATGACTTTTTGACATTTATTACATACTAATTATTATTAGTGGATGTTGAATTAGATAGAAGATCTCCAGCAACAATAATAATACTACCAAAATTCTTCATGTTATTGTTGTTCTCAGTAAGAGTGGAGACATAAGAATCATCAACAATTTCTTGAAATCTATCTTCACAAGAAAAACCAACTTCTTGGACAAAGGCTCCAATATTGCTCAAAGTATCATATATACCTTGCCTTAACAAGTGCTCCTCCGCATCTCTTAAAATATCAATAGAAGCTTCATAATAATTCAAACAATAATTATATATCTCTTTCAAGTTATCATCGTTTGTCTGATCTAGAAAGGTATGAATCTTATTGGTTGTATCGGAGGCGTTTGTAAATGTTAAGTGTATTGCCTCTACTGTCAATTGGTAAGGATTCCTATGAGGATTAAGGCCAAAAACTTGCAAGCAAAATTTTGGACTTTGGCATTTGATGCACAAATCAGCCAAGGAGTTACTTGTAGTTAGTGCTATTAAGGAAGCAAAAATTATACATAAGACTAGTTTTGAGCCAAAGGAAAATGAAGAAGGTGTTGCCATTGTCTTTTTTTTTTTGTTTTAAAGCTTGTTTTTCCTAATTATGGTTAAGTGGTAATAATGAATATGTGGTATTTATTAATAAAAGGAGGAGGAGGAGCTCTTTGCATTTGCACCTTTTTTTTGGTTTTCTTGAAGGAAGAAGTTAGGTGTCTATAAGGATATGTGTAGGTGGTACTACTTGGTATGAGACTTCGAGAAAATAGTTATAACATATAAATATAATTTTTATGTTTGATATATGTGAAAATTGCGTTAATATCTAGCTTCAATGTTATTTTCTATTTTACTCTCGAAATATGAATAACTTTATATTTGAAGAAAATTAACTTCAAACCAAATTCTCTATTTACTCTCTAAAAAAATAGTTTTTCTCTTTCTCCTCAATATCATATTATTATTTCTTTTTTATTTTATTTTTCTTATTTCATTATATAAACTCTTTCTTCTATTTTTCAAATAATCACGCTATATAATCTTCATGTAATATAAAAATAAAATTCTTTTAAGTTTTATTATCTAATATAAAATTATGTTTTATCCTAAATTGCTAAATAACATAAATTACAAGTAAATATTATATATTATACATATTGATGGACAATTGAAACAAAAGTGAAATCATTAATGAAATATTATTATATCAATGTTATATGATCACTCAATTTTTAAGTTTATTACATTGCTCCCATAAATGCATTAATTATTATGTTATGTATTTGTATTTTTAGATTAAAATTTTCATCTTATCATTTAAATTTTGTGCATTCTTTATAATGAAAAATAATAATAATTTTAAATTATATATCTAAATTGAAGAAAATTTAAAAAATTAAAATATCATTAATTCTAGATGCAAGTGGTATATATTACAAAATAATATAAATTTTTTAAATGTTATATTACATTAAAAAATAACAACGCATATAGTCAGTCTTATATAATTTATAGGCATAATACATATATTAGACCCTAAACTTGGCTTCAAATTTTAACTTTGACCTCAAACTTTCATAATGCACAAATAGGCACTTTAACTATCCTATCTTTCAATAAATAAACACGCGAATATTTCAATCAAAACCGTGTTACACACATGCTCTGACGTGGAAAAGTAAACCACTCAGTGGCTGCCAACTAATTAAAAAATTTACACGTATTTTTTAAGCATAATACATAAATTGGACCATTAACTTGGCTTCAAATTATAACTTTGACCTTTAACTTTGATAGTGCACAAAGAGACACTTTAACTATCCAAAATTTAAACAAAAAAACACGCGAATATTTCAATCAAAACGCGTGTTACACACATGCTCTGACGTGGAAAAGTAAACCACTCAGTTGCTGCCAACTAACTAAAATAAATACACCTAGATTTTAAAAATTATAAAAATAAATTATAATATAGAATAAGGTGGAAGTGAAAACAAATTCATTTTTTAGGTAAAAAAAAAATTAGTACCTCTTTTCTTCTCTCTCTTAAAAATTCCTAATCTGAAATTCATGTTCCTTATATTCAAATCAAAGAAAAAATTGTTCAAGATATTTGCTGTAATTTAATTTTCGAGTTATCTATTTTTCTTCCTCAATTTAGTCAAGGTAACAAGATTCAACATTTTACAAACAAGAATTTGCATATTGTTGGTCAAATGTTCAAACTAATATGAGAATCTCTAGAAGAAACTAATGTTTTTATTGCAAAATTATTTCAGAGCAACCCATAAATATGGAAAGACATGAGATTCAATGAACTTCTCCTTCTTTTCTTTAGTTTGAAGTATATTTGTGCTTTATGTTGTCAAATATTTGACTGAAAAAACAGGGTGCTTTGTGTATTGTGATTGTCATAGTGAAGAGAATTGCAATTATGAATTTTGGAGGCCAACAAATGAACTTACAGTACTAAAAATTATTAAGTGAAATGGTGCACTTAAAGTATTTGATAAATTGTCTGATAGAACTTTTCACATATTTTTGTCAAGTTTGAGTAGCAGTCTGATATCTAATCAAAATGCCTTCAAAAATTGCATTCAATTTGTATAATTGTATACTCACCCCATCTTGTCAAAAAAGACTTCATTATAATTTATTTCATAATAACAAAAAAGTAATTAAATGTCACTTGCATTTTGCAATGAACAACAAATAATGCAAAAAAGAGGGGAAAATTGTTGAAAAATTAGAAAGAGAGTTTAATTGTCATTTCAGTGTTTTTTTTACTGTTGGGCACTCGATTTTTACATCTGACGCGCCTAATTTGAGTGAATTTTACGTATTTTGCCATGTAGGATCCGAGTATTTTTTTGTTTAAGTTTTGGATAGTTAAAGTGCCTATTTGTGCACAAACAAAGTTAAAGGTCAAAGTTATAATATGAAGCCAAGTTAAGGGTCCAATTTATGTACTAATTAAGGATAGAATCGTCATTTTAGCAATTTTTATCGTTTTGGGCCTCAAAAATTACCTCTCACTCGCGCAGAATGCGTGTATTTCACGCATTTTGTCAGGTAGGAATCGCGTGTTTATTTGTTGAAAGATAGTATAGTTAAAGTGCCTATTTGTGCACTATGAAAGTTTGAGGTCAAAGTTAAAATTTGAAACCAAGTTTAGGGTCCAATATATGTATTATGCCTCTAATTTATAATATGTGAATTACAAATATTAATAAATAAAAATAATAAAAAAATATTGAAAAAATAAAATAAAAAATATAAATACTAAAAACTTAAAATAGATTACGGTTCAAGAATATGTTCTCTATCTTAGTTTTTAAATATAGAAAATAGAGAGTAAAACCGAGTGTCAGAGATGTGTTATAAGGTCCAATATGGGAACCACAGAAGCGAGAATACCGTTATAGATAATGATAACTCTCTCTCTTCCCTCTCCCGCCAAATTCATCCCTCCTTCTCCCAAATCCAAAAACCTCAAATCCCGTCGAATTAGGAACCCTGATTTCGAAGCTCTCAAGGATACTTTGATTCGACAAGCCAATGTTGGAAATCTTAAGCAAGTAATCTCGACGCTTGATCACATTTCTCAAATGGGTTTTACCCCTGACCTCACCTCCTATACTGTTCTCCTCAAATCTTGCATCAGGACCAGAAATTTCCAAATTGGACAACTTCTACACTCTAAACTCAATGATTCGCCACTCGAGCCGGACACGATTGTTCTTAACTCGTTGATAAGTTTATATTCTAAAATGGGTAGTTGGGAAACTGCTGAAAAGATTTTCGAGAGCATGGGTGAGAAGCGGGATTTGGTTTCTTGGAGTGCAATGATTTCGTGCTATGCTCATTGTGGTATGGAATTGGAATCTGTGTTTACTTTCTTTGATATGGTGGAGTTTGGGGAGTACCCAAATCAGTTCTGTTTCTCTGCGGTGATTCAGGCATGTTGTAGCGCGGAATTGGGTTGGGTTGGGTTGGCGATATTTGGATTTGTGATTAAAACTGGGTATTTTGAGTCGGATATTTGTGTTGGGTGTGCACTGATTGATTTGTTTGCTAAAGGGTTTAGTGATTTGAGGTCAGCTAAGAAAGTGTTCGATAGAATGCCTGAGAGGAATCTTGTTACTTGGACTTTGATGATTACTAGATTTTCACAACTTGGTGCTTCAAGGGACGCTGTTAGACTGTTTTTGGAAATGGTTTCTGTAGGATTTATTCCTGATAGGTTTACGTTTAGTGGCGTTTTATCAGCTTGTGCTGAGCCAGGGTTGTCTTTGCTTGGGAGGCAATTGCACGGTTGGGTGATTAAGTCTAGGTTGTCTGCAGATGTTTGTGTCGGGTGCAGTTTGGTGGACATGTATGCAAAAAGTACGATGGATGGATCCATGGATGATTCAAGAAGGGTTTTTGATCGGATGGCTGATCATAATGTCATGTCTTGGACTGCTATTATAACAGGATATGTGCAAAGCGGACTCTACGATATGGAAGCTATTAAATTGTACTGTAGGATGGTAGATGGTCCAGTTAAGCCAAACCATTTTACGTTTTCTAGTCTTTTAAAGGCATGTGGAAATCTTTCGAATCCTGCTATAGGCGAACAGATCTATAATCATGCAGTGAAGTTGGGTCTTGCATCTGTGAACTGCGTAGCCAACTCTCTAATTAGCATGTATGCCAAGTCTGGTAGGATGGAAGAAGCCCGGAAAGCTTTCGAACTTCTGTTTGAGAAGAATTTAGCTTCTTATAACATATTAGTTGACGGATATTCAAAGAGTTTGGATTCTGCAGAAGCTTTTGAACTTTTCAGCCATATAGACTCTGAAGTTGGGCTTGATGCTTTCACGTTTGCTAGTTTATTGAGTGGAGCTGCAAGTGTAGGTGCAGTTGGAAAGGGAGAGCAGATCCACTCTCGGGTCTTAAAAGCAGGGATTCAGTCCAACCAATCTGTCTGCAATGCTTTGATATCTATGTATTCTAGATGCGGTAATATAGAGGCGGCTTTTCAAGTTTTTGAAGGAATGGAAGATAGAAATGTAATATCTTGGACTTCAATTATAACAGGTTTTGCAAAACATGGATTTGCCCACAGAGCTGTGGAATTGTTCAATCAAATGCTTGAGAATGGTATAAAACCAAATGAAGTCACATACATTGCTGTTTTATCAGCTTGTAGCCATGTTGGTTTAGTTGATGAGGGATGGAAGTATTTTGACTCAATGTCAATAGATCACGGGATTACTCCAAGGATGGAACATTATGCATGCATGGTTGATTTGTTAGGCCGATCAGGCTCTCTTGAAAAGGCTGTTCAGTTTATCAAATCACTGCCCTTGAATGTTGATGCACTTGTTTGGCGCACCTTGCTTGGGGCTTGCCAGGTGCATGGTAATTTACAACTGGGGAAGTATGCTTCAGAAATGATTCTTGAACAGGAGCCAAATGATCCAGCAGCACACGTCTTACTATCTAACTTGTATGCCTCGAGGGGTCAATGGGAGGAGGTAGCAAAGATCAGAAAAGACATGAAAAAAAAGAGAATGGTGAAGGAAGCTGGATGTAGTTGGATAGAAGCTGAAAATAGTGTCCACAAGTTTTATGTAGGCGACACAAAGCATCCCAAAGCAAAGGAGATATATGAAAAATTAGATAAGGTAGCACTTAAAATAAAGGAGATAGGCTATGTTCCTAACACAGACTTGGTGCTTCACGAGGTGGAGGATGAACAAAAGGAGCAATATCTTTTCCAGCACAGTGAGAAAATTGCTTTGGCCTTTGGTCTTATTAGCACATCCAAACAAAAACCCATTAGAATATTCAAAAATCTTCGAGTATGTGGAGATTGCCACAATGCAATGAAATTCATTTCAGTAGCAGAGGGAAGAGAGATAATCATTAGAGATTCTAATCGTTTTCACCATATTAAAGATGGACTCTGCTCCTGCAATGACTATTGGTGAAAGTCTTATTGTCAATTATGGTCTTATTGGCAAGTACAGATCAAAGTCGCAAACATGACTAGAATACTACAGATCATTCTAGTATATGGCGATGGGCATAGTGCTATGAAGCATGTATCTGCAATCGTGTAGATAAGTACAGAACGAAACCATATGACTTGCACATTCATTTTTCTGTTGTATTTTGTATATCCCTGTTTGTATTATGTAATGAGGAAAAAACAAATTTTGGAAATTTTAGCAACTACGGAATGTTGTCATAATTAGTTGATGCTTGATTCGTAATATTGTCATTAATTACAGAGGAATTGTGTTTTAACTTTTCGAAATTTCTGTGTTTTCTGGTAGCTTTGCTGTGAACCATCTTACATAGGTTTTGTTTGTATTGAAGCCCATTGCTGATAGCTGTTGCATATATGTTCTTCATTTGCTCTTCTTTGAGATAGGGGCAATGTCGAACTCTAGATCATACGTCAACTTACGGATTTTGGCATTGAGAAAACAAGGAACATCTCTTTGTTCTGTGCATTATTGAGAAATAATCAGTCCTTAACTACTTTGTATTTCATATAAATTATGATTTGTCACCAGATAATGCCTCCCACTTTGTACTAATAGAAGTCTTTATTTGGACCTTGCTTTCAGCTTAGTGGGCAAGTGGGCAATTAAGAAGCTATTATTACATTAATGTTGAGAAGGATGCCATTTTTTTTCTCTATAAAAACCAGAGCTCCCTACTCAACTATGCAACACAAGTCTTAGTTCTGTCCTTTCCTTCTCTAAGTGTATAGTGGTTCCAGTTCAAAATGAATAGCTTACAGAAGTTGGGACAATGGTCTTTTCTAACAGTTGCTTTGGCAATTTGCTTAGTAGCCAGCACTGTTGTTGCTGATTACTCTTATGAGTATACTTCACCATCACATTCTCACACTCTAACAAGTACTACAAATCACCATCTCCTTCAAAGTATCATGTGCCCACTCCTTATTACAACAAACCTTATCCATCACATTATTACTACACGTCACCAGCACCTTCAAAGCACGCTTATTACAAATCGCCATCACCAACAAAATATTACAAGTCACATTTTCCTTCAAAGCATTATTACTACAAGTCACCCATTGTAACAAAGTATTACAAGTCACACGTTCTTTCAAAGCACTACTACAAGTCACCTGTTGCAACAAAGTATTACTACAAGTCTCCAACTCCTTCAAAGCATTATTACAAATCACCCGCTCCTTCTAAGTATTACTACAAGTCCCCAACTCCTTCAAAGTACTACTACAAGTCCCCCTCACCAGCAAAGTACTACAAGTCGCCTACTCCATCAACACACTATTACTACAAGTCACCATCCCCAACAAAATACTACAAATCACCCGCTCCATCTAAATACTACAAATCGCCTTCACCAACAAAATATTACAAGTCACCAGTTTACTACAACTCTCCTCCACCACCACCAACTTACTATGAGAAATCACCTTCATACTACAAGTCACCTCCACCTCCACCAAAATACTATGAGCAATCACCTAAGTACTACAAGTCACCTCCACCCCCACCGAAATACTATGAAGAATCACCATCATCTTACAAATCCCCACCACCTCCACCAAAATACTACGAGCAACCACCAACTTATTACAAATCTCCCCCTCCACCATACTACCAAGAATCTACCCCTTCCTATAAATCTTCTCCACCTCCTCCAAAGACCTACGAACAATCACCTACATACTACTCACCTCCACCACCACCGTACTACAAAGAAACACCAACCTATGCCTCACCACCACCACCTGTGAAGTACGAGGAACCTGTCACCTATGCTTCACCTCCACCCTCATCACCATCTCCCCCACCACCAACCTACTACTAGTAGTCAAATCTATTCTTTTCAAATCTTTTCCACCAACTCTGGGGTTTTCCATTTCCTTCTATGCTTCCCAAGATGATGGGCAAGTGGGCAATTAAGAAGCTATTATTACATTGATGTTGAGAAGGGTTTCATTTTTTTCACTATAAAAAACAGAGCTCCTTACTCACCTATGCAACACAAGTCTTAGTTCTGTCCCTTCCTTCTCCAAGTACATAGTGGTTCCAGTTCAAAATGAAAAGCTTAGGGAAGTTGGGGCAATGGTCTTTTCTAACAGTTGCTTTGGCAATTTGCTTAATAGCCAGCACTGTTGTTGCTGAGTACTCTTATGAGTATACTTCACCCTCACCTTCTCACAACTCTAACAAGTACTACAAATCACCATCTCCATCCAACTATCATGTGCCCACTCCTTATTACAACAAACCTTATCCATCACATTATTACTACAAATCACCAGCACCTTCAAAGCACGCTTATTACAAATCGTCATCACCAGCAAAATATTATAAGTCACATGTTCCTTCAAAGCATTACTACTACAAGTCACCCATTGTAACCAAGCATTACAAGTCACATGTTCCTTCAAAGCACTACTACAAGTCACCTGTCGCAACAAAGTACTACTACAAGTCTCCAACTCCTTCAAAGCATTATTACAAATCACCTACTCCTTCTAAGTATTACTACAAGTCCCCATCGCCCGCAAAGTACTACAAGTCCCCATCTCCAGCAAAGTACTACAAGTCACCTACTCCATCAACAAACTACTACTACAAATCACCATCTCCAACAAAATATTACAAATCACCCACTCCATCTAAATACTACAAGTCACCTACACCAACAAAATATTACAAGTCACCAGTTTACTACAAGTCACCTCCACCTCCACCAAAATACTACGAGCAACCACCAACTTATTACAATTCTCCACCTCCACCATACTACCAAGAATCTACTCCTTCCTATAAATCTTCTCCACCTCCTGCAAAGACCTATGAACAGTCATCTACATACTACTCACCTCCACCACCACCGTACTACAAAGAAACACCAACCTATGCCTCACCGCCACCACCTGAGAAGTACGAGGAACATGTCACCTATGCTTCACCACCACCACCTGAGAAGTATGAGGAACCTGCCACCTATGCTTCACCTCCACCCCCATCACCAACCTATTACTAGTAGTCAAATCCATTCTTTTTAATCATTTTCCACCACATTTGTGGTTTTCCATTTCCTTTTATGCTTCCTAAAATGACCGGCTTTGATTTTTTTTTTTTTCCTTTTTGTATTAATAATTCGTATTATTTATCTTTGGAGATTGAAGTATGATCCTTGAGATCTCCATCAATTTGATTTATTGTATCAAGATTTTATTTTGATGTAATTTATCATGAATTCTATTTTGTTTAATAGTGAATTATCTTTGTTTCATAGTTGTTATAATTGACTGAATTCTTACGCATAGGCATATTCATATTATTTTTTTATTTTTATTTTTAGTTGATCTCAAAAAGTGAAAATATAAAATGAATAAATACACCAAAAATTAACACTATGTAACACAATATTCACTTTTTTATTAAAAAATAATTATATCCGCTTTTCTTCATTTCTCATAATAATAAAATCTCAAATTTAATTGAATCTAATCGATTTATATAATTTTTTAAAGAAAATCATAGATTTTTATTTAAGTGTATAACCATCTCGAACAATACTCAAATCAACTCCTTTCAATCATTTTCCACCAACTTTGGGGTTTTCCATTTCCCTTTTATGCTTCCCAAAATGACGGGCTTTGTGTGCTGTATGTTCTTTTGTTTTAATAATTCGCATTAATATTTATCACTGGGGATTTATGTTAGATCTCCATTATTTTGGCTTATTGTATCCATATTATATTCTGATGTAATTTATAGAGGATTCTACTTTGCTCAATACTATCTTCACTTTGTCTAATATTTCTATATAGTATTTTCTCCTCAATAATGGTTTATAACTTATCTACTACAAAATTTAACAAGAAAAAAAAAACGAGGAAAGGTGCATATAAATATGGTCATGGTCTGGATGGATGCTTCAACAAATTGCTGTATTTTGGATATGGATTATAATTGTACTTACCAGCTATTAAGAAAATAAGTAGTAACATTATACATAAAATAAACAGAATAATAAAAAATAAAGAGAATTTAATTTATTCGTATGCATTATTCTTCTAAAAATATTTATTGACGGAAAATAAGATAAAAAGATATAATATTGTTGTTGATCTTAAAAGGTGAAATTATTTAATACAAAACAAATAAGACTCCACCAGAAATTAGCCCTATATAACTTAATTTTTTTCACTTTCTAAAAAAACATGGATGTATAGATTTCCACTTTCTTTTTCATTCTCAAAAATAAACAAGTAAGTTATACAATACATATAAATTTTAATAATCTCAAATAAAGAAAAAATCTACAATAAGAAATTTTAATAATCTCAAATAAAGAAAAAATCTACAATATGAAATGCTGCATTTACCTTTTTAAACATGAAATTGTATTTCAATATTATTTTAAGATGATTTAAGATTATTAATACACCTAAATTATATGGTGCTGATATTTGAATTCTCCCGCCGGCTGATATTTCCGGCGCCTGTCGCCGGTCTCCGCTGGTCGATGCTCCCTCGTTTGCATCGTCAATGACTCCTTTCTTATTAGTTACTGGGAGAGATGATTAGATAAGACTTGACACATTTGCATTTTACCAATTACATGACCCTAGACAATAAGATATGAAGGTCAAAGATTGGAGTAGAAGGTTAGTTAATAGTCTAGGTTGTCTTGTTTCATTATGTTGTTGCTACGGTTCTCTTCTACATTGTTTCCAATATGACTTTTTCATTTATGTATTTGCTTTGGATACTTATTTGTGTTATGTTTTACTTGAGCGGGGGACTATCAAAAAACAATTTTTTATACCTTTTCTCAAGGTAGGGTTGAGGCTACATACACTACCCTCTCTTAACCTTGGGATTACGGTATGTTGTAATATTTAATAATTTAATTATTTTTTTTTGATAGATAAGGGTTGTCAACCAATGAGAATTCTTTAAATTTTATACTTATTCCCTACTCTGTCTTGTAATCCCTCTTCAAACTAAGAAGACTCATGTCAAACACCTGCCTAACATAAGTGTACAAAGTTATGTTATGTAAGCCGTGAGCTAGGTGCACTTTGCTGCAGTTAATTGGCTTCAGTGCACACACCTAATGGATATTAGGCTTGTGTTATGTTCAATACTAAGATCATATGTCAACTTGCAGATTTTGGCAATGAGAAAACAAGGAACATTTCTTTGTTATGTGCATTATTGAGAAATAATCAGTCCTTAACTAATTATTATTTGTCAGCAGATAATGCCTCCCACTTAGCATTGATAAAAGTCTTTATTTGGACCTTGCTCTCAGCTTAGTGGGCAAGTGGGCAATTAAGAAACTATTATTACATTAATGTTGAGAAGGATGCCATTTTTTTCTCTATAAAAACCAGAGCTCCCTACTCAACTATGCAACACGAGTCTTAGTTCTGTCCTTTCCTTCTCTAAGTGTATAGTGGTTCCAGTTCAAAATGAATAGCTTACAAAAGTTGGGACAATGGTCTTTTCTAACAGTTGCTTTGGCTATTTGCTTAGTAGCCAGCACTGTTGTTGCTGATTACTCTTATGAGTATACTTCACCCTCACATTCTCACAACTCCAACAAGTACTATAAATCACCATCTCCATCCAAGTATCATGTGCCCACTCCTTATTACAACAAACAGCACCTTCAAAGCATGCTTATTACAATTCGCCGGCACCAGCAAAATATTACAAGTCACATGTTCCTTCTAAACATTACTACTACAAGTCACCCATTGTAACCAAGTATTACAAGTCACATGTTCCTTCAAAGCACTACTACAAGTCACCGGTTGCAACAAAGTACTACTACAAGTCTCCAACTCCTTCAAAGCATTATTACAAATCACCTGCTCCTTCTAAGTATTACTACAAGTCCCCATCGCCCGCAAAGTACTATAAGTCCCCATCACCAGCAAAGTACTACAAGTCGCCTACTCCATCAACACACTATTACTACAAATCACCATCCCCAACAAAATATTATAAATCACCCACTCCATCTAAATACTACAAGTCACCTTCACCAACAAAATATTACAAATCGCCAGTTTACTACAAGTCACCTTCACCTCCACCAAAATACTACGAGCAACCACCAACTTATTACAATTCTCCCCCTCCACCATACTACCAAGAATCTACTCCTTCCTATAAATCTTCTCCACCTCCTCCAAAAACCTATGAACAATCACCTACATACTACTCACCTCCACCACCACCGTACTACAAAGAAACACCAACCTATGCCTCACCGCCACCACCTGTGAAGTACGAGGAACCTGTCACCTATGCTTCACCTCCACCTCCAACCTTTTACTAGTAGTCATATCCATTCTTTTCAATCATTTTCCACCACCTTTGTGGTTTTCAATTTCCTTTTATGCTTCCCAAAATGACCGGCTTTGATTGTTGTGTGTGATTTTTGTATTAATAATTCTTAATATTTATCTTTGGAGATCTAGTAACTAAGATCCTTGAGATCTCCATCAATTTGATTTATTGTATCAAGATTCTATTTTGGTGTAATTTATCAAGAATTCTACTTTCTTTAATACTATATCATCTTTGTTTGATATTGTTTGTTCTAATTGACTGAATTCTTCACATATTTTATTTTATTTTATTTTCCAATTATTTTTCTGAAATGATTTATCATTGAAATAAGCCATAAGACACAGCGTTGATCTGAAAAGATGAAATATTTATAAAATGAATAAATATACCGGGAATTAACACTATGTAAGTTGTAACACAATAATCTTCACTTTTCATAAAAAATAAATAATTGTAACTGTATTTCCATGTTTCTTTTCATTTTTCATAATAAATAAGTATGTTTAAAAATAAATATGAATTCTAATAATCTCAAACAAAGAACATTACTAATCCACCGCAGAGCTTACAACTGCTATAATATAGGAATAAATAATATAAAATATTGTTTTTTTTTTAGAAATTAGGTCTTACGCCTAACTCACACCCCAAAAGCTAGCTCAAAGGAGGAGAATTTGTAGAAATTAGGTCTTAGGCCTAACTCACACCCTAAAAGCTAGCTCAAAGGGAGGAGGATTGCCCAAGCCTTATAAGGAGTCCACCCATCTCATTAACCACCGATGTGGGACTTTTGTCATTAGGTCTTAGGCCTAACTCACACCCTAAAAGCTAGCTCAAAGGGAGGAGGATTGCCCAAGCCTTATAAGGAGTTCACCCATCTCATTAACCACCGATGTGGGACTTTTGTCATTCTTTAACACCCCACCTCACGCCCAGTGCTTAGCATCTGGTGAGTGGGCAATTTTGATTTCGGGGGTCCCAACATCGGGTGAGTCGGGCCCTGCTCTGATACCATGTAGAAATTAGGTCTTAGGCCTAACTCACACCGTAAAAGCTAGCTCAAAGGGAGGAGGATTGCCCAAGCCTTATAAGAAGTCCACCATCTCATTAACCACCGATGTGGGACTTTTGTCATTCTTTAACATTTTTAGCTTATAAATTTGAAAATTATTTCATTTATCTTTTAATATTGAAATCGACACTATAATTTTGTTTTTAAATTTTACACTCTCATACAATAAAGTTTACTGCTCGTACTTACTACTCCATATAAGATAAGAAAAGAATAAAAAATGTTGCATTTACCTTCTAAATATGAAAATTCTTTTTCAATTGTATTTTAAAATGGACACTACAATTGCCGGTGCTATTTCAATTTCTCCCGCCGGTTAACGTTTCCGTCGCCGGTCGCCGCTGGTCAATGCTTCCTCGCTTGCTGCGTCAATGGCTCCTTCCTTATTACTTCTATGGTTCTTTGCCTTGCCCTTTAATTCTTTCGACAATTTTCTGAGCTATTTCAATCATTCGTTTGGTTTCGAGCTTATTTTATCTGTCCTTTCCCCTGCATTTGCACAATAGTGTTGATATATGACTGTACAGATTTGTTATCAAGCTGTTTTAACTGCTTTAAGTATTTTGGATTGTCTAGGATTCTAATACTAATACATTTTCTGTTAGTATATTCTCAATTTGGTAAGGATAAAGTATTTTGCTTGAAATGCCTAGGTTCCATTCCGCTGCCAATAGTCTTCCTTAGTGGGAATAGTTTATGTTCAGTGTAAGTGCTCTTCGGACTCCGAGGACTCTGGCATACATTGATCCTGGATTTAGGTTATGTGACCTTTTCTCTATCAGCAACAACAATTATGCTTCAATGTCAACTAGTTAGGGTCGGCTATATGAGTCCCCATTCACCATTTCAGTCCTTATAGTATTTTTTTCTTCTCATTGGAGATGCACTTAAGTGAGGAGGTGTGAGAGATTGACTATGGTGGTTATGAGGAGAGGTATAGGTAGGTCGAAGAAGTATTAGGAGATATGACACATTTGTATCTTACTGAGGACATGACCCTAGATAGTAAGATATGTAAGTCGAGGATTAGGTAAGGTTAGTGAATAGTCGAGTGTTGTCTTGTTTCCTTATGTTGTTGCTACAGTTCTCTTCTTCATTGTTTCCGGTATGACTTCTTCATTACTGTATTTGCTTTACATACTTGATTTGTGTTATGTTTTACTTGAGCCGATTGTCTACTGGAAACAACCTCTTTACTTTGTCTCAAGGTAGGGTTAATGGTGCGTACACACCACGCTCCCCAGACCCTGGGATTACATTGGGTATGTTGTTGTAATACTGTTTAATTTTATATTTTAGATAGAATTAAGGGTTCTCCACCAATAATGATTCTTAAATTTTTTACTTATCCCTACTCTATCATGTAATCCCTCTCCAAACTAAGAAGACACGTGTCAAACACCGGCCTAACGTAAGTGTACCAAGTTGTGTTATGTTAAGTGCGAGATAGGTTTTTCACTTCACCTCATTTAAGTGGCTTCACTGCACACACCAATATGGATATTAGGCTTGTGCTGTATTCAATACTAAGTTCGTATGAAATCCAAAGAGATTGTAGATCCTTTAAGGCAACTTTCCTCGATATGATTTTTGGTCTACCTTATTCCCCTTAACATATTCAGTTTTCATGTTGTGTACCCCTGGATTTGGTGTCAACATAGGACTAGGACATGATCAAACCATCTGCTTTTACTGTCCCATGCCATTTTTTCTTTTCTTTTTTGTCCTCTTTCTGTGTGCAAATTCTACCTGATCTGATTACTTCTAATCTTGTCTTTGTTCATGAAAAAAGAAAAAAAAATAATGCTAAGGTATAAGTACATGCTATTAATGTTTTCTTCAAATAAGCAATTCATGTGCTAATTCTAAAAGAGACCATAGGAATTTGCTTTTTCTCCGAGAAGGATGATTATGGGGAGCATCATTGAAGAACTTGTGTAAAGAACACCATCTACTTCATGCACCATAAGTTGTCGGATGAATGTGATTTTCCAGCTAGATGTTTGGCCTTGCACTGTGCTCTACTTCTCTTGTCTGGTTTTTATCTGGTCTTGAGAGAAGGAGAGGATTACTGCCTCATTCGTTAATTTTAAACACATCTGAGCAAAAAATGTGGAAGTTTCATTTTACAAGTCGAAGTGTAAAATATCAAGCTAGTTAGTTACCCAAATAAATACAATCAAAGTCACTTAAACCTTATCAGATAACAGTAAAATAAGTCTGTTTATTTTGGTTGGAAGTTTTGTACCTTCTTTTCTTTAATCTCTTGTACTCGAGGTGACATATTATCCAAATAGGTTTCTTGTTGTATTGATCTGAGAAGAATTAATCTGAAATCAAATCAAATTGACAATATGTATAGCAGTTCTTAAATTTTAACACATTGGAAATTTATAACATAAACATTTTGTAACAATTTTCAAAATCTCTGTGTTTTCTGGTAGCTTTAACATGATCTTATATAGATAGGAGCCCAGTGCTGATAGCATTGAATTTTTGTTCTTCTTCTTCTTTTATTTTGAGATAGGGGCAATGTCAAACTCTAGATTATAAGTCAACCTACAGATTCTGGCATTGAGAAAACAACAAAGAAAATGTCCCCATTTATTATTAACTACTTTCTGGTATATAGATCCTCCTTTTTTTTTTTTAATTTTAATTATCATTTGTCAGCAGATAATGCCTCCCACTTAGCATTGATAAAAGTCTGTATTTGGACCTTGCTCTCAGCTTAGGGGGCAAGTGGGCAATTAAGAAGCTATTATTACATTATTGTTGACAAGGTGTTATTTTTTTCTCTATAAAAACCAGAGCTCCTTACTCAACTATGCAACACAAGTCTTAGTTCTGTCCTTTCCTTCTCCAAGTGTATAGTGGTTCCAGTTCAAAATGAAAAGCTTAGGGAAGTTGGGACAATGGTCTTTTCTAACAGTTGCTTTGGCAATTTGCTTAGTAGCCAGCACTGTTGTTGCTGATTACTCTTATGAGTATACTTCACCCTCACCTTCTCATAACTCTAACAAGTACTACAAATCACCATCTCCATCCAAGTATCATGTGCCCACTCCTTATTACAACAGACCTTATCCATCACATTATTACTACAAGTCACCAGCACCTTCAAAGCACGCTTATTACAAATCGCCATCACCAACAAAATATTACAAGTCACATGTTCCTTCAAAGCATTATTACTACAAGTCACCCATTGTAACCAAGTATTACAAGTCACAAGTTCCTTCAAAGCACTACTACAAGTCACCTATTGCAACAAAGTATTACTACAAGTCTCCAACTCCTTCAAAGCACTACTATAAGTCACCGGTTGCAACAAAGTATTACAAGTCTCCTACTCCTTCAAATCATTATTACAAGTCACCCTCTCCTTCAAAGTATTACTACAAATCCCCAACTCCATCAAAAAGCTACTACAAATCTCCATCGCCCGCAAAGTATTACGAGTCGCCAACTCCATCAACACATTATTACTACAAGTCGCCTTCACCAACAAAATATTACAAGTCACCAGTTTACTACAAGTCTCCTCCACCACCACCAACTTATTATGAGAAATCACCTTCATACTACAAGTCACCTCCACCTCCACCAAAATACTATGAGCAATCACCTTCGTACTACAACTCACCTCCTCCCCCACCAAAATACTATGAACAATCACCATCATCTTACAAATCTCCACCACCTCCACCAAAATACTACGAGGAATCACCAACCTATCACAAGTCTCCACCTCCACCATACTACCCAGAATCTACTCCTTCCTATAAATCTCCTCCACCTCCTCCAAAATCCTACGAACAATCACCTTCGACCTACAATTCACCACCTCCTCCAAAGACCTATGAACAATCACCATCATACTATTCACCACCACCACCAATGTACTACGAGCAAACACCAACCTATTCCTCGCCGCCACCACCTGAGAAATACGAGTAATTCGTAACCTATGCTTCACCTCCACCCCCGTCACCAACCTACTAACATTCTAATCATTATCATCAATCATTTCCCATCATCTCCATGACCTATTAACTCTCTTTTCATCCTTCATCTGAAGATTTTCACTTCCTTTGCCAAAAAAATTATGTTTCCTAATGTTCTTTTGTTTTAATAATTTGTAATATTTATCCTTGGAGATTTAAGTAAGATGTTGAGATCTCCATCAGTTTGGCTTATTGTATCAAGATTCCTTTTTTTTGTGTATTTCATCAAGAGTTGTACTTTGCTCAATACTATCTTCTCTTTATCTAATATATTTGAGGAGCATTTTAGATTATTGTTTATAGGTGATTTTTTTCTCAATTATGGTTTATAACTTATTTATTACAAAAGTTTTACAAGACAAAAGTAAAATAATGAGGAAAGGTGCAAGATATGTCCATGCACAACAAATTTTCTTCTTTGGCTTAGTGGCTTTTACTGTATTTTGGATTGTAATTGTACTTTATCAGTTTTTCAAAAATAAATCATATAAAATAAACCTAACAACAAAATCATTAGGAAAATTTAATTAGGGGTAATGGGTATGCATCTTTTTCCCCCATTATTTTTCTTAGAGAATTATCAGTGGGAAATAAATCAAATGAGATAATGTGATCTTTAAAGGTTGAATTACAAAATATATAAAGACTACATGAATTAGCCCTATGTCAGAGCCTGTTTGAATTAGTTGATTGTAAATAACTGATAAATTTTAAGTGCTGGAACTGATTTTATAATTGAAATAATTACGTGTTTGGATGTTGGAATAAAACATGTTCCTTTATTAGAATGATTAGAATATCCTTAAGAAGTTTATAAATTGTTATAATTTAGGAGTATTCTAGTAAAGAAGAGAGAGAACAATGGGCTATAAAATGAAGAGAAAGTTAGGAGTTTTCTTTCGGAAAGATATTTTGAAAATTAGAAAAAAATATCAAGGATAAAATAGTAAAATATTTTATCAAAGCAAAAGTATAAGGTAAGGTGCAAAATCGTAAGTTGGTGATGGCCAACTTTGGCTTTTGACTGATTTAACTTACAAATACTTGACTTATAAGTACTTTGGTGTTCACCAAACTCATAGTAAGCCTACACAACCAGAATGATATATTATGTTCGGAAATCATATTCACAAGCATCTAATAGTTCGGAAATCATATATACAGAATATATATATATATATATATATATATATATATATATATATATATATGTTTGGCATGACACTATGCTCTACTTCTCTTGTCTGGTCGAGGGAGGAGTTACTGCCTCAGTCGTTAATATTAAACACATCTGAGTAAGAAATGTGAAAAATTTATAGAGTCAGAACTCAGAGTGATGCATTCAGAGTCACTCAAACCTAGCAGATAACAGTTAAATAAGTTTATTTATTTTGGTTGGAAGTTTGTTCCTTCTTTTGTTTAATCTCTTGACATCACTTGTATGCAAGGTGTAATATTATCCAACAAGGTTTCTTGTGGTATTAAACTGGAAAGAGTTGATCTGAAACCGAACCAGACGGTCAATATGTATAGCATTTCTTAATTTTTAACACATTGGAATTTATAACAGAAACATTTTGTAACAATTTTCAAAATTTCTGTTTTTTCTGGTAGCTTTGATGTGATCTCGTATAGACTTTGCTGATGGTCATTACATTATGGCCCTTCTGATTGTATTTTGACATATGGACAATGCCAAACTCTAGATTATAAGTCAACTTACAGATTCTGGCATTGAGAAAACAACAAAGAAAATGCCCCCATTTCTTTGTTCTGTTAATTGTTAAGAAATAGTCTGTCTTTAACTACTTTATTGTGTATATATCCTCTTTGTTTTTATTTTTTAAATATTTTATTTGAATTATCATTTTTCAGCAGATAATGGCTACCACTTAGTACTGATTAAAGTTTTTATTTGGACCTTGCTCTCAGATTAGTGGCCAAGTGGGCAACTAAGAAGCTATTACATTAATGTTGAAAAGGGTGTCATTTTGCTCTATAAAAACCAGAGGTCCCTATTCAACTATGCAACACAAGTCTTTAGTTCTATCCTTCACTTCTCTAAGTATAATTTGTTACAAATCAAAATGGAAAACTTAGGGAAGTTGGGAAAATGGTCTTTTCTAACAGTTGCTTTGGCAATTTGCTTAGTAGCCAGCACTGTTGTTGCTGATTACTCTTATGAGTATACTTCACCCTCACATTCTCACAACTCTAACAAGTACTACAAATCACCATCTCCATCCAACTATCATGTGCCCACTCCTTATTACAAGAAACCTTATCCATCACATTATCACTACAAGTCACCAGCACCTTCAAAGCACGCTTATTACAAATCGCCATCACCAACAAAATATTACAAGTCACATGTTCCTTCAAAGCATTATTACTACAAGTCACCCATTGTAACAAAGTATTACAAGTCACATGTTCCTTCAAAGCACTACTACAAGTCACCTGTTGCAACAAAGTACTACTACAAGTCTCCAACTCCTTCAAAGCATTATTACAAATCACCCACCCCTTCTAAGTATTACTACAAGTCCCCATCGCCCGCAAAGTACTACAAGTCTCCATCTCCAGCAAAGTACTACAAGTCACCTACTCCATCAACAAACTATTACTACAAATCACCATCTCCAACAAAATATTACAAATCACCCACTCCATCTAAATACTACAGGTCATCTTCACCAACAAAATATTACAAGTCACCAGTTTACTACAAGTCACCTCCACCTACACCAAAATACTACGAGCAACCACCAACTTATTACAATTCTCCCCCTCCACCATACTACCAAGAATCTACACCTTCCTATAAATCTTCTCCACCTCCTCCAAAGACCTATGAACAAGCACCTACATACTACTCACCTCCACCACCACCGTACTACAAAGACACACCAACCTATTCCTCACCGCCACCACCTGAGAAGTATGAGGTATCTATCACCTATACTTCACCGCCACCACCTGAGAAGTATGAGGAACCTGCCACCTATGCTTCACCTCCACCCCCATCACCATCTCCCCCCCCACCAACCTATTACTAGTAGTCAAATCCATTCTTTCGATCATTTTCCACCACATTTGGGGTTTACCATTTCCTTTTATGCTTCCTAAAATGACCGGCTTTGATTGTTGTGTTCTTTTTGTATTAATAATTCATAATATTTATCTTTGGAGATTTAAGTAAGATCCTTGAGATCTCCATCAATTTGATTTATTGTATCAAGATTTTATTTTGGTGTAATTTATCATGAATTCTACTTTGTTTAATAGTATATCATCTTTGTTTGATATTGTTTAAATTCTTTCATCGGTCTATAATCTATATGAACACCTCCTGGACTTATTTCTGTGTTTTTTTTCAATTATGGTTTAAAATTTACGCAAATGCATATTTTGTTTTTTTATTCCAGTTATTTTTCTGAAAGGATTTTTCATGAGAAATAAGCCAATATGCATAGACGTCGATATGAAAAAGGTGGAATTATAAAATAAACAAATACACTATGTAACATAATAATCTTCACTTTTCATAAAAAATATAAATAATTGTAACTGTATTTCCATTTCCTTTTTAATTTCTCGTAACAATAAGTATGTTAAAATATAAATATAAATTCAATAATCTCAAACAAAGAACAAATTTATCAGAGTTTACTACTAGTATAATACAGGATAAAGTAATACAAAATATTGTTTTTATTTTCTAAATTTGAAAATTATTTCTTAATGTCTTTTAATATTGAAACTGATACTACAAAATAAATGAGATTTATAAAGTTTTTTTATTGGAATTCCAGGATTATCCGCGGCCGCTACAACCTCCACAGCCTCTGCCCTTTGGATGAGCACTCTGTGGTGAGCACTTTGTGTGCACTGGATTACGTAACTTAAATGAGTGAAATCATTATGAATATTATTGTTTTTATTTTTATTTTTAATACATAAATGTTATTAGTATGGAGTGTTATTTTATTTACATTGAATTCATTCAATATATATATAATAAAAATAATAAGAGTATTACCATCCATATGTGAAAAAATGATAGCCAATTACCCAACTTATAATAGAGAATTATTTGAGGAAAAATATTAAAAATATATCTAATTAATTTTACAAAACTATTTTCAGCGTTTAAATCACACTTAGAAAGCATCGTTATAACCTTTGCTCCCTTTCGTTCTTCACTCTGCGCAGCCTTTGGAGCCCCCAAGCAAACTCAATCACCACGGCTACTTCAACTTCTCCCGCCGGCCGATGCTTCCGGCGCAGGTAGACGCCGGTCGATGCTCCGTCGCTCGCTCCGTCAATGACTCCCTCCTTAATAGCCCTATATTTCTTTCAATCTGTAGGTTTCTTCCCTTGCTTTCCACAATTTTCTGAGCTATTTCAATGATTCCTTTGGTTTCGAGCTTATTACAAGATCTGTATTTTTTCCTGCATTTGCACATTAGTGTAGATATATGTATATCTAGACCGTACAGATTTGTTGTCGAGGTAGCTAAAGGGATAAAGATTTCAGCTTTAAGTATTTTGGGTTTTTTGTTGGGGTGGGAGTGCAGGGGTTTTCTTGCATTTTCTCTCTGTTTGGAGAGATGTGATTTGGAGATCTTAATAGATTCTAAGGTAGACTTGGAGCAATTTGGTAAGGATAGAATACTTTTGCTTGCCTAGGTTCTGTTGCACAACTTGGTACACTTACATTAGGTTCGATGTTTGAGTTCGGAGAGAGAGTAGGGATAAGGATGAAATTTAAAGAATCCTTATTGGTGGAGAACCTTCGTTATTCCTCAAAGACTACATTTTAAGTATTGGAATGAAAAATACAAATACCTATAGTGAGTGAAATGGTTAATGAAAAATGACAGGTGTGTATGGTAGACTCCAACTAGATGGGGTTGAAGCAGAGTTGTTGTTGCTGCTTTTGATGGAGAAAAGGTAATTTAACCTAAATCCAGGACCAAGGTATGCCACAGCTTCTTAAAGAGAACTTAAGTTGAACAGAAACATTGACAACTAAAGGAGATCATTAAAGCCTTGACCTAGGTGCGAAATAGGTTTTGTGCTTCCTCTGAGTTAAGTGGTTTCAGTGCAGGCTCCTATATGGATATTATGTTTGTGCTATGTTCTTCACTAAGTTCTTAAGAATTACAAGAGATTATAGAACCTTTTGGGCATCTTTCCTTAATATGATTTTATTGGTCTACCTAAATCTCCCTCAACACATTCAGTAGTCATGTTGTGTTCACCTGCATTGGTGTCCATGTCAGAATAAGACATGATCAAATCATCTACCTTCACTATCTCATGCCACATTTTTCTTTTCTTTTTTGTCCTATATCTATGTGCATATTCTACCTGATGTGATCACTTATAATCTTGTATGAGTACATGAGAAAGAAAAAATATAATCCTAAGGTATAGCCAGTAATGCATATGAAATATCTTTTCTCAAATAAGCAATTCATGTGCTAATCTCAAAAGAGACTCATAGGACTCTTGCATTTTCTCCGAGAAGGATATTTTTACGTCTTTATTCTTGCCTAATTGAATAATGAAATGATTTTTTATTTAAGTAGTAGTGGAACATGAATTTGTAATTGTTCAATAAGCATCCAGATAAACATAAAATGATGTTACTAATTCTTATATTTGATTTCTGAAAAATTCAATGCTTGTGAATAATGAGATTGAAATGCTAAGTGAACATAAATGGCTAGGTTGTGTAGTGGTAATTAAAGAATTTTATTTGAGTAATATCTAGTGGAATGTATAAAGATAATATGTTTGATTTATTTTAACTGATGTCATGTGTCTTTTTTCTTTCTTGTATGCAGAGAAAGTGATGGCTTGCTCACTATCGTTTCTTGTTATCATATATTCAAGAGACTAGCATGTATTCTGTAGCTCTCTTTGGTCAAAGAGTTATTCAAAGATTCTCATATTTTAGCAGTTTTTCACGGTTTTTATGTAATCAACAATCTAACACTGATGGCACTGGAAATGGTTTTGGAAGAATCGAGGATTACTTGAATGAGAACTGGAAGAGTATGAACTCCGATAATAATATGAAAGATAATGTTGACTTTTTTGGAGTCAACGGTTTCTATGAAGGCCATTTCCAACAAAAATTTTCAAGTAGGCACAACTTTATTGAGAAAGTGAGAAATGAGGCTAGTATGATTCTTGAAATTCTTCAACAAGATGGTCCAGGATTTGATGCAAAAGCAGCTTTAGAAAATTCACATATTACAGTTTCAAGCCTGCTTGTGAGAGAAGTTCTTCTAGGTATCTTGAAAACAATAAATTATGCTAATAAAAATAGGTGTGCGAAGCTGGGGTACAAGTTTTTTGTATGGTCTGGTCAACAAGAAAATTACCGACATACAGCAAATTCATACCATCTGATAATGAAGATTTTTGCCGAGTCTGACGAATTCAAGGCTATGTGGAGATTAGTAGATGAGATGATTGAGAAAGGATACCCTACAACTGCTAGGACATTTAATTTGTTGATATGTACTTGTGGAGAGGCCGGTTTGGCTAGAAAAGTAGTAGAGAGGTTTATTAAGTCAAAGACATTCAATTATAGACCATTCAGGCATTCATTTAATGCAATTTTGCATTCCCTTCTGGGTGTAAATCAGTACAGGTTAATTGAGTGGGTGTATCAACAAATGCTGGTTGAAGGTCATATTCCTGATATTTTAACTTATAACATACTGCTATGCTCGAAATATAGGCTGGGAAAGCTGGATCAGTTTCATAGATTATTAGATGAAATGGGTCGGAATGGCTTTTCACCTGATTTTTACACATTTAACATCCTTCTTCATGTTCTTGGTAAAGGAGACAAGCCACTAGCAGCAGTCAACCTTCTAAACCACATGAAAGAAGTTGGTTATGAACCAAGCATTCTCCATTTTACCACTTTGATTGATGGGCTAAGTCGGGCCGGTAATTTGGATGCATGCAAATATTTCTTTGAAGAGATGATTAGGCAAGGCTGTATGCCTGATGTTGTGTGTTACACTGTTATGATAACAGGATACGTTGTGGCTGGGGAACTTGATAAAGCTCAAGAACTATTTACTGACATGATCGTCAATGGGCAGTTGCCAAATGTGTTTACTTATAACTCCATGATCCGTGGGCTCTGTATGGCTGAGAAATTTGATGAGGCGTGCATGATGGTGAAAGAAATGGAATTGAGGGGTTGTAATCCAAATTTTATGGTGTATAGTACTTTAGTCAGTTACTTGAAAAATGCTGGAAAGCTGTCCAAAGCTCATGAAGTAATAAGACATATGGTGGATAAAGGGCAGTATATCCATCTCGTTCCAAAGTTCAAAAGATATAGAAGATGTTAAAGAGGTAACCTATGCAAAACTAAGCTGGATAGAATGAAAATATAGTTCTTCTACCAACTAATGTTATTTTGATACTTCTATGGAGCTCTATTATGTACAGGCTAACTGTCTTTTATGTATCTGCTATTAACATCATGATTGGTTCTGTGTTTATGCCTCTGAATTCTGAAATTGAATTTGCTAACCATAAAACCAGGTAATACTGTTGCTGTTGGTGCTTGCAATTTGACTGGTGTCATGAGTTCGCAGGTCCACCTCTCTACAATCTGCAGCAAAAAAGCAGCAACCGAAGGAAAAGGTACTAGATTTGCTTTAATTCTCAACTTTTGGATCAGTAAACAAATAGGGGGAAAATATCAACTTTATGAAGTTATCACTTGGTAGCATTCCGTAATCTGGCTTCTTTTTGCAAGTTAAATGAAAAAAAAAATGCTTTGCTTATTCAAACCTATGAGTATGCTCACACTCATTGAATTGCATTCAAACGAGACCATCATCTTATTACCTTTTAACCTTTTCTCAAGTTGTTCATGTCAGGGTTCCTAGAATTCCCATGGAATAAAAAGGGTAGAACGTAACGTGCAAGTATTATTCAATAAGGATTCACTGGGTAAGGTAAAACTTCACTCTATTAGGCAGTGTATAGAAGTTTAGTACTCTGTAATATTAACACAAACTCACTAACTTCTTCCTGTTCGTATTATCCTGCAGCTGATCTTGACATAAAGCAAAGAGCGCCAAGCCACTATCAATTAGACATAGCTCACTTTTTGCCTTAAAGCCATGGATTCCAGCTTGCAAGCAGCCACTTCTTGAACATCAAGAGGATCTATACTCTTGCTTATTCCAAACGCTAGGTACACTCTCCTTGCCTGAACATGTGATGATTAAAATACTTAAAAAAATTATTCTCTTCGGCAGCCTTCTTTGAACTGTCTAGAGAGTAATAGGTATGATGTGACCGGCACTTCGGAAGTTTCACATTATTATTATTGTTCATGCCAAAAATCCATTCCTTTTTTTGGTGTTAGGAATTGCTTCATAATCTTGTAATGAGCATTCCGTGGGTTTTAGTAGTACAATAGTTTAAAAGTAAATTGTATTTTGCAGATTAAGTCTGAAGTTTTCTAGAAAAGAGAAAAGTTAAGCACTTAACTACTTGGAGATCAGTGAAATTCCAGCTGAGACAGAAAACTGCTAGGCGACTTCTCCTCATCTGTCTTACGCCTTGAAGGGCTGAGTTCTTCAGTACATATGCTGGCGGGAGATCGCATGTGGAATACTCGAGCTATTAAGATGCACAAGCTGGCCTGAACACCATCACTATCAAGATAACAGGAAAATGAGAAATAAGGCGCTTGAAACCACAAGAGGCTATAGAGAATTAGACTAGAAACAATGCTGGAGGTAAATTGGATTATGTGTACTTGGAAACGACAATCTAAGCATAGGTCCTCATCAATGTGAGCTGTATAGCGGACAATTTCTTGGTCATCCCACGCGAGAATGTGTCGAAGTGGACTGTTGTAGCGATATCTTTGTGTAGTGGTCGATTGGTTGAAGGATTATGAACTAAGAATGGAGCATAGTCAGGCAAAATGTACTGTCTTGTTGTACCTTTTCCTTTCTGACGAATTGACCTCAAAATTTTGTAGAGTAGGAAAATAAGCAGGTAGCACTATAGTTTACTACATATGTAAAGAAGCTAGCAAGAGCAACCCCTATAAAATGTACTTTTCATTTCATAGTTTGAACAAAACATGTAATCCAAATCTTTTTCCATTGTAGTAGATAGTGTTCAAGGATTGATGAGAAAAAATAATTGTCAGAGTTTCTATGGTTGAAGATGACTCTAGTTTAGAATTTTGTCTTATGTTGAGTTTAAAGCCGGGTAATTTACCAAAATGATCTTGAACGCGAATGATGTAGATCAATAATTTTAGTCTTTGGACTTTGAAGATTTGCCCATAAAACAAGCCAATATCAAATTTTCGACAACTTCTTGTTTTAAGTCTAATGACATACTCAAAAGTCCAATGGATCCTTCTTTGAACATCCGATTGAGTGTCCTAATGAAATTTCAAAAGCATGTGAACTATGAGATCTTAATATTTCTAGTCAATGATTAAAGATTTTTTCGCTCATCAAGTTGTAATAATTTATAGCTATTATTCATATTCAATATATAATAAGTATACAAGGTAAACACATTGATATAGCGAAGCTTTTACAAGGATATATTCATATAAATTAAAGTAATTTCGAAAGATTAATTAATCAAATGAATTATCTTATATTAATGACAAAAAAAAAAAACAATTTAATAAAAATACGGGGTAAATTCGTCTTTTTCATAGCATGTGAGATTAGAGAGGGGCCAGTGTGGTGGAATCGAACAAAAGCAGATCCAATAAACCGGCCTTGCCTTCCCTAGTAGATACCCTGCACAACACGGCGACAGCAGCACTTTGAAGTAGGGGAAGAATTGAACAGAGGGTAAGAAGAAGAAGAAGAAGAAGATGGTAACAAGAACAGAAGAAGAAGAGGTGAACAGATTGGAGAATCAAGTAGAGAACGGAGGAGGAGGTGTTTGGGAATATCTTTGTCTTGTCCATAAACTCAAGCTCCGGCGATCCGATATGGTGTTAAAGCATGGATTCTCCATTCTCAATGATTCCAAAAAGAGATCTGCTCTTGGACCTGAAGGTATATCTAATTTGACCCATAAGACGGAAATCCTGTTTTTGATCTTTATTTGTTTGGTTTGGTAGTTTACGATTGAAGAAAGTGGAAATTAACTACAATTAGGAACTGGGGATTTTGAGATCTTGTACTAATTTGGGGTTCTAGGGTTCAAGTTAGTGGCAATAGGGTAATATTTTGGGACTGGAAAACTTGAGTTTTTGTACTGATTTGGGTAGTCTAGGATCAATGGAAGTGGCAAATTGAAGAATTGGTTCATGTCGAAGTTGAGATTTTGGGTTTTGGGACATGTGGTATCTCTCTCTTCTTGTTATTGTTTTTGATTGTTTGGCCCATAGACTTCGTTCGAGCATCATGTGACTGGATGAAATCTCTGATAAACCTTTATTCTCTGCCACCCAAATATTGCAGAATGGACCCTATATGAGCAGGTCGCTGTTGCAGCTATGGATTGTCAATCTATTGATGTGGCAAAGGTAAAAGCATATTTCATGTGTCTCGAAGTAAAATTTTGTTCCCTATTCGGGGTTAACTCTGCAGACTTGCATGATTTTTCCATTTAGTTTAGTTCTGATTGTCTGAGTTGCAGTAGCCATGCCAATAGAAGTTTAATCAAATGATCCCAGATTACTTAGCTCAAATTCCTAGATAGGAAGAGTCGATCGTTTTTACAGTACAGTAATGTAAAATGTATCATACCTTACCTGAGTTCATAGCTATAATTTGGTTGTATGTAATATTAAGAGAAACATTCCGGCACAATCTAATATTGAAAGGATGTCAAAATAAATTGACCATTGTTTTTCCAAATCTAGAAAGATGTCGTTATTTCCTATAAAGCTGCAGAGTTAAACTTAGAATTACTCAATTGGTGGAGTTGGACTTATATTGGCTATGTGGTTAAATATACCGAGTAATGAAGTAAATGTGACCATGTAGTCAACCATAATCACCAAAATGCATTAGCTATTTTTCAAGTCACATTCCGTGTTTGTTCGTATATGCTAGAGATTCTCTTATGAATCTCGTCACTTCATGATTATTGCGAAAAATTAAAATTTATGTTGGGAACTTCTGCAGGACTGCATAAAGGTTTTGCAAAGAAAGTTCCCAGGGAGCAAAAGGGTTGGTGAGTTCTTTTTGATGTATAAATGTATATGCTTGTTGTCTTGATTTCTAGTAGCTTGCATTTTCTGCACCTGTGGCATTCTAAAATTGGATTGTCAAATTAAATGGTAAGCATTTTAAAAGTTCCAATTGTCAGGCTGAATGAATTATAATGACCTTTATAAGAAAAACTACAATTGATGTTATAAGAACCTGATGCTTTCATTTTTTTGGCTTTCAGTTATAATATTCTACTTTGAGTTACAGTTGTCTTGGAATTCTGGGGTATTGGTGACATTGTGTTATAGCTTTTTAAGGAAATTATTTATCTGGTTTAAAGCAACATATTTCTTTCGATGAAGCTTTCTAAAGCAGTATTTTGACCAAGGTGCAATGGTGGTATAAAAACAGTGTAAAGAAGTTGAACTTCTTGAGTAGGAAAATCTAATAATATCTCTTCACGGGGATATCATCAGTACAAACATTGGTGGGGCAGTTCTTTTGTATGTGCCTAATAAGTACTTCAAAGACCAAGTCTGAATTATTGGCATATATGGATTTGTTTCCCTTGTTCATATTTTACGTTGTCTCAGATTAATGTTTGCTTTTTTAAAATGCTGAACATTATCATCATCAACACACACTATGAAATCGTTTTTTCCTTTTTGTATCAAGTGTATTTATATTAATAATACAGAAGCTTCTGAATTCAAGAGGTATAGCGGAAGTAGAGAATCCGCGCAATATGTAACAAATAGATTCTGGTTCAATACTCTCATTGTAGTCGTGGTCCAGGTAGTACTATTGATGATCCATTTAGAAAAGAGAGCACTTTGCTTTTACTCTTTGCATCTTCTTGATGCCAGTAATGAAACAACTTACTTCATCAAAAAAAAAAAAAAGGGAGCACTTTGCTTTTAGTTTTATTAAAGCGTTTTGCAACAACATTGCCTTTATTTAAGAATGTATCTTTGTATCTCGTTACATAGATCATATGTTCATGCTTAGATACCTTATATGCTTAAATGAGAAGTTATTGAAATGTCGTGTGGCCCTAGAAAGATTTCTCAATATTTCATCCTTTGCCACAGGGATCATCAGTCCTTTTCTCAATCATTAAATTATTGTTACTGGGAATAACAAAATTTTCATTTAGCAATATAAAATAGCAATTTTTTTCCTTAATGTTTATTTTTCAACCTTTATTTTGTTCTAGATTCCCTTGAGCCGAGGGTCTATCGGAAATTACCTCTCTACCGTCACAAGGTAGGGGGAAGGTTGCGTGCTCACCACCCTGTTCAGAATCCCACTTGTGGGATTCACACTGAATATGTTGTTGTTGTATGTAGTTCTGATTCCCGTGCCCTTCGTGTATGCTTGACCTTGTAATAATAGCTAAGAGTTATTATTTTGATTTATTCTCAGGTAGGCTAGAAGCTATGTTGCTTGAGGCCAGGGGATTATGGTCAGAGGCAGAAAATGCTTACTCAAGCCTTTTGGAGGAAAATCCATTTGATCAGGTCTGAGATAGACAAGTACATTTCACCATATACTGTTAATTTGGCTCAATTAGCTTACTTGTAAAATAGATAATTCTTATGTGGACATGTGCACCAAAATAACTTATAAAAAGTTAAAATCTAGTATAAGAAAACTAGCCACTAAATCTGAATTAGAAACTCAGAAGTGTATCTTCGCATCAGAATCATAATTTATAAATGTTTTCTTTAACTTTTGTTGACAATATCTATGCTACTCACAGACTTTTAAATTCTTTATCCGTATAATTGTTAATTATGTTCACAGTAGTTTATTCTTGTTAATACACGCGCACACACAGAATATGTATATATTTACACACACGACATGTGTACATATTATGTGTGTGTCTGTATATTCTCTTTATCTGCACCTTTTTTCACTAAATCGTGTGTTTTAATTGAGCCTTGTTTTTAAAGCCCTTTGCTTTATACAGTTGTTGCTTTGACAAAGTTGGTGCAAGCATAAATCTATATGCTCATATTATTGACCAAACATCTGTGCTCATGGTACAGAGGCTCGGTGATTACTCTCATGTAATTTAAGAAAAAGAAGGTTCCAAAGCTCAAGCAATATATTTTTCTGTATCTTATTGATATCCTTTAGGTTGTACATAAGAGGAGGGTAGCCATGGCAAAGGCACAAGGCAATACATCAGCAGCAATTGACTGGCTTAACAAGTATCTCGACTTGTAAGAAGAATCTAAATGCATCACATATTAATACTTTATGTTGCGACTTTAACGTGTTCTTGACTACTTCCATTGTTTTGGTAGATTCATGGCTGATCATGAAGCTTGGAGAGAGCTTGCTGAAATATATGTTTCCTTGCAAATGTAAGGTTTTTTATTCTCATGTTCAGAGTGGAAGACTAATGGGTTGGAGGCAACTCTATTCCATTGATACCTTCTTTTAGCTGCTGTTTCATCCATGCATTGCCCTGTCCAGTGAAAATTGTTTGTCTGTTATATCAATATAGGTACAAGCAAGCAGCTTTCTGCTATGAGGAGCTCATCTTGGCTCAACCTACAGTTCCTCTATATCACTTATCCTACGCTGATGTAAGATTATCCTCAAGTCATATTTTATCGCTGCTTTTGAAAATAATTATTAGCTGAGGTACATTGAGAATAGTTAGCAATCTTGTGAGCCTGCATCTTTTTTTCGTTTTGAGAGGTATTATTATTAATAATGTGATCTTGTTCTTGCTCTTAAGATGCTATTCTGGGTGTTTTTATGATGCTTCACTCATCCACCTATATCATTGGATAAAAAGGAAGTTGGTTGATCTATACTTGGTTTTCTAGCAGCTATTTTTACAAACTGCAAGTGTTATTATTAATGAGAAGCTCATGAGTTTAGGTTGCCATTCGGCCAGTTTTTCTGTCTCTCTTTCAGCAGTGAAGTTGTCAGCGCAGATTATTATGCTTACTCGGAAGTTTACTATAAATGAACATCGAAGTGATAGCTGGATGTCAATCAATGTGCAGAAATATAGAGAAGATGAGAGGAGGAACTCTTTAGAATTTAATCTGATTCTCTAAATATTTTCTTGTTATGCTGACTCTGGGCTCAGAGTGGATATGTTTTTCACTTTATCTGGGCTTGGACCGTGTTTATTGAACAAAATGTATCTTTCTTCTAGTTTGAGAAATGCCTAAGACCTCTGCCTCTTCGATGGCAGAAATTGAGGGTGTCAATTATTTGAAGCTGACTCGACAAGTCTTTAGATATGATGTTTAAAGAAAATGTGGATTTCAAACCATAAATCCTTCAGAGAAATCTAAGTATATGGGGTTTCCCTCATTGTTAATAAAACTATTTACCTTATCAAAAAAATCTAAAGGTGAAAAGAAATCAATCTCCCCCTCAACAAAAAAAAAAAAAAAGAGGAAATAGGAAAAGGATGCTAAGTGTAGGAAATTAGGGTGGGGAGGATCGGTAACAAGAAAGACGGGGACCAGGTAGAGGAGGCAGAATAGAGTGGTGGAAGAGTGAGATGTAGAATGAACGGGTGCTGGATGAAGTGAAAGAGGGGTATGATTGGGCTCTAGGGAAAGATTGGTGAGGTGGGATAAGGGTGTGACTAGCTGGGCAGGGGGTGTCTGTTTGTATGGCGAGCGGGAGAGAGTGAAGGTTGTGGTGAGCTGGGATAGAAGAGGGAGGCTTGGCACTTGAAGGGAGCTTGGATTGTGACAGCTATAGTGTGAAGCGAAGTGACCCAACTGATGAATGGGTCAGGCGATTGTTAGATTTTGAGAACCACCATTGCTTTTGCAAACGGACTTTTTGTTTAAGAATAAGGTTGTTTTGGAGTACATGTTATTTTTCTGAAGAACTTGCTTCCACCATGGCATGCATTTTTCTGATAATAGCCATAAAATAATCACTCATTACATTTAATCTCGGCTTTAACAGGTGCTCTATACACTTGGTGGACTAGAAAATCTTCAGACGGCAAAGAAATATTATGCATCTACCATAGACTTGACTGGTGGCAAGAGTACCAGAGCACTTTTTGGCATATGTTTGGTCAGTGAAACTGTCTCATCTCCATTTCTTAATTTTGACAAAATAATGATTGATGATTTCTTTTGCTTTGTTAACTCGTGATGAATTTACCAGTTCTTTTATATGTAAATGATCTAGTGGTGAAGAAATTATCATAGTAAGTGCTCTTAAGTTTTTTTAAAATTGCTTATAAATGAACGCAGAAGAAATTGAAAGATACAAGGCACTCATTGCACTCTGCATTGTACATAAGTTAGTAGACTGTTTTCCAACTTGCAGTCCCGGTCTTGTATGTCCCTACTTATTTGCATTAATTTAATTCTACACATGCTGGAGGTTTTAAAAATTCACAAGACTGTTAATAAGCCGCACAACTAAATGAAGTAGGTTCTTGTTGTTTGCCTGATGACCCTTGTAGATTCTGACTTAATGTGTTGTTTCCAGTGTACGTCTGCCATCGGGCAGCTGACTAAAGGACGAAACAAGGAGGATAAAGAGAGCCCGGAGCTTCAATCTCTGTCGGCAATGGCATTGGAAAAAGACTATAAGCAGAGAGCTCCCAGCAGGCTGTCGGTGCTTAGTTCAACATTGAGAAGCTTGAAAATCTGACCTAACCACATTAACATATAGTTATATTGGAAGTAGCACCATACTGTTCACAGCGTGCACTTCAAGATTCCAAGTCTGTCAATCTGCTTAATTACCCTTTTTTGCAGAATTTTTTTTTCCCCATAGTTTTCATTCTTCTACTCTTTGCATTATTTTACTTATTTGTGGAAGTGCTGTTTCACTTATTTAAGTAGGGGAAGCAAATGACATTGCAAGTTAGCAAGATTCTTACTTTTAGACAATTTTGGGGAAGTTTAATGCTGAATAGAATACTTGAACTTGATATGTTGGATCATGAAATAAATTTCTATTGGACAAGTTTGTGGATAGCAGGTTTAAGAGGTAAACAGTGTATTATTTTATTTATTTTTTTAAACTGATAGGCAAACAGCATATTCAAAATGTCATAAATATTAGCAGAAAGTTCTCAGTTCAACAACTAGGAGATATCAATTCAGAATTGAAGTTACTTTCTTACAACTACAAGATGAATACAAATGAAGGTACTAAGTCGTACTAAGTCGTATTAGTTTGATATAACTCCACAAAATTTCAATGCATTTAAAATTTGTTGTAGGCCTTTTATTGATATTATTAGTTTGATATAACTAAGATAGTAGAATGAAAACATACTTGCACAAGCATTCTCCATGGTTTTGTATCAAGGATTGGACATAACAGTAAACCCTCCTCCTTTATTCGTTTGTGTTACATTACAAACAAAATTAAAAAATATTTATTTTATACGGATCAGCATGATCGGCCACTAATCATTATCATAGACAAGTCACCTTCTTAGCACAGTCACATCACCTTGAATATGAATTAATGATTGAAAAATATTTTATATTTTTTTTTTAGAATCTTAGACATTCCCTAGTAGACTAACCCGACTAAAATGTGTGGGTTGAATTAATGATTGAAAAATATTTTGTACTTTTTTTTTTTAAGAATCTTGGACATTCCCTAGTAGACTAGCCCGACTGAAATGTGTGGGCAGAAAGAATCAAGTCTAATGAAGGGTACTGTACAAGTATATTATTACTATCACGAATTAGGTATGACCTAACATTGAATGAACTAACCCTAGTTGAGAGTGAGTGTCTTCTATTTTCGGTCAAATAACCAAGATTATAGTTTAACAGTAGTAATATTAGACTCAATTAATTAGAGCTCATGAGACTCCAATCGGTTCACTCACTAAGACCTGGGATATGTAACCTGGGACTTAACGAATAAATTTTGTACATATTATTCGCACATAATAGATATATTTAAGCTCATTTTCGTCTGTTCGTGATATATTTTGATAGATTTAACATTTTAGCTCCGATGCATTTTTATTAACCCTAGATGTATACCTTGTAAGTTCATGACTCATTGCCGGTTCTTTTAATTATGTTATTTTCTCCCTAGACAATAATTGATCTATCTTAGTAACTTTATATCCAATTACAAGGTACTAACTTCGATTCTAAAACTAAAACCTTCTTCAGATTGTAGCGGAGGTAGTAAAGGATTGTCGTACTTTCATAAAAAGTATGACACTCTAATAAAATGATAAAAGTGTGAACTTGCTACAAGGAAAACGAAAATAATATATTTGTTAATATTTCACTACTAAACCCAAAGTTAAATAACGGAAAAAACAAATTTTAAAACATATAAAAGAAATGATAACTTCGATTTGTATATATACATATTTATATGATAATTTAAAAATAAATGAATTAAATACCACAAAGAAATGTAGTAACATGTAAAAGAAATGATAACCTTAGATTTGTATATATACATACTTATGTACTAATCTAAAAAATAAATGAATTGCCTAAATGAATTTGAAATTCGCATATGAAAAGTATTGTCAATTGATATATAAAAAGGAATCAAAAGTATTACCTCTTTATATAATTTTAATTTCCATCCATGTAAATTATAATTAGACATCGAATCAATAAATTGAGGTTTTATAAAATAGAAAAAGGAAGAAAAATAGAAGTATTACTCTACTCTACCTAAGTTCAATTTATGTTGCCAATAAATTAGACTCGTAGTTAATATAGGATTGAAATACATATATATATTGGAGAAAATATGAGAGGTGAAAAGGCGTATAACTTATTTGAAATATAATGTTTAATGTAAAATCGTGTTTTTTTATTCTTCAACGTAGTAACGGGGGATCAAAATTGAAAAATCTCAAGAGAATTGAAAATATTTGTAACGGGTATATCATTATTCTATTGTGTAATGAATAGTATTATCTTCTTGAGTTTATAAACGTAGTTGAGAGATCAATAGGAGCAGATTTTGATGAGAAGTGCAATTACTGAAATTGCCATAGTGCAACTAATGTGTTTCTTGGCCTAAAATTATAAAATGGATTCACATTTAATATTAACACATTTTATGATTATAACTAACTCTTACAATTCTCTAGCAACAATTTAATATTTTCTTAAATAGAGTGTTTATGACCTTTTAATTAAATTTATGCAAAGGGCAGAACTCCATGGGAGGCCAATACAAAACAAGCATCTTGGCTTATCAAGGCGTATATTTCGGAGGATGTCTCAAAATGAAATTAACTAAATACTTTGACGATGTTGAACTACTATCCAAGTTAAAGTAGTCGATAAAAGGTTAGGAAATGAAAGGCTATATTTCTTGGGTTCGATCTAGTCGGAATAGTCCTTTATTTTTCCTTCTTTTTTTTTTAAGATGCAAACTTCTAATAAAATGCTTGCTTACTAAAAAAATATGCGAAGTAAATAAGAAAAAACATAAAAGGAAAATATTTTTAAACAATGAGAAGATAAATATTTATCATTTAATATTAAATTAATAAAATATTTTATAATATTTTAATTTAGCATAAAGACAAAATAATAATTCAAGTTTTAGGTTAGGATATTCTCACTTTTAATAATAATAGGGTGTCACAATATAAAGCACTAAAATCGCATAGAAATCAAAGAATCTCAATATAACATATACTAGCATTTGAGTACGTGATGCGTGTAGCCCTTACAGGTGAGCATAAATATTTTTCAAAAATCATATAACAATATAAATTTATTTAAAATCCACATAAAAACTCAATGACATCCAATGTTTATTTATTCTTTCCAAATGACATCCAATATTTAAAGTATCCAAACTTTTAAGATTCTTAAGTTATACTAAATTAATTTTATTTTGGATTTAGGAATTAAAATTTGATATTAATTAGTCAAATTTTAGTAGTTTTTATATAGATATTATATCATATTTTGAGCAAAAACAATTAAGCTAATTAAATATTAAATTTATGATAAGTTTTGAATCGTAAATCACCCATTTGAATCGATATAACTCGATTTGGTTTTGTTTGATTCAATCTAATTTAATTAATTAAATTGGATAATTTTTTAAAATATATATATAAGAGTGAACAGTTACAAGGTAATTGCTCAACCTCTAAAAGACTCTTAATGAGAGTGTCTTTGGAGATAGTGGAAAAAGACAAAAACATGGGAATGTCAAAAAATCATTAAAAGAAAACCAGAGAAAACCAAAAGTCAATCTTTTTCCAATATTCAATCAATACAAGCTTAGATATTTAGTTTGCAAACGAAAACGATTTTTATTTCTTGTGATTTAAAGAGAAATTTGGAGCAATTCATTTCGACAGTAAAATCAATAACAATTTTTTCGTTACAAGTTATAAGGAACATATCTTGTTATTGCTTTGTCATTAATATTCCTTCCCTCATAGATTACACTCGCTCATATCATCATTCACCCCAGTCCTAGCACCAAAATCTATATTTCATTTCTAAAAAAAACTTCATCTGTTGTGTTTTCTTTACTCGTCCAAATTATAATATTTTTTTATTAAAAAGGAAAATCAGAATTTCATTTATATTTTATGAAACTGTTTTGATGAAATTGTACTTAAGAAACAAAAAGACATGCTAATAAATAATATTATGACATGTGAGTGATGAATAAACAGATCCCTATACTTGTTGGAGTTTTTTCCTCAGATATCTCAACTATGTTATTTTCCTATTGAATCACCCATAATTTGTTCCTTTTAAACATTGTTGACTGATGTAAAATCAGATTTTCTGAGGGGTATTGATAGAAGATACATATGTTGTTCTAGAACTCGATCATTAGTCCAACTGATAATGAAAATGTTCAAAAACAATTGTGTTTTACTTCAAGTCATTTGTCATAATTTACACTTTTTAGATTATCTTCTTGAGTTATAATGGCTATACAGCAAATAAGAAGTTATTGATACGAATTTTTTATTTTGCTAATTCTTCGTTAATGTAATTAATTTGTATGTTTCATACTAACTTTCGTTTCTTCGTTACAGCCACAAATCACAATATAATCTTTTTAGAAGTATATATTTCTATATGTGTGTCTACACCACACAGAAAATTACACGATAAGCTATTTTATTTGCTTAGACCAAAATACTAGAATTGTTTAAAGGTGTCACAATTGTGACATTATAGTTGACTGAAAGAGAAGAAATGTGGCACGTAAAGTATTTATTTTGTGAATCAGGATAAGGTGATAATGGTGATATCGCTACATAAAAAATACTTAGCTTTTAGTGATAATAATAAATATACACATTAACAAAGAATACTAAAGTTTTTACCCATACTAGTTAATTATCATTGGATACAATTCACCGGCCATTAGCTTTAGAAACATTTATTAAGTGTTAATTACTTCTAAAAATACATATTTAACAGCAATTAAGTTATTACCCTTAAAAGTTATCTTTAAGTATAATTATTAAAATTGTTTATTTGAAATGGAAACATCGAAATCATAAATAAATTAGGAAAAGGAGAACATCAAAAGAAATTAAACACTCATTTGATCATATATATATATAACTTAAAATTCATTTCTCCGATCTAATAGTAATACACAAATATTATTTACAACATATGCGTACATTACATTAAAAGTAGCAAGCCACAAGCTTAGAGAATTGTTGATCATTGTAGCAATCGAATGAAAATAAAGTGAATTTCACGTAATTTGAGGTTTTATTTTTGAATTGAATAATATTTTAAAAATAAATAATTCATCATCATTTCATTAGAATTAATAGGTCGATAACTTGATAGAAAGAGTAAGCTTGAAGATAAAAGGAGGGATCATTTATTCGTAAGCTCGAAATGCTCTATATATTATTGCAACATTTAAAAAGTATGATGTTGGAACTGATCGATTAAAATGGGAGCATTGCAATCATACATAAATTGAGTAAAGGAAGGTACCTACGTCGTATTAGTTTGATATAGCTAGATACCTTCACACACTAATTAAAACATACTTGCAGAAGCATTCCCATTGATAGTTTTGTATCAAGGATCAGACTTCTCAATAAAAACAAAAACCTCCTTCTTTTTTTGGGCTTGGGATCGACTGTTACAGTGCAAACAAAATACAAGTGTAATTAAAAAAAAAAATGGTATGAATCAGCATGACCTGCTATCACTTTACAATCATAGATAAGTCACCTTATTAGCACAGTCTCATCACCTTGAACAGTTGAATTAACAATTAAAGAATATGTAACAAATCTTAAACAGTTGAATTAACAATTAAAGAATAGGTAACAATTTTTTTTTAAAAAAAAAAAATGAATGCCATGATCGCTCCTTGAATTTATTTTAGAATCTTAAATATTCCATGCAAGGCATTGGATCAGGCTAGACCAACTGAAATATGTCAAATCTCTGTGAGGGAGAGAGAAAAGGATCAAGTTCAATGAAAGAGTAGATTGCACCAGTATATTTCTACTATCACGCCCTAACCAGGAGCCAGCAGTATGTCAGGTGGGTGGTTCATACGAATCCCCTTCGATGAGTACGTATGTTTATTTTTTCAGATTTTGAGCTCCTTATTAAAATTTTAGTCCGCCACCAATAGTGAGCGTTAATATTTTGAAAAAAAAATCAAAGAACTTAGTCTTCGACTTTCATCTAAAGCAACCGAATTCGTAACAATAGAAATATAGTCCTCAATTACTGAAGTTAACAGTAGTTTAAAGAAGTAGAGAAATTTTTCAATCTTGTGCTTTCATACTAAAGCTTTGTAGAATATATCAAAATATCCTTTAATATTTTAATTTTAAGCTAAAAATTTGTAGAATGCACCAAAATATTCATTAATCTTTTGGTTTAAGACTAAAGATTTGTAGACCAAAATATTCATTAATCTTGTGGTCTTAAACATATTAGGTGGAAAGCTAGAATTAAAGAAGTAATTAAAAAAGAAAACAGATGCATCTTTATTAAGCCTACCTATATACATTATCACTACCTATATACAGATCACAACTCATTGCTTGTCCTTTTATTGTGTTTTTGTGTCCTCGTCAATAAATCGATCTGTATTATCAACTCTATATTCGATCACACGGTACTAACTTGGATCCTAATTAAACCTAAGTCTTCTTTCTTCTGTCATGATAGCACTAAATTTATGTACATTACTTATAAGATCACGACTCATGATCATGTTTGTATATCGCTTCTTCAACATCACAGTCCAAAGCTTGTTATCTTTTTTCAACGTCTTATTATTCACCGTGCCAGAATCACATGAAAGTATCTTCATAATGTAATGTGACTAAACTACTAAACTATTCGATCATAAGCCCAAAAGAATTGATTTTGCATATTGTTTCACTTCGTATTCTTGTAATTCACTGCCTAAATTGAAATGACACAATTGATTAGCTAGAGTACCAACCTCTGTATTCTAACAAATTATCTTTCCGCTGCATAAAATCTAGCCGAAACAAGTAATAATGTTGGAACAATCCTGCAATTGACGAACAACCTGTATCTCTTTCCGAGAAGATTGAGACTGCAAAAATTGACGGTAAAACATTCTAAGTGCTTAAATACACCCGAGCAAAACTACCTTTTCCAATCATTTGACGTCTCTTTCCAGCGAACCCATCCTACCCAAAAAAAGAAAGATAGTAACGATGACAATTGAGACTACCCTTTCCAATCATTTGACGTCTCTTTCCAGCCATCCTACCCAAAAAGAAAGATAGTAACGATAACAATTGAGACTATGGTGATCGATATAGTTAGAAAGTAAACAGAATTTAGTTTAAGAAGTCAAAGTTGGATTAAGAAATGTTGGTATTTATTTAATTATGTTTTAGTTAGAATTTGTTTGTTCTAATTTATATTGAAAAAGTTTTGATTTAATTTATTTGTCCTACTTAATAGGTTTTCGTTTAATTTGGTGTTTGAATGGAATTCAAGAAATGAGGCTTAATGGAAGTCTTTTACCATAATCATCCACATCTAATTTTAAAGGCCGCCGTTAAAATCTATGGAATAAGAAATTGAAAATGAGAAAAGTAAAAAGCGGTTAAGAAAAAAAGAAAAAAAATAAGTAACTAAGCAGATCAACATGTAATAAATAATTATAATGTATCTTGAATATCTTCTAGGAATTTGTCATAATTTACATTTTTTTTAGATTCTCCTCTTGTATTCTAATTGTTATACATCAATAACAAGTTATTCATGATACGAACAGTGTATTTTTATTGGGATAATTGTATATAATAGCAAATTAATAACCTAAAATAAATGGAGTAGCTAGGGTTTGATTTAATTGTGTTCCATAGCAAACGTTTGCCAAAATTTGCCAGTCGCCTCTCTCCCAAAAATCTCGCTCACCACTCTCCCATTCTCGCTCCAATCTCTCGCTCGCTTTCTCACTTTTTATACAAACACAAGTGTATAAAAATTATTTCTATTTGTATAAAGCAGAGGAAATTGTATAAATACATATATTTTTGTTCCCCTCTCTCCCCTCTTCCAGATCTCGCTCGCCACTCTCCCAAATCTCGCTCGCCACTCTCGCCTTTCTCACTTATACAAACAGAAGCGAAATGTATAAATTGCGTTTCTGTTTGTATAAAGCGTGAGAAAATTGTATATACACATGCAAGTACATATATTTTCGTCCTATACACTTATAATTATACAATAAAAATACTCCCCTGCCCAGTTTCTTTTGCCTTTCTCTCTTTCTCGTTTTATACAAATTCAAATTGTATCTAATTTCTCTCTTTCTCGTCTTATACAATTCGATTCAATTGTATATTCCCTGCCCAAGTCTCTTTTGTCTTTCTCTCTTTCTCATTTTATACAAATTCAAATTGAATATAATCGTTCTATACACTTATAATCATACAATTCGTTTTATACACTTTGTTTTTATACAATTCTCTTCCCAAGTGTCTTTCTCTTTCTTGTTTTATACACTTCGTTTTATACAATTTGCTTCAATTGCACATGTATAGCGAATTATACAGTTTCTATGTTTGTTATGGAGCGCAATTATGTAAACTTTGATGTAGCATACAAATATGAATTTTTTATTTGCTATATGTGAAATTACCCATTTTTATTTGCTAATTATCCTTCAATGTAATTAATTTGTATGTTTGATACTAACTTTCATTTCCACATAGCAGCCGCAATATACATTTTTTTAGACTTCTATATTTCTACTAGTTATAATCGCAGGGTCAATATATGTTACTTATTATGCTTTATATTACTTTTTAACATAATTTTAAAAAGTATATGTGACTCCCTGTGTCAGTTTAAGTGGCACATGTAAAGCTTTGTCAATTAACCAAAATTTAACATATTCTTTTTGAGAAAAAAAATAAGTTGTTGAATTTTAAGTAATTTAATTTGTTGAATTATTTATTATAATTTATAATACTTTTAAAGCAATTTTCAAGTTAAATTTTAAGTATTTTGAATTACTGTATATTTGTTTGATTTATATTATTTTTAAAGTAATTTTCAATTGATATATATGACTATTTCTGTCTCAATTTATTTGGCACATGAAATTTTAAAATGCAATCAAATTTTAATATGTTTTTTAAAAAAGGAAAAAATCAAATTGTTAATTATTGTAATTTATTAATTTAATTGTAATTCTCAAATAATATTATTGTTCTTATTATCTCAATTTATGTAGCACGTGTGCAATTTGAAATTCCATTAAATTTTATTATATTTTTTCAATATCATATATTGTTAATTATTATGACCAATAATATATATTATAGCATTATTTTTACTATTTCAATTTATGTGATACAAAACAAAATTTTAAAAATTAGTTTTATTGTTTTTTTGTTAAACACAACGCAGGAATTAAATTACATACTTTTGACAAAGTCTAACACAAATATCATAATTATCAAATTTATATCATAAGGGGATTCCGAGGAACAACAAAATTAATGAAGTTTCATATGAAAAAAATAAGTAAAGTCATATTGAAAAAGGAAGTACTAACTCCCCGATGAGAAGTACACGGTAGGTATAAGACACAACACAATCTCAAATGCAAAGTAATAACCTGAAAATATAAGATTAAAGAAAATGAAATAATAAAACTGAGAAGTGTAATATTTGTGTCTACACCACACAGAAAATTACACGATAAGCTATTTTATTTGCTTAGACCAAAATACTAGAATTGTTTAAAAGTGTCACAATTGTGACATTATAGTTGACTGAAAGAGAAAGAAATGTGGCACATAAATTATTTATTTTGTGAATCAGGATAAAATGATAACTATGTTATCGCTATATCAAAAATATCTTTTAGTAATAATAAATATACATATTGATGGAGAGTGTTAAATTTTTGTCGATATGAATTAATTGTTATTGGAATCAATTTACTATTAGGTTTAGAAATATTTACAAAGCATAAATTGTCTCTAAAAATACATATTTAATAGCAATTAAGCTATTACCATTTATGAATTACGGCTAAAGATATTTTCAATAGTATAATGTATTAGAATTGTTTATATGAAATGGAAACATGGAAATCATACATAAATTGAGGAAAGGAGAACATCAAAAGAAATTAAGCATTCGTTTGATCATAAAAATTATTTACAAGCTGATGTTATAAAAAACTTCTATATCATCTGTATATATAACTTAAATTCATTTCTCTAAATCTCATAAATAATACACAAATAAAATTTACGTTACATTAAAATTAAAGTAGCTAGCCACAGTAGAAAACAGAAAAAATAAAATTTCAATTATTTTTCATTTATACCTCAAATTTAAATTCTGGCGCCCACGCCAATAGTTCCACCACCACCACCGCCACCCCAAGAGCTCATCCCTCCACCACCCCAACCCCTGATACCCCAGTCACGACGAGCACTAGTACTCGTAGCGACAGCCCTTTCGACATCAGGAGGAGCAGGAACAGGCACATTATTCCGACTGATATTTTGTTTTCGACCACCAAAATACCAAACCAAAACTACAGCTGCAACAGAGCCACATGCTATGGCTGCAATAACATATGCTTTCATCTTCTATTTTAGTTTGCTTACTAATTCTCATATGCTTTTATAGCACCAGATTGCGTAACCAAAGCAGTGCAGTGCAACTTCAATTTTCTATAAAAGCATGTTGAACAAGTATTACTAGTTCTATAAAATATACGACTACATTAGAATTGAGAAATTTTATTTTAATTTAATTATTTGCTTAGACCAAGAGTTTGTTTAAGTTGATCTCCATAATTCTGATATTATAGTTGAGTGGAAGAAAAGAAATGTGACAATGTCTTTGAATAATTTCTCTTTCAGTTAGTTCAATGGATTAGTTGATTTCATTCATTATTGTCGTCCAATTTTTATTTTATTTTCATTAAAGTATTTTTTACAATACATAAAAGTCATTCAACTTCGTTCAAATAACACCACAAAAAATCTTTAGCATATTCATATATCTACTGCCGGCAAAACGAAACCATATTTTGATGACCCGCTTCAACTGTTCATATTTTAATGGGTTGAATGAGTGATTTTTCACATGGATAAAATATGGGTTGATACTCATATTTGACCCATAAAAATATGGATAAATTATGGGTAAAATATAAATTAGTCAAATGAATTAAGCTTCTAAGTTTTGTTCACTCAAAATTCATCATATCACAAAAATAGTGTAACCTCTCTTCCTTTTTATGTTATTCTATAAAACTAACTATTCTTTTCTCAAATTAAAAAAGGTGAAGACTTTGACCCTCCAAAAATATATAATTTAAATGTACATTTTTTTTGTTAATTATAATTATATTTTATTTATTTATTTAATTTGATATTGGATAATCAATAAAAGTGTAAAATAAGCAAAGCATGTATTAGTATTGACATTGCTTATAGTGCATTAAGCATGTTTTAGTCCTAAAATGCAAATATTCATTTACTTTGAAATTAAAAATTATTTTCATCTTATTATTACATAAATTTATTTTATATTGAAAAGTTATAGTTTTTATTTTTATGATACAATAAAACTAAAATGAAACATGCTTAACATTTTCATCTAAAGAAAAGACTAAAATATCTTATCCATATTGAATTCTTAAGTAAAATACATACTATTTATTCACGAAAGAATGGATAAAGTAGTATTTTACTCAATCCATTTTTATCCATATCATATTAGCGAATTGAACGATTACCCATTTTATATTTATCCATTTTCAACCCAATCACATTTGACTCAACCCGCTCATTTGCCACCACTCATACCATATCCTATCTTAAACATTGAGGTTCGCTATTATTGTTATTATTATTATTATTATTATTATTATTATTATTATTATTATTATTATACCCATAAACTCAATAAAAAATAGAAGCCGAAGACTACCAAATAATTAATTAGACCTTGGGAAATTAGTGGAAGTTCTCTACTGTAGACTTTTGGCTACCCTAAATCTTTTTAAGTCGTAAATATATATATTATTTTCTATGTTTAAAATAAAATGTTATTTTCTTTTTATTTTGTTTCAAATAGAATGACCATTTTTCTGTTTTGGCAATATTCTAATTTTAACTTTTCACGTGACATGTTTAAAATCACAAGATTAAAGGGCATTTTGATACATTTGACATAACTTTAATTTAGAACTACAAGATTAAAAAGTCTTCTTTCTTTTCTTAAATTTCATTTCAAATCAAAATAGGTCAATCTTTTTTAAATAGAGTGAGTAATATATTTTCTCTTTGCACGGGAAATAAAAAAGAGGCAGACCAAGGCCTTATCTCAAGTCATCACAATTTTGACTTTGTCGTTGAGTGGAAATACAAGAAATGTGTAGTTCCTTTGAATCCTTGTCTTGCTTAATTCCATGGCATTACTTCCTACATGCGTCGCTTGATTTCATAAAGTCGAAGTACCTTTCTAACTTTGACATTAATTTGTATTTTTATGTCTATTAATTTTAAATATACATAGACACTTAAATTTATAAAAAATAAAAATAAACACACGTTATATGTGATATTCATGATAATTTGTGTCTTATAAAAGGTCACTCAACTAGTATGTTACTAAAATATTTTTTATTAAAGATAAAACTTATTCAATTTCGCTCAGTATATCATTAGGAAGTCTTTACCATATTCATTCTAGATAATTTCTTGATATGGTCACTCAATTATAAAAGAATTTTTCCATAGATAAACGATCACTCAATTTTGATTGATTTCTAATTCAAAGAGTAATTCAATAATGAGCTATTTATTGTTGACCTGAAACTTTTGTTTAAAACGAAAAAAATTAAAAAAATATCATTTTATTTAAAGATACATTTAAGTTATTTAAATATCAGAAATTGATTCCTGCTACCAATACTTTTTAGACCTTAACCTCCACATCCACCACCACCGCATCCTCCGCCTCCACATCCACCACCTCCGCCGCCACATCCATCACCATCGCCATTATCTCCGCTGCCACAGCCACCACTTGTTCCTCCTCCATTGTAAGCACTATCAATAACAGCAGCGGTGACAAGTGTTGCAGCAGCAGCACCTAGAATAACCATTCCACCATCTCTCATTGCTGAATTGTCCTTGGGTTTAATTTCGCCCTTTTCAACATCGCGATTCGCTGGTAAAGGCTTCGGCGGTGGAGGAGTAGCCGGAGAACCACCGGTCACATTACAAGTCACTGGGTGACTCTTCTTTTTCTTTCGGCAAAAACAACACAAAATTGCATATGCTTTCATCTTCAAAATTTCAATTAACTTGTTAATTGCTGCTGAACTTAAAATCCTAATTTGTCAAGCTTTTATAGCATCAGCAAAGTCAATACAACTTTGCAAAATCAAATTTCTATTCAATTATTATGAATATTCTCTTTATGGAGAAATTTTCCACAGTAGACTTTGTGCTCCCTTATTAAATTATTATAAATATTCTCTTTATCACATCAGAAATGTGTAAAGAGGTAAGACTCAGGCACGTTCCTCACAATTTTTACTTTTTCTAGTTGAGTGGAAGAAAAGAAATGAGGTCGTTCCTTTGATTCTTTCGCTCATCAGCTTTATTCCTTCGATTCTTCTCTTGCTTAATTCCGTACATGGTTAATTTTAGACTATAAATTTCAAAAAATATTATATCAAATCAAACAATTTCTTTCACAGTCTCCTTCTTTCTTTGATTAGTGAATGGTACGAAAAATTATGAAAACTCATATAGTTATAAAACATGAATAGCTATTGTACAAAACATACAAAGAAATAATTCACTCCTTTTTAAGAGTTCGTGAGTTCAAGTTTTAAGATTTTTGTAAAACTGCATCCACCACCAACGCCATAGGCAGCACTCGTTCCCCCTCCATAACCACCACTACCACCACCTCCTCCACGGTTAGGACTGTCGATAAGTTCAGCTGCGGTGACAATTGTTGTAAAGGCTTCGGCCGCGGAGGAATAGCCGGAGAATCACCTGTCACAGTCGGAGTCAGTGGGGACTCTTTTTCTTTCGGTCAATTATGTAAAAACAACACGAAATTAAAACTACAACTGATGCCACAGATCCAACGACTATGTTCGTAATTGCATACCATTTCATCGTCTAATTGCTAATTGCTGCTCTGCTAAAAATCCTTTTTGTTATGCTTTTATAAATATTTTCAGTTTCATTTGTTTTTAGTAATATTAAGTTTCATTTGTTTTTAATAATATTAAAATTTACATTGCACGTCAATTTTCTTAATTAAACTTGATAGATTATATTTTTGTCAAATATTTAATACTTTGTGATATTTTATGTACACATTATTCTTATTATCAAACATGCATTTCACGATCTTCGTAGAAATTTCATACTTTTAATTATTACGATCAATTCAATTAAAATATATTAATTAATTATTTTTTCATAATATTAGTTACATAAAATATGTTTATTAATTAATATATTTTCAAAAATATATATATATATATATCTTAAATATTTAATTTAATATCATTTTTAAAGTTTCTTATTTGTCTAATATAAATTTTAAATAATTAATTTTTATTTCTAAAATTTATTATAATTTTATGATTGCAATTGTGCATCCAAACAGAACATGTGTAATTACACTGTAACAAACGAACAACCAAACAGGTCAGTTTACTTACTAAACCGTATAATTACCATGCCATTATTATTCTATTAATTACATCAATTCTAATTATTAAATTATTTTCCAAACAGACCCTTAATTGCTTTTGGTTTGGGGTGGGATAGTGGGTTTTGTTTGAAATGGTGAATCCTGTTTTTTAGCTAGTAGTTTTTGCTTGTATTATGTATTCTTATATTAGTGGGTTTTTTTTTCTCGTTGTATGATTTAATTTGATATGTATTTTAAAAAGTACATAATTATTTTTCATTTAATGGTCTCAAATTAAAAATTTGTAAAATGTATCAAAATATTTTTTAGTCTTTTGATTTAACACTAAAGATTTATCTCTTAATCTTGTAGTTTCAGACTAAAAATTTATAAAATATATCAAAATATTCATTAATCTTGTGATCTTAAACATTTTACATGGAAAGTTAGATATGAGTTGTCAAAAGAGAAAGAGAATCATTTTCTTTAATAGATTAGAAAAGAAAGTAAGATAAACCAATGGATTCATAAAATTTAGAAATAATATATATGACGTTTAAGCTCATATGCCTCCGTTATAGTATACTTAATATAAATGCCTCCGTTGTAGTATACTTAATATAAATTTATTATTTTAGCATGCACGATTGACCCAAGGTATATAACTTATAAGTTGATGACTTATTACATGTCATTTTGATTGCATTTTTTTCTCCGTCGTCAATAAATTGATTTATATTATCAACTCTATATTCAATCACGTTTTTACTTCACACATTATATCAATCTAATAAATGTAATATTAAACCATTACTTAGACTTGGGTTGAGAAAGTACAGTGTATTATAACTTATAAAAGAATGTCGAAATACACAAAAAAGAAGTTTAGGACTAAATCCACTACACAAGTATAAAATAAACTCAAATTTACTATGTATATTAAAAGAATATTTCAAATAAAGTTAATCCAACCATTCTGAAACATATACCATATTGTCTCTCTTTGAGCAAATATATTTTCTATTTCATTAGCTAGCCTAACTCTCGGATTAAATCCTAGAGTGTGAAAAAGTCTTTCAAAATGGTTTTTATTTTTTGAATAAATTGCAAATATAAAATCTGATAGATTTAATTGTTCATGATGAAATGATAGAATATTTGCCGTCCGCTAAATAAATGCCAGTGAATCAACCTTTGTAATCATTTTACCTCTCTTTTATAGACTAAAAATAAAAATACATTAGATACATATATAGTGTGCTTTGTTGTCAAAAAAAGAAAAAAAGAAAGAAAAAAAAAATTAATCGTGATATGTTAGGAAAAAAAAAGAATTTGTAAAGAGCACAATTTATTGAGACTGTGTTGTTATATATTATCTTTCCGTTCATTTTTACTTAACATGTCTTTTCTATATTAAGTATTAAACTTTTTCTTTGGAGAATTAGTAGTTATTATAAAGGGTAAAATATAGAGAAAAAGATAATTGTCTAATCTTAACATGTTTAAATAAATAATTAAAAATAAAAAAAAATTAAAATATTGGACTAATAAAATATGACATAGGAAGTGGTAGATTTTTAGGTCCTCGTCGATTGTTGCTGATGCTATTTTTATTAGTTACTTTTAAATAAAATTCTATATTTTAAAATGAATTTAACTTTAAAATAACTTTTAATTTATATGCCCAATCACTACAAATCAGTTGAGTGAACATTTCATCTGCTTTGATTCCAGTTTTTTATTATTGGTTACATTAATTTTATTTTTATTTTTTACTTTCTATTTTCTATTTACCCTTTTTTTGGTGACTAATATGGAACGTAACGTGTTTTAATTTGTTCATAAGCACTTGATTAGAAAAAGTCGGAATATGGAGTATCATTTTCATTAAAAGAATAGCTAAAACAAAGTTGTTGCCACAAAATTAGCCCAATTTATTTTAGGTCTTCAGAGTTTTTGTTAATACAAATTGATCCAATAAGAGATCTTATAAAAATCAAATCAATAATCGAATAATTTTTTTAACAAATCGTTAAAAACCTGTTAACTTAATAATATAATAGTAATAAATCAATAGCATTTTTTGGTTCGATTTTCACACACCTTTATTGTAAAGATTATTCTAATTTTTTTTAGTAATCCACATAATTGATTTGAGATACATGTCTTTTATGCTTAATTTAGAAAATCTTGCAATTCACAAATGTACAAGAAAAAGTGAAAATCAGACCTGATAAAAAAAGGGAAACTTACATAAATATACTATCATAAAAAAAATATTTATCATTCATAGCAATAATATTTTTTTTTCACTTGATCACTTTTAATTCATTTATAATACAAGTTTTATTCATATTACAAAGTACAATTTTTTATTCACATATAATACAAATTTTAATGAAACACTTATAATACAATGTGACAAATTTTTACCAAACAAACATAATATATTTTAAAAACAATTATAATTCATATATAATTCATATGTATTGCATACATAATTCACTTTTAATACATATTGCAGATTTAACATAGTATTGCTATAAATGGTAATAAATAAAAAGTATTGCTAAAATCCGTAATTATTTATTAAAATGTACAAATTTATGTAATTTTTTCTAAAAAAAATAATCTTGCAATTTACATAAATAGGTATACATTGAATACACGAATATGTATCTTAATGCATGCATATGTACATACATATTGCACTTGATACCATAAAATTAAATGTTTATAGCTACGAATTGTTCATATATCTATACAGAAACTAATTAATTTAATGTATACGAATTTTAAGTATGAATATACTGATTTTTTGAGATACATGTCTTTTATGCTTAATTTAGAAAAAATCTTGCAATTCACAAATGTAAAAGAAAAAGGTGAAAATTACACCTGATGGAAAAAATAATTTTGCAATTTATATAAATATATATACATTGAATACACGAATATGCATATATATCTTAATGCATGCATGTGTATATACATATTGCACTTGATACCATAAAATTAAATGCTTATAACTATGAAATGTTCATATATCTATACAAAAACTAATTAATTTAGTGTATACGAATTTTAAGCGTGAATATACATATTTTAGTCAATTTTGAATATGTATACATTGTAATTGATAACACAAATTTAAATGTATACAACTACTAATCTAATGAATACTCAATACTTTACCTATACACAATTGACAACTATATAATTGGAAAAAAATTGGATTTATTAGTAAACAAAATTAAAATCAATTGAATGAATCCTTTGTAGTGTATATTTGTTATAATAACCACCCTTTTGATGGGATGATCCACAAAATTATTTTTACCATCTCCTTCTCCTATGATAAATAAAAATAATCACAGATTCCATCGATATCTTTATGATCGTTATTGATCTGTATTGTGATTTGTATTTTGAACACATTGTATTGATTTTCAGTGAGAGAATTTTATTGAAATTTAATCACCATTTTTTCAATACTGGAATAAAAAATCTAGATGAAATTTTTATCAACATATCCTTGTTTATTGTCGATTGGTTAGATGGCGAAAAAAAAAAGGAAAATTTAGCTAACTAGTCAAAAAAATCAACTTATTTAGTGATAATATCCATACTTTAATAATATTAGTAAACATGTCAAAAATGTCATTACTTTAAAAATAAATAATTATTCTGATATTATTAATATTTTTTCTCTCATTATTTACACCTTTTTTTTCTCTCTCATAGATTATACATTTTCCTATTTTTATGTAATTGAATAGATATTAATGATATTTTAAATTTTATCTCTCTTTTATTAACCTTATCAATTTCTCTCTCATCTCTCTTTTATTAACCTTATCAATTTCTCTCTATATATTTATTCATAATCAACTCCCCAGATTTATTCTCTCTTTTCTTATGCTTCTTTTTATTTTCTCTCTCTAACATTCTTCCAAAATCAATTTCACAGATTTTCGAATTTTTCTATTTTCTATCATTCTCAATTAATTTCGTTTCAAGGTTTGATTTGAAGATTCACATTATGTTCTTCATATTCCTTATTGATTTACTTACTGATTTTAGTGATTTTTTTTGTTTTGTTGTTGTTCTTAAAATATTTTTTATGGTTTCATAATACAAAGTTATCTCTTCAATGGACGCTTTCAAGAGAGTTACTAGAGGTATTGGACAAAATAATCTAAGTTCTTTCGAGTTCTCATCGTTTAATTTTTTTTCACTCAAGAAATAAACAACAATGTAGGTTCCGCTTCTAAATCTAAGGAGGATATACGACGGGAAAAAATGCCTGAATCCGTAGTTGTGCAAAATTCCACACAAATTCGTAACCATGAAGTTGAAGAAGACCAATTTTTTGGAGAAGAGGTATTTTTTTTTTTGCATGTGCTGTGTATTGCATGTTTAGTTTAATTTGTTTAGTAATTTTTAAGATTCAAAAAAATAAATGTTACAATGCGTTTGGAACTGTATATGAAATTTTTAGTCTGTTATAGTTACTATGTATTTTTGTATTGGGAATTTTTTTAAAATGTCATATATTTATTGTATTTTGTGTTCTGTTTTTTTTTTGTGTGTTAGTTGTCAATGTAATATATTTTATGAGCTTGATTGTGTATTTACTATTATCCAATACATTTGTAAGTGTATATGAAATTTTCATCCTGTTATAGTTATTATTTATTTTTGTATTTTCATAGTTTTAATGTTTTTTGTATTCACTGTTATAGTTAGCATGTATTTTTGTATTTAATATGTTTATTGTATTTTCTGTTCTTTTTTTTTTTTGTGTAAGTTATGTCAATGTAACACATTTTATAAGTTTGATTGTGTATTTACTATTATCGAATAGATTGATAGTGTGTATGGAATTTTCATTCTGTTGTAGTTATTATTTATTTTTGTATTTTATCGTTTTAATTTTTTTTGTATTCATAGATTTGGAAGTGTATATTGAATTTTGTTGATGTTTTAGTCAGTATGTATTTTTGTATTTCATAGTTTTATTGTATTTTTGTATCCATAGATTTGGAATTGTATATTGTATTCTGTATTTTATCAGTATATATCCATAAATTTATTTTGTATTCTGTTTTTTTTTTGTGATAGCTATGTCAATGTACCACTGTTAGTATTTATTTTTGTATTTCATAGTTTTAATGTTTTTTGTATTCATAAATTTGGAAGTATATATTGAATTTTGATGTTGTTTTAGTCAGTATGTATTTTTATATTTCATAGGTATATTGTATTTTTGTATCTATGGACTTGGAATTGTATATTAAACAATTGATGCATCAAATACGTATTCTGTTGGATATATAATTTTTTATACAAAAGTTAAAAAAATAATTTCAAATCAGTGCTCTTTATTTTAACAATATATCAGTACATCTGAATTCAAAAAAAAAAAAAATGTCAACAAACACAGAAAAAAAAAGAAGATAATTGCATTGATTAAAATATATAATAATTCAAAACGCAAATACATATGAATAATTATTATACAAACAAAATCGTATCAACTCACAATCAAATACAAAACATATAAGGATTAATTAACTAAAACATTCCTGATTTTTTACTTTTCGTTTGTGTTTATTTTCCAAAAATTGTTTACCCAGTTTATTCTCCAAAACATAAACTTCGCAATTTTTTTTTTTTTGATGAACATCATGAATAATGGACAGATATATCGTTCAGATTTTGAATAAATTGTAACTGATGTTGAGAGTTTTAAGCATCTGTTACTTTTTATAATTTTTCTCTCCCCTAAATAGCTCCAGTTTGTTATATAAATTATGTATTCTTTTTAATTAAACAAAATAATTAAAATATAATTAAAATACATAATAAGATAAAATTTTGACATTATCACTAAATATTAAAAGTGTTGACACTATACCCTATTAAATACTAAAATAATGACATTTTAAAAAATTTCCCAAAAAAAAATCCTATTAAAATATTAATATATTTCTTTTGGGTTTAATATTTATCAATTATTAATTGTTAATTTAATGTTGGGCTATATCTTGCCAATTGTGTAAAGTAGACTAGCAATTGTCTATATATGTCAACTCCGTCCAGGCCCAAATTCACAATAGTTGGGTTAGGCCCAGTTAAGAACATCATAAACCCTAAAAACTCATTTGTCCTCAGTTTCTGTATAACAGAGTGTTCTTCTCCCTTAGGGTTTGTTCATCAGATCTTGAGAAAAAAATGGTATGCTCTAGCCATGGTTACATTTTCTCTTCAGTATTCATTTTTGGAATTTGTATTGACGTTTTGTTCCTTTTTTTTTCCGTCTGTAGGCTCCAAAGAAGGGTGTTGCAGTAGCAGCAAAGAAGAAGCCGGAGAAGGCGAAAGCGGTGAATCCACTGTTCGAGAAGCGGCCAAAGCAGTTTGGTATCGGCGGGGCGCTGCCGCCGAAGAAGGATGTAACAAGGAATGTAAGATGGCCTCGGAATGTTACCCTGCAAAGGAAGAAGAGGATTCTCAAGATGCGATTGAAGGTCCCTCCTGCTCTTAACCAGTTCACCAAAACCCTTGACAAGAACCCCGGTCAGTATACTATTATTAACCTGCGTTTTTCGTTAATTAGTTGCTCTAAACTTCTTGAATAATTATACAATCAATACTCTATGTTCGATCCTCTGTATTTGCAGCTAAATCTATGGCCTCTATATATTCATTACACTCGATTTGATTTAGTCCATCTACTTCCTATTATGTGTTGTACGTGAAACTATAATGTATGTATCCATATACGTTTGAACTAATATGAACTATGCGTCACTGTGTAATTAATGTCAATTGGATATGTGGTGGTTGTGCTTGGCTTGTGGATTCTTATGATTTCAATTTTGTTACTTCTCAGTTAAAGTTTGCAAAATACTTCGGCTTTTGCTGGTTAAGAAATATGGATAATATCTCCGGTCTCACACATCTGATCTGAAACTGTTGTTGGCTTATCTCATAGTTCGATTAACCATTTGGCTGACTGAGTTATTGTTGTTGCTTTTTGAATTCACGAGTGAATCTTCGTCTTCCTATTTTGGAGAATTAGAATTAGTTTAGCAATACCACTATTATGTTTTGATGGTTCTATAGTGTAGCTGCTGTGTATAACCATTATGTCTTTCCATTTCTCTAGTAGACCAAATTGATAGTATTGTTTAACCTCTCTCAACTCATCTTTTGTATTGTTTTACTTGCATGAGGTGTTTGTTTCACTGATACATAGTCAAATTCTTTGCCCTTTGAACTTGCAGCTACAACCCTTTTCAAGATGCTTCTTAAGTACAGGCCTGAGGACAAAGCTGCAAAGAAGGAGCGTCTTGTCAAAAGGGCTCAAGCTGAAGCAGAAGGAAAAACTCCTGAAACAAAGAAACCCATTATTGTGAAGTATGGGCTTAAGCACATCACTTACCTTATTGAGCAGGTTTGTTTAGGTCTTTTAAATTGTCTTATACTTTCAAGCACATTTGTTTTAGCTTTCTAACTTTTTCCAATTGATGTCCTTGTAGAACAAAGCTCAGTTAGTAGTGATTGCTCATGATGTGGACCCAATAGAGTTGGTTGTCTGGCTTCCTGCGCTATGCAGAAAGATGGAGATTCCTTACTGCATTGTGAAGGGCAAAGCTCGTTTAGGATCGGTAAGTAGTAGTACGTATTCTCAATGCTTCCCAACAGTTTAGGTACTGATGATATTGATGTCTGTGCACAGATCGTGCATAAGAAAACTGCTTCAGCCTTGTGTTTGACAACCGTGAAGAATGAGGACAAAATGGAGTTCAGCAGAATTTTGGAGGCCATTAAGGTATAACTCTATTAAAGACTAGTTTGGTCTGCATTTTGCTGTAGATCTTTTAGGATGGCTTTTGATACTTGTTTACTTTTCAGGCTAACTTCAATGACAAGTATGAAGAGAACAGGAAGAAGTGGGGTGGTGGTATCATGGGCTCTAAGTCACAGGCCAGAACCAAGGCCAAGGAAAGAGTTCTTGCCAAGGAAGCTGCCCAGAGATTGAACTAGTCGCTTGCTGTGATATACACTGCAATTTGATTAGTGAGGTTCTCCGCCAAGTTTTGTATTTGGTTCACATGCTTTACAGTGTTAAAGATATTAGTTTGACAAGTACCTTTATGTTTGCCTTGACAATGCTTTATCAGACATTTTTGTTAGATATTTTGTTGAGTTGATTTTTTATGGCACCAAATTTCCTCAGTTATTCAGATTATTACTACACTAAACTACGAATTAGTGCTTACTCTTGTTTATTAATCTCTTCCTGCTACCTTGGATATCAATTGTTCTGCTCTATCATTCATCTCTGGCTCTACGTTTTAGCACTGTACATCTCTGGCTCTACGTTTTTGCACTGTACATGTTGATGTGATTCATAGAATCCACTGTTTGATGTACTCATCTTAATTTTATTAGATATTGCATTTGCCCTGATGTGTTTTGACAATGAATTAGTCTGTTCCATACATGTCTGGGAAATGGACACTCAAAAAATAAATTTTTGGTACTATCTTGACTTCCTAAGTTACATTAAATGTTTGGAGAATTAATATAATTGTATTAGGAGCATTTTTTTATTGGTTAAATCGAAAGTCAAAACTCTTAAAAACCAAAACTAGTAAATTGAAAATTGATTTTAAATAATATCTTATTAGGCTGGTTGTTATTGGTTCAAAGTAATTAGAGACTGAAAATCGATGAATCGAAATAATAATACCTAAAAACGTTTTTGTTGGTATGTATGTACATTAAGTGAATCTGTTAATGCATAATCTACACTAAGCTAGTTAGTGTACAGTAAAAATGATTATTAGTGTACAAGATAGAAGCTGATCATTGATTTACCAATCTAAAAATACAGATTCTTAATTTTCGAACGAACTGAAGTTTTTTGTATTATTCACACAATTCGTTTATTCTACAATTTTTTTAGTAGTGACTTCTCTCATACATGGAAAATAGTAATTTGCTAACTGAGACTAGAACCAACAAGCAATTCTATCGAAAATATGTAAACTCTTTTACTAACTAGTAGCACCAATGATGACCAACAAATCTCTTTCGGCTTGAAGAGCATCACCAAAATTAACGGTTCTTTTGTTGTTTTTAATGGCTATCCGTGCTTTTTCTCTATCTCTTTCCCACTTCGAGTTGGCTTTCTGTTCTTGCACTTGCTTCTCCCATGTTTTAGCCTTCTTCTTCATCTCTTTTTCCCGCTTCGAGTTGACTTTCTCTTCTTGCACTTGCTTCTCCCATGATTCAACCTTCTTCTTCATCTCTTTCTCGTCAAACACTTTGCCAAGAACTTGTTGCTGGGACTTGAAGATGACATTGGCGTAGCGTTTTTTCAACATCGCGGCCCGAAGAAGCTTATTCTCTTTCTCCAACGTGTTCACATCAATATTAAGATCATTATTATCATACTTCCTCTTCTTCGTGTCGTATACCGTCATATTCTTAGAACACTAATTGAACTTTAATGATCGAAAAGTAGTAGTAGTAGTAATGAAGAAACTAATAATAAGATCTCATGATTATACACTAAAGTTAACCTAAGTTTCTCCTATTTTATATGGGAATAGCTGTATGTAAGTTTCCAAAAGTAACTTGGAAATATTAATCTTTGCCAAAAATTGAACGAGAACAGGAATTTACTATATATGGAAGTTTATGGAGATACAAAAACAAATAACTCCGTTATTGAACTAAAATATGGAAACTTTTGCAACTTAACAAAATTATTTAACTGGATTTTATTTTTGTTTTATGTTTAATTGTAATTAAGTTAATTCAAAGTATAAATGAAGTAGTTATATTTTTTTTATATATTTTTTACAAACTCTAGTTTGTAGTTTAATATTACGTGCACTGCTTAATTAAGTGTATTATTGAATTTCACTCTTTTCTTTTTTTTTTGCTAAATCACTCTTTTTTTTTTTGAGTATATGTATACTGATTTTTGAGTCTTGATTACCATTAACAAAAAAATATTCTAAATTATAATTTTAAATTTATTTAAAATAAAAGTAGAGAATCTTCTAGGAACGAAAAACCTACATTTTTTTATTTTTTCTTTTGATTTCTGATTTCTATATATCAATAAAATAAAGAAGTTACAAATACGAACATTTTATTTTTATTCTGCTATTTCTTCATTAATGTTATTAACTTGTTAGTTGCTAACTTTCGCTTTTTTACTTCATAAATAAATTTTCTTTTGTTTTATAGGTAAGTCCATTTATATATATATCATATACTTTAATTAATTAATCCGACAGTTTAACTGATAGTTCTTGTTAAGCTATTTCTTATAATACTAGTTTCTGGTTACGCGTCACGCGCGTGTGCCCATATAAATAAAAATATTTTTGTGAAGATCGTATATTAACAATATTTTAAAGTTATATTATGTGTTATAAAATAGAAAATACAAATTACATGTTCTTAAAATTGATAAGTATCCTATATGGTGTTTTTGTTCTAAGATCCAAAATCCAAAAATCCAAAAAACTATATAACTACAATATTTAAATGAGTAAGTGAAATGTTATGTGCTACGTTAATGAAATATGCGTAAAACCAGTAACATATAGAAATCTTTTACCGTAAAATTAATGTTGTGTGTTGCACATATTAAGCTCTAGCAAGGAAATTAAATAATAAGTGTCATGAGTGTATTCTTCACTAACAAATTTCTTTGACGAATCCAACAACATCCATAGCTGAAATTCTTAGACAAATCCAACAACGTTCATAGCGTATTTTAATAGCCTTTAACTTTGACATTGATTGAGAAAAAACTGCTCAGAAAAATGATATACTCTTCTTTAGAGCCCATAAAAATGGAGAGGGGACTTGAGGAAAATGAAAACTATTCTTGGTTTTATATAATACTTTCACTTTAAATGATTAATTAGTCTCTTTAGCTTCTTTTCATATATTTATCATTGAAAATAACATATATTAACTATGGGATTCATTGTATTGAAACCTACAACTTTTAAGATTCTAGCAATAAAAGGTAAATGCTTCTATATTTTAGTTAATATGCAACTTAAATCTCTACCTATTTGCTCTCATTAACTAACATTTGTCTCTTCATTTTCTTTTACGTTTAGATTATTTAATTTTCATAACTGTTCAAATATTTTCAATTTATTAATAGTAAAAAAAGTTAACTGCTCAATATTTTTCAAAAATAAAATAATCAAATATGAATATAACATTTTTATTTAGTATAGGGATAAAATGGTAATTCAACTTTGAAGATGGGAGCTTCCCACTTATAATAATACTAGTCCTGGGAACGTGCATTGCACGTTTTTCCTCTAATTGACATTAAAAATTAATTTATATAAGTAAATATATCATAGTGGAGCACACATAAAATAATCGTTAAGTTCAAAGCTAACACTACAAGAAAAATGTGAATTATATGGAGATTTTTCTGGGGATTAGTATTAAAATTCGCAGGAAAACTTTTTTCCTTCAAATTTTCATACTAATCCCCATGTAATTCACCATTTTCTTATAGTGTAAGTTCTTTTGTATGTAAGTTGACATAAGATATATCTCTTCACAAAATATAACATAAAAATCTTGTGTCAGGTTTGATATTTTTAATGTTTCATGAAAAATAAACCTTCTATTATATGAGAGGAATCAATATATTTTAATTACTAAAAGTAAGTTTTAATAATAAAAAAATGATCTATAATTAATACTTTTTCACAGAGTTTTTGGCCAAAAACATCCTTCAACTATACCCCAAACTTAAATTACATCCTTAAAGTATCATTTTTAGCAGAAAACATCCTTTATTATACCCCAAACTTAAACTACATCCTTAAAGTATCATTTTAGCAGAAAACATCCTTCAAGTATTTTAAAGTAAACAATTTTCATCCTTCTACTTGAATTTATCAGAAAACTAATCGATATATTCCACAAAAATTAAGTCGTCCCTTCCTAATTATTATTCTTAAATATGCCAAGAATATTATCCTGAACTTTTTCGTAATTGAGTTAAGAATTATGCAAAATCTTTTAATTTGACCGTTTTTTCATTCATTTTTCATGTAATTTTAATTAAAAATATTATTAGTTTAAATATGTTTCTTCTCAATTGAATATGCTAGAAGCGACATTTGTTGGAGACTTCCGCTTCTAATAATGTAGAATGAAACTCAAATACGAGATATAATCAATAATTTGGTCACTTTGATATTAGATTGACCCAAAAATCTATTCAATTAATTGGTTAAGAAAAAGGTAAAAATAATTAATCTCCAACTTCTTTTCTTTACTAAAAAGGCAAATCATGTGCACTCACACCTTCCAATCATTTTTAGTTTCCATGAGCAACAGTGTCTAAGATTTATTTTTAAAGAACTTCTTGTAGAAAGTAAAAAAAATTTCCAGAATAACTTTTGTCGATAGTCACGTTAACTACTCATTTTTTCGTAAGATCCCTTAATTTTCTGACAATATCTAACAAAAGGATGAAAGTTGTTCACTTACAAATACTTAAAGGATGTTTTCTGCTAAAAATGATACTTTAAGGATGTAGTTTAAGTTTGGGGTATAGTTAAAGGATTTTTTCTGCTAAAAATGATACTTTAAGGATATAGTTTATGTTTGCGGTATAGTTGAAGGATGTTTTTGGCCAAAAACTCCTTTTTCACATTATAAAATTAAAAGCGTAGATATTATGCTCATTATTGACCAATAAAAAGCTTTTTGTAACCCATAAAGCAAGTCATCTATGATACAAACTTCTATGTTGTATATTTATGATTTGCAAGTTCTGAAGAAGATTTGTTGAAATTTCCTATAGATGAATATTATCATTTCTTTACTCAAAAAGAAGAAAAGATAATATTATTACTCAATTCATCAAAATATTGTGTTGACAAAAATGTCCAGTCATATTTGTATCTTCTAAACAAATTTTTTGCAATATAAGGACAAATAATATCCGAAAAGAATTTTTAAAAAATCACATAAAAGAAAGTTCAAAATATTAAAACACACATGACATTAAAATACACAAGCAGAAGAAAGAAGAAAGAAGAAAGAATGACAAATTTGAATTGATATTTACTATCCCAAAGGCTCACGATGATAACTAAATTTGAAGTCTACAATTATACCGAGTTGATGAAAATGGAAAAAAGAAAGCAAGTTTGAGGAGTTAGAGGATATAACTTTCTTATTCTTGGCGTCAAACATATTAACATAAAGACTGTATTTAATCTACTTTTCTTTGTTTCCGCTACTTCTGTTTCTTCTCTTGATTAGCAGCTTCCAACATTTTTTTTGTTTTCCTCATTTGCAGCTTTCAACTCTCTTTTCTTCTCCATGTTGAATTGCACAATTTCCTTTATCCAATCTAATGTGATTATCATTCATCTTAATAAGTTGGTCTTAAATAGTATTAGATAATGACCTTTAGAATTCAACTTTAATTTCGAAACTGATTCCTGTGTAATAATAGGTATTGACCCTTCATATTCAATTTTTATTATGTGTATTCAATTTTTATTATGTATAGTAGTGCCTATTCTGCAAACATTTATTTAGTAATTCTTTGTAACGTTTTAATTGCCAAAGAATTATGATTATTTAATTTATATAATCCAATTAATTTGGTCTATATTAAATTATTTTTTCCAACTCTCTATCTTCTCTCAATTCTGGACATAATTAATTGATGATGTAGAGAATTGATATTATCTTTTAATGGGAAAAGTTTTTAAAACAATGATAACTATATACTATTTAAGTAGTAATTAGATATTTAATTAAATTATATTTTATTTTAAGGGCAAAATGGTAATTTAACTTTAAGATTAGGAGCTTCCCACTTATAATAATATATGATATATATATATATATATATATGATATGATATATACATCAAATTTCTAACCGTTGGGAAAGATTATTAAATAAAGTAATAATAAATAACAGATCTTAATATGGTTATTTTTAATTTATCTTTGAAGTGTATACATTATATGACAAACTAAGTCGATAAATTAGACATGCTCTCATGTTAGAGGTGACAGCTAGAATATTAAATTTATTTAGTGTACAAGATAGCAGCCTTTTGATTTGCCTCAAAATACATCTTTATCATATGATACAAAAGTATTAGACAAGTTTATTTAATTACCAACAAAACCTACAAATACAGATTCTTAATTTTTGAAGGAAGATTTTCCTATTACTCACACCATTCTACAAATTCTATATACGTAAATCGCCTTCCTTAGGTCCAAACTTAAACAAGACGAAGGTCCTTCAAGCCAAAAAGAAAGCAAAAATATCGAAAAACACATGCTTCTATACAACAATATGAAATTTCTTCATCAGAAAAATCGTCCCGTCCCTCCTTTAGTACTGCACATAATTAGTCCACATACATGTCCTTTATGGTTGATTGAAAAAATCCTGCAATTTACATGTGTGGAAAGAGATTACACAAAGGCGCGCAAAATGATTCCTTAATGCAGCCTAAGAAAAAGAGTCACTTTGCTCTTGAGAATATGTGCATTGATGCAAATTCTGCTTAGTGTTTTTAACTTCATATTTTGGATGATGAATGAACACCTGGGCCTAACTCAACCCCAAACGCTAGCTCATGAGGGGAGGTTTGTGCCAAATCAGTGATTTGAAACGGAGAGTGTTAAGAAATATGTCAATAAGATGAAAGACAAAGCTATGAAAACAGAGTTATGGTGTCTGAAATTAAGGTCTAGTTAATGTTGGATGCGAACCTCTAGAATAAGTCCATTGGATGAGCAAGTACTCCGTCATCATTCCAGTCGATTTCCTTGTTGCCTGATTCCTTTCCAATTAACTGAAGCGGTGCGTCTAGTGGTGGTGGAGTCTGTAGCCAAGCAACAAATGACATTTTTAGGAAACAGAAAGTTCTGATCATGTGTAATGGCTTGGTGAAAAGCTCGAATTCAACTAAAATTTACAATCTTTTGGAAGGAGGTAAGAAGAATTTAATACCATGCACCGAATTAGAGGCCAAGCTATTCCACGGAAGAAAGGATGCTCTTTTATCTCACTTGCACCACCGTTTGATCCTAAACGGCTGGCAGGATCTCTATTTAGCAACGAATGTATCACCTGTCTAGCTGCAAGGCTTACCTGCAACACGTAGATACATAGATGATTTCATTTGTTTCAGACAAGAAACAAGATCAGAGTTCCCTTTAATTCCCCCCGCAAAAAAAAAAACTGACTATACCGGAATGCTACTAGGGAAAGTGAGGTCCTTGTTTAGGATGTTGGAAAATGTCTTCTGCCTGTTCTTTCCTCTAAATGGTGTACGCCCATAGAGCATTTCATAAAGCAAGATTCCTGCATTCAAAACAAAAGAGTTTGCAGAAGTCGAAGTGCATGAAGCAAAATAATATAATGTATATTATTATAGCATCACAATAATATAAGTGCACTAAACAATATAATGGACTGAACTAAAAGTCATGAATTTGTTGCTTGCACACCTAAAGCCCACCAATCGATCGCACTACTGTGGCCAGCTCCTGTGATGATTTCCTGAGATCAAGTCAATTAGAACTAAGTCAAACAATTAATTTTCTCTCGCTTGATAGATAATATTTTGCTTCACAGAAACAAAGAAAGAAACTGTAAGTGTCAACATGTCATGAAGGGAAATACATTCAAGAATTAGGAAACAAGAAACAATTCTATAGTAATGTAAATTTCTGAGCAGTTCCGATAGTAGGATTTGCGATTCGTAGGTTTCATTAATAGGATTTGAAATTGGTATATGTGATTTAAACAGAAAAGATAACTGCTTGTACATAATTCTTCATCAAGTTGTGTTTATCTCTCCAAAAGAAGCAAATTCTAAGGAAAATCCATGTTTTACTCCAGACATGGAACAATTTGTACAATAACGATGGAGTATATATCGCACAAAAGTCAACTTCTGTGATAGTTACATACCGGTGCTATGTATTCTTCAGTACCGACAAATGAATTTGACTGCGAAACTGGTTCTGCAACAAATGTTGGTGGTGGAGTACTCCTAGACCTTCTCTTTGATGGAGGATGTTTTATCACCTGGAAAAAATTGTCACTTTAATATTAATATAGGCAATAACAATCAGATGTCAAAGAGAAAGCACCATAAAGAAATGTTACGATATCAAAAACAACATTTTGCTTTAATCAAAATGATAAATAGTTCTTAGGTTTCCCTTTTTCTCCTTTTCTTCTGTTTACCATCCATTTATTATTTAATACATTGAATATAAATTGAACCTAAAAATGTAACATAATAAGTGAGATATCATGTTTCTTCAGAAGCAGAAGTTCATTAAGTGGGAAATTAAGATGAATAGTAAAGAGAACTGTCGAAACTGAAGCGTACTTGAGGTTTACAGGATGTCTTGAAAGAAAGATCAAAGTCTGTTAGTACGACGTGCCCATCAGCCTGAAGTAGAATATTTTCTGGTTTAAGATCCCGGTATATTATTCCTGTGACATGAGAATAGACAAAAAAACAAAACATAAATCATATTATCAAGAAGATAGAAATGGAAGCTCCTAGTACTATGTCTCACTTGATGAACCCTCTATCTTTTGCCTGATAGAAACATTAAATATTCTTGATTTTGTGGTAGTACGAATAGAGGTTTCTAAGTATGATTATTTCTTTCTATACTAAGGACTTCCCTTGCGCTAACTTTTTTTACTTTCACAAAACTCCGTTCTTCTACCTACTTTTCTTTACCAGTCTTTCTTCCATTCTCAAATTTTTACAAGCATTTTGAAAAAACCGATCACTGATCTAATTTGAGTACTTCTACAGGATAGACCTCAACAAAAAATTGAAAGAGTGTAATACCCAAACAATGGAGATACTCCAAGCCAATTAGGACCTCTGCTGCATAAAACCTGGAAAAAATTGTCGGTAATACATTAGTTGCTAAACATGATTGCATGTGTATCTGAAAAAAATTGTACAAAATATACACAGACGTCTATGTGTATAATTTATAGTCCTTAAATAACTGCTTAAAACATATCTAAGATTCTCATTCATTTTTCAAGCATAGCAATGTTCCTATAAAAATAAAACTTAAATAAAAAAGAAATACTCATAAGTGATGACCTTCTCTCACGAGTGAGTCTATTCTAGGAAAATAAACAACCGGAAATAACTATAAACATTACTTAACAAAAGACATATGAATATGAAGAAGCTTTGTGTCGTAACACCAAATTAAAATACATCTTCAACCGTGTAAGATGTTATATAATGTGGAGTAAGTGCAATTAAAAGAGAAGTACCTTGCAGATTCCTCTTTAAATATTTTCATAGGCTGTCTGTCAAGCAAAGCAAATAATTCTCCTCCAGGACAGAAGTCTGTTATTAGGCAAACATGTGTTTCTGTCTGATAAAAAAATGTGCATATTAGCTTGTCTGAACACTTCAGTTCTTAATTCATATAAACCAGTATAATACTCTTCAAACAACGCAAAATACTGTATTTTTCAGAAACCCAAAGGCTATACAGGAAAGTGTTTTCAGCAGGCTCTATAAGGTTTTGGCAAATGTAAATGTTACACAGAGTCATCTTTAACCAAATATGAGCTTTGAAAGAAAAAATGACCTGAAACTCATTAAGAGAAAAAGGTCGTGCTACTACAAGTTGACTGATGCAAAAATTCCCAATAAAAAAGAAAGAAAGGATATATTTATTGATTGAACTAGACTGAAACATAATAATATCAAGTATATTTCAGTGTTTTCATTGTGGCCTTACTACAAAAACTTACTTGCATATTCACAGATAATCTTAAATAAAACTACACCAGGATGATGGTCTTAGTTAGACAGTTACCTGGAATGATGAATACAGTGTTGGAAGGAGAGGATGATCTAAAAGAGCTATGACTTCCCTTTCAACACATGCTCGATGTACCTGTACATTATTCAACACGAATTTTTCTTCATATAAGGAATAAAAGAAGATATGCCACCTTAAATCGGTTTTTTAGTCTTCATCATTTACACCCCTTTATTTTAGTACGCGTGAATATCCTAATTTTGGAAGGGGAATGTCATGGGTTTGGAATGTATATCCAAAGGTCATCAAGGATTAGAATGAAACAGCATGGTCTCTAAATCAATTTCTTTATGCTCAACATACTGATGAAGTAAAAAAATCTCGGGCATCCAGACCTTATTACGGTTGAGCATTATGGATTTGTCCATCGCCTTCATAGCAAAAAAATCTCCTGTGCCTTTCAGTTCCACCAAATGGACACTGCAAAGAACAGAATGAACCCCCTCAGACAAAAAAATAATCTTTGACATATGGAAATTGTCACTGCTTTGAGATCTCCTATGACTTGGATATCATGCGAAGCATTTTTATAAAGTATCAAAACAACATTACAATTCGTGAAACAAGAGGTGCACCATCAAGGTAAGTGGAAGGTGCGATATTATTAGTAGCCTACTAAAAGTTCTGCAAGCACTAACAAATAAACTTACTATATGATTTGTAGAAAAGGAATCTAAAGAGCCTTTCAGCTAAGACCCTGTTATTTTAAGTGATCCTTTTTCCAGTCTTAGCTTATCTTTCTATGAATTGATCCCTTATAATTCTTAACCATCGATTGTCTAGTTGTTCAGATGGTATTTAGAGTCTTCCTGGTCGTCCTTGTTTCTCCTTCTTGCGGTGACCACCTTCAAGAATGTCATCCTTACAATCAAGATATAAGTCCTCACAATAATGTTTCTATAATTAACCCTCGAAAAAGCAGTAGAATGTCATAAGACTATCGTAAAGGTAGATTAAACATAGTGCCAACGAGGACTGGAAAATATGTGAACAAATATAACAAGAAATGATTGGCATACCTTCCAGTATCTCCACAACCCAAAGGTCGAACTGGTTTAAAGTTATTGAGCCCTAATCTTTCACCATTTGCGGTGACCTGAAAGGTTAAAAGTTGAGTGAGATACAGAGAGAAGGAATGCAAAACGTAACGTGAATAACAGTTAATATATGCCGAAAAGAAGAGTACAAAGTTTGAACTAAATACTAAAAGGATAGTTTTTACTGTTGAGTGCTTGTGTCTCTTCTGTCTTGCATGCTTTAGTAGGTAGAAATTCATACTTAATAATAGCATAAAAGAAGGAGACATCCTTGTTTCAAGTGTCTCAACACTTACAGACACAGGTATATACAACATTACCCGGTACAAAATGTCTCCTACTTTTCTAGTTCTCAATATGCATATCTTATGAGCCATAGTCTTAAATCATCAACAAAGAAACATCAGCAGTTCTCCAAGGCAAAGGAAAAACGGTAGATATTTAAGGGACAACACAAACGATTGTGTACCTTATGTATTGCGGTCCATAAAGCACTGTGTCTCTTATGAGGCAGTGGATAGACAGGTAGAGAATGTAAAGCCCACAAGTCTTCAGGTCTCTGAAATTATTTGAGGGTTCATGTCAGATTTATTATATTAACTTTTGACAACAGTCTCGATAAATGCTAAATGCTTGAAAGATAGTTTTGATATAACTTCTGTTGGCCATTGTAAAGGCATGAACATTAACATAGCAGTAACCATGAAAAAGATAATTATGCATAATAATCAGGATCAGATGAAAAATCCCACGACAAAGATTATATGGATCCAATTCAGAGTGAAAGGAATACCTTACCGAGTTGGCATCAGGAAGTTCTCGAACTGCTTCATCTACATTTGTTGCAGTGGCTTTGACCTGCAAGATATGTCTGCTGATTACTAACTGTAGCTGAAAAGATACGTTCATTCCAATCGGAAAGATACAAAATAATTTGATAAGTCCTAGTTAACTATTCGGATATCATTTAGTTACTACTTTGTCCAGTCAAGTCCCGCATAGGTTGAGGGAATGGGTTGTGGCATCGTAATATGGATTTTAGCAATTATCCTCTTATGATATAGCATTTGGGGTTGAGTTAGTATCAAGGGTCATCTCTTCACATGGTATCATAGCTAAGACCCATTGATCCATGTTGTCATGTTTCACAATGTTGGGCACCCGTGTTATGTTATCGACACTCAGGTCAAGTTTTGGGCATGTAGAGGAGTGTAGTCCCACACTGGTTGAGAGAGTGGGATTTTGATTCTTTTGAAAAGAGAATTACACAAGGCCATTTAAGAAAAGTGGAGTGACTTAAGACAAGACTCAAGAAAGTAGATCACTTCTATCAGGATGAAAGCAGTATTTACAGAACACTAGACCAAGCTTGTTAAGATTGCATCGGAAGCATTTCAGATCAAGAGGCGAAACTAAAATTGTAAATGAAACATCCTTGTTCAAAGGTTTCATACAGGCAACCCCAACTTTGTGTGATGGAGGAGTATGCGACACAATCAAACATCCGAGTTCATTTTGTCTTGATGGAAAGAAAAGAAAAAGTCAAGTGCTTATGCTTTATTTACATATGCATTCCTGTAAAAGTTCTAGCATTTAATAATGTGATAATGTTTAGTTTTACCGTTCTTTAAGTGGATGTATTTGCATAAACAAATTCATTGAAGGATAGAAAAATGAAATAATCTGCATTTTTGTCAGGTCAAAAGACTTGTGTTCTCATTTCAATCCCTTTACAAATATTTTCTTATTCGTTAATACATGAGTAGAAACGGATGGCTATCACAACAGAGAAAATAAATAAAGAAAAGACAGCTAGCCTTCCCAGGTAAAACATATGCTAATTATTAGTTGCTATAACATCACTGGTACAGCTTCCACAAAGGCAGGTGAGAGAAAATTTACCAACTTAGCACTTTGTTTTTCAGTTTGTTCTGAGAGGCGGTTTCTTAGTGGTTCCATATGATCACTTCCATCTAACTGAACGCCGATGAAATATTGTAGTTCTCCCTGCAAATGTTAAGTGCAGACATCAGCCAAATAAAAGATAATTCTCAGTTTCTTACAACATGTTAAAGGAAAGTAGACGCAAAGATCACCTTCTGATCACGCATAGGTTGCAAGTGAAATAAATTCCAGAACTTCTTCCCTGAAAACATTTATGCACCTGAAGTAAATTCTAGCTAATAGACAAAATGCATTTCATTTCTGAATGTAACAAAGTGAACTTGATTACCGCTCTTTGTATAATTAATTAATTGCACAGTAATTTCTTTTTGTTCTTTTATGGCATCTCGGATCTTTTGAACTGTTGCTTGATCTGTTTCAGGTCCCTGAAGAAATCTGAAGAATAGGAAATCTTATAAGATCAACTACACATGGTGGGAGAAAATCAGAGAGCAAGGCCATAAAACAGCCAATTATCAGGTTTCATTGTTTCTTTGCGTAGATAGCCAGATTTATACTTACTAGCCTCAGAAAAAACCGAAGGAAGAGATTTTTTGAAGTATTTGACAATGCAAGGGATAAAAGACACATCTATTTATAGGTATTAACACAAGACACTAATGATATTCGTCTAAACGTGGGATATTATACAAAATCTTAGAACTTAACTATTCCAATGTTCCAGTAACAATCTAACACTAACACTTAACGTTCCAATAAACCTCCACAAATTTGAAGTAGAGAAAGCAGCTTGTGTTTTTTTTGTTTCAAATAAAGAAATGTATATAGCTGCGGAAGTGGTAGCGGTTGCTGGAAAATCTTTCCAGATTTTAGACAGAGAAGTTCTAATCATCGGAATCCTGCTGGAAAATTCTTGATCAAAGGAATCATGCAGGAGAAGTTATGGTCACTGGAAACTCACAAGTTGGTTTGCCAAGAAAATGGCTTGCAGGCTGTAATGTATATGGTCACTGAAAAGAGGCACAATGATATTGAACTTGACTACAAAAAAGGCATGACGCCATCGGACAGTCAGCAGAAAGAGGGGTAGCGCAACGGAATGATCAGCTAGAAGAAGGCAAAATGCTGATGTGTCGCCAGATAGTCTCCTACAGGCTACAGGGAACAATGTCGCCAAATAGTCACCAGAAAGAGACAAGGTTTGGCCTAAAGGCCACAAAAGAGGCACAGAATCGCTACAATGATCATCGCTCTGAAATGATTATCAAAAAGAGGTGTGGTGCCTCCAGAGCACTCACTGGGGAGAAGGAAAAAATAAGAAAAGCAAGTGGCATAAGCTTGCCCTCCAATAGACTACAACTATTTAAGTCTCTATGTAGATCGTACAGGCAATGCGTGTTTTATTTTTCTAATTTCTGCAATAATTATAAGAGTAGGTTTGAGCCTTATGTTCCAAGTCCAAATATCTACCTTCTTCAATCAAACTAAAGAGATGTATCAATACTCCATATGTTTTAATTACAGTTATCCAACTTTGAAAAGACCATGATAAAAGGAACTCCAAAAACTATTGCAATGCAATATATAAAGCAGTATTAAACTCATACCGGCAGTTTCTTCCTAAGATCTCTTCACGTGTGAACTCCGTCAGTTCAAGAAAGCTATCTGAAGCAAATATCTGGGGAAAAAAAATTCCTGCATTCAGTTTCCAGAAAGAAAGTAATCTAAGATAAAATTTACCAATTTGACTTAATTATGAAACATATATATATATTCAATCAATCAACTAACCATTTCTCAAACTAGTTAGGTCAGATACTAATGCACACTTTGTTCCTGTACCAAATAATTTGTCCTTTAGGACAGTTTGAGGGTTCTTTAAGACTACTAAGTTTCTAAGATGAAATAGATATTATAATAAATATGAGATAAAACCAACTAGGTCCATTTGCAGCAAATGATGGTCTAAGTTAATTCTCGAATGATTACACTAGGTTTTCTTGATTGCACAAATAATCATCTATATTTGTTCTCCTGATTGTTGTAATATCTGTCAGTCAAATCAAATATGGAAGCTTAGGAGGCCTTTCTCAAGTGGCTAAAGCTGAGGCCTTGTAACCCAGAAACGAATATGAAGTTAAATGTCCTTTAGCAGTATGTCTCACATTTAAGTTTGCTATTAAGTTATTAGTTTGGCTACTGTTATTCCAATAACTTCTGAGCTAATATATATAAACCTAACAGGGAGGACAACGGGTTGGAGAAATGGAGGTATGGTCATATTCATATATGCTCATTGATATTCCAAAAGGGAAAAGTCAAATGTAATGTGCAACAATCTGAATTTAGCACAAACTAGCTTTTTTCTTGATCTTACAATTGGATTATCAGGAAGTCTGGGATCTGTAATCACAAAATTCTTTTCAATACGCTCCAAAGTCGTTGCGAGGTCAATTCCTTGACGTATGTCCCTTTCTCTTTCAGCACGCTCCCAACTGTCAGTACGTTCTACTTCTTCTGTCATTATTATTTCAGGCCCAATATTCTCTTCATTTTCTAGCGGAAAAGAGATGCTTGAGGACCTTCCTTTAGACCTGCATGAGGTAATACCATGACTGAATCCTACAAGTAGATAAGAAGCTTAATTCTGCTAATAAGCTTTTCAGCTTACATATCCTGCTTACATTTCCAGAACACAGGCGTCTTATAAGGAAATCTTAAAACAATGAAAAAACGTGCAGACTGAAGTTATATATCTATTATGCGATCAATTAAATAGTATCCTGACTTGTGATTTTATATAGTCAACCATGCAGTTCACCTAAAAATGTTACTTTCTTCCTGGTGCTGTTAGCGTGTATTTTTTTAAAGACTTCTTAGAGTGAAAAAGTTGAAGTTAAAGGACTCACTCACCCCTTTAAGGAAAGCCGTGAAGATTTTCTGGGCTTTTTACCAAACTCCTGAGACACATCACTCTTTGTGTCCCACTGAGGTGTATATCGTCCAGGTGTACTCATATTGCTTTCAGTATCGGCCGCTTTAGGAAGCATAAAATCTACTTGTGGCTTCTCTTTATGAGTTCCAGAACTAGCATCCTGACTAGACTTTATATGAGAGCGTGGACCTTTCACGGTTTGTACCACTTCTGTAATGGAACCTAAAGCCTTTTCCTTCTGACGAGCTGAGAAATGAACGAGAAGGATTTCAAAATGAAGGAACAATGCTATCAGAGGCAGACTCAATCACTTCTTCTTACCATCATATCTAATTAAAGACTTGGGCAAACCATTTGGTCGCAATTCTTTCTCATTAACGCCTTCTGTGTATTTGCTGACTTCGACCTGCATTCTGTCATAAAGGAATTATCTGAATTAGATGGCAATGCTTCTCATAGATTACAACTTGAAACTGAAGCAATATCAGATATGTCAAGTTTGTCGTGTTAGATTTCAAGTCGAACAACTTAAACAAGTTCTCTAATGAGGCACCATACATTACTCAAGAAGAAGATTCTGAAGTCGCAAATTCTTAAAATACTGAGCCAAATAAAGGATGAGAAAATATTTAGACTGAATTCAAGCTGAGATAGTCACCCAAGCATTAGCTTTAGCAACCATAGAGACATAAGCAACTTTACCCTATAAACTTGATCGTCTTTCCACTGTCATCTTTTATAGGGGTGACAGTTAAGAGGTTCCAAAAAGGGGTGCCATTCTTCTTGTAGTTTAAGAGCCTCCCACAGTAGCTTTTCCCTGTTTTCACAGCATCTCGGATTTTTGCTACTTCATTCTGGTCTGTATCTTTCCCCTGTAGAAAGCGACTGCATCAAACAAGTCAAGGTCAGGTTCAACTCCTTTTCCCAGCATCCATATCATCAAATAAGTACAAATAAGGGAATACTGCTGAAAGTAAAACATAAACTCTCTTGCAATGTCAGGATCAGAAGAACAACAATAAACCCAAAGGTTGAGCGGTTGTTTTTGATAGACCCTCCTAAGCTACATAAGGATTGAACAAAAATAAAGGATCAATATATGAGTCTTATCACTAGTCTACTCACTGTGCCTGGATATACTACATTAAATTGCCAAAATTGACGGGAAGACAAGCAAAAACACTAGGGATAAGAGAAAAATTCTCACCAATTCTTTCCAACAATTTCTTTTGAAGAATAACCAGTCATAGTAAAGAAGCCACTACTGGCATAAACAATAGGGCAATCTGGTTTTGTGGCATCAGATACGACAAATGTCTGTTGCAGTGTCGCTAAGGCATCCTTCAGATCCTGAGAAACTCTCGGAAATTCAGCTCCAAGATTCGACTCCTCGGATGTCCTTGTTGATCCAACTGAATTCTTCTCCAATGAATTCTTGCTTCTTTCTCCATCTGCAAATGAATTTTGTCCACTTCTGCTAATTGCATGAAAGCTACCTTCTCCAACATCTGTCCTCACAGTTAATCCCCACTCTGCAGCCCTCTCTGATATGCTGGTTTCAACTGGGATCTGACTATCTGCATTGTCATTTCCTTTGGGATCAAAGGCCATCCACTTGTTCATTATCTTGTCTGTTCCTGTCCTACTTCCAGATTCCGCCCCTTTCATCGAAATTTCTTGCACATCAATACCCTCATTTCTACTACTACCAGCCAGGTTTGCTCCATCATGAGTCAATGCCGGGTCAAAGACATCAAGTGATCTTCTTTGGTTTTCCATTTCTGCTCCTCAAAGCACAGAAAGTACTCAAACACAACCTACTAACATCAAAACAGCCAAAATTAAAGTTTTCAACTAAATCATTAACCTCTAAGCCAGTAAAGATCAGCAAAGCGGAAACTAATAACTAAAGGATTAACACACAGAAACACAATATAACTGAAATACCATCAACCCACAACTCAAAAAGAAAAAATAAACAGTACTTGTAAAGATACTAGCCTAATTCAACTAGCTAAGGAAGCAGACCACCAATTCATTAGACTTTGACCCACTCTAACACCTTTTTCACACTCAAGCCCAATTGGAGCATGGTCCGAGAGCCCACAGGGATGAATCTGACTCTATACCATATAAAAATATGACACCTGACCCTAACTCAACCCCAAATTAACTCACGAGGGACTTTTACCCACTCTAACAATCCTCAACAGAATTTCATGCAACACATAGAACATGCAAATGCCTTTTTCCATCAACTACAAAAATATTGATCATGTACCCCCACCCTCCAAAAAAAAAAAAAAAAAAACTGCCCTATCAGTGTTTGCAATGTAATTCAAGTAGACATATCATGTCAAAACAACATAATTCTTCACCTTAAACCAAATAAACAAAAAAAAGTAGGCAATTCAGTCAAAAGGGTGTTGAATAAAGATTAAAAAGAACCCAAATAGACAAAAGTAATATGAGTATGCAATTCAATAAAAAGGGTAGTAAATATTAGGATTACCTGAAATGTGATGAGGTTAGAGTGAAAGAGAATACATTTTAGAAAATTTAGCAGGAAGAGTGGAGAATAAGTTAGCTATGTGTTATTGTAAAAGTGACAGGGAAGAGAGTAAGAACCAGAAATAATAGATACTAGTAAGATAATGTTCATAGTGCCATGTTGCAAAATTGTGACCGCTATTTCTAGCAAAGAATTTATTTACTCAAAATTAAAAGTCTTTGAGACACCTAGTTTATAACTACTTCTGGCGCTCTCTCTCATATCTGGTCTCTGCAGTTAAAATAATCCCTACCCACTTTCTACGCACCAAGTTGGGTTCGCGGATAAAGTTATTTTAAAATTATAATTTATTCTACTAATTAGGATATGGGATAAATAATATTCACTTTGTCTATTATTATTTGTCATGATTTTTGTTTTTAGAGTTAAAATATTATAACTTTGACGAATATTTTAAAATATATTTTTTCATTAGTAATTCAAAAATTTATAATTTATAATAGTTTTTAAAATATAAAAATTAGTGTAATCTAATTTAACTTTAAATATTAATCAAAATAACTTTCAAAAAACGCAACATGACAAATAAAAGTAGACGGAGGGAGTAGCAAGTTTAACGTGATAAGGTGGAATATTCACTATTGAGATCACATCAAATGTATACTTTCTCCGTTTTGTTGTAAATATAGTATAATTTCAATCTTATATTTAATCATGATATTTTATCATCTCGTATATCAAACAAGGAAATAGCTAAGGGAGCTATGTAAAAGTTTCATGGGTTATCTCATTTGGACACAATTATTTAATAGGTTAAATGTTGAAGATCTACACATTTCTAAAAAAGAAAAAATATAAATGTAGTGTCTGAATTTTCATATGATTGAGTTTGAGAAATTATTCAAAAATTACTTACTTCAAAAACACATGGCTGAAATAGAGGTGGTAATATTTAAACTTCAATTACATGAAACTTTAGATATTACATGTAATAAGTTAAATTTGATTGACTTGTAGATTTTTAGGTTTTATGATGTAAATGATGGTTTCAAACGCATATAATAAAAGGAATAAAAAAAATTATTTCTAAGGTCATTTTAGTAAATTGCCCGGTTAGGACGTGAAGGTCATTTCACTTCTTTGTATAGCCATTAAGCCTTCCAATCACTGAAAGTTAGAAGTCAATTAATTGTGGTCCTTGTTACTATGCTATGATTTTGGAACTTTAGCTTTGATTGTATCATTTCATACACTAAATTCGTTCATTACATATTCATTTTCCTCCGTCCAATAATAATCGTCCACTATATTATTTTAAAATGGTCGACAAATATTATAAGGGTGTAACTATCAAATTTTTAGGTAACGATATCATGTAAAATTTCATACGAGTTATTATTTTACTAAGTTTATATATTAATATTATATTATGCGACAAAACTAGTTATCCGTTAGGCGTGTAGATGAGGGATACCTACAAGACAAAGATAATTAAGCCAAATAAGTTGGTGTATTATCATGTTTGAAGAGTTGTTGGAAAATCAAATCTACATCCATCTCAGCTAGGCCATGTTATGTTAGAAGAAGAGAGAGGAGCTACTATAAAATTTAAATTTAAAAATCGCGAAAATAAATCAATCTTATTCATTATTCTTTTCAATCACTAAATTTTTTTTACGCAGCCAGTTTGGTTCACAACGGAGACAGAGTGAATTGTTGGTGTATGGCCACGCTGACAGGCTATACTAGCTTGACACCTGCATGCAGTGATAGAGATGGATGATCAGTAGGTCCATGCAATACTACTACTACTATTTAATTTGTGAGGCTTGCACATGCACAAGATATTGTGCCAATCTTGGTATCAACACAACACAACACAACACAATAACAATAATATTTCTAATGAAATTTTATAAATAAAGTCTAAAAAAGATAGATCGTATATTGATCATTACCATATGGAGATAGAAAAACATAACAAAACCTACAAGAACAACGTAACAGTGCGGCAGTCTATACACACATAACTGCCTGATAAACTTAATTTGGTAGAAATTAAAGAAATTTTTTTTTTAAAAAAAAAAGTAATGTTCTTACAATATTTTATAGTATTTGGTTAGTAAGCAATGAAAAATATTGACCCATAAATAATTTAATTTGTAAAATGTAGAAAAACACTATGGCTGGGTGGAGTGAGGACTGAGGAGTCGTGTGGATTCAAGGATGTGACTTTATAATGTTACTTGTAAGAAAAAAATTCTTAACAAAGTCATTTTGCTTATTCTTTTAAAGAAATAATGACTTACCAAACACCCTATATCAATACTTCCATTTTTAATTATCATGTTACGTTTTTTAAAAGTTAATTTAATTAATTTTAAAAATTAAATTAGATTACATTAATTTAATATTTAAAAAAAAATAGATATCCAAAAACTATACGAAAAGTATTATATATTAAATTATAATATTTTACATATCAATATGATAAAAAAGATCATAAAATATTAATCAAATATACTTTAACTCTAAAAAGAAAATCATATCAGTTGAAAATGGACGAAGGAAATATATATTTATAAGCATGTGACCTAAATCATTTTTTTTACACACTTCACCAACTATATTTATTAAAATAAATTATAGGATCAAAAGGATTCAATGGTTTTATATATACATAAACAATTTTGTCTTCGCGTGAGTAAAAGTGTAAAAGAAATAAAAATATATAAATTAATTTGCATTGATGGTAATATATGTGATCCATATGTAAGTTATCCAAAATGCATGTTTCGAATATATATATTGTAAATAATGTAGGAAAAGGTAAACTAAAAATAGGAAATACTAATAATATTTATGAGTGGCCTATCTGTCTAGGTAGAGGATAAATTTCTCCATCACTATTTAATTTCATGTACTATCATTTCCAGCCTAAGGATAAGGACAATTATTATGAAAGTGACTTCAAGACATAATTGGTTGTTTTTGTTTTATGTAAAAATATCAATGTACTACAAGGATTATGTTACCTTTTCTTTTAGCAATGGCACATGTCCTAACAAAACCAAAAATAATTAAATGTTACTACTATTTTACAGGTCATTTCCACTTTTACTGTTATAATAATTCACAAAGACAAGTCCCTTTCAAACGTTTCAATATTAATTTTATGCTGAATTGTTCTTATGATAACGTGGTTCTTGTTAAATGATTATATTACTATTTGTTTGTTAATGGATGATAAAATTATTTAATAGTTTCTGTATATGATAAAATGCAAAGAAAACAAAACACTTTGGAGTAACTAAAAATAATTAGGTGGGCTATTAGCTAGAACATCAATTTGAAAAGTTTCTCAACTATTCCACGAATAATTTAAGGAGTTTTAAGTCTTTATAGTGTGTTTGAGTATTTTCTCAAGCTTAAAATATTCGGATGTCATAACTGAAATAATAATTAAGCTTTAACATCAAAACTCAAATGTCATAAGTGTGAAATAAAAAATGATAAATTATATACATAAGTACATTTAGTAAAAGTGACTATTTTATCACTCTTTAGAGCCTATAAGAGGTGCACAATAAAAAGGCCGATAGACTGATTTTCTCTTATTGGGCCCTGAAAAAGCCTTTAAGCAATGAGAGTAAGCTTCCCGGGCTCAAAAATGTATTTTGGAAAAGGGAAACTTTCACATATAGCAACTTAAAAATAATTAATTACTCTCCATAGCTATAGTTTGATAGTTATAATTTGTAGCTACATGTTATATGGAGGAGAGAGGCGAGCGAGACTGGGAGAGAGAGGAGAGAGGCGATAGAGAGGGGAGAAAGAGTGGGAGAAAGGTGAATTGTATATGTATATTGGTTAGATAATTGTATATATGGAAAGAGAGATTGTATATATGGAAAGAGAGATTGAGAGAGGGAGGAAAGAGGCGAGCGAGATAGGGAGAGGAAATAAAGAGGCGGGCGAGATCGAGAGAGGCGAGAGAGAGAGGGCAAAAAGTGGGAGAAAGGTGAATTGCATATGTATATAATTGTATATTATACATATACATTTGTATATAGGGCAAGCGAGATTGGAGAGGGAGGAGAGAGGCGAGCGAGATTGGGAGAGAGATGAGAGAGGAGAGCGAAAGAGGGCAGAGTGGGAGAGAGGTGAATTGTATATGTATATAGGTTAAATAATTGTATATTATACATATGTATTTGTATATTCTGGCGAATTATACATATACAAACATGACTAATTATACAAATTCGAAGTAAGCTCACGTAATTAATGTATAATGTTAGTCGCGAGTGATAATTATAGCAAACTATTGGTATGATGAGTAATTAAATAGTATAAGTTTGCTTTGTTACGTTTGAAAAATATTTCAATTGAAAAATTGAACATATTTTTTGGAGAAATTACATATACAAACAATTTGGATATTAATTACATCCTATATCGAAAGTTCTCCAAATAACAATAATCCCCAATTTTACAAAACTCACTCGAACATACATTGCTTATTCCCCAATACATAACAAACGATACATGAGTTATGTATCAAATACATAATTATAAATCAGATTCATAATGATCAAGGTTTGAGATAATTGGAGTTATGTATCAACAATAACATTTGTATCAAATATGTTGTATACATACAAAGTTGTAATTTATCAGATAGAGATGGAATGATGTATCTAGACGTTAAGAGAGACAAGGAAAAGAGAGATTCTTATAATTAACTCAAATTATAGGAATTTTTAGAGATCATGTTACTACCTCCGTGTCATTTTATATGTCACCTTTGAATTTCATGAGTAAAATAAGTCAATTTTTGACTGTAAATTTTTTATAGATCTTATAAACATTTTGAATTATCAATTATTGTGACTCATAGTACTTTTTACTTAGTTTACAAATATATAACTTTCATTTCAAAAAAATTGATGATTCCATGCACAAATTTCCGATCGAACTTAAATTGCTTGAGTCTCAAAACATAAAAAATATTGTATAAATTGGAACATATGGAGTATCTTAAGTAGTATAATTACATAACTTTTTAGTCGTGCTCGTCATAAGAACTATTACATAAAAACGTATTTACACGGTGTACAGTGTACACCCAAAGAATAGCAAGAACGGATTTCCTAGGGTTAAGAAAAATTATTTAAATGAGTTATAAATAATGAAAATTAGTTTGGACTCAAAATTTATTTTACCGAGTTTGTTATAAAGAATAATGATTCTGCCGTTCTTTTTTTTTTTTTTTTTCTTCATAGCGTTAGTTTTTACAGTAATTTTGTTTGTTGATCGCCATTGAAGCAAAATCATCAGCACAACGATGGCTACAATCTGTAGCACACCATTGAGCGACATGGAGCTTAATCGTTTAACCCAAATTGTCAACAAAGCTGCTGATGCTGCTGCCGAAGTAGTACGTAAATACAACTCCAACGCCGCAAGATTCTAGTTCAGGGAAAAGGACGGCGACGGACCAGTCACCTGTGCCGACGTAGAAGCGGAGCAAGCCATAGTTTCCGTCATTCTTGACGAATTTCCTTCTCATTCGATTTCTGGAGAGGAAACTGGATGGCACAATCGCGATAATGCGCTTCTTCCTGATCAATTTATATGGGTTTTGGACCCAATTGATGGGACTTCAAGTTTTGTGGGTAAAGATAATTGTGCTTTCGGCATTCTCATTGGGTTGGTTTATAATGGAAAGCCAATAATTGGGTGCATTGATCAGCCGATTCTGAAATTGAGATGGGTTGGGGTTAAGGGGAAAGGAACCACCATTAATGGAGAAGAGTTTCTACAGTGGATTTGTTGTGATATGGATAAAGCTAGGGTTCATCTGAAGGTTCCGAATTACAATGATGATGCGAAGAAAGCCTATGATAGCCTTGCGAAGAAGGTGGGTAAGAGGTGGTTCAATGGGAACTGCATTGTTTTTGGTGAGTTAGCTTCGGGTTTTGTTGATGTTGTGGTTGATTGTGCTCTTGATCCTTACGATTTTCTTGCCCTTGTCCCGGTGGTTGAGGGCGCTGGCGGTGTTTTTACTGATTGGGAAGGGAATGAGCTTATCTGGAATGCTTCATCTCCGGTGCCGGAAGGTGGGTTTAAGATTGTGGCAACTGCCGGAAAAACCATTCATCAACATGTAATTTCTGCACTTTCTTGATGATTTGTTTAGTTGTTGTTTCATAGAGTTTATGCTACTCTTTTACTACTTTTCTTGGTGTTGCCTATGAATTTGAATGGAATGATATTAGATAAACATACTTCATGTTTGTTTCAAGAAATATGTGATTAATCAAAGTACGCATCACTATAGACACAATTCAAATCATAAATTCGATAGATAATAAACAAGCTCATTATGAGTTTAATAGATCCATGTCTGTGAAAGAGCTGTCAACAACTCAACTCAACCCCTCAGCTTCTCTCTTGACCATGCAAAGTCATTACAGAAGGATAATTCCTCTTGAGAGATGGAGAGAGATCTCACATTGACGATGATGATAGTGGAATAGATCGAATTCTAAGACTTGTAAAAACACTAAAGGAAATATCATAATTGCAATATTTGCTGCATCAGCATATTGGAGGCCTGAATGTAAAAGTCAAAAGGCAAGAAACAATGTTGGATGTTTGTGCTTTAGCTGTCTAACACAGAGTGAATTTGGTTTACATCGGAAGGACTAAGGTCTAATAAGCAATAACATAGAAACAAAAAAGGACCTGGTGGAGTATCTGAGGGAATGATTGAACGGTGTGGTTGAGACCGAGTACCAACCTGGAGATCCCAGTCCCTGTCCTAGTTACAACACCTAGTGTGTGAGCTATGTGCTCCAACCTTAGTGGGCAGGTTGACCCAGCACCTTGCTTGTGGGTTATATTGAACTGAGTGGTACAAAATCAAGGTGAAATCCAACTACTAGGTGTAACCTCAAAATAATAAGGGTCAATATCAAGCCCCAAGGCGTAGTTCAAGTGGCAAAGGTTGACTTGTGACTTAGGTCACAGGTTCAAGCTCTGAGCTATGTGAACTAAGCCTGGTACGTAAGTAAGGGACGAGAGCGACTGATCAATTAAGTTAAATGAAAGTTGACTGGACACATCATCATAAAAAAAAAAAAAAACAATCTAAGGAAAAAAAAAGAACCATATGAAAAGAGAATTATTTAGAAGATGAATGGGGTTTTCGGTGAGATAACAACTGATGCATAAAGTATATCGCAAAATATAGCTACTAATTACTCCGTATATCTTTTCATACTTCGCATAAAATGTTTCCGACAACTCCTATCATGTAAGCAATCAAGAAATATGTAAGTCACCTATAATCAAAAGAACATTAACTACCATCTACCAACACCAGAATTAGAAAGCAAAATATTAACTTCTTGGAGAAACGCAGTTGCAGCAGTCCCACGCTGCCATGCCTTGAGAAGGTTATGATAAAACTGAAAGGTTGAGAAAGGGAGAACCACACCATTGAAGAACAAAATGGGATTTATGGGAAAAAACAACCTATGGGTTCAACTACACATAGGTGAAACTAAAGTCAGGGATAAATGGAAAAAACAATTTATTTATTTTTAAAAAATACGGAATCTAGTTGGGAATGCTTGTGTAACAGCTGAAGGGGCAAATTACATCTATTAAAGATTTTTGGTGCTTCCCATGGATAAGTGAACATATATATATAGTGTCCAAGAGAAGTGGGGTACGTTAAGCTTTTTTCACTACGGAATGAAGAAATATGGATTTAACATCAGGTAGACAGCTATCCGTATTCAGTCCCACCAAACTCCCTAATCTCAAGGCAGCAATGTCAACAGTCACAATCAATCTATGCTTCAAATATACAAAAGACTAACAAGATACAACACATACCAATATCCTCATGTTGCATCGAGGGTCAAAGAAACTATTTGCTCATATGATGCATTCAGATCACATTGTCTGCTGCAAACAGCATATGTCGAGACCATTCCTACAGGATCTCAGACTCAGTCCATCAACTTTCATTAGCAATTGAACCACCTGCATGGAATTGGTCATATCAAAGTTGACATGTAAAAACAACATATGTGTATATCATCAGTATGCAAGAGATAACCATATATATCGGACTGGGATAAGGTATATTCCGCCTGCATCAAGAAATAGACAAGTGAAGAGTTTAATGAAGCAAGGCAGATACCAATTGCTTGTTAATATTTCTAGATCAATCACAGCCATAAAAAGACGTCAACCAGAGGAAGCCTTTGACCAAAGAATAACTGGATTCCATATTCTTCTCCTTGGAAATGGAAAAGAAAATGAAAGGAACTATAATTGAACAATTTACAATCAACCAGGTAAAAAAATGTCTATATTTTTCTTGGCTCACAGCTTGAGCAACTAAACATACGAAAAGAACAAATTAACTAGTATATAAATTGAAAGTATAATTGAATTTCATAGTCAATAAATCACAGCTCGCTAAAGTATACGTTAGAACTCAAGGTTGAATCCAATCAAATTGACTATTCATTTTTCCAAGCATATAAAAAGAGCGAGAAACCAAGATCATGCGACTGAGCCTCTCTGAATCTCTGTGACCAAGACCAATGTAGTGTTTGGGGATCGCATATGGGCTGTGTTGCCCATAATTTCTCTGCTGAAATGTTGGTCTTGAACATGAAAACGGCACTTCCAACGGATGTGCTAAAAAGCCAGTTATGGACATCCCAAAACACTTCTACGCCAAGGCCATCAACAAACATGGTATGGTTACCACGGAACTTCCACTTTAGCCTCTTTACCTGCATCATTGGCTTACTGTCCACGCGGATGACAAGACACGGGTCGCTGGTGCCACTGGTATCACATTCAATCACGAGATCATGAACTCGTCCATTATCACAAAACTGAGCCTTAGTGCTAAATACCTTCTTACCAAACATATGCTCCTTCTTAGCAATAAAAACAGCACCAGAAGCAGCAGGGGTGGCACTTGTTTTCTTAATAGCTTCTTTTTTCATATCACCAAGGAGCAAAATCATTTGCCTTTCGGAAACAACACACACATAGAATCCTTCCAATGGCTCAGGACCAGATCCAAACTTTGCTGAAGAAAGGTCCCAACATACATCAATTTTCCTAGAATATGCTTCTAAAGTCTTTGACCCTTTCTTCTTCGAAAACAACCAAGGCTTAATATCAACCTTACAGATACACTGATTTGTATTATCATCAATCCCAATAGTAAGACCTTGACCCATCAAATTCTTACTCCAAGTAACATTAAGCAAACAAGATTTCCCACGCAATTTACACTGATAAACACAAGTTACCAAATTCTGAGCAGCCTTATTAGCACCTGATGATGAAAAATCAGCTACTTGAACCCCAGTTTCCCCAAAACAAGAAGGAAAATCCCTCATGTTTTTAACCCAAAAAAAGATCTTTAATTCTTCCACAACTTTAGGTTTTCTTCTAACCCCTTTTCTCCTCTCTCTGATTTATTCACAAAGATTCAATTTTTAACTACAAACAAACAGAAATAGATACTTTCAGAATTTGGGCAGAAACACAAAAAGCTTAAAAAACAAGTAAAACTTGAGCTGGAAAAGCAACATACCTCAACTAATCAGCCAAGAAAGACACAAAACTACATCAAGAATTGCTTCAAGTGGGTTGATTTGATCTGAGAGCTATGTGGTATACCAGATGCATTTTTGCTGCACACAACAAGAAACCCAAACTTCTTAAAAAGGTGAAGAAAAGGATGAGGGGTCCCTCTAAATGAGAGACAAAAATGGGGAATGTAGCAGTAAAAATAAAATAAAAAATAAAGAATTTGATAGAGAGTGAAAGAGGGAGAAGGAGACAAAAAGTAGACTACTCAAGACTCAATTTCACTGTCACTAAAATAAACATTAAAGACCAACTCTATATACATGTACATAATTTAAATATACTTTTTAAAGATCTGTATAAAAAATAAAGAAAAAAATACAGAGAGATATACATACAAGTAAGATTATGACAGGCTCAAGTAAAGAAACAACAACTCAGTGTTTCTGGAAAAAGCTGATTTTTTTTTAAACAAGACTACTCAATGAATGAAACAGAGAAAAAAAAAATCAGACTGTGTTGGGAATTTTTCTTTTTTTGACTTTGCTTTTACCTGACATTCTCACATGTAAAATCAAATTCTTATGATCAGAAAAACAGAAATCTTTTCACAGATACTCCACTCTTCAAGATTGGATTTTGAATTTAGAAACCAAAATAGTTGGTAAAAAAATGATCTTTAAATGTACTCTATTCTATACAGTGATAAATTATGTAGAAATCATACCGTAGTTTACGAGTGAAGTCCAGAGAGTATAGCATATACTTTGAAATTAAATAGAAGGGTACTACTACTTAAGTTTTTTACTCAATTGAGGTAATGTAACTGAAAAATGTGCATTTATCTCCTTCATTCTTTAATTAAAAAGTTGAGATATTGTAAGAATCTTGAAATTAAATGTAGAAGACTACTTCTTAATTACCACTTTGAATAGAAATAGTGTATGTAATTAATGTATAGAGATTTAGAAATTAAAAGGAATTGAATGTTAGTATGACCATTTACTTGACTTTGATTTTAAAATAATTTGAAGGAATTATGTAATAAATGCTCTGTTCCTATTTATTTGTTAAATTTTAACATGATACACTTGCTAAAAAATAATATAATGAATTCCACATTTTATTCCTATTAATTAATAGAGTTTTGAACATATTTTTACTGCATTTTCTAAAGACAATAACACAATGTTAATAAATTAAAAATATAACAAAAAAATTGTAAAATTGGATCTTAGGCTTAAGCCACACCCCAAAAGCTAGCTCAATAAGGAGTCCACACATCTCATTAACTATCAATGTGGACTTTTATCATTATTTAACACCACACCTCACGCCTAATGCTTAGCATCTGGTGCGTGGTCAATTTTGATTTTTTGGAGGCTCCAATATCGTTGAGACGAACCCTGCTCTGATACCGTGTTAAATTAGATCTTATTTCTTTTTTATTTGTTAAAATAAAATAACAAGTAAAAAAAATAAATTTAAAAATATTTAACAAGTTATAAAGACAGAAGAAGTAAGTGAAAAACGGGTAGGGGTCCAAAGTCCAAACTTCCAAGTGGTTACCACGATGTTGCATTTAATTAGTCAAATATGCATGTGTTACATAAATCATTTATAATCCCATACCAAAAACTCTAAAATCTTCTATCATAACTTATACACTTATAAAAACAGAAGAATTTTTTTTATAAATGAAAGAAACTTTAATACAGAATATTACATTATAATAAAAGTATTTTTTAGTGATAATAAATAGGGAAACTTACATAAATATACATAATAATTTAGTGTATTAAAGTTTTTATTAATATTAGATTGTCATGAAAATCAATGTTGATATAAGTTTTGGGTAAAAATATATTTAGCAATAATTAAATTATTATCACTAAAAATTATTTTTGATTTTAGCCTATTAGAAGGTTCATTTGAATATACTTTGTTGAAAAAAAATTATGTTTAAATATATAACGTTAAAACCTTTTTCATATACGTATATTAGATTTACATGTATTAATTTGAGTCTTGACTAGCCAAGCTAATAAAGTACCAAATATCAAATACTAATAATAAAAATAAAAAATTAAAAAAATAATCGTGCAATGCCTATTCTCACACTTGTGTGTTTCTCCTCCCTATAAATTAAAAGAAAAGATATAGGAAATATAATTTATTTATAAAAATGAATTTTTTAGAAAATATTCTCTTGTCTCAGATTCTACTCAGAATTCACGATTACACCCTCCGTCTCTTTTTGTTATTATGTTAAAAATATGTGCTCCAAAATAACGATCAATTCAAACAATTAAGAGATAATTAATTATCCTTTTTCAATTTTATCCTTAACATTGATTATTTTAAAATTAAGATAAATAAAAAACTATAATGTAATAAAGGATATATATTAGTTAAACAACACTTTTTTTAATGATTATATTAAACCTTATCACAATAACTAACAAGGTATTATTTTTAAGTTTATATTCAAGAATTATTGTGTTCGATTCACAACCCCCCTATTCCATTTCCATGTCATATGGTCCCCTTCAACAAATAAAAACAAAAAAGAAGAATTAATGTTGTAATTGTAAGTGTCTTAAAAAAAACAAAAATAATATGTCTCAAACATTAAAAATATCTTTTTCATTAAAAAAACTGTGAAATTATTTATATATTATAAAAATGTCACAATCATTATTTCTCTCTGAATAATTGAATATTATAGCAATAAGTAAGATTAGGTTGGTTTAGTAGGTATTTGTGGGATATCTGAGACCCAACAAACAAATATATTAGAGTTGAGTTGTTGAACAAATATTAGTCTTAGAAAAAATGACTTGTATATTCCATTTCCTCTTTCTTTATTTTAATTTTTAATTTGATACTTGAAAGGTTCGATAAATATGAACTTGCTACAATTTTTTTTTTAATATATAAAAAATAAATTTAAAAATTTTAATTAAGACTTAATAAATTTTATTCATCTCACTGCGATCCTCGCCTAATTTTTTTGCCATTATAGACACAAGTTTAATGCGTGAAGGACACGCTTTTGTCTTGAACTGACAATAGATTCTTAGATTATGCTTCATAAAGTAGTATACTACTCAACTATTCATTAATTAAACTTTATGAGACACGTAATCAAGTTTATTATTGCAATTTCCTTGATTAATTATAAGCTTGTTGTATTAGCCTATATATTAGTAGGATTTAGGATGTCAAGATTACAGTTTGTGCTTTTTGTAAACAATAATGAAAATAAAACACTTCAACTTTAACCCTAAAGTTTAACATGAATCATACGTTTTAATTAGAATCAAGAATTACTATGGGCGAACAAATTTAATCAACGAATATTCAACCCAAAATTATCTTAAACTAATGTTAATAGTAATAAGTAGGGAGTTTATATGAAGAAAAAAAAAACACTAGCTAAAACGGCAAGGAGTCGTTTGGTAGGGAGTATTAGGAGAAATAGTCTAAGTATTATGAGTGATATTATTTAATACTATGTTTGATAGGAATTATGTGTCTATGTATAATCAATCCATGGATTAGTTATACACCCTACATGATATTAGAGGGTGTATAACTAATACGTTCTATTTGGTGGTATTAGTTCTAATACAATGGGATTAATCTAGGTAAAGATAAAAATACCTCTCAAATCGTTTTACTCATTTTGTTTATTTTCTTGATTTTATATTTTATATTTATACTAATAAATTTTTATAAATAAATTAGCTTACAAATTTTATTATTTAGATATAAGTTTTTGTTTATAAAATTTGAGTTATTTAATCTATTTATTATTGATAAAAAATATTATAATTCGATTAATATGTTAATGTTAATGTATGAATTTAAAAATAATTTATAAGTTAAATATTGTCTCTTAACGGAATTACATGAAATATTACACAAATAGTCTGGAACAAAGAGCATAAACATCTTGAGTATAAAAAGTTTAATTTTTTTGCTATTTTTATTTTATTTTATTTTATGATAAAGAGTTATTTTTTAATTTATTGATACAAAATAAAGTTTAATAAATTTTCTCTATAAATTATTATAGTAGTGTGACCTTTTGAGAAAGAATGAACCAAACACTTAATAAAAATAATCTCTACATTACTAATCCCTTCATTATTAAGCTTTATATAAAACAACCGCTAAATTTCTTTAAGGCATTTATAAATTTAAGAAATTTATAAGAAAATGGGATTAATTAGGGAGATCGTTAATAATTGGAAAAAGAATTGGCTAAGTTTAGAAGGTGGTCTTCACGTGTATTAAAGAAAATAAAAATTGGTTGGTATTTAGTTGGCAAACTTAACAATTTTATATTTTATCATCGATTTTAAAAAAAATTAAAATTACAACCCTCTGATACCCGGTCCCTCGCCTTACGTGTCAGGCTTTGATTTGGTATGAGATTTAAAATAATAAGTAAAAAAATTGAAATCAAAATATTTTTAAAAAAAAATGAGAATTAAAGTCTAATTCATTTTATATCCTATTGTTGTGTTAGGAATATATATCTATTTTTTTTTCTAAATCATCAAACATAATTAATTAATTGCTAAAAGAATTACTAATAGATACTTAAATGAAACTTAATAGTACATCATTTGTCTTGGAGTTGATGGAAAATGACTTCACATATTTAATTATTTTGACATATGAAAACTCAATTAAACGATGTATCTTTATTTTGATTTTTCCATTTATTTTTTTTCTCAAAATGGGTTGGCAAGAAAACTACGTAATTTTCAATGTGTATTAAAATTGTTTTGTATCTATCATGGGCTCTAACAATATACAACCATATTAAAATGATTATCCAACTAAAGGTATACTGTGCAATAAACAATAGAGTGCAATAAACAATAGATTATTTTGTTTAATACTTAAAATCCCTAGCTAAAAACAAGCAATCTTTTTGTATGCTTAGTAATGACCTTGATAGATTAAGTTAATCTGAAAAAAAAAAAACAGCATACTTATTAATTAAGGGAGATAAACATAAATTTTTCGTCTATTCTAATTTTAGTGGATAGAAAAATAGGTATATATGATCGGAGGTAGCAGGTATCTCGTAGAATTAGTTAAGTTGCTTGAACACTAATAATTTTGTGATTCGCCACAACAGTCATATGACATTTTGAAGTAACTTGTTATGTCCTCGCTCTTGATTTCCAAACTAAGATATTTTGAATTTCTAGTCCTGAAATTATAATCCGGACTAATCTACCTTAATTCTTGATTTCCAAACGATTCTATTTAGTTCATATTTTTCGTGAATAAAAAATATATCATATCACGTCTTATTATATTTTTTTTCAATTCATTTGATCTTGAAATTGTATTACAATAAGTTATTTGCATTAGACTCTAATTTTGTGCAAAACAAAAAAAGGGGTATTTTTTATAAAATAAAAATAAAAATAATATAACATATTTTATTTGATGTAGATTCTAACATCAACACGTTTGAGAGACACAATGTTAGAAAGTTTTGAATGTTAATTTGAGAGACTTCTCAACTACTCCATTTTCATAATTTCAAATATGTCTTTCTTTTGCGTAAAAAATATGATCGAATACAATTTTAATTTTTAGTTCAATCCAACTTAAAAATAGTTTTAAAAAAATACTATCGGTATTGAATTTCTATTATATATGGCCAAACGCCTATAAATTCAGAATTTATTCTTTTCTTAATACTCAAATATTAATATTACCAAAAAGTATATTTAGAATCAATTTATTTTTTAAATATTCCGTTCAAACGTTTAATTTGAATTCTTGCCAAATCAGAATTTACCTTACCTTTGAATTCAAATATGGGGAAATAGTAATTTTCGTCCTCAAATTATTGTCTTATTGCAATTTTGATTCTTATGTTATATGATTTAATATATTTAATCTTTAATTTATTAACTAATTATCAAGTTCTCATTAGAAAAATCTGCGAAAATAGACACATTATTGAATTAGCCCGAACCAGAATCAAGAACATATTCTAAGTAAATCCATAGATCAGGAAGCTGGTCCATCCAACCAGCCCACTAGTGATCACTTATTCATATCAAATAAATGAAGTGTTGTTTTTGAAGAAAAAAAATGCAACTTTTAAAATGTATATTGCTTATCTAAATAAATTTTAACTCCAAAATCAATAGAAATGACTCAAGGGAAAACTAGTGAAGCCTTTGCTTTATGCCCAAAGATATTGGGCCCTATGTTTTTCTAAAGTTATAACAAATTTTATTATTTTGATAATATTGGACCTTGTTAAAAAAGATTTAAAATGGTCAACTTCTATAGTAGAATATTTTAGAATTTAAATAGAACTACTCACCTCTTCATATTAGTAACTATAGTGTTTTGTATAATATCATCCAAAATATTGTATTACATATATATGGTTAACCTTTTGTTAACTTACATTTATTCTTTCTACTATAAATAATAACAATAATACTATTATGTTAACTTAAACAATGAATCAAAAATTCAAAATTAATTTATTTATATAAAAATATATTGCTTCTTAAAAATTAACTAATACAAAATAATATCACAAAATATAAAAGTGCAACATGTTTTGCACGAACGCTAATAACGAGTAATGTTAGTAATTTAATTTAGCTCACTAATGTCGTGGAAAGAGATACACTTTTTTGTGAATTGAAAGATTGTTGAACTTTGATTTTGAATACAAATTTAGATAAAAAGAAGATAATATAAATTGATTAATTGATGAGAAAAAGAACACAACAAAAATATATAAACAATAAATGGAAGACTACATTTCTATTGTTAAACAAGGAACTTGCTTGTTTCATTGAAAGCGGAAGGACCTAGCATTTAAGTGATTTTTTGAAAATTTATCCACATTCAACTTGGGTTAGATGATAACTAATTAGGGTTATGTCGTAATACAACCGAACAATACACTTTCATTGAATTTATTTAACATGATCTAATGTCTTCCTTTTTAAAGAAAAATTCAATGGCTTTGCAAATCCATTTTTCTTTTAAGTCTTGTTACACGTTCTTTAATCTCTAATTCAAACTCTTGGATGTGCTAGGTAATTTGTCTTTGAGAACATTTATCATGCGAGTTCACTTTTTCTCGTATTAGCTATTAATCTTCTAGCGCTTTGTTTATCCTAAAGATCTAATACCCCAATTTTTAGTCTTGTATGAGTAGAAGAGAAACACTAAGTTGACATTACACATTTTTAAAAAAACTATAAATAAAGAGATAATTTTCCTATATCATACTTTGAATATAATAAATATAATGTCTTAAAAAATAATAAAGAGATGACTATAATTAATGATAAGGATAAATTAAAAATTAAATATAAAATTATTCATTGATTTCAAAAATAAACATGTGTTATTGTATATAGTGTTGTCAATATGGTAAGACCACCCCATCTGGGCTAACTCATATAGACTTTGATATTTTATAGGCCAGATCGGGCTAGCCCATTTTTGTGTGGGCCAAAAAATGATCGGCCCAACTCAAAAGTATGTGTCAGTCCACTTTTTAAAAAAATATATTTTTGTAGTAATTATTAAATTATATTATAAAATATAATTTAAAAATATTATCATAAATATCGATAAAATAATATTGCATAATGTTAATGTCACTACTTGTTAATGGAATCCACAAATAAAATTATCTTTATAATATTTACTAAAAAAATTCAAGTAAAAATATAAATATCTAAATAGAATTATTAACCTAATTGTTTTGAGTTTGGACTTTCTTTAATTTTAAATTTTAATATATATTATATTTTTAAATTAATTTGTATTGACTCACGGGCCGGCCCTATCGATATTTCTCAAACTCTACAAATCAATGGGCTTATTCAGGCTGGGCTAAAAAGTCTTTTAGGCTCCAAAAATCTTAGCTCAGCCCTATTAAATTCCGAATTAGATCAGATCGGTCAAACAAGTCTAACTCATATTAACGACTCTAATTGTATATCTTAAAATAATATAGTGGATAATTCTAGTCGAAAGAGTGGATAGAAAGAGTGATTTTAACTTATTGGTAGCGCTTCAACTAATTTTTTAGTTACTATATATGAGTTACACCTTACAAAGTTACATACATCAGAGTGGAGCTAGAATATAAGAAGGAAAAATTACTTGGATTGATATTTTTTAATAAATAATTACTGATTTTAGTAATATTTTTAATTTATTATTATTTATAACAATAATATGTTAAATCTGTAATATGTATTAAAAGTGAATTAAGTATGCAATATATATGTATTATAACTATTTTATAAAATATGTTATGCTTGTTTGGTAAGCAGTTGACACATTAAATTATAACTGTATTAAAATATGAGATAAATGTATCATCAATAAAACTTGTATTATATGTGAATAATAAATTATTTTTTATAATATGAATAAAAAGTTTATTATAAATCTATTAAAAATGATAGAAATAAAAAGAAATATTTATTGATATAAATGGTAAATAATTTTTATTTATTGTATATTTATGTAAGTTTCCTAATAATAAAAGATCCATTCGAATTTGCTTTATAAAAAAAATACTATAGGGTTAATTATTTTTTTTCAAATAGCTTGATCTATTATATAAGTTTTTATCTTACTTCTTTTTAAATTTACTTTAAAAAAAATATTTTTTCTTCTAATTTATTTCAAACACATCACATGACATTTTCACACATTACACATATTTTTTAATTTAAAATCATAAGATTTAAAATAAAATAAATAAATAAAAACGAAATAAGTATTGTCAATCAATTACGTTAATTTAATTAGAGAGAAACTTGAAAAGAAAATCGACACACACAGAAAAATATGTAAATGTAGAGTTGTATAGTTTTTTTTTTTTTTTTTTGATCTTTCAAAAACTGCTGTTCTACTAAAGTAATGGTGAGATTTGATATATTTTATTTGAATAGTTTAATTTCGTTGAATATATTATTATTGTTTGGTATTGGTAATAGCCAAAAAAATCTGTTACAAAATGACAATCGATAATTCATGTAGAAGTCACAGTAAGTGAATACTGAATAGTGGGTTAAATCATCTTCTTGCAAATCTCATCTCATGGCTCAACAATCCACTAAACGACCCTTGAAAATCATCGCCGGCGCCGATTCCTTCGGCTGCAACCTCAAAGACGTCTTAGTCTCTCAACTCCGTGCTCTAAACATCCAAGTTGAAGACCTCGGAACCGACAAATACTACTCTGTTGGCGAAGAAATCGGCCGCCGAGTTAGTCAAGCCGCTGATGACCCCGCCGTTGAGACTCGAGGACTCGTCGCTTGTGGTACCGGTGTCGGAGTCGCCATTTTCGCTAACAAGTTCCCCGGTGTCTATGCCGCCACGTGTCTTAACACGGTTGAAGCCCGGAATGCTCGTTCCATCAATAATTGCAACGTTCTCGCTGTTTCCGGTATGAATACCACGCCGGAGGTAGCTTCCGACGTTCTCAAGACGTTTCTAGAAACACCGTTTAAGTCTCCATGCCCCGCTTCTGGATCTAACCCATGGCCCGACGAGATCGACCAATTTTTAGAAAATTCAATCCACGAAATGAACAAAATTGGTACTCCTAAACCAGTGGAATACTCTGGGAATTGTCATCTTTGTTCATTGGTGAAGTCCAGAGAGTTCAATGCTGTGGATATAATGCCTGGTGGTTCAATTTCTATAGTGAGGGAGAGTCCCACTTCAGCATTTGTGCGGTTCACTGCAGGGAGCGTCGAGCCGGCGCATCATCATACATTCGGGCATGATCTTGTGGTGTTGAAAGGGAGTAAAAGGGTTTGGAATTTGAGTAAAGGGGAGAAATATGATTTGGGTATTGGGGGTTACTTGTTTACTCCAGCTGGGGATGTGCATAGAGTGAAATATTTTGAAGATACAGAGTTCTTTATCAAGTGGGAAGGACAGTGGGATTTGTTCCTGGATGAGGATCATGCTGCTGCCAATGCTGCCATTGATAAGGAGAAGGAGAACTGATCAATCCCAGTGAGTGCAATGCTTTACTAGACTAGCTTTTGCATGTATTTCATGCTAATGAAGAAATATTTTAAAATTAGATGAGTACAGTATTATAATAAGTGTGCTTAAAATAGTACTACTAATATTATATTCAAGAACAACTACTATGCCAGGAGTAAAGAGATGCTACTATTATTTAATTAAATTGAAGTTTTTGTCCCCAAACCTGGTTGTTTGTAACGAGTCATTAGCATGAATAGGACATGGTCTTTAAATTTTGTTCTTCAACACTTTTAAGTAACAAAAAGAGTGGTCGAACTATAATCGGCCGCGTAAGTTTATATTTTTGTATCTGACAGAAGTCATGCTTTTAAATGCATAGCAAGTTTTGCCGCTTAATTCTTATGCCTATAGGAGCATAGGTTCATTTCAGAACCCACAAGTTATGCTGTAAAAAGACATAACTTAGCTCCTACAGAACTTATGTAGATAGAGGCATAAGTTTAGTGTTATGTCGTAAGAAGCATAACTTAGTCCCTATAGAACTTATGTCGATGGAGGCAAAAGTTTTCTACACTTGTGTTGAGTGAATTAGACACTGCACAATTTATGCCGGATGACTTAATTTCTATTGAACTTATGCGAGACGAAACAAAAGTTCATGCCGAACAAAATTAGGTCATACAAATAAGCAAGTTGTGTTATTTAACAGCTATGTTTATTTGTATCCTTTGTTGTTCCTATCTAATCTTCAAATGAACATGTCTACATGGCTATTTCTACAAAAAATATGCTTTATTTTACTTCTCCTAGTTCGTTTGTTTTCATATGATTGTCTAGCTTGTTGCTTGCTGAATGCATTACTACAATGTCAGTTGCCGATGGTTTTCCTGAAATAATTTATTAGCTTCGTGTGGACAAGCTAGATGCCTAATCCATCAAACTTGTAGATATAGTACTGCACTAACTTTTTTGGTCTGTAAAATCAGATGTGAAGTATGATGTTATGTTGTGTATAGTTAATCTGCAATATAATATTGCCCCCATGTGTTGCAACTGCCTTAGTGAATTGCACATTTGCAATGTCATCGAAATGTGTCCTTTGAAATATAGTTATGGAGCTGAAAAGTTTGTGCATTATGTGATAGTTAATGAAGTTTCTTGAGGGTAGAAAACATAAGACATGGCCAGCTTAATTAGTCGATCTTTCAGATCAAACAAGTCAACAAAAACTTTTGTTCATATGTGTTTGTTGAACTTACCTTACGGACTACACTACGTTGTTGTCTCAGATCTTTCCCTTTTTCATTTCTTTTCCCTTTGTGGCTATGCAGACAAATAAGTAAATGGTGGCATATGCGCATCTTCAAGACTAAGATATATGAGCACTCTATCAAGGAAATGGACTTCTTCAGCTTGATGAAATATTGTAGTGGCAGTATATATGTTCGTTTTTTTGTTTTGCTTTCTACTATGAACCTGCATGTTAGGAGTCCATGGTAGCTATGATATATGCAATACTACTACTTTATGAACTTTACTTTTAACTCTCTTGTGAATATTATGAGTTGCAATATTGAACTGGAGTCGGGGACATAAATAAAATTTTCATCTTTAACCTTATACTATGTAATGGTTTTCCACATTTCCGTCCCAGTTAAATTATCTGTCAAATATTCCTACCAAATTGTTAATCTATTTGCATGTATAATACTAAGTATCCATTTGGACTTGTTATTTTTAGAAGCTTTTGACTTTTAAATAGTTTTTTAGTTTTGAAAAGTACTTTTAATCACCCACTTTTAGACCAAAAAAGTTTTAAAATAAGTCAAAAGTAGGATACCATCTACTTATGACTTTTAGCTTTGACTTATAAGTTACTTTTTATAAGGCCATCTTTGGTCAGAATTAAGGTTAACATTATCAAAAGCATAAGACTCAGGTGTAACAAAGTTCTTCTCTGTGATTGATGAAGTAGCAATAAGATCCATTTCACTAATCTGGATTTTGTGGCAGAATAGATACATACATCACTATGGAGATATACTAATATTACATACATACAACATGTTTAAACCTTTTGATTTCCATCTTGTGGACTCAAAAATTAGAAGAATTCTTCCTTGTGCGATGCCTAACTGGGTTGTATTTGGATGATTTGCAGTCTGTCATCAGACAAGACTCAACTCATCAGATAGGGACACACCTTTAGAGATATCATTCAACTCAGCAGCAGTGATCTTTTTCCGCAACGCCATCAGCTGCTCTCCAACATTACATATGTATGCAGAAGCTTGCCTACCTGAAAGAGTTGCCCCTTCCATGCTATCGATGTAGTCCTGAAGAAAACAAGAATTTCCACACAGGATGAAACTTAACCAACCACAAGAACTTTAGTCTAGTTGAAAATATCAGCGTGTTGATGTATCCCTGTGAAACGAAATATCACAGGTTGTATTGCATATCAACTGCAGCTCATTGTTAACATTTCATATAAAAAAAAATTGTACTATTCGTTGTCATTCTATCATATCATGTACAAAGGTCCTAATAAAATAGTTTAAAGTTTCAAAGCCTCTAAACTGTCATTAGCTACATATGATCTCTTCTATACAACAATGCAATATCTGCAAGTTTCTTGTAATAATACTTTCTCAGATCAGAGATCATTTCAATCAGATTTGGATACTATGAATGCATATCTATTTCATATAGAATACACACTTCTATAGACGTAATTCAATTTTCAGCCATCAACTTCTTTTTTTGGGGTAAATGATGGCAAAACAGAGATTAAACTTGCCCAATAACTTTTTGAGGTTGATTCACTTTATGACATGAACACAGTAAAATCCCTTTTCCTTGAGTAGAAGCATCACATGTTTTATGCATGGGATCTAAATAGTTAGAATACTAGATAAAAGCAGGGTACCTGTTTTGTATATGAGCCAGCAAGAAAGAAATTTTCCACTGGCGTCTTCTGATCAGGTCTGAATGGGTCTTTACCAGGTCCTTCACGATATAAAGATTGTCCTATCTTCACAACTGATGACCAGGTAACCTCAAGACCTTGGGAAGAAGGAAATAATGCCAAAACCTGATACCAAAATATCTTACACATTAAGGAACCACTTGGTTCAAATACTAGTATGCAAGTATTATAAGAAAGAACAATTACTCAAAGGTCACTTTTGTCGTTAAATAGCTTAATCCTCAAACTGCTAATACACTATACCCCATAAAATTAAACATTGATTTATATATAACTTAATGCAAATATTATTTGTGGCAATTATTTCTTCTTATGCAGTCAATCAAATGCTACACTTTTTTCTGATAACCAAAGAAACTCGCAAGGGCAAGTGAAGTATGATTTGGAACTCAAGAGAAAATTAGTCTGTCTCTGTGCCTCTTTACAATATCATTTTTTGTCGATAGTAGGTTTTGAGTCCGCTACATGTGCATAGCCCTACATATTATGCAATGCACTCTTACCACTAGACCAAAGCCAACACGCTATATTAGTTATGCAGTGATTGTTTTTTCTTGTGCGGCCAGACAAATGTTGAAAATCTCTATCCTACCATAACTCTCTTTTCTTTAGCCATCTGTTTTCTTTCTCGGGGTGGGGTTGGGGGGAGGAGGAAGTCTAGGCTGCCAAGACCACCCATAGGTTCTGAAGTAATCGGCAATGTTTCTTTGAAATATAATTCTTACTTTCAGGGATGCGAAATTCTACTCCGGTATGCTTCTCTTTAGAAAACATAATGCATGTGCATGACATCCAAAGAATCCAATTTTGATAGATTAATTCATCACTGTGTCTTTACATAGTTGAAATTCCTTGAAGACGCAAAGCTTCATGTTATTTTTTGTGGGGAGCAGCATGTGGGGAGGGGTACCGGGAGTCGAGTCCATGCATTTTGTAATAGACTCTTATAGGTGCCATCGAGCTACAATTTATTGGCAGTGTCATGGATTTTAAAATCCCTCGAGCACAATAGTGGCACAGATTTTAAAACCCAAATACTACCAGAAAATAATTGACATTCGCTTTCCATTATTAAGTTTGTTTTGAAGTTTAACTGCCTAGGATGTATTTGCTTCTGCAATGGTAAATCCTACGGGGTCATTTGCTTCTGCAATAGCTTAACTCAGATCCCCTGAGTGCTTCCATTTCTTGTTTTGGTCTGTGACCGTGTCTCTTGTTGATTAGTTCATCTGAACCAATAATGTCAACAAAGAACTATTAAGATTGTATAACATGTGCTTCTAAGTTGCATTTATTTGGATTTTCAAACAGCAAGGTCACACATTACCTTTTTATCTTTTTCAGAGAGTACTTCCATTCTTTTCTTGGTATAGGAAATTCAAAGATGAAATAGTATTGAGTCAATTATATCTATCTCACCCCTAGGGGCTTTGGACTAGTGGAAAAGGCACAACTTGTGATGTGTGGGTTAGGCGCATGTCACGTATTCAAACCCTGTCACGGCAGAAAACATTGTATATAAGTGGAGAAGGATATAGGGGTTGACCCGTTATCCACAGAGTTACAAATTGTGTGCCACTAGCCCTTGCGGATACTCAGTTATTCAAGAAATAATTCTCTATCTATATCCCTATATATTGTTTCTTGTTAAATAAAGTCATGGTTTAGTTTGATTTATGCTCCAGCTTAAGAATGTAATCGACGATATGTAGTTTGGACAATCTCTGTCCAGCAACATAAAATAGTGTTTCCCTGGCATAATTTGTTACCTTATATCATCCACTAACACACACATAAGAACATGTGGGTACCAAGGTTTTCCAGAAAACAAAAAAAAAAGAGGCTCATATAAGAAGCTAAATACCTGCTTTGTAACTCTTTTTATGATTTCATCATTTGATAGAGGCATGTAAGGGTCACCAGGTGTAAGGACACACCTGGAGGCACCAAGATAGAGGAGAATACATCAGAGAGGAACAAGATAACCAGAAGATTTAAATATAATGAGTTGCTGAGCAAGTTATCTGATAGTAAAGATAAGAAAATAATTCCTTACTGAAGCAATGAGCCTTGTCCCTCAATGTAGTAATCATCCGGAGATGCCAATGCAAGATCTGCAAAGCAAGAGAAATCTGCATCTGGTGTATAGAGGAGATTGTCCAAACCTGCAGCGCGCTTCAATTGCCTGAATTACAGAGAGATTTGTTATCCAACACACAGATTTAGTATTTCTTTCATCATATTAAAATTTCATATTGAGAAACATAGTTAAATCTGAGCCACAAATGTATCACCTCGAACGCTCCAAGTTCTGCAACTCTGTAACCCAGCCATTGTATCGTAGTTGTACGGTAACAACAGGCACTCCGACCAATTTGTAAATGTTGTCAAAGAATTCCAATTCCCTCCACTTCTGAGGAACCAATCTTTTAATTCCAGGGACATCACATGCTGCAATTAGGTATCACCCAAAACAGTTTCAGTTTTCATGCTGTTGGAAAGGAGGGAAATGAGGGAAAATACATGTCCAATCATATAGTTGATTACCAACCAGCCACATAGGCATCAGCTTTTACAATTTTCTTCTGAGTGGCCTGTACATAGACACGATAGCAGTTGATTAACACACACAGACTTGTAAAGCAGCATGAAGAACTTATACATGCATAAAAACACTTGAACCTATTGAAAGATATTCTATTCAAAAGCAATAAAATTGATGGAAGGGAACTCTTGCCTTTGACATGGCAAGCCCACTAACATACATGCTTCCATCAGAGGATGTCTCATAGAGTACCTCTCTGCATCCCCACCTCAGATGGAACCTGTGAACAAAGAATAGATTCAGAGCAAGTTGAGTATAGCTAGTTCATTCAAGAGAAAATTTAAGGCCTAAATCTGCTAGTTCACAAAAAAGAGATAGTTCAAGGTCTAAATCTGCAAATTCACAGTGCACAGCTGTTTCAATATTTGGTCTTACCTGCCCCCCTTATCCATGATGTACTTCTTAATTGGACCACTCAAATAAACGTCAGGAGAACCTTTAAGCATGCGTAATAGGGAAGCCTCCGTTTTTGTGGCAAACAATGCAAATATAGTGAGCATACACCGAGCACTCATGTTGTCACAGTCAATGAATCCAAGAGCATATGCAACAGGATCCCACATCCTCTGGATGCTAGCACGCGTCCCACCTTTAGACAGAAACCACTCAGAAAAGCTTACCTGAAACAGACATTACATAATATAAGGAACAAGTAGTGGGGAGAGGACAGAAACAGACTATCTGACTTGTAAACAAGAAGGAAAAAAAAGAAGGAAATAACCCTTACATTATCTAGACCGCGTATCTGCTGCAATGCACCATCCGGGTCAACTAAAGCCCGCACCACTGGACTAAGGGCAAGAGCTACAGCATTTCTAGCTTTATCATAAATCTGCCAATTAAAGGGAGGAACACGTTAACGTCAATCACATATAATATGAGCATTGATCGGGTTTTCTTACAACAGCAACACATAAAAGACACCTCTGTTTATTTATGGGGAAAAAACTCAAAAGAGTAAAAAAGAAGTTGCTCCTCTCGGGTTTGCCTGTCAATTGTCCCCTCAAAGTGTTCTGACCCTCTCTTTATACCTTTCCCCACCAACAATTTCTCTTTCCATGATTGGATTAGGTCACTGCGTCTTTATAGTTTTACATGCAAGTACATATATGCAGAAACAATACTTGCAATCACTTTAGAACAAAGGTGGAAAAGAGAACTTTTTCAAGCAAATCTCATTGCATAACATATGTAGCCGCCACACAAAGTAATAACCTCTCTCCATGAGGCATTATCCCCAGTGCGAACCTTAACAGTAACTAACCTAGCAATGCCACATTAAAGGTAGATAATCTCATATTTCCACTTCTTCTTGGTACACTGATGTTGTTATATGCTTGCAATCTACCAAGTTCTCCGTCCTTATGTTCAAACAAGAAATACCTCATTAGTCCCCAACCTTTTAACTACATAAGATGACATACAAAATAAGCACATATTATACATTGATATATTAAAAGGTGGCCTTCATACTGTAATCTTTCGCCTTTTGATAGGTATTGCAGTACTTTCTTAGTGTTGTGCTTGTGAATAATACTAACATTTCAAGAAAATGTATTGCATATTCAGCAAAATAACCTCTTAAATGTCATGGTTACCTTACACTCACATCTTGCCTCTCTCCTCTACCAGCACCAAATTTAGACTTCTGAATTTTTATTCTTCATCCTTCCTCTTAAGTTAAGAAGAAGAAGAAGAGTATTACTAGATGTATGCTAATTTCCTAAGCAAGAAATGATATACTAACAGATTTCACCCACAAGTATGAGCAGCAGCACAAAAGTCAAATTTCAAAGGCAACCTTACTCCTTAGTACAAGATATAGCATGAACTGAAAAATCAAAGTACGAAGAGGGCATTAGCATGTAACCTTTAACTGATTAGTAGACAGAAATGCATTAATTCCATGTAAGGGTGCTCCAACTGGAAAGCGGAAATCAAGCTCTGCATTGGGGTATAGACCGCAAAGTATAAATATAACAGACCATGTTAACTGTAATATATAGGATGACATGCTCCTCGAGGAGTCATTTGTGAAAGCATTTTAAAGATCTCCTAGATGAAAGATTTTGTATCACATATAACATCATACCCCCTATTTCACCCCCTTTATTTACAAATGTGTGAGTATGCTCCTTCACTAGCAGATTTTTTTCAGCACCCACCTACATCAACCAGGAAAAAGAAACAGAATTACTTAACTGACAAAACATCAACAGGAAACCAAAAAAAAACTATCAAGACTCCTTGGCACTTCAATATTCCATGTCCTGCTATTAAATGAAGGTTAATCTTAGGTATTTCTACTGACATAAATACTCAGCACAAACCTTACTCTAAAATATTAGAAATGCACTTTAACTATCAGTGAGCAAAAATGCAGTTCTATTGCATGCTCAACCACTCAGTAAGTTGAAATACTATAGAACTATGAATGGTGAGGTCTGTGCACCTTTTTCAACAGACGGAACAGATTATTATAGCAACCAAAGAACACATGCAGTCCCATTTCAATGTGGTTCCCACGTCTATCAACAAAAGAACCCACTTTCCCACCAATAAAAGTCCTTGATTCGTATATATCCACCTGAAAAAAGTAGAAGACGTGATGTATTCCAGGTCACAGGGAAAAACACAAAGATAAAAGACAAATTTTCTTGTCCATTTGTTTCATTTTTTGGTTAATAGTTTTGTTTTCCAGTGAATTGATTATTGCACTTCTTGAAAGGGATGTTAGGCTTCTGAACCTCATGTCCTTGATCCAAGAGCTCCACAGCAGTCGACATGCCTGCAAGCCCAGCTCCAATAATAGCTACTTTCAGCTTTGGCCCCCGATAATGTTCAGGCTCAGGGGGAAATAGCCCTTTTGGAGCTGCAAGTTGAAATTGTGGTTAAGCAGCAATTCATTGACTTATACAACAGAAAATGTCCCCCCTGATTTCATGGCACTATACCACAATTTCTATTTACCTCATTTAGATGCTTCTTTTTCAATATTTTGTTACAACGTCTAGTTTATCTTTAAGTTGCACAAGAAATATATATTTCAGCTATCTAAAGAGAGAAGATTGAAATGATTGTGAAATTCTTTTGATTTCCAATATTGCCTATGCTTTTGTTCCTATAATAGCTAAAGGAACCAAAAAGAAATCCTGATATTCTTGACATATCCAGTCCTAGACTGATCCTGAGAAAACAAGTAGACAAACGCGAATGAGTTCATGCTTCTCACAGTTTCATATTTTAATCATTTTTGCCCCACTCTCTCCCCTTTCCCCTACCGCAAACAAAATTCAGTCTGAAACTATTTGGAGCAAAAAGATTATAAGAATCCATTCCTCTAACTTATGGCTGCTTACTCTTTTATTGGATTAGTGGTTTGGATGTGATGCATTGGCAGTAGTCCTTGCAAAGCAAATATTGACATGAAATGCAAAAAGCCCTAGTTTACTAGTCATTATTCCTTTTAGACAAAAAAAATCTTTGATAGAAAAGAATCCATCAAAACCTTAAAAATCCTATCTTCCACTGGCACTTCTGAATTCACAACATAGATTAAATACCACCCCTCTAAGTCAAATGATCCAAGTTCAGAGGCAAGGCTCAAAAAGTAAACACAAATGTGCAATCAAGAAACACTCAACAACCAATTTTCTAAAAGAAACAAACGGCTGATATGCAAAGCATCCATCAAAGCACATATTAACCTCAATGTATGTGTCTTAGTACCCTTCGAAAAAATCTCATCTTCCACCAAAATTAGACAACAAAATCAAAAACCCAATACAACTTCCCACCAAAATATACACACAGGAAAACACAAATTACATAATACCCTTTCACAACTCAGTTCAATATCTCAAATTACAATCCAAGAATCCTTACTAACACACAAAATAGGAAAGTAGATAAAACTTTACCATTGGTACTCATATCAGAAACCATAGAGTCCAAATTAGCCCGAATAACCGACTTTCGGGTCACTAACCGGTTGGACAAACGGGTACCACCAAAAACCAAGAATCCAGGTGACCCATTTGGGAAAACATGTTTCTTTCCAGTAGCAGTAGTCGCAGGACAAGAAAGATAAGCTGAAGAAGTAGCCATGGGAATTGTTCTCTAAAGAAAAAAAAAAGAAACTTTTTTCTTGTTAAATATCAAGAAAATGGGGTTAGAGAAGAAAGAAAGACAAAAGAAGAAGAAAGGGTATCTAAAGATTAGAAGATACCATAACTGGCCTAGAGAAATTGTTACTTAATTGTAGTAGAATAGAATTGGGTTTGTTTTGTAGTGAAGTAATTGTGCGGTTGGTTAATGGATGAGACCACTGACAAAGCCAATGCTGCTGTGTTACCGCCACTACCACTTACTCTCATACATAATGCGCTTACGCACCAAATTAAGAAAAAAATTTACTCACTCCCATTTATTATTGATGACACGTTATGTGTCTCGATATTTTGGGGACATATAGTACGAACGAAAATATTTTTTAAAAAAATAAGTAGATTTTTGAGTGTTTTTTTTTTTTTTTATATTGGTTGATAAGTAGAAAATATTTTTCAAAATTTTTAATCCAATCAAACATAAAAAAATTAAAAAATAATTTTTAAAAAATATTTTGCTTCATACCAAACACACACTCTGTCTTGAAGTCTAACTAATTTAAATTCATATTAAATTTATTGAAAAATATTTTTCTTCGTATCAAACACACTCTCTATTTTGAAGTCTAATTAATTTAAATTCATATTAATTTTACTTAAAAAAAAAAATTATATGAGGATTCAAAATCAGTGTCTCTTGATTAACCAGAGAACAAACTCTATCCATTGCCTCATATGTTTTTTTGACACCATTTATTACCGTATCAAATACAAATAAAATAATCCCAATCATATATCCCAAAACTATGGGGTTATATGAAAGCAGAAATTAGGCAAAGTGACAAGTGACAGGTACCAAACCAGAAATTAGGCAAAGAAAAATGGCGGGTCTGTGTTGCTATAGTAGCCTTTCACAGACCCTCATCAACAAGGTAAAATTGTTTATCAAAATAATGTAAAATTTGCCATTTCTTGGGGAAAAAATAAATCTTTGCTTTCTCCAGTTTAATTCTTGCTTTTTTTTTTTTAAATCAGAAATTGCAAGGTGGTTTTTACTGTTGCTCTTCTGGACCCAATAATCAGAAGGTGAAAACCCAAACACCCAAGTTGTTGAAAATTGCGGTCAGTGGTGTCACTGAACTACTCAGACTCCTCTCTTCATCAACAACAAACAGGTTTTGCATTTTCTTAAATTGGGGGTATTTCTATTTTCAAGATTTCATTTTTGCTTTTCCTAAATATTATTGTAATGTTTGCTAGATTGGGGATATCTGATGATGAAGGGGGTAAAGAGCCTTTGGTTTATAATGTAGAAGATGTCCTCAAGATTATCAAGTTAGATTATGAGAAGGCTTATTTTGTTACAGGTAGTATTGTTTATCTCTTAATAATTAGTACTCTATATGTTTTAATTTGTTTGTTTAGTTTTGACTTCGCACGGAGTTTTGAGTGTTCTGTTTCTTAACTAAAGATACATAAAATGTATTCAAATGCGCTTTAATCTTGTAGTTTTAAATATGTCACGTGGAAAGTTAGGATTAAAGAGTGGTTGGAAAGAGGAAAATAATATTCTTTTTGAAACATGTAAAAGAAAGTAAGGCAAACAAATTGAAATGGAAGGAGTATATACTTCCTAAATATCTGCACTTCTGAAGCCAACATGTAAGTCGAAACATAAACATGGACTTGAGTGAAGACTGAAAAAACTTAAAAGAGAGTTTGTTTGATTGAAGTCTTCCATGTAAAATATTTGTAGCAGGATTTTTTTTTTGAGTTGTCAAACTGATTTATAATTTTATTATCTTATACTTCATAGTATGAGGTGGTGATCCACAAATTTTTCTTTGCTCTATGTGAAATCTTTCATTACTTGGATGACAAAGTTTTCTTTTTTCTGATTGTGAATAATGTCAGTTAAAGTTTAAGCCTGTTAATGCGGTTAAAGATAAACTGGTCTTTCACTAATTTAGAGCTTTCATTCAATTTAGGCCTCTTCACCAGTGGAATTTATGCAGAAGACTGTGTCTTTGAAGATCCAACTATAAAATTCCGTGGTAAGAGGAATTAATTTCTATATCGGATGGCACATGATTTGATATTTGCATCACCGTTATGGCAGCACGAGGAAATTTCCTTGCTTATCTGTATAAAAGTTCGACATTTATCATAGACAACCTTTCATAAACCTGTTCTTTTCTCTAGTAAGTTTGATTTTCAATTCATGTTTGAAGAACTTTATTATACATACTGATCTTTGCATTTGGAGGTGGCATAAGACATGGCCAGACAATCTACTAATGTGACCTCTGATATTATCATCTATCTGTGCTAGTTGCGCATTGAGTGTAAATACCGGCTTCTTTTCTGGTTTTCATAAACATCTTAATTGACAGCTTCTATCGCTGAACTTATTCTATGTGTGACATGTTTGCTTTGTATTTGCCTCTTTTATCCTGTATCTGTTGCTAGTGTCAGTACCATCTATTTCAGTTTCCAGACTAGCTTAGTAGTAGTATGTTCCATTAGATGAATAAACTACAAGAATTATCAATCTTCCAAAGGTAGAAATTAACTTAGTTTAACAACAAAAAAAAGATAATTCACCTTATTTTATGATTGTGTCATCCAGGAAGGGACTTGTATTCCCGCAACTTGCAATTGCGGGTACCGTTTTTTGATAGTCCATCAATCAAATTAGAAAAGATTGAGAAGGTATGTATTGCAAGTTCATAAATAGTAAATTAAAGAATAAAAAGATGAAACAAAACAAATCCAAAAGAAGACATAACATTCGCTGAATGCATCAGTAATCTGATCTGTTTCATTTCCGTCCTCTTCAGAGAGAAAACTTTGGAGAGAAGATTACTCTAACTTGAGACTTTGCTGATAGAACTGGTTGTTCTTTGTTATTTATTTATTGGGATCACACAGCTCAAACTTTTTACTTGTCATTCAGATATGTGATATGAAAGGGATCACTTACCAAAGTGATTATTCTGAATCTATTGTTGGAGATTGCAAGTAAATTTGCAATCAACTCTTCTTCTTTTCTTAGTTACATCAAAAAAGTGAAGTCTATTAACTGATCATCAATAGATGGAAACATTTTTAGCTATGTTATTAAGCATAAGCTTTTTTCTACTTAAAGGATAGCTAAGTTATCTACCATACAGATGAAGGATAGTAGTGGCTAACTCGATGCAATTAAATAACTAATTTACAATGTAATGGCATGTACTTATCAGCAACTTCTTACGAATGAATACACCAGGAATTTCTTTCCACCAAGACCTCCGTAGCAGTGGCCTTTATAAGCCAGATTATCTTCTAAGTCTGGAAACCCATAACACTGTCTGGAGTTTGATGGTAGCTCCAGTCATAATAAGAGACTATTTTGCTCATAATTCTCATGCTTGAAATGGGATTGTAAATGTGGTGACTGACAAATGGGAGGAAAGACATTACAATTATTGTTTTAAGCCCAAGTAAGATATTGCCACTTTAATATTTTTCAAATCACCCATCAGAATTGTGTGCTGTTCTCCTAGAGTGTTGGATCTACTAGTAAAATCCTTAGCAAGTGTTTCTCAAAATGCCAGAGTAACAACAACATACCCAGTGAAATCCCACAAGTGGGGTGTGGGGAGGGTAGAGTGTACGCAAAGTAGAATCTAGTTATATTTTTATATGTAGTATTTTGACTTTTCCATATGAAATGGGATCTTTCCTAGTTTAGTTGTTAACAAGGTCTACAATTTTGGACCTAGGAACAAATTGTGGTAGCATGGTTCAGAATGTGAAGGCTCATTGAAACAAACTGCACTGTGGGTAGATTTAACTTTGAATCTTTTTTTGGGTTGGTATTGTACTACTTATCTTGTATGTTAAACTGTCAAACATATCTTTGACATCATCCTCAGTTCAATTATCCACTCCAAAAGTAGGAGAATACGGACGGTCTGAATGATGATTCCAATTCCACAAGAAAACACTAGAGGGCATCAATTTTTTTTCCTGTCTTGAGTCATTTATTGGTGTCCAAGCGCACATCCATTCTTAAATGATTATGAAGTTACTTTTTGGTAATACTTGTCAGTTGTAACATAGTCATTCAAATGTATCCAACCATTTTTTATAATTATAGTGATATGTTGTGCTTTAGTGCATTTACAATATTCAATCTTCCTTTCAAATCAGGAACATTTTGCTTAATGCCTATCTGCCTGATGTACAGGGTAATGATTCTAATGCAGAGGTCATAGTGGCATACTGGAAACTGAGGTGCTTGGTTTTACTCTCAAAATTTGTTAGCTTAAAGGCAAATATTTGTTTACCTGATTGTATTAACTGCTCTCTCGTTCAAAAAATTTGAAATTTGTTTCTGTCAATTATGCATAGTTGATCCTGATAAGTGAAATACTTTTGGATGTAAACGAATACTAGAGTTGTCTTGGGATTGTTTTGACTATTCACATGCTGATTTTTCATCTGACTTGTAGAACATCCCTCAAACTTCCATGGCAGCCTCTCATCTCTGTTGATGGGAAAACGGTCTATGATCTAGATGAACAACTTAAAGTAAGTAGAAAAGATTTTATCTCTACAATTCAAAAACTAGAGCAATGTTCTTCCCTCATTGATATTTCCTATCTCCAAACAGATTGTTAAGCATGTTGAGAGCTGGAACATTTCTGCTCTTGAAGCCATTGGACGGATTTTTACGCCTGGTTTGAGGAGCTCTGGTGAGTGAAATTCTACAGAGCAATGTTCCTTATCTGATATTCTTTATGGAAGACTCGTGAAAATTCAGATGTTTCTATTTGAGCTTCAATACAGCATGTATACTCTGATCTTAGATCCACCTCTTAGGCTCTTACAGTTTACTCACAGCTTGAGTTGGAAAGACAGTTATATAGGTAATAAATAGGTGAAGTGATTTCTCTTGACATCTATTTATCGTAATTACTCATTTCACTGTATCTTTATTATGTAAATTTAACTTACATCATTCTTGCCTCCGAATGATGCAATAGCTTTTCCACCTACATGATTCTGGAATTCTTCGGTCCTCCACTGATACTTTCCTTGTGTAACAATACCATCATTGCTGTGATAAACTCTTGCCATCGTGCTTTGTCTATGTGAATTTGATCCTGAAACAAGCTTAGATATCTCCTAACATCCTCGCATCCAGCCGCATTTGTCACATGGAACGTAAACGTATAAACACTTAACTTCTGTCTCGCTCCATTTGCACTCTTGCGGTTATAGTTGTCGCCTCGTTTTTTCTCCAACAATGGCTGCTTTTCCATAGTCATTGTTCTTGAAATTGTCAGTGGTAGTTCCACAGAAACTGTTCCTAGTGACTTGGTAAGAACCAATTCAATTGCAGGAGCAAAAATAGGGGAAAATCACAACTGATCTGAGTAACTGAACCAAAAAAAAGATCAATTACAGGAACTAACAAAATTACTGGTTTCTGTTATTACAATTTAATACTCACAAATAATCTGAATAACTGAACCAAAAAAATCAAATTAATCTTCATTAATCCTTCCTCCATGCATACAATAACAAAGAAAATCCCTCATTACTCCCATATGACCTTATAGATGACCATGAACTCCTCCCACATTCACTGTTCTCCTCTGCCCACTGCAACACACTAGAGCACGACGGTGACGGCGACAAAGAGACCGACAGTGGTGTCGACATCGATCCAGCTGTTGCCGACAAACTTTTCCTCATCAATTTCTTCTCGGCGCCACCCATTTCTGGCCAAACACCGCCATCACCTACTTGGAACACAAAAACACCATGTTCATGTCCATGCCTAAATTTATGATTGTCACATTTTTTATTTACCCAATTGAAGACATCCCAGAAAAAGGTTACCTCCACTTGACCAACTAAAATTCTTTCATTGCCCCTAAATTTCCAACCAATTCTTTTCACTACAAGACTTGTTTTCCCATCCACTTTCACTTTCAACACTCCACCCGCACATTCTATCACAAATTCATGTTTAACCCCCATAATCCGAGCCCGTGTAGTATAACTCCTCCGTCCAAACACATGTTCTCTCCTCGACAACAAAGTCAGGTCTCCCGTGCAACATCCTGATACCAACCTGGCCCGTCCCGTCAATTCCGTCAACATATCACCAAGGAAAAACTCCAGTCTTGCATTGCAGGTAATTGCAATGTAAAAACACCCCTCAGGCTCTGCTGAGTTTTGATTGAACTTGGCAAGTGTGAAGTCCCAATGGACCTTCATCTTCTTACGGTCATGTACTTGGACCGGATGCACTGATTTTGATCCTGGCCGTGCCTTGAATATGGCGAAAGACGATTGATGGAGTGGAATGGTGATGGAGAAAAGATCAGGTGCATGAACTAACAAAGAATGTGAAAACAGGTTCTTGGACCAAGTGAGTGTAAGATAAACAGGTGAACCACAAATCTGAGCTTGGTATATACACGTAACAAGATTTTGAGGCACTTGTGAAGGAGGAGGAGATGCAGAAGTTGTTTCTGAATCCTCAGAATTATGAGGAATATTAAAACAAGCAGGTATCATATTCTTCATCCTAAACACAACACTAGTACTAAATGTTGGAATCAAGAATTGGAGGATTTTGGTTTAATGAAGTTAGCCATATTAATGTTTTGTATTATATGAGGTGGGGTTTTATGTTAGAGCTTGATTGGCGCCATTGAAAGAGATAGAAAGCTATATAGATAGATTTTTGTTCTGTTATTCATGATGAGTATATATATGTATGTGAGCTGGGAGGCATTAGCAAACTTCAAAGACTTTCTTTTTGCTTCAAAGTCACCATAGCAGGTAACACTGACTTGGTTTTTTACTTACTTTATCCACTTCTTATTATTTCCAATTTCTTCATAAAAACTCCGTCTGTATTAGCTCGTTCACATTTTGATGAAATTTTTGAGTTGTAGAGATTAATAATAATGTCTTCCGTGTTTGTTGAAGCAAGTTAAATATTTAGAAAAGTTATAAAGAAAATGGCCTCCACACATAGGTTGATGGAAATGTTTTTCATGAAAAATGACTTTTATCGTATCAAACACATTTGGATATTAAGAGCACTTGGCAATTGAAAAGTGAATTATAAAAGGGAAGATGGTGCCTTGGGAAAGGGGAGATCCAACTACTCTTGTTGGGGTGTACCAATTTGGACATATAGGATAAAATAGGGGAGAGTTCAATGCTTCAATTTTCTTTATTTTATCTTATTATCAAATGGTATGGGGTGACTTAACGAATTTTAAAATTTCAAATATACAAGGGGATTAGTTGCCTATATAGAATTAAATATCTTTCGTTGAAAAATTATACGCAAAAAAAAAAGTTCTAAATACGGGCATCCATATTGTTACCTTGTCGCTTCTTTTTTTTGTTTCACACTTAATGTCTAGTAACGAACTACCAAGCAGAAGCCAACACAAGAAGCATAAAGCTTACATGCAAAGAACGGAATGTACAAATATAAGATGAGTACAAATTGTCTCTGAGTACAATATAAAGACTAAGCCTATTCAAAAATAGACGGAACTTCAAACGCTAGAAGTTCACCGTAGTCTCCGAACTCTAAGCTGCTCCGCACGACTTCAAATCAACAACGATATCGGGTATCGCATTGAAGCTCAACTATTTCGGACTCGCATCATAGGATTTCATCAAGAATTTTTTTAAACATAAAATTTGAACCTGAGATTTTCGATTGAGGAAAGAACAACCTCAGCCACTGCACCACCATGTAAGGCTATACAAGCCTTTTTTTTTTTTTAACTTAGAAGTCAAAGAATGCCAATCAATTTTAGCTGTAAATTTACTGGTTTGATTTCAAACTAATAGGCTGGCGTCCATATTCTTGTTTGATTTGCTTAAATCAAGAAACTAAATTTGGTTTAAAAGTCTACAGTCTAACTTGATGGTAGGACATACAAATTAATATTTGAAGTATTTAACAATTACAGTCTGTCCTCATTTTTTATTCTAATAAAGTATTGAACTTTTTTGTTTATTCAACAGAAAAAAGAAAAAAAAAAACTTATCCTAATAAACATAATTAATTTAGTCTAATCTAGCTAGAGTCTGCATTTCAAAAACAAATGTTTATTTAAATAAAAACAAATTTTGTATGAAAGAAGAGATTTCCCTTGCCCTCATACAACAGCCATAGTTTTGTTTGTTTGTTTCAGTTTCAAATCAAATGTGACCTTTCATTAAAAATTAAAATTATATTGTGACCTTTCTTTTCAAAGTAATTTTTTGGAAAACAAAAGAGAAAAAGTTAAATCTTCATCCATGTTTTTTTTTTCTAGTGTATGATTATAATTCGGAAAAAATACCTAAATATGCAATTTATTTTATCACATTTTCTAAAATTTCCTATTGTTTGAAAAATTATAAAATTTCAACTCTCTTCTATTCTCAGATACATCACTTTACGTGATATTAAAGAATGTGTTTAAAACCAGAATGCAATGTATCAGGATGTTTTGAGATATATCTAAATTTCAGTAAATTTAAGAAATTTTTATAATTTTAAAGTACACAGAAATAGAAATTGATTAGCTCTTTGACAAAATTGAATTTTGTGTAAAATTTTCGAATAATTTTGAGGGCATAGCTAGGAGTTGGTGAAATTAAGAACATTCTCCAACATATCAGTGTGATGAAGAGTAATTATAGGACATTGTTCTGAAATATGTTCCATTTTGTAACCTTCATTACAGACATTATCATTACTCTCAAAATGAACCTTTGAAAAAATGAAGGAATTTTTTTAAATAAATAGTTGAACTGTTCTAATATTCTTCCCCCTTTTCATGAAAGTACAATTTAGCAAATATTTTTTAAACAAAAAATCGAACTGTTCTAATATTCTTCCCCCCTTTTCATGAAATTACAATTTATTAACAACAATAATGATAATAAATTCAATATATGGTGAGGCTTAGGTGTGTCAAATGGGCGGTTGGTTTGAAATTGAAAATATTATAATGGGTTGAGTAGAAATTGGTGTGGGTCTTGACCCGCCCAAGTTTATTTTTGGCTTAAATGGGCTAAAAACGGGTTGAGTCTTGACCCGCCCAATTTGATCCGATTAATTTCAATAATTTAACATATTGATAATTAACTTTTATAATCACAATTTGAATTTCCGCTCAAAATTTTTTTGTTAAAAATAGATAAATCCCAAAAGATGTTAAATAGATAATAATTTATACCTTTAAATATAGAAAAATACCTAAATAAAAATTTTTAAGGAAAATTAACATCCCACACACATTTAAGAGGATAAATATCAAGTTGTAATCATACTTTTTAAAATTAAACTACTTATAGCATAATATTATCATCTTATAGCACATCAATTAATAATATATTCACTTACCTTTTATCAATAAATTATTATTTATTATTCAATTACCTATTAAACTTTTTAATATAAATAATAAATTATTAAATATTAATCAATTACCTTTTGAATTTTTTAATATAAATAATAAATTATTAAATATTAATTAATTACCTTTTAATGTTTATAATATAATTTATAAATTATTATTTATTAAATATTAATAACTTTTTTAATATAAATAATAAATTTTTAAATACTAATCAATTACCTTTTAATGTTTATAATATAATTTATAAATTATTATTTATTAAATATATTAATTAAACTTCATATTATATAGTTACCTTTTAAAAAACAAAATCTAGAAATTAGGAATTTTATTTTAAATAACTATTTAATATTTAATTACCCAATAACTACCCACCCCCATATTAACCAATACTATTTTCTCTTTTCCCAATACACTCAACCTCTCCCACGCCTGAATTTAGTGCATATTCCCTAAAAATCGCGCCACTTTGCCATCTTCCCCAATCATCAAATCAAACAAAAAACGCAGCCAATTTTCCATCTTCCTCAAATCTGCATCTTCCCCAAATTTTCCATCTTCCTCAAATTTTCCATCAGTTCCCCATTAATTTTATAGACAATGTCGAAGAAAGGTAGTCAAAATCTAAGGAAAAGTAAAAGAATAGTCGATGAGGAAGATGACTTTCATGCTCCTTCATTCGATATATTGTCACAATCTCAAACTCAGAAATCAAAGGGGAAAAAACGCAAAGAGGTGGTCGAAAGAGGCAAGAAGCGGAAAGGAAAAGAAATTGTAACTTCGTCAGAATCTGATTCTGACTTTGTTGAAAAGACAAAATCAAAAAAAACAAAAGGAGTTGAAATTGGTCGTTCAACAATCAAGTCTTCCAAAAATAGATGCAGAGATTCAACAACAACAAAAAAAAGTTTGATAAGGTTAGTAAAAAGTTTATTTCAAAACTCAATTTACTTTGTGTTGTTTTACTGTCTTTTTTATTTTATATTATTTGTCAATAGCGTACTACATTGTTTTTGTATGACTTATATATCAATTGAGTATTATTTTATTTTTTCAAAAGTTACAGTTTTATTTTTTTGAAATCGAAAATGTATTTTATTATTATATGAATTGTATATGAATTGTGTATCAATTGTGATATATAGTTGTATAAATTAAAATTGAACTGTGGCATTTAGTTGTATGATTTGTGTATGAACTATAGCATACACGTGTATGAATTGAGTATGAAACTTTTGATATAAAGTTGTATGCTTTGTGGATGAAACTGTGTTATTAATAATTGTATTTAGTTGTATGAATTGTGTATGAAATCTAGCGTATAAGTGTATGAATTGTGTATGCAACTATGATATAAAGTTATATGCATTGTGGATGAAATTGTGGTATTAATATTGTATTATTTTTGTTTGAATACTGTATGAAGTTTTTGTATGATTTAGGTATGAAATGATTTGTGGTATATAGTTGTATGATTTTTTATATATAGTTTTATAGTATATAAAAAGTAATAATTAAGTTTTACAAATTTTATAGGAGAAGAAGGTTCAAACACATTTATCTTCATGTATCAACATGAATGTGTTCGCTGATTTGTTGACCTTCCTCGGTTAGGATAAGTTCAATCAGTTTTTACAAGAAACTCCATTTGGATATTTTTATGATTTACATCACATAAAAATCCAATGTCAATTGTTGCGCCATATTTTTCTTCTTGAATCTGAAAATGGCAGGGATGACATGTTCATTATTAATGTAAATGGTACAGAGTTACATTTTGGCTTAAAAGAGTTTATCGCTGTAACTGGTCTAAAATCTGGTTCAATGTCTGATTTTATTTCTGATCCATCTGTCCCAAATAGATTGATTGCAGAAAATTTTGGAGACATGGACAAAGTCCAAAAGTTAAATTTTTACGACAAGTTTAAATTAGAAAACTTTTGGGAAGAAGATGACCGGTTAAAAATTGGAATTCTGTACTTCATTTCGTCATTCCTTACTGCATCAGACCCTTCAAAAACAACCATTCCTAAGTTATATTTTGATTTAGTAGAGTCTGGACAGTATGCCACATTTCCATGGGCGAATGAGTGTTTTAGTTTAACACTTAAAGCGTGCACTCAAAAATTTTAAAAAAATCCTTCATCATTCAAGTTTAGCCAGTTCCATATAGCATTGCAGGTATGGTTTTATGAGTGTTGTCATCCATTTGACAACACCATTGCTATCCATGCTTCAGATCGCACACCGCATATCTTGAACTGGAAGACAAAAAATGACGTTCTTTTTTTTGATGATTTGAAGAAAACAATTTTCAGAACACATGGCAATCAGGTAAATTTTTATTGAACGTAATTAAATTAATTATAAATAATTGCATATTCTAATATTTTTATTTTATATAGCATAAATTCAGAAATATGGTTTTTACCGAAGAAGAGTTAAATGTCATGGATGAGACCATTTTAAATCAGTCTCCCACTCACCAAGATTATGAAGAGCAAGGAACATCGGCAAATTAGGGCGTTGAAGTTGAAGGAAAATACGTTGAGTTGAAAGCAGAAATTGCAGAGGTATACATGAAAATTTACGATTCAAAAATTACAAAGATTTTAATATACATATCAAACTTACGACTATGTTCCTTGCTCAGGTTAAGGCGGAATTGAAAGAGCTCAAAGCTAATGTTAGTTAAAATCACATTTCAATTTGATTCTATGATAATTATTATATGTTTTACTTTTATTATGCTAATATTGTATTCTTCATACATATTAAAGGGTGACAAGCACATGCAAGAAATAAAGAATTACGTTGATAATTCGACAAAGCTGATAATTGAAGAAATTAAATTGTCAAGAGGTCAACAACCGGTATGTAATAAAGTTTATACTATGTATGTATGAAAAATGTATAATTTTTGTATGAATTAATCTCTTAACAGTAAATATAATGTTTTAACAGTTTTAAGTTATTTTTTTATCTTACAATTAGGATGATGCCACTCCAAATACTGCACAGTCTGAAGATATTAGATTGTCAAGAGGTCAACCAACATCGGCTGAACAACAACGGGTATGTATCAAACTGTGTAAAGTTTTTTATGAAAAATGTATAATTGTTGTATGAATTCATATTTCAACTTTAAAATAAAGAAACTGTTTTTACAGTTTTAACTGATTTTTAATTTAGGATGATGCCACTCCGAATGTTGCACAATCTGAAGAGATTAGAATCTCAAGAGATCAACCAACTCCGGATGCACAACAACGGGTATGTATAAATGTGTATAAATTGTTGTAATAAAACTGTATAATTATTGTATGAATTCATATATTAGCTTTATAATAAAGAATCTGGTTTTACATTTTTAACTGATTTTTTATTTAGGATTATGCTACTCTAAATGTTGCACAGTCTGATAAACTTTCAACTGAATACGTTCGCATTTCAAACACAGTTGGTATGTGTTCTGAAATTTTACGACACTTATCTTCTTTTACAAAATTATTTTTAGCCAACGAGTATTTTTTTTTCCAGATGAAGGTCAAAAGTCAAGTGCTGAAATTTTCAATGCCGACTTACCTGGATCATCGGCTTCAAAACCACCTTCTTTGGATGATTACCCTGATTTTACCATGACACAAATCATTGCACTTGATCCGATTTTAAACGCTATCACAACACCAGATGTGCAAACAAGACACAGAAATCCCGGCAAATATGCATCTTCTCCTTATATTCCACTGTCGGAAGCAGAAACCACTTCAAAGAAAGTTCCAATTTATTTCACAATAAAGCATCCATTTGAAAGTCACAATGGATTTGATGTTCCAGCTGATATGATTGACCAGTTCAACAAATGGCTTATGAAAGACGTTTCAAAAAGGCGTGGCAGGTATGGTTATATATAAATCATATTTTTTTCTACAGTATCAAATTTAATACAACATTTATTGCAATATTCACAGGAAATCAGCATATACAAAGTTGAAAAATACCTTTCATCCTCAAATGGACTTTGGTGTTGTAAAAATTGGAGAAAAAGATTTTTTCCACATAATGAGTCAACCGGGCAGACTTTGAGAGGATGGGGTAAGACAAATAATGTATTATTAATGTATGAATTATGAATGATATAAATTTGATCTTACAATAAGTTTGTATAAAATGTATATGAAAAATGTATATACTGCTGAATTGTGTATATACTGTATGCATTTACTGATAAGTACTATATTATAATTATTTAACAAATCATGTGTTTAATTTTTTTTATTTGTAACAGCATATTAATACAATAATGTATTATCTCCGAAAGAAGGCAAAGTACTTCAAAACACATGTTTCGTACATCACTGTTGACTATTGGTTTATGGTGTGGATTGATAATATTGAGAAACAGTGGAAAATGTCAGATTATAACATGAGATCAATTGCCCCCGATCACGATGTTGGTCAGTGCATTAGAGGATTTAAGTTGCTTGCTAACATTGCTTGGGACAGAGTTGATAAAGTCATTATCCCTGTCAATGTTTCAGAGAAATGCCATTGGTTTCTGGTTGTATTCCGTATCAAGCATAGATGTCTGCATGTTTATGATTCGATGAGGGGAGGAGCTGTTCACAACAAATTAGTGAAAGAAGCTGTTGATAAACTTGCAACATGATAACATTGTTTCTGTCAAGTACAGGGTTTTATGGCAAACGACTTGATCTGTATGCAAATAATATCCCTGAATATCAAAACAAGTCTCAATCAGAACCTCTCGAAATCAAATATGAGACAGATGTTCCTCAACAGCAAGAAAGTTCCAAGTATGTAATATCTATATTATATCTAATTCTTATATTTAGTTAATATAAAAAAAATTTAATTTTTTTTTTTTACAGTGATTGTGGTCTGTACACCTCTCTTTTTGCTGAATATATCAGCAATGGTATTTTTGATTTATTTGATATTGAAGTAGATGCAACATTCCATCGTCAGAGGTATGCAACTTTACTTTGGCACTATGCAAAAGCAAAGAATGATGAGGGAGCAATAAGCGACAGCGAAGTTATAGGTACAGTTGCAAGCAAGTATGGTGGACCTCGCACGCAAAAAGAACAAGTTATGGACACCACCAATTATCCCACTCCAAGAAGACGGAATAGGAAATGAAAAAATTTAAATGCACGTTTTGAATTCTTATTGAAATTTTTGTTATTTTAACAATATAACAATTTATGTTATTTTTAATGTTTTTTTATAATTATTAATTTCTGTTATTTTCAATGTTTTAGACATTATAACAGTTTATGTTATTTTTAATGTTTTCTATAATATAACAAGTCATAATAGCTTATTATTCTCAGTATATTTCAATTTATATTTTAAATGTATAAACCTTGTATGAATTATGAATGTCATATTGACTTTGATAGATGTAACTGAAACCAATGATATATATATAAAAATGTATGAATATTGTATGAACATTGTATGAATAACATATATACCACATTATGAATGGCAGGACAGAACAATTTAATTTATAATGTATAAAAATTGTATGAAATATGAATGACATAGTGAACCTTGATATATGCAACAGAAACAAATGATAAAGTATGAACATTGTATGAATACTGTATGAATATTGTATGCATACAACGTGAAGATTATTTTAATGGCAGTATAGTTCAATGTATATTTATTATGTAAAAATATTGTATGAATTATGAATCCCACAAAGAACTTGGATATATGTAACAGAAACAAATGATATATATGAACATTATATGAATACTGTATGAACATTGTATTAATACAACTTGCAAATCATATTAATGGCAGTATAGTTCAATTTATATTTATTATGTATAAATATTGTATGAATTATGAATACCATATTCTACTTTGACATATCTAAAAGAAACAACTGATATATATATAAAAATTGTATGCAAACTGTATGAATACCATAAATGTCATTTATAACTACTGCATAAATAAAACAAAAGGTGTTTCTAACATTCAAAACAACATAATAACAAATTTAACATTACGAAATCATTGTTTTTGCACAGGATAATTTGAACATGTCTTTTTATTGTGTCCAACCTGACGGCATCTACTGCAAGTCATCTTCGTCCTTTTGAACTTCACATCAGCGAACCCCTTCCATCTTTCAAGTTTTGATCTACCCGCTGTTCTCTTTGGACCTGGTGGCAGCATTTTAGGTTCTGAAATATAACTTGGTATATCCCATATACTCTCTCATGATATAGGCTCGACAGGAATTGCATAAGCATCTCTGAAATTTTTCAGGCTATAAAAAGGAGAACAGAAATTTAATTCATGCAATTTTCTGTATCTGAGAACTGCAATTACATGACCACATGGTATCTCATAATGTTGAAATCTCCCGCAACTGCACATCCTTGTGTTTAAGTTTACAATGTACTTCTTTGCTCCTTCAGCTATAGCATATAGATCAACTGTTGAAGGTATCACCTAATTAAAAGTTAAAATGTGGTATTGTTAATATACAATCAACTAAATATTGGTTAGTAATTATAATTATTTGTTATTGAAAACAGTAAAATACATACCCTCATATTGCAAGATAAAGCAATACTTTTCTGTAGATAATGATCATATTTTTTTGTTAGATCAGATGTTGTCTTATCAGCCTCCTCATTTTGCTTGTGAATCCACCTTTGAATTGTTACCCTCATAAATTTCAAGAAGTGAAATTACAGGTAACCTTCTTGCTAACCTGTTAACATTATTCAAGGACTCGGCAATGTTTGAAGTCATGGTCCATGTGCGCTTACAATTCGAGAAAGCTCTTGACCATTTGCTATAACCAATATCAAACAAGTATGGTCGTATGCGCGTATCTATGTTGTCTATTCTTCCCATAATTTCCTCAAACTCTTTTTTTGTATAAGCTTTTGCCAATTTAAAAAACAAAATTTTCAGATCTTCAGTATTTCTGTTGAAATTCTTCACCACATTTACTGACAGATGCCATATGCATGCATAATGTTCTGATTCGGGATATACAGTAGCAGTCCCTTTCCATATGCTTTCATTTCTATCTGACATAAAACACATATTTTGTCTAACTCCATACGCTTCCTTAAACTATTCAAAAAACCAAGACCAGGAAGCGTTGTTTTCAGAATCCACTATCGCATACGCCAACGGAAGTATATGACCTGATCAAATTTTATTTAAAATATCACACAAATCAAGTACAATTTATAAAATAATTTATTATATTACTTAATATGAAAATTAAATAGGATGAAAAAATACCTCCCGGATCCATTGTGCTTGCAGTTAACATTGTACCACCATACGAACATTTTAATCCCGCCCCATCAACAACTACAATAGGCCTACAGTACTCCCAACCTCTAATACAAGCTTCTAATGCAACAAATGCATATAAGAATTTATCACCTTCTTTCCTTTCTATTTTCAATACCGATCCTAGATATGTTTGCTCCAAAATATACATATAACCTGAAATTCGTAATTATTATCAGAAGGATACATACAAAAAGTATACAATTTTCATACATGAATTATACAATGAACAGAATATTCCAGATCATCAATAAAAAAATTTGTTAGTGCAGTATACAAAGTTCATACATGAATAATACAAGGACCAGAATATTCCAGATCATCACTTAAAATTATTTTTACTGCAGTATATAAATTTCATACAAAAATAATACACAAACCAAAACATACTATACTGTGACTTTTAAAAATTAAAAAAATAAAAAACAATTAAGGATACATATTTTATTTATTTTTTAAGGATACATACAAAAAGTATACAATTTTCATACATGAATTATACAAGGAACACAATATTCCAGATCATCAATAAAAAAATTTGTTAGTGCAGTATACAAAGTTCATACATGAATAATACAAGGACCAGAATATTCTAGATCGTCACTTAAAATTTTTTTTACTGCAGTATACAAATTTCATACAGAAATAATACACAAATCAAAACATACTATATTGTGACTTTTAAAAATTAAAAAAAGAAAAAACAATTAAATTCATTATTTATATGCAAATTACCCGGTAATCTGGCATATGACTCTGCTGGATCTCCGCGCACCAATTTTATTGCTTTCTCTCTTGCCCTCCATGCTTGTATGTACGTCAACGAAACGCTATGCAATTTCAACACATCAGCAGAGATATCCTTTGGAGTGTATGCTGTAGACGGATCAATATATTTCTCCATTATTAAGACAGCTACAACGTCAGTTATCCCCTGACGTCTTGCATACACTCGGTCTCTAACAGAACAAGTGTGCTGAGCATTATACTTTCTAACTTTGAATAAATTAAATTTATTCAAACTAGATGCCCTCATCATCCAAGAACATGTCTCAGAAATACACTTCACGTGATAACTGTTTAAAAATCAAGAAAATATAAAATTAAATATCATACAACAACAAAATTCAAAATAAAAATTATGTTCCATACAGTAGTGTAAACTTACTTTGATGCATTAAAGCGCTCAACACGAAAACTGAACTTTTCAGCGAGTCCAACATGTCTCATGACCTCCTTCAGTGTTTCCCTATTGTTGTAAACTTGATCCTCAGCAACAAATAGGTTTGCATGGTCACTTATTATATCATCCCCACCTTCATTATTCTCATTGATAACTCCTTCTAAATTCATTCCCATTAAACGAATAGAATTATTGGAGTATAGATCGATGTTATTATTTGTCAATCTAACATCACAATTTATTATATCAGTATTAATAACGCTACGACCTTCATTATGCATCTCATCATCTACCAAAGATATGCACAGAGGATATTTTGAAAAGAAATCCAAATTAACCTTTTTCTGATCTAGAAACACCTTTACCCCTACATCATTATGAATAGTAATAGGGGGACACATATCGTTAACAATGTATTTTATATCAATAGAATTTATATTTTTGTCTATATTAAGTTGATTTATTATTGCATTCACTAAACCAATATAGAGACTAGACGCATCATATATGATGCCCTCCATCTGAAAATCGACGTATTTTCCTGTTTCACAACATTAAAAGAATATTTTAGTAAAATATAATGTTTTATTGCTATATAATTAATACACAAATTATACATGTATCATATACATTTCATTCACTAATAAAATAAACTTCATACTTCAAATTAGCTATACGGAACATACTGTTTCTTTTCAAAAAAAATTTTATACAAACTGTATTACATATATTAAAGTCAAATTAACAATGTTTTAAATATAAAAAATAACAAACGTACACTTCATAATTGAAATAAACAAATCAAAATTAAAAACTAACCCGAATAATTCCACTTTCCACCATGTTTAATTAAAATTGAAACAAAGTTATCCATCAAAAGTGATATATATAGCTATGAAAATAATCTTCAATTCTTGGGGAAAAGATGACTTATATGTTAGAAAGAAATTTTACAATAATAGACAAAATTTGGAATGAAGAATAATTTTAATGCTAATCATTTATCTACATTTAATATAACTCAATAAAAGATTAGTCTCTTCAAATTCTCAAATCAATTAGTCTGCCCAGTAATTAGTGTGCGCAGTAATTAGCGTGCGCAGTAATTAGCGTGCATAATCAATTAGTGTGCGCAGTAATTACTAATTAAAAAGCAATGTCATTTATGTTGTCAGAATTATTAGGCGCTACAATTAATAACTCATTATCACTTTATCCACTTACTTTTTAATTAATTTTTAATAACAAATCCATTTAATAAATTATAATTAACAATATAATTACTAATTAAATGCTATAAAGTGAGATATTAAATGCTACAAAATGAAATTGAAACTCTAAAGACATAACTTGATAATAATACTACATATTATGCTATATTAGAAATTTACACAAATTTTAAACGGGTTGAAATTGGAGATTGAATTGGGCTCAATTGAGAATTCTCCTCAAATGGGTTAAGGTTGAATGGGTTGAGATTGAACCCAATTCAAAATTATCTTGAGCCCAACCCTTAAAATTTTGAGCGGATTGGGCTGGTTATATATGTTTAGATTCATTTTTACACCCCTAGTGAGGCTTAAGGATTGCGAGATGGTTGTTTAACCTGTAGACCCTTGGCTCAAAAGAATTATTTTTGTATATAATTGCAAGAAGAAAAAAATATGACAACAAAATAAGATAGACAAAGTAACTTGAACGGTATATATAAACATCGAAGAATAATAAACTATGTTATTAGTAAATAATACTACCAAGGCTACCACTTTCTCTCTGTCATAAAGTATGACAATATTTGATTACCTACGAATCTTCTTCTACCTTAATCTTCGATATCCATAGATTTCTATTTAGAGTCATATCATATCTTATCTAATTACTTCTCTGATTCTTCCTACCTTTATATTTCAAATAAATACATATTTATTTCTACTATTTTAGAGAAATTTATGAAGAACCAAATATTCTCTATCTCCATTAAAGAAATTTAAATCAGATGTTGGCGATAGGTGAATTCAAACCTTATTCACGAATTGTTTGTGATACAATTAAAGAATCAAATGTATATTAAATTAAAAGGGGAATATATTTTATTTTATTTATTTATTCATCAATTGTAACAAGAAAATAGTTGAATTAGAGTATTTATTTATGAACAACTTTCACATATAGTAAACACAAAATTTATATTTGTATGCTATAGCAAAGTTTGCATAATTGCACTTCATAGCAAACATATATGTGTATAATTTATTATACATATACAAAGAAATCAATTGTATAATTCGCTATACATATACAAAAGAAAGCAGTTGTATACAAACAATTGTATAATTTGTGTATGTATAAAACGAGAAATAGAGAAAGATAAAATAAAATTGGGCAGGGAAATATTTATATTGTATAATTATAAGTGTATAGGATGAATATATATATGTATTTGCATGTGTATATACAATTTTTCTCTCGCTTTTTACAAACAGAAACACAATTTATACATTCGTTTATGTTTGTATAAGCGATAGAGGCGAGGGAGATTTGGGAGAGTGGAGAGCGAGATCTGGAGAGTGGCGAGCGAGATCTGGGAGAGGGGAGAGAGGAGAACGAAAATATATGTATTATATACAAAAAAATGCTTTATACAATCACAAAACACATTTTATAAATTTGTGTTTGTATAAAAGTGAGAGGGACCGAACGAGAGAGAGAGAGTGGCGAGCGAGAGTTTGAGGGAGAGAGGTGACTGACAAACAATTTGCTACATGGCACAATTAAATTAAAGTGTGATTATAACATTTAATATGATTTATTAGTTTGTCATTATATATAATTTTCCCTTTATTTCCTTTATTTATTGGACCGTATTCATTTTCTGGATTTCATGGGCCCCAAAATGAAATAACAAGGGCTAGCAAATGCTAAAGTCCAACTTACGTTGAGCCAAACCTTTAACAGCCCAGGCCTATCTTCAAATTATAAAGGCTAGCAAATGCTAAAGTCCAATTTTAGGTAAGTGAAATTTTATATATGATATTTTTTATAAATTGTAAAATAATAATTATATATATATATATTTATTTATTTATTTCTACCCCTCCGGACGAGCTTCCTCTCCTTTTGTTCCTATGATGATGACTCGAAATCCGTTGAGGTAAAAAATGCTTACCATTCGAGCAACTTATTTTGTCACGTAATTGTGATTTCACCGTACCAATAATCACCATGATGTAGTTTTGATATTATCATTTTTTATATTTTTAAGAAGAAAAAAATGACTATAATTATTATCTTGCTCTAATGATAAGAAATGTAAGCATGCATCATTTGACAGATTCAATTTTGTCAACAAATAGGTTATGTGATTCAACAAGTTTGAACAAAAGCAATGAATTTTGTAGAATATCATATAATTGACGTGTTGTATACATTTAATAAGTTTTGACACATATGAATTTGTTTACTTGTAAGTTGAAGCAACCAAACGCACCATCACCAAAAGTTGCGGTAAGTTTGCATATCTTCATCTAAAAGTTTTAAGTTTCGAAATTATTTAAATTCAAATTAGTTATCAAATTTCAAAAAAAATACGAATAGGTGAATAGTAATTTAAAAAAATACACTTATATTTGGCATCATTTTCACGACTTCATGCTTGTTGTAGATTCCTTATATGTACGGAACTCACCAAATGAATTGTCATATAGTCAAAAAGGTAAGTAGTTAAAATATAAAACCCAAATAAAATAAAAAGAAGAGAGAAGAAAAAAGATTGAAAAATTAATTATATACCATTATTTTATTGAGAGGACATATTTTTGGATTAATATATAATCTAGGTTTAACACCACATGATTTTGTCTTAATTTGTCCCTTTCATAATCACATGGATGAAATGCAAGTTTCAACACAAAGGCCAAAAAAAAAAAAAAAATACCTATGTCACCTGCAAAAACATTATGATAAAAAGAAAAATAACTGTACTTCACCAAAGCAACTTCTATTATATTGAATCGGCATTTAGCTTGAGTCTCAATTAATTTAAATTTGTTCTGCATAAGACACGAAAATTTGTATTATGATCTGTTTTGTTCTATCAAATTAATCAAACTATACAATTAGAGCCATCAAAACAGGCTTAGCCTATGGATCCGGCCCAACCCAACATGTTATTGAGGTAGGGTTGGGATATAATTTTTCAAAATCATTTAAATATATGGCTTATAAGCTCGGTCCATATAAGCCCTTGATCCTTGATGCTTGATTGGGATTGGGTCAGGGTCAACCCATGGACCAAATTTTTAATTCAACGGTAACTTATAATAGTTTCACTTGTATATAATCAAATTACTTAAATATACACTATATATGTTGTACTATTATGAATCTTCTTAGATTTTCATACGTTCAGATACATGTATCTTGGAAATAGGACTCAAAATTAAGTTAATTTGTCTAGATACACTCCATCCAAGTAGATTTGCATGTATCTAGGATACATACACAAATCTCGCTCTCTCACACACTCACATCTTGTTTTGTCACTCTCTTATCGCGCTCGCGTATCTGATATGTGAAATATATGCTAATTATACTATATTTTTTCGAGTGTTATTAAAACAACACCATTATTTGCCATATTTGATGTAAAAGTCTTCTAATATTTTTGATATTATAGAATTATTAGTTTGAAAAGAAAAAAATTAAAAAAAAAAAGGCTAAGCCGCAGTAGCCCTTGACCCTTCTAGGGTTGGGCTGGGTTGAGAATTTTTAGTCTTCAAATTCATTGGCCCTCGAGGCTTGGACCAAATGTGACTAGGCCGATCTTTTTTGACAGCTTTATACATAATGTAATTTTTTTTTATGAATATGATTTTTTGTGATTAATTTAAGAATTTTTTTTTTGTATGATTTATATATGATATTCCTTCTTGTTCATTGGATCCAATGTCATAAGAAATAAAATTATTTTAAACTCATAGTTATAATTACTCGGGTATATATCATATGAACTACTATTCTATTTATTTTATTTATCTCCTTAATAAAGTTGCTTATCATATTCCTCAATATAATGTGGATGATATTTTTTTGATTGCTAAATTGAATGTCTCTTTAATTATAAAATCAAACTATGGCTCCACTAATTAATTAATAATCATCTATTATCACAAGGTAAGCCATATACATCTGGATTTTTAAAATTATTTTATTTAGGCTTTTGTATACCATTTAAGAAAACAATATTTTGATTGGATTGCTCTTATTTACCCTCAACATTTTAATATTGTTCTAGAACATTATTATTATAGTAAAAATAAAATTAGAAAAAAATAAACTAATTTATTATTTAAATAATTTTTTTAAAAAAAGTGAGAAATAAATTGGAGTCACGGAGCAATATCAACTTTGGACTATAGTTTAAGTTTGTCTTATTACAGTTTTGAGGCATCCAATGCAATTCCATGTTAGGTTGGCTCTAATTTCAAAATAACTTTCATTTCTAATTTTTCGTCGACTTTTATGGTACGGTTTTCTCTTAATCACTCTCAGTTTTTGTCTAATTATTGAAGTATCAACAAAGTAACAATAGATTAATCTTGATTACTTAACCGTTAATTATTAATAAATCTTAATACATCTTGGTTGGTTCTTTGTCTCTTCGGTCAAAGATACGTGGTGCCGTGATAGAGCAAACACTTCTATTGTGTTATATTTTTGTGACGAAATAAACAGTTTGTTTGTGAGGATGAGTTGGGAAGTAAAGAACGTTTATTGGATCAACATGGGTTGTAGTGCATCAGTGGGAGCGCTTCACTCTTAACTAGAAGTCTCGGGTTCGAGCCCTGAGTATGGAGAAAATCCTGTTGGGAGCGTCATCCCCCTTCAGTGCGCGATCCGGATTTAGTCGGAGCTCTAATGTGGACTCCGAATACCGAGCGGGAAACCAAAAAAAAGAAAAAAAACATTTATTGGTACTGATATTTATGTTTCCCCAAACTAGACTTGTATATTTGGTAAAAAAAAAATGCATCGATATTTATCTAAAAAGCAAAAATAATAACATCTTAATTAGTTGAAAACATGAAATATTTCTTTTGAACACGAGGTCATAATTTTGAATAGTAGATTTGAGGAATAAAAGTAAAGACAATTATGCTTGTAAATTATTGTTTTTTGAGGAATTCAATACTTGTTACATATTTATTCCACTCTTGGAATAATTCTCATAATAAATTAGATTAAGTGTATAATTGAATATTTGACTAAGTTCAATAATACATATCATTATTTTTAGCACTTTCATGTTTGAATTTTATTATAGCAAAATCAAAACATTAAGTATTATTTTAAAAATCATAAATCATGAGGATTAATAAACACAGTAAATAATTTTTTTCACTAAATATTCCTAAAATATATGTCACTTGGTATTGTCACTTTCATTTTAATATAATTTAATATATGTAAGTTGCCCATTTTAAACACAAACAAGCTGGCCATCCCATGCTGTGTTATTGCCATATTCAATCAGTCACAAATACATGTGGAATTTAAGTCTTCATTATCATCATTGTGCCCTAACAACCTCTATCATACATGTGATAGGTCCAATTTATTTTTTCTTACATTATTATAATATTTTAATAAATATTCATGTGCATCCCTACTATTTATAAATAAAATAAAACAACATTTTCAAACTTTATTACTCTTATTTGTCTCCCCTTTTTTATAGTAAAAATTCAACTCATATTAATTAGCAACTACTCTATACATATAAATGTAACAACACTTAGGTATATATGTACCATTTCAATGTAGTTGTCCATAACAAATCATTGTTGTCATTAATATCTTTGTCAAAATAATGTTTTCTCATATTTGATGATCGATTTAATTAGTATGCATCTATCTATAAAGATATTGCAAGATATTTAATCTTTTTTTGGATTGGTCGGTACAATTTTGGGCAACATTCTTAAATTCAATATACGTGGTCCAAGCAAATATATATTACGAGTCAGTTATTTCATTTGATTGAGGTATTTAGCATGCTCATTTAACTAATCATGATCGCGATCCTAATTAAAGCCAATAATCATGCCATACTTGACTAGCGTACCAATTCAAATTATGTAGCGTGTTTAACCAAATTAAAGGGTCAATCAAAATATTTTGAGTGTTCAAGTGATATTTTTCAACTAATCAAATAAGGTTATGTCACATCCATTAGTCTAATTAAAGGCTCAATAAAATCAAATTGTGTAGCGTGTTTAGTCAAATTAAAGGGTCAATCAAAGTTTTTTTTAGTGTTCAAGTGATATTTTTCAACTAATTATGTCACATCCAATTGTCTAATTAATGACTTGAGCGATTTAAATTATGATTAGCTAGCATTCATAGTTTGAAATAGAGATCAATCCTAATTAAGCCAAACCATATATTATTTTCAAAAGAAATTTCTAATGAAATATTTATCTTTCATTCACAATGATGGATTATTGCGATTTTATTATGTGAAGGTTTCTGTTTTTCATATTTAACTTATGAAAAAAAGTATATTCATAGAGAAAATTTGTTCATTTTATACCATTTGACTCTTTCATGGTACTATTTTTACTTTACTTTTTTAAGTCATATCACCTGAAAAAGTAAAAGAAAAAAGCAACCATATATTTCTTACGCTACAAAAAAGTTATTGGCTCCCACTTTTTATCATCGATCTTTCTTACGCACTTACTAATATATTTGTTTAATTGTAAAATTAATGGAGAAGAGTTTAATATACCTTTCAATTTTCTATTTAGAACTGATAAATTCCTCATATAAAAGTGAGTTATATATATATATATATATATATATATATATATATATATCCCTATTGATAAATGTATTATTTGTACAATGATAAGAATATATATGAACTACTTTCATAACGAGGGATATATCAACTACAAATGACCAAAATAAAGAGTACATTAGGCCATATTCCCTAAAATCAATCCATTAATATAAACCTTCAATAAGTGTACTATTTATAACCTAAAAAAAATCTTGATGGTGGATCAACAAAAGCAAATAAAGAATATATGAACAATATGATTCAATATGTTATCAGACAGAAGTTTTGTAATCAAATCTCACGCTATTCATATAAGAAAAATCTACGTGTTTGGCCCATGAAGAAGTATCAGACCCACACGTGAGGACTATGTTGAGAATATAATTAACTAATAAAAATATGTTCTCTTTGATAACTTAAACTTTAAGATAAAATAATCACACACTTCAAACAGAATCCATCTATAAATATAATCCATCAATAAGTGTACTATTTATAACCCCAAAAAGAAGTCTTGATAGTGGATTAATAAAAGCAAATAAAGAATCTATAAACACCATGCATGATTTAATATAAAGAAAGATTACAAACAAGTAATATGATTATATAAACAAAAGATATGTTTAAGAATCTTACATGTACATACATATAATTAGACACTAAATATTGATATTAGATATTTAGAAAGAGTGCATGTTTTCTTGTCTTAAAATTTTACATATATATGATCATGTCACAAGGTGTCGAGACATTATATTTGCTTTCATATATGATGGTTACATCTTCTATTATATTTTTTGGTTCATGCCTTGCGCATACAAAAAATAATTTAATAAGCTAAATTTACAGATAAAAATATACGATATATTTATTCATTATAAAAAACTCCAAACATGAACAAGCGTGCTTGGTGCCTTTTAATCTCTTTATTTATTTGTGATCACTAAAATAAATCCAGTCTCCAAAGATAATCTTTAATTAATTTCAAGAAATATATAGATTAATTAGCTAATATTTGATGACGGGAAAACCAAATCCAGAAAATTGTATATTGAGCTAAGTATACAATCTTAAAGGTGACATTTTTTTTTTAAAAAAAATCTCTAATTCTTATACAGTCTTACCCAATAAACAAGTTGCAATATTCTAAGACGACACATATCTTTACGTTCTTTTTATGAATTAGTGTTTTTATATATACATAATGTTCATAAAATCTACTTGTAAATGTGATAGTCACTAATTATTCTTTCATATACACAAATAATTTCTTCACGTCGCGTATGAATTTTCTTGTTATAAAAATTAAAATGATGAGCATGTTTCTTATAAAACATACACTTATATATGGGTCAAGTTTTACATTTAAAAAAAAATATGATTTGAAATATATCTCAAATCGTATTTTAAATAGAATTCGAGATTTGAAATTATCATAATCCCTAATACGCAAATTTAAAATCATAACTTTATATTACATATTCTAACACACGCTTATATTATTAATAATCAAATTACTTGTCTTACGCCGAAATTTTGAGGATTTTCTCCTCCTTGGAAGTTTTTGACCAACAATAATTTAATTATATTATAGGTTGAGATACCTGAGAATAGTGAATTACGATCGATATATAAGCTACGATAATTTTTTATTTTTTTTGGATAACTAGTCTTTTAATAATAGTGAACAAAAAATATTTGTAGGCAAAACAAAAACATATCAGTTATGTAAGTTTGAAGTTAGTATTGACAAATAAGGTAAAATTTCAATAAAAATAGTTAGTAATTTAATCTTTCTAAGTCTGAAATTTTAGTTTAAAATGTCTAAAGTTAATCTTGATAAGTAATTGAGTGAAAAATTAAATGTCCAAGGTTTGTCTTTCACAAAGACAATATATTTAAAGTCGATCGCGAATTTCTATTTAAATCTCTTTAAAATTATTCTTAAAAACACATAAATTTGTAAAAAAAAATATCGTAATAATTAAAAATCAAAAACAAATTAAATAACAGCTCAAAAAGTGAATATTTGTGAACTTCGATCGAATCCAAATTAACGTCAAAGGGAATACCAAATCCGGAGTGAGATTTTTTTATTTTAAATATTTTTAAAAAGCAACTCTCTTATCAAAAATAAAGTGTTTATACACGCATAAACTACTTTATGTTATTTATCAATTTTAATTTTTTTCTAATAATCTCTTTTCTTATCAAATTATAGTGCATATTGATCTACTATCTAATTTAGGACTTTCTTTGTATTATAATCAACCAGTTACTTAGAAGATTTAACCTTAATTAGTGGGACAAGAACTTCTTATTTGCACCGTACAACGTGAGAAGTCAAAATATATAGTAAGTTTTTTTTTTTTAAAGAAAAAGATAAATGAGGAGAATTGTATAAATCATTAAATGAATGAATAAGTTATCAAAAGGAATCCTTGAGATGGTAGGAATGAATACAATCAATTACGGAATGTGATTCAAATTTAATCGAAAATTTAATATGAATTTCGAAAGTCACGTGAAAAACAAAACAAAAAAATACATCAATCTATTTACCTTCAATTAAAATTTTCAAACTTTAATCTGAAAATAAAAAATAAAATGGTAGGAAGTATCATTTTTTTAAATGAATCTTATGCGGTGAAAATTTAGTTTCGTGAAAAATATGAGAAACTTAGAAATCCATACTAGACTTCATCTTAGTCCAAAACAAAACATAGTTATTTTTGGTAGTGCTTATCGAAAAAATTGTGCAGATAATGTTTCTTTGGTAGTGTTTATCGAAAAAATTGTGCAGATAATTTTTCTTAATGGTTGGTCTATCGTATATGAATTTTTAAATTTACTAATATGTTAGCCTATTCGTAAGATATTGATTAATTCGATGACGGATTAACACTTATCAGGTGATTATCTGATAATGTACCTCTAGGCTTTTTTCTCCATGAACGTAACTTTAAAAATGTCTTTTTTTTCACTATTTTAAATATAATAAATTATATTTTTTTCTATATTACAAAAAAATATAGATTAATAGTAGTGTAATAGTTAATAATAAAAAAGTATAATTTTGACTTTACGACTTTATGACTAACAATATATCATTATATATTATGGAAAAATATTAAATGAAGTTAATATATACTAAATTAAAATAATAAATATGATAACTCTAAACAGGTTAACATATTATTCGATAAAAAAATTAAATAATCCACCTCCACACCAATAAGCCGTTAATCATAAAATTTTAATCCGTTCGCCAATCATTTATTCGACAATCCAATACCAATAATTCAATAAGTTAATTTTACGATTGGCTTATCGGTTATGATTCAGTTTTAAACATCTCTAGACCCTAGTTACTTCTTTCATTTTAATTTATTTATCTGATTATATAATAAACATAATTTTAAACTAATAATATAGATTTAATATATCAAAACATCTTTTAATCTGAAAATCTTAAAAGTATTATTGTGAAAATAAAATTTTAAAAAATATTTTTAAAAATGAATATAAAAAAAAAAGTAAGAGAAAAATTAGGGAGGTGGAGTTATTATAGCGGAGAAATTCGGTAAAGTAGAAAGGAAGTGCAAAGAACCGTACCAAATCCGTACGAAAAAAAACAGAAGTGGAAAAGGTCTTGTGCTGTGCTGGCACCTTAGCAAAACTCATTTGTCATAGCCCTTTTTTATCTTCGATTTTAATTTATTTATCTTATTTTTTTTATAATTTTTAAATTTTAATTATTTACATTTAAATATCAATTTAAAATATTTGATATAGTTTATGTAAAATTATAAGATTAAGTTATTTTTTTTAAAAAAAAATAAAATATAATATAAAATCAGATAAATAAATTAAATCGGAAAAAAATGTATTTATCATTGAGCCAAATTGGAGTACGTTACGTTGTTAATAAATAAGGGCCATGCAATGCAAAATGTCGATTATGTTGTCATGGTCCACTATGTAGACCTAACACGCTCGCCAAATTTTTATTTTTCAAGTGGGTCCTTAATTTATTTTCATTTTTATTTTTATTATTTTTTACAAAAATAATTTTTTGTCAAAATAGAAATACAATTAGATAATTTTAATATCGACAATAGTTTCTCTATTTTATTATTATAAGAATAAAGTATAGGCTAACGTTATGAATAGTTAATTTACTTTTCATAAATTTTATCTTTATGGTAGCTTTATAGTTAACAAATACTTTTTTTTGTTTTATTTAAAATGAAAAATTATTTGTTGACAAAGAGTTAAAAAAATGTTTTGACAAGTATTTTAGATGTATATAATAATAAGTACAAAAGTACGTTCTCCTAAAAACTTCTGAAATTAAGCATATCGGGTTATAATTATTTTATTTTGCTATTTTTGAACGATAAAATTATGATATTGAATTAAAACAAAATAAATATAAATAGGTGTTAATTTTTACGAAATGGACAAGAAAGAAAGAACATAAAATAGTATAGATGGAGTAACGTTTTTTACACCACAAACGTACATGTTTATGTTTATGTTTTGTTGTGACAAATTTCTATTTTTCTTTTGGTCAAAATTAAAAGAACATAAATGGAGAAACAAGATCATGTTGCAATAACAACAGTAATATATTCAGTGTCATTTTACATATGAAATTTAAGAAGAATAAGACCTTATTCCTATATTTGGTAATAGAAAGATAATTTCTGATAAACTCTTAATTAAGAAAAAAAAATATAATTTCACAATATTGAGTTACTATTTAAATTTTTAATATTTTTCATTAATTTTAAAGATTCACATGCTATTTTGAAATGTAATTATTTAGAGACTTTACGCTAAGGGGGGCAGCGGAATCGGGATTTACCGGTTCCCGGTCCGATCCGTCCCGGTCCGGTCCGGTACCGTTCATTACCGGTTAGTCCCGGTACAGACCGGTTCGGTCCGGTTCCGGGACAGGTACCGAACCGGAAATCGGGATTTATCGATCTGTTCCGGTTTCGAAACTTACCGGTCCATTACCGGTCCGGTCCAGTTAATTAATTAATTTATTTATTTATTTATTTTAAATTTTGGCCATTTATAGCCGTTGGGTAACGGCTAGTGGGCCCCCCAACGGCAATTTTATCCCAAAACCAGTCAATTAAACCCCCTACCCCCCTAACTTTTTTAATACCCTAAAGTCTTCAATACTACACTTTAACCCATTTTTTTACTTATAAATACTCCTAAAATTCATTATTTTATCACAAACTCATCTACTCATCTTCTATTCTCTCAACTCTCTACTATCTAATCTCTAATTCTCTAATATATAATATCTTAAATTTTGGTGTTGCCTTATTTGGTCTTTGAAAATTGGATTTGGAGCTTCAAAATTCAACTTTCAACTTTTCACGTTCGGCTTTCGGCGGTCATAAACGTCTACTTTTTTAAGTAGACGTTCGGTACACTCGTTCCAACTTTTACTTTACATTGCATTTATATTTAAATAATTATTATTATTTTTTTTGTGATTTATTATTTGCATTATATTTTTCGTATTATTTTGTGATTTATTATTTACATCTCACGTTTAATATTTTAATATGGATTCCGGTAAAAATATTGTTCAAAAAGGAAAGGGTAAAAAAAGTGCATTTGAGCGTGTAAAAAATATGTGTAACTTTACATCATCCGATAATGCAAAAACCGGTAGTTCTTCTAAATCAAAAACTAAAAAATCTACTATATTAAGAATAAATACGGATGATTATACACATGTTGATGATACTGTTTTTAATATTGATAGTAATTCAGGATTAGATCCTTATCATGAACATTTTACAACGTCGCTTTGGTAATTTTGATGAGGATTTGCCTAGTGATAATGATAATGAAAATGATATTGATAATTATACTGATACGCCTTCTTTTGATAATGATGAAACTGAGCCACCTACGGCTACTAATACTCCCAGTCCCGCTTCTAGTCCCGCTCCCTTTCGTTGTCCTGCCCCTGTTACCCCCGTACATCCTAGGCCTAAGGTAGAACGTGCTAAAAAATCGGTTGTTTGGCAATTTATGACACAAAATGAAGATAAAACACAAGCTATTTGTAACAAATGTAAACATAGATTAAATCATAAAACTGTTGGTAAATCTGGCGAGACGGGACATTTGAGTAGTCATTTAATGTCTTGTTGTAAAAATGAATTTTTGCATGCTAAAGCGGTAGCGGAAGCTAAAAAAAATGGTACCCCTCTTCCTGAAAATGTTGGAGTAGGCGGCTCTAACATGGTACAAACACAATTAAATCCGTCTAATGTTTCTGGCTCTAGTTTACCACTTTCATATAGTAGAGAAAAAGATCTTGAAGAATTAGCTAAAATGATATGTGTTATGAGTTTACCATTTAGTTTTGCTGAAAATCCCGGTTTTATACATTATATTCAAATTGTATATAATCCAAATTTTAAAGGTTTTGCTAGAAATACAATAAAAAAGATTGTATTTGATTATTATGCACAACATTTTCAATATCTTCGTTGTTTATTTTATTATAATACTTGTAAAATAGCTATTACTTCTGATATTGGTTTTAGTGTAAACGGTAACGATTATTTGACTGTTACTGCACATTGGATTGATGAAAATTGGTATATGCAAAAAAAATTTTTAGGTTATAAATGTTGTCAAATGCAAAAAAACGGTAGTTATATTGCTCAAACTATTTTAGATATTTTACAAAGTTATGAAATATGTGATAAAATAAGTAGTATTATTTTAGATACTGCACATATATATAATTTGATGGTTAGAGATGGTGTACAGATGTATAATAACGGATGTACAAAAGTTGAAAATGATTTTGATGCCTATGTTAATCAAAATACAGAACCTACTGAAGATATTCTCGCATGGTGGAGAATTCGCGGCAAAGGATTTCCGAAACTACAACCGATGGCTCGAGATATATTAGCATCGTCAGTAGCTTCAGAAGGCGTCTTTAGTGCAGCAAGGTTTCAACTTGGAGATCATAGGCATTCACTAGCAGCCGACAGCTTGGAGATATCGGTATTATTTCGTGATTGGATTAATGCGGGGAGAAGAAATTTGGGTCGTGAACCACTACCGACCAAATTTCAAGATGACATTGATGAAGTAATGCAGGATTATAGTGACGACGGGATTGAAGCAATGGAAGATCTTTCTATTCAACCAATTCCCGAACATGTTACTAAAGAAATGTTGAATGATTTACGAAAGGATTTATATGGTGGCACCAACTATTAGTAAGAGTATGATAATTCGAGATTTAATTCAAAGAGAACCTTTCCTAGAAGGTGGCTGTGTAGATTAAATCTTTTGATACTCTACTAATATTTTTGTAAATGTAATTGTAACATCAAATAAATATTAATAAAAATATAGGCTATTCGCCTTAATTTTTTATTTATTATTGTTGTATTAAATTAAATTTTTTAATTTTTAATTTTATAACTTTAAAGTTTGAATTTAAAATTTCCAAACTTTAAAGTTTGAATTTGAAATTTTCAAACTTTAGAAGTTTGAATTTAAAATTTTTCAAACTTTAAAATTTTGAATTTAAAATTTTCAAACTTTTAAAGTTTGAATTTAAAATTTTCTAACTTTAAAAGTTTGAATTTAAAACTTTCAAACTTTAAAAGTTGAAATTAAAATTTTATAACTTTAAAGTTTAAATTTAAAATTTTCAAACTTTAAAACTTTAAAGTTTGAAATTTAAATTTTACAAACTAAAGTTTGAAATTTAAAGTTTCAAACTTTAAAAATTTGAAATTTATTTTTTTATTTTTTAAGTATTATAATTTTGAATTAAATAAAATTAAATCAATGTTTAAATAATTTAAATTAATATTTTTTTAAAAAAAAAACCCGGTCCGTCCCGGTTTACCGGTCCGGTCCGGTACATTACCGGTTTCCTTCCGGACCGGGATGGAACAAATATTTTTTACCGGTTTACCGGTCCGGTCCGATCCCGGTTCCGGAACGGTACCAGTTCGCGTAGTACCGGTTCCGAAACGGTTTCGGAACTTACCGATCCGGTAATGCCGGTTCCGGTACCGCCGCCGGCCTTACTTTACGCCATAGTCTCAAATATAGGGCCTAATAAAATACTCACTTTCACAAAAATTAGGTAATCAAAAATTTCAAGAGAGCATTGTTGACATTTCGTGGTTTGTTGTTTAATTTATTTTCGTCGTTTAATAAATTTGTATAAAAATAGCCATTTTGCAAACTATAGCAAAGTTGTGACATCAATCATAACCTCCAAACAATTAAACACATTAATTCATAACACTCATAAATAGTTTACCAAATTAGAAAAATAAAGATTATAATAAAATTATGATGCGCTCATCAAAATTTTATCTAGCTTAATTTTTTATTGTTTTAAACGTATATAGTGAGACTATTTTATACAAATTTCTTAAACGGTGCCACAAGTTAAACACTAGGCATTAAATAATAAACGGAAAAGGGTCATATTTGCCTTTGTACCATTAGAAAAGGGTCATATTTATCCTTCGTCATATTTTTTTGATATATTTGCCCTTACCATCCTACTTTGGGTACATATTTACCTTTGTACAGTTAACTTTATCATGTCATCATTTTCTTTAGTCCACGTGGCGCCTACATGGCTCCATGTGGATATACTTATTATTATTATTATTATTATTAGTAGTAGTAGTAGTAGTAGTGTTGTAATTAAATTAAAAACTTACTCTCTCTTTAGTGAAAATCAATCAGACCTAATTTCCCTAATTTTCTGCCCATAATCTTTGCACACGAAGAAGAAGTCCCAGAGAAAAGATCGTTGAGTTCCAAAACTGTGTGTGGAAATACAGAGATAACTTAGATTGAAGGCTTTGATACAGAGAGAAGAGTCATTCATGTTTTGAATCTGCTAATTGGTCGGTAACTAAACAAGTAAAATTAAAGCGACACAAGAAATCCGACCAATTAGCAGATTCAAAACATGAATGACTCTTCTCTCTGTATCAAAGCCTTCAATCTAAGTTGTCTCTGTATTTCCACACACAGTTTTGGAACTCAACGATCTTTTCTCTGGGACTTCTTCTTCGTGTGCAAAGATTATGGGTAGAAAATTAGGGAAATTAGGTCTGATGGATTTTCACTAAATAGAGAGTACGTTTTTAATTTAATTACAACACTAATAATAATAATAATAATAAAAAGTATATCCACATGGAGCCATGTAGGCGCCACGTGGACAAAAGAAAATGATGACATGATAAAGTTAACTATAAAAGGGTAAATATGTACCCAAAGTAAGATGGTAAGGGCAAATATATCAAAAAAATATGACGAATGATAAATATGACCATTTTCTAAGGGTACAAAGGCAAATATGACCCTTTTCCCAATAATAAATGATCATATTTCTATAATCATCAATATTTTTATGAATCTAGAAAGAAATCAGAATTATTTCTATATAAGTTGGTAATAACTAATCACTACATTTATTCAAATTTAAACACATTTATTGGGATAAACAATTCCATCATCTTATACTAATATGTTATTTGTACATACCATTCTTTTATTGTGCAATGCACATAGTATTCAACTCTTAGATGTGTTTAATCTTTAGAAAACAAATTTTTATATCAACCCTAAAATGTTTCTAGTGAACTTTATTCGACTAGCTCTTCTTTTTTAGTCTTGGAAAAAAAGTGAAATATTTTTTATATTTATTGGGAATAATTTTAATTTATAATATAAATTTTATTTCTAATAAAATTATTTATAATCAACAAATTTTGACCGTTGATTTTTTTCTTTATCAAGTCAAATCGTGTTATATTTCCTACAATTTAATTGAAGTCGCGATCTTATCCATTTTTTCTTTTGGTCCTATTTTATTTTATTTTGTTCGGTTTCAAGAATTTTAACACGATTTTATACCTATTTAGAGATAATGTAATATTTTCAAAATGACTTATTGATACGATATACTATTTTAACTATATCAAGTCAATTTTACATCACGTAAATTTGGATAAATTAATATAATATACTAATTTTACTATATTAAATTAAATTACATCACATAAATTTTAAACTAAGAAAATATAAGTCATTTCATGCACTTACTCAAATCTTTGACTAATATGACCTGTTTATTTTTTTTCTATTTCTACTTTTTCTTGTTCTTTTGTCTTCTCCTTTTTTAGCTGGCTTGCTTTTTTGATACAGTTTTATTGATTTTCTCTTTCTCTGTATTGATAAGATGCAAGATATACACACTCATTTACCTACCCTACCCCCCACCCCCCTTCAACCCCACATTCTTTTTCCCCTTAATTTTCTGTAGACTCACGTTTATCGTGGATACCCTTCAAGAAGTGTTGTTTGGGTTGTGAAAACTTCAATAAACTCACTTTCCCATATTTTTTTTTCTTACAAGAAAATTTCTCAAAACTAAAAAAGATTAGATTTTTGATCGTTTTCATTCTTTCAACTGACTTGTTTCTTGCTGAATGAACAAAAAAGATACAATCTTTGTAAGTTAAATAGATAGATTTTTGAAAAAAAAAGAATGAATGGTCTTACACATACAGAACCAGAAATTTCTGAATTTGTTGAAGTTGATCCAACTGGTAGATATGGCAGAGTATGTTCTCTCTCTTTGTTTGTTTATGAGTCTCAGGTTTTTTCACTCCATTGAAGTTTTGAGCTTGATTTCTTTTCTTATTTTTTGATGCAGTATAATGAAATTCTTGGAAAAGGAGCTTCAAAAACTGTGTATGAATCAAAACTTATCTACCTTTTTTTGCTTGTAAAAATGGGTATTTGTTAGATCTATTAGACACCCATTTTGGTATTTGGTTCAAATGTTGCAGCTTTACTGTGGGGTTTATAGAAAATGGGGTGTTTCAAGTTTTTGTGGGGTTTATAGAAAATGGGGTGTTTCAAGTTTAGTTTTTTTTTCTTCTCCATATTTTTGGATAAAGGATGGAACTTTAAGATGGATCATTGTGATTTGATTGGTTTGTATGTAATGATTGTGCAGTTATAGAGCATTTGATGAATATGAAGGGATTGAAGTTGCTTGGAATCAAGTGAAGCTTTATGATTTCTTACAAAGTCCTGAAGATCTTGAGAGGCTTTACTGTGAAATTCATTTACTCAAGACTTTGAAGCACAAAAATATCATGACATTTTATACTTCTTGGGTGGATCCTGCTAATAGGAACATCAATTTTGTTACTGAAATGTTCACTTCTGGAACTCTTAGACAGTGAGTTCTTAATTTTCTGTTTCTTGGAATTTCATTTTTGTTTACTATTGCTAAATCTGGATCTCCTCCACCACCACCCTCAAATCCTTTGCTTTTTTTTTTGTTTGTGGGGTTTGGTAGGTATAGGCTGAAACACAAAAGAGTCAATATTAGAGCAGTAAAGCGCTGGTGCAGACAGATCTTGAATGGGCTTCTCTATCTTCATAGTCATGATCCCCCTGTAATCCATAGAGATCTTAAGTGTGATAACATCTTTATCAATGGAAACCAAGGAGAAGTGAAAATTGGAGATCTTGGCCTTGCTGCTATTTTGCGAAAATCGCACGCTGCTCATTGTGTTGGTATACTTCTTGCACTGATTTTACTCACCTTATACTTTGCTCTTCTGCTTTGCCTAGTGTGTGAAATGTATATGATCAACTTGTGTGTGTTTGTGCTATGACTTGGAAAATGGTTTGCTCAAATGTTTATGGGTCTGTAATGATCAGGTACGCCTGAGTTCATGGCACCGGAAGTTTACGAGGAGGAATACAATGAACTAGTTGACATATATTCTTTTGGTATGTGCATATTAGAAATGGTTACTTTTGAGTACCCATATAGTGAGTGCACCCATCCAGCTCAGATCTATAAGAAAGTGATGTCTGTAAGTACTTATCATTTGTACTCTTTTTGTCCTTCCTTTTCTGTTGTGGTTATCCCAATTGATTTGGTCAATATTCTAGGGGAAAAAACCAGACGCTTTGTACCAAGTGAAGGATCCTGAGATACGTCAATTCGTTGAAAAATGTTTGGCCACCGTGTCTCTAAGGCTCTCTGCAAAGGAGCTTCTGGATGACCCTTTTCTCCGGATTGATGATAGTGAATCAGATTTAAGACATACAGAGTCTAGGAGAGAACTAGATTATATGAACCCTCTGCTAAGGAAGCCTGTTCGTGGACTAGATTATGAAGGAAAATCATTTGGTAATGGCACCTACAATGATTATGGTTTTGATGATATACATGAATGGGCATCTGATCCAAATGAATACGAGCAAACTGGAATTGAACTGTTCGAGTATAACGATGATGAACACGATGAACATTCCGCAGATTTGGATATAACTATTAAAGGGAAGAGAAGAGAAGATGGAAGCATCTTCTTAAGACTCAGAATTGCAGACAAAGAAGGTAGGTCGCCATAATTTATTTTCTTGAACTGATTTGTGTATGCTTATCATGAGCTGAAAATTGTGCTATCTGTGTCTTTGCAGGCCGTATCAGGAACATCTATTTCCCATTTGATGTTGAATATGATACAGCATTAACTGTTGCAACTGAAATGGTATCCGAATTGGATATAACTGATCAAGATGTTACAAAAATCGCCGATATGATCGATGGTGAGATTTCCAAATTAGAACCCGATTGGAAGCCAGGGCCAGGAATGGTAGAAACCCCTCGCTTTGCAAATTCTAGCTTCTGTCACAACTGTTCGTCCAACAATTCCTCTGTCGGTTCGTTCATGAATTTCCTATCTAAAAATCCAGTTGCTCAGAATTTGCAGCTAGCAGAATGCAATGGATGTGCTGCTACACATGGTCGGTTTGAAGAGGTTACATATCAAAATAACAGTCCTCGGCCTATTGCTTCGACTTATTCTGATGAACCAGCATCATCAAGCCATATTAATGGTGTCCATTACAACTTGTTCAAAATGAATGGCTTCCATCACACAGAGATTTGGGATCGGCATGAAAGCTTTGAATGCAGTTCAGTGGGATCCGAGGAGAGTCATTCCCTTGAAGGAGGTTATAAATTGTATCACGACCCTTCAACTGAAGGTCAGAAAGAGGCTGGACCAAAGAGTGAGCTTACATCAGGTGTAAAAAGTTTCGACAGATCTTTATCAAATCCCCGTTCTTTAGGTGAAATTCCTGCGTCATACGAAATATCTGAGTATGAGCACTTGATTGAGCAGGAAATGAGATGGCTCAAAGCAAACTACCAGATAAAACTGAGGGAGCTAAAAGATCAACACTTGGGACTTCCACCTAAAGCTTCAAAACCTCCTACAGGTTCCTCTAAGCGGAAAAAGAAGACGAAGAATAAGAATTCATGTCTTGAAACTCTTCTAAAGTCTTCTGATTGTGGTAAGACCATTAGTTCAGAATCAAATGGACTTAGCTGCCCCATTTCGGTATCCCAAAGGGCCCGAAAAAGTGAGGCGATCAAAGGTTCCCCGAATGTCAGGGACATGGTTAGTACTGCAAAGAGTTTCTTCACCAGAACATTGCTTCACAGAACAACATCCTTACCAGTTGATGCTGTTGATATATAACTGTTGTAAGAAACTCCATTTTTCTTGTTTCTTTTCAAGTGTTTCATACAATAGTAGAGGCTGTAAAATTGTCTTTGTTATCTATGAGGTTAGTTTATGTCCCATTTCTACTTGTGGGGTTTGCCTATATTATATTTCTTGAATAGAAAAATATGAATGATAGTGAGCTATGACAGGCAAATTATGAGACAATGTAATTATTGAGGCTTTAGATTATTTCTCCAAGTGGGATATATGTACATGACTTTGGTTCAAATTTTTGAGTTGTAATGTACTCACAATAATAACATTATCCTTTTACCTTAAAATTGCCAAAGAAGTGCATCTATTTGTCTCTTCTCATTGGTGCCTTTATTTTTAAGTTGAAGTGCATTATTTTCTGCAACTGATCATCTGACCTTATTTCATTTTAGTATGTTAGTTATTTGCTGGCCAATGAGAGATTTTTTTTTTTTTTATTGAGAATTCTTGCATTTGCAATATTTTGCATATATCCTCAAGTTTATTGTCAATGATAGAAGTTTGGTTTTCAAATATGAAATTATTGCTCATGTCCCACTCCTCATCATGCCTCATCCAACTAAAATCTACTCACAATCTCCTCTTTTTCATATATGGTCCAAAAGGGATAACTTCAATGAAATTCTGTCCATTATATGTTTTGGTTGACCATACTGAAAACTTAAATAAGAGATCGGTCACTTGAAATGGTCTGATCATGTTCTATGTTGATCATAAATATACACGCTCAGTACTGATCAAGTTCTATGTTGATCACGAATGTACACGCTCAGTACTAATCATGTTCTATGTTGATCACGAATATACACGCTCAGTAGGAGTTGTATATGCTAATTAGTGTGGTTATATATACTAAATAGTGAAGATTAGTGTGGTTAATTTCAACTTGGGACGTAGTTATTATTACGGTATTAGATAAAAAAAAAAGTAAAGAATCTTTTGTAGTTTTTTTTTTTTCTTCTTTGTTTGGACAGCAATGATAGGTTGGATTTCACACATTGAGAAGGAATCTTAAATTAAATTGTTACACATAAATATTGAATTTTATGAAATTGGACCAAAGCTTAAAGAGATTCCATAGGCATATGGGCACTAGCCAAACTTTTAATCTATTAAAAGAAAATAGGCTGGCTCACTCTATAATTATTGCATCTTTTTTTAAAGGTATATTCCAAATTATTATTCTCTCTCTTTTATTCATTTTTTTTTCTGAAGTCAATTTATATTAAAACTTGTAATTTTTAACTATGGTAAAATATGATAAATATTTATCTTCGTCGAGTATTAAAATGATAATATCGTAGTTAATTGGTGTATCTTGTAATATGTTCATGATTAAATGTAGTAATAGATTCAAGATTTTCAACTTTACTTAGAAACTACAAAATATGTTTCTTGAGAACGTATTCAAAGGGGAAAATTGAAACAATTTGGTTGAAAAAGACTCACAAATTAAAATACAAATTTGAATAGTATGAAAGAATAGGAGCATTAATATGTTCTATTTGTTTGACTATTAAAGGTCAAATTTTTATTATAAAATTCTAGCTTTAAAGTCTCCTGTTTATTTTAAGACAAAGACGGGACTATTATTTGATAATTAATAATATTTGAAAATTTCAAACGTCATCAAAATATTAAGAAAAATTGGTCCACCATGAGAGGAGCTTTTTGGTTTATTTTCTTTGACAGCTAGTTTTGATTTATAATTTTTTTCTGAAAATCATTTATGGGTAATTTAGAAATAAATAGTATATTTTTAAAAATTGGTGGTTGGATGATATTTTTAAATTCTTGCAAACTCTATAAACGTGTTGACTATTTAATGACAAAAAAAAAAGAAGAAGAAATTGAAAGTGAATTTCTTAAGGTCAATACAAATTAAAATATACTACTATGAGTAATTTTTTTAATAAAAAAAATGAAACATTTTATTACCAAACTGAAATGTTAAATACATTCCTAGACCATTTTAAGACATGTTGACTTTGATAAAAATCATTGATTTTTGCTATAACTAAATTTTTATCATGTTTAATTGACTCGTCTTAAAAATTAATCAACCATAAATTACTCTAACATACTAATATTTCCCCTATTTTCTCCAACTAATTAGCAAATTAAATCCTTGTTTATTTGATTTGGCTTTTCATAGAGTAAGGGGATTTTACAAGTCACAACATAACTAATATTGAACTTTCTAAAGTTAATTTTGACTCAAAAATATATACAAAACGTCTTTTAGTCTGAATTTGGTGTCAAGCACTTTTCATCAAACTAATAATTGTACAGATAATTAATTAATTATACCTAATAATGTCACAATATGACAAAATGGAAGATTAGTTATTTTTCCATTTTTCCTTAAGTAGTCAAGAAATTGACTACAAATTAATTCCGTAATCATCACAATTAAAACTACTCCGTAAACTTAATTCTTTCGAAGATAATGTCCTTAATGATAGTTATACTTTAGAAAAATAATTAATACTAGAAATAAAGATTTTTTTCATCGCAAATCAATGAGAAATTTGTGTTATATAATATGATTTCCTCCTTCAATTTTTTTCATATAAAACAATAATATTTTTTACACCAGTTCAATTAAAATATCTATAAAAATAGTCACTAAACTTTTTTTAATAAAAAATAATATTTTTTAGTAGTAGATATTTTTAGTTACGCAATATATATTGTGCTTGGTATCTACTTATCATTATAGCATAAAGGTGAAAATTTTAACGTAAAATAAGTCGATCATTGTGAGTATTTGATCCAAAAGTTCAAATATATTTTGTTAAATAATCAAAAGTTACAATAAAAGTAGCTACAAATTCCTTTAACCAAATACATATATATCTCAATTATAAACTTTTAACTTTATTACTCATAAAGTGTAAAAATATGAGAAAAAAACTTCTAATTTATTTTAAAGATGCTTATCCCTAATTCCCCACTAAATCAATCTCTTTTCTTTAGTCAACCACTTTATTTTTTCCAATTTTTTTCCCAAGAATAAAAAATTAATTCGTCATTATTGATTAATGATTGAACCTATATATTATGGTACTAATTAAAGTGTACCTCTTGTACTATTAGATCTCAACTCTTTTGATATTTTTTTATGGTGGGTGGGAGAATTAGAGCCTGTTTGAATAGATTTAAAAGTCGTTCAAATTGATTTAAAAGTCAATTTTTGATTTATTAGGGTATTTGAGAAATATCGAAGTAATTTATTTAAGTAAAAAATGACTTATTTTAAGTCAAAAGCTAAAAATTAGGGGATGGATGTTTTTTTTTCAACTTAGAAGTAATTTTATGTTGATCGTGTATATTACATTTTTACCCTTAATTCTTTTATTTTTATTTTTATTTTTATTATTATATAATTATTATTTTATTATTATTATTATTATTATTATTATAATTATTAGTATTATTAATATTTTGTTATTTTATTATTATTGATTTACTTTATTACTCTTTTATTATTTCTATTATTATTATTATATATATATTATTATTATTATTATTTTATTATTTTTATTATTATTATTATTTATTTTATTATTATTTATTATTATTATTATTATATATTATATATTAGTATATATTATAAATTATTATTATTATTATTATTATTATTTTCATATTATTTTATTATTATTATTATTATTATTTACTATTATTATTATTATTATATTATTATTTATTTTATTATTGTTTTTATTATTATTTTTATTATTATTATTATTATTATTATATATTATTATTATTATATATTATTATTATTATTAATATATTTTTTATTGTTATTATTATTTTATTTTTCTTTATTATTATAATTATTATTATTATATATTATATTATTATTATTATTATTATCATATTATTTTATTATTATTATTATTATTGTTTATTATTATATTATTATATATTACATATTATTATTATTATTATTAAATTAATCAACTTTATCATGTTAATAGCTTTTAAGGTATTTCAGATATTTTGATTAAAAAAAAAGTGTTTACAGCACTTATTTGCCAAACATATCAACAACCTTTTTTTTAACTTCAGCACTTTTATCCAAACACATAACTACTTATTTTAAAAATAAGTTTCAGCACTTTCCAAAATACTTTTTAAAAGCTACTTTTTTTAAGCCATCCAAACGGGATCTTAAACTAGTAAATTAAAATCAGTTAAATGACCTAATTTTAGGTTTGGTTTATATATAGAGAAATTTGCAATAATAGTAATAAAAACAATTTATTAGTTGTAACAATAATGATAATGATGATATATAGACTATGGTTATGACTTATGAGTTATGACTTCCTTGCATTGGATTCCAATAGTCTTAGGATACTCAAATTATAAGGTTTACTATAAATTAAGGATATGTTTTATTAATTAAGAGATGAAAATATTCCCAATTTGGTGGAATTAATTAAAATATGATCTCTTGCCCCAAAGTTAAGAAACCTTCCATGTGCACTTTCTCCCACATGCATTTTTAAGTTTAAGGAGAAGTCATGAGTGGTTTAGTATTTGAAATTTACTAATTCAATTAATTAAGATTTGAGTTAAATAAGTTCATTAAGAGAATAAATCACAATACTCTCGAATAAGAAGTTTTTCATTAATTCAAAAATATAACTCATTTCTAATCAGTAATAAAGCAATCACTTGTTTCTTGAATTAAGTACAACGATTCATCAATGCCTCTTTCTTGTTTGTTTTTAAACTCACTCATAGGGGTTGGGAGCCTCTCAGCCATTGGCATCCAATCTCAATTTTCATTCAATCTGATTGTGTGACTTCAAACGATCATCATAAAAAATAGTTTACGTTAATATATCTAAAGTGGCCAAAATTTTATCTAGATACTTTATTTTAGAACTAATCATTTGGTTTGCAAGTTTGATACTCCATTCTTTCTTCTAGAATTATTATCGTACATTTTGTTGTCAAGTAGAGCACTATAATGGTTGAGATCATGCATCTCTATACTAAAAAAGATGGATGAAATAGTCAAAAGATGTATATTAAAAAGTGTAGATGGCAAACTAAAAAGTAGGATAACTTTAAGAGATGTGGATATTATATTCTTCTTATATTAGTTCTTATTATATAAAAATATATGAATTCTCCAAATGTGACAAATTCCATTTCCTCTTCTATCTAGCTATCTCTATCTTGAGTTGAGCACTAAATTCCCATTCTTGAAAATGAAAATGATTACTTTTGAGCTCCCACAGGCCATAACTTGCCATTGATTTTGACACTATAAGAAAAATGTATTAGAAAAATTAATAAATGTACTTCTCCATCGCATATTAGTTGATCATTATATTAAAAATAATTGTTTCACATTAATTGATCACTTTACTGAATCAAGAAAACATAAATTAATTTTTTACTATATTATACTTGCAATTAATTCTCGCATTCGTTTGTAAAATTTCCAAAAAGTTTTTTAAGGAATGAATTAGTAAAGTTATACTATTTTTATTTATGATTTCTTAAGCACCGTGCAAAATGAAAAATGATCAACTAATATGAGACAGAAGGAGTATTAGTTATGATATTATTTAGTCTTTTATATGATAGAAATTAAGTAATACATAACAAACTATAGCATTAGCAAGACAAGGGCAACTTATAGAGTACGTGATAAACATAATTAAAGGCAAAATTGTTCTTAAAATAATGAATAAGAAATAATCCCACTATGACTAAATTTAGTATTTCTAATATTGTAATACACGTTATTTAGTATTATTTTTATACTCCACTAATGAATATAATGTTCGAAACATAAAAAATAATAATTAACAAAATAAATAGTGCAGTATGAATACACCTTTTTTAATATTATTAATATACGCTCTGTAAATAATCTCAAAGATAAAAATTACTCCACTAATAAATAGGACATACGAAACATTCAGAATCAGAATTCAAAAAGAAATATACAAGATAATATTATTTTTTTTGGGAAAAAAAAAAGAACATTTATGCAGTGTGCTCAAACATTTTAAGAAAATAATTTAAAATGTGTCTATTTTAAAATAAATATTAAACTCTATACCTATTTAAGAAAAAATACACACAAAAAAATACTCAACAAGTATAGATTATTTTAAACCTTTGCAATATACAACAATAATTAAATTAAAATGTGGATCGTAAATTCTAAAAATATAAAAACACATGTTGAAGTTTCGTATTAAGAGCCTGTTTGGATTAGCTTAAAACCTGGTCAAACTGACTTAAAAGTTAGTTTTTGACTTATTTATGTGTTTGACAATTCTCAAAGTAACTTATTTTAAGTTAAAAAAAAACTTATTTTAAGTAAAAAGTTAAAAGCTGGGGAAGGGTTTTTTTTTTTATAGTTTAAAAGCTCTTTTAAGTTGACCAAATATTTTCCCTTTTTGCCCTTAATTCTTTTATTTTTACTTTTATTATTATTATTATTATTATTATTATTATTTTTTTTTTTTTCATATTGTTATATTAATATTATTATTTATTATTATTATTTATATTTAATTTTTTTATTATTATTATTAAATTTTTTTATTATTATTATATATTATTATTATTATTATTATTATTATATATTAATATTTTATTATTTTATTATTATTATTATTATTTATTTTATTATTATTATTATAGATTAATATTTTTTATTATTATTATTATTATTTATTTTATTATTATTATTATAGATTACATATTATATATTATTATTATTATTATTCTTTTCATATTATTATTATTATTATTATTATTATATATTATTATTATTATTAAATTAATCAACTTTTATCATGTTAACAGCTTTTAAGGGTATTTCAGATATTTTGATTAAAAAAGTGTTTATCAGCACTTATTTGCCAAACACATCAACAACTTTTTCTTTTAACTTCATTACTTTTATCCAAACACATAACTACTTATTTTAAAACTAAGTTCCAGCACTTTCAAAAGTATTTTTTAAAAGCTACATTTTTTAAGCCCATTCAAACGGGCTCTAAATCGAAATATTTGCCTACATTGACAATTTCATTGTGCTGTTATAATCAAGAAATATCTTAGACATGAAAATAATATAAAATACCCAAACAATAATCTATAAAATTTGAAATTTTTTTGTATGGATTTTGTGTTCCTTTAAATTATATTTGTATTTGCTCGTTCTAACTTGATAATTATTACAAATATAGTAAAATATTTAATGATTGCCTTAAAAGTTTAGATTTCATTTTATTTATTGATTTACCTTAAAAGTTTAGATTTCATTCAATTAATTGATTTAACTTAAAAGTGTAAATTTTATTTTATTTAATAATTTACCTTAAAAGTCTTTATTTTATTTATTTTATTTTATTTTATTTACTAATTTAACTTAAAATTACTCTAGATTTTGGTATGCTATATTAAGCATAAAATTAATTGCGTTCCCTATATTTAAGCGTAAAATTAATTGTGTTCCCTATTTTTACTATGATGAAAAGATCACCTTCCCTTATAATATTTGGAAAGATAATTAATGCAATGAATTTATTTTATGTATATAAATAGTTGTGACTCTCCCTTCTATTAAGTTCATTTCTCATAAAAGAGTTCATCAATAATTTTCTTAACTATTTTGTTAATAAAAGTTAGTCATGGAGAATAAGAAGAGTAGAGGACGTCAAAAGATACCAATGAGAAAAATAGAAAAAGAAGATGACTTATATGCTAGCTTCTCAAAGCGTCGTCTAGGTTTATATAAAAAAGCTAGCGATCTTGTTTTTGAATGTGATGTGGACATTGGAATGATATATTTTTCTCCTAAAGGTAATCCATTCTCATTTTTTCATCCAAATGTTAATGCCGTTGTTTCTCGTTTTCAGAATCCCAATATAGAATTCAGTGAAAGTGATCTTCTAGTCACGGCTGGCAACCGAGTAAAAGTGAACGAACTCAAAAGCACGCTTGATGAACTTGATATCATAGAAGACATTGCAATTGCTAAGAAGAAATCATATGATGAAGTGATTGAAGCTAGAAAGAGAGGTTGGTGGGAGTCGATTGAGCAGCTTAATGCACCTGAAGTGACCAAGTTTGAAGCTTGGATGGATACTATTATTTTTAACATGCAGAATCGTTTGAATGAAATGGAAAATGGAGCTTCGTCCTCATAATTAAAATGTGAAGGTTGAAGCAAAATTCAAATCATAGATGAAGTAATCACATACAGAAATATTGGTGAAAGCCCTAGAAAGTTTATATTTACAATATTGAGATGTTTATTTTTGTTTTTAGTTTATTTCATTTCAATGTTTCTACATTCCTGTGCTTTGCTATGATTTCTATAATAATATTTGATATAATTAGTAATTTCTACCTCCCGGACAAATTTTCTGGCTATTTAGCATTATCGATGTAGATTTAAGATTTAAAGAAAGAGTTTGGTGATCTTAAAATTAAGTTTTGGATTTTGTATTTATCGGCAATTGATGTAAAGTCAAATTCTTAATAGAAGATTGACAATAATTTTAGTAAAAAGCTTTCAACACTTCACAATAGCTTTTTGTTAACAAAGTCTGTAGTTATTTTTCATTTGATATCCCGTACTCATATTAGAGCCCAAGTAATTTGAACTTTGAACTCATACCGAATAAAAGCCCATTCTATTAAAAGCAATCTCTATCAAAGATTTTTTTTCATACCCAAAACACTAAATCGAAACCTGTAGATGCTTATTGTTTGTATACATGCACCGATGACACATTAAGAGTGATTTTGGAACAATGTAATTTTTTTTTCTCCATATTTTTGTGCTCAGTTAAACTACGTCACATAAATTGAAATGGGACCGAGTAGAAAATCTCAAATCTTATTTTGATTTGAAGAATCCCATATCAAATATGACCCATCTCATGTTACCTAGCAAATCCACAACTAGGATGTGACATCTTAAAAATATTATATTATCCAATAATAATAATAATTTATATGTCAAAGCACATCTTCCATAAATAATTACCCAAAAAAAGCAAAAAAACAATAGGTTATGTTTGATCAATTGCAGCTCCAGAGTGACTATCAATTATCACTTTGTAAATACTGAAAGGAGATGTCATTTTCCCTATTCTTTTTGCTTTTGAGGGGTGGGTGTTGTGTTAGTATTGATACTGAGGAACTTAAAGAGAAAATCCAGGCTTTTTATATACACAATTTGACTAGTACAATTACGACGATTTACCCTCATTCTTATACAAGGATTGTCGATGCTCTATGAGTTATATATATACATGGAGATAACAAAAAGGGGTTGATAGAAGCTTGTATAATCTTTAAGAAAGTAAAAAAGAAGCAGGAAATCCAAGATTTCTTACAGAGGTCGCAAGAGAGGGTAATCCTCAAGAAGTTCTCGTTCTGATAATGTGTCGTTTTCATTCTGTGGAGTCCATAAAATCTCAACTGCCTGCAACAAGTAAATGTCACAAAATTAAAAGCTAGAAGTGGTATAAAACTTGTAGCTTCTTGATGACCAATTCGTTCACTTACCAGTGTTCTACTGGAAGGAATAGACGCAATCTTTTGCAATGCGTCTTTCAAGTCTCCACTTCCGTTAATAGTAGGCAATTTATAAACACCTTCAGCAGCAACCAAGATTGTAACCTGAAATTGCACATACGAATACTAAAATGAGTATCGTGCTAAGGATGGATCATTAGTGTGTAAAGTATAAACCCAACAGCGCAAATTTGACTCCAGAAAAAAATTATAACAATACATCGACTAAATGATAGAAACAGTAAATCCATTGCAGGGTATAGATGCTCTAGAAAATATTGAAGGTAGACATTAGTCTTTAACATCCAATGCAGAGCTCTCAGTTTTTTTTCTTTTTGGGAGGGGCATCGTCAGCAAAGTTCATCTTAACAAATCATTATGCCATTAACTCGAAAACAAAGATACTTCTATATAGTTTTCATGACAACACTGACATAATTCATTCACTTGCATCACTATTTTCCAACAACCTGCAAACTAATGAGATTTTTAACACCAGTCAGCAGCAAACATTAAGTATAAGAAAAAACTCCTTTCAGAAGTCGAAATGGAAGAAACTTAGCACTATGTGTCGATTGCCAAACATCACAAATATGGTATCCTCACAAGCTACGTCCACACAGAATTAACAAAGAGCGATAATGATAAACAACAGTGAGGAGAGCCCCAGGTCGCACTCGCTAAGAATGTTTAATCTAATCTCTTCAAATATTTTTCACCAAGCAAAGAAATGAGTACTATCTTCATGCAACATCTACCAAGATAAATTGGAAAGTGTACATGCACTGATGATGAAGAGTAAAGGAACCAGCCATATTAAAGGAACAAAGAAATCACAATAGATGAGGTTAAGGACCTATATCTCTGTCCAATTCAGAAATGCCCGTACAGGATATCTTATAACACACCTTTTTGTTATCCTTAATTAATTTGCAATCTACCGATGGGGTAATGGAGGCTGTTGTGGGGTTCTTGAAACTTAAGCCTATAGACCTACTAATACCAACAACATTAATATTAGACCTTCCGCCATTCAGGAAAGCTTTTTTTAGGGATAAGATTCTATGCTTAGAAATGTTTTCCCTTATGGAACTAAGGACGGCACTCATAAATCAATGCAGGCCTTCACGTTCCCAAAATTTCACCCAAAATTAGCCACAAAATTTAAATTAAAGAAGAGCTATGCAAGGTCATCCTTACCACTATGTATTCATTGCTGAAACCATTTGCCCTCTGGCTCGTAGAACTTTTCCTTTTAAGGTTGTTCACGTTCACAAGTGTCTCTTCATCAAATTTACCACGTTCCTCAATGGAAAGTTGATTGAATCGATTCTCACCTTCCTCCATGCTCCTTTTGACATCAACCTGCACAACAGACACAATAAACATACTTGGTAGGATATATAAAATTTGAGAGACTTCCCTGATATGCATTGGTGTGAAAATGCATTACTGGAGACAGACATAAGAACAAAACACAACAGCAAAAAAAAAAAGGGAAAATGCACAAGTACCCCCCCAACCTATGCTTGTATGCCTGAAATCCCAGAGACACACTTATACTATAGTAAGGTCCTATTACCCCCCTGAACTTATTTTATAAATAATTTTCTACCCCTTTTCGGCCTACGTGGCACTATCTTGTGGGCCCAACGCGTGTTGACATTTTTTTTCAAGCTAGTGCAACGTAGGCCGAAAAGGGGTAGAAAATTATTTATAAAATAAGTTCAGGAGGTAATAGGACCTTAGTATAGTATAAGTGTGTCTCTGGGAGTTCAGACATAGGTTTGGGGTACTTATGCATTTTCCCAAAAAAAAAAGATAAGTTACAGGCTGAAAACTCTCATAATATATGGTGTTTGGCCAAAAAAACAAAGATCATTGCAAGAAACAGCAACTTACTATTACCAACACTCCCCAAATTATATCAAATGATCAGTTAACGAAGTCTTGGGCGTTGTAAAAGCTGTTTTATATAAGGATTGTTTTTATCGGTTAAGTATTTTATTGTATAGCCAAAAAAAACAGGATTAAGGAAGTGCCGATGAAAACTGTTCATCTAAGGATTATGATTCTTTTACACTAGGAATGCAACAAAAGCAAGATATTGTAACCAGAAAAGAGAGGGATTCAAGTATCGTGAATTCTAATAAAATTTATCACAATTGTATTCAGCAGAGGATTCTCTGAAAAAGCAAAGCACCGATATGATGAAACTAGAAAGACCCAACCATGATTACAAGGTTTCACAAAGATGCAAGAGATGGATACAACTTGACTTCTGATAGTATCAATGGCTGTAGATGAAATAATTCGGAGCTCTTTCAGACTTCCACAATTTAAAGTTCCTCACAAATTTTAAGTTGACTGCAGAAATTATCTGTCCAGAGACTAACAGAGTAAGGAACTTTATTCTACCTAGCCAACTATAGCATACTTCTAACTCATTAGTTTATTAGTTCATCTAGAATCCTGAGACTTGAAGCTGCTTCTTAGTGTATAAAGTTCATCAGGAGAAAACATCTGATAATTACTTATTATAAAATTAAGGCATTAAGGCCCAAAGAAAGTTATTGTATTCAGTGGCTCACTTCAAAATAAAATAAAAGGTTGGACGTCAAAAAGATTTAGTCTTCACTCCAGTTTTAATGAAGTTTATGCATAAGGTCTTTTACCTTTGGATCAAAAGTAAAGCAAAGTCAATTATTTTATTTCTGTTTGTAGCAAAAAAAGCAGTTATATCATCAGAATCAAAGTAAATAATGGCACACTGAGCACATAACACATTAACAGGTTAATAACTCATTTTTCACTCATTTACTGTTGTGACCTGGATATTCTTTGCTGACTTTACTTCTGATTTTGATCTAACATATAGCTGACAGGATTTTAACATTTGTACATTGATAGTACCTCCTCATGCAAATTAAGGACATGGACATGGCTTTTTAGCAATTAAATGAGTATGAGGTTTTTAGTCTCTCTTCCACAGAGAGGAGAAAAAGACTAGGTGACAGAAAGAGCCTAGTAAAGGGTATCCATTAAGGAACAAGAGGGTGCACAAGTCTTTTTGTTCTTTATCAAATTCTGAGCTCCACGACAATATACCAAGGCTTTATTGGACTTGGTAGCACATAGCAGAATGCATGACACCATTACTATATGAGGAGTCAAACCGTTTTTTAAATAACAATTTTTCCGTATTTGTGACATATAGTACTTTTTCTATAATTTCTATTTAAGAATTTTTTATTCTTCAAAAATTAAGAATTGCTGTCAAAACTGAGGCCTATAACATGACCCTAATACAAAGAACCCACTCATTCATTTTTTAAATGGAGAGAGTATAGAAGTGAAAAGGCAAACTGAAGCCAAACAGAAGTCCTTAACTTCACTTGAAAAAGTCTTGTAGATTTTAGCTGGTTTAAGAAGCAAAATATCATAAATCCATGTCTGACTCAATCAAACCAAGAGCAAAAATGAGAGAACACAGAAAATTAATGCTATTGCAAATTTTGGATCATGATCCTGGTAAAGAAGGACAAAGGTTCATTTTTTTGCCACTACCACCGTTTAACACCACATAACCAGACATCAGAAAGCATATAAAAGAATTGTGTTCACTCACAGATGAATAAGCTGAAATGCAATAACCAGGGTGTCGAAGCAAAGCTAATGTCGTCTCTGCAACAACGAAAATCCTAAATCAATCAATGCAAGAATAAATAATTCCACAAGAGCAACAATAGCAAACCATACACAAATATTTCGTCTTCTGATTAGTAGGGGCAGGCCATTTAAACAAGGAACAAAAGGAATTTTTCATTGTTAACAAGAAAAAAAGGCTGCAGCAAAGGGTATAAAAGATATATAAGAAAAAGCCGTCAAAGTATGAGAGAACCGTGGAGGGACACAAAGGAGTTTTCCATGACTGCGGGTTCGAGGATAAGGAAAAGAAAAATAAAATACATAAACTGTGAGTTTAGTCCGCCTAAAAAGAATGAAGTTGAGGTGAAAGTAGAAGGGATTGTCGCATACATACAAATACTTCAGATACTCAATGCTTGGTCCATATATATATATCCCCAAGATAAGTGCTTTAAAATACGAATTGTGAGATAGCTGGACTAGAAGTGATTTACGAGAGATAGAAGGTGCAAGTAGCACACAAAAAAGATACAAACAAAGACAACCCTTGAACAGAAGTAACAGTGACAACTTTCTTCAACAATAAGAAATTTTATAATGTTGCTAGCATGAAGATGCAAATTAGTCATCACTCATATATTTGCGCACATACTATAGTCTAGTAGATCACCACAAAACTATCTTTACCTGTCAAGACGAAGCTTAACCCCTCTGGTGTGGATGTATCTGCCACTTCAGCAATCCGATTGAGATCCTTTTGAAGTGATCTACCCAACCCCAACAATCCAACCTTTAGAGAGAGGGGGGAAAAGGCAGTGAAACAGTAGGAAAGAAATTGTAAGCACAATGCAAATGCAAGGCAAACAATTTTCTTTTAAATGGAAAAAACAGAGCACTATTACAAGAGCGATGCATGCTGAATCAATAGTACCTAAGTTATCATAAGCAATGGCTGGGGAAAGTAAACAGTAGATACACTGAATCAGGTCAAAATGCAGATAAGATATCACTTCTTCACACTCTAACCCTCGTACTATCTGTGAATAAGTCAACCTTTTTTGCAGTTTTTTCTTTCAGTCCACTACTAGAATTCAAGTGTCCAACATCTAAATTTTGCTTTCCCATAGTTTGATTCTTTTCCTCTACGGCTCTACCAGTAGAAGGGAAAGGAGAGGAGAGCATTCGAACGACTCAACTCAATTGAGGATATTGTAGCAATTGGAAGTAAACATAATGGTCAACAGATTCACGATCAGTTTCAGAATGCACAATTTCAAGGAATGGCTTATGTACAGCTTGATATTTAGTGTGTCAACAACAGCCACGAGTGGAAGGAGGAAATTTAGCAAGCAACAAATACAATAGATAGCATGACTGCACAAAAAACAACGGCTCCAAAGAACTTTTCTAAGCTGGTTCATTCTAGATTTTATGATTTTCATCATATCTGAGCACTAACTAGGTGACCATCAACAGTACTATTTATAATTAAAAAAATCAGACTAGAGTGATCCCTATATTTATGGGGTTCAAATTGGAATAAAACTATAAGAGGTTCAATACTAAGAGGACTTGTGGCCAACAATATGCAGCATGCACGAGCAAATTCTAGGAATTCTATCAGAGAATGGTGATGGACAATCGATGTTACACACCAAAGTAGAAGCATTTCAGAAAATAAGCCTGCTGTTAAGATAATTTAAGAATTGCAGGTCCTATATAAAAACCACAGCATCTCTAGCTATGTTACACAAAGCATGCAACTAAAAAAAAATAGATGATGCCAATACTTCTATTGAACTTCACAGCATTTAGAACAGATTTCCATAGTTAAATTGATCACAATATTTATAAAGAAGGGAAACAATCAGATGTATATTGAAGTCCATGCAGATTTATCAAACATTAGGAGCACTAAAATCATGTCCAAGAAGAGATATGATACATTCACATCCCTATGGACTGTGGATTTACTTTATTCCATCTGAAACTGATATCCGAGAGAATAAGGAATGGGAGGGGTCTAAACACATGGTAAAGTCTTCAAATTTGGTAAAGGACAGCATACTAGCAACAATTACAGATATATATTTTTTAACTTCATTAACTATAACATTATATCATTAATAACGTAACCGATAACCTTTCCAACTTGGAATTCCCCGGCCAATAGCTAATTCCCGAATTTTTCCATAGAATTCCAGAGCAACCTTAAGCTCAAAACAACTTCAGTGTCTCAATCCAACTTCTTTGATGAATGAAGTCATTGCACAGACAAGTAAACTGACTGATAGGCCAAATGTCAAGAACTAAAGCAAACAACTTTGACCACTAAACTTGGCAAGAATAATTAATCAGCTCACTTAAGCTATAACCAACCAAACAAAGCAAACCTCAAAGTAACCTATGTGGCTAGTACAATTAATTTATACCTGACACTGCTACATTTAATTTGCGGTTTTTGACAATATCCACTACTATTAATCAAAAAATTAACAAGGCCTTTATGTATCAGTAGATTACCTGTAGCTTGAGCACACTAGTTTTATCAGTAGCAGTAAGCACACTGCCCTCAGACCGATCAGACAGAAAGCCAGAAACCATAATAAACGCAGCAAAACCCATCATAACCAGAAAAGCACTTGAACCAAACCCAACAGCTGGACCTACATAAACACCACCCCCACTAAACCCAAAAGGGGAGGGCGCATAATAGGGAGCTGAATACGAAAAACTAGGCTCTGCTGTCCTCATAGAATACCCCCTGGACGGAGCCGAGCTCCGCGACGACGAGAAGGAATTGCCACCTATCCTCCCACCAGAAGCAGCCAATGCTGAATTCGGATCATACATCAACAACAACCCCACCAATACAGCCGCCACAGCTGGCTTCTGCAACGCTTTGAGAGCTTTCATGACACTTTTGACAACTATCTCAAATGGGTTTTCTTTATTCTTCATTTCCAACCCATTCCCATCATTAAAGCAGACATTTTTATGACTCTTGCTGAAACATTTGACGGTCAGCTTAGAGGGTTTGGATAATTTAGAAGGTGTAAGCTTTTGATAATGGATTAAACGGGTATAGTGTATTGGGTTTGGAGTATACAACAAAGGGTTCCATTTAAGGTTTGATTCAAGCAAGAAGGGTGCAGTAGCCATGATTGAGCTCTCAAAAAGGGGGGTGGCAATTGTTTTGAATAGGAAGGAAGGTAAAACTAAGAGAAGATTTGTGT